>JAUPFT010000012.1:21262225-22713475 GCA_036936625.1 Parnassius smintheus behrii | reverse complement strand
AAACGGTTTTCCGATCGCAATACCATCGTGTTTAGCACCTTTGTCGCTCTGCTCGTCGCCAGTCTAAGTCATCGTCTTGATATTCTGAAGTATAGTCTACACAGTAATTATATGGTTTAAGGAACACCGTCTTCTCACTACTGAACAACAAGACGCTTGGCGAGACACTATATCAATGTTTTTGACATACCACGCATTCAAACCAAAGATTTTAGTTCGTGGTTTGTATAGTTTAGAACAAACGAGTGGAAATATTTTCCAAAGTCTGTTTTTCTATTTGATATCAAAGTACTTATTTTCAATGCAAGAGGAAACGGGCTTTTGTAAATCTTAGCCAGTGCGCTTCAATATTTTCGACTAAATCACCACTTACTATCTTTTGGAATAATAATCAAGTAGTGATTTATAAAAGGTAAAAATATATTTTTCCTTCTTTGTCCCTATCTAATGAAATATTACTGTGATAAAACACATTAAAACAAACGATTTTACTTCATATAACATTAGCTATCTCCCAAATGCCGTCAAAATCGGACCAGCCGTTTCGGTGATTAGCCGGAACGGTTAGACAGACGGAGGAACGTACAGGCAAACATTTAAAAAAATACCATACCGTACCGTAGCATACCGTAATTACCGTACGTAAGTACCGTATATGCTTTTGTAAGCATTTAGTAAAAATCTGTTATTTTGACATTACGAACAGACACTTAATTTTTATTATTAACTGGCTTTGCGGCTCTGAGTTTTAGCCCTTCTGAGCCTATCATTTCTTTCGGAATCTTCATTTTATATTCTTTTTCTTCACAATATGCTGATGCGTCATATTGCGAAGCCCGTGGGAGATTTTGACGATAGCTCAACCTAGCGGACAGTTGATGACGACAGCCACTCAAGTTCATGAGGCACCCAAGCGATCGAAATAACTTGGCGGACACTTATTTCACAATATCGCGTCACTTTTACGAATCAAAATCCACATCACACCATTATTCAAGCGACAAAACAGGAGCGACAATCCGACTACGGTCAAGTTCCCGACAAAACTCACAGACACTTAAATTTTATTTATTTGTATAGATAAAGAAAATAAAATAAAGGGAAAAGATTTCAACGAAATATTTACCTTCAAAATAAATAACAAAGTTGATAATCGGACGTTTTCATCCATGTCAGGTTGGATTGTAAATATATTGTACAAATACTAATTACGAGGGACATTATTGACAATGGAGCTTCGAATTCAAACAGCTTTTCGAATTGTCTGTTTTTATTCAAACGGCAAATATTTATTTACGTTCTGTATTTCATTTTGTTATTCTGTATAACAAGTTATCAACCATTAAATATTATGTTTAAAAAGACATGTTTATAGTTAACATGCGGTAGAAGTTTTGAGTAGTTGGTTTACTCAAAGGGTAGAAGTAAAAACTTCAGAAAACTAAACTTTCGTAGAATGGGACGTCTTTAATATAAATCGGTAAATTACGAAATCGTGAATTGTTATGAATGGATATTGTAACGATCCCCCCCCCCCCTCTATTGGATATAAAATAAAAATTTTATAATATTAAAAATATCCCCTTTTCAATAACATTATATATATGTGACCAGGATTAATAAACTATGTTTAGATCTTTCTAAAATGATCTCTCTAAAGGTTTAATAATAGGCCGTTTGTAATCTTTTGGCGTGATCGTCTTAGTTAGGACCCTTATTTACGTTGTGTTTGTTTGTAACTTAGTTCTTTTAGGTGTCTTTTGGAAGAATGAATATTTACTAGAGCAATTGAAAGCTGTTGGTAGTGCCTAATAAGCTAAGTGAACCCCGTTCACGAAGACAGGGCTCGAAAAAGGTTAAGAACATAAAACGTCCCTATTCCACTTGTATCAGGTTTACATTATTAATTTATTATTATTTATCCCTTCCCGCTTGGAAAAGGCTCACAATATATTTATACAAAAATACCCGATACAAGGGCTTCGCTCTCCTACATTTATTTTAAAAAATGTAGGAGAGGTACACGGCCCCACACACGCCGTGCACGGTGAGCGCCAACCATTTTGATGCACTCCCCCCGAAGGGAACGCTAATTCGGGAACTGGACCGTAGTCCACAGCAAAATAACTGGCGAACCAGTAAAAGAGGCTTGGCCCCTTGTTAGTGCGTAAGCACAAACATCGACCGAAGTCGCGCATGTCAATGCGTGTAAACGCCATACAGAATACGAACGAATCCAGCCACAGTGAATGTACGTCACACGGTTTAGGCAAATAGGCACACTGGCTGTAAACCCTCCGTGAGCGCCACCACCTGCCAGACCGCCGCTCCTGCAGACGTGATGTAAGTGTATGGCATCACCGCCAATTGCATGATCAGCACGGCTACTAGCCGCAGAGCGTGTCATGAGACTACTGCTCACCTCAAGGGAATGGGGTCCCACGTTGTGCAGCTTTCGGCCGCAGCCTTGAGAGTCTCCTCAGATCCTCCCGCCAGCTACCACCCGCATGAGGTCGACACATATGCTCCACCAACCAATACAACGGCAGATATAGCCAAAAGGCAGTTATAAGATAAGAGTAATAATTCGCCATCAGAAAGGGTTTGTGTCACTGACGTTGAGTAAATGCATTTTCGATCATGTTTGTCTCACCCACCAACAAGTTGCCTTCAATCATTCAAAGGTGGAAAAGTTACAGAGAGATAATATTATGTTGTTATATAAAACATCGTGGAGGGCAGACAGTCTGCAGCCCCGCAATGAAGGGACCCGACTTGGGCAAAGCTACTTAGGTGTGAGTCAAACCAAGACGCAGAGAGCGCCATTGAGAATAGTGTCCCACCAAACAACCATCGCAGAGAAGTAATGCTGCAGAACGCAACAAGCATCAATACGACTATCGTCGGGCTTACACCATTCCAAGGTCCCCCATACATCCCAGCAGACATCACCACCCGTATACCTCCATCGACCAGAACCACAGAGAGCGTCGAATCAGGCGCAGCACACCCGTAGATCCATCACAAGACGCAATACCGCCAGTAGCAGTAAGCATCAATGCAACTATCATACGGATGGCGCCCCCTCACAACACACCCAACATGATCCCTATCGACTTTGGTAACAAAGTTGGTATTGTTGTTATATTAAAAATATCACCAACGTATAATAGTAGCACGCTACTAAGACGCCAATGAACAAAACTCCACGTATCATAGCGCTAATGCACTAAGACATGAAGTTGAGTATGCCTGTTACACTTAAAAGTGCTACCAAACACACTCATCATCCCCATCCGAAAGATAGACGACGCATCGCTATGCGCTACGACGCCGCCCACAAACGGTATGGGTGTTCGATGTCCACGGGAAAGCCGTATTGCTACAACAAACCCGCTTACCACCGACACTAAGATGTTAATTGTATACCTCCATCGACCAGAACAACAGGAATGCGTCGAATCAGGCGCAGCACACCCGCAGATCCATCACAAGACGCAATACCGCATGTAGCAGTAAGCATCAATGCAACTATCATACGGGCGGCGCACCCTCACAACACACCCACATGACTCCTATCGACTTTGGCAACAAAGTTAGTATTGTTGTTATATAAAAAATTTCACTAACGTATCATAGTAGCACGCTACTAAGACGTCAATGAACAAAACTCCACGTATCATAGCGCTAATGCACTAAGACATGAAGTTGAGTATGCCTGTTACACTTAAAAGTGCTACCAAACACACTCATCATCCCCATCCGAAAGATAGACGACGCTTCGCTATGCGCTACTACGCCGCCCACAAACGGTATGGGTGTGCGATGTCCACGAGAAAGCCGTATTGCTACAACAAACCCGCTTACCACCGACACTAAGATGTTAATTGTATACCTCCATCGACCAGAACCACAAGAGAGCGTCGAATCAGGCGCAGCACACCCGTAGATCCATCACAAGACGCAATACCGCCAGTAGCAGTAAGCATCAATGCAACTATCATACGGATGGCGCCCCCTCACAACACACCCAACATGATCCCTATCGACTTTGGTAACAAAGTTGGTATTGTTGTTATATTAAAAATATCACCAACGTATAATAGTAGCACGCTACTAAGACGCCAATGAACAAAACTCCACGTATCATAGCGCTAATGCACTAAGACATGAAGTTGAGTATGCCCGTTACACTTAAAAGTGCTACCAAACACACTCATCATCCCAATCCGAAATATAGACGACGCTTCGCTATGCGCTACTACGCCGCCCACAAACGGTATGGGTGTGCGATGTCCACGAGAAAGCCGTATTGCTACAACAAACCCGCTTACCACCGACACTAAGATGATATGTCTAGGACACATCGGTTAGCGAGTCCAAGTTTACCTCGGACCAATTGCTCGTGAAGCAGCACACACGCCACCATAATATTCCTTTTCAAGTCCCTAATAAGGACTAGTCATTTTGCAACAGTACTAGGAGCAGTCAGTCACCCGACCACCCCATACAATGCTTATGCATCAAGGTGACCTCCTATAATATTGCTTTTGTATCATAGACCTTACTTTCATAAGTCATTCATATATAGGATTCGAACCCACGACCCTACTATTGTAATGCATATTAATCATAGAGACCTTCTATAGTATTGCTTTTGAATCATAGACCTTACTTTCATAAGTCATTCCTATATAGGATTCGAACCCACGACCCTACTATTGTAATGCATATTAATCATAGAGACCTTCTATAGTATTGCTTTTGAATCATAGACCTTACTTTCATAAGTCATTCCTATATAGGATTCGAACCCACGACCCTACTATTGTAATGCATATTAATCATAGAGACCTTCTATAGTATTGCTTTTGAATCATAGACCTTACTTTCATAAGTCATTCCTATATAGGATTCGAACCCACGACCCTACTATTGTAATGCATATTAATCATAGAGACCTTCTATAGTATTGCTTTTGAATCATAGACCTTACTTTCATAAGTCATTCCTATATAGGATTCGAACCCACGACCCTACTATTGTAATGCATATTAATCACAGAGACCTTCTATAGTATTGCTTTTGAATCATAGACCTCACTTTCATAAGTCATTCATATATAGGGTTCGAACCCACGACCCTACCATTGTAATGCAAATTCATCATGGAGACCTTCTATAATATTGCTTTTGTATCATTGAGTTTAATATCATAAGTCCCTAATATAGGACTAGTCATTGTGCTACAGTACTTCAGGCAGTCAGGCTCCCGACCACCCCATATATATGTACAACTGCAGGTATGTATCTCCGGCACCTCATCCATACAAGACGTCTATACGTGAACACCTTCCATAACTTAGGAAAATTTTCTTTAATACATGAACTCCTTCAACAACTTAGAAAATTTCATCTATACGTGAACTCCTTCCACAACTTAGAAAAATTTTCTTTTATACACGAACACCTCCCATGACTTAAACAATTTTTAACAAATTTTCTAATTATCTTATAAACGTTATTTAACTTAATTTTATAATATTTTTTGACTTGTATTTCTATTATTTATTTTATTTTAAATATTTTTACAAGTTTTTTATAATAAATTTACTTATTACGAGAAACAATAATTTTGCCTTTAATTTGCTATGTTATTGGGATAATGTCTGAAATATATTAACTTTATGTTTATTAATTTAACTTAATTGCTTAATATATATGTTTTAAAACTATTTTTGACGCCCCTTTATATTGAATTTAATTATTAATAATAATATTGAGCCGTCACAATCCACCCCCAAATTTTATGTTAATGACCCACACAGTGGAGTCGTTGATATAAAATTTTACTATATTGAGAGCATATGCACTACACTCAAAATTTTGAACTTATGTGTATCTGTTCTTTCCTCTTTCAATCTGTTACAATTCAGTATATATTTTCACCCCACCTACCCCAGGGAATGGCCGCAGCCACACACCCCTTCAACCACATCTATCCAATTGCAATAAACCATAAATTGTTATCTTGCTAATTTTATTGTATATTATGTCGTTGATATAGTGGTTCTCTTTAGTTTTTGACTTACATTTTTAATCCTTAAAATATAAATTCAGCAATGTTATCTTTGTATGCACAGTATTTTGATTATGAGTTGAAATCAGATGGCCACACACCCACAGGATAAATTTGATTGAGCCATTCACCCTAACCCAACTCCCCAAATTTATTCAATAAAAACATATTTTACAAAATTATCTTACACTCAATATTTACAGATAGTTATTAATAAAATTATTACAACATTTTTCTTATTTTTAATTAATTTGTGTCTTGCTCATAACTTTAATAATTTTAATCTATTTTTCAAAAGGCCACCCACGGGACCAAATTATATTACAGTATTTTTTTTTAGTATGTATATAAAACAAAACTATTATTTAAATATTTTAATAAATGAATAGCATTAAAATTTCCTCTAATTTCATTTGTTTCTGGGCTTGCTAAAATATATTAAAGTACATTATAAGATGGTACGGCTGCTATTATATAAGGCCCTTAATACGCCAAATTAAATTTACTCATAACTTTGTTATCTGCATCTGATTTACTAGAACTAGAACCTTTTACTAAATCGCCAATGTGATATTTCATTAACTTATTACGCTTATCAAATTTTGTGTTTCTAGAGCGACTTGCCTCTTTTAAATTGTTTCGCACTTGTTATCTAATTTGTCTGATATTATATATATATATTTAGTTTAAGTGGCTGCTTGAACTTATTAATGTTATTAAATCAGGCGTACTGACCCAGGTTTATTATTCTCTCTATTTAATTTAAATTATTACAAATATCACACATTAGCATTATTTGTTTTAATGAATTGATATAATAAAATACTTAATTTAATATTTTCTTAAAAATTTAACTTAAATCTTGCTCATAACTTTCGATTATATTGAGATTATTAGATGGAACGTCCTTTATTTAATTGGTGAGTTCTTATAAAATGTTACTGGATGAGTATTTCATTTTCCTTCTTCAGCTTTTCTATTGTTACATTATGTTGTTATATAAATTATTCCTTTTAGGATCAGTAACATATGAAGTGCTCGCCCCGTACACCTCTTCTTGGTTTACTTTAATTTGGTGATCTTTCATTTGGTTAATAAACTTTTCTTTGAGAAATTATGTTAACCTCAAAGGTTTTCACTGCATTTTTAATTAATTTTTGAAGCATCTTAAATTCATTTTCTGGCTTAGCCTTCACTCAGTTAGAACTTTTCTTTGTTTTAGCCATTTTTATATTTATATACTTTTATCACTTTTAGCACCATTATGTCCTTCACTTACACAAATGTTACTGCGTCTTCTCACTTATTTCACTTTAAAGTTTATTTAGTATTAACTATGCACACATCTTTATAACAAGTAATTAATAGTAAGGTTAAAGCCCCACCCCCAGACTCTCAACCACCCCCAGCAAACACAATCCTCCAAGACACCTCTCCATTTCACGGACAACAAATTGTAGGCATAAAGCCTACTTCATAATTCTTATATAGACGACCTTCTTTAAAATATATCCTGGTCACGGCACCAAATTGTAACGATCCCCCCCCCTCTATTGGATATAAAATAAAAATTTTATAATATTAAAAATATCCCCTTTTCAATAACATTATATATATGTGACCAGGATTAATAAACTATGTTTAGATCTTTCTAAAATGATCTCTCTAAAGGTTTAATAATAGGCCGTTTGTAATCTTTTGGCGTGATCGTCTTAGTTAGGACCCTTATTTACGTTGTGTTTGTTTGTAACTTAGTTCTTTTAGGTGTCTTTTGGAAGAATGAATATTTACTAGAGCAATTGAAAGCTGTTGGTAGTGCCTAATAAGCTAAGTGAACCCCGTTCACGAAGACAGGGCTCGAAAAAGGTTAAGAACATAAAACGTCCCTATTCCACTTGTATCAGGTTTACATTATTAATTTATTATTATTTATCCCTTCCCGCTTGGAAAAGGCTCACAATATATTTATACAAAAATACCCGATACAAGGGCTTCGCTCTCCTACATTTATTTTAAAAAATGTAGGAGAGGTACACGGCCCCACACACGCCGTGCACGGTGAGCGCCAACCATTTTGATGCACTCCCCCCGAAGGGAACGCTAATTCGGGAACTGGACCGTAGTCCACAGCAAAATAACTGGCGAACCAGTAAAAGAGGCTTGGCCCCTTGTTAGTGCGTAAGCACAAACATCGACCGAAGTCGCGCATGTCAATGCGTGTAAACGCCATACAGAATACGAACGAATCCAGCCACAGTGAATGTACGTCACACGGTTTAGGCAAATAGGCACACTGGCTGTAAACCCTCCGTGAGCGCCACCACCTGCCAGACCGCCGCTCCTGCAGACGTGATGTAAGTGTATGGCATCACCACCAATTGCATGATCAGCACGGCTACTAGCCGCAGAGCGTGTCATGAGACTACTGCTCACCTCAAGGGAATGGGGTCCCACGTTGTGCAGCTTTCGGCCGCAGCCTTGAGAGTCTCCTCAGATCCTCCCGCCAGCTACCACCCGCATGAGGTCGACACATATGCTCCACCAACCAATACAACGGCAGATATAGCCAAAAGGCAGTTATAAGATAAGAGTAATAATTCGCCATCAGAAAGGGTTTGTGTCACTGACGTTGAGTAAATGCATTTTCGATCATGTTTGTCTCACCCACCAACAAGTTGCCTTCAATCATTCAAAGGTGGGAAAGTTACAGAGAGATAATATTATGTTGTTATATAAAACATCGTGGAGGGCAGACAGTCTGCAGCCCCGCAATGAAGGGACCCGACTTGGGCAAAGCTACTTAGGTGTGAGTCAAACCAAGACGCAGAGAGCGCCATTGAGAATAGTGTCCCACCAAACAACCATCGCAGAGAAGTAATGCTGCAGAACGCAACAAGCATCAATACGACTATCGTCGGGCTTACACCATTCCAAGGTCCCCCATACATCCCAGCAGACATCACCACCCGTATACCTCCATCGACCAGAACCACAGAGAGCGTCGAATCAGGCGCAGCACACCCGTAGATCCATCACAAGACGCAATACCGCCAGTAGCAGTAAGCATCAATGCAACTATCATACGGATGGCGCCCCCTCACAACACACCCAACATGATCCCTATCGACTTTGGTAACAAAGTTGGTATTGTTGTTATATTAAAAATATCACCAACGTATAATAGTAGCAGGCTACTAAGACGCCAATGAACAAAACTCCACGTATCATAGCGCTAATGCACTAAGACATGAAGCTGAGTATGCCTGTTACACTTAAAAGTGCTACCAAACACACTCAACATCCCCATCCGAAAGATAGACGACGCATCGCTATGCGCTACGACGCCGCCCACAAACGGTATGGGTGTTCGATGTCCACGGGAAAGCCGTATTGCTACAACAAACCCGCTTACCACCGACACTAAGATGTTAATTGTATACCTCCATCGACCAGAACAACAGGAATGTGTCGAATCAGGCGCAGCACACCCGCAGATCCATCACAAGACGCAATACCGCATGTAGCAGTAAGCATCAATGCAACTATCATACGGGCGGCGCACCCTCACAACACACCCACATGACTCCTATCGACTTTGGCAACAAAGTTAGTATTGTTGTTATATAAAAAATTTCACTAACGTATCATAGTAGCACGCTACTAAGACGTCAATGAACAAAACTCCACGTATCATAGCGCTAATGCACTAAGACATGAAGTTGAGTATGCCTGTTACACTTAAAAGTGCTACCAAACACACTCATCATCCCCATCCGAAAGATAGACGACGCATCGCTATGCGCTACGACGCCGCCCACAAACGGTATGGGTGTTCGATGTCCACGGGAAAGCCGTATTGCTACAACAAACCCGCTTACCACCGACACTAAGATGTTAATTGTATACCTCCATCGACCAGAACAACAGGAATGCGTCGAATCAGGCGCAGCACACCCGCAGATCCATCACAAGACGCAATACCGCATGTAGCAGTAAGCATCAATGCAACTATCATACGGGCGGCGCACCCTCACAACACACCCACATGACTCCTATCGACTTTGGCAACAAAGTTAGTATTGTTGTTATATAAAAAATTTCACTAACGTATCATAGTAGCACGCTACCAAGACGTCAATGAACAAAACTCCACGTATCATAGCGCTAATGCACTAAGACATGAAGTTGAGTATGCCTGTTACACTTAAAAGTGCTACCAAACACACTCATCATCCCCATCCGAAAGATAGACGACGCTTCGCTATGCGCTACTACGCCGCCCACAAACGGTATGGGTGTGCGATGTCCACGAGAAAGCCGTATTGCTACAACAAACCCGCTTACCACCGACACTAAGATGTTAATTGTATACCTCCATCGACCAGAACCACAAGAGAGCGTCGAATCAGGCGCAGCACACCCGTAGATCCATCACAAGACGCAATACCGCCAGTAGCAGTAAGCATCAATGCAACTATCATACGGATGGCGCCCCCTCACAACACACCCAACATGATCCCTATCGACTTTGGTAACAAAGTTGGTATTGTCGTTATATTAAAAATATCACCAACGTATAATAGTAGCACGCTACTAAGACGCCAATGAACAAAACTCCACGTATCATAGCGCTAATGCACTAAGACATGAAGTTGAGTATGCCCGTTACACTTAAAAGTGCTACCAAACACACTCATCATCCCAATCCGAAATATAGACGACGCTTCGCTATGCGCTACTACGCCGCCCACAAACGGTATGGGTGTGCGATGTCCACGAGAAAGCCGTATTGCTACAACAAACCCGCTTACCACCGACACTAAGATGATATGTCTAGGACACATCGGTTAGCGAGTCCAAGTTTACCTCGGACCAATTGCTCGTGAAGCAGCACACACGCCACCATAATATTCCTTTTCAAGTCCCTAATAAGGACTAGTCATTTTGCAACAGTACTAGGAGCAGTCAGTCACCCGACCACCCCATACAATGCTTATGCATAAAGGTGACCTCCTATAATATTGCTTTTGTATCATAGACCTTACTTTCATAAGTCATTCATATATAGGATTCGAACCCACGACCCTACTATTGTAATGCATATTAATCATAGAGACCTTCTATAGTATTGCTTTTGAATCATAGACCTTACTTTCATAAGTCATTCCTATATAGGATTCGAACCCACGACCCTACTATTGTAATGCATATTAATCATAGAGACCTTCTATAGTATTGCTTTTGAATCATAGACCTTACTTTCATAAGTCATTCCTATATAGGATTCGAACCCACGACCCTACTATTGTAATGCATATTAATCATAGAGACCTTCTATAGTATTGCTTTTGAATCATAGACCTTACTTTCATAAGTCATTCCTATATAGGATTCGAACCCACGACCCTACTATTGTAATGCATATTAATCATAGAGACCTTCTATAGTATTGCTTTTGAATCATAGACCTTACTTTCATAAGTCATTCCTATATAGGATTCGAACCCACGACCCTACTATTGTAATGCATATTAATCATAGAGACCTTCTATAGTATTGCTTTTGAATCATAGACCTTACTTTCATAAGTCATTCCTATATAGGATTCGAACCCACGACCCTACTATTGTAATGCATATTAATCATAGAGACCTTCTATAGTATTGCTTTTGAATCATAGACCTTACTTTCATAAGTCATTCATATATGGGATTCGAACCCACGACCCTACTATTGTAATGCATATTAATCACAGAGACCTTCTATAGTATTGCTTTTGAATCATAGACCTCACTTTCATAAGTCATTCATATATAGGGTTTGAACCCACGACCCTACCATTGTAATGCAAATTCATCATGGAGACCTTCTATAATATTGCTTTTGTATCATTGAGTTTAATATCATAAGTCCCTAATATAGGACTAGTCATTGTGCTACAGTACTTCAGGCAGTCAGGCTCCCGACCACCCCATATATATGTACAACTGCAGGTATGTATCTCCGGCACCTCATCCATACAAGACGTCTATACGTGAACACCTTCCATAACTTAGGAAAATTTTCTTTAATACATGAACTCCTTCCACAACTTAGAAAAATTTTCTTTTATACACGAACACCTCCCATGACTTAAACAATTTTTAACAAATTTTCTAATTATCTTATAAACGTTATTTAACTTAATTTTATAATATTTTTTGACTTGTATTTCTATTATTTATTTTATTTTAAATATTTTTACAAGTTTTTTATAATAAATTTACTTATTACGAGAAACAATAATTTTGCCTTTAATTTGCTATGTTATTGGGATAATGTCTGAAATATATTAACTTTATGTTTATTAATTTAACTTAATTGCTTAATATATATGTTTTAAAACTATTTTTGACGCCCCTTTATATTGAATTTAATTATTAATAATAATATTGAGCCGTCACAATATGATTGGTAATTTTATTCAATATGTTTGATTTTATATTTTAAATAAAATTTGTTAATTTTTTATTGTAAATTTGTAGACCCAGATATTAGAAAACGCTGTATACTATATCTATTCTTTCTCATTCTCCAGCATCAATTGTCGCTTTTTCGTTTCGTCGGGTTTATTAAAATATACCTAATAAATATAATCAAAAATACTACCAATTCCATTAACTCCACAAATACTCCCGTTAACCACTTCTAGTTGTTTAAGGTGCTTGTATTAACTGCTAATGGTGCGCTTACACGAGGGCAATAATTGCTCGGCAACACGAATGGACCGATCTGGAGCAATTAATGGAGCAATTTCAAAGCAATGGCGCAAATTGCGGCAATTATTTCGGCGATATTGCTTCTAATTGCTGCAGATATTTCATGTCTCTCAATGTCACAGATACGAATTGACGAATATCCAATGGGCTTGGAAATTCCTAGCAATTGTTGTATATATCTCATTCGCACTTGTTTGTTTTGCGGCTTGCCGTCTTGCTTCCGCGGGGAGAGCGAGAGGTCCGGTGGATGACGGATGGATGTATGGATGCCTCATGACGAAGCAGTAAAAAAATTTAAAAATTTACGCACATATTTTAACAACGAAATAAAGAAATTGGAGAAAAAACAAAAAAGTGGCGGTGGTGCTTTTCAAGAAAGCAATTGGTTTGCTTTTAAAAGCTTGCTTTTTTTTTAAAGGCACAGATGAAGTTTATTCAAAAGTAATTCAAAGTCTGTTCGTGACATTCTAGTAAAGTTATTGAATAATATATCATCTAATTCTTTACATAATGAAAATTGCGGCCTCTTTGCCAAAAACGATCGCACCCAGATACGCCTATTGCTTTTCTTTCTTTTTTGTTTGTGATTAATAATAAAAAAGCGCTACAAGCCGCCGCAGCAAGAACAATGTCGTCCATAGCGACGAATACTGAAATGCTCGTGTAGGACAGTATTGCCTAGTTGATGAAGTTCCGCCATATCGCTCAATATTGTATTGCGCAGTATTGATGCTTGTTGCCGTTGCCGTAAATTGCTTGAAGTAGTCGTGACGTCATAGTTGACGAGTATTGATTGGAATTGAGCAATTTTAGTTGCCCGTGTAAGCGCACCTTAACATTTATGCATATCGCCACAGTAGTCGAATGACGGTTTTGAACCTACTTTTATTAGTATCGCGGTAAGGGTACCTTCACCATACCGTTACTAAGTATTAATAATAATTTTGAGTAAAAGATTACGACACAACTTCTTTTTCTATTGTTACACCCTTTTTTCGCCTTATTTTTACAAATAGTTTCTTTAAAAGACTTATTTGAAATATTTTTATCATAAATAGTATAAAATAGCTGTTTGAACACACTGCGATGTTCAGCCAAGTTGGGAAAAGACAAGAGAATACAGACAACTTTGAAAAATGGTTCGAAAAAGGCGATGCATAATGCACCCTTAAATTCCTAGAATCTAAAATTTCGTGAGTAAACCTATCAGAGTTCTTGAGTCGCTCAGGTCTGAAAAGTGCCGTTTTTATCACTCATTCACTTAAAAGTTAGAAGCTTGAAATTTGGCATCAAGGTAGATTCACAAGCGTATATATCAGTGTTGAAAAAGTGTCATCAAAGGTATGCGTGCGGTTAATTAGAAGTACAGTACATACTTGGAACTATTACTAAATCTTATAATTAAAATTAAAAAAAAAGCGAACAGTCATGCGTAGGCGCAAGACAAATGTTGACGATGGTCTTCTTTTTTAAATTAATAGAATGATAAATCTTTCTTATATACTCAATGCATCCCACCAAAAAAATTGTGAAAAAGGAAGACCAAGTTCGATACAATCGAAGACCTGGTTTTTCTTAGTTTCGCTGATAGAGTTGAGATCTGAACGGATGTTAAATTCCATAGCAGTTCCAAGAACGTTGTACATTCCTATAGTTATTACTGTAACTATAGGAACTCTCTATATAAATATAAAACTCTATGTAAATATAGAACAGTTTCTTAAATCATAGCTATGGGATGAATAGCTGATAACTTCTGAGATGGGGATTATAAATCTCTCGATGCTACCACACATCTAACACGTAATATACTTTTGTATAAGTGGCGCTATACATATCTTCTTTCTAATATAGTCACCCTTGGGAAGCAGCAGGTGTTTTGTATTCAACCCAATGACTAGAGAGAAAATTCGAAGTTCAGATTAAATCTCTCGCCAAACAGAAAACTCCATTTGTAGGCTAGATAAAGTTGGTTGATGGAATTTTGTACCTAAGAGAATACTATGCACATACATAAGAAAAATTAAGCTGTGAATTAAATTAAAAAAAAAACAGTTAAAATTATAGTTTACAATACCTTTATTTTTTAGTCTCGAAATGAAATGAAATCTTATCAATCACTAAAACTCTACGGCCGGACGTAGGCTTTTCTCAAATAGTAATATCCAAAATATATCGAAAATATTATATTGGTAGTAGTAGAGTATTAGCGATCGCAATACTACAGAGACATCTCACATCTGTATGCGTAATCCACGTAGATGCTTTGAATATTTTACAACTACTCATTTAACCTTTTGGTTCCATGAGTGTCGTAAGAGGCTGAAGAGCTTCAAAACGTCCCACTGTACTGAAAAGCATAAATCTTCTTCTAATTTGTTAATATATATATATATATATATATATATATATTTAACACTATTGCTTACACCTAAACAAAAGGATTACAAAGAATGTGCTAAAGGTTTTTTCTGATCTCTGATTCTTCTGATTCTGATCTGTGTAATATTATTCATTCACTTAATCCAAGTCAAATCTGGGCGTAGAGAGATAATATGATAGCAGTATTATGTGCAAACATAAAAATATTTGGTTAAAAATAATATAAAAATATATTTAATATAATTAGAAATATATACCGTGTGGGGCAGTGTAAGAATACGCAGTACCCCATATCGTACCGTAGCTGTCGTAAGAGGCGAAAGAAGGAAACTAAAACGGTTCTTGAAAATTTGAGCTATTTTTAACCATTTAAACCACGAAATATAAATAAATTCAATCGCGGAAATTAAATTAGTCGATTAAATATACAATATAAAGGATGACTCAAAAATACTGGTGAGATCCTGATCAAATGTATATGAGACCACATGGAAAGAACCAGCTTTGGCGGCTCCGTGGCGCAGTGGCCTAGCAATGAGTTACAGCGTTAAAAGACGCGGGTTCGATCCCCCCACGGAACAAGTATTTGTATTACCTACAAGTAATTGTTCTGGATGTTTGTTCTTGTGAAATTTATGTTCGTAAACTGCCCCCACAATACATGAGATAACCCTAGTGTGGAGGTAACGTTTAAAGAAAAGGAGAGCTTTCAAATAAAAAAAGAATCACCAAAATCGGTTTAAAAAAAAAGTTATGAGATAATTTACATAAAAGGATCCAGTCGAATTGATTTTATTATGTGACTATGCCAATGAAATAAATAACACATGCCTACTTTTCTTGTTCTTGAATACAGAAAATGAAAAAGGAACTTATTTATTATTTTTTAACAATTCCAACTATATGTAAAATATCGTAATGTGACATTTATATTGTTCCCAATGCTTCGAAATATATCACATTTTTCGTCTGTATGGCAATAGGAGTTGGGTGATTTGCTCTTATGAAATTCAATTTCCTACACCTGTACGACGAACTTATTTTATCGCCCCTGTGTTCGGACTTTCGTGTGATTTACCTTTTTATACCTCTTTACGAGGTAATTTTAGTTTTCAGTCAAATAACAATAGAAGGCAAATTTTAGCGGTGCTCCATCTTGATAGCCAATAAGTTTAAAAAAAAAACAGAAACACATCCAAAATTGCAAAACCGTTGGCTAAAACAGCAGCCGCCTCTGTTTATGTAATCCAGGTTCGATTTTAAGCCTGCATATATTCGTGTAAAAATGTGTATAAATAAGTAGGCTGAAATGGGTCTAAGTTCTTAACCTGATTTATGTCTTTGGTAAATACAAAAATACACATATTATCTACACAACGACAGGCAATTTATGTAAAAATTGTTTTATTGTGTTTACCCATCAAATGCAGATTCGACTGGTAATATTAAATTATAAAATTTTGGATATAATGAAATTAGATGACCATTGCGCAGAAACCATCAATAACGTTTGGTTTGTCTGTATTAATAAATGATATTTTATGGGCAGTTTATCAATACCCTTGCTTTAAAACGAGATCCTATGCTATGTTACTCTTTAAGGCGTTATTTACTGCTTCTTGGAAAAACTTGGAAGTCTGTTGGGGCAAGGTCTGGGAATATGTTGGGTGAGGAAGGATTTCGTTTGATGAATTCTAAATTCAAATAGACTATAATTTCAATTAAAAGCATGGTAAAATCAGTGATACGTTTCTTTCTTTGGGTATAATTTTTCTGCATTATCGCTTAATTTATTATATGTTTTAACATGGTAGAGCCATGCTGCAGCTATATTATGGTTGTAGCACGATTGGGTCGGCTCGGCCGAAGTAGGACCACGTTATAACAGAATACCAGCGTAAAATAGCAGCTCAATGCTGATGTGTTTCGTAAGGTGAGTAAAGAGAACCGGTGACCCATTTTACTGAAGACGATGCATTCCATCTTAGTACTCAGGAGTGGCAACGCATTTAAATTTTAATTCTTAATCCAGTATAGATGTAAATGTCTATGGGTCACAGCATCCAACTACCATCAGATGGACTGTATACTCGCTTGTCACTCTTATTCTATAAAAAAAATGTATATAAATATTTGAGAAAATTTGTGTGATTTTCATTATGAGTTTTGTGTGAATACCAGAATTCTTAAACGGCATGCAATTTCAATGACGTATACGGACCTACTAGTAACACTACTACCGAATGAACTGTGTTTGATCACTGTCGTTTGGAATAATTTGATTTCACGATTATTAATAAAGGGGATATTTGCTATAGTTTCCTGGCTTGGCAAGCGGGCTGGTGACCGCAATTTTTAATTATTTTGATTTGTTATCGGGAAGATGCTGCTTCCTGATCTCCTATTTTATTTCCTTCTGTCACTTCTAACGGTACCCGTGGGATGATATGAGTTGGTGAATATATTTATGCCGCCACTTTACAGTTCTACATGCATAGATATAAATATATCAAATGAGCACACAGTCTACCTGATGGTAAGTGGTTGCTGTGGCCCACAGTTTTCTACACATATCCTCGATTACGAATCAAAATGCAGTTGCGTTGTCACCCACGAGGACTAAGATGGAATTCCTCTTTCATCCCTTGAAAGGCTGTAATGATGATGAATGATTATGACATTATATTAATGTTTTACATAAATATAATGAACTTTACGGATAGAGACCTACCTGTAACGTCCATTCTATTAAACCTAAATGTACAGGTAAGGTGCAGAATTTTTATCGATATATTTTGTCACACTGTCTTATCTCTATTATTAGTTCCGTGGTAGTTCACTTCGGCTGTCAGAACCAAAATGACCTAAATCAAATCGCCTCATTATGTCACGGTGTGTAGCTAGACCATTTACAGAGGCCAGTGTTTTGCTCCCATAATGTACTAACATTGTTGTCCTATTCTCGTAAGGCTCAGGAAAAATGTAGCTTAATTTTAATAACAATCCAAAGGTCCTTTAAGAAGGATTAAATTTTATTGATGTTCAGACTCAAAGAAAAAATCTTATTATTTTCTTCGTTGCAGTTTTGATTTTAAATATAGTTTTAGGATGTCTTTATAACTTACCAAAGGACCCACTTGTAAAGTTTAGTCCCTATATCTTTGGTTCTTTGTAAAAGCCTTTCGGTTAATATTAGATAAGTAGGTACCAAACATTAACACTTACAACTGTAGGTTTGGGTTGTTACGGTAAATAAAAAAATTTACAGTTTTAATGTAGAAAATCATAATTTATTACAGATTTACATAATAATACTTGTATCACAACAAAAAAAACTTAAAGGCCACCCTCTGTGAGGGTAACAAATAAACAATAATCTCCAATTTTAGTTAGTTTACATTTTAAACCAGTTTTCAACATTCAATGTTTAATAACTGGTAGTAATCAGTCTTCTATACGAAACATTTTGAAGCAGTTTCTCTCTTTAGTAAGACATAAATGTACATTACATTTACTGCATCGTATTTTGGATTTCTTCTTACTACTAGATTCGTGACATTTATTTTGTATTTCTATCCTATCGGGTAAATGTGATTCATTTTTTTTTTCGTTGGTTGATGGAAGGTAATGAAGCAACAAATTTACGACCTCTCTTTCTATTCACTAAATGATGTTCTTCAATCATATCTTCAGACTTCACATAGAAACGAAATCTGTCTCTTTTTTGTAATGAATGCGCGGAAGTGATATCTTCGTTGAAAAGTTCAGACTGAGAATCTGAATTACTAGTTTCCAAATCCGATCTCCTAACATTCGAGGACCTCACCCCACCATTACCTCGTTATAACAGACTAGAGATGTTTGTCATTAGCCCATTGATATCAGCTGATTTATCTTTCAAGTGTGAATCAACAAGTAAAACAGTTATTTATTGGTAATTTTACAAAATTACGTGTGCCAAACTACCGAAATTGTATGGGTTACCAAAAATACACAAACCAACGCTCCATTACGTCCAATAGTGAGTCAAATTGATTCGCCAACTTTGATATAAGATTGGCTTAACACGTAGCTAAAATATTATCACCACTCAGAGCACACACACAAGAGTGCACACTAAGAATTCATACCATTTTGTCAGTAAGATAAAACACCTACGTCTTACTGACAATGTGACCATGGTCAGTTTTGATGTTTAGTCTCTATTTACATGCCTACCTGTTGAAGACTGTATCTCAGGAAACTGGAAACTGGAGGAAAATAACATACCAGCAAAATATTTAGTACTACTCAGACATTGCCTTACATATGGCTATTTATTGTTGAAGGAAGAGTTTAACAAGCAAGTAGATGGTGTCGCGATGGGTTAACCTGTATCTCCCACTGTTGCCGATATATTCATTAAAGACTTTGACAAGTGGTACGTAGACGCTACTTTCACAATTTGACCATCAGACAAAGTAACTGCATTTTTAGAACATTTCAATTCCAGAAACTCTATAACTCACTACTTATTTTTAATTTACTTTTAGAAAGGCAAATAATTATTTGCTTTCCTGGCTGTGTTAGTCATTAGAAATCCTGACAACACTATAGGTCGCACAGTGTTTATAAAAAAAAACCCAAACAAACCGATATTTAAACGATGAATCATACCACCATCGTTCACAATTAGCTACCGTGGGCAAATATTTGTTACAAAGAGCACGTCAAGCTGGTTCTGGACAACAACAAGCTTTGCGTCCCGCGCCTACGTCTTAGTAACCGAGTGAAGCCAACCATAGTAGAGCATGTGACTGCTGTACTACCTTATGTCAGAGATGTCACAAATAAGATTAGCTACATCTTGAAGCGAGCTTCTATTAGAACATTCTACAAACCGCGGAAGAAGATTGGTCAGTTCTTACCATCAGTCAAGTGTCATATTCCTCTACAAGATACAGGATAGCTAAAGTCGTTTTTATCATAATAAAGTGCTCAGATAAGATGCATGGAGAGAACTATGAAAGCGGCAGCTGCTCGTATACGACCGACATCCATATTGAACGGTCAAACAATGGACCAGCTACCGCGCACGCCTGCCGTGCTTAGATAATACACTTCGAACATTAGGAACGCGTTCCGCGAAACGCACTGGTCGACGCGGACATTCAAGGGCGTGCGCCGGGAGCGTGTAATTATTGATGATTGACACGGTTTTAAAAACGATATTTCCACAATTATTTTTTATTTAATAAAGTTTCCATTGATGAACGGTTATTGTTGTAAGTGTTTTGATCAATCTACTGTCTTTAGCTGTAGCAACTGTTTTAGTGTACATCTTGTATCGACATTTAGCCTACTTTTGGATCTTGTATAATAATTCGCCATATTGTCATAGCGGGGAATCTTCATTTGACGCGTTAATGTTTTTATTTCTTTAAAGTGTTTCGTCAAATTCTGGTAATGAGTCTACAGCCCGTCTTGTCCTTGCAACAGGTCTTGTCGAAGATTTTTTGGTGCATTTATCTATAATGCGTTACACAAATGGCTAAAGTCTAGCTTTTTAAGCTTCATTAGAGTGATTAAGGGATTTTTAACTTCCCGCTAAGAAAATTGAAAATTTTCAAAAATCAGGAAATTATTGTTTTTACCCCGTTTTTCGAAAATTGAGTTTTCATCAAATCTTGACGTTTTGGTCACAGGAGGCCACCCTGACAATTTTTTGATGGTGTCTGTATGTCTGTATTTAGGATGTATGTAAACCTCTTATAACTTTTGAACGGCTTGACCGAATGAACTGAACTGATTTCCAAAGTGTTTCATGAAACTTAGATTTCTTATGAATTTTAACTAATTCAGACCGGTTGAGAAATCTCAAAAAAATTTAAAACAGTTTTTATGGAATAACTTTTTAACGGCTTTACAGATCCATTCCAAAAACTAATCAGCTTTTAACCTTGAAAAACCACGTCGATCGCCACTAGTCCGGTCAAAAACGGTTTATTCGTTCGTGAGTATTATGGTTCGTGAGATAATGTTAACGAAAAATTTTGAAGAAATTGATTTCTGAAGAATTGAAAGAAAATTGAAAATTACTCCGATATTTCATATTCAAGGTCATAATTTAGTAAAATTAGGAGCGCTTTGCATTTGAAATTAGCGGGAAGTTCCAGGGAAAGCCTGCAGGTTCAACCAATTTTTTTTAATATATTAAGGGTGACAAACGAGCACACAGTGTGATTGTAAGTAGTTGTGGCCCATAGACACCTACATCTCTCCTTAATTCAGAATCAAATACTAAAATTCGTTGCTATCCCTGAGGAATAACATTGAGTGGTTCATGGACTGTGTGTTCGTTTTTCTTCCCTTTTTCTTAAAAAAAAAGATGCCCTTAGTTTTTCTGATTGAGAAAATTCTAAAATAACTGCGCAAAAACCAACGTCATAGACATAGCCTCTTATTTTTTAGACACTGGTGAATTTTTTCAGATGTATCTTATAATATTAAGTATTTGACTTTTAATTTAGAGTAGACGTGGAAAATCGATTATTAAGTCATTTTAGATATATAATTTGTTTTAGTAAAACGGATACATTATAATAATGAGGTTTTCGTTTGGCACACGAATTGCCAATCGTTAATGTATTTATTAGATACACTATGGTATATGTAACTTAGAACTTAATTGTATAAGTAATTAATAAATTCAATCGAGTTTTCATTAGTCAGGAAAATGTATAATTATTTTTTCTCTTGCAAGAAATGGAATAGTATAAATAAAGGGAATCTATATTTGTTTTTATTAACTTGTATAATTGTAAAGTGTACTGGCACTTCAGCAAGTTTACAAAACAATGTAGTTTGAGCAACCAATGAAAACTTTAGGAGCTCTTTACAAAGTATGGAAAAATTTCGTTACTGAAGTCGCTCATAGTACTGAGAGACTAGGAATATATAAATTCTATATATTATAATAAATATAAAGACATGAATGAGAATTTACAAAACAGATTTTTACGTTCTTTCCATTATCGATGCCATCATAGCTGAATATCACACACACAAGTACTTTAGTTTATAACATGTTAACATTAGAATCCACAAAACTTTATTTACAACCAATGAACCTCTACAACCTGTGTACTAATATTTATGATTGTAATGTGCTCGAAAAACATACTGTACTTAACTGTCATCAGAACTGTTCAACAGCGAACTGTCAAAACTCGACATCTTTTTACTGGTACTTGTCGAACTATATCTGTTAAACGCTTTTCAATAGACTAACTATTTAATTTAGCTAGTGACCTAATTAGCCCTGAGTCATATGAAGCAGTAGTAGCCGCATAGGCTAACAGCACAAACATCTCGAAACTCTGACTAGTTAGCTATTATAATTTAAAATAACTAAAATTTGATAATGTTGATATATTTCAACTCTCAGCAACCCAATTCAAAAACTGCATATTGAGAACGTATGGCGTATTTTAAGTATTTTTCCATCATGTCTGTAAACGTACATGTTTTATCAAGCTACATCTGTCATTTATCATATTTTATTTCTTAATAGTTAAATTTTTGTAACGATGTATAATTGTGTATTTGTTGTAAATAATTCGTATTCTAATGCATATACCTACATATATATCTGTTAACTGTTCCTTTGAAATAAAATATTTTAAAAAATTAAAATAAAATATCTATTCATACATAAGTAACAACTGCCATGTATTAGCAGTTAAAAAGTAGTTTAACAGCCCAGCTTTGTTCGTAAGTATCGTTAAAGCTTACAACAAATAATATCAGAAAGTCAGCACCGCTACTGATAGATCAAACTCGTAGATGATAAAAATACCCAGATTGGCAACAACAGAATCAACACCTGCAAGGCAGTGTGACGTATCTAGAACAGGTATCATCCGTCAAACTCAAGATTACGGAAAATGCCATGGAATTTTATAATTAAGTTTTCATCCTCTTTTAAAGCACTGAATTACCATACATTTTGCAGACGTATTAAGAATCGATGAAAATACAATAAATTCATGAAATGGCTATGGCTTCGTATACTCACTAAGATCACAACTTACAATCAACGCGTGTTGTTTGAATTTTTTAAATTCTTATATTATTTGTTATAATAATAAATATATTAATATCAATCATGTGTTGTGAAATAATAACGAATTTTCGGATTTAGTCGGATAAAGGCATTCAAGATACGAATAATGAAACAAAAACTCGGATTAATGCTGACAGAGATAATTTGTACACAATTATAAATTTCTTTTATTTTTTAACGTTAATGTCTTAGCAATAATCAAACATACCAAAATGATGTCTTTTGTAAGCTGTAAAATTATAATGAACACCAACACTGTGTATGTATTTATATATATATATATATATATATATATATATATATATATATATATATATATATATATATATATATATATATATATATATATATATATATTTATATATATAAACACTCACGCCTGTCACCCAGAGGGGTAGGCAGAGACTACGGACTTCCATTTGGCACGGTTCTGACATACCTCTTTCGCCTCCTTTACATCCATATATCTACGCATACATGCTCGTCGGTTAAGGGTACTTCTAACGTGGCCCATTTTCAAAATATCGCCAATTTGGTCGATAAACTTTTTCTAGGGCGTCCCTTTCCGACTCGGCCATTCACATCTGCCATATAAATTTGCTTTGTCACTCTTTCCTCATTCATTCTTTCTACGTGACCAAACCACCGAAGCATTCCTTTCTTAATCCTGGTCACAACATCATCTTGCATACCACATTTATCTCTTATCACGCAATTTCTCACCCTGTCATTCAGATTCAACCCTAGCATATTCCTTAAAGACCGCATTTCTACAGCATTTATTCTACTTTCGTGCTTCTTCTGCCACACCCAGCTTTCACTACCATACATTAAAGTAGGGACAAACACAGCATTATGAATTACCATACGTGCCTGTTTTGACACATTCTGGTTCTTCATAATTGAGTGTAGCGCCCCATTCACTCTATTCCCTGCATTTACTCGTCGTTCTATTTCCCTATCATATCTACCATCCCTGCTAAATACACATCCCAAATACACAAACTCATCCACTTGCTCAATTAACTCTCCTTCTATTCTTATTTCACATACCGTTTTGCTTTCTTCTCTTTCAAAAACCATCACTTTCGTCTTACTTGCGTTCACTTTCATTCCCCTTTCTTTCAATTCCCAGTTCATTAATGTAACCATCATTTGCAACTCTGCCGCCGATGACGCAAGTATGACTTGATCATCGGCATACAAAAGGCATTTGACGGTTAACTCGCCCATTCTTAACCCACATTCTTCATCTTTCAAAGTTTGCAAACACCGGTCCATAAGTGTGTATGTATTTGTGTTCTAAATTTTGCCGTAAGCGATGCTGTCATATTGTTATTTGAGAGGTTACGCGTACAGTACAGAGAACATCTCAATTCTAGTCAAAATTACTTAGGTAAGATTCACTCAAAAATAAAAATAATGTGCCGTAGCTAGTTTGAAAAGCAGCTTACCTTCACCTTACATAGTTTGTAGGGTTTCGAGCTACCAAGGAATTACTAAGTCCTATACTATTAAACGAGCAATTCTTGTTTATATATATATATATATATATATATATATATATATATATATATATATATATATATATAAACATATATATATATATATATATATATATATATATATATATATATATATATATATATAATCGCGATCTCGGAAACGGCTCCAACGATTTTCATAAAATTTAGTGTCCAGGGAGTTTCGGGGATAAAAAATCGATCTAGCTAGGATTTATTTTTAGAAAATGTCTTTTTGGCCGTGTTTTTAGGCAATGAAAAACTGCTACAATATCGTTAGAATAAGAAGGTAAATTTTGACAGTTTGTTAATGATTATAAATAGCTTAATTGGTACAAGGGGCGGTCACAGAATCGTAAAACCCCGGTTCGAGCCCAGACCGACCGACCGACTTTTTTAATTTTTTTTCAAGTTCCTTTCTTTTTTGAGAAAATCTATTTTTTCGAGCCCTTTTTTTTAAGTATTTTTTAAAAATACGAAAATTTAAATTAAAATAATTGCACTCATGATTTTTTATTCAAAGAACCAGTTCCGTTTTTTCTGTTATGTCACTAAGATCAAAAAATATTATTTATATTTCATCAGTATGTAATTTGTATCTAAATATAATTTGGAAAACACACGAATTAAAAAAAATCGAGCGAAAAATACCGAGCAAAGCTCGGTCAACCAGGTACTGATCTCTATAATTCCAAGGTGATTCTTAAAGGACATAATATTGCAATTCGTTATGTATTACTATGTGGTAACTTATTTTTCATACAATTTTCTGAATACCCAAATTTTTCTGTGTAGCATACCGCGATAGATGTAAAAATTGTTTAATAGCACCATTGTAAGCCATTCATCTAATAGAGATTTGTCTCGTGATTTTGAGACGTCAAGCAGTCAGTTTAAATTATCATTCAGCTACTCTAGCTACCTACTCGCCGTGATATCGTGCCAAAAACAACACCGCAGATCCAAAGGTCATCACTAGCAACATGCACTGGTTGTACATTCTAGTTTTCAGGTTTTGAGGTATGGACGACGAGAAGATGTGTCGTAATCTCTCGAATGCTGCCCAACCAAGTTGAATCTGTCGATTGATCTCACGGTTGAATTTGGACATGCCTAGTCGGACTACTTGTCCCAGGTAAACATACTCGTCAACAACATCGAGCTCAATGCTCCCAACAACCACCGGTATATGTGTGTGACATGGATATTACACATCTTTATACCTATCCGTTGGGAGATACTATTGAGGTCTTTGAGCATAGTGCTTAGATCCTCCAGTGATTCTGCCATAAAGACTATATGTTGAACAAATTCAGTGAATTACTTGCCATTGACGTTCATACCATCCGTATCTTTTCCAGTCCAGTATCTTGAAAACGTCTTGCAATGCAGCGGTGAAGAGTTTCGCGGATATAGCGTCACCCTGTCTTACACCTATCTGCAGTTGGATAGGTTTCGTACACTGGTTCTGTGCTTGGATAACCATCGTAGCGCTTCTGTACAAACACTTCAGTACTTTGATGTACCGACAGTCAACTTGGCACCGCTGAAGGAACTGCAGCACCGCCCAAATTTCGACGGAATCAAAGGCTTTCTCATAGTCTACATACGCAAGACCATGTGGCAAATGGTACTCTTCGGTCTTCTGTACAATTAACCGAAGAGTAAGTACATGGTCTATGGTACTGACGCTTTTTCGGAAACCGGTTTGTTCGGGAGGCTGGAAGTCGTTGAGTCTGCGCGCGATACCACTAGTAATGTATCTCGAAAACAGCACGTAGACGCGGCTCGGAAGGGAAATCGGTCCTTAGTTCTTCAAGAGAGCGTTGTCACCTTTCTTGAAGAACAAGACTACCTCACATGTGCTCCACGCCTTCGGAGTAGTGCCACTACGAGGACTGAATTGAAGAGCTTCTGAAGGGCTTTAAGCATCGGTTTTGTACCCATTTTCAGATGTTTCACTGTAATTCCATCTTCGCCTGGTGACTTGCCGTTTTGAAGGTACTGGAGAAACATTCTAGTCTCGCTCGGATAAGAAGCTAAGCTCTCATGTTGGATAAGACTTACTCTTGCAACGTAACTACACTTGAGTGTAGCTCCAACGATGACGTGAACAACTGCCCATAGAACTCAACAACACTCAGAATCTCGGGTGTCCCAGAAACGATTCTGCCACATTTGGTATTAAGCTTCGACAGTTAGCTCTTTCTGGCAGACAGAGCTCTAGCAAAGACTTTGGAGCTCTAGTTCCGCTCGATCGATTCTTCTACACAATCTGTATTGAAGTTGCGTCAGTATTGCCGCATACATTTGGAGATCTATCTGTTCAGTTGCCTGCATACTGTCAAATCTGCTGAAGACTGCAAATTCGCCTCCATTACATTCACAGCTATTACATTAAGAGGGTGATCGGAGAGTTGTTGTGTTCTTCCGCGACAAATCTTACAGAACTTAGCTTTGATCTTATGGACAATTTCAAGCTTGTCATTCATATCATCCACTTCATTGTAGTGTTCTAGGCACTTAAAACGATTTTTTAACTTGAGCATAAAGTTTTCAGGGCTTTAGATTAGAGCGCGAGAGGGACAGAGCGTTGACTTCATTAGACCTGACCTCTCCAACTTCACGTTTAGGTTTAGTGTGCCTCTCACCTATCGGTGATCGCTGCCAGTTTTTACCCTTTCGATCATTGAGACATCATTGAACAGTTATCGTCTGGTCGTCATAAATTTCTTAGATGTTATCTCCACACTAGGATTTTCTCCTGTACCGTAGGGGCAGTTTACAAACATAATTTTCACAAGAACAAACATCCAGACCCGGAACAATTAGGAGATTTACACCGTATAGTAGATTTTGAAAGAATGCATGGCTCTAGAGATATCCTCTTACATTTCCTCCACCTCCTCATCAGGATGTGCCGAGATTGGTGCGTAAACCTGTATGACCTTCAGCGAATACCGTTTGATGATTCTGAATACAAGGTTTACAACCCTCGTCGACACAATGCCAATTTTTACAACGTTGTTAACTAGAGACTTGTGGACAATAAATCCGACGCCACCTGGGGACAGATGGTCACCCTCCCGGTGATAGTGTCCTTCCCCTCTCTTCGGACCTCAGATAATCCTATAATATCCTACCGCAACTTGTTTGTCTCTTCTTCCAACTTCAGGATCTTCTCGCCAGTCCTCGGGGTGCGTGCGCTGTATGTTGCCAGGTCGAGTCATCTTAGGTGGCAGCCGAACCTTCACCGGAGATTCTTAGCACCCCCTGCCCCGCCGTTACCGTAGCCAGGAATAGCGGGGCTGCCGGGGACTGGGGGCCGTTTCTTTGTGTTGTTGCTCATGGGGGTATATTTCCATAGTTGCCACGCAACTATGTAGTAGCAACCGCAGTTTTGTTGATCTTTACTTATATTAGAAAGATGCTGCTGCACATCTTCTGCCTCAGTTTCCCTCTGTCGCCTCTTACGACACCCACGGGAAGATATGGGGTAGTAGGTATTTTTACCTGCCAATAAACGGGGCAACATAATAGTGAAATTATGTGAGTATTAGAATTAAGATAGTGAACGGGAAGATCTTAAGAAAAATACACTACGCTGACGATATTATATTGGTACTTAATATTATTGAAATACTCCAAGCTCTATGAATAAAGTAAATCGAATTTAACTTTAGAGTTCGTACTTTTCGTTGTAATGAGTAAACCTAACAGAAGCGATTATAAGTTAACATTTATGTACACTATGGGCAGATCATAGGTACAAAACATTCAGAAATATATTAATTGACTCCAAAAAATATATTAATTACCTTAAGATGGCAATAAAAGAAAAGAGTAACACAGCTTAATTGGCAATCATACCATATATAATAATGAATTTTATATTGAATACGAGGGTATGTATTGAACATCTTGTTAAGAATAATAAATAAGTAAGTTATATAATAATTTCGTTTCATAACAGAGAGGCACAAACGCGGGCGTTTGTGCCTCTCTGTTACATGTACAGCAAAAAACCGGGAAAAATACTAATCAGAGCAAGAATTTTTATCAAGTGTTCACATGAAAACGTGTAACACGAGGACGTTAGCACATGAGTTCTGTTTTTTAGAGCAAACACTTAAGAAAAGGTTAAATAAATAGCTTTTTAAAGACCTGATCTTCGTAATAATATAATCTTCTTTAATTTTGGGTATCTCTTTAACATTCTAATACAATTTCGTAAATATTTTGTATAGAATAAGGGTGAGAAAGTAGCCCACAGTCCTGTTGATGATAATTAAATGTTGTTGCTTATAGATATGTACATCTATCCTCAATTTAGAATCGAAATGCAGATGCGTTGCCACCCCTGAGAACTAAGATGGAATGCCTCGTTTCTAGTAAAAATGGTCTCCGGTTCTCTACACTCACCATACGATACACAGCAGCATTTGGCTAATATTCTGTGAGGTCGTGGTCCTTCCCCGCTCGACCCATTTCTACTACAGCCATAAATAATAAAACTGCAGCGTGGCTCTACCACGTATAAAATCAATAATTTCATTCAATGAACACTACCAAAATATCATGTTTTTAAATTTTAAATAGGTAATTTTTTGTTAGTCGGAAGTTAAGTCTGCAGGTTTTGGTATTTTACATTAGGTATTTGCTAGATAATTACACCGCTATCGCAAGTCAAGACATAGACCTTTTCGGCATTTTCCTGAGGCCGATTAGAACACATGCGTTGAGTTCTTATGCATCATTAAAGATATATTTATATTAAAACAATATTATTCTTTACGTGTTAGAGTCACGCTGCAGTAAATTATAGCTATAGCACGCGAATGGTTCAACCGGTGAAGTATTACGCTCTTATAAAATATCAGCGACATATAGCAGTATATTTTCACCTGGTAATGAAGCAAATAATTTTAGTCTTAAAGGTGGACAACGCATCGGCATTTTAATAGATGTAGGTGTCTATCGGCCACTGAATCCACTTTCTATTTGATAGACTTCCAGGTATATATAATGTACTCTGTGTGATAGACTGTGCTCGTTGTCACCCATATCGATGCAGTTAGACTTGAAATACACTTTTTCAAATTATGAATTACGCTTTATTTGTCAACTTTAAATCTATGCTATAACATGTGATGTCATTTATATGAAAAATTAAAGCTACATACAAGTACAACTACTTGAGACAAACTTTCTCGCCGGTAAGCATTGACCTGAGAAAAGAGTGCTTTTGTCACGGGCTTAAACTACTACGCTAGTATTTAATTGTCATTGATAGGCTGGCGTCTGACTAATTTCTTATCAGATGGTAAGCAATGATGAGAATGGAGAACCACCAGGTTATGTCTATCAGGTAACACAGAGTCCGGAAGGTAATGCCACTCCTTAGCTATACCTACAACGAAAGAATTTCCATAACGTTTGACTCAAAACTTTGAATTCTCTCAGGGAAGGAGGCACTATATTGGTAAAAGAATTTTTATAATCAGCATTTGTCCACGCAAACGACGTTTTAGACGGGTCAATTCGTACCCAGATAATATTTAGTGTATAAACGACTACTATAGCATGTAAGCAATTATACTAGTATAATTAACATTATTTAGAAATATTTTCCCCGCATCACGTGATTGATAGAATACCTATATCATATTATCACTATGACTTGGAAATTATATTAAATAAAAACCTAATTTCTTTAAAAAATACGCACAAATAACTATTTCTCTCATTCTATTTGTGAATATTCTGTTACAATTAAGCAAACGACAAAATGATAAAGCATTTTTTGTATTTTTTGATCGAGTTTGGTTAGCTTTCTATGAGCTTTTTTCTTTTTTTCTACATAGTGAAATGCCTACGCGTACCCGCCTCGCCGGGGCAAGGACGGGTTATATCGGACTCGCACCGACTAAAACCCCATATTGTTTCCCCTTCGTCGCATATTGGCAGGGCCACGGGAACGCTTTCGCACACATCCATGGCCCCACCAGCGCTGGGCCCCCATCGTGGCGCCTCCTCGGAAGGGGACTACTCTCCCCTTTCTCCTTCTCAAGTAAGGCGCACCAGAACACATAGCGCGCCTTCTTTCAAAGCCTCCAACTACACCTGCGCAACGGACGCTGCCGTGTCAGTTGCGCGAAGGCCATGTGGCCAGGAAAAACGAACAGTCAGAAGCACTAGCCTTCCTGACCCCAGCGGTGGATCTGGTCTATGGCTCCGCTGCCAACCACGATTCGGCTGCGGAGGGTAGGAAGAGCAGCGCATCGCAATCCTCTCCCCCCCGCAGTCGCACCACCACCGCATCAACGGCGCGGCCCCTTTTGAGTTGCGGAAGATAGGGCAAGTGGCGCATCGCCATACCAACACTCCTCTTCCTCCGTGACTCCACCTTAGCTGTAGCGGAAGGGGGAAAGGACACCCCTCTCGCCGCAGCCCACTATCACACATCCGAAGTGGGCTCGCCAAACCCACTCGGAGTGGCCACCTCAGGCCAGCCATGTGCCAGCTCATGCCCAGGAACGTATACGACAGCTGCATCTTGTCTATTTCCAGGAATAGTTTCTTGAGCACTTCCAACAAAACCCTCAAGAGAGTATTTGGAATACTGCAAAACATTTCAAATAAGTATATCAGACTTTTTCGGTTGAATATTTTATTTAAGGAAAAATCTGTATTAATTACAAATAATAATACTTTATTTTCAAATATATGTTTTTCACACCGCAGCAATCGAAAGACCTGTTTTTCAATCAAACACGACAAGTTTGAAATGTTCGCAAATGAAAATTTGGCTCTGACAGCAATGGCAAATGGCAGCTTAAAATTAGATCTCTGTAATTGTGTAATTCTGGTGGAAACCGTGGTTGACTTCGCTTTAACCTTAGAGTTCATACGTTTCGTTATATTGAGTAAGCGTATCAGAAGCGATCATAAGCTAATTTCATTTCATGTTAATATATTATTTTAAGATACAATATATTATCATAATAAAAAGACGTAACATCCCAAATATTCTAAGTATCTTAGAAATATTCACAAATTGTACCAGATATATACAAAAGATTTCATAGTGAAAAATGGTGTGAAGTTATTTCACGATACCAGTCAGTGCCACAATCATACTGCTGTATCCAGTAACAGATTTAAAGAACCTAGTTTAGAAACAACAGGACGAACAGCATTTAGATAAAATACTCCTACAGTGATTACTCTATCGTCTAAATATCCTAAGAGGATCGTGCATTTACACCGAAAATATTGTATAAGGCAATTAAGGAAATGTACAAATTCAAGTCGATCTTATGTTTACTTTGAAATCTATAAATTATTCGCTGGGTAATACAACATAGACACTTAATTTTATTTCTTCAGTTTAAGTTTTTTTACAGTGAAAATTACAAAATAAGAAATATTAGTTACTTTTAAGGAGGAAAATAATGGTAAAGAAAAGTAGCCTTTACTAACTGACGTCTTCACAAGTATAACGTTTTTACTCTTCATTTTGCCCCGTCATTTACGGTCCGTTTTGTTATTCCAGCCTCCCGCTTTGTAGCCATTATGTCCCTTTTTCATATTCGCGGTAGCTGAAAGTATATCGTACTTCCATCTAAGTAATATTTGTACTTCATCAAGTACAAACATGTTTTTCGTGTCTTTAGTATAAAATAGAAAACGTAGGAAACGTATATTTATAAAAACGCCACGTTAAATTATTTTAACCCGCTTTTAGCTAAGAGTTTATTTATCTATATATCTGTCTATCTATGTAACAAGATCTAATTTTACTAATTGGTGAAAATTTAATATAATTTGTATATCTTTTTCATGTTTTTTGTATTTTTTAGTGTAGGGCGACTCCCACTAGATGGAGTATTGATCTGGTAAGACATGCAAGTCGATGAACGCAGGTGGCTCAGGACCGTACTTTGTGGTATTCCTTGGGGGAGGCCTATGTTCAGCAATGGACTTGTGAAGGACTGTAATGATGATGATAATGATGATGACCTAGTTTTCTCACTATGATTATCACAGATATAAATGCGATTTGGTTGAGTTTTCTTGAACTCGAATATTATTATGATTATTATGTTGTTTTATAGCCGTCAAAATATTTTAAACCCAAAATATTAATCGAGAACTAATAAATGGGTGAAGAATTATGCTCGCACAGAACACTAGCGTAAAATTGTAGAATAATGCTGCTGTGTTTCGTATGTTAAACAAAGAGAAGCAGAAACCCTTTTTTGTTATAAAGAAACATTAGTGGTATATTTTCTTATCTCACTATCGACAATTATACCAACAACTCTTCTGTCTAAGACCATTAAGGCCAGGAGCGATACGGTGCTGCAGATACCAAAGGCTACAAGACTACCAGTAGATACCAGAGACTCAAACTGGCTTTGTCAGATAGAGCGTCGGTGACTCACTCTCTGACAAAGCTAGTTTGATGAAAACACAAAAGAAAATATATTCACATGAAATTCAGGTTCCTATTTTTGGCACAATGCCATTATTCTCGTTCTTGGCTCTATATAGCGGTAAGTAGGACTTCTTTTTTAAATAATTTCTTATATTTACGCGAACAATACACGTTGAAATAAAACTAGTTTTAACGGATTTTATCGCGTATATTATATTACTTTATATTCCCGAAGTTTCGAGCACTTTACGTCATGGATTATTATGTAAGTGTTTACATAGACACAATGGAGAAAGTTGTATAGTTATTTTTTTTGTATTAAATATAAGTTAAAGCGAACATTATTTAACCCGTTATCAGTACTGAAATACTTCTGACCACTTTTTCATGAAAGAGGTCGGAGGACACTTCCCTATGGGATACCATATTTGATGATTATGACATCAGTACTGTTGTCAAGCTTAACTGTAGTCTTATTCGTTGCAGGTGGCAATGGTCGCGACGCATCTTGCGTCTGCGATAAGCGGTAAAAATAACAATAATATCAGACGAACCGGAGGTGCCACGTTGGCGCGTCTTGCGTGCGCGTTTGGCGACCGCGACCTACGGAGGACATAGTACGTGTTCGCGGATCTTGCGTTATAATCAAATTGTGTTGATTTTTCCACGATGCAGAACATAAATACGGAGACGTTTATTAGCGAAATAATGTCCCAGTCTGCAATATGGTCTAGTGAGCATGAAAATTAAATGCATAATATTATGTTTCTCAAAACTTTTGTGGGTATTTACGTATTTCGACATACAGCCTACGATATTCACCAAACTGATGCCTGTTTGATTTTAAATCATGAACTACTAGTTTGATTGGCATTATATCTTGTCCGAAAAACAATCATGAATAAAGGTTAGAATAGAAAAAAATGCGCGGATTGAACTTTTTTGTAGTAATCGCGACACTTCTTGCTTGAAATAAAAGTAATTGGAAACATATTTTGGAATTGCTACTTAATTTACCTACAGTGAGAGAAAATTAGTCTGGCCCACCAGGAAGGGTAAATGAAATAGGTATACTCACGGTTAGCGGCAGCGGCGATCAACTCCAACTTGGCTTCAACAATATCTTCGGATGTGGAAGGCTTCAGTCTTCCTTGACCACACTCCTACGTGATTATATAGTCTATGCACACATCTGGGTCGACCCGGCACACTCACTAACGCTATTTACATTAATTTTTATATTGGAAGGCTTAGACTAGAACAGCCATTACCGATGCAGTTCGTCTTGAGTCTCGATTACATGTCGGTATCGATCGCGTCTACTTCTTTTACAGACGCTTTTGTTGTGGGCCAACAGATGGCGCCATAAGTTTGTTTTGCGGTTAATTGGAAAGAAGGATGCAATAGAATAGTAAGGAAAGCAAGCCAGTACATAATTCCCCCCATTTGAAATCGTTTCAGATTTCATGAGTAAATAATCAATAGCAATTCTCACTATAAAATTAAATACTAAAAAATAGAAGCTAGCTTAGAATAATATGTACCTAACTTACTACAGTATTCACAATTAAATTTTAGTTGCATACCTATTGGATTGATATATAAGGCAACATAATTTAACAACCAAATCTACCAGCTAAATAACAAAAGGCTATATTAATTATGAGAAAAAAATTGACAAGTATTGGTATATTATTGATTTAATGGTAGAGGACATAGTTTATTCACTGGTCTCTTAAGGAGTCCATTACTAGTGCGTAGGGTGACCACACGCACTACACCGTCTTTGCCGGGAAGCACGTCTTGAACTCTACCTGAACGCCACTCTAGTGGTGGTAAATTGCTATCGACAATTAATACAATATCTCCGACTTGAACATTCGGTTGTTCTCGAAACCATTTAGCGCGTTGGTGTAAGGTATGGAGATAATCGCGTTGCCAAATATGCCAAAAAGACTGTGTAATTTTTTGCAACATCTGCCAGCGGGCCCGAGGGGAAACACATTCATTAGAGAGTTCAGGTTCTGGTAACGATATAAGAGGACCGTGGGCCAAAAAATGTCCAGGTGTAAGAATATCGATCTCATTAGGATCCGGAGATAGACAGCACAACGGTCGCGAGTTAAGCACGGCTTCGACTTTAGTAAGGATCGTTATTAGCTCCTCGAATGTCAACACTTGTGACCCTATAACACGTTTTAAGTGGAACTTCATTGATTTTACACCGCTCTCAAATATGCCACCAAAATTACTCCCGGTAGGAGGGTTCAGTCGCCAGACAATATTTCGTTTCGCAAGACTAGACTCAAGCGAATCATTGTTCTTGTAAACCATTTGTTGTAGTTCGTTAAGGTAGCGCCGGGCACCAATAAAGTTAGTGCCGCAGTCGGTCACTATGAAGGTACAAAGGCCACGACGAGATACGAAGCGATCTAACGCCGCCAGAAAGGCAGAACTCGATAGCTCGGTTACTGCCTCAAGATGCCTTTACTGCAAGGCAAACGAACACACACACGTAGGCCTTGTACGTACGAGCGTTTCGTCTACGACTTTCCTTCACTATGAATGGACCGGCGAAGTCAATTCCCACATTTTGGAAACATCGCGTTGATTGTACTCTAGGCGACGGAAGATTTCCCATTAAAGGTTGGCAAGCAACGGGTTTTACCCTAAAACATGCAATACATTTGGATAAACGCGACCGAATTAAGTTACGAATGCCAAGTATCCAATATCTTCGCTGAATAATCGATTGAAGAGTACGAGGACCGCAGTGTAAGTAATTAACATGAAAGTAATCTATAATAAGCAAAGATAAGCGAGACGCCTTTGGCAACAGTACGGAATGTTTTACGGTTGCGGGTAGATTAGATTGCTCTAGACGGCCCCCCACTCGCAGCAATCCCTCATCATCAATAAAGGGAATCAGTTTTTTAACGGCTTTGGTGGCTTTGATTTCCTGCCTAAGATAAAGTTTTTGTTCATGTCGAACCATATAGACGATAGACTGCTCCAGCTCTGATACACTCAAAAAACTCTTAGTTTTATAGTTTCGTTTGAACGCTGCTACAGCCCGCAAACACCAAGCTAGCACACGCTGAACGCGGGATAGCAAGGAGTAGCGGTCTAAGAGTCCACTAATAAAATCAAGCTCAGTAGAGCCGTTATCCGTTTGAGACACATGAGCAGTAGAGCGCAACTCGGGTACGGAAGCTTGTGATTCCCATTTGAACTTTATTGGCCAAGTGGAGGAATCGTTAGCGAGCCAACTTGGACCTGACCACCACATACAACATGTCGCCAGTTGTGAACCACTGAGACCTCGACTGCAATGATCGGCAGGATTATCATATGTCGATACGTGTTAGCTAGCTATCCAAGGATACATCGTCGATGATTTTCGCAACACGATGGGAAACAAAAGTCTTTAGTTTATGAGGTTCCGTATGTAACCATGCTAGAACTGTGCTACTGTCAGTAAAGGCAATCACTATACTGACAGGGATTTTATCTCGCAGCAATTTTTGCATGTGCTTAAGAACTCGTCCTAAAAGTACAGCACCGCAAAGTTCTAGACGGTTAACCGTTAATGGTTTTAGGGGTGCGACTTTTGATTTTGCAATCAGCAGATGCGTTCTAAAATGGTTGGCACGAACTGTCCTTAAGTACACACAACATCCATATGCCTTTGAAGAGCCATCACAAAAACCAATCAATTGATAACTTTCGGCGTCATCATATGTAATTCTACGAGTCAGTTTAATCTGTTTGACAAGTTGAATTTCAGAGATAAAGTTGTGCCATTGGTGAGCGACCTCAGGTGGAACGGGTTCATCCCAACTCAGCTGAAGGCGCCACATATTTTGAAGCAATAGTTTGGCTATTAGAATGACAGGAGTTAGCCAACCAATTGGGTCATAGATGCGAGCGATATCTGATAATATTGCACGCTTTGTTAAATTGGAATTTAACCCTGAAAACGAATACGTAAAGAAGTCTTCTACGGGGTCCCATTGGATACCCAGAATTTTAAGGATGTGGTCGTGATTTTCATCACAAAAGACCCTGGGTATTTGACAATGTTCGGACGGTAGAGCTGCAATAAATTCGGCCGAATTACTACTCCATTTACGCAGCTCAAATTGAGCACAGCTCAGTAGTTTAATAATGTTACGAGCTTGAGGTTCGTGACAATAAAAATTGCCGATAGAATTACCTAAATTAACGCTTTAATTTACTTTACACAAATTAAAATTAAAACACTAATAATTAAACACACTAATTCACTTAATTCCGCTCCGAAGCTTCGCTTGTGTCGCCGAGTTCAACTCTGCCCCGATCGCATCTTGCAGCGCCTATTTATTTAAATTAGCAAAGAAACATCCCGAATATTCAGGTAAATGCGCGCAAAGGGGCGAGTGTGCGAGTATAGACTTTCCAGAAACTTAGTTCTTCGGATGGCGCTGTCGGTTGAGAGTGTGATGTCATTCTCTGCAGAGCTCCCCTCGCTCTCGTTCCTGACACTAGATGGCGCTAGTTGACTCATTCACACAACACTGCCCCCTCCTAAGACATGCTCGTCCCGAGTATTATCGGTCCCATAATAACGCGCCAAGCGATCCACATGGACGATCTTAGGAGTCCCTCTTGCGCCTTTCTGTATCCGGTAGGTCACATCGTTGATCCTGGTTACAATCCGGTACGGGCCGTCCCATTTAGCTTGAAGCTTAGGAGATTTCCCTTTGCTGCGGACCGGATTGTGCAACCACACTAATGAACCTTCGTTGAACCCTTTATTGTTCATTTTGCGGTCGTACCGGGTTTTCATTTTCTCAGACATTTGCTGGCCCGATTGTCTGACGTGCTCATAAATGTCATTCATTTTGTTCCGCAAGTCATTTGCATAATCGGTTATACTGCGTGGGGCATCAGGTGGTATCCCGGTGATCAGGTCTGCAGGCAGCCGTAATTCTCTTCCAAAGTTTGCGAAAGCTGGTGTCACTGCTGTACTTTCGTGAACAGAACTTCGATATGACAACAAAAACGGTTGTATGTGCTTGTCCCAATCTCGTTGCCGATTGTCTACAACTTTTGCTAGGTACCTCTCCAATGTCTGATTAAATCGTTCCACCATTCCATCAGATTGCGGGTGATAAGAAGTCGTTCTTGTTTTATGAGTACCCATAACTCGGCAAGTTTCCTGGAATATTTGAGACTCAAAATTCCTTCCTTGATCGCTGTGAATCTCTAAAGGTACTCCAAAACGACAGAAGACTTCATGAACTAGTTTATCTGCAACTGTTGAAGCTTCTTGATTTGGAATGGCGAAGACTTCTGGCCACTTAGTGAAGTAATCCATCACAATCATGAAATACTTGTTACCGCTTTCACTCTCCGGAAACGGCCCCGCCACGTCAATGGCTATTCTCTCCCATGGTGCACCAACATTGTACAACTTCAATGCACCTCTACTACGAGTCTGAGGTCCCTTTACAGCCGCACAACTTGTACATTTGCGACACCAGTCCTCGACATCGTTTCGACAGTGGACCCAGTAAAACCGTTCTCGGATCTTCAGTAGAGTTCGTTTAACTCCCAGATGGCCTCCTGAATAATCATTATGGTACAGCTGTAGCACATCCGGTGTGAGGGAAAGCCTCACATCGACGGTGAGCTGAAGTGCGGGTTGAACGAAATTGGAGAGGAAATGTAAGGGTGTGCACTTACTTTGAATGCAGATGGGCGGATGATAAATGAATGGTGCTGGGTGGCTGGCACGCTCCTGAGCTGGTTATGCCGTTAAATGTATACACGTGCAACTAAAGTCTTATATCATACACTGTCACTTTCACTTTAATGTTTAATTGTTCGTAATGATTATCACTTAGATATATTAGATACCGGCCGGCAATATATACGTAATTAATGCGAGCCGATGAGCTGAAGGTCGCGGACGCGCTTTCTTACACCTTTTTTCGAACGAGGGCGGCGCGTGACTCTCTTCCGGGGTTGCGACTGACGCGATACTGCTCTCGCGCCGAATCAATGAATGAGAGAGAGAAAGCGAATCAGGGAATCAATCGTCGCGCGCGAGTGGCGCGAACATCCTGGGGGCCCGAGAGAACACCTCTTCCTGGGCTGAATCCAACGGCAGCCTTGCTATCTTGAGCACAGGTCTGCGCAGATGTCCGTAGGCCGTGTCCAGATCCACAACTCGGATCACTCCATCCTTCCCAGGTATTGTACGGGTAGTTCTTCCCAGTTTCCATTGGAGCGGGGGCAGGTTATCTTCTTTGATGAGTACAAGTTCGCCAACTTGAGGAGGTGAGGAAGGGGAAAGCCATTTGGAGCGGGTCTGTAGGGTATGGAGGTAGGATCTGGTCCACAGTGTCCAAAAGCGTTGAGAAAGAGCTTTTATGAGTTGAAAACGTTTAAGAGCAGATAATGGCCTGTCATCAAAGGACGGCTAGGGCAGAGCTGTGAGCACACGGCCTGTAATAAAATGGCCAGCGGTTAAGGGCTGAAGGTCCGACGGGTCGGATGAGAGTGGGCAGAGAGGTCTGGAGTTAAGTACAGCCTCAATTCGTGTCAGAAGTGTGGAAAATTCCTCAAATGTAAGGTGTTGTTCACCAATTACCCGATAAAGTAATTGTTTCGTAGATTTAATGTTAATTTCATGTAACGCGCCAAACCAGGGCCCCTTTGGGGGGTTCAACAACCAGGTTACGTGCTGGTTGGCTAGTTTGTGTGTGATTGCATCATTATTAGTGGTGAGAAAATTTTGAACTTCTATGAGGTGATTTCTGGAGCCTACATAATTGGTGCCGCAATCTGATCTAATTAGTACCGGCGTACCGCGCCGTGAGATAAATCGTTGTAACGCTGCGAGAAAGGCTTCTGTGTTAAGAGCAGAGACGGCCTCTAAATCTTCGTTGAGAAACACACGAATATACAAAAGTACGCTTTTAAGAGCTTAGCCTTCCGTAATGTGCTAGATTTAATGAGAAAAGGGCCGGCAAAGTCAGTCGTGACTTGGCTAAATACAGGTTGAGGGTTAACCCTGTCCGCGGGAAGGTCACCCATTAACGGGGCTTCGGGTTGAGCGCGACATCGGAAACATCTTATACATTTAAACACCCTGCGTCTGATCACGCGGCGAGCGGATAGTATCCAGAATTGCTGGTGTAGAATGGCGTGTAGAGTGTCTGAGCCAGGATGGCAGTATATTTTGTGATAGTGGTCAATGATAAGGTCTACGAGTGGGCTGGAGCTGGGCAGAATGAGTGGATGTTGAGCATCGTACCAAGCTATAACTATTATGCCATCCGACCAACAGATATGCTGGTCAATCGCAATATGAGCTGATAATTTGGTGGACACACGAGTCATGAGTTGTGATAAAAGAGCTGCAGCTGATAGTTCCAGTTTAGGAATTGAGAGGCGATTCTTAAGAGGCGCGACCTTTGACTTGGCAATGACCAGGTGTACATTGACCTGTCCATTGGCATTGAGCTCATGAAGATAAATGACAGACGCAAATCCAGCTTCTGATGCGTCCGCGAATCCGTGGAGTGAGTAAGTGGATATCGGCTTATATTTGCAAATGTGACGAGGTAAGCGGAGATTCGAGAGTTGAGGAAGATCTTGTGAAATGTGCTGCCACTCTGTGTAAACTTCATTGCCAGGGGGTTCGTCCCATCCCAGTTTCAGAATCCATAGTTTCTGTAAAAGGAGCTTTGCGCTGAAAATGACCGGTGTGACCCAACCGTTGGGGTCATAGAGTGATGCTACTGTGCTGAGAATAGAGCGCTTTGTGATTTGGGTTATTGGAGGGAGAGAGATGCGGTAGGTGAACTCATCCGATTGAGGAATCCATTGTATCCCAAGCGCTTTAATGGTGTTCGATTCTGGGCTGATGTCAAAGTCTTTAGGCATGTCATATTGGTCGTCTGGAAACCGTTCCAGGAGCTGGGGACAGTTTGAAGTCCATTTACTGACCTGAAAGCCACCCATGCCAAGCAAGTCAATTAACTCGGTTTGTAGTACCTGAGCAGACTCCACAGAGTCATGGCCACAGAGTATATCGTCAACGAAGATAGAATTGCGTAGGATCTGAGCAGCTTGTGGGTAACGATTACCTTCGTCATCAGCTAATTGTAGCAGTGTGCGGATGGCATGGTACGGGCTGGACCGTAAACCATACGTGACTGTATTTAGCGCATATGTGAGCAGAGGCTGGTCAGGTGACGACCGCCAGAGAATAAGCTGATACTGTCTTTGGTCTGGATGAATGAGTATGTTTCTGAACATCTTTCTGATGTCAGTACTGAAGACTACAGGGTGTGTTCTAAATGACATAATAATATCGACAATATCCTGTTGGAGTGCTGGACCTGTGTGCAAGCATTCATTTAAACTTACGCCATTTGAGCTTTTACTGCTACCATCAAATACAGTGCGTAGCTTATTTGATCCCGTCTTAAAAACGCCATGATGCGGAATATAGAAGTACGGCCTACCTGCAAAGGTACTTGGGTGACAAGGTGACATGTGTCCCAAGTTGAGATACTCATTCATAAAGTCAACATGTTGAGAGCGGAGGGGCGGATTTGCTTGAAGCTTCTTTTCGAGATTGAGAAATCTACGTAACGCAATAGCATGAGTGTTGCCTAAGGTCGGTGCATTTGGTAGAAAAGGCAATGTTACCATATATTTGCCTGATGGTTCCCGAGTTGTTGTGGTGCGGTAAATTTCTTTGCATTGCTCCTCCAAAGGACTTGTCGCTATATGAGGTTGGGGTTCTTCTGACTCCCAGAACCTCTCAAGGCGCTTGCAAATTTCGCGTGTAGTTCGTCGGATTCTGGGTGTGAGCTGATAACGTGAGCTGAAATGGGCTGGTTCGCAGACTTTGCATATAAATCCTCAATAGGTCCTATCAATGCATAATCGAAAATCGTGCCGAAGGCTATAGGCTTCCCCCGGCCGACAGAAACCTTAGTCCCGTCCAGTACTTGCCCGAGAACGTCGGAACCCAATAAGAGATCGATCGGAGCTGGTGTATGGTAATCTTGATCTGCCAAGGGAATCGGAGGCTCTGCATCTGCTATGCGCGGATCTTTTTGTAATGGCAAATAACCTGTAACATTTTTTAAAATGTGCGCTGTAGCCGTAATCGTAGGTGTGTCATGGTGTGTTGGTCTACACACTACTGAGATTGATGCCTTTGAGTCCTGTGTGTGGTGGTTGCCCACTCCTGCGATTTTTAGAGATGTTTGATTTAGCGGTAAATTCAAAATTCGAGCCATGCGCTGAGTTATAAGTGTTATCATGCTACCATAATCTAACAATGCTCGAGCTGTGTGAAACTAGCCATGTACGTCTGCTATTTTTAGGGAGACGGTGGGCAATAAAATTGGTAAATTGGTAACATGCTCTTCACGTTGAGCGGAATTGCAAAAATAACTATTCATAGTTGGAGCTGATATCGCAGAGTAAGCTTGTGACGTTTGTATGTGAGCTGAGTTTGAGTGAGTGTGCTGATTAGTTTCTGGTTCGTAGTGTTCGTTTATTGTAGATAGTCATTGTTGACCACCTACACGAGACCTACTAGGAGAGCGCGAATGACTTGGTTCATTGTTGTGTGGCCTGGGGTTGACATGTGCGGCGTGTGCTGAAAAATGTTGGGGCTCTTGAGCTGAGCGCTGTCTGGGTTGCTCTCTCAAATGCGAGGGTGGAAGATGAGCATTCGAGTGAGTTGGAGAAGGCACATTGGGCCGATGCAATGATGTGTGGTGTTTTCTATTTCCACACTCTTTGCAAGCCTTCGTGGACTTGCACTCATTCTCATAATGAGGGCCTAAACAGCGTCGACATCGGTTGCGAGCGTTGATGAAGTCGCATCGGCCCTGGATCGGTTGGTCATTGTACCTCGGGCAGGCGATGAGCCCTCTATATCTGCAGAATGGGCAGGGCATATTATCCGCAATGGGAGCGGCAGGAGCTGATGGTTGAGCCGAGTATACCGGCCTGAGCGGAGCTGGCTGCGGGGTTTTATAGTCGTGCTGACTTGTAGTCGGGTGAATGGGCCGAAATTGATGATGAGCGGGTTGACGAGGCGAAACCTGTGGAGAAGAAGAGGAGGACCGCCTGCGGTATTGGTTGGTCTGTGGGGAGTACCGACTGGCTTGTGAAGAGTGTGGGCTGGACCACTCGGTCTCCACACAACGCGCGTGTTCTTCCAAGAAGGTGATTAAATTCTTGAGAGAGAGCAGAGTCTGGCGTGATCCATATTTACGCTCAAAGAGGGTGCGAAGCTCACCCTTAAGCTTTTGTACTACTATCGATACGAAAACGTAGTCACTATCCTTCATGGGCAGATCGAGATTGTTGAGGGCGCATTGCGCAGAAATGAGCGGAGTCAAGAAGAGTGTGCGGATATCAGAGCGCGTATGGATGTGTGGTAGCTCTAATATAATGTCCACAAACCGGTCGATCAGGACGCGACGGTTTTCATATCGTCTGGTCAGAATATCCATGGTCACGGTGAAATTCTCGTTGGTGAGCTGAAGATGAGATACCATACTGCGTGCCTCACCTGATAGGCACGAGAGCAGGTAATGAAGCTTCACAGAATCCGAAATGGTGGTCATGTCATCGGTAAGACTTCTAAAGACGGCTATGAAGGAAGGCCAGTCTTCAATTTTAGAGCTGAACTTCGGCAGAGCAATTTTGGGCAGAACGTGAGCAGGTGTGGCTGACGTGGACGGGTGAGCAGTCTCCGGAAGAGCTGAAGCCACACTTAATTTTTCAAACCCAACTAAGATGTCTTTCTCATAATTCTTTGTATAGGTGGCCTCGACCTCATCGGTGAGGTCCTCATCATCCAGGATCTCGTAGAAGACGTTCTCCAAATTGTGATTGTGTTCCTCTATCTTGGCGTACCTAGCAGTAAAGTCCGTTATAGTATACTTTTTCGTATCCTTAGCTATTACCGCCAAGGCAATTTCCTTCAGCTGGTTAATTGCCTTTATCTAAAAATGGCCGCTTTAGACTTGGACGGCATTGTATTTAAATTATTATAAAAGAAGAATGAGAGAAAAAAAATACAACGAATTGTGAACCTCCTCCTTTTTTGGAAGTCGGTTAAAAATAAATAAATGCGAGTGTGTGTTGTAAATGTTATAATATGTTACTGAGCAGAACTTAAGATAAGCGCGGAGCAGAGAATGTAAAGTGAACAGAATATACCTACAACCTAAATTATGTAAAAGTATTTTAAAAGTTAACACTAATAGTAGAATAAACAGGAAATATAATTTTTGCAACGAACATATTACAATTCAATCGCCTTGTATTAGTCACCAGAACGAAAATAATAATAAAAAACTTATATACGAAATTAATAATAATGCCTATTGAGAAAGAAATAACACGAGTAAGTACATATAATTAATAATATTAATACTATTTACTTTTTACCTATTAAATTAAACAACAAAATATTTTAACGCTTGCTTCTTTTCTACAAATGATCGAGACGGGACGACGAGTCCTTGACCTACCTACGACTCAGCTGATCGTACAATAAAGGGCAGTGTTGAGCCGATTGTTAACACTTTTTCATGAACTTTTAATTATATAATATGTTTAAAAATGATGCAATCAAACACTTTTGTTGAAATACGAGACGTTATTTTGTAACAATTGTACGTACTTGTGACTCGATTTAATATTATATTCGAAAGCGTTAGCTTAGTGCCTACTTAAAGAGAAACAATGTATGGAGATGTGAATTATTTTTTAATAAATTTTAATGCTAAATATGTATTAATGAATTTTAATATATGGGCTGAGATTATATGATTACATACTTAAGAAATTTTTATCTATTTAAAAGATTTTAATATTTTGTTGAGAGAAATGTGGGTAACTTTATGGGTGTGGTTGGGTTTATTTCCCGGTCTTAGGACACTGTTTATCCATAGGGGCTTATTTCTTATAATCGAAGGACCGTAAAATGAGCAGGGGTCGCTGGTTCAGATGTTTGAAGGACCAGAAAATGTTCGAAGGACCAGAAAATGTTCCAAGGACCAGAAAATGTTCGAAGGACCAGAAAATGTGAGGGAAAGCCTCACATCGACGGTGAGCTGAAGTGCGGGTTGAACGAAATTGGAGAGGAAATGTAAGGGTGTGCACTTACTTTGAATGCAGATGGGCGGATGATAAATGAATGGTGCTGGGTGGCTGGCACGCTCCTGAGCTGGTTATGCCGTTAAATGTATACACGTGCAACTAAAGTCTTATATCATACACTGTCACTTTCACTTTAAAGTTTAATTGTTCGTAATGATTATCACTTAGATATATTAGATACCGGCCGGCAATATATACGTAATTAATGCGAGCTGAAGCTGAAGGTCGCGGACGCGCATTCTTACACCTTTTTTCGAACGAGGGCGGCGCGTGACTCCCTTCCGGGGTTGCGACTGACGCGATACTGCTCTCGCGCCGAATCAGTGAATGAGTGAGAAAGCGAATCAGGGAATCAATCGTCGCGCGCGAGTGGCGCGAACATCCGGTACTTTAGCTTTAGGGACAACCATTTGCAAATGACAGCTGTCTCCCCTAACATTTTCCCATTTACGGCACAGAACTCCATCCTGAAGCAGCAAGCTGTCCCACTGGGCCCAATAGCCAATTTAGTGGTCGAACTCATTGCTGAGACGTCGCTCCACTTAGGCTTGGGAGCGCTGGCCTTTATCCATTCCAGAATCGGCTTGATGTCCGGATCTTCCTGCTGTGCATGTTGTAAGCTGTCCTTCCATTCGTTGGCGAGGTGGTCCGTCCTGAGCATCCTCACGGATACCTCTTCCTTACTCTCTTGCCTAGTACAATGGTTGCAATCTTCAGGACAAGGTCTTCTTGACAATGCATCTGCGTTGCCGTGAGATTTTCCGCTGCGATGTTCGATCTCAAAGTTGTATTCCTGCAGTAGTTCAATCCACCTCGCAACTTGTCCTTCTGGATTTTTAAACTGCAATAGCCATTTTAGTGCAGCATGGTCAGTTCTTAAGTGAAATTTTCGCCCCAGAAGATATTTGCTAAAATGCTGCAACGACTTTACCACAGCGAGCAATTCGCGTCTTGTGACACAATAGTTCCTTTCCGGTTTTGACAACGACTTGCTGAAGTACGCTATCACGACCTCTTGGTCACCATTCCGTTGAGACAACACACCGCCAAGTCCTATATCACTTGCGTCTGTGTCAACTATAAATTCTTTGCTTGCATCAGGGTATCCCAAAATAGGTGTTTTGCACAGACGGTCCTTGAGCTCCTGGAATGCGATATTGCAACTTTCATCCCAGCAGAAATGTCGCTTCTCCTCGGTTAGCTTGTGCAGTGGTTTGGCTTTTATTCCAGCCGTTCGCCTCCACGACGGCCTCGAACTGGATTTTGTAGGCCGACCAGGAAGAGGTCCCGTCGAACGGCGGCACTTTGAATCCACGTAGCGAAGGTGTTGTAGCTACTACGGGAGCTGTTGTTCCATCCCCAAGTTTGAGGTCGTCCAGCGTTTTTTTCACGTCAGCCATTACGTTGTCAACCCGATTGTTTACTTGATCGATTCGGGTTTCAGTTTTCTCGATTCGGGTTTCAGCTTTCGCGATTTGGGTTTCAGCTTCTGACAGGCGGTTGTCATGCTGAGTAACCCTATCCTTCACCTCCTTGATCTCCTTCCCGAAGGTAGCGTGAAGATCCTTCATGAGGAGCATCTGCTCTTCCAACCGACGGGCCTGTTCCTCCTGTCCGTCCCGCAGCTGCTCTTCCAATCGACGGACCTGTTCCTCTTGTCGGCGAACCTGTTCCTCCTGTCGGTGAACCTGTTCCTCCTGTCGGCGAACCTGTTCATCCTGTCCACCCCGTAGCTGCTCTTCCAACCGACGGACCTGTTCCTCCTGTCGGCGAGCCTGCTCCTGCAGCATCACCATCAGAGCACCTAAGTCAGGTGCAGCAGATGTAGGAGCTACCGACGGGCCTGCAGCCGGTGGCTGGCCCTCCGACGTCTGCGGCGTTGCACCACCAAATCTTCGTTGGTCCGTCTCCTGCTGGCGTTGACTTCGGGTACGGACACCCTCCGTTTCCTCCTTAGGTAAAATCGGCATGATTTTATCTCACTTCTGACACCAATTGTTACGAGCTTGAGGCTCGTGACAATAAAAATTGCCGATAGAATTACCTAAATTAACGCTTTAATTTACTTTACACAAATTAAAATTAAAACACTAATAATTAAACACACTAATTCACTTAATTCCGCTCCGAAGCTTCGCTTGTGTCGCCGAGTTCAACTCTGCACTTGCAGCGCCTATTTATTTAAATTAGCAAAGAAACATCCCGAATATTCAGGTAAATGCGCGCAAAGGGGCGAGTGTGCGAGTATAGACTTTCCAGAAACTTAGTTCTTCGGATGGCGCTGTCGGTTGAGAGTGTGATGTCATTCTCTGCAGAGCTCCCCTCGCTCTCGTTCCTGACACTAGAAGGCGCTAGTTGACTCATTCACACAACAATAAGTTCATTTTTCAGCTCAAGTGCTTGTTTTAAAGATGGCGCTGCCGTCGTAATGTCGTCCATAAAAGTGTCATGAAGTAAAACGTCAGCCGCTTGAGGAAACTCAGAAGCATGATCGACCGCTAGTTGATGCAAGGTACGAATGGCTAAGTACGGTGAACTGGTTACACCGTATGTCACTGTATTTAATTCGAATTCACGCACGGGATCAGCTGGAGAATTTCTCCACAACACTTACATCACATATTGCGATACATTTTTGAAATATCGGAGGTGAACACGATTGCGTGAAGACGAAATTTTGTCAGTGTATTAACAATGTCGTTTTGTAGCTTAGGACCAGTGTATACGATATCATTTAATGATTTTCCGTTCGTCGTTTTGGCGCTTGCATCAAAAACGACATGTAGTGTTGTCGTAGTACTCTGAGGGCGGAGTACACAGTGCTGCGGAATTACAAATTTGCCTGATCCAACGTCTGCGGGTTGCATATGCCCCAGATGTGTATATTCCGTCATAAAATCAGAATAGTCCTTTTTTAATTCTACATTGCGCTCAAGTCGCTTTTCAAGTTTGAATAAGCGTGATTTTGCCATATCGAAAGATTCACCCAGATCATCGCAAGGCTTCCTCAGTAACAAAGGGCCGACGTAACGACCGTCAGGTTTACGTGACACAAGAGTGGAGTATAGTTCCTCACATTTTACCTCTTCGGGATTCGCTATAAACGTTTTCGATGGTTCTTCGATCTCCCAAAAACGCTTGACCACGTCATTCAAAAGCCGCGTGGAAGAAACGAGGGAAGACACCATAGGTGGAGAATGAGAGCTGTAATTAATTTTACCAGTGAGCACCCACCCAAAGACACTGTGTAGAGCGACTGGTAAACCAGGACCTATTTCTAGGCCTTGGCCATCATAAATTTTATGGAATAGTTCTGCGCCCAGCAGCAAGTCTATATTAGTGGGTTTGTCGAACTCTTTGTCTGCTAGAACTAGATGTTTGAAATTTGCACGAACCCCAGAAGGTACTTCTACGACAGACATTTTACTTGTTATGGTATTCATTATTATAGCATTAATAGTGAAGTTTGGACAATCAGAATCCGTTGGCATTAACACGCATGAAGTTTCACCCTTAATTTGATGCACTACATTTTTTCCTAAGCCTGCTACAGCTAAATTGCAGCGACGAATGGGCAACCCTAAACGTTGAGCGAGTGATAACGTCATAAAACTATCCTGAGCTCCACTGTCAATAAGTGCGCGGGCAGTAGTATACTGAGCGGGAGCACCGCAACCGCGCACACGCACTACACATGTGCCGAGTAGAACGAGAGCACGACTGTGAACAACGTGAGCGCTGGTAGTCACGGAGTTCGCAGTCGCGGTTAAGTCGTCAGCCGCAGCTGCTGTTTTATCGATAGTCCTGTCAGTGGAGCAACACGGAACAGTAACAATGGCGGTGCCATCGTGGAGCAACGAATGGTGACGCTCACCACAAGTTGAGCACGTATTTTTCGAAAAACATTTATTGGCATTATGATTTAAACGTAAACAATTCATGCAAACATTTTTATTAGACACTAAGCCATATCTTTCAGAAAAGGCGAGTTCTTGAAACTTCGGACATTTGAAAAGCGCATGTGCTGCCCCGCAACACAGTGATGATTGCGAGAACAGTACTAGGCAAGAGGGTAAGGAAGTGGTATCCGTGAGGATGCTCAGGACAGACCACCTCAGCAACGAGTGGAAGGACAGATTACAACAGGCACTACAGGAAGATCCGGATATCAAGCCGATTCTGCAATGGATGAAGGCCAGTGCTCCCAATCCCAAGTGGAGCGACGTCTCAGCGATGAGTTCGACCATGAAAAGCTATTGGGCCCAATGGGACAGCTTGCTGATTCTGGATGGAGTCCTGTGCTGTAAATGGGACAATGGTCGAGGAGACAGCTGTCGTTTGCAAATGGTGGTCCCTAAAGCTAAAGTGCCGAATATTCTATAGCTGTGCCATAATGATCGTTCAGGAGTCCATCTGGGAGTTAAACGAACTCTACTGAAGGTCCGAGAACAGTTTTACTGGGTCCATTATCGTGACGATGTCGAGGATTGGTGTCGCACATGTACAATTTGTTCGGCTGTGAAGGGACCTCAGACACGTAGTAGGGGAGCAACAAAATTGTACAATGTTGGTGCACCATGGGATAGGACAGCCCTTGACATTGCGGAGCCGTTTCAGAAAGGCACAAGAGGGACTCCTAAGAACTTCCATGTGGATCGCCTGGCGCGTTATTAAGGGGCCGAAAATGTTCGGGACGAGCATGTCTTAGGAGGGGGCAGTGTTGCGCGCCTAAGTTGATATCAGATACCTGGCACTAGCGCCATCTAGTGTCGGGGACCAGAGCGAGGAGGGATTCCTATAAAATGTCGATCTTGACTTTCGATCGACAGCGCCATCTAGTATCGAACAGAAGAATTAAGCTTTCTAGAAGCCCCACACTAGAACTTTCGACGCCTGATCGGTAGGCGCGCGTATTTACTTGAATATTCTGGATGTTTCGGTGAAAATGTGTATTTAAAGGCGCTGCAATACGTGATCGGGCAGTATTGAATTTGGCGAGAAAAGCGAAGCTTCAGAGCAAAATAAAGTGAATCTGTGTGATTAATTATTTGTGTTTTAAGTTTGGTGTTCGGTAATTAAAGTGTAAATTTTGGTAATTCAATAGGCAGTTTTTATTGTCACGAACCCTAAGTTCGTAACATTATTGATAAATTAACAGAAGACTATGGGCATACATTTATAAGAATACCACCATACCATAGTCATATAATGCCATTGAATTGATTTCGGTCGAAATCAAAAGCTAGTTCTTATGTGAAATGTTTTAAGTGCACACTGCCAGTATTGTACATACGAATGTAAAGTCGTTGGAACGTCATCGCCGACGGCAATTGTATATTTCGTGGAGTAGCAAAGCACTCCCCGTAAAGTCCTTGCGTTGCTGCATAATTGCAGTCACATTTCCCGAGACACATCAACATATTAAAATATTCTTCATTTGAATAAGACATCGCACGTAATTCACTCACGGTGGAATATTAATTTCGCAATATAAAACACAACCATCAACATCAGTGCTAACGCGGTACTGGTGCTTGTTTGTTTGCATAGACGTGGCAAAGCTATTGTACTCTACAATATAATTTTGATATTTTCTAATCATGTTATTTTTTTAATAATAGTTATTATTTATTTATTTACTTCAGACAGCGTCCGTAAGTGTTATTAAGAAATTAAATTATAGCTAGGATTAGTAGAAATACCTTAAAACACTTTTATTACAAGAAACATTTTAAAAAAATGTGTTATAAATCCACACAAAAACAAATACTTAAACTATTACGCTGTTGTGTTTTTCAAAAACTAATAATTATCATTTTTTTATCGACCGACGATAAACAATACTTATTTTTATTTCTATTCTTGACCACTGAATGGTGACAAAATTTTATGTTTATAAAACTTCCCATGTTTTTAAATATTACTACCAAATATTAGCACAGAATAAATAATAGATATTGGATCAAAATTAGTTAGTCGGCGTAAAGTGGACGCTACTTTTTATCATTCGAAGAGTGGAGTTTTTTGGGTTTTTCCTAGTACCTAATTACTTCGTCGGCTTTCGCTTTTGAGTTTAAAGAGCGCGCAAAACGCCGCGTATATTACCTATTAATTTTGTTTTGTTTATTATATTCTAGCAATAAACGACAATATGAATGTATTTAAAAAAATAATTACTACCTACTACATATTCTTTATCGAATAATAATTTATATGAAAAATACATATAATTTCTCCTACAAATAGTTGCAAATTTGGAATTAATCACGATATTTTATGCATGAAATAACCTTTTTTAAATATTTTCGTAGATCTATTTAGCAATAAAGTGGAAATTTATAACATACTTACTTACTTACTTACTTATCGTCACGCACAATCCCTAACGGGGTAGCCAGAGAGAACAGATCGCCAAGTGTCACGATCCTTACATACCTCTTTCGCTTCTTTCAGGTTCATTAACTTCTTCATACATGCACGTCTAGGTATCCGAGTACTCTTGACCCTCCCCTCTTCGAGCAATTTGCTCACATGGTCTTAATTAAAATTTATAACATAAATATTCAAATATTATGTGTATTGGGGTTGAAATAATATCCATTTCATTATAATTTCTATTATTTTGAAATTAAAATTTTCGGAGAATAACTGAGTCTAGATAGGTATAATGCCCCATTTACATTCAGCCCTGTTGGGCAGGGAAGTGAGCAGGGCAGTGAGCAGGGCAGTATGTAAACGGGCTACTCGCGCTGACACTGCCGCTGCCGCTGACACTGCCCGAAATGTAGGTTTTTCGTGCGGAAGTCAAAGGACGGGCAGCGCGAGCGGCAGTGAGTGTTCACATTAAGCTCCAACGCTATTCGCTCACTTCGCGACAAGCGCCTGGATGAAAGGACGTGCGTGCCGTCCTGTTATTAAATAAATACGATCTACCAAAATGCCTTTCGAGTGGATTAATGAAAATACAATAAAGTTTTTAGAACTGCTGGAATCAGAAAAAACTATATGGGATTTCAACGATAAAAACCACAATTCATCATCTTCTACGAATACGAATTTTCTTTTTGAGTTAACATAGTACCTATGTACATAATTAATTATAAATTCGTCAAATTTATTATATTAATATAAAATTTAGTTTAAGGAATTAATGAACATTGACATTTTATTTCTAAAAACGATTAGTAACTCATATTGATTATTTATTAATTAAAATGTAAAATAAGTTAAAGGTAATATTTGCATAATAGCCTGAGATTTTTAAATTATAATTTTATTGTAATTAAAATTACGAATTAGTTTATACTGAAGTGTAATTAATAAAATAATAATAGCTTAACTAATCTCATATAATATTTAATATTATTTACGTAACAGTAATATAATAATTCAATTAATAATTTATGAACAATTTACTGTATAAGAATTCAAAAAGAATGTGTGTACCTAACTTTTAAGCAATGCAATAATTTTAAAACGTAACATTGGGTTTGTGTAATTAGCTGTATTTCATAACATTTTTGCATGCCAATTATGGCAAAACATGTCAGTTCCACGTCATTGATCATCTTATGTACCATGTTTTTAAGCAAATAGATTTTCTATCTATCTATCTATCTTCTTTTGAACTTGATATCTTTTTAAATTATTAACATAATTTTGTATTGCAAGAAGACACAGCGCGGACGCTGTAATTATTTCGACGTCCGCCATAGTCACAGATAACTATATACTAGTCAGAGAGCCATAGTCGAAAGCCGAAAGCGATGTGAGTGGTAGGGCAGAGTGTGAATGGCAGTGGGCACTTCCCGCGATCCTGCTACGGTAGTATTTAGGGAAGTATTGCCGGCAGCGCAAGGAGCAGTGGCAGTGGCTGAATGTAAATGGGGCTTAAAGATTTACGCAAAAACCTTGGGGTAGCACGCGCCGCTTAGCGGCTTGCTTTGAGTCGGCCGTGTCAGTGACCTCATATCGGCCGTAGACTATTATTTATTCTGTGACGTAGATAATATTACGGCGGCACGTGTCGGTAAGTTGAGAAACAAATAACATTTTTAGAAATTTAATATTTCTTAAGTTATCTTATTAGAAACCCAAAAACCCCATTTAAAGCAACCAAAAAATTTTTTCATTATCATAATTGCCATGCCACGCCTATATGTACACGTATACGTCCCTGAAACGACCAACAGGGTCTCGGAAACGGCTCCAACGATATTCATAAAATTTAGTGTCCAGGGAGTTTCGGTGGCAATAAATCGATCTAGCTAGGATTTATTTTTAGAAAATGTCTTTTTGTCCGTGTTTTCAGGCAATGAAAAACTGCTACAATATAAGAAGGTAAATTTTGACATTGTGTTAAAGATCGTAATAGCTCAAGTGGATATCGAGCGGTCGCGAAATCGTAATGCCTTGTTTCGCGTCCTGCCTTTGGTCCGATTTTTTTTCCTTTTTTTCAAGTTCCCTTCTTTTGTGAGAAAATCTATTATTTCGAGTCCTATTTTTAGTATTTTTTAAAAATACGAAAATTTTAATTAAACTAATTGCTCTCACGATTTTTATTCAAATGACCAGTTCAGTTTTTTTCTATTATGTCAATAAGATCAAAAAATATTATTCATCCGGCTCATCCGGGTACTTACATTCCTAAACAAAAGAATACAAAGGGCGGACTTAGCCAGTTGGTAGATCGAAGTGCTGAATTATTTATACAGTAGGGCTAATATAGCTATCCGGGTACAGAACCAGAGTACGCAACCTATCCAACTGCAGAGAGGTGTAAGACTGGGTGACATTATATCCACAAAACTCTTCATTGCTGCATTGGAAGACGTTTTCAAGTTACTGAACAGGAAAGGATACGGTATTTACATCAATGGCGAGTACATTACTCACCTTCGATTTGCCAACGATATGACATATGACAGAATCGCTGGTGGACCTAAGCACTATGCTCAATGGACCTTAATAGTGTTTCCCAATGGATAGGTCTTAAGATGAACATGGACAAAACAAAGATCATGTGTAATGTCGAAGAACCGACAACCGATGGGGAAAAAGGTTTTCGAGTAGCAGTCTTGTACCGGTAGGCGAAGTGTGGGGCAACCGACCCACACTAGATTGGGTAACGACCTGGTAAGATATACAGGAAGTAGATGGATACATGTAGCTCAGGACCGTGCTATGTGGCATTCCTTGGGGGAGGCCTATGTTCAGCAGTGGACTTGTGAAGGGTTGTCATGAGGAATATTTCGGATTAATCCCAGCCACCAAATTTCATGATCTCACATGACGGCAAAACTCCCGTTACCATTCACACCATCTAAATGCTTGACGGTCCACCACTGTACGTTTCACTAGGAGTATTATTCCGCGTACTTCCTCTCTGTGGAATATTTTACCACTGGAAAATTTTCCGGATCGATACGATTTAGGGACTTTCAAGAAAAGAGCTTACTCCTTTCTGAAAGGCACGCAACGAACTTTTAACTCCCCTGGTGTTGCAGTTGTTCATGGGCGGCGGTAGTCATTTAGCATCAGGTAAGCCGTATGCTCGTCTGCCCCCACTCTTATAAAAAAAATTAATGAATGAAACCTCTAATCACGGACTTGCAATATGGATAGATATTGGATATGGAAAGAATTCTTAAATAAAATTAATCCATTATTCATCATTATTTTACAATAATCTTTACTCGAAGTTATCGTTGTCCTTATATAAAATTCCTTTTGGTTCTATATAAGTAAAATATTATGATATAAAACGAAAATGATAGCTCATACCGCCATTGTTCCCATAAAGGCTATAAACCTCTTAAACAGCTTTTCTAGAGTCCCAGCTGGGCGGTAAGCCCTTTTATTACGCTATTTGTTGAAATTTCCCTCGATAATGGACTTAATCGATTTTATATGTTTTTGGAACTTGTATATTCGGTTTAATTTTCTTCCGCATAAAGAGTAATAAAAGGGCTTTTATTGAGCTGCTGTAACCGAATAAGATAGCTCGGAAGTGAATGAGACTTTGGCTGTAACAAAGCGGGCCGCGGATTCGATTCCAGTACGGAATATAGTATATTTTATGTCCTTCAGATATCTTTTCCGAGTCTGTGTGTGGATGATATACCTACAGAATATGCCAACACGTATCCTATTCGAAGTCTGTTTTTATTTCATACACGCAATTATAAATATTTGCACTGCAATAAAGATTAAAAAAATACGTAAGTTTTATCCTAAAGGCCTTGGAGAAGTAGACTACTAAACTTCAATGGCCTATATACTTAGGTCCATATTAGTATAGCGCTACGTGGTAGAGCCATGCTGCAGTTATATTAGTATGTATGTAGTTGTAGCACAAATGAGTCGGCTCCACCTGGGAAGGACCACGCTCTCACAGAATACCAGCGTAAAATAGTAGCTTAATGTTGTTCAGTTTCGTATGGCGAGTGGAGAGAACCGGAGACCCTTTTTACTGGAAACGAGGCATTCCATCTTATTCCTCACGAGTGACAACGCATCTGCATTTTGTTTCGTAATGGAGGATAGAAGTAGGTGTCTATGGGCCTAGCAACCACTTACCATCAGGTGGATTTTTTATAGAATAATAGTGACAAATGAGCATATTGTCCATCTGGTGGCAAGTGGATGATGCGGCCCATAGACATTTAATTTAGACCTCGATTAAGAATCAAAATGCAGATGCGTTATCACCCCTGAGGACTGAGATGGAATGGCCCGGTCCCAATTAATATGGTCTCCGGTTCTCTGCACTCATCGTACGAATAATATGTATATATATTAATGTATTTTACGCTGGTATACTGCGATTAATCTGAGTTATAATAGGCGTGCATACGGCAATCGTTATTTTATTATAGAAAATTCCTTTTACTTATTTATTAAATTTTTAGAATAACAACATTCCCAGTCCCATGTACCATATACAATTCACAATTATTCTTCTACTATTGTCTAATAATTTTTCAAAAGATTAAAAACGTTATAACATTTAATTCCAATCATTGAGACAATATTAATACATATTAATAGCAGCTTAATACTGCTGTTTTTCGTACAGCAAATGTAGAGAACCCTTTTTACTGTAAATGAGGCATTTCATCTTAGTCTCCAGGGTTGACAACGCATTAATTAACGCATTATTAACCGAGGATAGATGTAAATGTCTATGAGCCACAGTATCCACTTACCATCAGGTGGACTGTGTGTTCGTTTGTCACCCTTAATCTCGTCATATTAATAATACGCGTTTACATGATTTGGTACAGTGGGTGGAGGATTAGAGAACAAACGAGACAACATTAGGTAATAAATAATGGGGTGATACGCAAAGCACCAGATAATAGGATTACTAGAGAAAGAAAAATCATATAATAGGAAATTTGATGTCATATTACTATTTTTATAAAAGCAATAAATTTCTAAAAGAGCTTTTCAGTAGTCGCAGCTGGGCAGTAAGCCTCTTTTGTAATGGCGTATCCATTACTCGAAACAGTTCTCTGGTGATATATTTTATCGATTGCTTCTCTGCTATTGTATTTTTAGGAAACCTTAAAATTTACAATTCCTTAACAAGCTACAAAGTTGAGTAAACCTGGTTTACGAAAACGTACTCGTTATTTACAGGGACACAATTATTTGTTCTGTTTCTGATTACAATTGTATTATTTTATAAGATGAATATAGAACACATTCATTTATGCTTAAGATATTATTCGAGCACTGAGAGCTATATTACAGAGCATGTTGCATTCAATTCAATAAATCTATGAAATTGATAGCTTTGTTAGCGTATGCAAGCTTAAGCCGATTACATATTGCCGGAACCATATTGCACATTCACAATATGATTGTTATAGTATAACACAGGACACACTATTATATGCAGCACTACATTAATACCCTCCAGACCGAATTTCAACAACGGCAACCAGTCTTAACGGAAACTAGCCATTGCGCACGACAGGATAATAGTACACGAGTGTGTGCGCAGACTCGGGTGCCTATAGGTTCATTCACTTCGACGGGATGGCAAATACGAAACTATCGGAAACAGATTAGTTGCAGGATTAATTCCCCCTGAACAGGTTCTTGTCTCGTCGTGGCAGGGAGCTTAGTAGCTGTGATTTTGTCACCTACGGTGAACAAAGAGGAACCTACTTGGTTCATTAATGGCGTAGGATCGTCCCAAGATGGCCGACAAGAAAAGTCTTGTCCATTTCGGATGCGCATGGACGAGGTATACTCTCCCACTTTCCGCTGCAGACGAGGTTGAGTCACGGTGGAAGAGGAGTGTTAGTAAATCGATGCACCACTTGCTCTACTTACTTGTCGATGCAGTGGTGGTGAAGGCGCGAGAGGGGGAGAAAAATAACGGTTTCGCGAGGCGCCGCTCTTTCTATCCGGTCGATACTCCACAGCCGAAACTTGGTTACAGGTGGAACCATGGACCTGATCTGCCGCTAAGGTCAGAAAGACTTGTGCTTTCGAGTGTTTGTCTTGACTAGGGCCTTGGCTGTTGCGTACTGGGCACGTGGTGGAGTTAGAGGCCCCGGTAGAAGGCATTCCTAGTATTCTGATGCGTCTTACCTGAGAATGAGAAAGAAAAAGGGGGGATAACTGTCCTGTCCCAAGGGCATGGGGTGGTTGCCGCTGGTGGGGCCGCGAATGTGAGCGAAAGCGTTCCCGTGGCCCTGCCAATATGCGGCAAAAATGGAACTCCATGGAGTTCTGTAAGGTGGTTGGTTCACCATAGAATATATGTCATTTTTTCTCTTAACTCACTCACTCTAATCCGTGCAGATTTACAAACGAGGTTTTGGAAACAAACTGTGGCGGTAGTTCGAGCCCAGAACTATGAATTCAAATTTCACATATTAGTTATATATCGGGGTAACAGTTTTAACAGGGGCATCATGTATATTATAATTAATTTTATAAAATGTATCAATTCTCTTCGGGTTAAGATGTATAAATACATATAAATAAATTAAAAATTGTTATAAGGTCAGTTCGCCTACCAAGCGTGATAATTAAGGCAATTCATTCCTACAATATAGTAGAGGCCCATGTACAGTAGTAGACTTTTACTACTGAATACTAATTGGCTCACGCGGCATAATATACATACAATACAATATAGTAGAGGCCCATGTACAGTAGTAGACTTTTACTACTGAATACTAATTGGCTCACGCGGCATAATATACATACATTACAATATAGTAGAGGCCCATGTACAGTAGTAGACTTTTACTACTGAATACTAATTGGCTCACGCGGCATAATATACGTACAATACAATATAGTAGAGGCCCATGTACAGTAGTAGACTTTTACTACTGAATACTAATTGGCTCACGCGGCATAATATACATACTGTTCGCGACGGCCTAACAACGCTAAGAAACAAAGTGATAAAGAATATTGTTTTTTGTATTAATAGTGAAATTACCGACAAAACTGGGTGAAACGTGTATTGATATAGTTGTGTAGCATGTTTATAACTCTTAGTATATTTGTATAGAATGTCGTTTTGATAACAAGTGATGTAAACAACTATTATTGTATTAAGAAAAATCAACCAATCGCAGCGCGTCTTATCGTAGAACTTTCTAGAAGTTTTTAATTAACTGCGTAATAGTTCATTCTAAAAATAATGAAAATAATTTTATGTTCTAAAAGAGTTGTAAATATGACATTGAATTAGCATATGGCTTATAGATTAAGGAAGTGTAGGAATATTTCGTATAATTAAACGCATTTGGTAGTTATAGAAAAATCAAAGAATTATTGTATCCAAATATTATGAAAATTTGGGACATTTCGTTTAATAACTTTTTACAATGTTAATGTTTTGAGTAACCTTTATGATATACTAATAAAGTATCAGACTACCGATTTGATGATGTATATTATGTTAATGTAGCAATTAGTTTTGTATAGAAAATATTGTAATTTATGCCATTTGCATAGTGAAAAGTTTATGCAATAAAGACGCAAAACGGAAAATGGCAAGCGGCTCACTGTAAGATATAGCCAAAGTCTACCTTAGGGGCTCGGGACCTAGTAGGGTAGTAGTGTGAAGAACTACCAGTGACAAGCAGTAGTATCCGGTAGTAGCTGAAGTGACTAGTAGCAGTATATAGTGAATAGCGAAAGTGTTAGCTAGCCGAAAAAGGTCGTAACAGATATTCGCAGTAACATATAGTGAAAGTGTTAGCTGGCCGAAAAAGGTCGTAACTGATATTCGCAGTTACATACTCGTATAGTGTAAGTGTTAGCTTGCCGAAACAGGTCGTAACTGATATTCGCAGTTACATATAGTGAAAGTGGTAACTGATATCCGCAGTTACACATGTAATAAATGGATAATAGCTGCTAGTCAGTAGTGTTAGAAAACCAGCTACTACCAATAGATATTTGATACTACCGTACAATTTAAAGAAATCTTTTGAAATATACAGTGACCAACCAATATTGAACAACCGTAGTTCAACAACCGTGGTCAATAAACAATAGTAATAAATAAAATTTCGCGACTAATCAATAAGTCGAACCGCTGGCCACTACCTTGCTATTTGTATTTATAAATCGTGCATTTTGATTTGAACCTCAGTCCACAATATCTCAGCGACACCCACAAAGACGGCAGTGAAAGTATCCTCCGGAACCTATAGGTGTAGGACGTGAGCGACTCGCGAAGTATCTTCGACAACATTTACTCCGAAGAGTTTCACCCGTCCGGCACACATACAACACAATATAGTAGAGGCCCATGTACAGTAGTAGACTTTTACTACTGAATACTAATTGGCTCACGCAGCATAGTATACATACATGTATCAAAAATTGTCGGACTTAAAATATTCAGACCAGAACGAGAGTCCATTTTTGAGACATTGGGTTGCAGGCACCACGCTTGGCAAAATATTTGCATTATGATATAGATTGCATAACTGCATACCGTAGTACACTGTGCAAATAAAATTATATGCATTAGTTAAAAATAAAATGATTTTCTATTAGTGCGGTTAAAAGTTCATGTACTTCTTTTCTTTCAAGTCATTCCATGTAGCAAATAGAAATTTAAAACGTAGGAAACAACACATTAACAAGTAATTGCAAATTAAGAGTGCACTGTGAAATTAAATTCGGTACGATAGTTCGTAGTATCATTAGTTCTTAATTACTATAAGTGTACCTCAACCGCATAAAAGCTTACTTTCAGCTTTCGATCCTAAAATGTACAGGGATACTTGGGCATTAAAAATCAATTAAGTGCAAGCCATATTTGCACAAGTCTGCCGAGCCAGGAATCTTTTAATGCGAATCGTTGGAAGACGCTATTACGGTTGTTTATCATAGTGCTAAGATCTTTCACTGCTATAATGACTATAATATCGTCGGCAAATCGAAGGTGAGCGATGTGATTCGCCATTAATATGTATTAAAAGCGTATCTATCCTTTTCATTCCAGTAGGCTGAAAACATCTACTAATACAGCGATGAAGAATTTCGGTTATATTGTCACACTGCTGACACCTCTCTGCGGTAACATAAATTTAGTGCTATGATTCTGAACTTAAATATACATTTTTACCTTTTATTTATTTATATGCTTTTTAGTATTTATTTTACAGGAGTTATTATTAAATACTATGTATAACATACTAAGCTCCTAATGGAGACATGCAATGCAATTTGTTTATTCTTAGAAATTTCAACTATATAAAACTTAAGAATATCAAAATTTATCACATCACATCTTAAAATGAACATGAACGTGTAGAAAAAATGTGTAATATCCAAGCTACATCCGTACCTGTTGTTGAAAACATTTCGCTACATTTTTTACATTTGACTGGCCTGTTGGTCTAGTGGTTAGTAACCCTGACTGCTATGCCGGAGGTCGTGGGTTCGATTCCCACCCAGGACAAATGTTTGTGTGATGAGCACGATCATTTGTTCTGTGTCTGGGTGTAATTTATCTATAATATTTATGTATTTAAAAATATATAAGTATGTTTATCAGTTGTCTAGTACCCATAACACAAGCTCTGCTTAGCTTGGGACTAGATGGCGTTGTGTGTGATAATTGTGGGATATTATATTATGGGATATTATATTATTTTTTCCCCTTGGATTAAAAATATGTGTAGGTGGGACAAAATCTTCGGTAAGTTCATATTCCTCCTAACAGTTCCTAACTTCTCGTGGCGAGAGTATTGAGTAGCCGTGGCATGATCACTGGTGCATGAAGATTAACCCACATGATTGGCCTGAGGTGACACCTCTAAGTGGGCTTGACGTGCACACTTCACATTTCTCCCCCTGTTCGCCGCAGCCAAGGTGAACTTGTGGAGTAATAAGTATAAATAATAATTGTGGGTGTGGCGATGCTTCACTTACACTATCCGTGATGAGGCCGCGGGGCCTCCCTCCGTTTTAAGTTTAACACCTCCACTCTTACTATTCATCACCCCTACCATTTTAGAGCATGCACCGCCTACTACGATCTTGATGTGGATGATGCATCACCAATTTTCTCACAGGTCCAACCTGTCCAATCCAATTGCATAATTTCTCGGGAAGCCCATAGGAAAGGAGCTTCGAAAGAAGCACTTTGGGCCAGACCCGATCGCAGGCCTTCGCTATGTCCAAACTAACGGCCAATGTCTCTCCCTTGAAATCTATTACCTCCGCCCATCTATGAGTCAGTCAAACTAGAAGATTACCAGTGAGAGTCGAGTTGGACGCAAAGAGAGAGCCCAACAGACCGGCTCTATCCTTTGCGGCATGCGCCAGTGAGGCGTCCTCTCTGTACAAAGATGGAAGAGATGACTGACAGAAGTTCTCTTGGACAGCCTTGGCGAGAAACTAGAATGCACGGGTTTCCGAGCAAGGCGAACTAGCTTCTCACCAATTCTGCCGATGTGCTCAGACTTTGCCTCGGCAATGACTCCTTTGAAGGACATAGAAGCGGAATTTTACTTCTTTTTAAGAACGCTGGTGTTTACATACTGACATGTTAATGCGTCAGTCCAGGCCCGGTAGCACTCCTGCTTATAGCGTGATGCTATTTTACAGAAGCGACCAAAGCATGGCACAAAATAATTATAATTCTATATCAATAAAACCTAGAGAAGGTTATATTGATGTGTATAAGATGTGCTTATTGAGTGTCTAGGGTAACTTATTTTTCTTTATATACTACCTAGGTAGGACACTCAATAAATTTTGAGATATACAAAAAGTATTCTAGATACTATTAATATTTAATTTATATCTTTTCAGAATATTTTCCATCATGCTCTATACAAAGTTCCATTCGCCTAAACTAACTCTGAAAACACTTTTGCCGGTCTTGATCTGACAGGTCGGAAATCGCTTTTTCGTAGGCAGCTATGGCTTCTTCGGCGCTTGAAAAAATTTGGCCTTTAATTTTTTCTTTGATTCCTGGGAACAAACAGAAACTACAAGGAGCTAAGTCAGGGCTGTAGAGTGGGTGACTTAAAATTTCATAACCAGATTCCTCAATAAATGCTTTTTTTCTAAGGTAAGAATGTGAAGAAGCGTTATAGTGATGATACATGATTCCCCGAAGCCTGGTCTTTGGTCTTCTCTCTCGCACAGCTTGAAAAGATTTGGGTAATGAAACTGTAGTATACCATACAGAGCAGTTTTACAGCATTGACGTTAACAAATGTCCGCTAAGCGAAAAAAAACTGGACACCATTTTTTGCCGCCGTTACGAGGTCTTTGCAGTTTTGTCGGTTACTGTCCTTCTGAGTAGACTCATACCGATGATTGCCTTTTATTTTCCGGATCATATTGGTAGATCCACGTCTCGACACCAGTAATAATTTCTGAAACACGCCTAGATGCCCCGTTTTAAAACGTTGACGCATTTCATACGTGTGATGTAGGATGGTATGAATACTCCCCGCTACCTAATCCCTACAATCTTTTTAATGTCCGTGTATGTGTTTCGTGGGTCTTGCACCCACATTTCAGTAGTCCATACCTTTTCTCTTTTCTGCCCTTACTGCTGTTTGCGGGGCTCCGGTTCTTTGGTCATCTTTAAGGTTAATTTTACCTCTTTTGAATTCAGCAAACCACCTAAAAATGGTTGCGCGTGATAGAGCTGAGTTTCTTAACTAGATTGTTCCGTTAAACCAAATTTAAAATCATAATAGATCATAGCGCGCAAATGTTCACGGTTAAGACGCATCGTTTTAAATGAAATGCGCGGGAAGTGTTGCAGGAAAATTAATAGAACTTTGTTTTTTTTTTCTTTTAATATTGAGTAATTGGCTTATGGAGTTCTATTTTTAAACAAATTTTCTTTTTATAAACATATAACACGGGTGCGTTCCATTTTTAAATTTCGAGCATCTCATTATTGAGCATTATTGAGTGACCTCCGTCTCTACGACTACTACTCGACTCTACGTCTCAAAATTGAGTCTAGTTACAACGCGTTTATGATTAAAGTTATACCAATATATTTATTATGTTATCAAGTGAACCGTATGCTTGTTTCCTTATCTTCTGTGAAAAAAACTCTTGTGATAATCAAACTCACGAAAAGTTGTGTGGATGGTCATATGAGGCGACAGAGGAAAACAAATCAGGAGATGGGCAACATCGTCTACGTCATAACCAGAAAATAAAAACTGCGATTGCTCGCCTGCCAAGTAAGACAACTTCGTAAAATATAGACTACGAGACTACAGACTTCCATTTGGCACGATCCTGACACACCTCTCACGCCTCCTTCACATCCATACACCTACGCATACATGCTCGTCGGTTAAGGGTACTCCTAATTTGGCCCGTTTTCAATAAATCGCCAATTTGGTCGATAAATATTCGCCTAGGACGTCCCTTTCCGACTCTGCCATACACTTCTGCAACATAAATTTTCCTTGTCACTCTTTCCTCATTCATTCTTTCCACATGACTAAACCACCGAAGCATTCCTTTCTTAATCCTGGTCACATCATCTTGCAAACCACACTCTTCTCTTATTACACAATTTCTTACCCTGTCGTTCAGATTCAGCCCTAACATACTCCTTAAGGACCACATTTCTACTGCGTTGATTCTACTCTCATGCTTCTTCTGCCACACACAACTTTAACTACCATACATTAAAGTAGGGACCAACACAGCATTATGAATTGCCATACGTGCCTTTTTTGACACATTTTGACTCTTCACAATAGAGTGCAGGGCCGCATTTACTCTATTTCCCGCATTCACTCGTCGTTCTATATCCTTATCATATCTCCCATCCCTGCTAAATACGAAGCCCAGATATACAAACTCATCTACTTGCTCGATCAACTCCCCTTCTATTCTTATTTCACAAATCGTTTTACTTTCTTCTCTTTCAAAAACCATAACCTTCGTCTTACTTGCGTTCACTTTCATACCCCTTTCTTTTAATGATCTGTTCATTAATGTAACCATCATTTGCAACTCAGCCGCCGACGACGCAAGGATAACTTGATCATCGGCATACAAAAGGCATTTGACGGTTAACTCATCCATTCTTTATCCGCATTCTTCAATTTTCAAATTTTGTAAAATATTCCCATCATGAAATAATCCATAGGAAGGTATATGCCCAACAGTAGACTTTGATAGACTGTAATGGATGTATGGATGCACTTAAAGTATTTTATTGAACATTACTTGCCCTTCCTCATTTTCGTTTTCTGTTTTCTTTGTACTTGTATTTCAAAAACATAATTGGACCTTAATCATTCTTCCACTCAAGGATTTAGTAATAAAATATAATGTGTATTACACTATCTACTTAAAATACTTCTTAAATTTTAAGTAGAATATCGTATTTAGTTATATTATGAACATTACACGAGGAAGTCGAATCTTGTGGAGTGGCACTTTTCAGTTTGTCGATATAAATTTAAATTCCTTGAAAGTAATAAAAACATTAAATTTAATTTCAATCGTTTCATTCACTGAGTTTGTCCTTTGAGTATTTTAAGCACTACTTTTGAAAAATTATGTCTTCGACAGATATCGATATTTCCGACCACGACCTAAAACGACTTAGCATTAAAACCAATGTTTCAACAGACTCTCCTTGAACATTTTACCCAACCATTGAGGGAATGTTAGATATTCTTACGCATTAATTTATTTTGCATGCCTTAGGCGCAAAACGCGTAGGTATGTACAATTAGCGCCTAAAAATCAAGAATCCAACGTTTCGTCCCACGAAATCGTATCTAACAATCATATTTAACATATAAATGATATAAAAAGCACATTGTCACAAAAATAAATGATTATTGAACTTATTATTATTTAAATTATTTAAAAGTAGTTGGTGGTGGTTCGTGGCTTATGGTGTAGATTTATCAAGTCCGCATAAAAACACGATAACTTTTGAAAATATAAATTGTTCAACACAATCTATTTTTAATACCTTCATCTATCGTGTGGTAAGCCATAGAATGTAAATGGCTGGTTAATTTTGTTTTCTTTAGTTATAATTAATTCTTTTCGGCTGAGAAATTCCGAAATTTAGTTTCTGTTTGGGCTCGGCCGCCGTCGTGAGTGGGTTACTGTATCTTTTGTTTACAGCGGCTCGTAATGAAAAATATCGATCGCTGTTGGAATACAAAATATTCCAAAAACCAAATTTGATACATTCTTTAACAAGGTAAGATATTATTATTATTTTTGAAATCACAGAGTTTCGTTACAATATATTGTATCGCTGGAAGTGCGTACGATTTATATGTAAATGTACTTGTACGTCGGATAAGTAAGCTGAAGTGGCAATGGGCCGGCCATATAGCTCGAAGAACCGACAACCGTTGGGGAAAAAAGGTTCTCGAGTGGCAGCCTCGTACCGGTAGACGAAGTGTAGGGCGACCCCCCACTAGATGGAGTGACGACCTGGTAACACATGCAGGAAGTCGATGGATGCAGGTGGCTCAGGACCGTGCTTTGTGGCATACCTTGGGGGAGGCCTATGTTCAGCAGTGGACTTGTAAAGGGCTGTAATGATGATGATGTACTTATACGTCTTGGACTTTATGAAGAGTGACCTGGAAGTGTGCTTTGGTGAATACTAAATTAAAGTTACGACTAGATGAAAAACTTTTTGAAAACTAAATAAAGTTGATGAGATTTTTTATTAACGAGTCGGGTAAATAAGACTAGTTTTTACGATAATCCCTGAGTACAAATACTTTACAATTAAATTAAATCTCAAAAATAATAACATAGAAAAATTTAAAAACAAATCTATTGTCGATAAAAAAAATCTACATTTTATTACGATCAAATAAATATCATAAGTCGTGCGCTTTTGGATTATCTAAACTTTTTTACTGGCGTTTGACATAAAATTATCTGAAAATTAGAAGTAATAGTAATAAGGTTATTTGTAAATACATGTATATTTAAAATACTTAAAAAATTGACGTGGCAGCTATAAGGAGGTCTATGTTTAACAGATATGGAAAGAATTTGTTTAAAATGTGACAACGAAACAGCATTTTTCCTAAAAAGTTTTATTTTACCTTTTTAACTTTACGTAAAGCTGCCTTTTTTTAGCTCCGGGACTTATATGCACGCTACTAAGACATGAATCTTTAAAAATATTGTCGGTCTGTCTGTATATCCAGGCTAATCTTCGAAATGGCTGAACCGATTGCCATAAAACTTCACGAACAGACAGAGAACAATGCCAGGAGTGATCTGAGTGGCTATTTTATCTGGTATACTTTATTTCTGAGAAATCAAATGATACTTATCTTAAGAGGGTAGATGGGCTCCATACAAATGTATGCCCCTATTTTCCTCCTGGATAATGTTTCTAGAGTAATCGTTTTTGTTTATAAAAATCTATTATGATATATCTATTGAAGGCATGCCCCTGTCATTTAATTGTTTTCAAAAAATTATTACAAAAATAAATATGATTTTCCAAAAACCTAAAAAAATGCCCCGTTTCTACCTCCGTAATCAGACGACTATCAAAGAAATTTGAAAAGTTTTTAAGATAAAATCAAATGATAGAAGCATAGGCCTATTCTTCCTTTAAATTTCGATACCAAAAATAATTTCATTGACTTAGTTTTCGAGGAGAAAAAAAGGGAATTAGAAACGTCGATCGGTCAAGGTTTTTGTAGGTAAAATCGTTTTGAGCTGCAGTTGTCCCTATCGCACTTTTCGGGTGGAGACCAGAGGTGAGGGACGGCAATAGTTTCTTCAAATACCTATTTTTCAATTCCCGTGCAGACCGTCTAGAAGATACCTTGAAAATGTAGTTTTTGGGGCGTGGCTTATTCCTTTGTCGGTGAAGCTAACGGACGACTGAGGGGGTGTCAAATGAAAGTGATGCAATGACTTCCTAATACGCAAATTATGAGATAGCTATATCGAGCATACGCTCGGAAAAAAACTACGTAAGCGCCAAACTACATTTTTATTTTTTTCAACAAAACTTCGTTATGGATTAAAAAATGGTTTATGAGAACTTAGATATGATTATTTACTATGCCTTATAATTCCACGAACATATTTGTAAACATATTTCGTTTTCATGAAGAAATATAACTAATTAGAGCTTATTTTGCAAATTTTATCTATTGAGAAAATTACGTGATATCGTGTTTTACTTTTATGCAATCCAAGGTCATATAGTTAAAAATCATATATCAAAACTTCAGTTTGTAATCTATAAAAATTAAAAAAATATGGTAAATAGAAAAACCACCAAATTTTCGAGGTAGCACCTTGAATCTAAATAACGCAACATTAGTAGATCCCACTCAGGCAAAGCTGGTCGCTAGTCTAAACTAAACATATTAAAAAAGTTAAAATGTATATCTGCACCATTGAGTTATAATGTACGTACATTATAACTCAATGGTCTACCTATCGAAATAACGATCTTTTGACGCTGATCGATGACGCTCTTTACATAACATTAAGACATGAATAACCATTTTCAAAGTTTTGTATGTTTGTCCGTCGGGCTGCCTGTCCGAGCTAATCTGCGGTCGGCTGATCTGATTGTAATGAAACTTGACGACAGATAGAGAGAAATGTTAAGAATGATCTAAAGGCTGAATTCTATCCAAATATATTAGAGATTTTTTTTAAGAAGTCGAAAAATTTTAAAAATAAATGGTCTTTTAGAATTATCTGAAATCTAAATAACGCCACATTAATAGACAACAAACAAGCAAAGCCGAACTGGGTCGCTAGTAAAACAAATAACCACAGACCACCCAGCCTACGAGACATGAAACAATTACGATTATCTAATTTAATTAGTCTAAATCTAATTTTAAGCTCTTATTACATTATACAATTTTTATAAAATCTAATTAGGAAATTGGAAGCTAGTGATCTCATTACACTAAATTGAATTCTAAATCGTGACGAAGCGCATTCGTAAAGAAGCATCGACGGGGTTGCACGTTCGATCGATGGTGCCGTATTTATCAAAACAGCAGAAAATAGGACTTGCCTTAGCCGTGGTGGGAACAATGGATATTAAAAAAAGAGAAAAGAGTACTTGTCATTGAGAAAAAAACTGTCCAATATGAATATAATTATATATTTTTAGATTCTAAGCAGTTTTTTATAGGATAGGATGACAAACTAGCACACAGTCCACCTGATGGTAAGTGGTTGCTGCGGCCCATCGACATCTACATCTATCTCCGATTACAAATCAAAATGCAGATGGAATGCTTCGTTTCCAGTAAAAAGGGTCTCCGGTTCTCTACACTCGCCATACGAAACACAGCAACATAAAGCTCCTATTTTACGCTGGTATTGTGAGAGCGTGGTCCTTTCTCGGTCGAGCCGATCCATTCGTGCTACAACTATACTACTAATATAACTGCACCATGGCTCTACCCCCTATAAAACAGTTTGATTATTTGTTAAGTTTAGTATCTAAACATATCGAAAAATAAGTCACGATATTTCGATAAAGTGTGAGTGCCGAAGAATATTTGATGGTGACATTACGTTTTATAGCCCCCGGAAATTAATATTAAGATTTAAAGTACTGCTCTCTGATATCAGAACCGCTTCTATCAAAACTTCAAGACATCCGCTTGTATCAAAGCGCGAGCGCCGACTTCCTAAAAATTATATAATGTAATAAGCGCTTTAGAAGAAAGAAAGTACTGCGGGCGGCGCGAGAGACGTAACTTAGAGATGTGTCACATCCATATATCGTACGCGTAAATGTGGGAGACTACGAAAACGTAACGTAATTAGAAACAAATGAATGATGCGTAAAATATACCGTAATTTTTTTTATTTATTATTTAAAATAAATCAAATACAGAGCTTAAATTGTTTTATCACAGTGTTGCAAAATGCTAAGGTTTATCTGTACACCATGGTATACATGTAAAGTTCTTTAAAATATACACATGTGTTTTACATGTCACTTACAACGCTAATCGTTTACCATAAATTCAAATCCCTGCTTTATCACCATCAGCTGGGAATCTAAGCAAAATTAATTCTGATAAGTAATTAGTTAATTACACAACTACATCTTGAAATAGCATACCTAAGGTTAGCAGCTAATTGCTATACCTACTTTGGGCGTGCACTACATTTACTCATTGATGATTGAGAAACATATTTTCCGCTATTTAAAAAAAATATTATGGACGATCAAATTTCATCATGGTTTTAATACTATAATGGCAAAAGTGTTCGTTAAAGTACCGACAAAACTCCTAATAAATAATTTTTACACGTTCTTGGAGTACAATTAAATCAATGAATGAGTCAGTCAGTCAGTAATTAAGTGGGTTTGTAAAACTATAATTTCGATTACAAAATTACAAATAGATTAATACACAAATATAATAATACTGTTTTGTACATAGTTCTTTTTATAGTAAGGACTGTTCTTCTCAATGATCTTCCTCTTTTACATATAAGATCATTGGTTTGTCTACACAATTTTTTGGGCATCTTTTCTTACACGTGCCGCCTGCAGCCCCTCTGATTGATAGACAGAGAGGCAACTATAATACTTCGTGCTTGACAAGGACAGGCTCAGAACTACGACCAGAATACGTTGAACCATCACGTTTTTAGTATTTTAAAATTTATTAAATGTTGTACTAACTGTTGAAACGTGATTTTAACCTTCTTGAAATTATGTTTCCTGTTTTACTACCACACCACTTTACAGCGCAAGTAGGCATGTTTTACTGTGTTTTTTTTTATTGTAGCGCTAAGGACGCAGTGCACAGGTCTGTTGTCCGGTCACTACTAAACCAGGTAGCGTTCGTATTAAACTGATTAACTGTATAGGCTCTGGATGAGCAGATGCAGTACAGAAATATATCGCCTTTTGTTACAGGTTTCGTAGAATGGGTGGTCCGTACAAATAACAAAAGTCAAGATTGACTCGGTGGCACAATGGCTATGCGTTTGGCTACGGCGCTGCTTAGCCGCGAGTTTGACTCTCGCTCGGAACATGTCTTTCTGTGGCCTATGAAAATGAAATAAAAATGTACTAACTATAAACATATTAATAAAGTTACAACCATTTCAAACACGAATAACACAACCGTGCATTTAATTTTCTAGTATGCCTGGTCTTTAATCTTGTGGTTGTGTTTGTGGGTGTGGGTATGTGTGAGAGAGAGAAAATGTATGTATGTGTGGTTACACGTCTGCGAGTATGTGTGTATAGGTGATCTAATGGAAAATATAAACATATTTCTTTAAAATTATAAACTCAGTTTATAATAATTTTATCTGTTATAAAAATATCTTCGTGCATTCTGTAGAAATGCCGTGGGTGCAACATGTTATAATAAAAATATTTAACAAGTAAACGACTTTTCTTTTAGTATTTCGATCTCGAACAGTAAATCTAATACGTGCTACGTTTACAGATAACATTTCCAATCACTGTATTAATTAAAAGGGTCTTGCTTAGTTCCCAATGCTGTGTTGCCGTTTGGTTTTATCGTTTCATCAGCATAAATGTGTCGCTAACCGTGTTTCAGTGACTGAAACAGTCTTCTACCACTTGAGTATTTTATTTAATTGTCATATTCTCATCTTTAAATTAGTTATCTATTCGATTTATTGATGATGTCAATTATTTCTTTACTATTCTATGTATTACTACTAGAGAAATTGATAGCTAAAATATTTTTATAACCGTTCCGGATATTACAAGTATTGTATGGTGTATATCAAAATATTTTCTCACTATTTATGTGTTCACCCCAAGCAATTAAATTTTAAGTTACAATTTCATTAGTGCCCGAATTCCAGTCACGAAAAACTTCCATTAAAATTATCACCATAGACAGATCCTCATAGCTTAAAAAGGTGGGTTATGGCAACAAAAAATTTTTATTGGGCAATATTTTACAAAGATAGAAAAGAGTGAGATAACTGTGTATTATAAATATCAATTGGAGTTGTTGAGAAATTTTCGCTCAAGCGTTACAAGAATTTTAAAGCCGATTTCAAACTCACGAACATTATAAATGTGAAAGAATGTTAAAACGGATGTTTGAACTTCATTCACACTTGAATAGTTTGACAGATTCTGATGAAATTGGATTAGAAGTCGATTATGTCGTAAAATAGACGTGCGATACTTTTTATATTAATTATTGCGTATTAATGCTTGATTAAAGCCCAGCGAAGCGCGGTAGGTAGACAAAGAGTCATCGCTTGACTCACTTCCACATAGTTTACTGAATGACGTGACTCACTCATCGAAATTCTCTCTTTATCAAGGTTACTTTGAAATATGATAGGATACATTTCTAAGTTTAATTTGGTTTAGAAAGAAGACGAAGAAGGTTTTTTTTTTACTTTTATGGAAAGCTCTCGTTTAAATACTTTTTAAAGCTAACAACGACTAATTTTTTCATATAGAAGACGCATAATATACCCAGCGCGTTGCTTCGTATTTATCAACAGAGCATTACGTCTATTCTTAGTTTTAGGTATACGATATTAGCTATTATGTAAAAAATTTAAGGCTACAAAACTAAGACGAATAAAAAATATTTTACGCTTAACCTAAACTAAAAGTTCAAAAACATTCAAGATAGGAACGAAAGAACAGACGGTGGTTGTGGAACCAAGGAACCTCTCCTGATAGACGTGGTCATTGGTCAATAGTCGAAGTAATTAAACGCAACGGTCGTCACTCCTCCGCCGCCTGGAAAGACTATCAGAAAAGCATTCGACTCGGTGTCGCATACATGGCTGAAGAGAGTCCTCGAGCTGTACAAGGTTGACTGTACAGTTAGAAACTTCCTCGGGCACTATATGGGGCAGTGAAATACGATCCCTTGTGATCTATGCGAGTGGATGACGGCTGTATGTAAGTATATAAGGATAAGATGGGTAGGGATACCTTCCATGGCGACTATTTAGTCCAACCTGGTTGTGCCTTTCTCTGAACGCTCTTAGTACCTTACTGGAGGGCTCCGCAAGGGAATTTCACACAGACTGTCCACAGACTAGACAAACTGGCAGACAGTATTGTATATAATATAATTATGTCTTAGTAGCATTTAAATAACCCCCTGAGCTTAATGCGACTTGCATTAGGCTTACTTATTACCTATATAAATACTACAGACAGACACTTCAATTTGATTTATATGTATAGATTAAATAATATATAGTCTCATTATTTTATCATAGCGCTACTTTAGATTTGTATTTTGTTTTTATAAAATTATTCTTATTTAAAATTTTAATTATAAAAAAAATGTAATGAGTACGTAATCAAATACATTTCTATTATTTTTAGAATTTTCTGTCAGTCTGTTTGCTTATGAACGTATCACGCCTAAATTACTAATTATAAATAAATTTTATAGCTTGCTATTAATTTACCCGATTTAATTTTTAGGGTTATTATTTTACAATTTTGTTGGTCTTAAAATATTTTTTAATAATTTTATAATTTGAAGGATGTCACCAAGATATCACTTTGTCAACTTGACGCGTAATTTTTAATAAAATCTGAAGGGCTCTTGTCTCTGTTAATATACTCGGTTTTCGGTATTATGTAACCAATGTTAAAAAAAATTATAAACGGAGTTTTCAAAAAGATACAGTAAAAGACCCTGTGGGACTTTTCACAGTGACACCTTGAAAGTGTGGTTGAGCTCTGGTGTTTGATCCCCTGGGCCGACAGTTCACGGTATCACGAACGCCGAATTAAATACATGGTATATGCCCTATTTACATTCAGCCCTATTGGGCAGGGAAGTGAGCAGGGCAGTGGGCAGAGCAGTATGTAAACAGGCTACTCGCGCTGACACTGCCGCTGCCGCTGCCACTGCCCTACGCTCCCTCAAATTAATGTCGGTTTTTCGTGCGGGAGTCAAAGGACGGGCAGCGCGAGCGGCAGTGTGCATAGATAATACCTATATACCAGATATAGATGTGCCACTCACATTTCAGTTTTTGAAATAGTGTACCCTGCATGCTAGATGACGCTGTAGACTTTAGTTAAACGCGTCTTGCGGTAGGTATCTACCTACCATCGGCGTATTTTATGCAATAACAATGCTGATTATTTACGAAATGTACAATTTTATTATCAATGTTCATGTTATTTACTAGATAACTATTGGATATAAAAGTAAGGTTACAAAAAAACGTGGTAAATCATCAGATTTCCAATCGATTGATTTCATTGATGGCGGCGCGGATCGAACCACGGATACAAGCGTGCTGTGGTATTTACAGCGAGAACTATCCAATTGAGCTGCCTCCGATCTTTTCATTTCGACAAAAATGTCTAATTATTGGATATCCAATAATAATCCCAAATCTCCAAAAGGAAATTTTGTAGATAACATTAACACTAATAAAACTTTGCCTATTTCACATAAATTTTTTTTTTATATATCAAAGACAAATGTAACATTGGGTTTGTGTAATTAGCTATATTTTATATAATTTTTGCACGCCAATTATGGCAAAACATGTCAGTTCCACGTCATTGATCATCTTATGTACCTTGTTTTTAAGCAAATAAATTTTCTATCTATCTATCTATCTTCTTTTGAATTTGATATCTTTTTAAATTATTAACATAATTTTGTATTGCAAAAAGACACAGCGCGAACGCTGTAATTATTTCGACGTCTGTCATAGTCGAAAGCCGAAAGTGATGTGAGTGGTAGGGCAGAGTGTAAATACCATTGAGTTTGTAATATATATATCAATGGTAAATACACACTTCCCGCGATCCTGCTACGGCAGTATTAAGCGAAGTATGACCGGCAGCGTGAGGAGCAGTGGCAGGGGTTGAATGTAAATGAGGCAATAAATTTGAGTCTTTGAGAGATTGCTATGTATTTAGGCCATTTGCTATATTGACGCCGTGGAGTCCACGCCCGGTGAAGTTTCCAAAAGAATTATATTTGCTATAGGTCATCACATATAGTAACAAGTTGGCTGGTTCTTACTCATCAAAAGATGATAGCCATTGGTTAGGTTAGGTTTATACCGCTATTATGTTAAATTTAGATTTTGCTTTTGACTATAAATTAATTTGAATTTTGAATGCAAGTAAGTGAATGTAATGCAGTATATATTGCTAATTATATATTAACGGAGATTATTAAAATATATGTGACATAAATTGTTTGCATTCACCTTACTTATGCTATTGAATGATTTCTTGATATTTTTTACATTGTATAATTTTAAGAAAAAACTTTTACTCTAAAGCTGTATATATACTTAAAGACGTACTTAGGATAACAAAAAGATATAAAATATAAATTTGGATTTGTCAAACAATATCGGAGTATTAAATAAAAAGAAACAATTGGTGCATAAAGATTGTATTCCATTCCGATTATATTTTTGATCGTGATGCGTTTATTGATATGATCGGAGGTAATCTGTATAGATCAGATAGGAAAAATTCTTTACGAAAGACAATTTATCTTCTTATGGACGACACAAACGGTCTGTTTAACTAATAAGTCAAAGTGATTAGTTCAAACTAGGAGTGTTGATATTTTTTAAAATATCGGATTTTCGATATATCGATAATGATAAATATATCAATCTTGGAGTTTTATATATAACTTTATTTATCGATACACTGAAAATCAGATATTTTAAAAATATCTGATTTTCGAACAGTCCTAGTTTGAACTGACCGTGTACACACACGGCCCATTACGGATCCACCTAGCTTTGGCAAGTAGCCAATCAAATATTTTTTTTCTTTATAGCGAATCATACGGTGGTGGAAACCACTATTTCATTTTTCCTGTGGGTTTCTTAAGAGGCGACAATGAGAAATTCCAGAAATATGTTATGTTTATGGAACGTTTATGTTTAGAGGAGCAACGTTTGTCTGTGTGTCCGTCGGCCATGTGTAGCGAATAGCGATTAAGGCAAATCCTACCTACGATAGAAGAGGCTCATGTTCAGTAGTAGGTAATTAGGGGTTGATGATGAAGAAGTAAAGTTAGTATTGACTGGAATTCGTTAACTAAAATATTATACAGTCTCTGTGTAAATAAAGCTTTTGTTTCCTACAATATGTAAGTGGGTCACCACTAATTCGGTATCCCGACAATTAAGTTAAAACGTTGAAACTCCATCGTTCTGAAGTTGGTTCTGCAATATTATTAAATTTAATTCCACAATAGCTGATTACTTGTTACGCAGCCCTAATCTAGGCAATCTGCAGCGTTGCATCAGTTTACGACAACCACGAGGCACCGCGTCAGCATAACGTGTGTACTGTGTAATATTACCTGGTTCTGATATTTTACCGTGTGAATTCATTCTAGATTCAAACTTCGAATTAGAGTCACCTCTTTTAGTTGTAATAATTAATTGTAATAATTATTGTAAATTAAATATATTTTAAATAAAGATTGCTTTTTTTTTGCAACCTCTGGCTGGAGCCCACATAATTGGCGCAGTCGGTAGGATCTTCTAAAGTAGAGTCAGTGAATCAAGAGTGACTTAGAAGATACAGAACCTACGGGAGCACCAGTCCAGAGGCGAATCCAGGCATTGATTCCGCAAATAGAAGTAATGCTGTAAGTGCTTGAATCTTTCAATCCTTACCCTTCCTAGTTCCATAATTAAAATCTTACTCCATCCTAATTTTATATACATATTTTTATTGCATTTTATTTCGTTTTAACTGTGTTAGTTTAAAGCTTCCAAAATTTTCCATCCAAGGGGAACACGGAACGTTAGGTTAGATAGTAGTAGGAATTCTAAGCTTAGCATTATAGACGAAAATAGAGGTTTAGAAACCGACAGCATGGCTCAATCAAATGAGATTGATTTAATTTATAAGTCACTTAGAGTTCTGCCTGAATTTGACGGTAACCCTTACATCCTTACGCGCTTTATTAATCTTTGCGACCAACTGGTAATAGCTCATGTAAGAAATGAGCCCGGATACGAATTAGTCAATTTATCTCTTATAAACGGAATTTTGAATAAAATAACCGGGCCCGCGGCTAGGCTAATAAATTCGAACGGAATACCCGAAACCTGGGCCGGCATCAAAAGCGCTCTTATAAATAACTTCGCCGACCATCGTGACGAAACTGCATTATACAGCGACTTATCATTACAAACCCAAGGGTCCAGTACCCCGCAAGAGTTTTACGAGCGAGTCCAAAGCTTATTTAGTACAATAATGACGTATGTTACCCTACATGAAACGATCGGTACGACCATCGAAGCTAAACGCGCACTCTATAAAAAACTGACCTTACAAGCTTATTTACGCGGACTTAAAGACCCTCTAGGGTCCAGAATAAGATGTATGCGACCCGAAACTATGGAGAAAGCACTTGAATTCGTGCAAGAGGAGTTAAACACCCTCTATCTCCAACAACGAAATGAAGGCGGTCAAAATAGGAAAGAATGGACTCCACCTACTCCTAGCTCTAATTTACCGCTAAATAATTTCATTCCAAAACCTACCGCGTTTAACCTGCCGTCACTATCTAGACCACAGGTTAATAATACACCGAACTCATTTAGACAGCCACCTATGCAACCGCACGCTGCACAGGGTTGGAGACCTAGTCCACCGCCCCAGACACATGCACCGCGTGGTCCCACGCGTACGCAACAGATGATGCGTGCTCCACCACCAAATTATAACCCACACAGTAATGTGTTTAAGCTCCCTAACAGACCTCAGCAACCACAGGGTTTCAATTTAAATAATAACTTGCGTCCTTCTCCTATGAGCGGTGTCACCCCATTTGTTTCAAAACCCTTACCACCGACAGGACATGACTGGAGACGGTTTGGCAACCCACCGCCGAGCAATTACTTTAAAACTCGTGAGGTAAACTTTAACGAGACTGGTTTTGACTACGACTATAACACCGACGCGTACTATGAATATGACTATCCTGACTATAACTATAATCAAGGGTACTATACTTACGAACCATACCCTAATTATAGCTACGAGCAATTGTATAACCACGCGGAAACTCCCGTCGTAGAGGAAGTAGATTCTAGTTTTACTCCGGCTAATGATGAGGATTTTCAGAAGTGTCCCAAATCCGAAAAACCAAAATAGAAGTAATTTTCCACATACAAAGGCAACTCGGGTACATTCAGACAAGTAATCCCCCGTTGAAATTCTTAATAGACACCGGTGCTAATCAATCATTTATTAATCCCGAAGCCGTAAGAAAATATTTTAGCCACATCCCACTGAATTATGACCCATTCGAGGTCACTAGTGTTCATGCGACGAGTAAGAATGATTATTCCATAACTCTCTCATGCCCTTTAGAGCTTAATGAGCACGATAATATAACTTTGTTCATTCATAAATTCCATAATTACTTCGATGGACTGATAGGTTTTGACTTACTTGGCGCATGGGGTTCTAATATTGATCTTAGGAATAAACTACTTATTACTCGTAACGCAAAAATTCCCATCGAAATGTACGACTCACGTAACGCAAATTTATATGAAGAAATCATACCCGCGCACTCATCAAAGTTAGTTCGGTTGCCCATAAATTCAAAGGACGGTGACGTAGTAGTTGAAAATCAAACCATTTGCAACTGCATAATTTCTGATTGCTTAACAAAAGTAATTAATAATCGTGGTTGGGTCGAAATTACTAATAACAGCTCAAATGACGTGATTTTTTCAATGGACCGTCCGGTAGAAGCCGAAATATTTAATGTCGAGTGCCAGTTTACCGAAACGTTATCAGATCGCGCTAAAAATGTTTTATCCCGTCTTCGCACCGATCATCTTAATCCCGAAGAGCTAGCAAACCTACAACGGCTATGCGCCTCGTATGCCGACGTGTTTTACCTTGATGGTGAACCTTTAACATTCACCAACAAAATCAAACATAGGATTAGAACGCACGACGAAATTCCCGTACATACCAAGAGTTACAGATACCCGTATGTCCACCGACAGGAAGTCCGGGACCAAATTAATAAGATGCTCGAGCAAAATATAATCAGACCATCTGATTCTGCCTGGAGCTCTCCTATTTGGATTGTACCCAAAAAGGCGGACGCTTCCGGCAAAATAAAATGGCGTCTTGTTGTAGACTTCAGGAAGGTGAACGAAAAGACTATCGACGACAAATATCCTATTCCTAATATAACCGATGTACTAGATAAACTGGGCAAGTGTCAGTACTTTACCACGCTCGATTTGGCTAGTGGATTTTATCAGGTGGAGATGGACTCCGCAGACATTCACAAAACTGCTTTTAATGTAGAGAATGGGCATTACGAATTTCTTAGGATGCCAATGGGTTTGAAAAATAGCCCATCAACCTTTCAGAGGGTGATGGACAACGTATTAAAGAACCTGCAGAACGAAATATGTTTAGTGTATCTCGATGACATAATTGTGTTTAGTACATCCTTACAAGAACACATGAATAACCTGGAAAAAGTATTTAAAAGGTTGCGGGAATCCAACTTCAAAATTCAGATGGATAAATCAGAGTTTTTGAAGCTGGAAACCGAGTTCCTAGGCCATGTTATTTGCAAAGATGGGGTTAAACCCAATCCAGACAAAATTAAAGCCATCGAAAAATACCCACTACCAAAAACTACAACCGAAATTAAGCGTTTTCTAGGACTATTAGGATACTATAGAAAATTTATACCGGACTTCGCACGTCTCACGAAACCACTCACTCATTGTCTTAAAAAGGGATCAAAGATAACATTAGATCAAAATTATATTAACTGCTTTGAACGTTGTAAAACTCTTTTAACAAATGATCCAATCCTACAGTATCCAGACTTCAGTAGAGATTTTATTTTGACAACCAATGCTTCAAACGTGGCGATTGGCGCAGTTTTATCACAGGGGACAGTCGGTTCAGACAAACCCATTGCATACGCTTCCCGTACACTCAACTCCAGCGAAATTAACTATAGCACGATAGAAAAGGAACTTTTAGCTATCGTATGGGCGACTAAGTATTTCCGTCCATATTTATTCGGCCGTAAATTCAAAATTATTACAGACCATAAACCCTTACAATGGATCATGAACTTAAAAGAGCCCAATTCGCGTCTAACCAGATGGCGCCTTAAGTTGAGCGAGTACGATTTTAGTGTCGTATATAAGCAAGGCAAGTGTAACACAAATGCCGACGCATTATCGCGCATCGAGCTCCACAATGACGAGCTAAGACCCATAATAGACGAATTACTTTCCATTTTACCTAATCCCTCCGAAGGGGTACGCACATTAGATGACTCTAGGACTATAACGGCTACCGAAGTCGCGGACGATTCCAGAACCATCACCGTTCATACAGATAAAGAAAACCCCATCCTCGAAGTTCCGATTTCTGACGAACCGCTAAAAAAATTTTCTAAGCAGATAATTTTGAATATAGTAGGGGACATAAAAGCTAGACCAGTTGTCACTAAGCCATTCGAAACACACATTCGCATTACTATTCAAATAGCTCAATCGAACATAGAGGAAGATGTCGTTAACGCTATTAAAGAATACGTCCATCCAAAAATTAGGACAGGATTACTTATCAACCCAACATCTGCTATGTACACTGTCATACCAATTATACAAAAGACTTTTAAAAGTTCATCTCTTAACCTCTTTCTAACAAAAAGTGAATTGGAAAACGTTAGGGAATATCACGATGGAAAAACGAACCATCGAGGCATTAACGAGTGTTTCTCGGCCTTATCCCGTAAATATTACTGGCCGAAAATGAGAAAGCATATCACTAAATTTATTAATGACTGTACAGTATGCGGACAAGCTAAGTACGACCGCAATCCTGTTAAACAGAAATTCCGAATTATACCACCAGCTTCTAAGCCTTTTGAATTAGTTCATGTAGATTTACTAACCATTCAAGGGGAAAAATATTTAACAATAGTAGATTCTTTTTCTAAATATGCTCAAGCTTACTACCTGCGAGACGGCACCGCTGTCAGTGTAGTACAAGCTTTGCTGATTTTCTGCACACATCATGGCATTCCGATTACAATAGTTTCCGATAATGGGCCGGAGTTTACCAACCAACTTATTGCAGAATTCGTTAAACTACATAAAATTCAGCACCATAGAGTAGCCCCACATGCTCCTAATGAAAATGGTATTGTTGAACGATTCCACGCCACCATATTAGAACATCTCCGTATTCTAAAGATAAATCAAAAGAATGAATCTGCTATTAACCTTATGCCTTATGCCCTATTAGCTTACAACCATAGTATACACAGCTTTACAAAATGCAAACCGATAGAAGTAATCACAGGACATTTTGACCCTCGCGATCCTTTTGACATAGATCTATCCGCCCATCTACTTCAACAGTACGTAGTAAACCACAAAGACAGAATGACTGAGACCTATAAAACTATTCACGACCTATGTAACGACATGCGTAAAGACTTGACTAATATTCGCAATAAAAACCGAGAACCGGAAGCTGAGTACTCCCCGGAACAACAGATATTTATAAGAACCCATTCGCATCCCGTCAGAAATTAGCTCCTCGATACACACACGACACAGTAATGGCAAACCTCCCAATTCACATCTATACAAAGAAAAAACGAGGCCCCATAGCAAAAACCCGATTAAAGAGAATACCTAAAACGAACCAATTGTTACAGGACTCTCCTGGTACTTCATCTCCTTCTGGGACCAGCTCTAACGCAGGAGATAAGACTTGAAAGTCTTAGTGACGGACCTGGTATATTACCCTTCAAACTAGGCCCCACTCGAATCCTATCCCACTACCATGCATTTCTAAAGTATGTAGATCTTCAAGAATTAGGAGACAAAGTAAATTCTGTTAAAACACAGCTAATCAGTACTACTCCTTACCTTAACAATATAACTAATTCCTTATTTCAGCCTCATATTGATTACCTTAAAAATAAGCTTGAAAGCGTCACTATACAGTTGCAAAGCTTTAAAACGAACCGTGAGAAAAGAGGACTTGTAGATGGTCTCGGTTCTATTATAAAAAGTATAACCGGTAACCTTGATTATACAGATGCAGATCATTTTAATCGCGCAATAAAATCCATCCGCGAAGACGAAAATAAAATGGTAACGGAATTTAATAACCACGTAAGCTTAACTAAAGACTTGACAAATCAATATTCCAAAATAATAGATAGCATTGTGGATAATCAAAATAAATTGGAAATATTAATAGGTAAAATAAATCAATCCGATGCTACTAGAGACTACGATTTAATTAAATATGCCCATTTTGCACAAGTACTAATGATCCTTAGTGATAACGTTGATTCCATCTCACAGGAATTAATTAAATTACAGAATTACTTAGCATTTATAAGAGCTAACACTATGCACCACTCTATAGTCAATTTAGTATCTATCCGAATAATGATTAACCGTGCAACCGAACTTTATGGAGGTAAGAAGGTAGGAGATTTAGATATTAGAGAATATTATGACATTATTAGATTAGGCTCATATTATGTAGGAAATGAAATAGTTATAGTATTTAAGTTCCCGATTCTATTACCCCATATATATGATATGTATAAGTTATCTATTGTTCCTAACAAGAAAAACGAAATCCTTACACCACCCCATCCATTCCTAGCCATTTATCAGAAGGATTTTCAGTACATAGAGGCAGAATGCCCGAAGACCAGTAAATGGTACATCTGTAAGGATAAGCGGAACCTGAGAGGTCAAACATCTCCTGATTGCATCCATCATCTCATCACAAAGCAAAAGACGAATGCAGTATGTAACCCGCTTACAGTCACCCTGGATAAACCGGCTTACGAAGAACTGGACGACAAGCATTACACCATCACATTCCCTACACCAACGAAAGTACGTCTATCATGTGGCCAAGATCTCTTCAAAATACTTCAAGGTAGTTATCTCGTTGTTGTCCCGCTGAAGTGCTACATAGAAACGCCTCTATTCTCGATCTCAAACACTAAAGACCGATTGAAGGGACAAGCCTTAAAAATAATGGACATACCTGAGGAAAACACCAGCATCCCATCTCCTATTTCGGCATATAAACTAAATTCAATAAACCTTCAACATCTTCATGCAACGAACACTAAAATATCCCAGCAATCACCAGTGAATCTAAGCAGGAACGATGACCACAGTCTATATCATACTACAATACCATTTTACGCATTAATAATAAGTGCAGGTGCACTGATTCTATATATGTTATACAGAAAGTACAAGTTGAAGCCAACTGAAAGTACGCAAAGGAATACAGAAGAAGACCATCCTAAATCATTAAGGATATACGCAGTTCCAAGCACTGAGAAGGTTGATCCCGATGAACTACCAGCTCAATTCACGACCAAGGTCTTCCATAGTCGCTGTTCTTCGGGGGGAGGTGTTACGCAGCCCTAATCTAGGCAATCTGCAGCGTTGCATCAGTTTACGACAACCACGAGGCACCGCGTCAGCATAACGTGTGTACTGTGTAATATTACCTGGTTCTGATATTTTACCGTGTGAATTCATTCTAGATTCAAACTTCGAATTAGAGTCACCTCTTTTAGTTGTAATAATTAATTGTAATAATTATTGTAAATTAAATATATTTTAAATAAAGATTGCTTTTTTTTGCAACCTCTGGCTGGAGCCCACATAATTTACTCATAAATAAGACAACAAGGTTGTTATATAGTCAATGTAAATTGTTACCGAGAATGGTATTTAAGAATTACTACTTAAGTATAGGTCGTGCCACGAAAGATGAAATTAAATAGAGTCCATTGCGCATGTACAATCAAGCAGAAAAATGAAAATTTTATTATAGCATTTTAATATGTAAAAAGTCAAAGGTCAACATTATAACTACACATCAAAGTCTCCACGAAAACTGAACGATATATTTATATATCATCGTTAGGTTTTAACTGCTTCTAAATAATATTCTGCATTTTATGTACACTTAGTTAAAGAAATAAAATATTTTGTATTTGTATTTTGTTATTTGTAATTGCTGTTTAAACTATACTATGCGATAGCCTTCGATTATAATGATATTTTACATGCAATAATTTGCAAAAAAAAATCATCTTGTAGAAAATAACAAAATATTTACAACTTTATACAATATAGTACGAATTACGCTATTTTAAATAGTCCCAAAATAATTTATAAAGTAATAAATATATATACACTATTTGAAAATATTATAGAACAATATTTTTAAAAGTACATAAGTAATCGCAAAAATTTTAAATTTTATAACAGGTAGTCGCTAACACTTTCGACATCGATAGTACACAAGACGACACAAGAAGGTGCGCGTGCGACGGGACGCAGGAAGAAACGGCGTAGGAGTAGCGCGTCGCCCGTTGCTATGGTTTCGCTTCCCCGTACCTCACACCTCACCGTGCCGACACCTATTTTTCGGTTCTGCGCACTTCCATGACTCGTGGCGTTGCCTATACTAAACTGTAAAAACATTTTCACTTTAAAAATGTTTTTACTTTCTGTCCCCGGTAATATATGTTAACCAAGCCTAAGCCAACGCGATCGTAGGCTAATAATTCATACAAGGCGAGTGTACAGACACAATCACAGTCACAGTCACAGACACAGTCTACACGTTGATCAATTTCGAAAGAGACCAATACCAAGGCCAATGTTCGGGAGTTTTTGTGGAGCTATCCACATGTTGGCCGTAATTAGTTGTCATTGATTCGTTCCTTCTCCCCTGGATCTCTGTGCTGAACAGACGTGATATACTTAAAATCCTTTTTTTTCAAATAATTAAAAATTTTCAAAATTGTGAAGTGTTAAATTGTACGAAATAATAGGAGAGCATAAACTATAAGAAGCCTGTGTCGTCGCTCAGTTCAGTGTTAATGGTGAGTGAATCTAACACGCACTCACTTACACTCTGATAAGTTTAATTTACCCACTGCACACATACGCAGCTGCGTACTTGTGTAACGACTACGTGCGTACGCGCATTGCTTCTGCTTGCCTAGTACTTGCCGTTTGCTCACGCCCGGCTACTATGCCGCTTAAACGTACACCGCCTACTACGCCGACTGCAATGTTGCATTGTAAATCAGACTCTAATATTGCCGATTCGCCGACAAAAACAACTATTGCTGTGCCGACCGTTTCACGCGCGCAGGCTACGAGCGATCCTAATATTGCGATACGGAAACGTAAGAGAGATACTGACATTAGCCGGTCAGAAATTATGGAAATGTTTTCTGCGCTCAAAAAGGAACAAAATGACAAATTCACCGCCCTAATGGATAGGGTTCAGAGTGGTATTAACATGCACACAGAGCAAAATAAGGCTATTTCTAGTTCCATTGACTTTTTAAGCCAAAAATATGATGAATTACTCTCAAGAATAAGTTCTTTAGAACAGGAAAAAGCAGCCAACTGCAAATATATACAGACTCTAGAGAACAAACTGGAGCAGATGGAGCATCATCATCGTAGCTCGAGCATTGAAGTGCGAAATTTACCCAAAAAAAACGGGGAATCGAAAGAAGACCTATTAAATATTATAAAAAAGGTAGGAGCTGCCATCAGTGTACCAATCCAATCGGAAGAGATCCGTGACGTCTACCGCATAAATACTAAGAAAGATAACAACCAGCCCATAGTAGCGGAGTTGTCAACCGTGTTCTTAAAGAATCAAATAGTTAAGTCCGTCAAGGCATACAACAAAAAATATACGAGCTGCAAGTTGAATACCTCAAACTTAAAACTTGATGGTCCACCCAAACCGATTTTCGTGTCTGAGAGTTTAACAATTAAGACGAAGAAACTCTTCTTTTTGTCCAGGGAATTTGCTAAAATTAATTCCTATAAATATTGCTGGACATCAAGAGGTAAAATATATCTTCGGCGGGCGGATGGAGCTCCACTTGTAAAGGTTAATAGCGAGAGCGACCTAGATAACATTAGCATCAAATGACTATATTTATTAATTTGTTTTATTTATTTTCATAAAATATGCATGTTTTATTGTTCTCTATGTTTTATAAGCTTTTGTTGTTTAATATTAATTTTTTCAGCTTTAATTCATATGCGTATATCACTGATACATATTCATATAATTTCGCTGACAACTCAACACATAAAATTACATCATAAATTACTTACACTTAATAATCTAGTGCATAATATTCACACTTACACTTTACACTCAAGAATTATAAATATTAAATACTCCAGTAATATGTTAAAATTTATGGTTTCTATGTCCGGATATCTGATAATATATTGTTTTGAAATATTTACTTTTCAGAAATATGTAAATTATTATTGTACACTGCAACCCATTACTATTTTGTTTCGAAATGGATGATAACTCTTTTATCACAGCCGAAGTTGATACCTCTAATAGGATAGAATGTCTTTCACTAAGTGACCTAAACAGCCTTAAATTTTTAAAATCGGATATAAATAGTAAACACACATTTTCAATTGTTACATTGAATATACGAAGCATTAATTGTAACTTTGATCTATTTATAGCATTTATATCTAGTCTAGACATGTCCATAGATGTTTTTGTTTTGACAGAATGTTGGACTAGTGTTAGTAATCCACCACCGAGTCTCAAAAATTATAACATTTTCTGGACGAAAAAATATTTAAATCAAAATGATGGGGTGGTTGTATATGTCCGAGAAGATATTAAAGCATCCTCTTATGAGCCAACCTTTCACGATGGAAACTGCCTTATAATAAAAATCACGCCAGATTATACAATCATATGCTCATACCGCCCGCCTAGTTTTCGTAATGCTAGTAAATACTTAGAATCCATTGACGCGGTCTTAACTAGTATTTCAACTAAAAATGTAATATTTACTGGGGATATTAACTTAGATATTCTGTCATGTAACTTATCAGCATCCTCACAAGATTATTTAAATATTATGGCTATGCACGGTTTAAAACAAGGTATTGACCGTCCTACTAGAGTCAATACTTGCATTGATCATTTTATGGTCAAAATTTATAACTCTTGGAAAACTATTGTTTTTGAACAGCAAATAACTGATCATTCACCTATAATGCTTTATATAAACAATGCTGGTGTTAGTAAAGATATATTAAAATATGAAAAAATAACCGTTAATTATGAAAGGATCAAAGAAATACTGCTGGAAGAAAACTGGCATGATGTGCTACATATTAGTAACATAAATACAGCCACTGAAATTTTCACGAATAAACTTTATTCATTGGTTAAACAGAACTCGCAAATCAAAACTATTACTAAAAAGCACCAACCTCTCAAACCATGGATAACAAGAGGAGTGGTAAGATCTATAAGAAAAAGAGATAATCTACATATGAAAACTAAAAAGTTACCAGATAATGAAGAACTAAAGGTTAAGTATATAAAATATAGAAACATGTGTAACAAAATTATTAAAAATCTGAAAAGAGAATATTATAGAAATAAATTAATAAAAAATCAAGGAAATACAAAAGGAACGTGGAAGATAATAAAAGAAGTGTGTAATTTAAATGTCGCAAAGAGGCCTTCTAATACTTTACTAAATATAAGCAACCATCCTACACAGTCGCTGAATGAAGTAAATTTATTTTTCACCTCTGTCGGTGAAATACTTGCAAAAGATACCCTACAGAAGATGAATACCTCTGATCGTGAACTTGCGTTATTGATAAATAAAACTAACCCACCAGTTGGGTCTATGTCCCTTACACCAACTGATCCCGTGGAGGTCAGGAACATTGTCCTCGGACTCAAATCGCACAGTGCTCCTGGCTGGGATAATATCACAGCTAAATTACTAAAGACATTTATAATATTCCTCGCTGAACCCATAACACATATATGTAATTTGAGTCTTGAAACAGGCATTTTTCCAGCAGCTTTCAAAAAAGCTATTGTGTGTCCTATTTATAAAGCAGGTGACCCCCATAGTCCTACAAATTATAGACCTATCTCTATTCTTTCAACTCTGTCTAAGGTGTTGGAAAAGTTGGTTAAAAAGAGGCTCATGCGATATCTTGAGTTTAATAATCTACTGAGTGAAAATCAATTTGGATTCAGAGAAGGTAAATCAACCGAAGACGCAGTTCTAACGCTAACTAGAAAAATCTCTACATACCTCGATGGTGGATACAAGTGCATGGGTGTCTTTTTAGACCTCCAAAAGGCTTTCGATACCGTTTCGATTCCGATCCTTTTGGCCAAGTTGGAGAATGTGGGGATCAGGGGGATAGCTCGTGACTGGTTCGCAGATTATCTAGTCGGAAGATCACAACGTGTACGGGTAGAAGGTCATGAGAGTGATAGTGCAGGATGCACCTACGGCGTTCCACAGGGCAGTGTACTAGGGCCTCCTCTCTTCCTCTTATATATAAATGATCTGTGCAAAATTAATTTTCCTAATCTTGACTTGCTCATGTTTGCAGATGATACTGTCTTACTCGTCCATGATAAAAATTGGCAAGAAGTGACAGACCTGGCGGAAGATTGTCTCTCTATAGTGACGCAATGGCTAGAAAATAATCTTTTATCCCTTAATATCAACAAAGCGAAGTTCTTGTGCTATAGTAAGACAACATCAGGAGGACCTGATGCCGACGTTAGAATTAAAATTCATATATATCCATGCAATCGTAGTAGTCGACCTGACCAGTGTAACTGTTCCTTTTTGTTGCGTGTAGATTCAATAAAGTACCTTGGGGTTGAAATTGATGATAAAATAAATTGGAAAATGCATATAATGTCATTGTCTACAAGATTGAGAAAACTCATCTATGTTTTTAAATCTCTAAGAACAGTTGTTGACAACAAATTAGCATTACAAACCTATAAAGCCCTTGGTGAATGCATTATTAGGTATTGTATCTGTGCTTGGGGCACTGCAGCAAAATCCTACTTGATCACTGCAGAACGTGCACAACGTGCGGTACTGAAAGTGTTATTCTCCTTACCCTTCAGACATCCTACAACAGCTGTCTATGACAAAGCCAATGTTCTTAGTATTAGAAAATTATTTATTTACGAAAGTCTACGCCTTTATCACAAAAAAAATGTTCCTTACTTGCCTAAATCATCTTCGAGGCTTGACCGTTGTCCTATTCCCAAAGTAAAAACAAGATTCGCCCAGAAGCAGTTTGATTTTATTGTTCCACACCTTTATAACAGACTGAATAAGGAGTATAATGTAAAAAAGTGCAATAATAATGTTATTAAGAAGTATATTTTTTTATGGCTTAAAAACCTTGATTATGACGATGTAGAAAACATGCTAGCTGGTTTTTATTACTGACACAAACACACACACACACACACACACACACACACACACACACACACACACACACACACACACACACACACACACACACACACACACACACACACACACACACACACACACACACACACACACACACACACACACACACACACACACACACACACACACACACACACACGCACACATTAATACAACTACATACATAACAGATATGCGCTAGTGAGTAGCCCGTTCTTTACTAATTTTTGTTTTCTTGATTTAAGTAGTTCTGCTGAATAACTTATAATGTACCTTATCTTATGGCATAAATTAATAATGCAATGTTATGGGAGAAGCCACTGGCTCCTGAAACACAGTTTTACACTAGTTTAGGAGCCTATGGATTCACTGAAATATTTATTGTAATATTTTATGTCAAATAAAGTTTATTAAATAAATAAAATAAATTAAATAAATTGAGAATTGGAACGATATGGACGACGTAGAAGCTGTTGCAGCTTCTGCTATTTATTTAATAACTGCATTTAATTACTATGTCAGTGTTCTCCGCAGGAAAGTTATTAAAAAGAAGAGGCATGTAAGAAGGTGGTGGATGATGAGAATTATAATTAAAACAATATCTCACCGGCACGGAGGCCAAGCTGTAACTGACATGGCCGACTCACATGTGGACGCAACTTGCCGGGTGCAGGAGAGCGCCTTTGATTTGTGCAAAAATACCGACACTGTTCTGAAGTGGACGAGTTGTAGCGAGCGATCAAGAATGGCAGCAAGGCACGCCAAACGAACCGTATACACGTTGGCGCTCGCCTGCACTCGGCCAGCTAGGCGAGCGTCGACGAGTAATGGCGAGGCTGGACAAAATAGACTGTCTATACGTTGGTGCTCGCCTTCGCTCGGACAACATGATGTATAGCCGCCGGCTTTAAAGTTAAAGTTTTTTCTTAAAATTATACAATGTAAAAAATATCAAGAAATCATTCAATAGCATAAGTAAGTAAGTGAATGTAAAGAATTTATGTCACTTATATTTTAATAATCTCCGTTAATATATAATAAGCAATATAATATACTGCATTACATTCACTTACTTGCATTCAAAATTCAAATTAATTTATAGTCAAAAGCAAAATCTAAATTTAACATAATAGCGGTATAAACCTAACCTAACCAATGGCTATCACCTTTTGATGAGTAAGAACCAGCCAACTTGTTAATATATGTGATGACCTATAGCAAATATAATTCTTTTGGAAACTTCACCGGGCGTGGACTCCACGGCGTCAATATAGCAAATGGCCTAAATACATAGCAATCTCTCAAAGACTCAAATTTATTGCCTCATTTACATTCAACCCCTGCCACTACTCCTCGCGCTGCCGGTCATACTTCGCTAAATACTGCCGTAGCAGGATCGCGGGAAGTGTGTATTTACCATCGATTTATATATTACAAACTCAATGGTATTTACACTCTGCCCTACCACTCACATCACTTTCGGCTTTCGACTATGGCAGACGTCGAAATAATTACAGCGTCCGCGCTGTGTCTTTTTGCAATACAAAATTATGTAAATAATTTAAAAAGATATCAAATTCAAAAGAAGATAGATAGATAGATAAAAATTTATTTGCTTAAAAACAAGGTACATAAGATGATCAATGACGTGGAACTGACATGTATTGCCATAATTGGCATGCAAAAATGATATGGAATATAGCCAATTACACAAACCCAATGTTACATTTGTCTTTGATATTTGTCGAAATGAAAAGATCGGAGATAGCTCAATTGGATAGTTCTCGCTGTAAATACCACAGCACGCTTGTATCCGTGGTTCGATCCGCGCCGCCATCAATGAAATCAATCGATTGGAAATCTGATGATTTACCACGTTTTTTTGTAACCTTACTTTTATATCCAATAGTTATCTAGTAAATAACATGAACATTGATAATAAAATTGTACATTTCGTAAATAATCAGCATAGTTATTGCATAAAATACGCCGATGGTAGGTAGATACCTACCGCAAGACGCGTTTTACTAAAGTCTACAGCGTCATCTAGCATGCAGGGTACACTATTTCAAAAACTGAAATGTGAGTGGCACATCCATCTCTGGTATATAGGTATTATCTATGCTCACTGCCGCTCGCGCTGCCCGTCCTTTGACTCCCGCACGAAAAACCGACATTAATTTGAGGGAGCGTAGGGCAGTGGCAGTGGCAGCGGCAGTGTCAGCGCGAGTAGCCTGTTTACATACTGCTCTGCCCACTGCCCTGCTCACTTCCCTGCCCAACGGGGCTGAATGTAAATGGGGCATATACCATGTATTTAATTCCGCGTTCGTGATACCGTGAACTGTCTGCCCAGGGGATCAAAGAGCTCAACCACACTTTCAAGGTGAGATCCAAGAGCTCAACCACACTTTCAAGGTGTCGCTGTGAAAAGTTCCACAGGGTCTTTTACTTTATCTTTTTGAAAACTCCGTTTATAATTTTTTTTAACATTGGTTACATAATACCGAAAACCGAGTATATTAACAGAGATAAGAGCCCTTCAGATTTTATTAAAAATTACGCGTCAAGTTGACAAAGTGACATCTTGGTGACATCCTTCAAATTATAAAATTATTAAAAAAATATTTTAAGACCAACAAAATTGTAAAATAATAACCCTAAAAATTAAATCGGGTAAATTAATAGCAAGCTATAAAATTATTTATAATTAGTAATTTAGGCGTGATCCGTTCATAAGCAAACAGACTGACAGAAAATTCTAAAAATAATAGAAATGTATTTGATTACGTATTTATTACATTTTTTTATAATTAAAATTTTAAATAAGAATAATTTTATAAAAACAAAATACAAATCTAAAGTAGCGCCATGAAAAAATAATGAGACTATATATTATTTAATCTATACATATAAATCAAATTGAAGTGTCCGTCTGTAGTATTTATATAGGTAATAAGTAAGCCTAATGCAAGTCGCATTAAGCTCAGGGGGTTATTTAATATGCTACTAAGACATAATTATATTATATACAATATTGTCTGTCAGTTTGTCTAGTCTGTGGACAGTCTGTGTGAAATTCCCTTGCGGAGCCCTCCAGTAAGGTACTGAGAGGGTTCAGAGAAAGGCACAACCAGGTTGGACTAAATAGTCGCCCTGGAAAGTATCCCTACCCATCTTATCCTTATATACTTACATACAGCCGTCATCCACTCGCATAGATGACAAGGGATCGTATTTCACTGCCCCATATAGTGCCCGAGGAAGTCTCTAACTGTACAGTCAACCTTGTACAGCTAGAGGACTCTCTTCAGCCATGTATGCGACACCGAGTCGAATGCTTTTCTGATAGTCTTTCCAGGCGGAGGAGTCACGACCGTTGCGTTTTTACTTTGACTATTGACCAATGACCACATCAGGAGAGGTTCCTTGGTTCCACAACCACCGTCTGTTCTTTCGTTCCTATCTTGAATGTTTTTGAACTTTTACTTTAGGTTAAGCGTAAAATATTTTTTATTCGTCTTAGTTTAATGTTATCAGCCTTAAATTTTTTACATAATAGCTAATATCGTATACCTAAAATTAAGAATAGACGTAATGCTCTGTTGATAAATACGAAGCTACGCGCTGGGTATATTATGCGTCTTCTATATGAAAAAATGAGTCGTTGTTAGCTTTAAAAAGTATTTAAACGAGAGCTTTCCATAAAAGTAAAAAAAAACCTTTTTGGTCTTCTTTCTAAACCAACTTACATAGTATAATTTGCCGATGACACTTCATTAATTTTCAAATTACTAAAATAAGACGAAGTAATTAACGCTATATCTAAATTAGTAAATTGGTTGAATGTTAATAATTTGCATTTAAATGGCCCTAAAACTAAATGTATGAAATTCATAACTCCAAATGTAAAACATGTTAATAATAATGTAATTTCAAATTAAAAAATAAAAAAAAATTGGGAGGAGCTGAGTCCTGTCGATACCGCCATTTTCCTTGGAATCACACTTGACGCAGTTTTAATGGAGTCCCCATTTATCAAAACTAACAAGCACTTAGTTCTGCAGCATATGCTGTAAAAAAGATTAGACGTTACCAGTGTTGAAACAGCTAGACTAGTTTACTTTAACTATTTCCATAGCATAATGCCGTATGTCGTATGGTATATACTTACTGGATGATTTTTTTACCATCTAGAAAAAAAGAGTGTAATAGATGAACGGAGTAGAAGCCTAAACATGCATCAATACTCTCATGTTGAGTATCTAACAATGGCGAGATTTTATGTCTTGTCTGGTGAAATCTTAGATGGTGCAACAAATCGATACTCACTCCTGTTGTAAATTACAAAGTGCACAATGAGCACTGGTTGAGTTTCCAAAACCCACACAAAATCAAAGAACATGCTCATCAAGTTCGTTTCAGTGTTAACGTTTGGGAGGCAAACATTAACGAACACATCATTGGTCCAATACGGATTGAAGGTCGATTGGCGGGAGTAACAAATGATACGCTCCATCATCGACATAATGTTTAAAAACGTTCCTATGACCAATTTGCAAGGAATGTACTTCCAGCACGACGGATGTCCAGCTCCTTTACGAACGATCTCCACGCGCAAAACTTGACAGCCAATTCGATGATAGGTGCATAGATCGCGGTTGACCTGTGAACTGGCCGGCGACGTCACTTGACCTAAAACCTCTAGACTTTTATTTGTGGTCCGACCTGAAATTATTAGTATACGCAGAAAAAGCACAAAGTGTTAGTGAAAGTTTAACAAACAATTTACAAAGAAGTGCTAGTTTTTGTTTAGAAAGAAACCGTAGATATTTTGAACAATTACTGCCATATCGCTAAAAAGGTATATTTTGTAAACAACAATAATGTAGTATAATTTTGTAAATGTCAATCAGTGTAGTTTGTGAATAGGTTAATCGCGATCTTTTAAAATGCCTAAGATGTTGCAGTATAAGGTAGGCTTAAAATTATTTTTACTTTTATGCAAAATATGCGGTACGATCAATTGTTTTTATGAATTTTTTTGGATATTCGGAAATTTTGCCTTTCGGTTTTATATTACATAATATTTTAGAGGATAGCTTCTGTTCAGAAAAATAAAATTAGTTTTACAAAAATTTAACACATTACATTTTGTAACAACATATTTTGTAAATATTAGGAACAAACACAAGCTAGTAGTACCAGTTACTCGACTCCACTGAGTCAGTATTTCATTTTTAGGGTGATGTATACGGTGTTACAACAAAATCCCAGAAAATATACACAATTTGATCTACACAAAGCTCAAAAACTTTATCAAACTAAGTTTGGATAAAAAAGGGTTATTTTAATATTAAGTAATTTATGGATTATAATAAACCCTCGGAAAGGTGATCACTACCAAGCTAATTCTAATTTTTTTTGTGTTGTTTAATTGTAACATACATGATTGTAAGCTGTTATTTAAAAAAAGCCCCACTGGGATTCTTGCTGGTTCTATCCATGACAGAGGTTTACTTCCAAGCCAGTGGTAAATTAAAAAAATACTTTATATATTATAATCTATATTGAACACTGATCTCTATATATACAACTACGCTGGACTGGCGTAGGGCGATTAGAGGGCCACTGGATAGAGTGACGACCTGGTAAGAGATGCAATAAGACGATTGATACAGGTGGCTTAGGACCGTGCTTTGTGGCATTCCTTGAGGGAGGCATATGTTCAGCAGTGGACTTATGAAGGGCTGTAACGATGCTGATGATGATAATGATGATGATGATACGTTATTAGACGTGTATTGGCGGTTGAGAAAATCTACTATCCGATATCATTCTGTGGGTTTCGTAAGAGCCGACGGCCCCTAGTCCTCAGCGGTCCCGCTATTCCCGGCTACGGTGGTGACCATGGTAATGGCGGGGCAGGGGGTGCTAAGAAACTCATGTGGAGTTTCGGTTGCTACTTAAGACCACTCGACCTGGGGACATATAACGCACGCGCCCTGAAGACTGACGAAAAAATACCATTATCTTCTCGTCAGAAGAATAGGTTAACAAGTTCTGCTGGCACATTATAGTATTATCGAAGGTCCGAAGAGAGGGGAAGATACGGTAATTGTATAGAATAGTCTTTGTGTTTATATCATATTTTATTATCTATTAATTTCAAAAGTAATTTTAAGTTTCATGTTGAAATGTTGTGCATACCTTTAAGTTAAATACATATATAGCATAATTTTGTTTATAACTGCAAATGTTTAATAATAATGTTTTGTATGTGTTTAGTAAGCCTAAATAAATAAATAAATAAATAAAAGCCTCGAATGCGGCAACTTGTTCTGTTACCGGTTGTGCGACCATCTGTCGGTATCGGATTTATCGTCCATACGTCTCAGGTCAACAACGTTATACAGATCGGGAGGAGAGGGAAAGCGGTAAGCTGACTGACTAACCAAAGAAGTGCCACGGTTCCACAGGATACCAGCGGTAAATAGCAGCATTGTGCTGCTCAGCAAAGATTCATTCTACTATTAAATAACTCAGTGGTATTTACCATCAGGGTAGATTGTGTTGATTCGTTTTTCACCCTTATTTATATAAAAAAGATATGATAATCGCAATTCAACACTGTGAATATATTTTTGCATTTTTCCTTTAATCCCCTTATGATAAACTTATCTAAATGGTGGATTATTGCCATAAGAGTAAATAACTTACATTAGCTTATATATTTATAAAAAGACTAATTTTTAACCTTTTGTATTACGTCATTAGCGTGCAGTCCACCTGATAGTAAGTGGCTACTGCAGACCATGGAAACCTACTTCAAACAAACAATAGCGCAGATGAACTGTCAACTCCTAGGACAAAGATGGAATGCTTTATGTACTTGTAATTGTACTGGCTCTCTATACCCTCCTTCTCTAGAAATATTTATGAGTAGGACCTAAACAAACGAGACAGATTTCATATATTTTAGTGCTCTAATTTCAAAATAAACTTTTGAAATGTGTCTGTGAAAGTATGCTTAAAAAATGCAATGAAAGAAGTCATCATAAAGAGTCCCTCCTTTTCCGTGAAGTCAGGCAGCTGCTGGCCCCTTGAGTTCCGTTACCCTACTACGAATTTTCCTACCTTGCATTTGAAGGCGTTTTCAAGCTGCTGGACTGGAAAGGAAACAGTATTAAAATCAATGGCGAAAACATTACTCATCTCCTATTTGCCGATGATATAGTCAATATAGAAGAATCGCTTTAGTATCTAAACACCATGCTCAATGACCTCAATAATGCCTCTCAACGGATAGATCTTAATATGAACATGGACGTCGCTCATGGAGGTCGCTCAGCGAGCTATGGAGAAGGCTGTGCTTGAGGTTTTTCTGCGTGATAAACTTTAAAATGAGGATATCCACAATAGAACCAGAGTTACTGACATAGCCGAATGGATTAGTAAGCTGAAGTGACTATGGGCCAATCATATAGCTCGAAGAACCGACATCCGATGGGGAAAAAAGGTTCTTGAGTGGCAGCCTCGTACCGGTAGGCGAAGTGTGGAGTGACCCCCACTAGATGGAGTGACGACCTGGTAAGAGATGCAGGAAGTCAATGGATGCAGGTGGCTCAGGATCGTGCTTTGTGGCATTCCTTGGGGGAGGCCTATGTTCAGCAGTGGACTTGTGAATGATGATACGTAATTATATTAATTGTACGACACATAATTTTGGACATTGAGATTGTAATATTTTAAGACTATTGCAAAGAATAAAAAGTACAACCTTTAATATAAAGTAAAACCCAACTTCAATGAACTAAAATGAATTGAACTTCAGAACTACAGAAAGTGAAATTATCACATTCTGTATTTCTGAAGTTCTTAAATTCTTCTGTATACTATCGGAAATCGGCTTATATTTAACAGTCGGCTTCTACTTTTAACTAAAAGCTCTTTTTTAATTTTGATATAAAACAATTAGAAGGTAAATAATTGACACGTTAAGTCCAGGCGCTCTAATTAAATTCACTTTGTTAGCTACGGGCTGCGAATAACAGATATACTCGTATTTGTTATTCAAAGCTAAAACTGGCTTGATATAACAAGCACGCAATTGTCACCCGCTTGTTATATTGTGGACCAGTAATTGTTTTGATAACAAAAGCGCATATTTTGAATTTCAAATTTTATTATTAAACATATTATTTCAAATTTAGTTATGTACGCCGCGTGCAAGAATCTAAAACTACCATCGTCACTGTAATTGTTAAAATTTATCTCTCAAGAGTGACGACGTAGGCAAATCCATTTTTACCCACTTTTACGGGTTGATAACCAAGAAAAAAGAAGAAGATGAAATCTCCCAACACAAAGCAGCGTTAAAGGTGCGCGACGCGCTAGAACATTGTGGAAGTGGCTGATGCCAATAGTTTTCCTGAACTAATATGACTATAATTTTTGTCTATCAAGTCGAAGTAAAAATAATAAAATAAACTCGCATGTCTGAGAAATAAGAAACAAAATATAAAAACTTTATTCAATTTCTCTATGATAACGGCACTGTGTGACAAATAGTATCACCTCATTCCTAACCAGCGACCTCACCAGATGAACAATCTCCCTCACACCAATGAGGGAGATTGCTAGCCTTCATTGACTAGAGAACGTATGGAAGAAGAAGGAGCTCCCTGAGAGGTTCTACACACAAGGCTATTCATGAGCCTTTCGTAGACAAAGTTGCCTATACCCACTGGTTTCGTTTCAGTGACATCTTCGGGGGTGTGAAGGTCGCTGACACGTATTGGGCCAGCGCGGAGGACATTTTCTTTCCCTAAAACCCACTCGTAAATGAGAAAAGGTCTACGCCCAGCCGTAGAACGCATATAGGATATAACTTTAAGACTGAAAAAAATAGTGTAATATCATCATCATCATTACAGCCCTTCACAAGTCCACTGCTGAATGTAGGCCTCCCCTAAGCAATGCCACAAAGCACGGTCTTGAGCCACCTGCATCCATCGACTTCCTGCATGTCTTACCAGGTCGTCACTCCATCTAGTGGGGGGTCGCCCTACACTACGCCTACCGGTACGAGGCTGCCACTCGAGAACCTTTCTTCCCCATCGGTTATCGTTAGTGTAATATACTGATTGTATATAGTTACGTAATTAGGATTTTTCATATTCAAACATATTTCATATTTAATTTTTAACTAATTTATTTAATTAATTATTTATTAAATTTTTAACGCTTTTCACAGATTTTTTAAATTATAACCCACTTTACTAACTGTTTATTCGAAAGCAGCATACGAGTAACAACATTGCTGTGTTCACTCTGTCATAATCATAATAGAACAATGACGTTGGCACCGCTCTTCCCCTAACGCTCTTCCCTTAATACTATAGCACTTCTGCTTTATTTACCGAGTAAACAGATGTTATCGTTCCGCTCGTCAAGTGAACAATATACTGCTTATATTTTAACATTAACTTCTCGAGCTTGTTCTTTTGATTACCATTTCTATTTCTTTGTATTTCGGCCGACAAGCACTCGTATTAAGTTACTAAGTCTTCCTTTTATTTTATCTTGCACATTTTTTTGTAAATTTGTACGTTTTCATATGTTATCGTCATCATCATCAATCTCTCCTCACAAGGCCATTGCATCTATCGACTTCCTACATAAATTTTGGATTCTACCTAAAGAAGTGACGAATGAATAAATGAATGAAGTTTTGTATCTTGCAAATATGGGTAATACAGAATGTCGTGACAAATATAAAGTGCAGATTCCACGGTATTTTACCAGAAGGCATGCAAAAAATATGAAATAATTAATGTTTTTTTTTTCAATTTACGTAGATTCATAGCACAATATCACATTAGATTAATAATTATGTCTATTGAAATAACATGTAAGTCTAATAAGTCAATCGGTACATTATTATCACTTATATTTAATTATTATAAGCAATCGTCAAATTAATTACATTATTAATAAAATAAAATTACATTATTAATATATATATATATATATATATATATATATATATGTGTGTGTGTGTGTGTGTGTGTTTGTGTGCGTGTGTGTGCGTGTGTGTGCGTGTGTGTGTGTGTGTGTGTGTGTGTGTGTGTGTGTGTGTGTGTGTGTGTGTGTGTGTGTGTGTGTGTGTGTGTGTATTTTTATTATATTTTTATTTTTATATTTTTATTAAAAAAAATACTTAAAAATAATATATTATTATATATTATTTTTAAGTATTTTTATATTAAAAAAAGTATATTTTATTTTGAAATCTTTATTACGTCCCCTTAGAAAAAAAAGATACAAAGCTTATCAGATGAATGGAAGTAAACATAATGATGAAATAAAATGTATTTTTATGGTGCTAATAAATCAAACAATATAAAATAGGTAATAAAATATAATTAATATAAAATTTATATGAAATTATAAATAATATAATATTTTAATATAATAATTATTAATATGAAATAGGTAATAAAATATATTTAATAGATAATTCATGAATAAACTAAAATAAGAATAATTAATTGTTTTGTATGAAAGTTAAAACGTAGTTTTTATTATAATTTCCAAAATATTTAAAATCAGAGGTAACAAATTAACTTACTCCATTAATTATATAGTCTCCCATTAATGTAGGATAATCACAAATACAGAAAAGTGGCAACATTGAACCTAAATGGCAATATTCGATAATTTTATTTAATTATTTGAGGTTTTTTTGTATATAGGAAAACAAGAACTAAAAATTATGTGTTGAAAGTGATTCCGCTTGATTTATTACGTGTTTGTGACCTTGAATAGCATTCTTTCACTACGCATTTACCCATTTTTGGCACGGCTCAACTCTGTCGGCGTTACATTGAACAATGAACTGACGTTAGCTAGACATATGGCTGTGGCCATATGTGCAGTGGCAACGCTTTGGCGCGGTTATTACTGATCTAGTGTTATATAAATCAATGAGCAAACCACATTACCGCGCGTCAAAAAAGTGTAACCACTATCCAAACGCGACGACGTAGCTTTGAAACTAGTAACAATTTTAAGTAAACATATATCTATCTCACTTACACAAGTTGCGAAAACAATATCGTCGCTAAGATTAGATAAAGATAGACACACAAACTCGCAATGGCGGGTCGGTGTGGCTTACTATATGAAATTTTACCTAAAATACGCAATAAAAATGAGTTTTTTTAGGCTGCAGTTAATTGTTTTTATATTAAAAAAGTATATTTTATTTTAAAATCTTTATTACGTCCCCTTAGAAAAAAAGGATACAAAGCTTATCAGATGAATAGAAGTAAACATAATGATGAAATAAAACGTATTTTTATGGTACTAATAAATCAAACAATATAAAGTAAGTAACAAAATATAATTAATATAAAAAATATATGAAATTATAAATTATATAAAATTATTAATACGAAATAGGTAATAAAATATATTTAATAGATAATTCATGAATAAACTAAAATAAGAATAATTAATTGTTTTGTATGAAAGTTAAAACGTACTTTTTATTATAATTTCCAAAATATTTAAAATCAGAGGTAACAAATTAACTTACTCCATTAATTATATAGTCTCCCATTAATGTAGGATAATTACAAATGCGGAAAAGTGGCAACATTGAACCTAAATGGCAATATTCCATAATTTTATTTAATTATTTGAGGTTTTTACGTTTATATGAAAACAAGAACTAAAAATTATGTGTTGAAAGTGATTCCGCTTGATTTATTACGTTTTTGTGACCTTGAATAGCATTCTTTCACTACACATTTACACATTTTTGTCGCGACTCAACTCTGTCGGCGTCACATTAAACAATGAACTCACGTTAGCTAGGCATATGGCTGTGGCCATATGTGCAGTGGCAACGCTTTGGCGTGGTTGTTACTGATCTAGTGTTATATAAATCAATGCCAAAAACGGTCAAGTACGGCACCGAATGTGCGACTGCAGTATTTTTCGAGAACCTATGAACGCGACGTAATTTTTAGGGAATTGACAGCGTTGGCGAAACAGAACACCTTTCCTTAAAACTATTGTACATAAATAAATATTGTACATAGTTTGAATATTGATGAAAATAAGTTAAGTAATTAATGAACGAATAAAAGTGTATAGTAACAAAAACATAGGTTGAACAAGGAAAAATGAATTTTGTTCTTTCATACAAAAGTCGATGTCGAACGCAAGTGTGTCGCTACACTTACCAACTATTCTTACTACTTAATATAACTAGACTACACCTAACTTTTTCTAGGTGCAGATGGAACTGTTTAGGTACTAGGTAATTATTATCGCAATCAGGCACATCAGGCGCAAAAATGATAAAACTGTATTAATTATATTTTACATTTATTAATTGAGGCAAACTTCCATTTTCGGAACTAAAGTAATCACAAAACTTGTCTCGAATAACAAATGCTGCTCGAGTAGAATTGTTACGTATACCTTCAAATGATATAAAGTTATCTGGTACACTATTTGGTAGATCTTGCAAAAATATGTTGTCGTATTCATCGTTCCATAGCATGTTGTGTAAGCAACAACAGCATAAAATGATGTTATCGACAATTTCTGGTTGCACTTCAATATCTGTATGGAATATCCGCCAACTTGCTGCCAAAATTCCAAATGCGTTTTCGACTGTCCTCCTTGCACGTGATAATCTATAATTGAAATTCTTTTTAATTGCATTATTAGAAACAGCTTCTTTACTGTATGGTCTCATTAAATATGGTTTTAATGGAAACGCTTGGTCTCCTATAATGACATGTGGCATGGGTTCACCACCATTTTTCAATGGTGTATCTGCTGGTTTATCTGCGGTGCTAGTCGCCAATTAATTTTCCTGTTTTGAGTCAGCAAACACACCACCGTCACTGTTACGTCCGAAGGCCCCAACATCAACTGCAATGAATTTGTAGTTAGCGTCAACTAATGCTAAAAGAATGACAGAATGTCGGCCTTTGTAATAATAAAATGACGTTCCCGCATTATTTGGGCAAAACAGCATGACATGCTTCCCATCCAAGCTTCCCACACAATTAGGAAACTGCCATTTGTCTCTGTACGTTTTCGCAATTTGTTTCCACTTTTCATTAGTCGGTTTTGGCATTAAAATATTTTTTAGATTTTTCCAAATGGCAATAGTTACATCCAGAAAGATAGCTTTTACTGCGCTGAATCCCAGCCTGTATCTAAATCCTAGTGATCTAAATGATTCTCCTGTGGCTAAAAACCTGAAAATAAAAGTAGCTTGTTATTAAAAAGATATGTCAACTAATGAAAAATCTATTAAATTTCTACATAATCTTGATTCCATTATAGCCAAATCCAATTTTTTTTAAATGGAGTATATATTTGATGAATCTCTCCACAACTACACCACAGAAATGCGAAATAATTATTGATAACATGCATCTACTCACAAAGTAAGCATTATTTTATTTTGCGATTATCACCAATGGATAGGCAATTTATTGATGAACATCTCTATCTATTTATTTTTTTCAAAGGACTGAAATTCGTTTTTAGAAAGGAAATATTTTAAATTTGGCCGTATTTCTTACGTGATATATTGTAGCAATAACGTGTGTAGTGTAGAAGCATAGGCGGACCGAATGCTCAAGGTCGTTCGCTAAGAGTAGCGCCTTAAGATAATAATAATTTATCTTTTTTTCTTTTTAGCTTCGATATGCAAGGCAAAATGGAACTTGTTACGAAATTCATTCGTACATGCTGTAAGCAGAAGAAAAACAGTGACAGGGCAAGGCGTAAAAAACTTGAAGAAGTGGAAATTTGAAGAGGCGATGTCATTTTTATTACCTTTTATGACGCATACCCAAATTCGGATACAATAAATGAAGACTCTAAACACACAGCAGAGAAAACGGAAAAATAACAATAATTATCAGGAACAAATCTTAAATGTAATAAAAGCAAGAAATAAGAGTAAATCAGAAAAAGAGGACATTGATTTATTCTTTGAAACAATGGCGAAAACAGTAAAGAAGTTCCCTAAAATAGAGCAAGTTAAATTAAAATTTGACATAATGAAACTCGTCCATGAAAAAGAAATGAGGTGGCTGGATTCTCTGACAGAATCTTCTGCTTCTTCAAGTAGGATGTCAGAAATATCAACACCATCACCTCAACCGTTCATTCACCGCATGTCTTCTCCTTACTTAAGAGAACAATCTACCTCGCCTTCGTACTTACGTCAATCTTCATCCTCGCCTCAGAGCACCCAACGATCACCTTCTCCTCTCACTCAACAAATTTCTTCTCCTGTGTTTTTACCGTCTCCCCAGAATACTTACCAATCACCTCCTTTCACTAGAAAATCTGCCTCACCTTCTTACGTCCTGCAGTTTTCACCCTCACTACATGCCATCTTCAGAAGAATTGTATGAAGTAGACGAGACAGCATCCATGAACATGAGTCAGGAAAGCAGCGGTGTGATACATAAAGGCCCAGCAAAATCACTTCTTGAATATTTGGTCATCAAAAACTTTAATAAATAAGTAAATTAAATTGAACACATTCGTTGTATTATTTCGGTATACAGGGTCATTTTTAATTTACTAAAGACCTTTGGGGAATATATTATTTACACCATAACAACAACATCTGTAAGAAAAAAAAAATATTTCTTCAATTTTTATTTTCATACAAAAATAAAAATATTTTAATTGGAGCTTCTAAACGGTAATAGTCCTAGTTAGGCAGTTAGCAATAAAAAGTGCGTGGCAAGGGAGGGGTGGAGGGGTGTAGGAGGCGACAATACTCATAAACTCGACCTAATTAGTAACATGTGTCGTCAGTCGCCTTTGATGCGCCCGCGACGTTTGTCTTTTCGTTGTGAGATTATTGTGAACGTTACCTTGTTACGATGGCATACCGATACTTAAATGTTGAGTATACCGAAATGGTGCGAATTTTAGCAATTTGCAATGATAACGTTAGTGAAGCCTGCCGTGAATATTCAAGACGATTTCCCAACTCACGTGCACCGTGCTACGCTACGATGCTAGGTACTACACAGCGATTGCGAGATTACGGGCAATTCCAGCCTGTATCAATCGATCGTGGTCGTCCACCGCGGCGCACAGTACGTGAGCAGGAAGACATACTGCAGTTTTTTGAAGAAAATCCAGCAGCGAGCACTTATGAAGCAACCCGACAGTTCAATGTGTCACAATATTATGCATGGAGTGTCATACACATTGAAGGGAAGTACCCCTTTCACCTGCACCGTGTTCATGAACTCAGTGAAGCTGACAAACCTGCGCGAGTTACATTTTGTAATTGGTTACTAGCTGCTGAACGAGCTAACATTTTATGAACTGATGAAGCAACATTTGGCAGAATAGGGCTATTTAATACGCACAATGAACACTTGTGGTGCTATGAAAATCCACATGAACCAAGACCACATAGCTTTCAACATCGGTTTAGTGTCAGGCCTTATTAATACAACGTTAATGGGCCCTGTTTTCATAGAAAAATTAAATGGTGAAAGCTATCACAATTTTCTCACCGACATGCTGCCGGAATTGTTAGAGGATATACCTCTTGCATCTCTACGCAATATTTATTATCAACTTGACGGGGCACCGGTGCATTATGCTCGTCAAGTTAAGCATTATTTAAACAGAGAATACCCTGGACGCTGGATCGGACGTGGCGGGCCTTGTGCATGGCCTCCTAGATCGCCGGATATCACACCAATTGATTTTCATTTGTGGGGGCATGTAAAGACATTAGTGTATACTGGTCGCACACTCGAAACCCCCGACATATTGAAAGAAAAAGTAATTTGGGCATTCGATCAAATCAAAATGAATACTCAACTTTTATCTCGTGTCGGTGAACAGTTAACTTTTAGGTGTCACCTATGCATAGAATGTAGAGGTGATTATTTTGAACGCTATGTGCGCGATACTCACCGCCATCCGCATACGAGTACCTCTAATTCTAATGTATAAATTTGTATTTCAATATTTTTATTGAACCTTTTTTACCTAAATATTTTTATTCAATTACTGTTGTAAAACGTGTGTAAATATCTGTATTTAATCATTATAAATATTTTATTGTAATATTTGTAATTATTTTAACCCGCATCCATTTTTTTAAATACAACTTGCATTTAATAAATAAAAAATAGCTAATAACACTCGACATTTAATTTGCACGTGCTGCGAACCGATAAGGGCAGGCGGCGCCTTTGATGACGCCTGTATCGACGTCAATGTATACCTTTGGCTTGGCCTTGGGCAGTGATCGTAACAAACTACCTAATTGTTTATTAAAAATGTCTATAAATTCGTAAACAAATTAACAAAATAATCAAATAGTCAATCAAATTGCTTTATGCAAAAAAGGAGTATATGAAAAGTTAATGTAAATTTGTCATTTGGAGTGGCGCCCTGGTACCATAGGCACAGTGGTGAATAGTTTAGTAGGCAGAATAAAAAAGTACTCTGTGCGCAGTAGGCACTCGCGACACAATCAACTGAGCGCGAGCGTCGACCGGCGCGGCGGTGCGTCGAAGAGGTTACTTTATAATTACCAATTGTTCATTTTAATATTTGTGATTTTTTTAATGTTATCTGCCTATCTAATTATGTATATTGATTTTTCAACATGATGTGTGATACTGATATCAAGTGTAAAATAAAAAAGGCATTGACTATGTATTCTGAAATTGTTTAGGTACTACAAAATACAGACTTAAAAGGAGTCAGACATGACAATAAAAACTTAAAAGTAGCTTTTATGTAAATGTATTACATTCTGTAAAGAGTGGTCTCGCTAAAATCGTTTGTAATTATGCCACCATTATATTCCCAAAAGGTCTTTAGTAAATTAAAAATGACCCTGTTTACCTACCGTGACCATTTATTTTTTGACTCATAACAGGATATTGGTTTATGTAGGTCAATTAACAGGTAGTTAATGAAAAAAAGAAACACTTTTGCTCCGCACACTTACATATATTATGTATATTGATATAGATATACATATCGAGTGGCCAGCTCGACCGGGGAAGCATCACGCTCTCACAGAATACCAGCTTAATGCTGCTGTATTTTGTATGGAGAGTATAGAAAACGGAGACCCTTTTTACTAGAAACGGGGCATTCTGTCTTAGTCCTGACGGGTGACACGCATCTGCATTTTGATTCGTAATCGAGGATAGATGTAGATATCTATGGGCCCCATCAACCAGCTACCATCAGGTGGACAGTGTGTGTTTGTCAACGCTATCATATTTAAAAAAGAGACGTCACGTTGATATATACCTACCTCAAAGTCACCACTAGACGCTCCTTTGCAGATATCGGCGTCCGAAACTGTGTCATTTGTTTTTCGATATCACTTTCAATCAGACTAAGCAGAAAATTAAATTGGTCTTCATTCATTCTTAAGTACATTTTGTAACGTTTATCATCTTTTTGTAAGTCTGGATATAATGTATGAAATTCACCATATTTGAGTCGTTTTACATTAATATCATGGACCCAAGCACTCCTTTTCACTTTTTTTTTTTTGGAGGACTACATAAAGCAGCTGCCGCTAACTCTATAAATTCGTCCTCGCTGTCGCTACTTGTCATGTTTCTCGATTGACTAACCTTTATGGAATGACCGAGGCAAAGTGTCCGTAGACGCCGTCTCGACTACCGTGCACACCGTTAAGCCGCGTCCGACAGCCGCGGCTGATAGACGCGTCCGATAATTTGTTCTCAGCTTTATCCACGGGTTATATTGTTAGAGCAAGCGAGATAGCAATAGTTCCGAATTCCCGATTGCTCGCGTAGGTAGATACACGAAGTTTCCAGAGTCGGTTTCGTGATTTCTCCAGACAGTTTTCGACTCTATACGCGCGGTATAAAAGCCACGCTTAATTTGAGTGAAGTGTCAATAGTTCTAGTGTAGATTTTAACTCGACTAGCCGGTGTCATATATTTTGATCCACATTCAATGTAGATTTCCCGTCAAGTGCTGTGTATAATTGTGTTGTGAAATCGTAAGTAAAATTCTGTTATTAATAAGTGTTTCCCTACCTATTTAATCAATTATTTATGGTAATTTAAAAAAGGATGGGCAATTTAAGTAGGTACTGTAATTGTTTTTAGGTGCTGTGTTAATCCTAGCCAGGATTAGAACGCAACATGGACAAGCCAGGACCAAGTAAAAAACGTAAGGTTAAAGATGAAAATCGGCAGTTTCAAGAAATTTGGACTGAGAAATACTTTTTTGTATGGTCGCATACCAAAGTCGTTTATTAATTTGCAAGAATTCTGTTGCGGTTGCAAAAGAATATAATGTAAAAAGGCACTATGAAACGCAGCATCCTACTTTTACCAAGTTTACAGGCGAATTAAGAAAGCAAAAAATGTTGTCTTTAAAACGGGAGCTTATTGGTCAGCAAGCTATGTTTACAAAACCCATTCAAGATTCAGAAACAGCTACAGAAGTTAGTTATGAAATTTCTCGGATGATAGCAAAGCGAAGTGGTTAAGTGTGATGACCCCTCTAATATATGCTTCACAAGCAATCACAGGAATTAGGCCGTGCGTCATAGCACGGGTTGCTTAGTAAGAGATATTTTAATATAAATACTAGGCTAAGTTAACTGTACGACGGATTTAGTTTTGGAAGTAATTATAAGCTGTAACTCTGTAATTTTGTATAAATAAATTATTTTTATAAATAAAGTCGTTGTCGTCAACTTAATTGGCGCAGCTGTTAGGATATTCGTAGTTGTCTAGGAAGAGTCTGTATCGTCGGTTATCATCGTGATCCAGCAACAGTATCCTGACAACGTGCGTTTCAACGCTTGGACGAATATCACCGAACAAATAAATAAATTAAGGACTTCGCGACTTCAACAGAAACAGCCGAGACTCCAGAACTATCCCAGAGGGACATGGGCAGATCTGCGAGACTGTGAGTAAAACTTTTCACTTCCCGTAACCTTCCTTTCGTTCTCTCTTGTATTAGTTATACGTGGGTATTGTCTTGGATTAGAAAACGCCATAACAATACTCTTCTACTAAACAATCAAAATTTTGTTAGTAGATCTTAGCTAAATCAATTTTATTCTTTGTATTTAAAAACTTTGATATTTATTTTATTTTAAAATGGAAAACATTGAAAGAATTCCCGTAGAAATGACGAAAATTATTCCAATTTTTGATGGAGATGCTAGGTTATTACCTTTATTCATAAAAAAATGCGAATATATTTTACAAACATTCCAAGGGGGTAACTTACAAAATGAATATTTATTTCACGTCATTACCAGTCGCTTGTCAGGGGAAGCTGCTAGTTTAGTGGGAGAAAGGGAGCAGATCGACTCTTGGGCAGACCTCAAGTCGCTGTTAAACCAACACTTTGGCGACCCAAGGTCTGAAGAATGCTTAGCTATGGAGCTAGAGAGTCTTAGGAAACATAGAAACGAAAGTTATCAAGAATTTTGTCACCGGGTGCAACATTTAAAAAGCATTTTATTTTCAAAAATTAACGAAACCATTAATAATCGGGACTTACGGCAAGCTAAACAAACGATATACGATAACACAGCATTAAACGTTTTTTTATTCAATTTACCTGCTTACTTAGTGAGACTAGTACGACTACGTAATGTTACCACCTTAGAATACGCATTAAAAATTGTATTAGAGGAACAGAACTTCCAAACAGTTTACGAAAATAGGAACCCAAGGTCTAATCAAAATTTTAGACCAAGCCGTTTCCAAAATCATCCCAATTTTAATTATAATAATAAATACAAAGGCCCAAGTTTTCAATATCAAACGAACGGCCATCCATCGAATAACAAAAATAATTCATTTAATTCAAATAATATTTCTCCCCACTTCGTAAGTAATCATACAATGAACAACAGAAATAACTTTAATGCGAACTTTGAAACTGGGTCACCAGTACGACCGTCATCGGCGCAACACCGTCAGCATTTTTCGCGAAACAATGGGCAATACCGTGCGTCACAAGTGCCGTCGAACTCTAATACTGACGTCACAATGAGGACAGTTAGTTCAAGGCGCGTAAATTATACCGATACAGAAAATAGAATTCAATCTAATACCTCGCAAAACCAAGGTGATTTTAACTCTCATCCGGTCGAAGGAGAAGATGAACACATAGGAAATTTTTTTATAATAGCCTCAACAATACGGAAAAAATAGAGATTAACTATACAAAAATTTTAAATTTGCCTCATATACGTATACCAGAGTTGAATGCAGTTTTTATGTTAGACACGGGGAGCACAAGATCCTTTATTAGCCCAGAGATAGCAAACTATTATTATAAAAATTTTAAACGGCGGGAGCCTTTTGAAGTCATCAGCACTCATTCGTCAAGTAGGCATGAGGAAGTTGTATATATTACCTTGCCGAATATTTTTAAAACTCAAATAAAACATAAATTCTACGTTTATAGCGTAGACGAAAGATATGATGGCTTAATAGGAAGTGAGTTATTAAAAGTTTTAGACGCTTCTATTGACATGAAAAACTTAACGCTTATTACAAAAAATGTTAAAATTCCTATAATTTATTCACCGCCGACAAAAGAAACGTATATTTTGCCCCCAAGATGTGAACTTAGAGTTTCATTACCAGTAAACGTTAGTAATGGAGAAGCAATTTTGAATTACTTACAATTTTGTGAAGGTGTTAGAATGCCGACAGCTCTAGTTAGTTGCGAAAACAGTTTCGCTACTACAGTAATTCAAAATTGTACGGAAATAGAACAAAAACTAATAGTTACGTCACCTTTTAAAGTGGAACCACTTAAAAAATCTATGTTACAAAATAAAAACATGGAATCGAATTTAAATTTTGCAAATCACCGGGATGTAGACGAGCTACTTAACGAAAATTTAAAAAAGTTAAGGTTAGATCACATGAACGAAGAGGAGAAAAATATGATACATAGTTTATGCAGGGAATATAAAGATATTTTTTATTGCGAACATTTACCCTTAACATTTACCAACGAAGTGAAACATGACATAAGGACAAAAAACGAAGACCCAATTAATATTAAAGCTCACCGTCTACCACCAGTCCAAACGGAAGAAATAAAAAGACAGGTAGAAAAAATGTTAAAAGATAATATTATACAAGAATCCCACTCTCCTTGGAGTGCACCGGTTCATCTAGTACCGAAAAAATTAGATGCATCGGGTATCAAAAAATGGAGAATGGTAATCGATTATCGACGAATAAACGATATAACGATCGATGATAAATACCCTTTGCCCAACATTAACGATTTATTTGACATGTTAGGTAAAAGTACATATTTTACAACGCTGGACTTAGCGTCAGGCTATCACCAAATAGAAGTCAGAGAAGAAGATAGACCAAAGACCGCATTTAGCACACCTTTCGGCCATTTTGAATTTAATAGATATGTCTTTAATCCCCTTTGGATTAAAGACAGCCCCCGCTACGTTCCAAAGAGCAATGGACAACGTCCTGAGAGGACTGCAGGGAATACATTGTCTAGTCTACCTGGATGATGTCATTATTTTTTCAAAAAGCCTGCCTGAGCACATTGAGAAACTTAAAGCTGTTTTTGATAGGTTTAGAAGAACAAACCTTAAAGTACAACTAGATAAGTCACAGTTTTTAAGAAAAGAGGTATTGTACTTAGGTCACACAATAACAAGTGAGGGCCTCAAACCTAATACGGATAAAATAGATGCTGTACTTAATTACCCTCTCCCAAAAACAGTGACAGAAATTAAAAGTTTCTTAGGACTAGTCGGCTACTACCGTAAATTTATCAAAGATTTTGCTAAAATAACAAGACCTCTTACAGTTTGTTTAAAAAAGGGTAATAAGATAATTATGAATGAAGAATATAAAGAAAGTTTTGAAACCTGTAAAAAACTTTTAACAAACGCTCCATTATTACAGTTCCCAGATTTTCAAAAACCTTTCATACTAACAACCGATGCATCCAATTATGCTATTGGAGCCGTTCTATCACAGGGCACTATTGGAAATGATAAACCAGTAGCTTACGCAAGTAGGACATTAAGTGACACGGAAACTAGATATAGCACCATAGAAAAAGAGCTTTTAGGCGTAGTTTGGGCAGTAAAACATTTTAGACCCTATTTATACGGAAAAAAATTTACTATTTATACGGACCACAGACCTTTAGCCTGGCTCTACTCCCTCAAAGAACCCAACAGTAAGTTGACTCGTTGGCGTCTTAGATTGGAAGAATACGATTTTGAAATTAAATATAAAAAAGGACAGCAAAACACAAACGCAGATGCGCTGTCAAGAATAAGATTAAACATATTAGACAACGATCTTGACTCAACTCTAGCGAATATAGACGAAGAAGATGAACGTATCAAACAAATAGTCAAAGAATTAAATGATGAATTTGTAACAATAAGAGAAAAGAAACCTAAAACACCGTCAATTATGTCAATTTCCGACACGGAAAGTGAAAAATCTATAGTTGTTTCTGATACTGAAACCGAGCCACCGATGGAACTGATGGAATTATCAGACGATGGTGTCACAGCAACCTCAGTATCAAACAGGGAACACGAAGGGATTCCTATCCTGAACGAAGCTATAGACACTAAACCACCTCAAATCTTAGTTTTTACATGGTTTACTGATAAAATATCTGTTAAAGACATTTCAAACAAAAAACAACGTATACTAGAAGTTCACATGCCCTTAAATAATGAGAAACTTGTTAAAGATTTTTTTAAAGAATATATAGATTTCAAACATAAATATTATATATATTTCGAAAACACGGAATTCAGGAAAACTTTTAGTAAAGTAGTAATTGAATTATACAAAAAAGGTACTTATAACTTGATCGAATGTACAGACAGAATAGTTAACCTAACCGATTCAGAACACGACCAAAGACGAGTAGTCATAGCGTATCACGAAGGGAAAACGTGTCATAGAGGCATCAACGAGACCTTAGCAAAAATCAAAAGACACTACTGGTGGGCAAATATGAAAGAAACCATAACTGCCATTATTAATTCATGCGAGCCATGTCGAAAAATGAAATACGAAAGAAAACCCTTAAAACCTTTTATTCAACTCACACAAAACCAATATAGCCCATTCCAAGAAGTCTTCATGGATCTTTTATTTATAGAAAAACAGTATTACCTTACTATAGTTGATGCCTTCAGCAAGCTTGGACAGGCAATAAACATTCCTAATAGAAGTACACCAGAAGTGGTCAGAGGATTAATAAAATATTTCAGTATGTATGGAATTCCGCGCAAAATAAATAGTGATTCGGGAGCTGAATTTAATAATGAACTTATTAAAGAATTTCTAAACCTGTACAAAATAGAACTTCACATTAGTACACCAACCCTAGTTCAATGGCCATAGTGGAAAGATTCCATTCTACAGTGATCGAGATATATAGATTGGCAAAATACAATAAAAGTGATCTTGATGCGTGTTCAGTAATGACATACGCTATTATGGCTTACAACAATACCATCCATTCCGCAACGGAATTTACACCTTTTGAAATAGTTTTTGGTAATACTGATAGCGGTAATGTTTTTGATATAAATAGGGAACATAACTTAATGCAAAAGTTATTACAAGATCACAGAAAACGCCTAAAAGTACTATACGAATATGTTGGGGAAAAACTAAAAAATGATAAAGCTAAAGTTAGGGACAAGAAAGGAGGTGAAGAAATACCGGAAATTAAAGAAGGTGATACAGTATTTATGAAAACAACTCGGACAAGGAAAGCCAAAGAATTACCACGTTATGAAAAAGCAAAAGTGATAGGTAAAACAAATCGTAACATTGTCCCAGTAGAGCTAAATAAAAGAAAAACTAGAGTAGCTGCTAAAAATATAAAACGTCCTCCACAGGTCGTGGCTAGTGCTTCTAGCACTTGTGAACCAGATCCACAACCTGGAACTTCAAAATCTGGAGCGGAATCCGGGAATAATCCCACTGAAATATGGGACAGCAGTGATGAAGAGTAGTTATTGGACAGTTTACAAAACGGTAGAGATAAACGCATTAGGAATACAAATTAATAATAATATAAATATATACAATTATAACAGAAAATAGTTTAGAAAAAGAACTATCAATTATACAAAAACAAATAGACTGGTTAATTAAAGTAGTTCAAGACAAATATGATCAAATAAGTCCTAGTCATAAAAGAAAAAGAGCCATTATAAGTCCTTTGGGTTCCATAATAAAATTATATCAGGTAATTTAGATGAAGATGATGCTATCAAATTCAACGAGGAAATTGCAAATTTGAGAGTTAAAGAAAACTTAGCAGAACGTAAAATATCTTCAATGCAAAAAGCGTTTAATGGGTTAACCAATATATCGGAGGTTATCAATAATAATGTTGAAAACTTGCACTTTAAATTTAAACAAATTGACCAACTAGAATCAAAAACTGACAATCTCATTCATACAATGAACAGCCTTTACCAAATTCTTAATAACTTTCGTTATATTTATGAAAATATCCAAGAAATAGAAACAGCTATAGCATTCAGTAAATTACGCACACTACACCAATCCATCATTAATTCTACGGAATTACTAAATGTTTTCAAAACAATAGAACAAAACGCACAAACCATTTACCCAGTAACTAAAAATAACCTATTAAAATTAGAACGTAACATTATTCTAAAAAGTTATATAGACAAAGACAAATTAGTTTTTATCTTAGAAATACCATTAATAGAAAAAGAAACGTATAACTATTACAAGATTATTCCTATCCCTATAAAGAAATTAACTGACGGAGCAGTGCAAAGATGATACCCACAGATTTAATCTACAAAGAACATACATTTTGACGCCAAGCATAGGTTGCAGCATACAAATGGGAAAAATAACCATTGGCCTATAGAGCAACATGTCGGAAGCCAGTCTACAGACACCACTTGTGAAGATTCCGGAGGTGCATTACGACGTGACGAAAGAAGTAAAGAAGTTGGACTTAACAAACGTAGATTTTAGTGACGTAAAAGAAATTATGAATAGTGTTACTCACCGGCACGGAAACTTGGCCAAGCGGTTATCTCGCGATAGCAAAAGCTTTAAGTGTTTCTGATGAAAGTTTGTTATGCAAGTATGTCAAAAAATGTTTACCCTCAAGTTCAAGAGGGTAATTCATTATGTTTAAGTGCACCATGACGAATTCTTTAATTTTTAGTTGAATCGAGTCATTTGAGCGACTAAGTTCACATTTTAAATTTGTGTGTTGTGAAAAGTTTACTGTAAGGTTATTCAATTATTGTGATCTTGTGTCTTAATTAAATAACTAAAGGTGCTTTAAAGCCAATAAAAATGCCATTAACACCAGCACAAGTTGCACAAGCAGTAGCATTAATTGACCAAGGGCTGACACAGCGTGAAGTTGCTATTGTGCTTAACGTACCACGGTCCTCAATGCAGTATTCACTGAAACGATACCAGGAGACAGGCCGCTACACCCGCAGGCCAGGCAGTGGGGGCGTAAGGTGCACATCGGCCCGGGACGATCGTTTTATTGTTATGGAGATTTTGAGAAACCGCTACCTGACCGCTGTTGAGATACCCCAGCGGCTCCAAATCGCAAGAGGCGTTAATGTTAGTGAGCGTACGGTGAGAAGACGAATGGAGGAAGTGAATTTAAAAGCTCGTAGACCAGCATGAGGTCCAGAACTTCTCAGACAGCACCGAGTAGCCCGACTTCAGTTCGCAAGAGAACATGTCAATTGGACCCACGAGCAATGGGCTAGAGTGTTGTTCACAGATGAGTGTCGAATAGCTTTACGTGCTCCAGACGGTCGAGAACGAGTGTGGAGAAAAAGAGGAGAGAGGTTTCTACCCATTACCACCACCCAAACTGTGAGTTTCCATGGAGGCTCAATAATGGTATGGGGAGGTGTAAGTTCCGACGCACGTACAGAGTTGGTCATCGTCGATAATCGGCTTACAGCTACTCGATACATCGAGGAAGTTCTTCAGGAGCACGTAATGCCTTATTCGGGATTCATTGGACACGACCAATTCCTCCTCATGCACGATAATGCACGCCCGCACGTCGCACATTGTGTAGAGGAATATCTGGAAGAGGTTGGAATACAAAAATTACAGTGGCCAGCTCGTAGCCCGGACTTAAATCCAATTGAGCATGTATGGGGTATGCTCAAAAGAAATATAAAGTCCAGCTCCAAACCGCCACAAACTCTAAATGAGCTCCGAAATGCAGCGCTGGCCGCTTGGGATAGCATACCGCAAGTTGATGTCAGAAACATCATTCAAAGCATGCTATATCGAATGCAAGCGGTTATCAGGGCTAGAGGAGGAAACACCCGATATTAAAACTGATAGACAATAAAGAAACAGACTTAATTTTTAACTTTGTAGTGTTTTTAAAGTGACAATGGAAAAATGTTAATTTTAGTGAAAACATGTTATCTTGAAAAGAAAAATTTCGGTGAAGTAAACATTAAATTTCTATGTTCTAAAACCATTAGAGACACTTATTGAATGCATCTACCCTTAATTTACTGTTAAAAAAACGTTTCAGTGCAAATAATCAGCAAATTCACGAGTGGCCAAGTTTCCCCGGTGAGTAGTAATAGTGAAATGGTGGTGGAAACCCTAGTGACGAATAAAATAAGTATATGGACTTTAAGTCTTTATGTTGTGGCACTCTTAATTATAATTGTTATTGTATTTAAATGGAAATTTCATAGATTAAGTCAGAGACAAAATTCTCCGAAGTCAACTTCATCTCCTTCGGATAGTTTTTCTCTTGGGGAGGGAGAGGTTAAGTGTGATGACCCCTCTAATATATGCTTCACAAGCAATCACAGGAATTAGGCCGTGCGTCATAGCACGGGTTGCTTAGTAAGAGATATTTTAATATAAATACTAGGCTAAGTTAACTGTAAGACGGATTTAGTTTTGGAAGTAATTATAAGCTGTAACTCTGTAATTTTGTATAAATAAATTATTTTTATAAATAAAGTCGTTGTCGTCAACTTAATTGGCGTAGCTGTTAGGATATTCGTAGTTGTCTAGAAAGAGTCTGTATCGTCGGTTATCATCTTGATCCAGCAACAGTATCCTGACAACGTGCGTTTCAACGCTTGGACGAATATCACCGAACAAATAAATAAATTAAGGACTTCGCGACTTCAACAGAAACAGCCGAGACTCCAGAACTATCCCAGAGGGACATGGGCAGATCTGCGAGACTGTGAGTAAAACTTTTCACTTCCCGTAACCTTCCTTTCGTTCCCTCTTGTATTAGTTATACGTGGGTATTGTCTTGGATTAGAAAACGCCATAACAATACTCTTCTACTAAACAATCAAAATTTTGTTAGTAGATCTTAGCTAAATCAATTTTATTCTTTGTATTTAAAAACTTTGATATTTATTTTATTTTAAAATGGAAAACATTGAAAGAATTCCCGTAGAAATGACGAAAATTATTCCAATTTTTGATGGAGATGCTAGGTTATTACCTTTATTCATAAAAAAATGCGAATATATTTTACAAACATTCCAAGGGGGTAACTTACAAAATGAATATTTATTTCACGTCATTACCAGTCGCTTGTCAGGGGAAGCTGCTAGTTTAGTGGGAGAAAGGGAGCAGATCGACTCTTGGGCAGACCTCAAGTCGCTGTTAAACCAACACTTTGGCGACCCAAGGTCTGAAGAATGCTTAGCTATGGAGCTAGAGAGTCTTAGGAAACATAGAAACGAAAGTTATCAAGAATTTTGTCACCGGGTGCAACATTTAAAAAGCATTTTATTTTCAAAAATTAACGAAACCATTAATAATCGGGACTTACGGCAAGCTAAACAAACGATATACGATAACACAGCATTAAACGTTTTTTTATACAATTTACCTGCTTACTTAGTGAGACTAGTACGACTACGTAATGTTACCACCTTAGAATACGCATTAAAAATTGTATTAGAGGAACAGAACTTCCAAACAGTTTACGAAAATAGGAACCCAAGGTCTAATCAAAATTTTAGACCAAGCCGTTTCCAAAATCATCCCAATTTTAATTATAATAATAAATACAAAGGCCCAAGTTTTCAATATCAAACGAACGGCCATCCATCGAATAACAAAAATAATTCATTTAATTCAAATAATATTTCTCCCCACTTCGTAAGTAATCATACAATGAACAACAGAAATAACTTTAATGCGAACTTTGAAACTGGGTCACCAGTACGACCGTCATCGGCGCAACACCGTCAGCATTTTTCGCGAAACAATGGGCAATACCGTGCGTCACAAGTGCCGTCGAACTCTAATACTGACGTCACAATGAGGACAGTTAGTTCAAGGCGCGTAAATTATACCGATACAGAAAATAGAATTCAATCTAATACCTCGCAAAACCAAGGTGATTTTAACTCTCATCCGGTCGAAGGAGAAGATGAACACATAGGAAATTTTTTTATAATAGCCTCAACAATACGGAAAAAATAGAGATTAACTATACAAAAATTTTAAATTTGCCTCATATACGTATACCAGAGTTGAATGCAGTTTTTATGTTAGACACGGGGAGCACAAGATCCTTTATTAGCCCAGAGATAGCAAACTATTATTATAAAAATTTTAAACGGCGGGAGCCTTTTGAAGTCATCAGCACTCATTCGTCCAGTAGGCATGAGGAAGTTGTATATATTACCTTGCCGAATATTTTTAAAACTCAAATAAAACATAAATTCTACGTTTATAGCGTAGACGAAAGATATGATGGCTTAATAGGAAGTGAGTTATTAAAAGTTTTAGACGCTTCTATTGACATGAAAAACTTAACGCTTATTACAAAAAATGTTAAAATTCCTATAATTTATTCACCGCCGACAAAAGAAACGTATATTTTGCCCCCAAGATGTGAACTTAGAGTTTCATTACCAGTAAACGTTAGTAATGGAGAAGCAATTTTGAATTACTTACAATTTTGTGAAGGTGTTAGAATGCCGACAGCTCTAGTTAGTTGCGAAAACAGTTTCGCTACTACAGTAATTCAAAATTGTACGGAAATAGAACAAAAACTAATAGTTACGTCACCTTTTAAAGTGGAACCACTTAAAAAATCTATGTTGCAAAATAAAAACATGGAATCGAATTTAAATTTTGCAAATCACCGGGATGTAGACGAGCTACTTAACGAAAATTTAAAAAAGTTAAGGTTAGATCACATGAACGAAGAGGAGAAAAATATGATACATAGTTTATGCAGGGAATATAAAGATATTTTTTATTGCGAACATTTACCCTTAACATTTACCAACGAAGTGAAACATGACATAAGGACAAAAAACGAAGACCCAATTAATATTAAAGCTCACCGTCTACCACCAGTCCAAACGGAAGAAATAAAAAGACAGGTAGAAAAAATGTTAAAAGATAATATTATACAAGAATCCCACTCTCCTTGGAGTGCACCGGTTCATCTAGTACCGAAAAAATTAGATGCATCGGGTATCAAAAAATGGAGAATGGTAATCGATTATCGACGAATAAACGATATAACGATCGATGATAAATACCCTTTGCCCAACATTAACGATTTATTTGACATGTTAGGTAAAAGTACATATTTTACAACGCTGGACTTAGCGTCAGGCTATCACCAAATAGAAGTCAGAGAAGAAGATAGACCAAAGACCGCATTTAGCACACCTTTCGGCCATTTTGAATTTAATAGATATGTCTTTAATCCCCTTTGGATTAAAGACAGCCCCCGCTACGTTCCAAAGAGCAATGGACAACGTCCTGAGAGGACTGCAGGGAATACATTGTCTAGTCTACCTGGATGATGTCATTATTTTTTCAAAAAGCCTGCCTGAGCACATTGAGAAACTTAAAGCTGTTTTTGATAGGTTTAGAAGAACAAACCTTAAAGTACAACTAGATAAGTCACAGTTTTTAAGAAAAGAGGTATTGTACTTAGGTCACACAATAACAAGTGAGGGCCTCAAACCTAATACGGATAAAATAGATGCTGTACTTAATTACCCTCTCCCAAAAACAGTGACAGAAATTAAAAGTTTCTTAGGACTAGTCGGCTACTACCGTAAATTTATCAAAGATTTTGCTAAAATAACAAGACCTCTTACAGTTTGTTTAAAAAAGGGTAATAAGATAATTATGAATGAAGAATATAAAGAAAGTTTTGAAACCTGTAAAAAACTTTTAACAAACGCTCCATTATTACAGTTCCCAGATTTTCAAAAACCTTTCATACTAACAACCGATGCATCCAATTATGCTATTGGAGCCGTTCTATCACAGGGCACTATTGGAAATGATAAACCAGTAGCTTACGCAAGTAGGACATTAAGTGACACGGAAACTAGATATAGCACCATAGAAAAAGAGCTTTTAGGCGTAGTTTGGGCAGTAAAACATTTTAGACCCTATTTATACGGAAAAAAATTTACTATTTATACGGACCACAGACCTTTAGCCTGGCTCTACTCCCTCAAAGAACCCAACAGTAAGTTGACTCGTTGGCGTCTTAGATTGGAAGAATACGATTTTGAAATTAAATATAAAAAAGGACAGCAAAACACAAACGCAGATGCGCTGTCAAGAATAAGATTAAACATATTAGACAACGATCTTGACTCAACTCTAGCGAATATAGACGAAGAAGATGAACGTATCAAACAAATAGTCAAAGAATTAAATGATGAATTTGTAACAATAAGAGAAAAGAAACCTAAAACACCGTCAATTATGTCAATTTCCGACACGGAAAGTGAAAAATCTATAGTTGTTTCTGATACTGAAACCGAGCCACCGATGGAACTGATGGAATTATCAGACGATGGTGTCACAGCAACCTCAGTATCAAACAGGGAACACGAAGGGATTCCTATCCTGAACGAAGCTATAGACACTAAACCACGTCAAATCTTAGTTTCTACATGGTTTACTGATAAAATATCTGTTAAAGACATTTCAAACAAAAAACAACGTATACTAGAAGTTCACATGCCCTTAAATAATGAGAAACTTGTTAAAGATTTTTTTAAAGAATATATAGATTTCAAACATAAATATTATATATATTTCGAAAACACGGAATTCAGGAAAACTTTTAGTAAAGTAGTAATTGAATTATACAAAAAAGGTACTTATAACTTGATCGAATGTACAGACAGAATAGTTAACCTAACCGATTCAGAACACGACCAAAGACGAGTAGTCATAGCGTATCACGAAGGGAAAACGTGTCATAGAGGCATCAACGAGACCTTAGCAAAAATCAAAAGACACTACTGGTGGGCAAATATGAAAGAAACCATAACTGCCATTATTAATTCATGCGAGCCATGTCGAAAAATGAAATACGAAAGAAAACCCTTAAAACCTTTTATTCAACTCACACAAAACCAATATAGCCCATTCCAAGAAGTCTTCATGGATCTTTTATTTATAGAAAAACAGTATTACCTTACTATAGTTGATGCCTTCAGCAAGCTTGGACAGGCAATAAACATTCCTAATAGAAGTACACCAGAAGTGGTCAGAGGATTAATAAAATATTTCAGTATGTATGGAATTCCGCGCAAAATAAATAGTGATTCGGGAGCTGAATTTAATAATGAACTTATTAAAGAATTTCTAAACCTGTACAAAATAGAACTTCACATTAGTACACCAACCCTAGTTCAATGGCCATAGTGGAAAGATTCCATTCTACAGTGATCGAGATATATAGATTGGCAAAATACAATAAAAGTGATCTTGATGCGTGTTCAGTAATGACATACGCTATTATGGCTTACAACAATACCATCCATTCCGCAACGGAATTTACACCTTTTGAAATAGTTTTTGGTAATACTGATAGCGGTAATGTTTTTGATATAAATAGGGAACATAACTTAATGCAAAAGTTATTACAAGATCACAGAAAACGCCTAAAAGTACTATACGAATATGTTGGGGAAAAACTAAAAAATGATAAAGCTAAAGTTAGGGACAAGAAAGGAGGTGAAGAATTACCGGAAATTAAAGAAGGTGATACAGTATTTATGAAAACAACTCGGACAAGGAAAGCCAAAGAATTACCACGTTATGAAAAAGCAAAAGTGATAGGTAAAACAAATCGTAACATTGTCCCAGTAGAGCTAAATAAAAGAAAAACTAGAGTAGCTGCTAAAAATATAAAACGTCCTCCACAGGTCGTGGCTAGTGCTTCTAGCACTTGTGAACCAGATCCACAACCTGGAACTTCAAAATCTGGAGCGGAATCCGGGAATAATCCCACTGAAATATGGGACAGCAGTGATGAAGAGTAGTTATTGGACAGTTTACAAAACGGTAGAGATAAACGCATTAGGAATACAAATTAATAATAATATAAATATATACAATTATAACAGAAAATAGTTTAGAAAAAGAACTATCAGTTATACAAAAACAAATAGACTGGTTAATTAAAGTAGTTCAAGACAAATATGATCAAATAAGTCCTAGTCATAAAAGAAAAAGAGCCATTATAAGTCCTTTGGGTTCCATAATAAAATTATATCAGGTAATTTAGATGAAGATGATGCTATCAAATTCAACGAGGAAATTGCAAATTTGAGAGTTAAAGAAAACTTAGCAGAACGTAAAATATCTTCAATGCAAAAAGCGTTTAATGGGTTAACCAATATATCGGAGGTTATCAATAATAATGTTGAAAACTTGCACTTTAAATTTAAACAAATTGACCAACTAGAATCAAAAACTGACAATCTCATTCATACAATGAACAGCCTTTACCAAATTCTTAATAACTTTCGTTATATTTATGAAAATATCCAAGAAATAGAAACAGCTATAGCATTCAGTAAATTACGCACACTACACCAATCCATCATTAATTCTACGGAATTACTAAATGTTTTCAAAACAATAGAACAAAACGCACAAACCATTTACCCAGTAACTAAAAATAACCTATTAAAATTAGAACGTAACATTATTCTAAAAAGTTATATAGACAAAGACAAATTAGTTTTTATCTTAGAAATACCATTAATAGAAAAAGAAACGTATAACTATTACAAGATTATTCCTATCCCTATAAAGAAATTAACTGACGGAGCAGTGCAAAGATGATACCCACAGATTTAATCTACAAGGAACATACATTTTGACGCCAAGCATAGGTTGCAGCATACAAATGGGAAAAATAACCATTGGCCTATCGAGCAACATGTCGGAAGCCAGTCTACAGACACCACTTGTGAAGATTCCGGAGGTGCATTACGACGTGACGAAAGAAGTAAAGAAGTTGGACTTAACAAACGTAGATTTTAGTGACGTAAAAGAAATTATGAATAGTGTTACTCACCGGCACGGAAACTTGGCCAAGCGGTTATCTCGCGATAGCAAAAGCTTTAAGTGTTTCTGATGAAAGTTTGTTATGCAAGTATGTCAAAAAATGTTTACCCTCAAGTTCAAGAGGGTAATTCATTATGTTTAAGTGCACCATGACGAATTCTTTAATTTTTAGTTGAATCGAGTCATTTGAGCGACTAAGTTCACATTTTAAATTTGTGTGTTGTGAAAAGTTTACTGTAAGGTTATTCAATTATTGTGATCTTGTGTCTTAATTAAATAACTAAAGGTGCTTTAAAGCCAATAAAAATGCCATTAACACCAGCACAAGTTGCACAAGCAGTAGCATTAATTGACCAAGGGCTGACACAGCGTGAAGTTGCTATTGTGCTTAACGTACCACGGTCCTCAATGCAGTATTCACTGAAACGATAACAGGAGACAGGCCGCTACACCCGCAGGCCAGGCAGTGGGGGCGTAAAGTGCACATCGGCCCGGGACGATCGTTTTATTGTTATGGAGATTTTGAGAAACCGCTACCTGACCGCTGTTGAGATACCCCAGCGGCTCCAAATCGCAAGAGGCGTTAATGTTAGTGAGCGTACGGTGAGAAGACGAATGGAGGAAGTGAATTTAAAAGCTCGTAGACCAGCATGAGGTCCAGAACTTCTCAGACAGCACCGAGTAGCCCGACTTCAGTTCGCAAGAGAACATGTCAATTGGACCCACGAGCAATGGGCTAGAGTGTTGTTCACAGATGAGTGTCGAATAGCTTTACGTGCTCCAGACGGTCGAGAACGAGTGTGGAGAAAAAGAGGAGAGAGGTTTCTACCCATTACCACCACCCAAACTGTGAGTTTCCATGGAGGCTCAATAATGGTATGGGGAGGTGTAAGTTCCGACGCACGTACAGAGTTGGTCATCGTCGATAATCGGCTTACAGCTACTCGATACATCGAGGAAGTTCTTCAGGAGCACGTAATGCCTTATTCGGGATTCATTGGACACGACCAATTCCTCCTCATGCACGATAATGCACGCCCGCACGTCGCACATTGTGTAGAGGAATATCTGGAAGAGGTTGGAATACAAAAATTACAGTGGCCAGCTCGTAGCCCGGACTTAAATCCAATTGAGCATGTATGGGGTATGCTCAAAAGAAATATAAAGTCCAGCTCCAAACCGCCACAAACTCTAAATGAGCTCCGAAATGCAGCGCTGGCCGCTTGGGATAGCATACCGCAAGTTGATGTCAGAAACATCATTCAAAGCATGCTATATCGAATGCAAGCGGTTATCAGGGCTAGAGGAGGAAACACCCGATATTAAAACTGATAGACAATAAAGAAACAGACTTAATTTTTAACTTTGTAGTGTTTTTAAAGTGACAATGGAAAAATGTTAATTTTAGTGAAAACATGTTATCTTGAAAAGAAAAATTTCGGTGAAGTAAACATTAAATTTCTATGTTCTAAAACCATTAGAGACACTTATTGAATGCATCTACCCTTAATTTACTGTTAAAAAAACGTTTCAGTGCAAATAATCAGCAAATTCACGAGTGGCCAAGTTTCCCCGGTGAGTAGTAATAGTGAAATGGTGGTGGAAACCCTAGTGACGAATAAAATAAGTATATGGACTTTAAGTCTTTATGTTGTGGCACTCTTAATTATAATTGTTATTGTATTTAAATGGAAATTTCATAGATTAAGTCAGAGACAAAATTCTCCGAAGTCAACTTCATCTCCTTCGGATAGTTTTTCTCTTGGGGAGGGAGAGGTTAAGTGTGATGACCCCTCTAATATATGCTTCACAAGCAATCACAGGAATTAGGCCGTGCGTCATAGCACGGGTTGCTTAGTAAGAGATATTTTAATATAAATACTAGGCTAAGTTAACTGTAAGACGGATTTAGTTTTGGAAGTAATTATAAGCTGTAACTCTGTAATTTTGTATAAATAAATTATTTTAATAAATAAAGTCGTTGTCGTCAACTTAATTAAGTCGCCCCTTCAATGATGGGGATTTTGTAAAAGAATGCATAGAAGTTGCCGCTAAGAAAGTTGTGTCCAGAAGCAGCAAAAAAGTTTGAGAAAATTCAATTGAATCGTATAACTATCCAAATATGTCTTTGTCAGGTAATATTGCGGAACAATTAAATAAAAAAACTAAGATCATTGAATTTTTTTCATTAGCACTCGACGAATCTACTGATATTAGTTCCACAGGTCAACTTCTGATATTCATACGAGGTGTTACTCAAGATTTTGAAGTCTTAGAAGAGTTATTAGGAATGTGTTTATTGAAAGGTCAAACCAGAGGAGTTGATATACTCAATGTACTTTTTGATGAGTGTTCAAAAACTGATTTGGACTTATCAAAATTATCGGGAGTTGCGACTGACGGTGCTCCTTCGACGATTGGTGTCAATTCTAAAAGGGCTAGTTACTTTGCTGAAAAAGCATCTGCAAGAAAAAAACATAAACGCTGAAGATCCCATGCAGTTTCACTGCAATATACACCAAGAAGCCCTCTGTTCTAATAAAATTGAATTTCAAAATGTCATGAAAGTGGTAGTTTCGACTGTAAATTTCATAAAATCACGAGGACTCAATCACAGGCAATTCAAACAATTACTTGAAGAAATTGGAATATTGCTGGCGGAAAAGCAAAAGGATGTCCCGGAACTTAAAAATCCTGATTGGTTGTGTGTCTTGAACACACGGCTTCAAGGCAAAAATCAACTGATATCCCATCTCTACGCTCATGTATCATCCTTTCAATGCAAGCTGACACTTTTCAGATCGCAATTGAATTCGGGAAATTACAATCATTTTCCGAATTATAAGAAAATGGCTGAAAAATTCAACAAAACTGCGATTAATTTCAGTTATGTAGAAAAGCTAGATATTTTGATTCAATCTTTTCAAGACAGATTTTCGGAGTTTAAAAAAATGAAACCTCTGTTGGACATATTCAGCAATCCTTTCACGATTTCAGTTGAAAATGTGCCAGAGTCAATGCAGTTAGAAATTATCGACATTCAAAACGACCAAGATTTACGCAACAAATTCAACGAAGGAGACTTGCTGAATTTTTACCGCTGCATTGATAAAAATACGTACAAAGAGTTGCGCATAAACGCTCTGAAATGTGCCAGCTCATTTGGTTCTACCTATATATGTGAACAAACCTTTTCAATACTAAATAATAATAAAACAAAAAATCGAAACCGCCTTGCAAATGAAAGTTTGGAAGCAGTTTTACAAGTAAATTTGAGCCAAATATAAAAAAGATTGTAAGCACTATGCAGTGCCATGCTTCAAATGATTAAATTCTTTTTCAATTTGAATACATTATTGTTACGAGCTTGAGGTTCGTGACAATAAAAATTGCCGATAAAATTACCTAAATTAACACTTTAATTTACTTTACACAAATTAAAGTTAAAACACTAATAATTAAACACACTAATTCACTTAATTCCGCTCCGAAGCTTCGCTTGTGTCGCCGAGTTCAACTCTCACTCTGCCTCGATCGCATCTTGCGCCACCTATTTATTTAAATTAGCAAAATATCCGGAATGTTCAAGTAAACACGCGCAAGGTACCGAGAGTTCGAGTATAGATTTTCTAGTTCTTCGGGTGGCGCTGTCGGTCGAAAGATTTGCGATGTCATAAACTGCAACGCTCCCCTCGCTCTCGTTCCTGACACTAGATGGCGCTAGTTGTGTCGTCGACTGGAGCGCGTAACATTATTATCAATTCTTTATTGTCTTTAATTACCTATACTTCTGGCGGCCCGCCATCAGTTCATAATTTGCCCGAGTGGCCCCTAGTCTTAATAAGTCTGTGCATCACTGCTATAAGGAGTCCATCCGTACAAATTATAGATGACAATTTTCATAGAGCATATGCAGACTATACTTATATTTTTACAAAGTGTTCTAATGTGTGCCTTCCAATTCAATTTTTCGTCAATTTTCAGTCCCAGAAATCTCGTACTTTCGACTTCGGCAATATTATAGTTATTATATTGTATTATGAGCTTATTATTATCGTTTTTGCGTTTTCGTAAATGTATAATCTTTGTTTTGCTTAAATTTATTATTAAATTATTGTGATCTAGCCATTTTATAATTATTTTTAGAGAATTGTTTATGTCATATTCGTATGTATTAATATGTTTACAAGGTATTTTTATTCTGTCATCTGCAAAAAGCGTCAGTTTTTTCTGTATAATTAGGTAGGTCATTAATATATAATATAAATAGAAATAGGTCCCAGTACACTTCCTTGCGGAACTCCAAAGCTGACTTTACGTTCCGACGATCTAAATGTTTCTACTTATTCATTAACCTTATTAAAATTCTTAATTTCTGTTATTTGTATTCTATTGTTAAGGTAAGATTTTATAAGGTTAAGTACGTTACCTCTAATGCCATAGGCGTGCAGTTTATGCAAGAGGGTAGGGAAGTGGACATAATCAAACACCTGGGTCATATCACAAAATATGGTACAAAATGGTGTTTTTGTGTCCATACTGTTAGCAATATTGTACAAAGTCGTATATTGCCATATTTATTGTTTTACGCTTCATAAATCCTTTTTGTTTTTTACACAACATATTATTTTTTTACACATATATAATTGTAATATATACATTTACAATATATTTATATATGGTAAATGTACTTTTCAATTACTCTTGAAATTATGGGTATGAGTGAAATTGGTCTATAGTTTTTGATTAACTCTCTATTTTTTTTTTTCTTAAATAATGGTTTTATAATAGAGGTTTTTAAGGCATTTGGATATATGCCAGCTCAAATGCAAAGATTAATTATATAACTCAGGTGATCACATATCTCATTAGCCTTATATTTAATTACCTTTGTACAAATGTCATCGTAACACTACATGTGTTTATCAGAGACATTATTATTTTCTTTACCTCATATGTTGTACTAGGCTCTAAGAACATATAGTTAGGTATGGTGTTTATATTAATTGCTTTTGGTTTACTTTTTTTGTTGATTCAATATAAAAACTAATTGTAAAACTAATAATTAGAAAAAATAAGACTGAGGTTTTAACATACAACCCATAGATTTTTCGGTACGTTGTCGACTCCTGCGCTGTTTGTCAACGATAATAAGCGTTGCAATTGTTGGGTAGTTACATCAAATTTTATTCTTGTGTGGTGAAGCGAAGAGTTCAAAGTCCATTTTATAATTATAGTTTATGTGGGTTGTACTACAAGTCACAATCGGTTAGATTTTTGTTATTTGTTTTCACTTTTAATTTATAAATCATGTATTAAATGCGCACCGTTTAGATAACTTGCGCACAGAACTGACATGAACTTAATAGGTATCGATATTTATGCCTTGCTTATTAACACAATATTAACGTTGGAAATAAATAATTTTGGCGGTAACTTCAAACTTTATAGTTTAGACTTATAACTTTTAAATTAACTAATAAATTTTGTAAATAACAATTTCACATAATACTTAATATGCCTTTTCACTTTTTCACTTGTTTTTAATACTGACAAACACTTAAATTATTTTTAGAAGATTATTTTAATACAGAGCGTTATTACACAGGCTACCATCCATCCCTTGACCGACCTGAACATGATACTCTTATCAGGTCGTCACTCCATTAAGTACGATGTAGGGGCCTCCATAGACTTCGCTTACCGGTACGTAACTGCCACCCAAAAACGAGAATTTTTTCCCATCTCTTGAAGGTTCTTGGAGTTATATGACCCGCCCGTTGCCACTACAACTTATTGATCCTCTAAGCTGTGTCAGTTACTCTTGCATTTCTGCGGATATCCTTCTTATTATATCCCACAGAGAATTTTTAACATAGTTTTTCCATCGCACGCCAAGTAACCTTGAGCTTCATCATATAGTACTTTATACGTCGGCAAAAGTTAGAACTTTGGAAATGGGTGGTGAATTATGCATAGAACAAATTAATATAAAACGAATTTTTCTGCTGCATTTTTGTATAATTTTCTGATCTATATTTTTGTAGATATTTCGTTGATGAACAAACAGACAAATATTGTTCAAATTTGTACGTCCTTTTAAAGTACACGTCCGTTGGCCCAAGACGAACACACCGCAGTACGGCACGCAACGGATTGAACGGTTTGGCGATGGCATGCGTCCACTGTATTCGGACTTTTTTCGAGTGTTTTCTTGTCACAAGTTGACGTATCCGGACATGGAGATTGATGAACATATTATTATTATTATTAGCTACTGGTTGGAAGATCAAGAAGAACGTAAAACTAAACGTAGAATATGGGTTCATGAATGAAATTATATAATATTATTATTTATATCTTTTTATGATATTATAAAAGTGTACTTATTTATATAATTTTAATTTATCTTGGTATTAATATTTTCGGAGATAAATAGCCGTCAAAATTAGTGGTCCTCACACGACCTCTGCCGTTTTGATAAGAAGGCATGCGAGGGCACCAGAAAACGATGTAGATAGTGCAGTACAAGACAAACCCCCCAGAGATCATCTGTAATTTTTTTATAGGATAGGCTGACAAACGAGTACACAGTCCACTTGATGGTAAGTAGTTGCTGCGGCCCATAGACATCTACATCTATCCTCAATTACGAATCAAAATGCAGATGCGTTGTCACCCGTGAGGACTAAGATGGAATGCCTCGTTTCCAGTAAAAAGGGTCTCCGGTCTCTACACTCACCATATGAAACACAGAAGCGTTAAGCTATTATTTCACGCTAGTATTCTGTGAGAGCGTGGTCCTTCACCGGTCAAGCCGACCCATTCGTGCTACAACTGTACTACTAATATAACTGCAGTATGGCTCTACCACGTATAAATATGTTATGTTAAATATGTCAAAATAATGTGCAAAATGTCTCAAGTTCTGCTCTGTACAGCACCTTGTTTCAATAATTATCCCGAATAATATAAAAATAAAAAGTGTTGTTTTATAATATCAGTGAATAATTTACTATGATATAGTCAAACCTTTAATAGTTGTGCAGATGACTTTCCGTACACTGGTAACATACGGAACACATTGTTCTTGTCGTTACATTGGTTGCAACTTAAATAAGACTGATTTCAAGGACATCTCTAGAGTCCGCGGAAAACAAGATGGTTGACGCAATACTCCAATTATCGTCCAAACATGTTCAACACTTATAAAATCGCACATACTGAAAATGAGCATGGCCTTTACTTGGGATTTCATATAGAAGAAGATACTTCCATCTTTGCTTCAGAGCAGCTCAAAGCAAAAGGCTCTCGACTACACTTCCTCGCCCGAGACCTCGTCAGGAAATATAAATTCAGTTGGACAGCTTAGGGTAAAGTTTATGTGAGAAGAGACTAAAACTCTCGTATAATAATAATTAAATCTGTAGCATAAATTCAACAACTTCAAGAGGATTCATGACTTAGGTAGTGTTAACCAAAACACATATTTTTTTGAATCTACAAATGTTCATTACGCTCTTCTAACTATTTTTTTATTTATTTCTTTATTGAAACAATATTTCACTGTGACACAGACCTCAGCGTGACATTATACAACCTTATTTCCATACTTTTTATACAAATTATACACTACACTTGTGTTATTGTTCACAATTCATCCAAAATTCATACACACTCATATACTACTTAACGTAATAGAAGTATCTTATTTCAATTTGCAAACTTTAGTCTTTATAAATTAATAGCTCCGAAATCTTGTATTTCTATCTATCTATCCTGTGGCGCTGCAGCCCTTTGTGGGCCCTGGTCACCTCCACTTGTCGCGATCCTTCGACTCCCTGCTCCAGTTGGTGTATTTACCCATTCTTCTCAGATCCTCTTCCACATTTTCTACCCAACGTTTTCTTGGCCTGCCTTTTGGTCTCTTTTGCTGGAGAATCCACGTGGTCATGATTTTCACGGCTCTAGAATCCGGCATTCGTTCCAGGTGGCCCACTCATCTCAGCCGCTGTGACTTACAGAACCTGACGGTGGTCTCACGTCCTATAAGAGCATCAAGCTCGTGATTCATGCGCTGAAGATACGTGCCATAAGATTTTCGGAATGGTCCAAATATGTTTCTGAGCACTTTACTTTCAAATAACGCCAGTCTAGCTTCGTCCCTCTGTGTAAGTGTCCAGGTCTCGCATGTGTAAGTCACAACAGGTCTTATGTTTGGAGTTTGGATTTTCTACTCAGTATTTTGGAGTTAAGTAACTTTTTACATGAATAAAATCATTTGCTACCCGCGACTATTCCTGCTCCGATCTCAGTTTTAGTGCTGTTTTGAGAAGTTACTGTAGACCCTAAGTATTTAAAAGTTTCAACTCTTTCGAAAATGTTGCTCATCATATAGACATTTTGTAGCGGCTCGTGCTTCCAAGTCGAAGCGAGATATTTTGTTTTTTCGGTGTTGATTTTCAGACCGAAACATTCTGCTTCTTTACTGAGGTTGAGGCATTGATCCGTCATTCTGTTTTTAGATCTACTTGGTATTAAAATGTCGTCTGCATAGGCAGCGATCTGCGATGTATTATAGTCTATAAGACCCGTTATATTAACTTTCCGAATGATTAATTCCAGCACCAAATTTAAAATATGAGTTGACAAGTTATCACCTTGTTTAACTCCCGTGGATATACTAAAAGGTTCTGTATTTCACTTAACATAAATTGTGAACTGATTGTCTATCGGCAACTTAAAAGCTGTGTCAAACATCTTCAAACACGATCTTAGCTACACTCGCATATATATATATATATATATATATATATATATATATATATATATATATATATATATATATATATATATATATATATATCCTTTATAAGAATGAATAGTTCCAGAAGAATGTTAAATGACCTTGATGTTCAATTCTATGTAATGTAGAGGATCTATCAAAAAATAATATTTGCGTACAAAAAATTATTTCCCAAAATGGTGTAAGTGTTTACTGTAATATTAATGATCTACTGACACTTAAATGTTGATCTAGATGTTATTTTATTAATAGAATTTTGGTTTACGGACACCAAAATAATTCCACATATGACAAACTATTCAGGTTTCGCTACAAATTTTCATCTTAATCATAGTGATAGAGTGGTTATGTATGTAATAACAGGTGCAAAGGAAATGCCAAAAAAAATACACTTGAGCATGCTTCGTGTTTATAGATTGATACCTACTCATGATAATAAAATTTAGGTACATATCGCTCACGTTCTAACAAGAAAAATCTATAGAAGAGGCTGTAACAGCTCTCACTTCCTTAATCGTTGACGAACTAGATCAAGAAAAGAAAACCATAGCCGTTTTTTTAGATCATAGAAAGGCCTTAAGCAATGTCTTGGTTCTCATTCTTGTACAAAAACTATAAACAATTGGCATCGTAGGTATACAACTCTCCTTATTGAAAGGATTACTTGTCTGAAAGAAAACAAAATGTCAAAATTGGAAGTATGTTAGTGACGACATTTTTGTTGTCTATGGTATCTCATAGGGTATGTTAGGCTCTGCCTTGTTTCTTGTTTATATTGTTTATATTATTGTTACGAGATTAGGGTTCGTGACAATAAAAACTGCCGATTGAGTTACCAAAATTGACACAATAATTACCGAACACCAATTTAAACTACACACTAATAATTAATCACACTTAACACTTTAGTTCACTTTATTTCGCTTCTAAGTCTTCTCTTGTATTGCCAATTCAATACTGACTCGGTCACGGCCCTAAACGGCTTTATATAGGCCATTTCCACTGAAACATCTAGAATGTTCCAATAAATTCCGATCCCAATCGACTAGATGTAGAAAATTCGAGCGAGGAGTTATCTAGAAAGCTTAGTTCTTCTATTCGATAGTAGATGGCGCTAGTGCCATCAACTCTGGCGCGCAACACTGACCGCTCCTAAGACATGCTCGTCCAGAGCATTATCGGCCCCATAATAACACGCCAGTTGATCCACATAGATGATCTTAAGAGTACCTTTTGCACCTTTCTAAAACAAGGTCAAGGGCTGTCCTCTCCCATGGTCCACCAACATTGTACAATTTCAATTCACCTCTACTATGAGTCTGAGGTCCCTTCACAGCTGCACAACTCGTACATTTGCGACACCAATCCTCGACATCGTCACGATAATGGACCCAGTAAAACCTTTCTCGAATCTTCAGTAGAGTTCGGTTCACTCCCAGATGGACTCCTGAACAACTATTATGGTACAGCTGTAGAACATCCAGCACTTTGGCTTTAGGAACAACCATTACCAAACGACAGCTGTCTCCTTGACCATTTTCCCATATACGGCACAGGACTCCATCCTGAATCAGCAAGCTGTCCCATTGGGCCCAATAGCTTTTCGTGGTCCAATAACTAATCGCCGAGACGTCGCTCCACTTGGGCTTGAGAGCACTGGCCTTCACCCACTCCAGAATCGGCTTGATGTCTGAATCTTCCTGCTGTGCATGTCGTAGGCTGTCCTTCCACTCTTTGTTGAGGTGGTCTGTCCTGAGAATCCTTACTGATACCACTTCCTTACCCTATTGCTTAGTACTATTTTTGCAATCATCAGGATAAAGCCTTCTTGACAGTGCATCTGTGTTGCCATGCCATTTCCCGCTGCATTGATCGATAGTAAAGTCGTATTTCTGCTACTGCTGGGCGGTGCTGTTAGCCGCACTACCCTTTCGAGATCGATCACCTTCCCTTTTTACAGATCGCTTAGGGCAGCTGGGTCGAAGATGGCCCCTTTCCCCACAGCAGTAGCACCTTGGGCTGTAACTTTTATTGCGGTCGAGAACTGTGACTGCTGCAATTTTCCTAACGCGAGGGGAACGATGATCCTGCCACTGCTGGGCAGTGCTGTTAGCCGCACTACACTTTCAGTATCGATAATCTAGCCTTTCTACAATTCGCTTTGGGCGGCTGGATCGAAGATGGCCTTTTTCCCCACAGCCGTAGCACCTAGGGCTGTATCCTCCATTGCAGTCGCGAACTGTAGCTGCTGTATCCTCTCTGACGCGATAGGACCGATGATCCTGCCGCATGGTTTCCACCTCCAGTGCATGGGCCAAGGCGTCCTTAAGTGTTTCGTGGTGCCCGAGCCTCACAGCAGCTCCAACTTCAAGGTCTCGGATGCCGTCAATGAACGTCTGCACCAGGTTCCTTTCAATGAGCGCAGGTACAGACTGGTATGCTTTTCGAACCATCTTCTCTACCTCAAGGGCCCACTGCTGCAGGTTTTCGTTGCTGCAGTGCACGCGATCTTTAAGCTGCGCACAAAAGACGTGTTCCAGGTCGACGTCGCCATATCTCGCCTCCAATGCCCCAAGGATCTGCTCGTAAGTCACTTTCTTACCGAGATTTTCCAAAACAGTTATGACTTGGTCGCGCAGGCCTAGGGTGAGTGCAGTCATGGCCTGACTTTTATTCCAGTCGTTCGCCTCGCTTAGTTTAGTGTTTTGTGACAATAAAAACTGCCGATTGAATTACCAAAATTGACACTTTAACTACCGAACACCAATTAAACCATTAAAAAAAAACTAATACACACTAATAATTAATCACACTTAGCACTTTAGTTCACTTTATTTCGTTTCTAAGTCTTCGCTTGTGTCGCCAATTTAATACTGCCCCGGTCACGGCCCTAAACGGCTTTATATAGGCCTTTTCCACCGAAATATCTAGAAGGTGTCAGGAAATACCGGTCCCGACCGACAAGATGTAGAAAATTCGAGTGTGGAGTTATCTAGAAAGCTTAGTTCTTCTATTTGATAATTGATAGTGCTAGTGCCTTGATGGCACTGTGGCGCGCAACAATATTAACAATTTATGCAGGCTAATAATTGATGAGACTCAAATTTTGTCTAACGTGGATTGTTGCTCTATATAGAATGCTCCATATATGGATTGCTCTTTACGAGGATTGTTGTATTTGAAGATACAACTTCGGAAGCACTTCGCAAACCCGCTGAAGAAGGACTAGCCGAGATAGCCTTCTGGCTTAGAACCAACTTGCTTACGCTTAATAATCAAAAAATGAACTACGTGTGCATTACTATTAATAACCGGACACAGCCACAAAACGATTTTAATATAAAAATAAATAAATGAAAAATTTTAGTGATACTGTTTGTAATTGCCCAACCATAAACAAAGTGTCGGCTATTAAGTACTTAGGTATAATCCTAGACCAAATAGAACATCTTACAGGCAGGATCTGAAAGCTAATTTGGATTTTAAGCAACTTAGATATGTAGCTTCAAGAAATAATAATAATAATAATAATAATAATAATAATAATAATTAAGTTTATGTTATTGATATTTATGTATATTTATCTTTTCATTTCCATTTATAATTATATATTTATAGAACCCAACCAGATGAGAAAACTATATTGATAGCCCACATAATAATAATAAATTAATTAGTATTAAAGTATTACATTGCGTTGGTACAAATGTATTCCAATATGGGGTGGTGCCTCCAAAATCAAATTTCTGGAAGTGGAAAGGGCTCCAAGAGCATACTAAAAGTAATATTTTTTAAACCCTATAGATTTTTTAATGACTTATAGATGTGCGGAGGCAGTAGAATCTAAGGAGGAGGCATTGGCCGTTAGTTTGGACAAAACGAAGGCCTTCAATCGGGTCTTGCACAAAGCGCTTCTTTCAAAGCTCCCTTCCTATGAGCTCCCCGAGAAATTGTGTGATTGGGTCACCAGTTTCCTTGCTGATCAAAGCATCGAGATCACAGTAGACGATCCATGCTCTGATTACAAGCCTATTAACGCTGTGGCTGCGTGTTATCACCAACGCTGTTTCTTCCGCATATAATTAATATGGTAACATTCATTGCTATGCAGACTACAGCACGGCCGTGCCAATATTTCTCGGGAAAACGTCGCCGAGTACCGGGACAAACTTGTGTCTGAAGTTGATTCTTTTAAGAATTATGTCAGAACAAGGTTTCAAATTGAGCGGGACTCAATATAGTCCAGTTTAATCCCCAGAAGATACAAGTTTGCGCGTTTACCACTAAAAAAAACCCCTTTATCGTATCCCCTTAGTTTCAAAGCTCCCCTTGCTGCCTCAGACAGCATCGGAGAGGTTTGAATCGTTGACGACTGAGTTCTTTCTGATTGGCTTGATTCACCGGTGCTGCGTAGGGATGTTGCATCACTTTTTCGTTTTCTATCGCATCTAGCACGGGGAGTGTTCTGAGTAATTGTTCAGGTTAGTTACAGCCGCCAAATTTAACGAACGCACATCGCGTCAAATAGCTTCCCGGTCTTTCAAAATCATTGCAAAGTTTTAGTTGATCAATAAAAAAAATATTATAATATTTTTAAAAAAACAATATTATAATTTTTTCGTCTGGTGAGTGCAGGTGGCCGGAGGCATAAACCCCCCCCCCCATCAACATGGTAGCGGAATTAAATAATGATAGACTACCCCAGGAGGGTACCAGCACCCCTGGAGAATCCCTCGCTGAGCATCCACGTCCATGTTTCTCCACTTCTGAGCGTGGGGGGCGAAATTCCGCTCAAGACTACAACTGCTCGGGGCAAACGGAGCAACAAGACCAAGGCGACCCCTGCCACGCTGTCCGTGAATTTCTGCAATATCAGGGGACTTCACTCTAACCTAAACGCCGTCCACTACCATCTCGAGATGGCGAGGCCGGCTCTGCTCTTTCTGACCGAGACGCAGGTGTCCTCCCCGGCTGATGTCTCGTATCTCTCCTACCCGGGGTACAAACTGGAACACTCCTTTGTGCCGCGGGCTGGAGTTTGCGTTTACGTCAGAGAGGACATCTGTTCTCGACGCCTCGGCAGACTTGAAGGTTCGGACCTGTCCATCCTTTGGCTACGCGTAGACAGCGACGACCATCCGCGCGTCTACGGGTGCCTCTATAGGTCCCATAGCGGTAATGCCGAAACAGACCGACTCTTCGACCACGTCCAAATGGCTGCAGATTCGTTGCTACAGCAGATCCCCTCCGCAGAGATCGTGATCCTCGGCGACTTTAACGCCCATCACGCCGAATGGCTTGGTTCACGTTTAACCGATCATGCGGGGAGATCTGTTCATGATTTTGCCTTGGCATATGGTCTGACACAACTGGTTACTTCGCCTACGCGGATTCCAGATGTGGAGGATCATGCACCTTTCCTGTTGGACCTTCTGCTGACCTCTCACCCGGACGGATATCAGATTTCCGTCGACGCCCCTTTAGGCTCCTCGGACCATTGTCTGGTCCGGAGTGTTGTGCCACTCACGCTGAAATCGCGGTTGCATTCTGCAGGCTGCCGCCGTGTTTGGCACTATAGGTCAGCCGATTGGGATGGGATGCGGTCTTTCTTTGCATCCTACCCTTGGGGGCGGGTTTGCTTCTCGCCGGATGATCCCAACGTTGTTGCGGATTCTGTTACTGATGTGGTACTTCAGGGTATGAAACTTTTTATTCCTTCCTCTGTGGTGCCCATTGGAGGCAAATCTCAGCCATGGTTTGGTCGCTCCTGTAAAATAGCATCATGCTATAAGCAGGAGTGCTACCAAGCCAGGGTTGATGCATCAGCGTCCCGGGATGTAAACAGCGCTCTAAAAAAGAAGTATAATTCCGCCTCTAGGTCCTTCAAAAGAGTCATTGCCAAGGCAAAGTCAGAGCACATGGGCAGAATTGGCGAGAAACTAGTTCGCCTTCCTTCTGGAACCCGTGCATTCTGGTCTCTCGCTAAGGCTGTCCAGGGGAATTTCTGTCAGCCATCTCTTCCATCTCTGCACAGGGAGGACGACTCACTGGCCCATACTGCAAAGGAGAAAGCCGATCTTCTAGGCTCTTTCTTTGCGTCTAACTCGACTCTCGATGACGGGGGGAGTACGCCGCCGACCATCCCGCGGTTTGAGTGCTCCATGCCGGAAGTGAAAGAAAGAAAGAAAGAAAGAAAGAAATGTTTATTCTCCAAAATGATGCCATCACAGATAACATAAAAAAAACACATAATTTACAAATAATGTTGGCTATACAATACAAATTACAATATACTACATATTACAAACTATACAATACCTATACTAGTATGTGTCAAGGCGTCATCTGGGAACAGGAGCACACTCATCATAATGCCATGAATTTTTTTTTCCATGGCGCTGATTTTCAGTGTGTCCAACCAGTGACTTACCGAAATCAGTGCTATATGTATACTCATTTTATATTATTTTTAAACAGAATTATGATGACAGAATTATGCACAACAAGGGGGAAAAAGACAGTAACTATTTTAAGTGAGAGGGAGAGAGTAGCGTTCAAGGTCGAATGCCACTTCGACACAGCACGTCCCGTTTATGTTGCTTTCAGATGCTCTTAGAAGGTCTATACGAACACCACAAAAGGGGAGATTATTAAAATACTATATAGGGCTATATACTACACTATGTAATTATTGAAGAATATAAAAGTATATAAGAAGACAAAAGCCGCATTCAAGAGGACGATTTTTAATGCTCCGTTGTTAATAATCTACGACGATGAGGTACGTAATCGTGCAAAGCGTTATAAACTTTGATCAAAGTCAATCTGACTTTGCAGTAATTGTGTTCTATATTTATTTTTAAATGTGTGTACTGCTTTCAGATTTCGCAAAGGAGGCGGTATATCGTTCCAGCACTTGGATGCGGCGTATTTGAAACTTCCTCGGAAAGCGTGAGTGCGGTGACGAGGCACGACGAGAGTGCAGTGGAAGTGCAGTTCACACAGCGCTCGGTTCGCAAAGCACTCCTCTCCCTGGACATCCACAAGTCGAGTGGGCCTGACGGAATCCCCCCAATTGTGCTGAGGACGTGTGCTCCAGAGTTGGCACCGGTTTTAACGCGTCTTTTCCGGTACTCCTACTCCCTAGGCGTAGTCCCAAAATCATGGAAGACGGCTTTCGTCCACCCGATCCCTAAAAAAGGCGACCGCTCAGACCCGTCCAACTACCGGCCAATCGCCATCACCTCCTTGTTCTCCAAAACAATGGAGTCCATTGTAAACTGCCAGCTCATGAGGTACCTTGAGGATCACCAGCTGATTAGTGACCGCCAATACGGTTTTCGCCGTGGTCGGTCAGCTGGTGATCTTCTGGTCTACCTCACTCACAGATGGGCGGAGGCAGTAGAGTTCAAGGGGGAGGCATTGGCCGTTAGTTTGGACATTGCGAAGGCCTTCGATCGGGTTTGGCACAAAGCGCTTCTTTCGAAGCTCCCTTCCTATGGGCTTCCCGAGAAATTGTGCGATTGGATCACCAGCTTTCTTGCAGATCGGAGCATCAAGGTCGTTGTAGACGGTGCAAGCTCCGATTGCAAGCCTATTAATGCTGGTGTTCCACAGGGCTGCGTGCTATCGCCAACGCTGTTTCTTCTGCATATCAATGATATGTTGCATACCCGTAACATTCATTGCTATGCAGATGACAGCACTGGTGATGCTCTTTACACCGGCCGAGCCAATATTTTTCGGGAAAACGTCTCCGAGTGCCGGGACAAACTTGTGTCTGAAGTCGAGTCTTTGCTGAACAGAGTCTCGGATTGGGGACGACTAAATCTATTCCAGTTTAACCCCCAGAAGACACAAGTTTGCGCGTTAACCGCTAAAAAGAACCCCTTTGTCGTATCCCCTCAGTTTCAAGGCACTCCCCTTGTTGCCTCAGCCAGTATCGGAATCCTCGGCGTCGACATATCGAGTGACGTGCAGTTTCGTGGTCACTTGGAAGGGAAGGCCAAATTGGCCTCTAAAAAGCTTGGCGTGCTCAGCAGAGTGGGACAGTATTTCATGCCGGCACACCGCCTGCAACTTTATAAGGCGCAGGTTCGGCCGAACATGGAATACTGTTCCCATCTCTGGGCTGGGGCTCCCCAGTACCAGCTCCTTCCACTTGACCGCATCCAGCGCAGAGCGGCTCGAATCGTCGACGACCGAACTTCCCTGAGTCAGATGAAGCTGTAAGAGTCGCATAGACTAACAGCAATAACATCCAGAAAATAGAGAAAGAATAGACTATGGCAAATATCCCGCCTATGCGGTAACCTATAGAGAGGTCTGTGTTCAGCTGTGGACTATTGATAGTACGTAATGGTAACTATTAAATAAATTGTAATATCTTAGCGTAAACACCGTATATAAACCGTCAAAATATTATTTAAAAAGGAAAATATTAGCAATGAAGTTGGGAACAATAAAATTCAGTCTATATTCCGCTATTTATGTTCCAATGTAAATAAGTTTTATTCAAGAAGTCTAATTATATACTTATTCAGACTTTCGAGGCGAATTCATGTAATGGCTTCTCGTCTATTGTCAACACACGGTAATTATATTTCCGAGAGTTCCAGAATAATTTGAAACAATTAAATAAAAAGATAATTGCCACTTAAATTCTAAACGCTTTCATAATATCAATTTAAAAGTTACGGACTGAAAATAGCAGACATTTGTTAATCAAGGCTGTGCTACTTTGCTTACCTAACTAAACACCGCATAGTGCACATAATTGTCACTAATATTTATTATTTTTTCTTATACCTTTAAACGAGCATTTCTGATATATATATATATATAATCGGAATCTCGGAAACGGTTCCAACGATTTTCATAAAATTTTGTGTGCAGGGAGTTTCGGGGGCAATAAATCGATCTAGCTAGGATTTATTTTTAGAAAATGTCTTTTTGTCCATGTTTTTTAGGCAATGAAAAACTGCTACAATATCGTTAGAATAAGAAGGTAAATTTTTACATTTTATTAATGATTACAAATAGCTTAATTGGTATATTGGGCGGTCACAAAATCGTATACCGTGGTTCGAGCCCAGACCGACCGACCGACTTTTTTTTAATTTTTTTTCAAGTTCCTTTCTTTTTTGAGAAAATCTATTTTTTCGAGCCCTTTTTTTAGTATTTAAAAACACGAAAATTTAAATTAAACTAATTGCACTAATGATTTTTAATTCAAATAACCAGTTCAGTTTTTTATGTCGCTAAGATCAAAAAATATTATTCGTATTTCATCAGTATGTAATTTGTATCTAAATATAATTTCTAAAACACACGAATTAAAAAAAACCGAGCGAAAAATACCGAGCAAAGCTCGGTTAACCGGGTACTAATTACTGATAGTTTTTATTTATATATTATATTTCAATTTTATTTATAAATTATAATTATTTTATTAACATCGGCGGTGTTCTTAAAATTATTATTCTTAAAATAGTGTAAAGTCTATAATTACTTTATTAATTCATTTTCAATATACATGTTATAACATGTACTTAATGATTTCTATTATATATCACGCGAATACTGCACATTGGGTGCGTTTGGCAGAAAAAAGCGCTAGGCAGCGCTTGTAGCGCTGAAATAGTTTTCGGCCAGGACACGATTGCTACTTCAGTAGCGCTGACACAATTCGCCATTTTGCTTATTTATTTTGTTTGTTTTGAAGTAGAGTTTATAAGTTGTTACGTGCAATATTAGTTTTAAGTAAAATAATGACATGAATAAATATATACATGTTATTAAAAATTCATGATTGGTAAGTTTTTAATATGAATACTTTACAAACATATATTTAAATTAGGTTAGGTTCTCTGGTTAAAACTAACTTCATGTCCTAGAGGAAAATAGCTACTTACGATTTGACAGCGTTTACCGCTTACGATCGCCATTTTGCTTACAAGCGCTTGCTAGCGCTTTTTTCTGCCAAACGCACCCATTGAGTTATATTTATTTTATAGATTTCATCACGTTTAATTTAAACTTATTTTTTAAATAGGAAACATACACTTTTCAGATACTACACTAACTCCAATTTCCAACTCTCTAGCGTAAAGCCTTTATTATTCCCATCCCGAAAGCTACTGAATGCAGCGCTTTATCTAATTTCAGACCAAGTTCTATTCTGTCTTTTCTTTCCAAGGTTCTGGAAGCTGTTGCTCATAAACAGATTTCTGCTTTTGTTTTCTCAAAGAATATTCTTTCCCCTTATCAGTCTGGTTTCCGCCCGGGTCATTCTACTACTACTGCTCTTCTCAAGGTTACGGAAGATATTCGTGAGGGGATGGAAAAATCAAAGCTGACTGTCCTCATCCTAATTGATTTTTCTAATGCATTTAATTCTGTCGATCATTGTATCTTGTTAGCTCTTCTTTCTCATTTGAATATCTCGTTTTCAGCTCAGGAATGGTTCTCAACATATCTTCGAGGGCGCCAACAGGCAGTGCGTACTGGTCATATACTATCTGACTGGCGTGATGTGTCAATTGGCGTCCCTCAAGGCGGTTTTATCTCTCCTCTTCTGTTTTCCATTTTTATAAATCTCATCACACTAAATCTCAAGAGTTCTTACCATCTGTATGTTGATGATCTGCAGTTATATGCGCAAGTGGAGCCTTCAAATATCCTAAGTGCTATTTCACTGTTAAATGATGATTTGAAATATATCTCAGAATGGTCTACTGTGTATGGCATAAACGTGAACCCGTCTAAATGCCAAACGATAATCTTAGGTAGCTCAAGATTATTATCTAAACAGGATATTCCCACCCTACCATCAATTGTTTAATAATAATGTCATACCATTCTCTACTAACGTAAAGAATCTTGATCTGTACATCGATGGTTGCTTAACATGGAACAAACATATACAGGAGGTGAGTCGCAAAACTACGGGAACTTTGCGATCTCTATATCGATTTAAAAACTTTCTTCCCACCAATACCAAGATTTTACTTGTCCAATCACTTACTGTACCGATTATTGATTATGTCGATGTGTGGTGCTCAGACCTGTCTCAACTTCATCTTAATACATTAGATCGTCTGCTTAACAACTGCATCAGATACATTTATGGTCTTCGTAAATACGACCATGTACACAGTTAAACTAGCTGTCTATCCGTCAGCGCAGATATGTTAGAATACTCGGCACCACACAGTGTCTGAAATCTAAATTTCAATACCTGGGAGATTCTCATAATTTTTCTCTCCGTTCCTCGGCCAATCTTAAGTTGCTCACTCCTTTACACCGTACTGGTTATTTGTCTCACTCTTTCGCCCTCATGGCCATCGGACTCTGGAACTACATTCATCTTGACATTAAAAAAGCTCCCAACAAATTCGTCTTAGAAAAATCCGTAAGTCAGTCAGTATATGATTAAATCGTTGCAAGTTTGAATTAACTCAGCTCTCTTTTTCGTATATATTTCATATTTGTTCTAACCTATTGTGTATGTATATATATATAGATATATACTTATGTATTTATGTGTATATAGTGTGTGTATGTATGTATATATATTCTATTATATATATATATATATATATATATATATATATATATATATATATATATATATGTGTGTGTGTGTGTGTATATAATATGTATGTATTGTTTTGTTTATTATATATATTATTACTTCTTTTATCCTCTCTATTTGATTATTGCTGCACCGCCTCCATAATGTCTATCTCTGTTTAGCCTAATGGTTGACTGGGAGAGAATGCCCTACGGCATTAAGTCCGCCATATGTACTTTTTGTGCATGAAAGCATAAATAAATAAATATAAATAACTAGATATATGTATATAAAAACGAAAAGTAGATAGGTAATTCGTAACTAGTAAAACTACAATGACCTCAATGTTGACTCCCAACGGATAGGTCTTAAGATGAACATAGACAAAACAAAGATCTTGTTTAATGTCCATGTCACACCTATGCCGGTAGTTGTAGGGAGCACTATGCTCGAAGTTGTTGACGAATACGTTTACTTTTGACAAATAGTCCGACTGGTAAGTCCAACTTCGACCGAGAGGTCAATAGCCGGATTCAACTCGGCTGGACAGCGTTCGGGAAATTACGACACATCTTCTTCTCAGGCATACCTCAAACTCTGAAAACTAGATTGTACAACTACGGATCTGCGACGTGGTCCTTCACTGCTGGCCGTATGAGGACGCTCAAGGTTGCTCAGCTAGCTATGGAGAGGGCTATGCTCGGAGTTTATCTGCGTGATAAACTCAGAAATAGGATATCCGCAGTAGAACCAGAATGACCGACATAGCCCAACGGATTAGTAAGCTGAAGTGGCAATGGGCCGGCCATATAGCTCGACGAATCGATAACCGATGGGGGAAAAAGGTTGTCGAGTGGCAGCCTCGTGCCGGCAGGCAAAGTGTAGGGCGTCCCCCCACTAGATGGAGTGATGAACTGGTAGGACATGGAGGTAGTCGATGGATGCAGGTGGTTAAGGACCGTGCTTTGTAGCATTCCTTGGGCGAGGCCTATGCTCAGCAGTGGACTTGTGAAGGGCTGTAATGATTATGATGATGAAAACTACAAAAGATTTTAAAAAATGAATACTAAGCCTACTAAGCCCTACTATGCCCTAGTACATAACTGTGCTATCGCAAAACGTGAATAATTATAACTAAGTATATATTAAAATGTTTGTGTGAATAAATTACACGCTCTGATAATGTGTTACATGTTAACACAATACATAATTTTGTACATCTTTGTATTTAAAAGTCAGATGTTACATTTATTATTGTTTATATTTTCATCTAATAATAGGTATGAAAAGATTCATAATCACGAATAGGGATTTCACAGTACACACACAATAATGATTGCGCCTATGATGACCACATTTGGCAGGTTTATGTTCGCTTGCTCGCTACACGATTGAAACGTCGGACATTCCTTAGCTCTGACAGCGCGCGACATGTTATACTCCCGTTCGCTCAGGACCTTAATGGCGGGAAAATTTGTAAGTTAGGAAATTTTTTGCTATATTGCAAATTTTGCTATATTTTCACTTTGAGACAATATTTATGGATAAAACTTACAGGAATTTTTGTTGAATGTATAAAATATCGAATAAAATTATTTTTGGTTGCTAGAAATTGTAATAGAATACATAAATTACCCTGTATAGCATAGTAGTAGTATAAACTGCAATTTTAGTGACAAAATTACTACTAATTTGAATTCTACACTTTTGTTTTTGGAGAAATTTATATGAAAATGTTTGGAAATATGTATATTTTTATGTTTTATGTTTTATGTGTATTCGTTACTCATACCAAAATATTAAAATATAAAAAAATTAAAAAAAAAATAATAATAATGTTTTATCTGTATGACATTTCGAACAATATTTCAAAAATATCTTCGTGTGAATTTGAAATAAATACAACGTCAAGTTATTTGAAATATGTAAGAAAACTATTTTTACTTACATTTTATAGTAAAAATAAATGAGAATTTGATAAATAACACATTTATGAACCAACCTCCAAACTAGGCCTTCCGGAGTTTGAAGTACTTTTGGCAATTTACTTTTCACTTTTTATACCACAAATTATATATCTACGTGTTTACTATATTACAAGAAATTGTAAAAAAATATAATACTTTCGTTTTTAGTCCAGACACTAATACAAAATTCTATAAAAAAGACGGAGCACCTTCATCAAAGCGACATGTGGAACGCCGTAAGTTCAGAGTGATTTCTTTTTTTTTTTTCTAAGAAACATTGCCAGTTTATGGTTTAAAATAAAAGAGCATATCTTTGTCTTTGATACTATTATCTATTGCATAGTGTCTTTGGTTTTGTTTTAAAGAAACAAATAGTTTTTTCGTAGGGCAGTACTTCTGATCTAATTCGCCCCGTAGCCGAGCCGGCGTAAGGTAGTTATTGTATGATCTAATTAGATTGATAGCCGAGTGACAGGGTTAATTACAGTAGAACTTCGATAAAATAAAGACCAAAGGAAACGTTAAATAGTTTAAGTTATTGAGGTTTTTACTTACTAAGGGTTTAAGTTAAGGAGTTTTTATTGGTTTATGTTTGTACTTACAGAGGTTCGTTTATGAGCTTTGTTAGGAATTATATTCATACATGGACGAGCTAGGTTAAACCATTTAGCTTAGACCATTCAATTAAGGTAAATAAAATTTCTAAATTTTAATACATATGTACAGACGTACTTTATTTTAAGTTTAACGGTACATTTATTCAAGTTTATTTTATTCTACATAAAAATCGTTTTTTTTTTGTTTGAGCAATTCACACGCTATATTAATTTTATTTCCAATATTAAGTAAAGAAAAGAAAATATCTATTCTTTTATAGAACAATATATAAATAATATTGTTCTATAAAAGATCGTAAAGTGTTTACAGCTTTCCTCGCTTCGCTGATAGATATAATCGTAGGTAGATCTTGGTTAAAAGCTAATGATACAATTAAGTAACTGTTCTTAGACCTTAGTGTATTGTTTACATTTGGAGCCATTTGGTAAACACGTGTAAGCAATAATAACAATGGTCTACAGGGAGCCTTTATTGTTTGCACATTAATTTAAAATGACTCATTGATAGATGATTAAAGTTGCAAAAGTCGTCTTCGTTACAACTTTGAGTTACTGAGGTGGGATGCCCAAATTATTCGTTTAAGTAATAGAGGGCTTGTATTTTAAGTAAAAGAGGTTTTGGACTCTGAGTGGAAGGGAACAAAAAATTTTCATGAATTTATAAAGGTTATTACGTGTTGAGATTTAAGTTATCCTGGTTCTACTGTAATTATAAACTGTTTCTGTGTACTGCGTGCAATTACACATTTTAAAGTGTTAGAACCACGCTGTAGCTTATTAAGGCTGCAGCATGAATTAGTCAGTTCAACAGGTAAAATCCCACTCGTATAGAACAATAGCGAGAAACCGCACGTGCTACCACAGTTTACCTGTATATGAATATATCAATATTAAACGATCTGATACGTAGACAATTAGGGCGAATCAGGCCGAATCACCTAAAGCGCGAAAACCACCTCACTACACATCCAATAATTATGAAATCCTTTGTAATGAAGTAAACAGATTAATAATAATCAATAATATTAATAACTAAAGATAATGTAGTGACCAAGGTTAAGAAAGGAAAGCTTCGGTGGTTTGGTCATGTAGAAAGTATAAAAGAGAAAAAGTGACAAAGCAAATCTATTTACAGAAAGGGAAGGTCGGGAAGGGACGCCCTAGACGAATGTTTATCAACCAAATCGGCGATATATTAAAGATGGGCCAGATTAAGAGTACCCTTAACCGACAAGCATGTATGTGGTAAGTATATGAATGTAAGGGAGGTTCGTAGTCTCTGCCTACCCTTTTGGATGACAGTCGTTAGTTCTTGTATTATGTTATGTAACAGATTCTTTATATCAGACTATGCTTTTGGAGCTACATGCAACAAATTTACTGCTGTCCTTACCTGAGTAGTTATACCGCCATGTAATTGAGACCTTTTTAACATTTCCCATGGTCACTTTTACAACACCTACGGGACAAAATGAGGTAAAGGATTTTCCTACGCGGCCAAAACACGGTGGATGTCCACTACAGTCAATTGTTTTAGGAGCGGTTGTGTCAAAGTCTTTCGTTCGCGAGCTAATTCCGAAGAATCTGTAAGTACCACTGGGACAACAGAAAATCAGCGTTCACTCAGCGCTTAGCAACATAATGATGCCTCGCTTTAAGGAAAAACCCCGTGTCGTATTATTGACGATCATATGTATCTCCTAGATAAGAGTTGAGCGTCGTGGAGCAGTGATAGTAGTAGTTTACGCGATGATGGAAGTGAAGTACTCTTCTTTTTATATTATCACATTTCACGAATCCGAGTCCATTTACTTATTTTACAACTTAAAATCTGTAAGTGCTACATAGACTTCCCTGAGCTTAAATATAATGAAGAAAAGTGAATTCATGGTTTTGGAGAAAGATAAGTATCTTGGTCATTGGGTCACAGGGGCACTCAAAAACGCTTTTTAAATGGAGAGGGAACGTAAAGCATTTACGTGATAGAGCCATGCTGTAGCATGGCTGCAACCAGGGTTGCCAGGACTTAAAACCGAAAAGACATTTTGGTAAAAAGGCCGAACACCCTTAATTTTTTAGTCTTAGTATAAAGACAATTTTTTAAAAGTAAAATAATGCTTCTTATCATTTACCTTAAAATCTTCTTAAATTCTAATGAAATAATAACAATTGCATAAATCAGTCTTCTTTATTATTAATCATTCAATATTCATTATAATATTAATTTCAATAATTGCTAAAGTATACCTACATACTTTAGCGATTATTGAAGTTAATATTTCTTTGTTATTATTTCACGCACATGAAAAATGTGATCAAATTTAAAAAGCTCAACAAAAGCTGGACACGCCAGACACCGTTTAATTTGGCTGGACACGTAACCAAAAAGCCTGACTGTATCCGGCTTTACCTGATACGGAAGCCTGGCAACGCTAGCTATAGCTATAATATGATTTTAAGCGAACAAGACGGCTCGACCGAGGAAAGAACACGCTGCATAGAAAACCATGGCTGACAACGCATCTACATTTTGATTCTTAATAGATAATAGATGTACACAGATGTCTATAGGCTACAACATTAACTTACCGTCAGGTGGTCTGTGTGTTTATTTATCACCCTTACTGTATATAAAATGAACTTTGTCTATCAGAACGAAAATACAGCCCACAGGTTTGGCCGTTAGTGCATACTGCCAATCTCTTTATACGTGCAGCGTGTGGTCAGATATACGCAGAACACAAGAAAGGAAACAAGTGCAACTTAACTCCAATTATTATCCATCCCTAACTCAACGCTTTTACATTGGAACAGAGAGCACATTATTTAATCGTTTTTTTTACTTATATTAACTTAATTCCTATTACAAAAGAGAGCCGTGGTAGCTCAGGTGGTTAGCGCTCGCTGTAAATTTCACAATACGCGAGCAAACTGGGTTCGATCCCCGCCGGCACCAATGAAATTGTTAATTGCAATTTTAAGTGCTGATTTACCACGTGCTCGGCGGTCAAGGAAAACATCGTGAGGAAACCTGCATGTCTGAGAAATAAGAAAAAAATATTTCGAAGACATGTGAAGTTCGCCAACACGCATTGGGGCAGCGTGGCGGACTATTCCTTGCCCTAAAACCCTCTAAGAAATGAGAGGAGGCCTGTGCCCAGCCGTGGGACGTATATAGGCTGTAACTTTACTTTACTTTACTATTACAAAATACATAGTTACATTTCAGTTTATAATAGTCATTCATTTTAAACCTGCGTTGATTCTTTAACATTATAGATCATTGTTGTCCGAAAACAAAATATTTTTTTACGTCTTTTACCATTATTAAATTCAATCATAATACAATCGTTCATTGAGTCAATATTAAACAGCGAAAACAGAAAATATTGCGATGATACGGCTTACCCCCTAAAATGCCTCTGTCTTAATATAACATCCTCTCGACGTTTTATACCGAGTTAACAGATGTTTACATAACGTACCATTAAGAGAGCAATATACTTTGTCGTCAAATATTATCTTCATATGCTTGTCCTTTTGGTTATTTTTTGTTTCTTGACAAAAAATTTGAACTGAAAGAATTTATTCATAACAAATTTACGAATTGGGATTAACGAAACAATTAAAAACTCCTCGTTTAATAACCAATGCGACTGCTTAGCTCCCATTGCACTTACATGTCATCATCTCATCACCACTGCTTATCATAACTCCATTGTTGCACAATCGCGAATTGTTTTCCACAAAACTAGATTCTGAGTCACCTGCATCATGTACACTTTGTTGACTTTATTTAGCGGAGAGTCACCCAAAATTTCACTTACTAGAACGAGACTGTCACTCGTGTATCTTTCCTCTTCATCGATTCGGTCAGTTCTTCTAGCCGCGATCCACTATCAGTTTAGCCTACTTAATATGTTGGGTTATGTCAGCATTGCACGTGATATTTTATTACAGCTGCAACAAAAATAGATAGGTTCAAGTGGAAGAACCACAAATTATCAGCTAGAATTAGCAGCATAATACTGCTGTAATTCGTTTGCTGAATGACAAGAACCGGGGAATCTACTTCTGTTAACGATTTTATCACGTAGAAAAACCTTGAGCTGAAAATAAAAGCTGAAAGTCCTATGGAGTGGGCTGTCCCTCTCCATAGGACTTTCAGCTTTCTTATAAGTAAAAAAGATGTGCTGTCCCCCGAGCGATGCCATAAAATGCGGTATATTTTCCTTAATTCGATTTGTAGTATTCGCTGGTTAATGTAATTTGATTCGTAACATTATTATCTGCGTGTGTACTATATTACCGTTATATACGTGTGTAATATATAATCAATTCATATTTTCATCATCATTATTACTAACGGTAATGGATCACTGGTGACTGCAATATTTTAATGCATGTCTTAAAAAAAGCGCATAGGTATGTTCTACTAGCGCATAAAAATCAAGAATCCAACGTTTTGTCGCATGAAATGGTATCTAACAATCATATTGAACACATTAATGATATAAAAAGCACATTTTTGCTAAGGTAAATGACTGTTGAACTTGTTTTTTTTTTTTTAATAGAATAATTGCTACTTCTACATTAAAAAAATGTTTTTAGTGGCTTATGGTGTAAATTTATCAAGTCCGCATAGAGGGGTAAATACGATAACTTTTTAAAATATCAATTGTTCATGTCAATCTATTTTTAATCTCTTCATCTGTCATGTGGGAAGCCATGAAATGTAAATTGCTGTTTAATTTTGTTTTGTTACAGATTTACTTTGACTCACTCCGGGATCGGCCGCCGTCGTGAGTGAGTTACTGTATCGTTTTTTTACAGTAGCTCTTGATGAAAAATATCAATCGCTGTAGAAATACAAAGTAAACCAAAAACCAAATTTGATACATACTTGACCAAGGTAAGATATTATTATAATTTTTATAATCACAGATTTTCATTACAATATATTATTTCGCTAAAAGTACTTAGGATTTTTATATAAATATACTTATACCTCTTGAAATTTATGGAGTGACCTGAAGTTGTACTTCAGTAGCTGCTATTGGAACTCCTCGAAGAATAGAACTAGGTATGCCGAGATTGACTTCGTTTTGTTAGTTATGATGAGATCTTACCTCCGGACTTGATAGAGTGACCTAAAGGTGTACTTTGTTGAAACCGAAATAAAGTTGATGAGAAAAAAATTTATTAACGAGTCAGGTAAAAACACTAGTTTTTTCGATAATGCCTGAGTACAAATACCCAAAAATTAAAGTAATATTAAAGTTGATTTCTGATCGTGTCGAAAGTTTTTTTTCAACTAATAATAGTAAAGAATAATTGGATGGTGCTACAGTCACTTCAGCGGTGCCAATTTGATTAACGGTATATCAAAGTGCTGAATTGTTTGTACAGTAGGGCTACGATGGCAATTCACCCAGCGATGCTACGTCTCCAATCCATGCAACGTTACTACATCAGAATCATCAATCATTACATTATATGATATTCTCCAATTATTTGCAAGTCATAAAAATACTTGTTTCCTGCGTGATATGCACTCGCGAATCCTAGCGTAGCTACGCATTGCTAAAACACTGGGCCATGAAGCCGTCAAATTGTACCTATTTTTATTCACATATAATATAGAGTCGTTGTAGCTCAGGAACTAAGCTCGCGCTATAAATTTTACAGTACTACGCGAGCAACCCGGGTTCGAACCCTGCCGGCACAAATTAAATTGTTAATTGCTATTTAAAATGCTGATTTACCGCGTGCTCGGCAGTGAAGGAAAACATCGTGAAGAAACCTGCATGTCTGAGAAATAAGAAAAAAAATATTTCGAAGACATATGAAGTGCACCACCACGCATTGAAGCAACACGGCGGATATTTTCTTATCTTTTAAGTGGTAGAGACGTGCTACAGCTTTATTGTGGTTGTTGCACGAATGGGGGTAGGACCACGCTCTCACGGAATACCACGTATAATAGCAGCATAGCAGCTTAATGCTGCTGTGTTTCGTATGGTAAGTATAGAGAACCGGAGATCCTTTATAATGGAAACAAGGCATTCGATCTCAGTCCTCAGGGGTGACAATGCATCTGCATTTTGATTATTAATTGAAGATTAATCTAGATTTCTGTGGACCACAGCATCCACTTACCATCAAGTGCACTGTGTGTTCGTTTGTCACCTTATTCTATATAAAAAAACTTGCCCCAAAACCCTCTCAGAAATAAGAGAAGGCCTATGCCCAGCTGTGGGACGTAGTTATATAGGCTGTAACTTTTACTAAGTTAATTTACTTTTCTATTTAAATCTGTTTGTTAGAGAATACCACAGTGCATTTAGTCCATGCACTGTGATACTAAGATTCAACATAAAAGATCTATACGAATATTTTGTTCCGTATAGGATTAGTTAAAGCTCCTGAAGTCAAAATCTACCACTATTTCTAAAAGTCATCCTATTCTTTCTTTCTATATTCTATTCTCTCTACATAGAAGAACAGGCAATCTTTGAGGTCGTGTTTTTTTTTTATATATTTTTTAATATTTTGACTATAATAAATATAACTTTAATGTACACAATAAACAAAATTAATGGAATTTTGCATCTTAATAAGTTGTACAATGGGCAACCTTAATGCTAAAAGCGACCTCTTCCAGGTAACCTTTGGGTGGACAAAAACTTAAAACACAAGTAGAGGGTGGTGTACCTTTAATGAAAATAAGTAAGAAATAAAATAAAAGCAATGAGCCACAAATATTTCATATTTTAATAAATACCTTACATACTAGATTATACTTTATTATAATTTAATTTACCCGTTCACGATACGATTAATGTCTCACAGTAAAACTTAACAACAACCATAACAAATACGTGTCCTCCTTAAGATCGAATTTCGGTCAGGGCAGTCAGTCTTAATGGAGGCGAGCCATCTTTGCAGAACTGGATTATAGTGCACGAGTAAGTTTGCAAACACAGGTGCACTGTCTATTCTTTCAGTGTCATAATCCGATAGGACAGAAGTACGACACTACCGGAGAGGGATCAGGCGCAGGACCAACATCTTTACGCGTTTTCTAGCGCTTGGGAGTGCTACACCGCCAACTGGCCGACTGCGTGTTGCTACTAAGAATACTATATAAATCTTGACAGAAAACCCGATTTCTAATTTTTGACTCGACCCGGAATTCGAATCTGGTGGCTCGTGATTAGCGGTCGGTACTAAATTATTATTTATTGATGTTATAATTAAACATTTAAAATGAAACCTACAAATATATCCCTACTATGCGCACAGCTCTTCTCAATTTTAAGACACAAACAAAGCGAAGACTAATAGTGCTCAAGTAAGCCCAGTAACAAATGATTAAGTAATGAAAACTCGAATACTGCCATCCGTCTTCGTCCTGCAATCTGGCAAACTTAGGAGCTCCTTTAACAAATAGGGTATTGAAAAGCATTCATTTAATTCATGGTAAATAAATATTTTGAAGAAAAAAAATACATTTTTATATAAATGTGCGCATACCAGATTTATAAAACCGCAAAGCAAGTAAAATATCTTGTAGTTATTAGATTATTTTTCTAGGTTAGGTTTTTTTTCCATAATATTAATATATACATATGTATATATATATATATATATATATATATATATATATATATATATATATATATATATATATACATATATACATATATATATATATATATATTATACTATACTATATGTATATATATATATATATATATATATATTATACTATACTATATGTATATATTATACTATCCCCACTGCAGTTTTTAAATTGTAAAAAAGATGAAGAAACACCTTATTTTCCTTTTATTTGACTTATTGTTTAATTACTTAACTGGTACTTAACATTTTACTAATGAAAACTAGTTCCTGTTTTAGACCGTATAGATCTGATGGTAATCGTTTATTGTATAATTGTAATGTTTCAGGCACTTGGACCTAATATTGCACCGGTATTTTAAATAAATCCACGGCTTATCCGATGGTAGACAGATAGCTTTCTGAGAGAAGTAATGAGGATCTTACCTCATGAAGATAAAATGACAGGTGGTAGAGCCACGCTACAGCTGTGATATAGTTGTAGCACGAATGTGGCGATACCAGCGTAAAATAACTGATTAATGTTGCTGTGTTTCATATGGTGAGCATGCAGAGAACCAGAGACCCAGAGGCAACAAGGCATTCCATCTTAGTCCTCCGGGGTTGCATCTTTATATTGATTCTTAATTTAGGATAGTCGTAGATATCTATTAGCCACACTTGCTATCAGGTGAACTGTGTGTTCGTTTGTCACGCTTTTCTATATAAAACAGTTGTTACAACTTTTCGAACGCTTTACGTTGTTCCTTTAAGTGGTAAAGTCACGCAGCAGCTCTAAGTGACTGCGTATTATGACTGCAATAAAAATAAAGTACAAAAAACTTATCACAGGACGTGGCTCTTTTAACAAACATTTGTTTGACATAGATGTTACTGATAGCCCTCTGCAGGGCATGCATGGAAGAGGAAGAAACGGCGGCTCACGTGTTGCTGGCATGTCCAGAAGTCGCTTCATACAGGGCTAAACATCTCGGCGCGCCGAGATCGCTCCCCGAAGTTGCTTGCTACATCAAAGGACTGTTGAACTTCTTCGGGGAGATCTCATGGCTCGAATAATCACATTATTCCTGCCCACACGCAAAATACGCGCTTAGACGTAGAGTTGCGGAAAACAACCCGTCGTAAACTAAACTAAACTAATACACACACTTCTAGAATAGCAGCGTAAAATAGCAGCATGATAGGGCTGTATTTTGTGCTCGTATGGTGAGTGACGAGCACTGTAAACCCTTTTTACAGGTAATGAAACGTTCAATGTTAGGCAACATCAGTGCATTTTAACTTATACAGGTATTATTATACTTAACTACTTTTTGATTTGGTCTCTCATAACATCAAAACTGCTTGAGATTTTCAAAAGCTCGAGTACCCGTACGTACCAACAAAAAAAGGACAAAGGGGATTTTAAGGATGTATTTTATAAGCCATTGTCTTTCATCATCTTATAATTAATAGAATCAGGCGTTAAAGATACACGTCGTATTATCGCCGATGTTTTATTATTGAGTTGTGGTGCTGGGATAGTGTAAGCAGTTGAAGGAGGGCGGAAGGCGCTCTTCAAACTGGGTGAGACACATCATTTTATTTAATTGAGCGGATGTACGCAAAGTAATTTTTACTAAGTTTAACTTCATCGTCTTCCCTTATCGTCTTTTAACCTCCTGTATTTGATGGAAAGCATGTCAACTACTATCGTATTAAGTTTTTCTTTACTCACCATCGGCCTTGAACGATTAAATCAGCAAGCAGTTACGTCGTCGACTGGCCTACACGATTTAAAATCGTCTTTTTTGATTGTATATTTAAGAAAATAAGAAAAATTTGCTGAAATTTTATAAATTGTAGTAAAAAGCATTCTTAATATTCATTAATAATTGGATGTTTTAATTTTTTTGCTAGTGCTATTGCGGTACCATTAGTATCTTTCAGCACGGAGTTTTTTTTACTTAGGTAAGTATTGTTTAAGTAAAAGTCCATTTCCATTTACCACTGCAATTTCAATGCGCATGTTAATAATTAATATTGTGGGATCGGTGAATTCAGACATATGAATTATACATTATTCCTGAATAATTTTAAGCTAATACAGCATTAGCTGTACAATTGTCAGTAAATTTATGTTAATTGTGACGAAATATTTCCGATGAAAATTCGTTCTGTATTATTTAAGTACTACGCGTTCATTTCGAGTTTGCCGTCGTAGACCGTTACGACGTCACAGCTGACGGTACCGTAGACGAAAAAAGTCATCATGTTTATGTTTTTTAGTATTCATATTTTCAATAAAGTTAAATAATAACGTGTTCGATGAAATAAAATATTTTTTGAATGATGATGATGATGAAATAATAACGTGTTCGATAAAATAGAATATTTTTTATAGTTTTATTTTACATTTTAAATATATCAAATTAAAGATTTTCGAAGATTTTCTCATTGTAACAGAACAAATTAACGAATATCAACAGAAACAAAAACAAAAAATCAACAGTAACAAAAACAACAGCAAAAACAGTAACAAACTAGAGAACGTACGGGAGCATAAAAAACGGACGTAAGTACACTTCGACGCTGCTATGGGTACTAAAGGGGCGTAGCTTGAGGTGAGGCGCGGAATGAGGGGCGCGGCGGGAGGTAACGGCATTCTTGAAGTGAACGACTAGTAATACAATATTCAAAGTTGAAAAGTTGATTAAAAGATTTTTCAAATCCAACATAGTCAGAAAAAAATCCTTAAAAAGCCACTTCGAGAGGGAGACTTACAGGTACAGATAAAAAAAAATTATAATCAATATGGAATAAAATATCGGCCAGTTGACCGATCAGACTTCCCGGAACGTTAATGCTTCACATCAGCTATATGTTCTTTTTCTTTTTAGCTGTGGTTTACGGGCTCTGACCACAAGTCACGCCAGAATGCGACAGTGTTAGCCTGATCCGTTCCAGGGTTCGCTCCACATAACTTTGGATGCTCCAATGATTTTTAGAGCCTATTCTGATCACTCTGGAAGAAACAATTCTGTTTGAACCGCCTTAAACTCTCGGTATATCGCCGAATCCACCTCCCCCAAGCAGCGATTCTCTACTTCAGGTCGTCTATGCGCTTCTTTAGTGTCGGGATGGCGCTACTTTGTTTCTATTATTATTATTATTGTTAATATGTAATGTGTTGTTGTTGTTGATAATGATTTATTGTATATAAGAAAAGGCTACATACAATAGAGGCTCTGTACATATTTAACGGGCGAACTTCTTCTGGAAGACGGCCAGAGTTGATAGGATTTTGCTTGCTGAAAGTTAAGTAAAAGAAATTCTAAATGAGCAAGTCTGGTGGAAGATGGTTTTTAAAAATAACAATCTGCGACTCTATATCGCTACAATAGTTTATTTTCCTTTAATTATTTATTTATTTATTTATTTAGAAAACCAACAGCTTAAAACTATTAAAATTTACAACAGATCGGATTATCTTAACATAATCCTTATTACAGGTTTCCCTATATTATCCAAACACAATTTAAAAGAATGAGCGACGATTCCTTATCGGTATAAAGAATTATCAGCGGTACTACTATAAACATTGTATATACAACAACATAATGTGTGTGTGTGTGTGTGTGTGTGTGTGTGTGTGTGTGTGCGCGTGCGCGTGCGCGTGCGTGCGCGTGCGCGTGTGCGTGTGGGTGCGCGTGTGCGTGTGCGTGCGCGTGTGCGTGTGCGTGTGCGTGTGCGTGTGCGTGCGCGTGTGCGTGTGCGTGTGCGTGTGCGTGTGCGTGCGCGTGCGCGTGTGCGTGTGCGTGTGCGTGTGCGTGTGCGTGTGCGTGTGCGTGTGTGTGTGCGTGTGCGTGTGCGTGTGCGTGTGCGTGTGTGTATGTGTGTGTGTGTGTGTGTGTGTGTGTGTGTGTGTGTGTGTGTGTGTGTGTGTGTATAGTGTTTATAGTTTTCTCTCTTTTTCGTAAAAATATCAATATTGTCAAAAAAATTATTATAGGTGCAACACATCCGGTTTATTGGTGAGTTTTTGGTATATTTCGTATGAGAGTGAGAGATGAAAAATAATTTAGTGTGTCTAGTACGATATATGGGTGTGGAGAAATTAATAAGTCCAAGTAAATGCGAATTATCTAGGCGGCCGTGAATGAGATCATATAATGTCATTTGATCAAGCAATTTTCTTCTGTCAGCTAACGAAAGGAATTTATAGAATATACATCTTTCTTTGTATGTTTGATGTTGTTCTTTAATTTTGTAGTCCATAAACTTCAAAAATTTTTTTTTGCAATACTTCTATTTTGTTAATATACGTATAGTATTGTGGACACCATATGTTGCTACCATACTCTAATATACTGCGAACGTAGGCATAATATAATACTTTAATACAGGGTAAGTTATTGAAAGGTTGGCATGTACGTATTAAGAAGCCTAAGTTTCTATATGCTTTATTTGTGATGTAGTCAATATGATTACTAAATGTAAGCTTGGAATCCAATAAGATACCAAGATCTCGGATTACCTCTGTTTTTTGAATTATTGAGCCGTTCAATTTGTATGCATATTCAACCGGTTTAGTTTTGCGTGTAAATGTGCAAGTTTGGCATTTCTTGACATTAACTGTGATTCGATTATATTTGTAATAATAGTCCAACCTGTTTAAATCTTCTTGAAGCTTATGGCAATCATTTAAATTGTTAATTTTAATAAATATTTTTTGTCATCTGCATACAGCAAGAATGAGGAGTGTTTAAAGCATGTATATATATCATATAGATAGGTGTTATACAGGAGGGGCCCTAAGTGAGACCCTTGTGGCACACCAGATGTAATTTTTATAAAATTTGATCTGTGTCCTCCTACAACTACTGCTTGGGAACGATTTTTTAGGTAAGACTCAATCCATCGCAAAAGGTCCCCGTGTATTCCTAGTATTTTTAACTTACGAAGCAAGATGACGTGATCCACGCGGTCGAAGGCTTTTTCGAAATCCGTGTAGATCACGTCAACCTGCCCCCCGCCATCCATATGATTGATAGTCTCTGTGATAAAATGTGTTAGGTTACTAATAGTTGATCTGCCTTTGAGGAAACCATGTTGAGATTCTGGTAAACCTCGACTTAAGGTCGGGTAAATGTAATTAAATACTAATTTTTCGAATATTTTCGCGAATATATTAAGTATAGATATAGGTCTATAATTTTCAACTTTAATACGGGTTCCTTTTTTAAATATGGGTACTACATAAGCTTCTTTCCAGGTGTATGGGAAATAACCTTCCTGAAGAGATCTATTGAATAAAATGTGAAGAGGCTCAGACAATGACTTAGCACATTTGAATATAAATATAGGTGGGATTTTGTCACTACCCGGTCCCTTTTTTACATCTACTTTCTGTAGCGCTTTAAAAACATCTGCCTTGGAAACGCGAAAGCAATGTAAATGTCGGTCGTTGCTACTGGAAGGTATAGGTAATGTAACATCAGGATATGAAGGAGCAGGCGGGATAAAAACACTTTTGAAAAATGAACTGAAGACTTCTACAATTGTTGGGCCTTCGCTATGCGTTGTATTTTTATACGACATTTTATTTGGATAAGAATAAGTATTACCACGTTTTGATTTGATAAAAGTCCAGAAACATTTAGGGTTATTCAGTATGGCTTGTTGAGTAGTATCCAAATAATTATTATAACATTGTTTATTATAAACTGACGCACGCTTACGTAATAAAGAGAACATATTGTAATCCGCTAAGTTATGAAACTTTTTCCAATTTCTGTGAGCCTTAGCTTTTTCTTTTAAGATATTAATCAGTGTTTTATTATACCACGGGGGCCTTTTCGTGTTGTGAGGTAGAGATATTACACTTGGTACATATATGTCTATGCAATAATTGAGTTGTTTGTAAAAGAAATCTACAGCTTCTTCAACATGTCGAGTGTATAAATGGGTGGCCCAGTCGATTTCACATAAATATGTGTTTATTTTTACAAAATCAGCTGAATAAAACTTATTTTTCTTAATAAAAGAGCATTTGAGAGGAGGGATAGCCACATTTAAGTCAAATTCGAAGGGGGGATGAAATATATCTATCTTAGTTAAGGGTTTGTCACATAATATTATTTCTATGTCTATATTAGAGAAAATTAAATCTAATGTGTTATTGCAACTGTTTTTTATATTGGAGTATTGTCGGAAACCATGGTAGGCTAGTTCGTTTATTAATTGCTCCCCTATAGTTAGTAGCTCGGTAGAACCCTGTCTTAGTATTGTAGGTCTACTCTCATTCCAGTGTATATTAGATAAATTAAAATCACCTGCAATTACATAAAAGTCGCGCGAGATAATTCTACTACTAAGCGATTCCATGAACGATTTAATATCTTTTGCGTACATTTCGTCCGTACGACGATGCTTTGACGATTTACCCGGTATATAAGTAGTTATGATATGCAGTTTATGTCCAAGCGGGGTGTGAGGGGCATGGTGCGAGGGAACGTGTGCGCTTCGTGTTGTGAGCGTATGACTCAGTACCGGTATTGTTATCCAAAGCGTCTCGATAGAAGCGCACGGCTGTTTCCACAGATCGTCCATAGTCGCGTTAAGTGTACGACGAATTATGATTGCCACACCTCCACCTGATGATTTGCTTGTTTCCGTTAGTATACGATCCTGTCTGTACACAATATACCGATTATCACAGATCTCCCCATCCAAGATACCATCGTGAAACCAGGTTTCTGTTAAAATAATGATGTCATAATCATTATTTAATATTTCTAGATAAAGCGTATGAAGTTTTGTACGTAATCCCCGTGCATTTTGATAATAGACAGATATTGGTGTCTTACCTATTGTGTAAATTATCGTTTTGCCTTGTTATTTTAACATATAATAAATAAAATAAATAATAGATTTTAAACATAGTTAACTCACTAATGCATATAAATAAATGTACACAATGTATATACACACATGCATATACATACTTAAATGTAAACATGTACCCTAACCTAATACATAATATTTTAATTTGTATCAGCTGGTAAGGATTATAACAGATAAACAGTTTAATTAAATAGAAAAACATATTATTTGATTGAGCAATTCATATTAATAGGCACAGTTTTTGTACTTGTGAGTTTAAATAAACCGACAGTATGCAAAAACTAGGGAATGATTTGTGGATGCGTATATTTTATGTGTAATGATAGATAGAAAGTAAACAAGGTAATTTTGTGATGTATAATGTAGATCGACTGCTGTTTGAAATTGATTATGGTTGCAATTTGTAAATTGTATAAAGGTGTTTATGATGTGTTGTGTGTTAGTGTTTAATGTGTGTGTATTTTTTATACAATATTTTAGAACAAAATAACGTACCTTTATGACAATAATATGACATGTTTTCACAATGTATCCTTACATTATAAAAAAACTTGCTAAGTAGGTCGATACTAACTATTATTGTATACTTTATTTCAACTTTTTTAAGTCCAATTCTGAATTGACAATAATGTGTGGTGACGTATCGTTTCGACGAACATATATTTTGCAGTTTTTTATCCAGATGTACCTATAGCCTAGCTCGGTAGCTATTTTTCGACAATTTTTATATAACCTCTTGTTATCAAGAGTTAAATGCTCGTTAACAAATATTTTCTTGAGTTCACCTCCGTGCCCAAGATCTCCAGTAGTGATGCCACGATGTTTTTTGACGCCAGCAATGAGATTATCCTTTTGAATACGGGAGGACATTTTTATAATAATATTGCGGGGTCGACCTTTAACGGGATCTTTCGATTGTACTCTTGTGCAGCTTTCTATATCGCCGGCGCTCAACACAACACCTGCTTTTTCTGCTATACTTAATACTATATTTGTTAGATTTTCATTTTTAATTTCTGGTACTCCCACCACTTCTACATTTAACTGACGTGCCCACTGCTCTTGTCTTTGGGTTTTGAAGGACAGCCTGTCTAATATCACTTGCATTTCGGTAATTTCACGACATTGAATCTTAAGTTTTTCTTCTGAACAATTTGCACGTTTCTGTAGGGTATCGATGCGCTTGGATGAGAATTCCAAGGAGGCTTGCATTTCGGTAATTGTGTTTGCCGTAGCCTGTTGAGCTGAGTGCATAGAAGTTAAAGTATCCTTAATAGTTACTTGGTCCCGAGAAAGAATATCTGAAATTTGTTTTAGATTACTTAGTTGTTCCTTTAATGACGATACTTCATCATGTATTTTTTTAATAATCTCCTCTTGCGAAGTTTTGAATTCAGTAAGAAAGGACATTATCTCTTTCCTAAACTCATTTAATTCGGATTTCATTGCTTCTTCTGGTTGTTTTCTTTTTGATCTTTGGAGGGTAATATTACGTTGCTGTGTAACCTCGGTATCGCATTTTGCATTATCGGGCTGGGAACTAACAAGACCAACTTTGGTCGCAGGCGGAGATTTTTGCGGGTTCATTATGTATCGCAAACCAGTATTATTAGGCCTGTGATGCAGTTATGTCGAGCGTCAAGTGAGACAAAAAATTTAAGAGTCCGTGCTCTTTACTCGAGGGGGTGAGGTGTGGGGGTTCACTGACTGAGAAACACTGCTAAACTGTTCACACAAATAAAACAGGCTTAAATTCCTTAATGAGTGCACAAGGTTATCGTCTTTACGTTGATTACTTAAAGATTTACTTTTGATTGTTGTCACTTCAGATAAAATTAGAACGACAGGAGACACGTCCGCTCAGTACAAACGCTCACGACTGAAACCTTAACTTTAAGAACATATATCTGATATGTACGATGAATGTTTTAAAACTGTCTATTTATCTTAAATTAATATTTCATAGGTATCTTCATATTGCCTTTTCGCGTGTTACTCATATATATTTACAGAATCGCGGGTTTATTAAATAAATAACATATTATGTATATTGTTATTTAAAGTATATATGCATAATATGTAGTGTTTTTCTTGAAAAAAAAATATGTATACTTGTTTTATGTATAGTTTGCTAATAAAAAAACTAATTTTTAAATTTTTGTCAGACTACTTGTTCCGGTTAATCTCCGAACCGGCCGTACCGATTTAGACTGCTGTTATGAGGAGAACTTACGCTACTTTTATCTTAGAAAAGAATTAGAGGTCCGCGCAAAAAAAATTAAACCCATGAAATCCAATGGTAATCAATTTCACGCGTATGAAGTCGCGGGAAACAGCTAGCATTCAATATGTTAAAGAGTATTTACATTACTGATTTGCCAATCAAATGAATAACACAAATCATTTCTCTACGCAGGTTATGAATTTAAAAAAGGAAGATTTATTATTCAAATAAATCCTCGTTTAATATTAAATCGTTTTGTTTTAAGCCTTATAATAAGGCGATTACGACACAATTTAGGTATTTCGAGACGCCAACAGAGGGTTTGGGTGACTTTTGCTCATGAAATTCAAATTTGCGCACATGAGTTAGAACACATTTCGACGGCGTTTGTATTCGTACTGTTGTGTTTAAATCATATGATTTTAAAAGTTCTTTTAATTTTTTATTTAATTTATATTGATTCATCTTTTAATGATTAAGATAACAATGGGAAAACAAGTCGGTATCCCCCAGCCAGTCAACCCAAAGCATTCTTTACATTACATAACCACAAAGCAAACTATACATAAAACAAGTATACATATTTTTTTTTTTTCAAGAAAAACACTACATATTATGCATATATACTATAAATAACAATATACATAATATGTTATTTATTTAATAAACCCGCGATTCTGTAAATATATATGAGTAACACGCGAAAAGGCAATATGAAGATACCTATGAAATATTAATTTAAGATAAATAGACAGTTTTAAAACATTATAAACGGTCTAACAATTTGTAATTAGTCCGTGATAATTTTGTGTTATTAGCAGTTATTAAATTACGTCAAAATCTTAAATCCTTCCCAAGTTCACAGCTGTATACAGGCCTTCTCCATGAAATGCAACAAAACGCGGACCTGAGCCATTGCATTCATTGACTTCCTGCATCTCTTACCAGGTAATCATTTAATCTAGAGACAGGCTGTTCTACACTCCGCTAACCAGTACTTACTTCCCCGTAGATTGTCGGTTCTTCGAGCTATATGGATAGCCCATTACCACTATAGCTTACTGATTCGTTGTTCTCTGCTTCTACTAAAGATGTTCTCATTTCGAAGTCTATTATACAGAGAAACTCTGAGCATAGCTCTTTTCACAGTTCGTTCAGCGACTTTAAGCTTCCATACACGGCCAGCAGTATAACACCACGTTTCAAATCTATATATTAACACTGGCAAAACGTACTGCTTGTATAGATGTACACAATTATTTTTAAGTATTAAAGTATTTGTAACAAAAAATAAGTCGTCTCCAACCAAGCTAAACCAGCCAAGCTGAATCTGACGATTGATCTGTTGGTCGACGTTGCCTAGTTGGACAACTTGTCCTAGGTAAACATCATTAACGGTTTCCAGCACAGTGATCCAAAAAACTACTTAAATTGACCTTTAAATGACCTTTATCGTGTTGTGTTCATTTTAATCCCTATCCGCTGGAAGACATTACCTAATAGGTTCATGAACATATTGCTAAAGTCTTCCAACAATTTCGCCATAATTACTATATCGTCGGCAAATCAACGTACTCGACATTGACGTTTATAACGTATCCTTTTTAGCCTAGTAACTTGAAAACTTCTTCTAATACACCTCCCTGCATTTGGATAGGTTTTGTACTCTTGTTCTGTATTCACATAGCCATCGTACCTCTATAGTACAAACACTTTAGCTTTGCACGGCTAAAAGGGCTGCAACACCGCCCAAATTTCGACCGATGAAAAGCTTTCTCATATATTCAGAATTTTTTGTTACAGATACTACTTTTGTGACAGAAAATAAAAATAATTTAATTTAATCTTTTTAAAATCTTTTGACTTTCCTGGAATGCGCGACCTGACAATGGAAGATTATTCCCATATTTACCACGCTGTTCAGACGGGTTGGTATACGTACAGTCGATGCCTTCTGAAGCTAGATTGCAAACAATATTAATTACGCAAAAGCATGTGATACAGGCAATATATGATTAGGAATTCGCGAAGGGAATTCGATATGCGATCGCAACACGATATTTTTAATTTTTATTTTATAAGAGTGACAAACGAAGACACAGTCCGCCTGGTGGCAAGTAAATGCTGTTTTCGTAACTCCTATTATCCTAAATGGCTTGACCGATTTTGATGAAATTTTTAGATATCACCTGTGCGAAGTTGGGGCAGATCGCTAGAAGATCAATATATAAAACAATGAAGCATATGTAGGTAAAGAAAGTTTTTGCGGTATCTTGACTACCAAAAACTATAAGCAGTATACTTACATACTAGGCGGTCCCATAATGAATTGGCCTAACTATGTACCAATGAAGGAAATGAAACGAAACCAATTTTATTTTTCAATATAATCACCATGAATACTAACACACTTCTGACATCTGTGAATCAACATCTCTAAACCTTTATAAAAATAATCACATTTTTTATCCTCAAAATGACAGAAGACGGCCGCCTGCAACTCTTCATCGCTTGAAAATTTTCTTCCTCTTAAGTCCAGCTTTAAATTTGGAAATAAATAATAGTTGGACGGGGCCATGTCTGGACTGTAAGGTGGATGTTGAACTTCTGTGAACCCGCATTGACGAACTGCATCCTTCGAAACACCAGCGGTATGAACAGGGGCGTTGTCATGGAGCAACAGGACACCTTTAGACAGCTTGCCTCATCGTTTTTCCTTTATCTTGTCTCGTAATTTATATATTAAAGAAGCATAATATTCGCCGTTCACGACTGTATTACGTTCTTTAAAATCCACCATCAAAATGCCTTGAAAATCCCAAAATATTGTACACATCAGTTTTTTAGTCGATTGTTGCACCTTTGCCTTTCTAGGGGGCTTTTCACCCTTATAACGCCATTCCATTGACTCGCGCTTGCTTTTTGGATCATAATACAAGATCATAGTTTCATCATCAGTCACTAGCCGCTCGATCACAGTCTTTGGATTTTCGCCACAAAGATCCAAAAACTCCGAAGCGCAGCGCACTCTTTCCTGTCTCTGTACCGCTGAAAGAAGTTTCGGTACCCATCTTGCACTCACTTTTTTCATGTGAAGATGTTCATGGATCGCGCGATGAACGGTACTCTTAGAGAGCCCAAACCTTGCTGCAATTTCTCTAATCTTCAAATGGTGGTCACTCAGAACCTCCTCTTCGATAAGAGCAATCGTTTCGGGAGTGAGCACTTCCACAAGTCGACCGTCGTGGCCAAAGTCTTCGACGGTTTCTCTCCCGAGGCGAAACTCTTTCACCCAATTTTTCACTGTGCTATAGGAGGGGGCAGACTCCTTATACACGCCATCCAATCGTTCTTTTATTTAAGGAGGGGATAAACCTTCTTTAAACAGAAACTTTATGACACTTCGATACTCAGTTTTCGACATTTTGAAAAAATACGCGACTCTCGTTATTCAAATGCCTGTTAAACTAAGACTAAGCATTTCATGTTAATGCATGTTTCTTATATTAAGTTTACGATAAACGTAATATTTAATGCAACACAACATGTAGCGACATGTCGCGTTGAACTATATCAGGCCAGTTCATTATGGGACCGCCCTATATTTCATAACGGAATAATTCACCGCAATTTTTTGTCTATAATTTTTACGTTAATATTAAAAAGTGAGTTCGTTCGATTTATATGTAAATTTTATCTAGTTGGTGAGTACGTTTTGTGATTATAACAACCTTTCCTAACCATTTAATAATAAAATTTAAAGAGTCTACATAGTAAGGAATGAATTAATTTATCCGGATCGGAGACGGCTTCTTTAATCTTTAGCTGTGAACTGTTAAACTCTTATCAATAGTAATAATTTAGTTTAGAAATCTGTAGTTATATATAATGTGCTATTTCTAAAACTAGCCATATAGGATATCAGTAATTTAAAAAAGCGGCCAAGAGCGTGTCGGACCACGCTCAGTGTAGGGTTCCGTAGTTTCCCGTCCGTCACAGTAAGTGTTCCCACTTATGAGTTTGTACAAAAACTGTTGTTTCCATCTAAGTTCAAAATAATTTTCCTAGAAAGTCCTTATAAAGTTCTACTTTTCAGATTTTTTTTCATATTTTCTAAACTTATGGTTCAAAAGTTAGAGGGGAGGGACACATTGTTTTTTACTTTTGGAGCGATTATTTCCGAAATTATTGACATTATCAAAAAATGATTTTAGTAAACCCCTATTCATTTTTAAATAGCTTTCCAACAATATATCGCACGTTGGGGTTGAAATTAAAAAAAAATCACTTCCCACTTTACATATAGGGGGGCTACCCTAATAAAACATTTTTTTCCAATTTTTATTTTAACACTTTGTCGGCGTGATTGATACACATATTGGTACCAAATTTCAGCTTTCTAGTGCTAACGGTCACAGAGATTAAGCGAGGACGGACAGACGGACAGACAGACATGGCGAAACTATAAGGGTTCCTAGTTGACTACGGAACCCTAAAAAGACGAGTTCGTAAAAAGTAAATATATATTTGATCGATTATGTCAAAGAAATACATTTTAGTACATACATACATACAAATAAAAATTTGATAAAAATTTGTATATTTGTATATTGATAAAAAGTTGGTAAACCGAACACTGCGAAATTCGCAGTCTATTATAAATTTAATAATAAAACACATTGAAATGACTGCAAACGGGAACAGACGGTTAGCTAATGAAAATGCCACGAGCACTGTTCGCCGAGAAACGGAGAAGTCATTTCCTTGAATTCGTGGAAACAACAAAGGATGGTTATCTTTTCTCACGAGTATAAAATTGACAGAGTTACCAATAGTATGTCGATTAGAAAGTCACAAAAATCTATTCATTACCTTACTCGTCTAATTAAAAGTAGAGATGGGCCGAATATGTATTTCACTGAATACGAATATTCGGCCGAAAGTTCGGTAAAACTTTTACCGAACCGAACATTAGGCCGAATATTATTCGGCAGGGTCACCTTAATAACTAACCAAGTTATGTCGAAACTTGTTGCCGTAAAGCGCGAGGGATTAGCGCCGGACACTGCCCTTTGCTCCCCCGCCATACCCGACATGATAATACATCATCTAGTACTGAGCAAGTTGCCGGTACATAGACATAGACATTTTATATCTATTCTAATAAATTAATAATTAAAATTCAGATGTGTCGGCACCCCTAACAAATACCGTGAAATGAGACAACTTTGCCTACCAAGGTTGTTACGGGTGGCGAGACCCACCACGATGTTAACATCAGCAGAATATTCTGATTGCAGACAACAGGCAATGCTGACTGCACAAACGGAAACTGCCGAGCTCCTGTGTGGGATCTCATGCACCTTGTTTTAAGCATATAATTTAAGTTAGTCTTAAGCGAGTTCGTGTAGCGACATCATCAAACATCGTAAACGTCATTAATAAATTAGTATTTCCAAACGTCCTCCGGCCCGTGCATAACTTGACTGGCGCAGCCGGTAGGATTATCGCGTCGCGTGAAAATAAATTCAATTAAATACGACGAGAGGATTCTTACCTTTCAACTAAAATTCACGAACCAAATAAATTTATCGAGAAGAAAAGCAGCGAGGACGTCACGCTTCACAAGGACATGAGCAGTAATGAGTAGACCTAATCGCTATTCCATTTGCATTTTCCAATCCTATTCCATTTTAATTATGAGTGTCGAAAAATTGGTAACGTTATTTCCAAAATTTTAAGTGCATTATTATATTTATTTTATTTAGAAATAAGTAAATTAAATTAAATTCTATATAAAATAATAATTTTTTAATTATAATAAATTTTATAGCCATAATTTATAATCCGACTAACGAAATTAAAAAACCAAAGAAGCGACAGACACCAAACCCAATCAAATTTTAGTGTTCAGCCACAGAGCACTTAATATAGCTAGTATTAGGTGTTCTGTGTGTTCAGCTGACACATAGACAAGTTATCTGTAAAAAACTTGTCTAGGGAAAAACAAAGAATCCTAGAAGTTGTAAAACAATTTCTGAAAGAATACATTAAAAGTAAAACTAAATACTTCATTTACTTCGAAAATTAAGAACACCGTAAACAATTCACGGAATTAGTAATTTTCTTGTTTAAAAAGAAACTTGTACCTACAATTTTTCGAATGCACTAAAAGAGTCGTATATGTTGATAATGAGGAAAAACAAAGATATATAATTCAGAAATATCATCTGGGAAAACTTGCTTTCGTGGTATAAAAGAAATATTGCATATCAAACGCTCATAATTTAGGCATAATATGGCACGAATGAAACGAAAAACTCAGTGTCATAAATTCATGTAATCCATGTAAAAGTATGAAATATGAGCGGAACACCATAAACCTAAACTGCATCTGACGCAAACCCAAAATAAACCTCTTGAAGAAATTTTTATAAATCTTTTTAAAGTCTAAGGTCACTATTAATTAACAATAATTGATGTCTTCAGCAAATTAGGACGACTCCTGAAGTCGTCAGAGCTCTTCTTAAGTATTTTTACAAAATAAGTTTATATCCCGGATCTGAGTTTAATAATGCTTTGCTTAAAGAATTTCTTTCCTTTTATAAAATAAAACTTCATATTGGCACCCCTAATAATCCTAACTTTATGGGATTTATTAAAAGATTCCACTCAACCGTACTGGAAATATATAGATTAGCAAAGTATGAACACAAATAGACAGATGCCTCTTTTATAGTGATATACGCAATAATTGCATACAATCATAGCATACACTCTACCACAGGTTTAACAACTTTTGAAGTTTTGTTAGAATATACAGACTCACGACATACATTTGACGTAGATTTTGAAAAATAGTATTAACTACAGTTAGTTAAAGGACATGCAAAGCGTACTAAAATACCTCTATACCATATATAATCTAACAGAACAAGCCATACAAAAGAAAGAAACGATTATTGAAAAGAGTGGTGGAGAAACGGAATTTAAAATAGAACCCGGAGATACTATTTACGCAAAAGATACTAATAAAAGTAGTAGTAAAGATAACCGATACCATTAATAGAAATGTTATTCCCATAAGCGACTGCCTCATTGGTCTAGTGAAGAAATTCTCAGTAGTTGCCCGGAGTCAGAAAGTTGGCGGTGTCTCACCCCCGTGCCTCGGAAAGCACGTAAAGCCGTTGGTCCTGCGCCTGATCTCTTTTCCGTCGTGTCGATTTACCGTCCCAACGGATTATGAGAGTGAGGGAATAGAGAGTGCACCTGTGCTTGCGCATACATTTTTTTCCCTTACAGTAATAACACTTGCAGTATAATATGAACTAATATGTAAATTGATGGCTCCACAGCGCAGTAGCCCGTGTTTGATTACTACTAGACACGGATAACTCAGCAAAATTCCTTGCATTAACTCAGTAACCCAGGCGCGACTTACTGCGCCGGCTCATTACGTTTACTCAAATTGGCACCATGGTTCAACAAATTTTAAACACATCACTATGAAGTGTAGAAGTAAGGAGAACAATCTGTCATAGTAGAATAGTTAAAAATGTGTCCATCTGTAAGCAATAAATAACAGTTCAAAACTCTCCACAACAGCGCTGGAGAAGCTACAGGAAACAACTACATGAAATGAACCTAGCAGTTGTCGACGGTGTGAAGTGTGCTGCTAAACTGCTCAGTATCTCTGATCTAAAATATTTATATTTAGTAAATATAACCCCGAAAAAGTCGTCTATCAGAGTAATATTTTTCAGCGCGTTCTTTAAAATTTACTCCGTAGCTATAGTGCCACCCTTATTTAACGGTTTTCTACGGACACTTTTAATACACAGTCTGTACTCCTTACCCTTACACTCCATACACATCACTCAGCTATCTGTCAAATTAAAACTTTGTGCCCAGTAAATAAAATAAAATGTAGAAAAGAAAGATTATCTACATATTATTAGGTACGTTATCTCTTTTTACATTTCACGAAGTTAAAATTTATAAAAATAATGTAAAATAACAACATTCACACACCTTTCGAAATTCCCGGTCCTGCGCTGAGCGCCAACACATTTTCAAGAAACAAGCGGCGCAGTGAACCGAGTTACTGCAATTGCGCGGCGCAGCACAGTCTTACTCATTTCTAGTTGCAGTGTTGCAGGGGGTTTGAACGCCGCACGAAACAAGTTTTTGTATTTTCTACAAATAATAGTTCCGAGTCCGTGTATTTTTCCATACAATCTATGTATGTTCCACACAATCCATACCGGTGAAAGTCCTACTGTAGGGAGAAACAACTAACTCACTTTATACAAAGCTCAAGTCTGAGCATACATGGAGTGAGTCATCTTTGGAAGAACTCAACAAAATATCAACGTGCCGCACTCGACTTAGTGGAACGCAAAGCCAAGAGGCTTATACCGGACCACCAAACGTACTGCTAGTTAATATCACTGTATAAATTGTCCTTCTCCTGGGCAAACTCGCTCCATCGTAGGCCTCATCTTTCTCCTCGGGCCAAAAATAGGTCAAGAGTTAATCCATTTTTAATAGAAACGCTTTTAAAATATTTTCAAAGTTTTTCTGGAAACGGTGCAGTAACATGTGTTCTACTCGTAGCAGCATCAGTACAAACTTTACTAGGTGGGAGGATCTAAAAGTCCGTGTAGGTGCGATTACTATTTTTGCTACTATGCAATTGCTTGCACAGCTCGGTCTGAAAAGTATAGGGAACCAGTATAATTACAGGATGTGAGGCATTCCATCTTAACCCACAGAGGTGACAACGCATCTGTAGCCTTCTCGTTTGAAGTTGACTGCAGATGTCGATGAACTGCAGTCACTATGAGTTTTGGCGGGAACTTGGCCAACGACGGAATGTCACTCCTGTTCTGTCGCCTGAATAATGGTTTGAATTGAATTTCAATTCGTAAAAGTGATGTGATTTTGTGAATTAAGTGTCTGCGCGTATTAGAGAAAACGACGAAACAAGTGCTTTGACGTTGATATAAACCTCAAGTTAATTTGATCGCTTGGACGCCTTAGTATTAGTAACTTGAGTGGCTGTCGTCATCAACAGCCCGCTGGCTTGAGCTGTCGTCAAAATCTCCCAAAAACTTGGCAATGTGACGCATCAGCATATTGTGAAGAAAAAATATATAAAATGAAGATTCTGAAAGAAATGATAGGCTCAGAAGGGGCTACTACCTAGAGCCGTAAAGCCAGTTAAATAAAAAAATGCAGTCACTATCATCAGGTAGACTGTAAGTTTGTTTGCCACTTCAGGTTTTTTTAAAAAAAAAGACAACTGTTTTACATTCCAGTCCATTTCATATTTCGCATTTCCAGTGGAAAGTTGATGACGATAGTACGCCGTTCAAGCCGCCATTAAGTAAAGATAAAAACTTTATACCATTAAGTCCGCCTTTTGTGACTGTAAACCTTAGGTACAACCAGTAATGGATTTATAGTAAGGCACACTAGGCACTGGCCTAAGGCATCACGGCAGACAGGGCCTCGGTTATTAAATTTCTGATAAAAATTTTAGTTTTATTATCGAAAAAATAAGTATTATTAGTCAATTAAAATAGAAATGATTTCAAATAAAGCGATTCCATATTCTTCTCGTACTATGATGTGGCAGGATATATTGGATGCATACTGCTGCTGCTTCGTAAAATCAATTTTGACGATATTTTCATGTATTTCGCTATTAAGAAGTTAAGGAAACAGTACTTATTTTAGCCACTTAAGTGTACTTTACTTTCTTTAATTTTACCTCAAATAAAAACCAATAAAATGAAAAAATGAGGCACCATTTTCTATAAAAACCTAGGGCGCCAAAAAGTAAAATCTACTGATGACTAGTCCTTAATGTAAAGAAAGATAATTTTTTAATTTAAAGTAGGTAAGTATAATGGACGCCACACACGGTCAGTTCAATTGATAATTCCAACTGATCAGTTCAAACTAAAACTTGATATTTTTTTAAATATTTTTTAAAACATAATTTTCGATATATCGACAATTATAAATATAGAATATCGGAGTTTTATATATAAGTTTATTTATCGATATATCGAATATCCATTATTTTAAAAAATATCAACAGTTTTAGTTTGAACTGATCAGTTGGAATGATCAGTTGAACTGACCGTGTGTGTTTAATTTCTTATCATCTCGAAAAACCGTTCGAACTTTTCCCAATTCACTTTTCTTTTCTATGCTAAAATACTAGTACTTGAGTCCTGATCCTCTGCTTCAAATGTTTAGTATTAATCTGCCACATGGTAATCAAACCTTGCAAAATTTAACAAACCCACGACACTTTGCAGGTCCTACTTCTTTTATTGTGACTAGCCTTTGATATAATAATATTTTCAATTTGTTATCTCATTTCATATTTAGTATTTCATTAGTTCTGCTATGCATAAATATTTTTCTAGAGCCTATACTTGTCATCATATGTACAATTATGTCAAAAGAATTTTAAACAATCTTTTAATTTGCAACTTAAACAGCAATCAACATGCGATTCTGCGTCTCCTTAGATTACAAGTAGTCCTAACCAGAAGCCACGACCAACGCCTTTTATCATATAGTGTTTTCATCGTCTCCTGTAATATGCACGTAATCATTTCTTATTTTTATTCCTTTTCTTTATTCCCATAAAAATAATTTTATTTAATATATAAATCATGTATTTATATTACCTTGCCATCTAGTTTAAAATTCGAGAAACAAGAAGTAACAGCAACTTTTTAATTTATTTTTGTTAAGTATTATATACAATAGATGGCTGTAAAGTATTATAATAAAATATACGAGTATATATAATACTCGTATTGTACGCCATGGAGGTTAGAGAACAGGAGAACGATTCGTATATGGAATGTAGAGGTAAGGAGTACAGACTCTGTATAAAAAAGTGTCCGTAGGAAAACGCTAAATAAGGGTAGCGCCACTGTAGCTACATTCTAATTTTTAAAGAACTTTTTTTTTTTTAATTTTTATTGCACAGACTTTCACCATTATTCTGTTTATAATAATTATTTTATTGCTTTCAAAATCACTCTCAACGTATCTTACGGCGATTTATTATGATACAGGATATGCCCTGTAGCTACTCGAGCGCTGTGGTGGAGATTTTTTGGACTCCTATGGGAGATTGTACTCCTTACTTCTATACTCCATGAATCTATGGTATAGCGATTTGCGACTATACGAATGATCCGGTCATTCGTTTAACTGCTACTGCCGAAATAAATATTTGAAATTGAATGGCAATGAATTTGATGTTCCAATTTTAACTAGGTTATTACCGTTTTAATTAATGTGATGTAGACTCAACTGTTATCGGCCGTCACTCACGCGACATCTGACATCAATCGCTAATGAATATACCGGTAATCCGTTACAACTATGTACTTAAATTATTATTTCATAGTTTTTAGCATTGAAATAAAAATATTAATAATATAAATTGTAAATATTTGCCTTATCGTGAACGTGAATAGTACATATGAAACAAAATTAGCTAATGTTTATTCAATATGATTGGTTTTATTCATCATGTGTTTCACATTTATGTGTTATGTAATATTTGATAACTTTATTTTAGCCGTTAAAAGTAACTAATTTAGTAGTTATTGACAACTCTCTTTCAATTTTATCACAAACTGGCTGCAACCAGCCCTACGCAATTAATAAAATGGCCACCGAACAATTTTTGAGAGAACATTGGAACAATCTATAATACTCTTAAGAGAAAAATATATGTCAACTAAAACGTGTAGTGGTGGTGTACGAACATCAATTACTCCATATTGTACCATGGGTGTAGTTCTTACTGATGACAGAAATTGAATTTTAAATGAAAGTTTATCGCTTTGTAGTTTATTTATAAACCCAAAACAAATGCTCAGTGAACACTTTCGTTAATTCTTCCACTTTAAGGAATATACGTCGATTCGTTTATCCATTTCTAATCAGATTAATATAAAATATAACAAATATTTTAATAAAGAAACTTCGATCTTTTTTTTTCTTTTTCTTACATTTTTTAATAATTTTACTAACCTGCAATGAGATTTATTAAATATTTCACCTCATTCCAAAGTAGCGCCACCCTGGTGGCAGAATAAGTTGCGGAAGTCCTCATTTGGTCCATCATTCGAATGTGTCGAATGATTTATGAATTCGAATGGAATCATTTACATTTATAGTCTATGGATATTAAACTTATTCAAGGGCGATTATTGAGGAAAGTGTGAATGTGTATGTAAAGTAATAGGTATATAAAATATATAATCTACATATATAAAAATACTCTGTGGAAGGAACTGATTGTGATTTTGGATTTAGGCAACATAGTCAAATACTTAATTAAATATTCAGTTCAGTCATAGTGTGTAAAATACGACATATATTATTTCAATCAATATTTTTGAAAATGAACTCTGAATATGCAGAAAACTGTGATGTTTCGGCTATATTTTTCGATTTAGACAATACTTTGATACAAACAAGAAAAGGAGATAGCCGTACTTGCAATAAGGTTTGTATATAATTTGGACAAAAATTAACATTGTGACATTGCCACGGTCATGGAAGTTCGAAACGAATCGACGGTGCGCGCGCTGTCATCGGGCGCTTCTACGTCGTTGAAATTAACATCTACATAATATTGCTTTGCCTGCTTGCACTCCGCGTGTTAAATGTTCTCGTTCCAGTGTGTTATAAATAGTATTTTCGTAGTTGGAGAACGTGAGCTAGACGGCCAGATTTAGATATTTTGGAAGAGAAGTAGCGCTAATTATAAACGTGATGTAGACAGTGTTCGGTCGATTCAACTGCTCCCTGCTGCTTTCAGTGGAGCGCGATCTGTTGCGTTTTATGATCGTTTCGTGCATTTTGTGACAATGGGAGACATATCGGAGCCAATTAAAAAATGTATACTTATATTGAAATCCGCAAAAAGCGACACAGAAAAATTTGCTGCGCTTTTTATGGTGACAAAGTTGGTGAAGGGAAAAGACTGTAATTCTCAAGCAAAAAAAGCTCTCTTCGAGGCGATAGGTTTTAAGTTCCTGAAGAAACTATTAACAAGCAACAATGTTGAAGATGATTGTCCACCTTCCGTATATAAATCTGTTGCCCTCTCAATCCTTACATGTTTTTGTAATGAACCGGAACTTGCAACTCATCCAGAAATGCTGGCAAATATACCAGTGTTCCTGGACATTGTTCAAACATCAGACAATGAAGACTATGATGATAACCTTATTATCATTAGTGAAGCATACACATGTCTGCAGTGTATTGCAGAGCAGGAAGCTGGTCAAAAAGCCCTAATTGAAGTTGGAGCTATAACAAAAATGTCTGAAATTTATTCACACCAGAGTTTCCAAACAGATGAAGCGCTCAACATTCTTGTTAAACTTGTCAGTAGATATGGACCTTCTGCATGGGGCAATGATCCTAAGCCATTTCACGCATTGGTCAATAAAATTGCTTTAGATTTTGCCACTGACCAATCTGAAAGAAAATTTGAACTAGCTACAATCCTAAGTGCTCTACTATATAGCTGTAATAAATTTATAATTGTGCCTGGTGCTGCAGAAGAAACTTGGCCACAAAGTATCTATAAAGCCCTTAATGACATCCTTACAAGTAAGATTGGAAAAAATCAGAGAGACCCTGCCCTCAAGTTAGCAGCTAATATAATTGAACTTCTTGGGGTGGAATGGACTTTTAATGATGAAGAAAATCCCAAGAAATTTTTCTTATTGCTTTTGCAATTGTGCGCTATTGAAGTTAGAATGCAACTTGAAGATAGGAGTTTCAAACAGGCATATGCAAATGCAGAATTAGTGACTTCTTGCTTTATTGTGTTAGAAATGTCCATCAACTATATGGCTACAGATCAGTTAGATTTAGAACAAAAGGAAAAACAATCTGTTTATACAAGTCTCAAAGGTGCATTTAATGCTGTTGTTTCCATTCTCACTAAAGTTTCTAATGATAAAAACCGAGACAAACTACCTGATACGGAAAAAGTTTTTGTATGTGCAATGATTAGAGTTTTAGTTGCATGGATAGCACAAGAAACTACAGCAATGAGAGATCAAATTTATGCATTATTGCCATATATATTTACCTTAGCTAATGATTCTTTCCACGCATATAGGGCAAGGAAATTAGCAGAAAAGAATAAGTCTGAAGGAGAACCAATGGACACAGACATAAGTCTCTTAGGCCAAATAGATCTGCTGCGCCTAATGCTTCCTGCGCTTTGTCATCTTGTTGTTGAGGATAAAGCAAGAGATATAGTGTTAAACTTGAAACAAGAAGATATACTTTATGAAGCTATGAACTTTCATTGGTCAATTGTTCACTATAAGAAACCACTTGTTCCAAAATCAGAAAGAGGGAAAGTGAAAACACAACCAGAACCAGAATTAGATCCCAAAGTTTTGGATGACATGAGAGATTCAAGGGCTGCCATGGTCAGCCTGTGTAATATTTTTATGAACCTTACAGTTCTAGCCCCCAAAGTGGTTGACACCAGCATGTTATTTAACACTTTGTTAAAATTCATCTTTAATAATTTACCAGAACTAAAGAACATCCCTGAAAACCTAGTACTTCATGGTCATTTAGCAGTGTTAGGACTACTCTTACTGAAACAACAAGGCAGTAAAGTGAAAAAGAATGACTTTTCAATTTGTAGTTATATTCAGTCTACAATTAGATTCCTGTGGGATGCATACAATGTTGATGAATCGAATGATCCTAATGCACTTGTTGTGTCGATGGCTTATAAGGAACATTGGAATGAAATTGCAGATTTATGGTTTTTGGGTATGCAGACCATGAGTGGAGTTCTTACTATAGTACCCTGGATTTCGGAGTTTGCAATTGAAAGTGGATGGGCTGAAGGCATAACTGAAATGCTTGTTAAGGTTAAAGTTGGAACCTTACCACCAAATGTGAAATCAGCGTTTGAAGATTTTCTCTGCAGATTAGTTGATTCAAATGAAAGTGTTAAGGCTGTATTGAAAAAAGCCGGAGCTCTTAAGATGTGCAGAAATCATCGGCTAATGGACTTAGGAAAAAAGTTGTTTGAAGACTAAAACCAATTCTGTCATTAATACATATATTACTTAATATTTAAGGACTTTTCACATATATTTTTTAAATGTTATGGTACTTAATGTTTTGCAATTTACCAGTTTTGATTTTGTTATGTGTACATAATGTAAGTATTACATACAGTTGTCATACTTTTATCATAATGGTAACCTCAGCTATGTGTACTAAATAAATTTGTGAACTGTTCTATTGACATTCATTACAACAAAATCCTCATTTACATTGGTAACTTGTTAATAGTTTACTACATTATAATATCAAGAAAATTAATTGTTAATTATATTTGAGGCATAGGTGTCAGCTTTCATTTGAAAAACTGCCAAAGAACAGGTGAGTGAACGAAGATGCTACAAGTTAGACCATTGACCCCATGCTATTCTTGGTTCAACAGATATTTCCTTACACACATGCCACACAGACATTTTATTTAAATAGCTACATGCAGCTGCCTATAACCAGTATGTTTATTCTATTCTAAAAACATTTTTATACTATGCTACTTTGATCATTTAGTTCATACAGTGATAACATTATTTAAATTACAATTATAACTGAATATGTAAATATGCATTTTGTGTGTTACGATAGTCCACTATCCTGTGAAATGTTCATTGCAATTTTTTTATAGAAGGGGGTAAACACATACATGAATGTGACTCACCTGATGGTAAGTGACTTCTGCCACTCATAAACTACCGCAACACCAGAGGAATTGCAATATATAATAATTGAATATGGACCTCTAGATTGCATATTTGCTATTGTTGCCATGCTTTACAGATAGCTCAGAAATCACAGTTTTGTTTAGTGAACTCTTATGCCGCTACTACATGGTAGAGTGACTTACTAACCTGCATAATATGCATAATTCAAGATTACCCAGCTAATATCTTTTAATATTGTATAGGTACTTTTATTGATGATAATTTAGTTTTGTTCTATACCATTTAGGAAACATAACATAAAGATAATGTGAAATTTAGTTTACCTGATTAAATTTATTTGGATTAAATATTTTATGAGTCAATATTTGATAATCGGTCGAAAACGACTACAAAAAAATAATAAATTTTTTGTCGTATTTTATATATAATTAACGTCTAAGTAATAGAGCCAAGTTAAATCTATATAATAACTATCAAATCGATACACTTTATTCGATATTAGGGATTTTTGAGCAATATTTGCAAATATACAGAACAGGAAAATGACACTAGTGGCAGGATAATGAAATGGACCGACAGACTGATGACAAGACAGCAGGAAAATGATTGAAACATCAAGAAAATGAAAATAATCCATTATTAGTAATTATTATTTTCATTATTAATCCAATAATAATAATCAGTATAACAGAAAACAAAATTAATCACTCTTCTTAAAGTTTTATAGAAAATACAGTTATATTTAGTAAGTAACATATTTGACCAGATTTATTAAGAATTTTAACTTACTGTATTAATCAACATATGTAAAACATCACGCCTCTTTCCTTGTGCCTTTATTTTATATTCTACCTGTATTCAATAATCAACAAATAAGTAATATTCTTTCATTTAAGAGTAATTATGAATAGCTAAATCAAATACAGAATTTTTAATCAGTTACTTTAAGAACGTATAATTCTATAATAATATAGTTAGTTTAAACATTTCAACTTTAATAATTGTAAAATAAACAGAAATAATGTTTTTCATTTTTAGTAGTAACAAAATAATAGTTTATAGAAAAAGAGCAAGACCCAACAACAAAGCTATTTTTCGAATACATCTAAAGCATTTGGGAACTTATAAAAAATATGTTCTCCTTTGAGTAATAAAGAAGGTTGAGGTAACTTCAAAAGTATATCTTCAACTGACATATCGTGGCAATTACCGTCAATTTTAAATAGTTTACCATCATTACCAGTGGTTTTAAAAAATGTTACTGTGATTTCGCCATCTTCTTCATCTACTTCTCCCATACACGCAGCAACATTCCGTAATTTTAGAACTACATTTAACAAGAATATAGTCGCCATTGTGATAAGTTTTCTTTACTACATTTTCTTTTCTTAGAATGTTAGATGAGCTAGTTGTCGCAACGTGATCTTCAACAGCATCAAAATTTATACTTGAAGTATTTGGATCAATGTTATCTTTGCGTGTTTGAATTTCGCGTTCATTCTCTAACTCTGAACTTGTGTAAATGTGTTTAGCCTTTTTAGCATTGACGTTATCCACATAATTCAAAGTGCCCATCAAATAATGTTCACAGCCAAACAAATTCTCACAAAAGCAACTCAAGGAATTTCATTGTTAATTTGAAGCTATATTTATTATCGATTACTAGATGGACTTTTAAAGTTCCCGAATAAGGCTTAGATGACTTTCCAATCAATTTAATTTGAGAATGTTCGTAATCTTGTTGCGTCACTGTTATAATTTTAATGTTGGGACAGTTTTCTTCTAGAACCGTTTGTAATTTTTTTATATCGACTAAGTCTTCACCTAAAGCAAACATTCGATTGGCAGTGCGTTTCCCTTTCCGTGCCCAGCCTCACTATAGTTCCAAGAGAAGAAAGTATAATTTTCATAAAAATATTTAAGTCTGTTTGCAAGAATAAAAAACATGAACCGATTCCTATGCTGGGTAACGGGCCCATTGCTAAGAAAATGCAAATCTTTTTACAGATTTTAAATTCGTGGAAATCCAATCAAATATAGGGTGAAGGTGAGCCCATATGGCATAAGCATCATGACCTAAAAACTCGGAAATAGTACAGAAACTTTGACACTCTATTTGATTGTTTGTTTTCCAGTATACAACACCTGTGTGTAGAGATATTTGACTTCTCGAACCTCCAAAGTGAAAAGCTTGCACTTCTGAACCATATTTTGTAGCGTAGTTCTCACTAAAATCAACATGAATAAGTACATCATTTTCAGACATATTATCTTTAAGTTTCTTTATGGCAGCATACTGATGAACAATAATTGTATGATGGTTTAAGAAGATAGGGACAACATTTTCGAACTGTTTTCCCCATCTTCTCATATATAATTTTATTAGATCTGTTTTTCCTCCTTCCTTCCTTTTTTCAGGTAGAACATGTTGTTTGGACAGAACTTTATACTTCTTAACTACATCTCCAGAAATAGCTTTGGCAAATACCTGTTTTTCAGCATAACTTCCAAGTTTGGTATAATTTTGATATAGCTGTTTTGACATAACTTCACTGAATAACAGTCTCTTCTTTATTTCGGTTATATCCCCCTTTTTAATAATTTTATTGGTTTTGTTTCTCGGACTGTCTTTTTTACACTGTATCTTTATCTAAGAAATAATTCTTTAGTATTTTTTTAATTGGTTCTTTAACTTATTTATAGTTCTGCCCTGTTCTTGTAACAGTACGTTTTTTATGTTTATTTATTTCTGATCTCCTATGGCCTTCTATTATTCGTCCATCTAAAACTGGTAACTCTTGGGATACGACTGGAATTATGTTCTCATCATTCATAGGGACTTCATTATCAGATTGTGGTGGAGTTGTATTTTCTTGAAATAAAGTAGTGTTTGCCAAAAGATTTTTTTCTTTTCCCTATATTTTGCTGTATTTTTCACTCTTTTCTTTTGGCTTTTTTACACCGAGGAGTCAATTCAGCAATGTTTTTAATCTTACCCTCCGCTTTTCTTTTTAAATAGTATTTTATCTTCTTTTGTTTCAATGCGTTTCTTTGTTCATTATCGTTCTTGATTCGTTGGTATCTCGTTTTATCCAATTATCGCTTTCTTTCTAAACACTTCTTCTTGGGCTTTTTTCTTTGGATTTTTTCAAGTTTTTAATCTTACCCTCCGCTTTTCTTTTTAAATAGTATTTTATCTTCTTTTGTTTCAATGCGTTTCTTTGTTCATTATCGTTCTTGATTCGTTGGTATCTCGTTTTATCCAATTATCGCTTTCTTTCTAAACACTTCTTCTTGGGCTTTTTTCTTTGGAGCCATAATTATTGCACACTGAAACAAAATTACAATAAATTAATAACATTACTTACCTTGTGTTGTCATTTTCCTGCCACGGAGTCATTTTCCTGTCAAGAAAATAACAGGAAAATGACCACAGGAAAATGACAAAAATGCACATTATATTTCTTATAGATTCTAATAACTAATATAACAGCAAAATCATCAGGTGATACGAATTATATCTTAATTCGTGAATGTTTATTACAAAAAGCAGAATAATGTACTTACGATTCACCTCCTAATTGCCTCACAGGTAAATGACAAAGTGTATCAACTATACGCACGCACATGCCATAATCAGTTTGCAACGTCGAAGCAACGGCCGACACCGCATCTCTCTTCTCACCAATCACAAACATAGACACCGCGTCCATTTAGAATGCGCTCATTCGTTGTCCGCGACATTATAAAACGCGATAAATTCGAATTTTAATTTCGGCAGACTAATGACGCCGTAACCATTCGCCTAGATTTTTGATGATTTTTTTTTAGTTTAATATCATATTATCTTAAATAAAATATTGAACAGTTTTAGATTAATGTGCATACAATGTAAATATAATCAAGCTTTTATAATTTATTTTTAATTCTCCATGTTATTATTAAAAAATGCCACCAAAAAGGAAAATTCCACCGACAGGAAATATGACATCTAGCACTTTTTGTTTATTTTTACTATATGAAAACCAAATATATACTGACCAAAGTGTTTGGATATGTAAACAAAGTATTGTACTACATTACGAAAATACTATAAAGTTTAAATATTACACTAAAATTACAAAATAGTTATGGGGACCTGTTTTGGCCAATTATCAAATATTGACCCTTATAGCAATCAATTTCAAAGAAGCCAACAGTCCCCCCCAATGAAAAGTGGCTGCTGCTCATGGTCAGACATCTGCATGCAACTTCAAATCAAATAATTTCTTTACGTGGTAGAGCCATGCTGTAGTTATATTAGTAGTATAGGACCGTGGAAGGACCGCGCTCTCACAGAATACCAGCGTCAAATAGTAGCTTAATGCTGCAGTGTTTCGTATGGTGAATGTAGAGAACCGGAGACCCTTTTTACTGGAAACGAGGCATTCCATCTTAGTCCTCACGGGTGACATCGCGTCTGCATTTTGATTGGTAATCGAGGATAGATGTAGATGTCTATGGGCCACAGCAACCACTTACCATCAAGTGGACTGTGTGCTTGTTTGACATGCTATTCTATAAAAAAAATTGGTAATATCTACTGTATGTCTAAAAATTAAGTTTGCGCACAACACCTTTATAGTCTGTAATGAAATGTATAATGATGTTATTCCCGTTTTCTGACATTTATAATTTAGTTTTAAAAATGGTTTTAGTAGGTAAATAGTAAACAACATTAAAGTGAACATTGCGTAATGGTCGCCATTGACTTTACACCATTCTGTTGCTAGACAGAGGCCCTTTAAAAAGTAAAAGATCATAATGCCGTTTGGCGGTGGTGTAAGAGTATTCGTCACCACATTGCATTCCATGGATGACGTAAGAGGCCACTATGGGTAGTACTAGAAAGATTTTATAGCTTCCGATAGATGGCGGTATAACCATCATAATACGCCATACATATAATACACTCGCGACGAGGAGTCAAGGAAGACATGTGTCAATCATTCATTTCTCGTGACCGAATCATTCTAGTACATGTCGTCACGTGTACCTGTACATTCGGATCGGTCATTCAAAGGAATCATTTCGGGCCCAGTACCCTACACAAAAACAAATCATTCAGATCATTCGGGATTCGGTCGGTTTTCGGCTCATTTACAATTCTCACCAATCACGAGTTAAAAAGGTTATGTTTGTGATGATGATTCCGTCAAATGATTGTACCGGAACATTAGAAAACAGATGAATGAACCATCAATACTAACAAAAAAGAATTGATATATAAGACTACCTATATAGTATAGAAAGTGGTCGAATTCCTTCACTACCAAGGCATGGGTCCTATATTCGAATCCCAAAGGCAATATTTACGTAACATTTAAGTTATTTGAGTTTGAACTACTGTAGTTGTCCCTTATACATTACAATGTTTTATAAGTGGCACCACATCGAACACCAACTTCATTTGATATGATTAAAGTCTGAATCCATATGTAAAAGAAAATACTAATTATAAATTTGTTTTTACTGCGACGTTGTTTCTATATATCAGATGTTTATAAAAATAAATCAGTGGCCGCTACATGTTGTTTAAAAAAAATTCCACTTGCCCTACACGCTCTGACATGCTACTCGTCCTAGTTTCGTAACATGACGATCATATCCGCTGGCAGCTACGCAAATCCAATATTGTTGTTCTTTCAAGGACGAGACTCCGTTTGTATAGACAATGATATTGTGTTATTATAGTTCTATAACATTATCTTAACAAGCTACAAACAATCGTACCTACAGCAAACGTGTAACGACGAAAGTGTGTACGGCTCAGACCCACTAAAGGATAGCCTTTAAGATAAACATGGCCTCCACAAAGATAGAACATTACTACGCAATGTTACAAGAAGGATAAATATTAATAGGCCAGTGTTTGTAATACGGCTGGATCAGATTCGTTCAACGGTCAGCAAGACGTCGAGAGCTCATCGCATTAGCCTTATTGATATCATATTATACAAACTTTGCTAACAGCTTTAGGGCCGACTGTACCCGTCCTTTTTGCAAAAATTAACATAACATGGCTACTTTCTCTCATTGATCGATGGTCATAGACGATGCTATTATTATTTCCATGAAACGTATTATTTATATCTACACCTGATGATTTAACGCTTAGGTATGCAATAAGTTGAGATATTCCAATACACAGTCACCGAGACTAGGACAATCACCAATATCTACATACGGTCGTCATAATGTATATACAATATTATTGCGTTTTTGTTAATATTGCCTATATGTGTCCTTGGAAAGTAACACTGCATCTAAACATTCCTCCAAACTGGCATCAGCGTTGTAGTAGACTACAAGAAGTAGTCTCAAGATGTTTTTAAAGAATACTTAAGAGACTTCTTAATAAATCTTACAGCTAGTGGAGATATTACATCAGCAATATGGATTGCCCCATGACATAGCAAAGGAGAGCGCAGCATCTTTTCTGCAGACTTTTCGAGCGCAACCAGATGATGAGTCTTACGCCCTAGATGAATGGCCTGCGCACTTATGGCGCAACTCATTACCTAAGAACTACAGGCATATAGCCAGTAAGTACCTAAATTACTTTAACAAATATTATACTAATCATCTATCACATTTATTTCAACAGTAATATAAAATATTGTAGAAAAACTTAATGTTGTAAAAAAAATGTTAATTTAAATGAAACAAAGCTATTTGCAACCTCATTTATGACTTGACGAGTAGCAAAGCAGAGATTTCAAAATATGCTGTTCTCAGACTTCATAGACAAAAAGCGAATAGACTTCCGTTAGGCTGAAGTGATTTCTTATTATAAGCCCATTTTACTTAGGTAGCGTAATTATTCTAAGTAGGTACTTACAATTGAGGGTGTGATAATGATCGAACGCTTTTATTTTAATGTACGAAAGGCGTTCAATGTATTCTAGGTATTAGAGATTCGCAAATAATGTGGGTAATTAAAAATTCATTAGCTAACAACACTACCTGAGGGTGTAAATAGGAAATTTCGTCTTGATAACTTCATTACTTCTTATGTAACCTACAGTCATAGGCGACAGGATGACTGACTCGGCAATGCTGAAAAAATCGAACACCGTGCGGTGATTCAATTGTTTAGTGAGTAAACAAGGAAAACCTCAAAAACATCCATGAAGAAATGGTGGCAGTTTACTAAGACTCTGCTCCTTAAACGTCAACCGTGCAGAAGTGGTCAAGTTAATTCAAAAGACACAGGAAAAGCATCAAAGATGACCTTCGCTCGGGTGAAGCAATCACAGCGGCTACAGAAGAATATGTGAAAATTATTGAATAACTTGTATTACTAGTAAGAATCAAAATTGCGTTGCGTTGCGTTGCGCTTCAAAAGCAGGCGCGGGTTGACTGTTGCAGGAAGTTTTTAGAGCTGTGGGTGACAACCCAACAAGTTTTTTCGATAAGATAGTTACAGGAGATGAAAGGTGGATTCACCAATATGACCTTATCGGCCGGTAAAATCATGGCCTCAGTGTTTTGGATTCCAAAGAAATACTATGGATCGAGTAGTACACAAAATAAGGTGAAACCATCAACACAGACAAATACTGGAAAAGCAATAGAAGAAAAGAGAGGAGGAAAGCTGACCCATGGAGTGCTGTTTCTTCATGATAACGCACCAGTCCACACGGCGCGGCTCTCCAAAGCTGCTGTACAAAACTGTAGGTTTGAGAAAATTAACCACCCACCATACAGCCTATTAATGCTGGTGTTCCACAAGGCTGCGTGCTATCGCCAACGCTGTTTACATTCATTGCTATGCAGATGACAGCACTGGTGATGCTCTTTACACCGGCCGAGCCAATATTTCTCGGGAAAACGTCTCCATGTGCCGGGGCAAACTTGTGTCTGAAGTCGAGTCTTTGCTGAACAGAGTCTCGGATTGGGACGACTAAATCTAGTCCAGTTTAACCCCCAGAAGACACAAGTTTGCGCGTTAACCGCTAAAAAGAACCCCTTTTTCGTATCTCCTCAGTTTCAAGGCACTCCCCTTGTTGCCGCAACCAGTATCGGAATCCTCGGCGTCGACATATCGAGTGACGTGCAGTTTCGTGGTCACTTGGAAGAGAAGGCCAAATTGGCCTTCTCTTCCAAGGTACCAATATGTGTATCAATCACGCCGACAAAGTGGTATAATAAAAATTGGAAAAAAATGTTTTATTAGGGTATTAGTATATGTAAAGTGGGAAGTGATTTTTTTTTAATTTCAACCCTAACGTGTGATACGTTGTTGGAAAGGTATTTAAAAATGAATAGGGGTTTACTAAAATCATTTTTGATAATGTCATTAATTTCGGAAATAATCGCTCCAAAAGTAAAAAACAATGTGTCCCCCCCCCCTCTAACGTTTGAACCATAAATTTAGAAAATATGAAAAAAAATCTGAAAAGTAGAACTTTATAAGGACTTTCTAGGAAAATCATTTTGAACTTGGATGGAAACAACAGTACCCACTACCGGGAGCAGTTGCAGGAGCGCGGAGCGCTGCTGGAGCGCGAACATACCCACCTTTAAACTCATAAGTGGGAACACTTATTGTGACGGACGGAAAACTACGGAACCCTACACTGAGCGTGGCCCGACACGCTCTTGGCCAGTTTTTTCTAACATACCCGTACCAAAAATACATTGAACGCCCCTCGTAAGGTTGACAAACAAGCTTACAGTCCGCATGTTGATAAGTGAATGCTATATACCTACATCTATTAACAATAAATCATATCGATTAACAATCAAAATGTAGATGTAATGGAAAAAAGGAGCTGGAATGTGTCTCTATTACTAAAACAATCGAAATGTTCATATGACTCACGTGAAAGTGAATTGGTTAAAATATTAATAACTAGGTCAAAAACATATTATAAAATAGTTAATCGGACCTTTATTTCGCATTCGTAGAATAACGCAGCATTTTAACTGCTTCAAAAGCGTAATATTTACTTGAAGACTTGGCAAAATGCCGAAGACGTGAATTCATGTGATGCACATTTTAATGACTTCGCAGATTTTACGATTGTAGTACAAAAATAATGTTCGCATCCAAAATTACTTATACGAACGAATAAATTTTCTGCGTCAGACATGTAGGTACCAGTAGTTACGAATGGGATGGAAGCACGATGTGTATGTACGTAGTAGAGGCATGTTGCAGCCTATTATGATTATAGTAGCTGTCGGTTCCTATCTAAGGGAAATTCATAGTATTTTTTTATAATGTTATTTGTGGAAACATGAATATACATACAAAGCATGCAGGTTGTTCACATACATTAAAAATATCAATCATGTTTGGCCTTTGTGGCGTAGAAATGTATATATCAATGAAAATATTTAATAAATAGTTTATAATTGAAAATTAAATTATTATTATTAATTTTATAAAAATAAGGAAAAACATCGTATGCATGCGAAATTATTTATTTTAGCAATGCCTATTACGGTATCCAGTGAGTTTTCCAAATTATTATTTTTGAAAAGTATAAAATAGATTTTCCAGTATAAATTCCAGCTATCTACATTTAAACTCTTCAAAAATTATAAGTTTGACAGCCGCACTGGATCTAGCCTATTACGCCTGTCTGTTAATGTATTTCCATCTAGGGAAAACAGCCGTTCTGAATTGACCGATGTAGCAACAATTCGGATATTTCACTTAACACTTAAATTTTATTTATATATACTGAGTGCCTGTATAACAAACGCGCTCCTCGTGATTGTCATCAGTGCGTTGGTTGTGTGTCATGTTAAGTTGTGTTGGATTGAGTGCCTTCCCAACCGAGCTTTTATCACAGCGGCCAGGCCGTACTAAGACTAGCCTATCTGCATAGTACATACTGGTAGTGTCCGAATGTATGATGAAGGTAAATAGTCGAGCTCAGCTGTACTCTATACCTTCACAATAATCAAATCGTAATCCGACAATGTATCGATCGTAATTTACACATAATAGCTTCTTATGTCAAAGCCTTAATTCTTCGGTACACTTTATCTTTGGACTGTTAAGACAGAGATCAGATCGTTTTCTGACTACGATATTATGGTTCATAAAAGATAGCTTGATCTCTGCGACAGCTGTCAGTAAAAATCACGCCTATGAAGTCCTGAATTTCTTAGTAGTACAGACACACAGTACCTGTCAATGTCATACTTTATGGGCATGCACTAATTAGGTCGGCATGCCCATAAAGTATGACATTGACAGGTACTGACTGATTTTTACTGACAGCTGTCGTAGAGATCAAGCTATCTTTTATGAACTATAGTTTAGTAATAAAGGCGTACGATTTATTTGCATTTATAACTTTTTAAAAGTAATATAAAATACATTATAAAATAAAAAATACTACACAAGAAGGACTATAATAAGGCCTATGGTAAAATTTAGTAGGCCTTAATAATCGCCCATCAAATTTTTAAGAAAAACCCAATTAAAAAAACACGATTCGTTATTCAAATCTTCAAGATCAACAAACTATTTATTTATTCATAAAGATAAGGATTACGATTTTAGATAGCTAATTGTAATATTACAAAACATACCTATGATTTATTTGGACTTATTTTTATTAATAGATAATGCAACTCTGGTGACAGGACACGTGGAGTAGCGCGTCTCTGCAAACTTGTAGAGACATTATTGTGCAAATAGGAGTCTGTTATTGTCTGCCTTGAGTGAGAGCGGTTATAAATACGATTTTTGTTACTTAGGCCTTATTACCCGACAGGCCGCAGATACAGAAGAAATGGGTCGGCTCGACCGAGGTACCACGCTCGCACCGGGTTAAAATGCTGTTCTATTTCGTATGGTTATCACACATTAAAGGGGTGATAACACATTTGCATTTGATTCTTAATCGGGGATGGATGTAGGTTTCTATTAGCCACAATTATCATCATGTGAAATATGTGCTCGTTTGTTATCTTTTTCATTCATTTATCATTACAGCCTTTCAAAGTCCACTGCTGAACATAGGCTTCCCCCAAGGAATGCCACAAGCACGCTCCTGAGCCATCTGCATTCATCGACTTCCTGCATGTCTTACCAGGTCGTCACTCTCTAGTGGGAGGCCGCCCTACACTGGCTACCTGTACATGGCTGTCACCCGAGAACCTTTTTTCCCCATCGTTTTTCGATTCTTCAAGCTACATACTATGATAATATAAATTTTACTTCTATAAAAATAAGTCTAGGACAAAGGCACACGGGGCCCGTGCCCCTATCATCACTGAGGCCCCCGTGACGAAAGGCATCGGCCTTATTGTCTTACGCTATACTATCTTTTTTTATTTTAGTAAAATATAACCCGACAAAAAATTTATAGAGTAAATGTTAGTTGTTAGTGACTTTCTGGCAACCCTTAGCAGTGACAAGCCACACATTGCCGGAAAAAGTGGCATTGACAGATTTCCTAGGTAGAAAATATGTAGTTCCGTGTTTCACCGCCATCTTTTGTCGGGCTGTACAGTCGCCTTACTCATAACCTAGATTTTTTTTTAAATTTTCGGCAATCTGTGTACTTACAATAATCTATGAGATAAAAATATCATTTCGTACTGTTTAATAAAAATAACACTACAAAAGATTTAACGGCAATAGATTTATTTAATATTATATTCAACCATAAATGTTATATTTTATAGCAAATAATTGTCACGATCCTTATTTTTAGATAAGTGAAGCCTAAATTTTATATGTAATAAATAATACGAATACACGTATTTGATGTTGTTATAGAATACTTTCCTTTTTTGAAATAAAGTTTAAGAGAGAAACATTAAAGTTTACATTTTCCTAAGAAATTATCGTCCCCGCTATGAAATCTGTCAAATATTTTACCTCATTGTAAAGTGGCGCCGCCCTGGTGGCAGAAAAAGGCGTGGATGCCCTCATTAATGACATATTATTTGATACCTTTCGAAACGAGCAATTCTTGTATGTATATATATATATATATATATATATATATATATATATATATATATATATATATATATATATATATATACAGGGTGTTTGGTGGGTGGTCCGACAAACTGAAATGGGAGATAGATGGGTTCGTTAGAAGCATATTTTCTTAGTAAATTTTTTTTCTATCTCTTACCATTTTTTTTAAATGAATTTTTAACATTTTTTTGTAATTATCCCAATTTTCTAGTATTTTGGTTCAATAACTTCTACTATATCTAGTTTTCTACCATTTTTTTATTTTTCCTAAGTAATATGATTTTTTTTTAATTAAAAGAAAGATTTAAAGCCCAAAAGGCATAAGAAAAAATACTTACGACACATTAAAAGTGAACAAACGAGAAAAAAATTGTAAGCCCTTAAGTTTCCAGCCACTTAAAAAAAAAAATATGTTGAGTAATTTCAAATGGCCATCAAAAATTTTCTATTTCATCCTCTTTCTATCGGTATATCACATGTTACATAAAACTTTAGATTATCAACAAAATTGTTGATAATCAAATGTGAGGACGGGGTAATTAGAAAATTACAAGTTTCGTAAAAATTGCCAGGGCACCCTAAACTGGTTTTTACCCGTGTTAATATTTTTTTATGGTTTCATTCGTGCGTGTGCGAGCCAGTTAGATGTTGTCTCTTTCTGGTGATACAGGCGAAGTTACGACGCGCGGATCAGCTACCTGCTTCTGTTGTTATTAATTTTAGTCGTGATTTGACTGTCTCTGAAACTACTTGCGAGTTCTTTTTCGACATTCATTGTTGAACAATTTCGTCGAACCCATCTATCTCCCATTTCAGTTTGTCGGATCACCCACCAGACACCTTGTATATACCTACAACATGTAACATATTTAACGCACTTTGAGAAAGTAGTTTGTTCAGAATCGTTTACTGTATCGATTCCTATAATTTTAATATAGGTAATTTTTTATCCCAAAAATAATTAAAAACTATGTTAATTACAGTCACCCTAAATCTGTACAGTCAAAACAAACTGAAATGGACTGTAACTTAAGGCAATAAGACTTTTAAGAGTGCAGTTTATTACTAATTCTGTCATTCCATAGAAATAAAGAAAAATGAACTTTATTTCAAGCACGTTAAAGTCTTTGCGTTCGTGGATTTGTACTGTGACCACAACATTCTTCCGGAATTAGTATAACTAATTTGATAAATAATCAGTGCATAAAAATGTTTAACTAAAAATTCAGTGTCTGTATTATGATTATAACATAATATACTAATTGGGGTGTCTGAGGGTGTGCGTTAATTACGTTACATATTGTATATATAATCTGAATCTCGCTAACGGCTTCAACGATTTTCATGAAATTTAGTATGCAGGGGTTTCGGGGGCAATAAATCGATTTAGCTTGGATTCATTTTTAGAAAATATCGTTTTATCCGTGTTTTCAGGAATGAAAGCAATGAAAAACTGCTATAATATTATTAGAATACGAAGGTAAATTTTGCCACTGCTTAAAAGGTTATAAATAGCTTAAATGAGTTATCGGGCGGTCACGATTTCGTGGTACCACCACGGTTCGAGTCCAGATGACTTCGGCCCGACTTTTTTTTCAAGTTCCCTTCTTTTGTGAGAAAATCTTTTTTCTTAGGATTTTTTGTTTAACTAACCAGTTCAGTTTTTTTTTATTATGTCGGTAAGATCGAAAAGTATTCATAGTTCCTGATGAGAATTTATATCTAAATATAATTTCTAACAAACACGATTTCCAAAAAAAAATACTGAGCAACGCTCGGTCATCCAGGTACTTAACTATAATAAATATAAGATCATAGCGCAAAAAATTTTTTGCCATTCACTTTTATTTACTTTCCAACGGGGCCCTAAATTCTTGTGTGCCCAAGGGCCCCGGTATGTCTTCGTCAAAGGGGTGACATTAGTATCTATTTTGCAATTTCATTTTTGATCTGAATTTACAATACTAATCGTAGGCCGTGCCGTAACTATTAAAATATAAGTATTTGCCGTTTCTTGTGTTCTGTTTCTTTATAAATTTACCAGTGGTCCACCCCGGTTTTGCATTTTTGGATCTCGACAACATATGCATAGTTTATACATATAAACCTTCCTCTTAAGAGCCCATACTACCTCAGCTCAAATTCTAATTTCGCCCCCACTTCACCTTTCATTGTTCATACTAACGGCTACTCAAGCTAAATTTTCTAGTATAAGTTAACCCCTCATTGTACGGAAAGCCTATACAACGCGAGATCAGCTTATACTGGAATTCGTCACTATGTAATATCGCCAAACATAGGTTCGTCCCGCTACAGATGCCGCAGGCAGCAGACTGATTGAACCATTGAACAAATTGAAAAGGATAGCATTATTACCTACCGCGTGCAAAAAAAGAGACAGAAAGAGTGTGCTCGGTCAGAATAAAATAACGCAAATGCCAAATCACGTAATTGCTAATTACGAGACCACGTAGAAAGATAAAAAAATAAATCGTCACGATTTGAGATAATATTATTATCTATCTATTGCGTTAAAAATCATCATTCAATTCCATAAGATTTCAGAGATCTAACTCAAAATAAGTGTAAAACGAGTTTTTTTAATCGAGAACTTTTTATCGAATCGTGTTTTCGCTTTAACAGATTTGAAGATTATAAGTCCAAGTTTAATGTGTCCAAATAGCAAACTGGCTCAATATCACCAAGACAGCACATATAGACTCAGTCATTCTGTCTGGTGATGAAAACCACATCAAAATCCGTTGCGTAGTTTAAGAGATCTAAGCAGACGGCGTGAAGCGACTTTGTTTTATACATGTATGAGATATCATTTGGTAGTAATATATATTTTTTAAATAAACATATTTTACATTTTTTCAGAAAACATATCAGACGAATGGTTAAAATTGAGATTTAAAAATTTAGCTCTGACTCCCGATGTTATACATCTATTAGAATCATTACGGTATGTTGGTTGAATATATATTCCATTTCAAAATTTCCAAATCCTTATGCAGAAGTATTTTATGACAGTCTTCGGTTTTTAAATTTAATTAAAATATTTCTTCATAGTGTCTTTTTTAATTCATTGGCAATTTCTTTGTCTATTATTTTAATATTAATAAAATAACAAGTGCCAGCTTTAAGTACAGATTTTAATCAAAGACATTGCCTCTTTATTCATATTTCATAAAATCACTTAAGTTTAATAATTTACGATCTTTGTAATTTAAGTTTCTCTTTCACCTACATTTTATAATATAAGAACTACTTAATTTTGCATGGTGTTATGTGGTACGTATTGTTTTCAACCGACTTCAAAAAAATGAGGAGGTTCTCAGTTAGTTCTACTGTATTTTTTATGTATGTGTTACCTCAGAACCGATTTTGATCATTCTTTTTTATTTAAAAGCTGGTGCTTTTCATATAGTTCCATATAAATTTAATCAAAATCTGAGCAGTTGTTTTGAAGTTATGTTTAATAATGAATATTTGATTGACTTAGACTTCATTGATGATATTCTCATTTTATTTATATTGAAATCGGTTTGAAGTCGGGAAATTATTAATTTTACCACTTGTTCTCAAACAAAATACATTGCGTAACAATCGTTAACTATATATATATATATATATATATATATATATATATATATATATATATATATATATATACCTAAAGAAAGAATCATGGTCATTGTTTTGAAATTTTCAGTTCATTGAATTTAATCATTCATTGAAATCTGCATGCCGTATTGCCACATAATACTGTGTTTTCAGTGTAAGCATTGTTATTGTTGTATCATGATAAAGTCAAATCCAATTTGTTGTGAAGGCATACATTTTATTACAGAATTTTTTATTCCTTGTGCAGTAAATTATCAGAAGGTTAAGATGCATCTGCAACTATCTTGATTTGACTTTAAGCGCATGTTGCTAATAAATGACTTGTTTTTCAACAGTTCAGTTGTTGCTCAACGAGTGACTAAACTTGGAGCGCTGCGTGCGCAACACTTAGGTTTGAATTGTATTTGTTAAATATGTGAGGAAGTACATCACAGAGAAGGTAATAAAGATTGCCTCAAAAATTTCTCTATAATTATGGAGATAATTTAAACCAACATTATTTAAAAAATTTAAACATTATTTAAAAAAATTTAAATAATGGGTGTGGCAGAAGAAGCACGAGAGTAGAATAAATGCGGTAGAAATGCGGTCGCTAAGGAGTATGTTAGGGCTGAATCTGAGTGACAGGGTGAGAAACTGTGTGATAAAAGAAGAGTGTGGTTTGCAAGATGATGCGGTGACCAGGATTAAGAAAGGAATGCTTCGGTGGTTTGGTCATGTAGAAAGAATGAATGCGGAAAGACTGACAAAGCAAATATATGTTGCAGAAGTGAATGGAAGAGTCGGAAAGGGACGTCCTAGGCGGAAGTTTGTCGACCAAATTGGCGATATACTAAAAATGGGCCAAATTAAGAGTACCCTTAACCGACGAGCATGTATGCGTAGGTATATGAATGTGGAAGAGGCGAGAAAGGTATGTCAGGATCGTGCTAAATGGAAGTCTGTAGTCTCTGCCTACCCCTCTGGGTGACAGGCGTGAGTGTTTATGTATTATGTATGTAATTTAAACCTTTATTTCCATGTAATAATGTTTTGTTGATGAAAACTTTAACAAAATTACTATACCTGGCAAAATATCTCCACAGTTATAAAAAATGTTTTAAAATGTGTACAGTGCTATGTTGATGTAGATAAAAATATATCGGATATGCATTGTGTACAGTCAACATATCACACACACTCTAATTTAAGCTTTTCGCGTATAATTTATCTCAAAATTATATGTACCATGTCCAATAATACTCTAAAATGTTCTTGCAAAAGTGTATTGGTTTAAACAGTGCAAGATCATTTGTTTCGTTTTTGTATCATGTGCTGAGTTTCAGCATGGTAGTCATCATGAAATAACGAAAAGCTGGTCGATGAATGTGGCACAGGGAGGATTATCTACTTGGTCTGATCACGAACGGGCCATCGCGAGCCCAGTGGCAGAAAATCAAACGTCTCGATCTCCGCAAGTACTTCGACTGCGTGCTGGTCTCTGGAGACTTGCCGTGGGAGAAGCCGGATCAAAACATCTTTCTGGAAGCTTGTAAGCTACTTAACGTCGAAGCACGAACTTGTATTATGGTCGGTGATAAGCTGGAGACTGATATTAAGGTAATTGAAAATTCCTATTAAATAATAGTGAGGTAATAGCCAACAAACAACCCAGAATCAAATATGCAGTAGTTACTAATTGAGACTCATAATTTAATAAAGGTTTATGAAATTGAAGATTAGCACCAGGACTCGAGCTACCGCATCTAATGAGTTTTATATAAAAGTATTATAATATTGAAATCCTTTATTTTGTTAATTTTTAAGTATAGAACCATGTTAGCTCAGGGACTGGGCTCTGAATGGTAATGAATTTAATAAGCAACCAGAATTTGATCTCTGCCAGCATCGCTGAACCGTGGCAGCCCAGATGGTTTCGCTTGCTGTAAATTTCACAGTAAGCGAGCAAACTGGATTCGTTCCCAGCCGGCACCAATGAAATTTTTAATGGCAATTTTAAGTGCGGATTACGTGGTAAATCGGCACTTAAAATTGCTCGGCGGCGAAGGAAACCTGCATGTCTGAGAAATAAGAAAAAAATATTTCCATCTTACACTTAAGTTTACTATTTTCTTTTACTTACTTTTTAAGTTGTACGAATTTCGGTATTTGTTAATTACTAGTTTGTTTTTAGGGTGGGATAGAAGCAGAATTAGGAGGCACAGTTTGGATTCCACTGCAGAAAGATGAGATGAGATCTGATTTGCCCGATTTCACCATCAATAAAGTCACTGAACTGCGTGAAGTACTGCCTGCTTCACCAAAACTCAAACGCTCATCTCTCCTAATGAATACTTGTTGATGCAATGAAAGTTAAGTGTAGTTGGCAAAGACATATAGTAGTTCTTAGTGTTTTCTTAATGAATACTACCCCATCGCAAATAATAAATACAACATGTAACAAAAACCCTGTGGTTCCCGTTAACTGCGTTATCGAAATCAGTATTCAAGAGTATAGAAATATTTTTTTTCGAAAAAACACATTTAAAAAAATTAATATTATAGAAAAAAAATGAGTTTGCAAATTGTATGTGGTTTTATTTCCTCTAACTCACACGAGTATTGGTAATGCGGGGTCTTTGACAATCCTCTTACTCCTCGGCCAATACAGAGATAATAAAACCACATACAAATTGTAAATAATTTTTTTATTAAAATTAATTTTTTTAAATGTGTTTTTTTTTCGAAAAAAATTATTTCTATATGCTTGGATACTGATTCTGATAACGCAGTTAACGGGAACCACAGGGTTTTTGTTACATGTAGTATAAACCATAGCAAATATTACATTTTAATCCTCAAATTGATATCTCAAAAAATGAGAAGAGATTCTTTTATAGCAAGAGAATATTTATAGGCTGTTGTTTGTTTTATTATATGTTGTTTTTAATTAACAGACCAGAGGACACAATTGTATATCTAGGTATATCAGTGTGTTTTATCAGTTTTTATGTTTGCATTTTAAAATTTTGGGTATTCACCAATCCCAATACTAAATCCAACGAACCTTAAAAACTATAGAAGACATATTCCTCTTAAAAAAAGCACCACACAAACGACACAGTGGGCGGGGCTAAAAACGACAATCAACGCGCTAGTTAGTCAACCGCGCGCTTTGTGATAGACATTCGTGTATTATGACTGATTTCGATTTTACAAATTGTACATGCAAAAAAAAACCGCGTAATATTTAACAAAGGTAACCTCGTGTTCCCCAGAGCCGTGTTAGCTCAGATGGTTAGTGCTTGCTGTAAATTTTGCAGTACGCAGGCAAACCGGGTTCGATCCCCGCGGTCACCAATGAAATTGCTAATTGCAATTTTAAGTGCTGATTTACCACGTGCTTGGCGGTGAAGGAAAACATCATGAGGAAACCTGCATGTCTGAGAAATAAGAAAAAAAATTCGAACACACACTTCCTTGCCCTAAAACCCTCTCAGAAATGAGGGAAGATCTGTGCCCAGTAGTGGGACGTATATAGGCTGTAACTTTAACTTTTAACCCCGTGTGTGGTCAAGTAGTGTAGCAGGCGGAAGAACTTAGAAAAAATAAACCGGAATAACATCACAAGTTACAAAATTAATAATTAGCATTACTTATTTACTCGTATTTTCAATAACTGCAATAACGGTATACCATTATTTATATGTTTGAACTTAAGTTTAAAATGTAGCTTACTCTTTAAAAAATAACCCTGTATATTTTAATGGGTCAAAAGTATCCGAATTTGTGATTTTTAAAATCTTTCAAATTTCACAACTCCGAAAATATTAACTTTATTGTAAGGTTATAGGACCTTTTTATTCCTATTTTATCAAAGAATATAAAAAAAATTGGCTTTGTGGCATTCCTTGCAGGAGGCCTATGCTCAGCAGTGGACTTGTAAAGGGCTGTAATGATGATGATCATAAAAAATCCCGTTTAATATCAATTCCTTATATTAAACAATTTCGGTTTAAACAATATGGCAACGAGTTGTTACCTCATGGCATAATGCAATTATATCAACAGTAGGACAATTTGAAGAGAATCACTTAAAAAATTGAGGTGGAATGGTTTTCGGTACTCAGAGGTGATTCCTTCTGGACTATTAAGGGTTAACGCATAACATCGTCCAACATATTTTAGAAACATTTGAAACTGCAGCAAGCGTGCGCACCACTTACAGTTACCACCACAGCTAATTGACCTGTTGGCATGTGTTTTCCTTTCATTCGAATACTCAAGATAAATTGTCAATGTAGTGAATTTAAATGCATTTTGTTTAAAGTTAGCTTCCATAGTTTTTAAAGTTCGCGAAATCGAATTAATATACATTTTTATCTGACTTCAAAAAAAAGATTTTCCTAATTTAACTATATATAAATATTTGTATGTAATGTAATATCTCTCACATATTATGACTGATTTGTTGATCGATTTTTTTTTTATTAAGAAGTTATTAGAAAAAGTATATTCTTGGTTCCATTTCCCAGAGATTCATTAAAAAAAATATTCCTTTCTATTTTTTTAAACTGTATAATAAAAAAAACTTTGGAGAATTATCTATATGTCTTAGCCTTTATGATTGCATAATTGTCTTTCCATTCAGCTATTAAATAGCAAGTTGCTGTAACCAAAGAAACAACATGCACTATTATATCACTCAAGATTTGATTGTAAAACACCAAGTATCCTTAATATCATAACAATAATGCCAAAGATGGGTATTATGCTACAATTTCAATGGATCTTAACAAAAGTACAGTAATTTATTTACAGTACCAAAAGTTTTAAATAGATATTGTAAATGATACACTAATGTATCATCCATATAAAAATAATTTATGTCAGTTATCCACACAGTGATACTACTCCTATTAAATAGTTACTGTTTTAAGCTTATCTATTTAATATGCCATCTAGACTAAATTAAATCTTAGCTTAAAACTTTTTGAATGTTAGTTATCCTGTAACTGGATGTTCTATAACTAATAATATTTTGCCTATTCCTAAACTTATGAAAATCTGACATTTCATTAAATGTTATAGAAGTAGTTTATTTTTGTTGAATCGTTAGCATTTGATGATGTTGTTTGTCTGTTAATTTTGAAATCGACGATAAAAATACCTGACACAAATATTAATTAATTATATTTTTTCATGGTGTATGCTTAATAGAATACAATAAGTAAACAAAAAAATATGAATGTTTAAGTATTTCCTAATATATTAACCAGTAGGTGTAAAATTAAGCTTCTATTTTTTTAAATTCTATAAGCATAGTTATGTATGTCCAAGAGAATCTATATTTTTAAATACGAAAGTATTTTTTTAGCATCTTATGTACTAAGTAAATTTATTTGGAATAAACTTTCAACAGACTGTACTTTGTGATAATAGAGAATCGTTTATAAAGGGGTAAATATTAGCTTAGGTGTTCTTTAAAATATGCTCTTATAAATACTGTTACCTTATAAATATTTTATCACATGTTGTGAATGGTGTTGTTAATTTTTAATCATAAGCTTATTTCTAGTGTTGACTGGCTTTATTTAAATAGTCGAGTTTAGTCTTTTTTTTTCTATTTCAAATATTTTCCTAAATAATGTACCTCACTTAGCCATCAGGTAAAATAAGCATAATATACTACAATCTTGACATTGTTTTCAAAAACTATACTTTGTGTTTCTTCATGAATAAAAACAATAAACTAAACTAATGTTGTTTAATTAACTGATCTAAGAATAACACCTACATTATAATATTTACAATTACAGTACTAATACATTATGCTGTCCTCAACATTTTGGCTTCTCGCTTCTCTTGTAGCATTTTCTTTTGTTCTTCTATTACTTGTTTTCTCTCTTCAAGGAACTCGCCATACTCCTAAAAAATAAGTTTATATAATGATATAAATACAATTTACAATAATTATTATTGACAATAACTTAGTTGTTGGATAATTTACTATCCTAAGCCAGTGCTTAACTACTATCCCACCTGTTGGTAAGTTGTGATGTAGCCCAAGATAATGAAGTGCAATGACTTAACAAAGCCCATTCACTCTTGCCTTGAAGACACCCACATTGTAATTGGATGAAAGGACAGATGCTGGCAACTTATTCCACTCCTATGCTGTACACACAATGTCGGAAACCATATGGTTCGAATGTGTGGTAATTCAACAACAAAAGGTTGTTATCTATATTGCTGATCATTTAGTAGTGTACACGGTGGTAGAATTCTTTTTCTACCTAAGAGTTTGTCTATGTAAGTACTTCCCTCTTATGAATTTCTGCTGCCAAGAAACAGTACCTGCACTGCTATTTTCCGATCTGAAGGGTTTAGAGATCCAGTGTAATTACAGGCTGTGAAGTATTACATCTCAGTCCTCTGAGGTGCATCTCTAACCCCCTTTATTTGAAGTTGCTGATGCAGATGTCTATGCAACTGCAGTAGATATTCCCATCAGTAGGCCTATTCGTTAATTTCATTTGCATCATAATTAAATTGAAAATTTTAAAAACCCTCAAAACAAAAAGAACTGATGATCTTCAAACGGCAGAAAAGATTTTTTTGAATCATAGCTAAGAACACTCAATCAACTCATTTTTCAAACAAAGAAACTGAATCTAAATCAGTTCATCCCTTTGGGAGCTATGATGCCACAGACAAACACACAGATAATAATGTCCTCCAGACCGAATTTCGGCCACAGCGGCCTGCCCCAGCGGAGACTAGCCATCGGCGCAGGACAGCATTACAGTGCCCAAGTGTATGCGCAAGCACAGGTGCACTCTATTCCCTCACTCTCATAATCGGATGGGATGGTAAACCGACATGACCGGAGAGAGATCAGGTGCAGGACCTATGGCTTTCGTGCTTTCCGAGGCATGAGGGTGAGACACCGCCAACTTCCTGACCCCGGGCAGTGACAGAATTTCTTGACAGAAAATTCAATAATTGAATTTTTGGCCCAATCCGGGATTCGAACCCGGAACCTCATGATCAGCAGTCGCACCACTACAACCACTAGACTCACGAGGCAGTCAAACAACACACAGATACACACATATTAAACATATAACACCGCTCTGTTGGCATAGGTGGTTAAAAATAAGAATCATTTTGTAGTGGATTGCATCATAAGTTTTATAATATTTCTGTTCTTATAAAAACATATCATACAATACAAAGTACTCCAAATTGACTTTCATTTTGATGTCGACAAAGTAAGTGAACAGACAAGTAAGCATGAATAAAATTATAATATTTGAGGAGACATAATATAATAACTGACACTAATAATATCAGTTTGTTACATTACTTTTATATATATATATATATATATATATATAAATACAATTTTAAAAATATTTTCACACACCTTAGCATCAAGATCTCTTACAACTTCAATCCCACATGTCCTTGCCGTTGCTATTAACATTGTACATATTTCTTGTAAAGGTCTCCATTCAAGTGGTGGATCCTGAGACTTGATTTTAGCTATTTCATATATATGTTTCAAAGTAATTTTGCCACAAGTTTCCTTTACTGGAATTTCGAAATATTAATTAACTAATAAAATTTTATGTAATAAATGAAATTTATAAATCTGCATGTTCCTAATTTGCCCAAGAATTAAATTTAACCCAAAGTTTAGTTGTTCTTTGAAACTTGATTAAGTAAATTTAAATAGAAAAATGTATTAATACACTTCTTAAAATTCATTATAATTATTTCTGTATTTTTACAATTGAATTGCAACTATACCAAATTCAATTTGAGAAATAATACTGCAATCAACTTTTAATTTCTAGTTATTAGTAATACTAACCAGGAAGCATAGCACCCCGAGTTACACCGGCAGCCTGCTTTAAAAAATATGTAGCAGGAGGTTGATGAATAGTAAGTTGGTAAGATCGATCAGCATTAACTTTAACTCTTGTAGGTAGGGGTATACCAGGTTTGATGTTCGCTGTCCGTTCATTAAAATCTTTGCAGAACGCGGCGATATTTATATTGCGCTAAAAAAATGAAAACAGGCATTGCACCAACTCAATTTAATGGCCTAAAAACTATGTTTTATCAAGTACCTGGCCAAGCATAGGTCCTAAAGGTGGTCCAGCAGCAGCCATTCCAGCAGGAATGTTCGTTCGTAACTTGGACGAATGATCGACTTTATCAGCCACTTTTTTCATTGATTTTAGTCTAGCTACCGATTTAGACATGATTTAAAGGAATTACTATTATATTTAAACGAAAAGTAATAGAAGTTGTTTTCATAACCTATATTCCATAGTATTAAATCAGTGTCAAAGTGACACTGACTGATAGTAGACTTGTAGAAAAAATATCGATATTTGTTGTATGATATATCGCTATTTTTTGCGATATCTTTTATTTCGATACATCAATATAAAATATCAAGAATTGAAAATGTATCCATCCATACTTTTAATATTATAAATGCGAATGTGTGTTTGTTTGTTTGTTTGTCCTTCTTTCACGTCGCAACAGAGCGTCGGCATGGCATGATTTTTTGTATAGGGATAGTTCGGTGGCTGGAGAGTGACATAGGTTACTTTTTTCCGCGGAAAAACATCTCATTCCCGTGGGAAAATAGAATATGTTGCACATGTTTGGCCTTCTTTCACGTCGCAACAGAGCGTCGGCATGGCATGATTTTTTATATGGGGATAGTTCGGTGGCTGTAGAGTGACATAGGCTAAAAGGCTTCAGCGGAAAAACATATCCGGTACATAACATAGACGGTACGATGGACGAACACAGAAGGTCAGAATATCTGGATTATTACGTCTTTTTACCAAAATTAAGATAAAAATGTATGGATCTGTATTTTTCCACACAGGACCAGTAAGAGAGCGATAAAAAACGTAAAATTCGACAGCTGATTTTCTTCAAACGTTTTGGTGCATTGTAATTCTCAGAATAGGCGATAACCTCGCAGACGATATTAAGTAATCCGTTGACGCTCTGCCTACCCCGTAAGGATTACAGGCGTGATTATAAGTATTGATCAGAAATACTATCACCACCTGTCACGCTTTCACCCTTAAAAGTAGAAACAGTTCTTAGTAAGCCTTATTAATAAGCCTTAGTAATATTTATTGAACGGAAATGAATACATTTCTTATATGTGGTTATGAATGAATCGGTATTACAATAAGAAAAATTGTGCAAAATTATAAGAAAAATAATTTTGAGAGTTCTTATTAACTAACGTATACACAGTTAAAATTGATTCCGCTAGATGACGTTACTAGGTTTTTAAAACGCGGCAACGAAATGTTTCGTGACATGTACTTAACGCCCGCCGTTGAGCCGCGCGTCAACTTATAGTGCATACGGTACCTAATACCTATACGCTTAAATTGTTTCTATTTCGTAGCTTATTCGACTGTTGTTGTTGTGATTTGGTTAAGGTTGAATGGATTTATATTGGCTTTCATTTTCGGATTTGTGTATTTTCGTGCATCGGTTTTGTTGATTTGGTTAGTATTTCTTTATACATATTTTGACTCTGGCTTTGATTTTGGAGTTTGTTTATTTAGAATCATGAATTGGTTTTCGTTGTTTTAGGTTGTTTAACAATATTTCAAAGGAATATTAATAGTATAGATAGTGTATACGGTACTTATACACTTACTTCTTTTTTCGTTAGTTATATTTATATTGACTACTGCTTTCGATTTCGGTTTTCTGCGATTTGTTTTGTGATTTGGTTCAAGTTGATTCAATTTTTACTTGGTTATCGTTTTCGGATTCGTGTTATGTCTTGAACTGGTTTTGTTTTTTTTTATTTTAAAAAATATTTAAAAGGAATATTTATTCCTCTTAGATATTTTGAACTTGCTTTTAAAAAAATATTTAAAAGGAAATTTAATTCCTTTTAGGGATTTTAACGTTTTTTTTTATAAATAGGTTTTTTGTTACTTCATAATGCCTCGCAAACGTAAGTCCAGCCTTTCAAGAGTATCTTCTCAAAGACAAGCGAAAAGATTAGCTCGATCGCTAGAATATTTAGAAGATGCTGAACTGAGCAGGCAAAAACAAGCAGAGCGTCCGGCTGCTTTTAGAGCATCTAAGACACCTTCTCAACGTCGGCAAAGGCGTCTTGAACAGACAGACGTCAGGCTGCTTTAAGAGCTTCCGAAACACCTTCTCAAAGTCAGCGAAGGCGTCTTGAACAGGCAGAGCGTCAATCTACTTTAAGAGCTACTGAAACACCTGCTCAAAGTCAGCAAAGGCTATTCGAACAAGCGGAACGTCAGGCCGCCTTAAGAGCCGCGGAAACACCTGATGAAACTCAACACAGACTCATTGAGCAAGCTGAACGTCAATCTACTATAAGGGTATCTGAAACACCAGAACAGAACACAGGCGCGAAGAGATGCAAATGCACAGCTCCAAGCTGAACGTAGACAAAATTTTCAAAGAAACAATTGGTCGGTTTTCAATGACGCCGCATTCAATTATGATCCGTTGATTGATTATAAAAATCACAGGTTAGTTGCTATCGGACAGATGGATAAGGCATGTCAATTTTGCAGCGCTTTAAAATGGAAGGATGAGACCGCAGGTATGAGCTGTTCCAATGGCAAAGTGTCTCTTCCGTTACTTGGGGAACCAGAAGAACCTTTGAAAACTCTCTTTTTATATGATGCTAATGAGTCACAACGCTGTTTAAACAGGATCCGGAAATATAACTCATGCTTTCAAATGACGTCCTTCGGAGTTAACCGGGAAATAATAATGCCGGGATTTTCGCTTACATTTACGGTGCAAGGGCAAATTTATAATAGAATAGGTTCACTTTTTCCAGCTGAAAACGAACATCATAAATTTTTACGAGTATATTTTATGGGTGACGAAGTAATTGAGGTAGACCGTCGCTGCCAATTTATCCAGGGAGTTGAGAGAGACACAGTGTTCAAAAATCAAAGATTCTTGCATGAACGTAACATTTTAGTCAAAACATTCAAAACTGCTTTAGAAAACCTACCTGAAGAGGATTATAAAGTCGTCATTCATGCAGATCGGACCCCTCGAGGAGAGCATGAAAGGCGCTACAATGCACCTTTGATAAACGAAATAGCAGCCATAATTAGTGCTGATCAATTTTCTTCACGAGACATTGTCTTGCGGGCACGTGATGATACGTTGCAATGGGTAGCCGATACACACAAGTTTTATGACGCTCTGCAATACCCATTGATTTACTTGAGCGTTATGTCAGCAGTAACGAGGTAGCGTGGCGTCTCCTTGGCTTCCCTTTACACGAAAGGCACCCAACAGTTACTCACCTTGCTGTGCACTTAGAAAATGGAGAGCGTGTATATTTCACCGAAAGAAATTTCCAAGAAAGAATTGCATCACCGCCAAAAACTACACTAACCGCCTTCTTTCAACTTTGTCAAACCGACCCCTTTGCAAAAACGTTGTTATATTCTGAAGTCCCCCGCTATTATACTTGGAACACATCTAGAAAGGAGTGGAAAGCCGTATTCAAGGCGCACCTGTTGCAAATTGGCCCGGTGTAAAGTCATCAGATGCCCTTGGTCGTGTGTATACCGTCCATGTAACTAATTTTGAATGTTTCTGTTTACGATTGCTGCTGCACCATGTTCGGGGTGCTACAGGATATAAAGACCTTAAAACTGTTAACGGTCAGGAATGCGCAAGTTATAGAGAAGCATGTGAAGCTCTGCATCTTTTAGAAAACGATAATTACTGGGATGAAACCATGGAGGAAGCTGTGCAGTGCAAGTCACCAGCCAAAATTAGGGATCTTTATGCAACTCTCATATCATCTTGCAGGCTATCTAATGCACATGGATTGTGGGACAAATATAAAGAGTACATGGCGGAAGATATTTTGCGAAGGTTACAACAGACACACGTGAACATGACATACAATGAACACATTTATAATGAAGCACTTGGAAAAATTGAAGATAAAGTAATGGCAATGGTAGGCAAAAAATTGAGCGACTTTGGAATGATAAGCCCTCAGCGAACAACCGAAAATGAACTAAGTGATGAAATTATACGTGAAACAAACTACGATATACCAGCTTTGCAGCAGCAAGTGGCGGAATTTGTACCCCGCTTGCTTCCCGAACAAAAACGAGTTTTTGACAAAGTATTAGGACAAATTGAATCTGGAAATGGTGCACTTTTCTTTTTAGATGCCCCTGGAGGAACTGGGAAGATATTTTTGTTAAATTTATTATTAGCGCAAGTACGAAAAGATAAAAACATTGCTGTGACCGTAGCTTTCTCCGGTATAGCCGCCACGATGCTAAGCGGGGGCCGCACTGCATATTCTGTTTTAAAACTCCCTCTATATCTAGCCCAGGAAGAATCGCCGATCTGCAACTTTAGCAAAAATAGTGCACGAGGTATAATGCTACGACAATGCAAACTTTTAGTGTGGGACGAAAGTACAATGTCGCATTAAAAAGCGGTAGAAGAACTAAATCGAACGCTCCAGGATTTGCGCAACATTACCGATGTAATGGGAGGAATGGTGGTTTTACTGGCTGGTGACTTTCGCCAAACTTTACCTGTTCTTCAAAAGGGCACACCTGTAGATGAAATTAAAGCATGCCTCAAGTCGTCTATTTTATGGAACAAGGTGATAAAATTCAGTTTAACTACGAATATGAGAGTGCATTTGTATAATGATATCAATGCTGGAAACTATGCTGACACACTATTAAATATTGGCGATGTGCGGTTGGAAACGGATGCTGAGGGCTGCGTTAAATTGACGAGAGATTTTTGTAATTTAGTACAGAGTCATTCCGAATTAATTGCGAGCGTTTATTCAGAATTAACGAACAACATGCATGAAGACAAATGGTTATGTGAAAGGGCGATTCTTGCACCATAAAATGAGAACGTTAACAAAATAAATTCAGATATTAAAGAGGCATTAAATCTTAGTCCTCAAGGCTGACAACGCATCTTCATTTTGATTCGCAAATGAGGATAGATGTAGATGTCTATGGGTCACAGCAACCACTTACCATCAGGTGGACCGTGTGCTCGCTTGTCACCCTCTTCCTATAAAAAAAAAAGATATATTAAGCGAAATAGCAGGAGAAATAACAGAGTATTTGTCAGTAGACACAGTTATGGACATAGAACAGAGCACTTCATATCCCGTAGAGTTTCTAAATTCCCTAGAGTTGTCAGGTGTGCCCTCACATAAGCTTCAACTAAAATTAGGCGTCCCAGTCATGCTATTGCGAAATTTAGATGCTCCTCGGTTATGTAACGGAACAAGGCTGCGTGTGACACATCTTGGACGGAACATAATCGGTGCTACAATTTTGACAGGCGTAGGAAAAGGTGAAAATGTTATGATCCCTATAATTCCCACAGATCTTTCTTTTCAATGTATATATATATTTAGAAAATGTCTTTTTGTCCGTGTTTTCAGGCAATGAAAAACTGCTACAATATAAGAAGGTAAATTTTGACACCGTGTTAATTATCGTAATAGCTCAAGTGTATATCGAGCGGTCGCGAAATCGTAATGCCTTGGTTCGCGTCCTGGTTTCGGTCCGACTTTTTTTTCCTTTTTTTTTCAAGTTCCCTTCTTTTGTGAGAAAATCTATTATTTAACAGTGGTAGAGCCACGCGGCAGCTTTGCTGTTGCACGTATGGGCCGGCTCAAACCAGGGTGGTACCACGACCTCACAGAATACCGGCGTGAAGTGGAAGCTCTGCTTCCGCGTTTCGTCTGGTGTGCAGGTGGCCGGAGGCCCAAATCCCCCCCCCCCCCTTATCAACATGGTAGCGGAATTAAATGATGATAGACTACCCCAGGAGGGTACCAGCATCCCTGGAGAATCCCTCGCTGAGCATCCACGACCATGTTTCTCCACTTCTGAGCGTGGGTGCTCAGGCTTCCTCGCGTATTCTGGGGGGGGGCATAATTCCGCTCAAGACCACGACTGCTCGGGGCAAACGGAGCAACAAGACCAAGGCGACCTCTGCCACACTGTCCATGATTTTTTTTTTATTTATTAAGGAACAGCAAACAGCTACAAAATACAGTAATATCTAAAATACAATAACATGATGTATTCACAATAATGTAGCCCACAACGCTATCCACATATTACTTACAATGTTAATTAAATTGTCGCGGACGCTGAATAAAAACTTTATAACTAAAAACTAAAAACAAAGAGCCAAAATAATATTATTTTTACATTTTTAGTTTTTCAAATATAGATCTTTTAAAAGCAAGAATATTCGGTGTAAACAAATCTATGTTACCATCATTGAAAAACTCGTTAAAGGAATGCATCATACGGCGAACTGGCGCGCGCGAGCCAGTATTTGTACGACATGTACTGACGGCGAACAAGTTACGAGCGTGCACAGCACGTATATGAGCACTTCTAGGAACTACGAAATTTAAATTGGAAACTAACTCAGTACTGCTAAATTTGTTGTTTACTATTTTATACAATGTTATAGCTTCAAGATATTTACGTCTACATTCAAGCGACAAAACACCAAACTCTCTCAGCAATGGGATACGAGACAAGTAAGATTTATGGCATCTATAGTACATGGCACGCAAAAACTTATTTTGAACTTTCTCAATAGCTTCTTTATATACTTTATAGTAGGGATTCCATATAGGTACAGCATATTCAAGCTGGGACCGAACAAGAGTTTTATAGAGGTATAAGTATGTGGTAGTTCGTTTGAAGTCAGTAGAAGATCTCATAACAAATCCGTACATTTTAAAAGCTTGTTTGACTATTTTATCAATATGGATGCTTAGTTGTAGCTTAGAGTCCAACTGAATCCCCAAATCCCTTACGTCTGTCACTTTGGCCAAGGACTTTTTACAGAGGATGTAATTAAAACGGACAATATTTTTCTTTTTTGTAAAGTTTATATAGTGACATTTTGGAATGCTCAATTGTAATTTATTAATGTTGCAATATGTTGTCAATCTGTCAAGGTCGCTTTGGAAAGATATACAGTCATCTATGTTTTTAATAGTTTTGTAGGCTTTCAGGTCGTCGGCATATAATAGGAAATTGGAGTTAAGAAAACATTTATCTATATCATTAACAAAAATAATAAATAATAATGGTCCAAGAATGGATCCTTGAGGAACGCCCGATGTAACCAAAACGTCCCTTGACTGATATCCATTTATTACAACTTTTTGGGAACGGTTTTGAATATAAGATGCAAACCAGCGCAGCAAATTACCACGAATACCATTGAATGCAATCTTGTTAAGAAGAATCTCATGATCCACCTTGTCGAAAGCTTTCTTAAAATCTGTATATACAGCATCTACTTGAAAGCCGTCATCAATTTTTGCAAATAAATTATTCGTAAAAGTAAGTAGATTACTAGTAGTAGATCTATGTTTAACGAAACCATGTTGTTCTTCAATGATAGCCCTGTGTAGAATCGGGTAAATTTGGTTGTGGACTAATTTTTCGAGGACCTTCGACAAGACGGAGAGAATAGAGATGGGGCGATAATGTTCAACATCATGTTTTGACCCACTTTTATGAACTGGAGTTATATTTGCATGTTTCCACCTCGTAGGAAAAACACCCTCTGACAAACACTTATTATAGATAATGTGCAAAGGCTTATAAATATTTTCAGCAGTTTGTTTGAGAAAGAGTGGAGGAAGGCCATCTGGACCAGGACCCCTTGGAAGTGTCTAAATTTTTGAGTTCATTTAGAATTTCAGTTTCAGTGAAGTAAATATTAGAAATTAAAATATCGTGACTTGAGGTACGTAAGAGAAGGGGGAGAGGGTTCAAACACTGATTGAAAGAAGTCAGAGAACATATTACATACCGTCTCGGGGTCGCTGGATTTAAGGTTATGGTAATGCAAAGTGGACGGAATTTTAGTCTCAGTTTTGCGACTCGATACATAGGTCCAAAAGTGTTTTATATTTTTAGTTATATTTTCCTCTACAGTGTCCATATACCTACGATAGCATTGTTTGCATTGGATCTTAAATGTATTTCTGTATTGGGAAAATTGTACGTAGTCACTTGGGTTTTTATATTTCTTCCACTTAGTCCAGGCTTTTTGTTTACATTTAAATGTTTTAATCAGAGGACGTGAAAACCAGACAGGAAATCCTCCGGGGCGAGAACTAGAACGTGGTGCATGTTGTTTTATGATGTCATCTATGCTCATATAAAAGGTTTCAATGCAGGCTTCAGATGGAAGCGTTTGCAGTAGTTCCGTCCAATTTGTTTTTTCAAGCTTGGAATTAATGAGGTCAAAATCTGCTTTACGGAAGTTATACTTGGTTAGAGGGCGCCTTTTCATTGGTTTATACGTCTGATGCATATCAGTAATCGCAATGAAAGGTGGATGATGGGAATCAGGAGGAAGTAGTGGATCCGTTGGGGCTCTAATAGTAGATGAGGTGTTAGAGATGAAAAGGTCCAGTAGTTTATCATTAGAATTAAAGATTCCATTATATTGCGATGCATTTAGAAATGCCATAAAATTCAACAATAGGGAATGTGTATAGGTGGATCCAGATCCATTCAACGGTAAAGGTTGGTTACAATAATCAGAAGTGGCGGATGATGATGGAACCCATGTCATATCAGGAATATTATAATCACCAATCACATAAAAGCTATCAATAAGAGGATCATTAAGGCAATCAAGTAACAGGTCAAAGTGTTTTTCATATGTATCCGGGGAGCTGCGAGGCGGAATATACGCTGCACTAATTACATGTTTCCTGATTTGGCTTGTACTAGGAATTTCGACCAGTAAACATTCAAGATGCTTAGAGTGCAGAGATTTATCCGGGTTTGAGGTGTTAAATATAGCAGGTTTCAGTCCACGCAGCACCGCCACCAGAACACCACCACCATCCTGTTTGTCGGTAGCTAAGCGGTCTCTGTCACATCTGTAAACCACGTACCTCTGATCTATAAATTCGCAGTTGCCAATGTCCGGAAGCAGCCAGGTCTCAGTGAGCACAATAACATCATAATTATTAGATAAGATATTCATGTAAAGTGTGTTTAATTTGGTCCTTATACCTCTACAATTTTGATAATAAATAATAAGATGATTTGTTTGAGTCATGTTATTCATTTAAAAAAAGAGCATTGTATTATGTTCGTTTTGCTAAGATAGTGTTGAGTGTGAACACGAGCTATTTTTAGCATAAATTTGTGCCTTATTGTACAGTAGAAAGTATTTCTGCAATATCAGAGGAATTCACTCTAACCTAAACGCCGTCCACTACCATCTCGAGACGGCGAGTCCGGCTCTGCTCTTTCTGACCGAGACGCAGGTGTCCTCTCCGGCTGATGTCTCGTATCTCTCCTACCCGGGGTACAAACTGGAACACTCCTATGTGCCTCGGGCTGGAGTTTGCGTTTACGTCAGAGAGGACATCTGTTCTTGACGCCTCGGCAGACTTGAAGGTTCGGACCTGTCCATCCTTTGGCTACGCGTAGACAGTGACGACCATCCGCGCGTTTACGGGTGCCTCTATAGGTCCCATAGCGGTAATGCCGAAACAGACCGACTCTTCGACCACTTCCAAATGGCTACAGATTCGTTGCTACAGCAGATCCCCTCCGCAGAGATCGTGATCCTCGGCGACTTTAACGCCCATCACGCCGAATGGCTTGGTTCACGTTTAACTGATCATGCAGGGAGATCTGTTCATGATTTTGCCTTGGCGTATGGTCTGACAAAACTGGTTACTTCGCTTACGCGAATTCCAGATGTGAAGGATCATGCACCTTCCCTGTTGGACCTTCTGCTGACCTCTCACCCGGACGGATATCACATTTACGTCGATGCCCCTTTAGGCTCATCGGACCATTGTCTTGTTCGGAGTATGGTGCCACTCATGCTGATATCGCAGTTGCATTCTGCAGGCTGCCGCCATGTTTGACACTATAGGTCAGCCGATTGGGGTGGGATGCGGTCTTTCTTTGCATCCTACCCTTGGGGGCAGGTTTGCTTCTCACCGGACGATCCCAACGTTGTTGCGGATTCTGTCGCTGATGTGGTACTTCAGGGTATGGAACTTTTTATTCCTTCCTCTGTGGTGCCCATTGGAGGCAAATCTCAGCCATGGTTTGGTCACCCCTGTAAAATATTATCATGCTATAAGCAGGAGTGCTACCAGGCCTGGGCTGATGCATCAGTGTCCTGGGATGTAAACACCAGCGCTCTGAAAAAGAAGTATAATTCCGCCTCCAGGTCCTTCAAAAGAGTCATTGCCAAGGCAAAGTCAGAGCACATAGGCAGAATTGGCGAGAAACTAGTTCGCCTTTCTTCTGGAACCCGTGCATTCTGGTCTCTCGCCAAGGCTGTCCAGGGGAATTTCTGTCAGCCATCTTTCCCATCTCTGCACAGGGAGGACAACTCACTGGCCCATACCGCAAAGGAGAAAGCCGATCTTCTAGGCTCTTTCTTTGCGTCCAACTCGACTCTCGATAACGGGGGGAGTACGCCGCCGACCATCCCGCGGTGTGAGTGCTCCATGCCGGAAGTGCAGTTCACACAGCGCTCGGTTCGTAAAGCACTTCTCTCCCTGGACATCCACAAGTCGAGTGGGCCTGACGGAATCCCCCCAATTGTGCTGAGGACGTGTGCTCCAGAGTTGGCACCGGTTTTAACGCGTCTTTTCCGTTACTCCCACTCCCTAGGCGTAGTCCCAAAATCATGGAAGGCGGCTTTAGTCCACCCTCGATCGATCGAATCGATCCCTAAAAAGGCGACCGCTCAGATCCGTCCAACTACCGGCCTATCGCCATCACCTCCTCGTTCTCCAAAACAATGGAGTCCATTGTAAACTGCCAGTTCATGAGGTACCTTGAGGATCAACAGCTGATTAGTAACCGCCAATACGGTTATTGCCGTGGTCGGTCAGCTGGTGATCTTCTGGTCTACCTAACTCACACATGGGCGGAGGCAGTAGAGTCCAAGAGGGAGGCATTGGCCGTTAGTTTGGACATTGCAAAGGCCTTCGATCGGGTTTGGCACGAAGCGCTTCTTTCGAAGCTCCCTTCCTATGGGCTTCCCGAGAAATTGTGCGACCAGCTTTCTTGCAGATCGGGGCATCAAGGTCGTTGTAGACGGTGCAAGCTCCGATTGCAAGCCTATTAATGCTGGTGTTCCACAAGGCTGCGTGCTATTGCCGACGCTGTTTCTTCTGCATATCAATGATATGTTGCAAACCCGTATCATTCATTGCTATGCAGATGTCAGTTTAGTTTTTTCTATTATATCAATAAGATCAAAAAATAGGATTCATGTTTCATCAGTATGTAATTTGTATCTTAATGTAATTTCAAAAAAAAAAAAACGAGCAAAGCTCGGTCATCCAGGTACTTTATTTAATGTTTTATAAATTTATAATTTTATGTCTATGATTATCAGGTTCATGAACAAAACAAAGATCATGTTTAATGTCCATGTCACACCTACTATGCCGGTAGTTGTTGGGAGCACTATGCTCAATGTTGTTGACGAGTACATTTTTATCCGGGAAAGATGGTCCTTCACTGTTTGCCGTATGAGGTCAAGGTCACTCGGCGAGCTATGGAGGGGGCTATACTCAAGGTTTCTCTGCGTGATAAACTCAGTAATCAGGATATCCGCAGGCGAACCAGAGTGACCGATGTAGCCCAACGGAACGGAACAGCCGGCCCATTGCCACTTCAGCTCACTAGCTGAAGTGGCAATGGGCCGGCCATATAGCTCGAAGAACCGATAACCGATGGGGAAAAAAGGTTTTCGAGTGGCAGCCTCGTACCGGTAGGCGTAGTATAGGGCGACCCCCCACTAGATGGAGTGACGACCTGGTAAGACATATGCGGGTGGCTCAGGTCCGTGCTTTGGGGCATTACTTGGGGGAGGCCTATGTTCAGCAGCGGACTTGTGAAGGGCTGTAATTATGATGATGATGATTATCAGGTTCAGGTATATAATATAACAAAGACTATATAACCACTTGACTGCGCATACAAAGCCCCGACGCTCGAAAACTATTAGTATTTTGTCGCCTATGCATCGCCTATGGTACTATTAACCATTTTAGTATTGTCCAAGTGTTAGACCTGTGTGCACGCTAAATTAATGCAAATTTTTATAACTTTTATGCAATTATAATGCATCAAAATGCCTTCATGCGCGGTGAAGTGGTGTGGGAAACATTCCAGGACAGATTTCGAAAAAGAATGGAGTAACTTTTCATTGCTAAGTTTACTTATATATTTTTTAAAATATGAAAATTATTGTTGATTGATTCAGATTATGAGCCACCGCAGGGGTCTATCTAAAACGGTGGCCGGGTAAATAACGACATGGTTGAGTCGCGCGTTGATGTCTTTTGGAAAAGTCTCGTTCTATTATTAGACAATTCTAATGCTTCTATCTCTTTCTTTCCCTTTGTACGTTTATCGTAAACATTAGTACTTACTGTTACCTTTAATAGCTGAAAGTCGATATCGAAAATAATAAAATTAAAATTAATAAAAAGATTATTCAATTCACTCACTGTGAAAAAATACTTATCTACTTTTAACCGTCTTCAGAAAAAAGAGGAGGTTATCAGTTTGTCGGTATTTTTTCCTAGTTAAAGTTTATAGTTACCTAGTTAAATTACTGTTAATATATTACTGTACACTCCTCGACATTTTATGATAAATCTTTTGCTGTTCTAGGAGTAAGACTCCGGAACTCCTTACCCCAGTCCATTAAAAGTGCTCAATCTTTAAATGTGTTCAAGAAACAAATTAAGGAACACTATTTGTCTCTTTAACTCCTCTCTCTTCCTCTTCTTAGTTATGGTCACTAATATACCTTAAGTATGTTGTCACTTTATAGTATATAAGTTGTATTTTTTGTCTAATTTAGTGCACCCTACCCGTTAATCTTATTTTTATTTTTATTAATTTCATCTTCTGGGTTGTCTGGAAGAGATTGCTATGTAGCAATAAGACTAAACATACTCAGTACACAAACAATAAAGATTGCTGGTGAATCTCAGACAATTCAGATCATGAAAAGATGCCCGCAGGGTGGGGTTCTTTCACCTCTCCTGTGGAACATGGTCATTAATGAACTCATCAGCAAACGCCTTTTGTTTTTCCCTCATTGTTTGTTCATTATTTGTTATATTTATGTTTTGTTGGTGTACAATAAAGAGTATTGTATTGTTAAATTAGTTAGATTGGTGTACCAAATCAGAACGGCTTACAATTGCAAAAGGACACTTAAGACGAGTTATTGTACGGATCTACTACAATAATAGATATTTGTCGTCGTTGTAAAATTTTTAATAAGAGGGTGATCAATGAGAGTGGTTCAAAAGTGCTGTCTCCAAAATATAATACTAATTATTTTATGAGAACGGTTTTAAAATCTCTGATTAGGTATTATTGATTCCCGTATATTCATTTTCATCAATTTGGAATAGAATCAACAAATCATTTAATTGAATTAGCAAGATGCATAATTTACAAATATGTAGACGCTTGTTTATATTTTTTTACAAAGAACAATCAGGACCCTTAAACTTTAATTCGAAATAAATAAAACAAATTAATTCATTTCAAAAATCAATAATAATAAAATAAATACATATTTTCGTTGTAACTGATTGATTTTGATTAAATATTATTTCTATGATTTTAATTGAGTATTTTTCATAATGATAAAATCCATTTTATCGATAACGAATATTTTTCTTTATTAAGAAGAGCAACCCTAAAGATAGCCATAACAACGCAACTTGACCATTCGCAGCCACGCGTTCTTCCTCGCCCCCCGGCCCGCAGTAGTGAGTCGTGTGTTTAGAAGAAATCTGCCTATACGCTCTCTAGTGGTTATATTCTCTATGTAATATAATATACTCTGTGAGTAATAGATTGGTTTTTATATTTTTATTATTATTAATTAAGATTTTATGCCTGGATGCTTGTCTTTTAAGCCATTTATTCATTTCATAAAATAATACTGTTAGGTATTGGAAAATTACTTTTTCGGATTATAATCACCTGTTCATTTAATGTTGCTGTAAAGACATAAAAGTAACTGTAAATATATAGGCAACTTAAATTTTGCTAACATTTTATTGCCTGTTGTTAATAACCGTCGTCGGCGGGGCCCCATTTTTCTTAAAGTGCCCAGGGGCCTCCAAGGGTCTAAGGCGACTCTGACTAAAAAACCCCCTTCGTCGTAGGTATTTCCTCAATTTTGGGGTACTGCGATTGACCTTGCTGAGAGAGCGAGACAATATTTTATGCCTCCACACCGCATGCAACTTTACAAGGCAATCTCCTTCCACTTTACCGCATCTGGACTAGAGTGATCTAAATCGTTAAAGAAATACTCGTAGTTTTTTAAATCGGCTTGACTTAAAAGTGCTGCAAAAATATGTTGCATCCCTTTGTACATTCTATCGCCTATACCAATGGGAATCATCAGATAAATTGTTCGTACTAATGTCAACCAGCAAATTTTTCCACAGCACATAGGGATACATTAGCGATACCATTTGGGTGTTTAGCGGTCCACCACTGTACAATTTACCAGAAGTTTCGATCCTTTACCGAACTTCATTGTGTAATCAGTGACCTTGAAAAGCCTACTTCTTTTTAAAAGGCTTGCAATACATCTGCAATGCCCATTGTGTTGAAGTTATTCATGGGGGTTCGTAATCACTTAAAATCAGGTGAGCCTCATACTCGTTTGATCCCTCTTCAAAAGACATCGAATTCTTTTCCTGTACTCAGACATAGCAATGTTACTGTACTTAGTGTTTAAGCACTACGATTGAAATAAAGAGACCTAATTTTTAGATCGAAATACAAGAGAAGGTACACACATGTAATTGACATCAAAGGTATTTCACAACTGTTAGTTTCTTTAAATTGTGGTAATACTCTCAAAAAATTACAAGTATTCAAAATTCTTGTGGTTGAACTCTTTATGCATACGACGTTTGGCGTGGTACCAAAATAAATAAGATAGCTATATTATTCTCCCCCTTTTGATTTTATATTAGGTTGGCATGCCTAATTAGTGCATGCCCATAAAGTATGACATTGACAGGTACTGTCTGTACTCTGTAATACTAAGAACACAAACTAATAAGAGTACTAACGTAACTAAGAAATTCAGGACTTCATAGGCGTGATTTTTACTGGCAGCTGTCGCAGAGATCTATCTTTTATGAACTAGGTATACAAGGTTTTCTTTTCCATTCCATGGACACATCAATTTATGTATCATTAGCGAAACAAAAAAACGTCGACAAATTCATTTAGTCTATGATTTAATAAGGTTAAGGGTTTTGATTAATCCGGTCTTATTCATATCAATGAGGCAATAAAAACATAATCTAACAATACAAAACAATTCATACAACGTAGTTGCATAGTGCGGAATTTCGCACTATAGCGGTTAGTTAAAATATCTCGTTATGAGTTTCAGAAGGAATAAATAATAGCTGCTCATAGAAGCTCTCAAACTCACTCAAAATCTCAGGTGTCCTGGAAACGATGTTGCCTTACTCGATCTTCAGTTTCGTCAGTAGAATTTTTCTAGCAGACAGATCTCTGGCAAAGGCATTGTGTCTTTTGACTTGTGACTTTGATCGCTTCTTCAATACTAGCTGTATTGAAGTTACGTACCGCTGCATGTATTTGGAGATGCCTGTTCAGTTGCCTATACGCTGTTGAATCTGCTGAGAACTGCACCTTCATTTCCCGTTTAACAGTCACGAGATTAAAAGTGTGTTCGAAGAGTTTTTATATTCTTCTGCGACGCCACTTGCAAAACTTAAATCCATCGCATGAACAGTTTCCACGAGCTTGATATTCATATTGTCCACTGCATTGCAGTCTTCTGGATACTGAAGACGATTTTGTAACTTGAGCTGAAAGTTTTCAGGACTTTCGATTAGAGCACGAAGGCGACGAAGCCTTGACTTCATTATTCAGGACTTTTTACTATAATTTGAGCTGTGGCTCACACAACACAGGAATGGTTACCTTTATCACCCACAACTTGACAGTTAAATTTACAGTGCTCAAGATGTTCTCAAAATGGAAAAAACAAACTTAATCAGTCGCAGGATAACGCTATATGAGTTAATAACTTCTTGTACACTCTCAGAAGTACTCAGAACCATTAACTAAAATGGCGAACTGGCCGATGGGCTGACATTATGTGTCGTCATATTTTAGTATTGTAGGTTTAGAAAACTGACGAAACAAGGTTTCCTCCTTTTACACGTGTAAAATCACATACGTTAGAAAGAAACATATACTATTTTTATTTTTGCATAGAATTGTATAATATTCTGTTATACAATAATCTTTATGAGTTTTAAACATATTTAGATAAAATTTTTAATTGTTCTAAGAACTGAACTGAACAAGATTCACCAATCTTAAGCTCACAAAACAATTTTTTCTCACTTAAACCAACTTGTAAACTCCTTAGATCGCTTCGAACTGTCAAAGTTGTTTAGCAAAGTGTAGTTTGCTACACAAAAAAAACTAGCACGGAGAAAGGGACAAACAATCACACCGTTCTGTCTCATTTCTATGCAAGACGTATGCTGAAATCTATCTTTTTCATCTGCGAATGCAAAAGAAGTCGTCAATTTGTCTATAGGTTTCTCTGTCTATGGGTATAAATGTATGAAAGTGTGCCAAACTACTCTACCAACATCAAGACATGATATTTGTGTTTTGAAAAACAGTGCTGACAACATAGGTGAATTATATTGGTGCTGTAAATGTCTATCCTTGAATAATTTTATCGATATAATGTAATAATAATAATAATAATTTATTTGACTTTCAATTGACTGGTTACACTTATGTATTATACCTATTTTAAATTACAAAATTACATTTCGAAGTAGTTGGCGTTAACGGCCATACTAGTATAGACTGTGTTATAGCCTTCAGCGTCTTCCACCCTGAGTAGTACAGTACAAATACAGTAAAAAATGACAGATTACTTCACTATATAATGCACAAACATGTTAACTTAAATATAAAATTAAAAAAAATTAAGAGGAAACTTTCAATTACCACAAACCTGTGTGTGTGTGTATGTGTGTGTGTGTGTGTGTGTGTGTGTGTTTGTGTGAATGTGTGTATGCATGTGTGTGTGTTAGAACTTAAATACTGATTAACTTCTCTGTTTCCAGGTAATTAAAGCGTAGTAACTAATTTAGAATTTTAATTTTGTATTTATTAGGCGACAAAGGGTAAATATTGTTTACTTTATTTGCTACATTATATAAATAATTGCTAGTGCACTTGCACTTGGGACACAACAAAAACGAGTACATACCTATTGTACGATATTCTACTGGGTTTGGCGACTTACCGCCACAATCTCCCTGCAACCACGAATCCAGGGGCTGGCTACAGGAGCTCGGGGCAGTCGATGCAATGATAGTAGTATCCTAGTTCAGCAGAGTGTATCGCACAAGAGTCCATAGGGCACAAGCACAACACTTTCAGGGTGAAAGAGATCTTGAGAGATGAGCTTGAGAAACACGAATATAGGCCAAATAAGTCAAATCGAAACTTGCTACTTCGCAGCAAAACTTGGTTAACACCATCTAAGATGATAAACTGATAGGATTTTTCTTTTCATAAATCTGATTTTTAAAATAAGTTAACTAAACCTCCTATTTAGATTTGTTAAATATTTTAAATTTTATCCTGCATAATGTAAAATAAACCTGTAGCAAAATAATAAAGTTTCTTTCAATAATTTATAATTTTTTTTTTGCGAAGATCATTTTTAAATACTTTAAAAAAAGAATTTCAAATAACACCTTAGTATTATTTATCTATGTATTACTTATAATCAAATAAAAACTTGTGCGGATTATGTTGATTTGTTTATCGATAAAAAATATCGACATAGTCCACGCCATACGTTGCTTACGCATTCAGCCAGCGCTATCAGTGGGTGCGTTTGGCAGAAAAAAGCGCTAGCAAGCGCTTGTAAGCAAAATGGCGATCGTAAGCGGTAAGCGCTGTCAAATCGTAAGTAGCTATTTTCCTCCAGGACACGATGTTAGTTTTAACCGGGGAATCTAACCTAATTTAAATATATGTTTGTAAAGTATTCATATTAAAAACTTACCAATCATGAATTTTTAATAACATGTATATGATTATTCATGTCAATATATTACTTAAAACTAATATTGCACAAAACAACTTATAAACTCTACTTTAAAACTAACAAATTAAATAAGCAAAATGGCGGATTGTGTCAGCGCAACTGAAGTAGCAATCGTGTCCTGGCCGAAAACTATTTTAGCGCTTACAAGCGCTTGCTAGCGCTCTTTTTCTGCCAAACGCACCCATTGTATCGACACGTGTACGATTTGATGGTATGCGTAAACGCGATGAACACAAACACAAATGTTGTAGTTTGCGTTTATAGTGACACGATTTAATTTTGCATTTGTATACATATCTATGGTCATCCTAAGTCTGTCAGATGTCAAAGTTTTGATGGAAACTGTCGACGGATTATTGCTTCTGTTTTATCGTTTAAATAATAGTTTGAAGTGAATATGATACTTAAAAATGATGGGAGTTTATGTATTAGGTATCTGTGCATTTGAACTATTTGAGAAAACGACGAAGAAGTGCTTAAATGTTAACCTCAAGTTATTTTGATCGCTTATGCGCCTTAAGAACTTGAATAACTATCGTCAATGACTGTCCGCTGGGTTCAATTGTTGTCAAAATCTCCCGTAATTTTAAAGAGAAAAAAATTATAAAAACGAAAATCCCGAATGAAGTGAAGTCAAAACTTAAAGGACAAGCATCCAAGCCTAACATCTTAATAAAAATGTCAGATGTTATTGTCAACTGTCAAGTCAACTAGCCAATCAGTGTTGCCGTTTTAGCGACTTTCCCGCTAGATCTAGTGGATTTTAACAATGTTTAGTGGATAAAAAAATCGTTTTAGCGAGAAATAATTATTAAGCGACTTCTAGCGACATTTGGCCTTTTGAGACGGCGACTTTTTTTATGAAGTAATTAATTTCAAATAAGTAATTTATCATATGTCCAATTTTGTAGTCTACCGTTAGTAGCACTCTATATATAATATAATTTCTCGGGAATTCCCGAACATAAACTAACAATTCAATGTCATTAATTCACTTTCTCTGTTTCGACCTGAGACCATGTTCTAAGGTTTCGACGTACAAAAATGCAGCAGGAGTATCATATTCGAAGATTTATGTAATTTTGCAATAGTAATATTATCACTACCGCACTCAAGTGCAGAATTTGAACGCGTATTTGGTGCTGTGAATGTAGTTAAAAGCAAACTGTGAAACAAGCAATCAGAAAAACCTTTAAATTCCATTTTTCTTATTAGAAATCAGTTAAGGATTAAAAAAGAATTGCGCAACGTATGATATTCCCGTAGATGTTGTCAATCAAGTCGGTAAAGGTAAACTAAAGATGGGAACTGGAGACATTGGCGAATCTTCAACTTCCGCCGAAGTTTTTTTGAAGATCTGGATCCATACTCCGCTATTAATTTTGAAATTTAGGTACAAGAACGTACTGAAGTAATTGTTTTATTTTTAATAAGATAACTAATGTTTAAACGTGGTTTAGAGATTTATTTTTTTACAATATTTTTTTATTTTATACATGAATAATTTTTGTTTTGGTTGTCAAGTCCTTAACCTACACTATATATAATTAATTTATATGAAATAGGGTCCGCTCTTTTTAAGGTTTTCTGAATTTATTTTCGGTATTCATTGTATACCATTTGGCAAGATTTTTCAGTTAGACCAATGGTACCACGAAAATGTACCTAAGGACATCTAGCGGATTTAAAGAAAAAGAAAAATCCTGTTTCTGGCGGATTTTTTCTGTTAGTCTAGGGACTTTAATATTTGTAGAACGGCAACGCTACAGCCAATTGTCAATTCGTCGCTCTCGTTTTAGTATGATGAATTAGTGTTCTGTGATGATAAAATCACGATCAAAATTTTATTAAATTTGATCATCAACTTTTTATAAGTGTGCTCGAATTAATTAAAACAACTCATATCTCTTTTATCATGACATCTAGGGCAACTTCATTATTTGTGAAATGTAGTCCACAATGTGTATAAACTCATTTGTCTGTTGTAAATAATATACATTTTAATTGACTTTAGTGCAATATGTGGTCGTTTTTCTCGAGGGATCCCACAAAGGATTTCCCATACGAAGTTGGGGATCCAGTTCATGGATTAGAAGATAGGTCTGTATGGTCTTTACACAAAGGAAAGAAAAGAGGTACACAAGATGAGGTGTCCATTTTCTTGTTCGATGTTCAAAAAAGTTCAGAGACTCTGTTTGATATAGCAAAGGCATCGCTCAAAAAACTAAAAACTATGAGACATCCTAGCCTGTTACATTATTTAGATAGTTGTGAAACCGAGAAATTTTTATATGTAGCTACAGAATTAGTAGAACCTTTGGTGACTCATTTGGAAGATTTGAAGCTTGAGGGCCAACAAAAAGACTTATTTCTTGCTTGGGGTATTTTTCAGATTACTGTAAGTATTTTTTTCTACTGCTAGTAATATAAAATAAATGAAATACCTAATGTTATGTGTACTGAGCCACTTGATTTATAAATAACAGGATGTATTTGCTTTCTTGGCTATAAAATTTACCCTATAAGAAATTTCATTCAAAGACAGCTTTTATAGAATGTTATGCTCCACTACTATATCCATATCCCTTTCAAGCCCAATTTAAAAAAAATGTTATTGTTTTTTCACGGGGGTGTGTTTGAAGGACTACAAGGCTCATGTAAAAATTAATAAAAGAAATCCAAAACACCACCAAGTTCCATAACAACCACTTCACGATTGTAATGTCTGGACTCAAACTTTAATAGTGCACAATCGTGATGCTATTGGGTTTTTAATTTTAGTGTGCTTTTTAATATTGAAAACAGCAAGCATTTAGGTATTATTAAAATATATAATCACATGATTAATAAGTAATAATTAAAGGAACAACATACAAAGATCTAACATGCAAAAATCACTACAATTGAGATCAAAACTAAAGCAGTCTTTACTATTGTTTCATCAGACTTAAAACTAGTATAAATAGCTATTATTTTTTATCATCATCATCATCATCATCATCATTACAGCCCTTCACAAGTCCACTGCTGAACATAGGCCTCCCCCAAGTAATGCCACAAAGCATGGTCCTGAGCCACCTGCATCCATCGACTTCCTGCATATATTACCAGGTTGTCACTCCATCTAGTGGGGGGTCGCCCTACACTACGCCTACCGGTACGAGGCTGCCACTCAAGAACCTTTCTTCCCCATCGGTTATCGGTTCTTCGAGCTATATGGCCGGCCCATTGCCACTTCAGCTTACTAATCCGTTGGGCTATGTCGGTCACTCTGGTTTTACTGTGGATATCCTCATTTCTGAGTCTATCACGCGGAGAAACTCCGAGCATAGCCCTCTTCATAGCTCGCTGAGCGACCTTGAGCGTCCTCATACGGCCAGCAGTGAAGGACCACATCTCAGATCCGTAAGTCATCACTGGCAACACGCACTAGTTGTACAATCTAGTTTTTAGAGATTGAGGTATACCTATTATTTTTTATGATAAGCAGCAAAGCAGTTCTGTTTCCTTGAGAAGCACAAGTACACATCACATTTTTCACAACTAAGCTTAGATCGACTCCTACATCCTTCCATTCAGCATGCATGGGAATTGTCAATAGCAGCAAAGCTTGGGAGGTGTTCATAGCCATTATACCCTTTAGCTTGAGATGGTTGATTTTATCTCCTACACTTTGGTGTGTATGATTCAAAATTTTCGGCTTGATCAGCATCATCACTTTAATTCCCCTTCTGCGAATGGGTGTGCTGGTAAGTCCATCGGCTACTTGCATTCTAAAGTCTAGTAAGTCCATGGTTTTGTTGCTTCGGATTTTGGCTGCTGCGCATTCCAATTTGTACAGGCGCCATGCAATACAAACAGCCAGATCAATGAAATGAAGTATTACCTTCAGTGTCCACTTTCTTGTCTTCATGAAGGTGCAGTAGTATTCCTTTGATTGGTTAAGGATATTTACACCGCCCATATAACTATATGTTTGTTGTAGTACACGAAATTTTTTGGTGCAGAGACGTCTATGAATCCTGACTTTTTTTATCACAGCACTTCACAAATGTTGTTTTGTCTCGAGAAATGCAATTTTATGCGACTGCTGTAATTCACCGTGCTGCATTCGGCGGTCAGGTTTGAAATCAATGTTCTTGTGTTCTGGTATTTGGTTCATCATTAGCGTCGCTGTGCTGTGCAACCCAATGGTGTTCAACTTTTCAGGCAGAGATATCAACGAGAACAAGTGATCAAAGTAAATAAAGCTCCCTTTTGGAATTGACTTGGAGAAATGTAAGATTACTGACGTCCCAACCCTCAAAGTTCTGTCTCCGAATGGAGTGTTGGCACCTCTGCAGACTTCAAAGTCTATCATGAGACCTACATGAGTTATGGCCACAAATATCTTTAGACCTTGAGGTCGAGGCTTACCTTTGATCAGTTGTCGCAGCATATGTAGCATTAGTAGCATAGCATAGCATTTGTTCGTCAATAGAATAAAATCCTGGCTGTCTTTCCAATCGGTCACAAGTTTCTTTGACGCGGTTAAGTAGAGGTTGGACTTCCGGGAGTGTATTAGTATTACCTGGTGGAGCAGTATCGCTGTCGACGACGTGAAAAGCTGAATGCAGTGTCTTGAACCTTTCTCTAGTCATAATGTTTGCCACCATATCCATACGCATCCCATCTCGCCAAAACATAAATAGCCGTGGGTATTGGATAACACCCATGATCAAATGAATACCAACAAGTTTTTTCAGTTCAATGGAATTCGTATTTAGAATCCGGCCTGTGCGAAGCATGTAGTAGTTGTTACTACACATTGCAGATTGTTCAAAAAACTCGTCATCAAAGTAGTCACTGAAATATTCTAAAGGCCCAAATTGCAACTGGAGGAACCCATGGCAGGTAGTCATGTTCTTTTTGATTGAATGGTACCTGCCGCCAAATTCTTCTTCTAGCCTCAGAGTGTCTTTGGGTCACATTTAAAAGATGCCGTCGTGCACATGGTGGCGGTGCTGGAGATGACGCAGTAATTCTATCATCAGGGATCAATGACCTTTAAAGCGGTAATTCTGTTTCATCATCTAGTCCTTCTACCTCAGGTTCGTTGCCATCACCAATGTGCCGGACGGGCGAAACTCTCCGGAGTAAATGTTGGCGAAGATACTTCGCGAGTCGCTCACGTCCTACACCTATAGGTTCCGGTGGGTACTTTCACTGCCGTCTTTGTAGGTGCCGCTGAAATATTGTGGACTGTGGTTCAAATCAAAATGCACGATTAACAAATACAAATAGCAAGGTAGTGGTCAGCGGTTCGACTGATTGATTAGTCGCGAAATTTTATAACTATTGTTACGGTTGTTAAACTACGGTTGTTCACTATTGATTGGTCACTGTATATTTCAAAAGATTTCTTTAAATGTACTGTGGTATCAAAGATCTATTGGTAGTAGCTGGTTTTCTAACACTACTGACTAGCAGCTATTATCAACTAAACTAGTTGATTTTATCACTTGTGTAACTGCGGATATCAGTTACCACTTTCGCTATATGTAACTGCGAATATCAGTTACGACCTTTTTCGGCTAGCTAACACTTTCACTATTCACTATATACTGCTACTAGTCACTTCAGCTACCACCGGATACCACTCACTTCACTTCACTGTCACTGGTAGTTCTTCACACTACTACTGGTACTGGGTCCCGAGCCCCTAAGGTAGACTTGGGCAATACTTTGCAGTGAGCCGCTTGCCATTTTCCGTTTGCCTCTTTATTGCATAAACTTTTCACTATACAAATGGCATAAATTGCAATATTTTCTATACAAAACTAATTGCTACACTAACATGCTATACATCATTAAATCGGTAGTCCGGCACTTTATTAGTATATCATAAAGGTTACTCAAAATATTAACATTGTAAAAAGTTATTAAACGAAATGTCCAAAATTTTCATAATATTTGGGTACATTAATTCTTTGATTTTTCTATAACTACGAAATGCGTTTAATTATACAAAAATATCCCTAAACTTCTTTAATCTATAAGCCATATGCTAATTGAATGTCATATTTATAACTCTTTTAGAACATAAAATTATTTTCCTTATTTTAGTATGAACTATTACGCAGTTAACTAAAAACTTTTCCACGATAAGACGCGCTGTGATTGGTCGATTTTTTGGTATATAATAAAAGTTGTTTATATCACTTGTTATCAAAACGACATTCTATACAAATATACTAAGAGTTATAAATATGCTACACAACTATATTAATACACGTTTTCATCCAGTTTTGTTGGTAATTTCATTATTAATACAAAAAACAATATTCTTTATAACTTCGTTTCTTAGCGTTGTTAGGCCGTCGCGAACATCTCTCCCGCCGTTCAGCGTCGCGACGATTTTCTCACAGCGGCGCTGCATCCATTTCGGTGAGCGACGTTGCTTCTACTTCGGCAGCGGCACGAGTTTCCTGGTTGGCCTCTTGATTAGGCCGTTTGCTGTGCGTACCTCCACAGTGCGGATCTGTCCGTCCGCACCGGGGTAAACAGCTTCCACCCTCCCTCGTGGCCAGGTGTTACGTGGTAACTGGCCGTCAGCTATGAGGACTGGCTCGCCCACCTGGAGATTGGGACCTCGCCCATGGGCCTCCCGCCGGTTTTGAAGTTCCGGTAAATACTCTCGGACCCAACGCTGCCAGAACATGTCAGCGAGTATCTGGGAGCGTCGCCAGTGTCTTTTGCTATTCATATTCTTTTCATCAAATACTCCAGGTGTCGGAAGTCTCGCAGATCCTCCTAAAAGGAAGTGATTTGGAGTGATGGATTCGTTATCGTTGCTGTCTACAGAGATGTGAGTCAATGGTCTGCTATTTACTGTGTACTCCACCTCGCAGAACAGCGTGGCTAATACTTCCTCATGCGGATGTCTCTCATGAAGGACGGTGTATAGTGCCGTCTTCACGCATCGTATGAGACGTTCCCTCTTGGTTGGTGTTTTATGCAGCAAATTGATAGGAAGTCGGGCGAGCTTTAGGTTGGAGCTCAGCTGATCGGTACCCGTTTTCCAGATTAATCCGAGTATCTTTTCCTCGGTTCCTTTGTTTCCCAGATCGACTGACTCAGATGCTTCATGGTCAGGTTCTAATTCTTTTACAATTTCTGGTGCGTTGGAAACCCATTTTCTTAATTTGAAGTGCGCGTTTTTGTGTATGTCGCGTACTTCCTTCGATATTCGCATTGCCTCTTCCAGAGACTGGAAACTGTTGAGATAGTCATCCATATAGTGGTTTTGAATGATAGCTTCTACGGCTTCTGGATACTTGTCTATGTGTTTTTTAGCGTTCCAGATCTTCGCGAATATGGCTGTGCAGTGTGAACTGGCTGCACCGAAAATGATCGACGTCATTCTATATTCCTGTGGAGCTTCATTACGTCGAACCCCTCTCCAGATATGTCTTAAGGCATCTCTGTCTTCGGGTCTGACTTTAACCTGCATGAACATTTCGGCTATGTCCGCGGAGACAGCGATATTATGGCGGCGAAAACACATCATGACCCCTGGTAGTGATTGCAGTAGGTCTGGACCCGTGAGCAGGAAGTCGTTCAATGACACAGTCGTTTTGGCTGCGGCATCGTGTACTATTCGAAACTTCTCTGGCTTCATTGGGTTATGGACGTCGAAATGGGGTAGGTACCATGTTCTTCCCGGTGTGCTAGTTTTCGGTGCTATCTCGGCGTATCCTTTTTGTACAAGGGAATTCATTTGTTCATCATACTTCCTTTTTAGATCTTCCTCTCGATCTAATTTTCTTTCAATGGAAACGAGCCGTTTTATTGCTGTTTCGTAATTACCAGGCATCTCGATATCCTTTTTCTTCCAGAGAAGCGCTGTTTCGATGTGCCCGTCTTGTAACAGACGGGTGCTGCTATTTAGTATATCTTCAGCTTTCTTCTCTGGGTCGGAGTCTGGTCTTCTCGGATTGATAATGAGAGATTCCAGCGCGAAATATTCGCGGAGTTGGTCATCTATAGTTCCCTCGCTCTTGTGCAGCTCATTGGCCGCGTGGACGCGCTGATACGGGGCTTTAGTGTGTGCCCCGTGTAGCACCCATCCTAATTCTGTGAGCGAGGCGATTGGCTGGTGCGGTGGACCTCTACGGATTTGAGTGGCTATCAGAAGTCTCCAATTGTCCTGTCCTATTAGGATCCTTGGGTTGCCGGAGTCATATATTAGCTGCTCCTTTAGGTCTTTCAAGTGGTTGCACTTGGCTTTGTCTACTGCACGCACAGCCTGTGGCCACAAGTTTAGGCTTGCAACCGTGCGTGCTCTGAATGGCACCCTTTTGCTGTGGAGACTCTTCAGCGATACTTTAATTCTTCGGGATTCCGGTGAATCGAGGGTAGTGTTCCCGATAGCGGTGATCTTAAACGGGTCCAACCGCCCTTTAGCTCCAATTTGTATGGCGATCTCTTCATCCATTAGTGAAACTGTTGACACATCATCCAGCAGGGCGTGTGTGTTTACAGCTCCCGCCGGTCCAATTACTCGCACTGGAATTATTTTTAAATAGGCTTGATGCTTTGACACAGCGAATGAGTTAGCAACAGTTTCTTGAGGTTCTTTTTGTTTGACCTCAGTCTTCTCCTTTGTATTGTTATGGAGAAGTCGATTGTATGTCGCGGTGCATCCTTCTATTCCACACTTATTGGTTTTGCATTTGTGTGTCTGATTTCTATAACGTAAACAGCGGAAACATAAATTATTTTGCTTTGCGAGTTCCCATCTTTTGTTAATATCTGCTTCCTTAAATTTTTTACATTCGGATCCGTAGTGACCCTCTTTTTCGCACACTCTGCATTTCGGAGACGGCTTAGTAGCAGACGCGTGTGCTCTATGTACTGAACGATTGCTTTGTGCTTCGTTTATAATTTCTGGAGGCGCAAATGCACTGCAGAAGCGAGCTTGCTCGGTAATAAAATCGCTGAAGCAGCCGAGGTCTGGTCTAGAGTCATATTTTTCGGTGTAGATTCTATACCACTGGGCACGTATAGAGTTTGGCAGTATGTCGGTGAGGTGTCGTAGCAGCTCTGCGTTGACGAGGTAATGATCTCGCTTTAGGGCTCGAAGAGTGACGACGCTTCCCCTCACTTTACTCGCGAATGTGCAGATGTCTCTGGGCGCTTCTGTACAGCGTGCTAATCCTCGTAACTTCTCGGTTTCTGCTTGCGCAATTGAACCTGGACACCCAAATTGTAGCTCCAGTTCTCGCATAATCTCATCTGGCTTAGCATGCCCGATGAGTTCTGAGCTGACTGTTTCCAAGGCTCTTCCTTGTAGACTTCGTCTTAGTCTAGCAGTGTTTTCATGTCATTGAAGTAGCCTCGGGTTGTTTCGTAAATAACACGGAATGAAAGCCACTCGGTAAGTGCTCCGCTAAAGCTTGGCAGTGTCATTATAGCTTTCGACGCTGCGAAAGTATGCGACGATAGTGGCGCACTCTCTAACTTTGATTTGTCAGCGAGCGCGGCTATAGCGGACGTGAGCTCCGATATAAATGGACGGAGCCCCCTGTCTTCACTTATGACAGGTTCCTGGCTGGCTTTATTTGGCTTGGGATCCTTTTGTACATCTTCTGGATAGGAATCCTGGTATGTGAGCTCTGATACAGTCGGTAGGAGCCCCCTGTCTTCATTAACGATGGGTTCCTGGCTGAGCTTCTGTGGCATGGGATCCCTTTGTACGTCTTCTGGATAGGAATCCTGGTTCGTGAGCTCCTTTTGGGGCTCACTGAGGTCGACAACGTCCGGGGTTGGCTTTGTGACGGTTTTATTAAATGGGGCCTTTCCTCCGGTGGTTGCGCCTTGATTTGACTTTTGTTTGGCTACAGAGTTTTCGAGCCAAGATCGAACGTACTCACTTTTGGAGTGACCATCTTCATCATAGTCGTCTGATTCGTCTGCTTCTTCAGCCATCTGTAAAGAGATCTGCGCAAGTTCTAGTTTGATCTTCAATACTTCTTCACGAGCCTTCAAAATTCTTCTATTGGGCCGAAAAGTCTTCTTTGACTTCGTACTGCAATCGGTGTGGCCCCTCGGTGGCTCTTCGGTGTGGGTGTCTTCCCGGGCTGTTGGCGATGATGCACGGCTAAAGTCATCATTGCCTTCTATATGTTCCCTCTGCTTCGTTGTGCGGGCCGTAGTGGTCGGCGCGGGCAGGAGTATCCCTCCTTCGGGGAGGCAGCATGGCGCCTCAGCGCCCTCTACCGTTGATGGTGAGCGTGGTGGCATCTGGTGGTGGACGGCGGCGTTACTGGCCGACGAACCTCCCTCCAGACCGACGGTCCACGCCTTGGCTTCCCTTCCTTGCGAACGGGTGATCGGCATCTTGAATCTGAAAATTCTACGGTTTTAATACGGTGGTGACTATTTACCCGGTTCCGAAATACAAACGGATATATCCTGCTCGAAGGACCAACGAATGTGCCGGACGGGCGAAACTCTCCGGAGTAAATGTTGTCGAAGATACTTCGCGAGTCGCTCACGTCCTACACCTATAGGTTCCGGTGGGTACTTTCACTGCCGTCTTTGTAGGTGCTGCTGAAATATTGTGGACCGTGGTTCAAATCAAAATGCACGATTAACAAATACAAATAGCAAGGTAGTGGTCAGCGGTTCGACTGATTGATTAGTCGCGAAATTTTATAACTATTGTTACGGTTGTTAAACTACGGTTGTTCACTATTGATTGGTCACTGTATATTTCAAAAGATTTCTTTAAATTGTACGGTGGTATCAAAGATCTATTGGTAGTAGCTGGTTTTCTAACACTACTGACTAGCAGCTATTATCAACTAAACTAGTTGATTTTATCACTTGTGTAACTGCGGATATCAGTTACCACTTTCGCTATATGTAACTGCGAATATCAGTTACGACCTTTTTCGGCTAGCTAACACTTTCACTATTCACTTTATACTGCTACTAGTCACTTCAGCTACCACCGGATACCACTCACTTCACTTCACTGTCACTGGTAGTTCTTCACACTACTACTAGTACTGGGTCCCGAGCCCCTAAGGTAGACTTGGGCAATACTTTGCAGTGAGCCGCTTGCCATTTTCCGTTTGCCTCTTTATTGCATAAACTTTTCACTATACAAATGGCATAAATTGCAATATTTTCTATACAAAACTAATTGCTACACTAACATGCTATACATCATTAAATCGGTAGTCCGGCACTTTATTAGTATATCATAAAGGTTACTCAAAATATTAACATTGTAAAAAGTTATTAAATGAAATGTCCAAAATTTTCATAATATTTGGGTACATTAATTCTTTGATTTTTCTATAACTACGAAATGCGTTTAATTATACAAAAATATCCCTACACTTCTTTAATCTATAAGCCATATGCTAATTGAATGTCATATTTATAACTCTTTTAGAACATAAAATTATTTTCCTTATTTTAGTATGAACTATTACGCAGTTAATTAAAAACTTTTCCACGATAAGACGCGCTGTGATTGGTCGATTTTTTGGTATATAATAAAAGTTGTTTATATCACTTGTTATCAAAACGACATTCTATACAAATATACTAAGAGTTATAAATATGCTACACAACTATATTAATACACGTTTTCATCCAGTTTTGTAGGTAATTTCATTATTAATACAAAAAACAATATTCTTTATAACTTCGTTTCTTAGCGTTGTTAGGCCGTCGCGAACAACCAAGTAGATGTAATACCAAATCACAGGTAAGTTCAACTCCTGTCAAAAATATAAATAATTACAAACAAATTCAATAAATGACAATTATTACCTAAAACCGTCTAAAGTGAAGATAGACCCGAACTCATAATCATGATAATTTGAGTTTGTGGAGTAATTTTCTTTGAAAAATAATATTTTTCTATGGTTAAAATTTGTTAAACGGGTAAATAATCGAAATAAAATCAAGATCAAAATGTTTACATTAAAATTTGCAAAAAGAACATTACTTACGATTACCGTCCCAATGCCAAAAAAACGCCGCCATCTTTGATGCTTACTAAACGGTAAAACGTGCGATAATTATTATTTACTAAGGAGTAAGGAGTGTAATGCATGCACGATCGTGTGGTGATGGTTTGGCTCCACAACATTGATTCGGAGCAGCTCAGGAATTTTTATAAAGAATGTGCACGATCGTTTTTGCCGGGCCTGAAAGGGATATTTAAAAGTTCAAACTTCTAAGATGAATACATATTAAGTTTTTGTTAATCTGGGTCTAAATTATCATCCTAAACCAACACTTAAGTCTCAAGATATTAATTACAGATTGAAGAAATTGTTATTTGAGCGGGAGATTTCTGAATATTTTGCTTCTAAATATCTATTCTCTGCAACATTGTCCGCATGTTTTAAATTACAATTGGATTTCATGGGTTTTAATTTTTGCACGAAACCTCAATTCTTTTTCTACAAGTGATAAAATTAAAAATTTTATACAACCAACTTTTTTTTATTTATTAAAATGAGAATATCATCAATGTAGTCGAAGTCAATTAAATACGCATTATTAAGGATAACTGAAAAACTACTGGTCAGATAATGATCGTATTTATATGGGACCAAGTGAGAAGCACCATCTTTCAAAAAAAAAAAATCATCAACATTGGTTCACCTAGAAAAAAGTTTTGTGGTAACACACATTTTAACAAAATACAGTCGAATTGAGAACCTCATCCTTTTTTAAATTAAAGTTGAGGTTGCCTAAGTTATACCAGCATAAAATAGCATTACATTGCTATTTTAATTTTTTGCTGTGAGAGCGTGGTCTGCCTCGTTTGAGCCAACCCATTCATGCTCCAGCTATAATATAGCTGCAGTGTGGCTCCACCTCGTAAAATAAATTCCTCCATAGGTCACAAGAGGTAAATTTAAAAGAATAGTAATTAGCTACATATACCTACGTAAATCTTAAGTTTAGTTAGCTAGTTACAGCCTATATAAGTCCCATTCCTGGATACAGACCTCTCCTTATTTCTGAGAATGTTATAGAACAATCAGTCAGTGTTGCCAGACTTTACATGCCCCTGAAATATTTTACTTCTCAGATCACATGCAGGTTGACAATGTTTGCTTTCACCACCCAGTATATAAATCAGCACTTAAAATTGTAAATATCAACTTTATTGGTAGTGGGTATTAATCTTACGTTGCTTTTGAAATCGCGGTTGCATTCTGCAGGCTGCCGCCGTGTTTGGCATTATAGGTCAGCCGATTGGGATGGGATGCGGTCTTTCTTTGCATCCTACCCTTGGGGGCGGGTTTGCTTCTCGCCGGATGATCCCAACGTTGTTGCGGATTCTGTTACTGATGTGGTACTTCAGGGTATGGAACTTTTTATTCCTTCCTCTGTGGTGCCCATTGGAGGCAAATCTCAGCCATGGTTTGGTCGCTCCTGTAAAATAGCATCATGCTATAAGCAGGAGTGCTACCAAGCCTGGGTTGATGCATCAGCGTCCCGGGATGTAAACACCAGCAATATAAATCAGCACTTAAAATTGTAAATATCAACTTTATTGGTAGTGGGTATTAATCTTACGTTGCTTTTGAAATCGCGGTTGCATTCTGCAGGCTGCCGCCGTGTTTGGCATTATAGGTCAGCCGATTGGGATGGGATGCGGTCTTTCTTTGCATCCTACCCTTGGGGGCGGGTTTGCTTCTCGCCGGATGATCCAAACGTTGTTGCGGATTCTGTTACTGATGTGGTACTTCAGGGTATGGAACTTTTTATTCCTTCCTCTGTGGTGCCCATTGGAGGCAAATCTCAGCCATGGTTTGGTCGCTCCTGTAAAATAGCATCATGCTATAAGCAGGAGTGCTACCAAGCCTGGGTTGATGCATCAGCGTCCCGGGATGTAAACACCAGCGCTCTAAAAAAGAAGTATAATTCCGCCTCTAGGTCCTTCAAAAGAGTCATTGCCAAGGCAAAGTCAGAGCACATAGGCAGAATTGGCGAGAAACTAGTTCGCCTTCCTTCTGGAACCCGTGCATTCTGGTCTCTCGCCAAGGCTGTCCAGGGGAATTTCTGTCAGCCATCTCTTCCATCTTTGCACAGGGAGGACGACTCACTGGCCCATACTGCAAAGGAGAAAGCCGATCTTCTAGGCTCTTTCTTTGCGTCTAACTCGACTCTCGATGACGGGGGGAGTACGCCGCCGACAATCCCGCGGTGTGAGTGCTCCATGCCGGAAGTGCAGTTCACACAGCGCTCGGTTCGCAAAGCACTCCTCTCCCTGGACATCCACAAGTCGAGTGGGCCGGACGGAATCCCCCCAATTGTGCTGAGGACGTGTGCTCCAGAGTTGGCACTGGTTTTAACGCGTCTTTTCCGGTACTCCTACTCCCTAGGCGTAGTCCCAAAATCATGGAAGACGGCTTTCGTCCACCCGATCCCTAAAAAAGGCGACCGCTCAGACCCGTCCAACTACCGGCCAATCGCCATCACCTCCTTGTTCTCCAAAACAATGGAGTCCATTGTAAACTGCCAGCTCATGAGGTACCTTGAGGATCACCAGCTGATTAGTGACCGCCAATACGGTTTTCGCCGTGGTTGGTCAGCTGGTGATCTTCTGGTCTACCTCACTCACAGATGGGCGGAGGCAGTAGAGTTCAAGGGGGAGGCATTGGCCGTTAGTTTGGACATTGCGAAGGCCTTCGATCGGGTTTGGCACAAAGCGCTTCTTTCGAAGCTCCCTTCCTATGGGCTTCCCGAGAAATTGTGCGATTGGATCACCAGCTTTCTTACAGATCGGAGCATCAAGGTCGTTGTAGACGGTGCAAGCTCCGATTGCAAGCCTATTAATGCTGGTGTTCCACAGGGCTGCGTGCTATCGCCAACGCTGTTTCTTCTGCATATCAATGATATGTTGCATACCCGTAACATTCATTGCTATGCAGATGACAGCACTGGTGATGCTCTTTACACCGGCCGAGCCAATATTTCTCGGGAAAACGTCTCCGAGTGCCGGGACAAACTTGTGTCTGAAGTCGAGTCTTTGCTGAACAGAGTCTCGGATTGGGGACGACTAAATCTAGTCCAGTTTAACCCCCAGAAGACACAAGTTTGCGCGTTAACCGCTAAAAAGAACCCCTTTGTCGTATCCCCTCAGTTTCAAGGCACTCCCCTTGTTGCCTCAGCCAGTATCGGAATCCTCGGCGTCGACATATCGAGTGACGTGCAGTTTCGTGGTCACTTGGAAGGGAAGGCCAAATTGGCCTCTAAAAAGCTTGGCGTGCTCAGCAGAGCGGGACAGTATTTCATGCCGGCACACCGCCTGCAACCTTTACAAGGCGCAGGTTCGGCCGCACATGGAATACTGTTCCCATCTCTGGGCTGGGGCTCCCCAGTACCAGCTCCTTCCACTTGACCGCATCCAGCGCAGAGCGGCTCGAATCGTCGACGACCGAGTGCTTTCCGATCGGCTCGATTCACTGGCGATGCGAAGAGATGTTGCATCTCTTTGCGTATTTTATCGCATCTATCACGGGGAGTGCTCTGAGGAATTGTTCGGATTAATCCCAGCCGCCAAATTTCGTGAACGCACTACACGGCAAACGTCCCGATACCATCCACACCATCTGGATGCTTGGCGGTCCACCACTGTACGTTTCACAAGGAGTTTTCTTCCACGTACAACCTCTCTGTGGAATAGTTTACCACCGGCGATTTTTCCGGACCGATACGACCTAGGGACCTTCAAGAAAAGAGCTTACTCCTTTCTAAAGGGCCGGCAACGCACCCGCAATTCTCCTGGTTTTGCGGTTGATCATGGGCGGCGGTAGTCACTTAACATCAGGTGAGCCGCATGCTCGTTTGCCCCCTCTTCTATATAAAAAAAAAAAACTTACATACACTTCAGCACTTCAATATACCGACAGTCAACTTGGCACCGCTGAAGAGACTGTAGCACCGGCTAAATTTCGACGGAATCAAAGGCTTTCTAATAGTCCACATACGCCAGGTAAAGTGGCAGATTGTACTCTTCGGACTTCTGTACAATTTGCTGAAGGGTATGTATGTGGTCTATGGTACTAAAGCGTTTTCGGAAACCAGCTTGTTTGGGAGGCTGGAAGTTGTCGAGTCTGCGTGCGAGACGATTCGTAATGACCCTCGAAAACAGCACGTAGACGCGGCTCAGAAGGGATATCAGTCTGTAGTTCTTTAAGAGGGCGTTGTCACCTTTCTTGAAGAACAATACCACCGCACTTCTGCTCCACGCCTCCGGAGTAGTGCCACCATGGAGGACGGAATTAAAGAGCCTCTAAAGGACTTCAAGTACCGGTTTTCCACCCGCTTTCAGAAGCTCCGCTGTAATTCCATCCTCGCCTGGGGACTTGCCGTTTTTAAGGTGCTGGAGAACCATTCTAATCTCGCTCAGACTGACGTCCGGGATGTCATCGGAATAATGTCGGATAAGACTTGCTCTTGGATCGTTACCCACACTTGCGTGTGGCTCCAAGGATGATGTGTACAGCTGCCCATAGAACCTCTCAATCTCACTCAGAATCTCAGGTGTCCCGGAAATGATGCTGCCACACTCAGTCTTCAGCTTTGACAGTTGGCTCTTACTGGCGAGCTATGGAGAAGGCTATGCTCGGAGTTTCTCTGCGTGATAAACTTAGAAATGAGGATATCCGCAGTAGAACCAGAGTGACCGACATAGCCCAATGGATTAGTAAGCTGAAGTGGCAATGGGCCGGCCATATAGCTCGAAGAATCGATAACCATTGGGGAAGAAGGGTTCACGAGTGTCAGCCTCGTACCGATAGGCAAAGTGTAGGGCGACCCCCCACTAGATGGAGTGACGACCTGGTAAGACATGCAGGAAGTCGATGGATGCAGGTGGCTCAGGACCGTGCCTTGTGGCATACCTTGGGGGAGGCCTATATTCAGCAATGGACTTGTGAAGGGCTGTAATGATGATGATGATGACTTACATACAATTAAATGTATGATAATTGCTTAGCTCCTGATTGACCACACTTAAGAATATTAACCAATTTAACTTGGTTGAATCGGTGAATATTCCTGTAAGTGTGGTGTGTGTTTGTGTATATGCATTTCATTGATTTTATAACTATATTTAGCAACAACTGAAAACATTTTATAATGTAAATGTAAACCAACTTCTTCATGTTATCATTATGCAAAGTTCCACTGTTTCTTTTTCAGAGAGCTCTATCATTTTTCAACAATGATGGTAATATGAGACACAACAATGTTTGCCTTTATTCTGTGTTTGTTACATCTGCTGGAGAGTGGAAACTTGGCGGGTTTGAGTTTCTCACTGCACAAGGCCAAGACAACTCTAGTCCGATACCTATTAAGATATTACCTGCTCTAGAAATCTATGACCCACCTGAGAAGAAGGATCCTAGTAAACTAAAATCTGTTACTAAGTGGTAATTGCACTTTTTTTTTGTTTGGATAATTTTTTTTTTAAATACCTAATAAATTTATTAAAAATGTGAGGTGAAGATAAATATTTTTTATAAATATGTACTTTAAAGCATCTTATCTTTCTACAACAAGGTGATAAATCGTAATTTTGTCATTTGAAGTACTCAATCATTTCAATCTTCCATTCCAATGTTAGTTTTTTTTTTACAAAATTGATGTGGCTAATGATCCGACAGCTCTTTGGTGCAACAGCTTAGCAATGAGTCTGCGGTTTCAGTTTCTGCACAGAACAAGTATGTGTAATGTCTACAAAGAATTGCTCCAGGTCTGGATGTTTGTCCTACTGCAGTTTATATATGTAAACCTAAATGTAAAATGATATGAGCATTGCATGACACCATTAAAAAAAACTTGCCATCAGACCTTATTGTATGTAGCAGTAAGTGACTAGTGGGCTAAGTGACCCATGGGCACCTGCAACCAACTTCAAATAAAGTAGACTACAGATGTGTAATTCTTCTAAGGACTAAAACGGAATGCCTCACAGCTTGCAACCATAATGATTCTCTTTACCCATCACTCCGGAACATAGCAGTTCACACAACGCTGCTTGACATGAGAATACCTATCACCTAGGGTCAATTTTTTTTAAAAGGCAAAATAGTCATACTTTGTGATCTACAACCTATTTAATAAAATACTCATTTAATTAATGAATTGCAGTTCTTCAGATATGTGGGGATTGGGCTGCCTCATTTGGGAGGCATTTAATGGACCACTCAAAAATCAACCTTCGCTCAAAACTGTTGATCACATACCAAAGCAGCTTTGCACCTTATACTGCGAGCTGGTTAGTGCAAATCCCGCATCCAGACCAAATCCAGCTGATATTATAACAAGGTATTTCTTTACTTACCCACCCCAATTAGTATATTATGTTATAATCATAATACATACACTGAATTTTTAGTTAAACATTTTTATGTACTGATTATTTATCAAATTAGTTATACTAATTCTGGAAGAATGTTGTGGTCACAGTACAAATCCACGAACGAAAAGACTTTAATGTGCTTGAAATAAAGTTCATTTTTCTTTATTTTTATTGAATGAGAGAATTAGTAATAATACAAATAAAACTGCACTCTTAAAAGTCTTATTGCCTTAAGTTACGGTCCATTGCAGTTTGTTTTGACTGTACAGATTTAGGGTGACTGTAATTAACATAGTTTTTAATTATTTTTGGGATAAAAAATTACCTATATTAAAAATAATAGGAATCGATTCAGTAAACGATTCTGAACAAACTACTTCCTCAAAGTGCATTAATTATGTTACGTGTTGTATATAAAACTCATTTGCTATTCGTTAGTCTCGCTAAAACTCAAAATAGGCTCGACCGATTGTGATGAAATTTTTTGTGTGTGTTTGAGTACATCCCTGGATAATTCAGATAACAATTGGACCCGGTATGTTGCGCTGTTGCACCCGTGTGAAGTCGGTGTGGATCGCTCTATCGCTATCTGATCTAAACTAGCAGGCAGACTAAGCACTGGAGCTTATGCTGTAAAAATACTAGTGTCGAGACAGCTAGAGTAGTTTATTTCAGTTATTTCCATATGTCATATGGGATTTTGCTATGGGGAAATGCAGCTGATTTAGAAACTATTCTTGTTTTTCAGAAGAGAGCATAAGATCAATTTCCAACCAAAAACTGAGAGTATCTTAGAGAAAAATTTAAATTAAAGTATATTAACTTTGGCTATATTAGTATATCTATAAAAATTTAATGTATGTTCACAAAAACAAAGGTATTTTTAATAAAAAACTGATATACACTCTGGAAACACTAGGAATGAACACAAGCTAGTAATACCATTTTTTCGACTCCACAGAGTCACTTATTCATTAAATGTATACGTTATATTATTCCATTAATTGGAAATTTTCTACTAATGGGAAAATATTTGAAAAGAATTGCATACCCGAGTAGGTATTTTATTTTTAAAATAACAATAATTTATAACTATCGACCTGCACTGGCTTCGCTTGGGTCACACAATAAATAATAGTACTACGTATAATAGCCGACGTATAATAGCTTACATAATTATTATTAATTAGATAACTCGCGCTCGCAAGCTAAATAAAACTTTATCGCTGCACGAGAGTATCCGTATTACTTTGCATCCTTTCCCCTTCTTACGTTACGGCGGACTTTACGTTGTTACTAAGGGATGTCAATAAAGAGTAACAAAATACATTGCGAAATGTTAATTTACTTGGGTGAAATACTTAATCTGAGTATGATCTACTGACCATATTTTCGCACCTTCGTGAGTTCTTCTATGCCTAACGCATGCAACTTGCAAGACCATTCGTCGGGAATCGCGATGCATGGCTCGGAAGGAAAAGGTAGATAGTGTAAACAACAAATAAACTTGAAATACGATTCCTAACAGAAATGTAATCGTATTCTACTTAGTTAAAAATTTTGTTGGTAAACAAAATTTTAATTTCAGTGTGTTGTGCCATTATAACTTAAAATATTGTTGCGTCGGGTAACGGAGCGAGTGGAGAGCTTTCCAGAAAATGTAAGAGTCACTAATGACAGAAATCACTAATCTTTCAACCGACAGCTGACTCTCGAACTCTCGGCGCTTTGTCGGTTGGTGCGCGTATTTACTTGAATGTTCTGGATGATTCGGTACTAACGTGTATTTATAGGCGCTACAAGGTGCGATCGGGGAAGTATTGAATTTGGCGAGACAAGCGAAGCTTCGGAGCGAAATAAAGTGAATCAGTGTGATTATTTATTAGTTTCTTTTAAGTTTTAATTAGTGTAAAGTGAATTAAAGTATTAATTTTGGTAATTCCATCGGCAGTTTTTATTGTCACGAATCCTAAGCTCGTAACAATTGGTGTCAGAAGTGGGATAAAATCATGCCAATTTTACCTAAGGAAGAAACGGAGGGTGTCCGTACCCGAAATCAACGCCAGCAGGAGACGCACCAAAGAAGATTTGGTGGTGCAACTCCGCAGCCGCCGGCTGCAGGCCCGTCAGTAGCTCCTACATTTGCAGCACCTGACTTAGGTGCTCTGATGGCGATGCTACAGGAGCAGCTGCAGCGCGGACGAGAAGAACAGGTCCGTCTGTTGAAAGAGCAGCAGGAGGAACAGGCTCGCCGACAGGAGGAACAGGCCCGCAGACAGGAGGAGCAGGCCCGTTGGTTGAAAGAGTAGCAGGAGGAGCAGGCTTACCGACAGGAGGAACAGGTTCGCCGACAGGAGGAACAAGCCCGTCGTTTGGAAGAGCAGCTGCGGGGCGGACAAGAGGAACAGGCCCGTCGGTTGGAAGAGCAGATGCTGCTCATGAAGGACCTTCACGCTACCTTCGGGAAGGAGATCAAGGAGATGAAGGATAGGGTTGCTCAGCATGACAACCGCCTGTCAGAAGCTGAAACCCAAATCGCGAAAGCTGAAACCCGAATCGAGAAAGCTGAAACCCGAATCGACCAAGTGAACAATCGGGTTGACAACGTAATGGCTGACATGAAGAAATCACTGGATGAACTCAAACTTGGGGATGGAACTACAGCTCCCGTAGTAGCTACTACACCTTTGCTACGTGGGTTCAAGGTGCCACCGTTCGACGGGACTTCTTCCTGGTCAGCCTACAAAAGAGGCTGTTATGAAAGCGAACAGCTGGAATAAAAGTCAGGCCATGACTGCTCTCACACTAGGCCTGCGCGACAAGGCCTTAACAGTTCTGGAAGCTCTCGGTGAGGAAGTGACTTATGAGCAATTCCTTGGGGCATTAGAGGCGAGATATGGCGACGCTCACCTGGAACACGTCTTTCGTGCGCAGCTTAAAGATAGCGTGCAGCGCATCAACGAAAACCTGCAGCAGTGGGCTCTAGAGGTGGAGAAGCTGGTGCGAAAAGCATACCGGTCTGTACCTGCGCTCATTGAAGGGAACCTGGTGCAGACATTCATCGACGGCATCCGCGACCTGGAAGTCAGAGCTGCTGTGAGGCTCGGGCACCACGAGACGCTTAAGGACGCCTTGGCCCATGCACTGGAGGTGGAAGCCGTGCGGCAGGATCATCGTTCCCATTGCGTCAGGGAGGTTGCAGCAGCTACAGTTCACGACTGCAACAAAGGATATAGCCCTAGGTGCTATGGCTATGGGGAAAGGGGCCATCTTCGCTCCAGCTGCCCTAAGCGAACTGTAGAAAGGAGAGCTGATCGATCTCGATAGGGTAGTCAGCTAACAGCACCGCCTGGCGGTGGCAGGATCGTCGTTCGCCCTCGCGCTAGGGAAGTTGCAGCAGGTACGGTTCGCGACCACAATAAAGGATACAGCCCTAGGTGCTATGGCTATGGGGAAAGGGGCCAGCTTCAATCCAGCTGCCCTAAGCGAACCCTAGAAAGGGAAGGTGAACGATCTCAGAAGGGAAGTGCGGCTAACATCACCGCCCAGCAGCAGCCGGGATACGACTTTGAGATCGAACATCGCAGTGGGAAATCTCATGGCAACGCAGATGCATTGTCAAGAAGAACTTGTCCTAAAGATTGCAAATATTGTACTAGGCAAGAGAGTATGGAAGTGGTATCCGTGAGGATGCTCAGGGCAGACCACCTCAGTAACGAGTGGAAGGACAGCTTACAACGTGCACAGCAAGAAGATCTGGACATCAAGCCGATTCTGGAATGGATGAAGGCCAGTGCTCCCAAGCCCAAGTGGAGCGACGTCTCAGCGATGAGTTCGCCACTAAAAGCTATTGGGCCCTGTGGGATAGCTTGCTGCTTCAGGATGGAGTTCTGTGCCGTAAATGGGAAAGTGTTCGGGGAGACAGCTGTCATTTGCAAATGGTTGTCCCTAAAGCTAAACTACTTGATGTTCTACAGCTGTACCATAATGATTATTCAGGAGGTCATGTGGGAGTTAAACGAACTCTACTGAAGATCCGAGAACGGTTTTACTGGGTCCACTGTCGTAACGATGTCGAGGACTGGTGTCGCAAATGTACAAGTTGTGCGGCTGTAAAGGGACCTCAGACTCGTAGTAGAGGTGCATTGAAGTTGTTGGTGCACCATGGGAGAGAATAGCCATTGACGTGGCGGGGCCGTTTCCGGAGAGTGAAAGCGGTAACAAGTATTTCATGGTTGTGATGGATTACTTCACTAAGTGGCCAGAAGTCTTCGCCATTCCAAATCAAGAAGCTTCAACAGTTGTAGATAAACTAGTTCATGAAGTCTTCTGTCGTTTTGGAGTACCTTTAGAGATTCACAGCGATCAAGGAAGGAATTTTGAGTCTCAAATATTCCAGGAAACTTGCCGAGTTATGGGTACTCATAAAACAAGAACGACTTCTTATCACCCGCAATCTGATGGAATAGTAGAACGATTTAATCAGACATTGGAGAGGTACCTAGCAAAAGTTGTAGACAACCGGCAACGAGATTGGGATAAGCACATACAACCGTTTTTGCTGTCATATCGAAGCGCTGTTCACGAAAGTACATCAGTGACACCAGCTTTCGCAAACTTTGGAAGAGAATTACGGCTGCCTGCAGACCTGATCACCGGTATACCACCTGATGCCCCACGCAGTATAACCGATTATGCAAATGACTTGCGGAAGAAAATGAATGACATTTATGAACACGTCAGACAATCGGGCCAGCAAATGTCTGAAAAGATGAAAACCCGGGATGACCGCAAAATGAACAACAAAGGGTTCGACGAAGGTTCACTAGTGTGGTTGCACAATCCGGTCCGCTGCAAAGGGAAATCTCCTTAGCTTCAAGCTAAATGGGACGGCCCGTACCGGATTGTGACCAGGATCAACGATGTAACCTATCGGATACAGAAGGGCGCAAGAGGGACTCCTAAGATCGTCCATGTGGATCGCCTGGCGCGTTATTATGGGGCCGATAATGCTCGGGACGAGCATGTCTTAGGAGGGGGCAGTGTTGCGCGGCTAAGTTGACATCTGGCACTAGCGCCATCTAGTGTCGGGTAACGGAGCGAGGGGAGAGATTTCCAGAAAATGTAAAAGTCACTAATGACAGAAATCACTAATCTTTCAACCGACAGCGCCATCTGTTGTCGAAACGAAGAACTAAGCTTCTGAAAGCTGACTCTCGAACTCTCGGCGCTTTGTCGATTGGTGCGCGTATTTACTTGAATGTTCTGGATGATTCGGTACTAACGTGTATTTATAGGCGCTGCAAGGTGCGATCGGGGAAGTATTGAATTTGGCGAGACAAGCGAAGCTTCGGAGCGAAATAAAGAGAATCATTGTGATTATTTATTAGTTTCTTTTAAGTTTTAATTAGTGTAAAGTGAATTAAAGTGTTAATTTTGGTAATTCCATCGGCAGTTTTTATTGTCACGAAACCTAAGCTCGTAACAATATTTTAAATACAAAAGACAAGTATTGGTATGTAAGTACATACTTGGATAGTGAAATAAATTTCAACTAAATTTTGTATTAAAGTTCGTAGGTATTAGATTAATTATTACTTAATTCTTTTTTGCTATACGTACCTCTCTAACAATAAAAATTAAATAAATTCACGTTTCATAACTTCCTACTAAAATCCTTCGGTAACTTAAAGAATGATATATCTGAAATATTTTGTTGGTCATTTAGCGTCTATCCACACAACTATATTAAGAACGACGTTTTGCCATTAAAATTTATCAAATAGATGAGTAATATACATACTATATATAATTTTTAAATTACATTAAAACTTTTTAACTATTTTATGCTGCAGTTAAATATACTTAACACTAAACAAAAATTATTTCAACAAGTATTTACAAAAAATATTTACGTAAACAGCGTTAAAAAACTAACATTCAATCGCTTACAACGCGCTAGCCCTGACTGCGTATTTCTCCCTGGGCAGGCCTCTGTCACTCTTGCTACCTGCGTGAAATAATTACCTAAAATCGCGATTCACCCAGGGTGTAATACGCAATCGGGGCTAGCGCGTTCTAGCCTATTGATGTAATTTTAACGCTGTTTACGTAAATAGTTTTTTGTAAACACTTGTTTTAATTTTTTTTAGTGTTTAGTATTTAATTGTAGGATAAAATAGTTCAATTTTTTTAATGTGATTTAAAAGTAATATATGTGTACATATAACCTATCTATTTGAAAAATTATAATAGCAAAACTTCGAACCTAACATAATTGTTGCGTGGATGAATGCATAATGAGCAAACAAAAGGATTCAGATATATCATTTTTTAAGTTACGTAAGGATAATGAACCTTTCATATATACCTATATTTGTTTCATTTTTAGTTAAATAAATACTTATAGCAAAAAGGAATTACGTAACAATTTAAATATAGATGCAATACCTAAGTACTTTATTACAAAACTTCGTTGAAATTTACGTAGGTAACTTACGAAATTTACGTAGGTAAATTGAAGTATGTAACTTCACGTAAGTTCTTCTTCTTCTTTTAGACTTGGAGCGGAACGCATATGCGGTAGAGTTCTTCAAAATGCCTCCGACTCTCTTAAAACACCAACGTGTTGGTTTGGAATTAGCCCTCTTGGTTAATTTATTCGAAAATAGAAAAAGAGGAGTTGCTGGGTGAAAAATGGCTCTAAAAGAGATAAAAATTAAGCCACATACACGTACTAAATGGTCTGTAATCCAAAGACATGATTAATTTTCTTCGGATGGATGAAGACAGTTTTTACAACCTTCTAGAATTTTTCTACATTTATGATTTCGCAACTTATATAAAAACATCAATTTCTCCTACCTATTCTATTTAGTTATTTCTTCTCTTTGTTCATTTCTGCTTTGGTCAAAATCTGGTTATGTACTACACACAAAGAAATAAAATACTTTTGTATAATAATATGTATACTTTTTTAATGTAATCTTTATTTATGGATTAAAACTATCAAAAAATAAAATAGCTTATAATATCTTTTTTTAAGCATAAAGAAACGTTTAATTTCGGACATACTCCCTTCTATATAGCTTGTTTGTTGATGTGGAGATGGTGAAGGAGTAGGAGTTAGTTGTTGATGAGAGGATGAAGGCACGTAAGAGATATGAGTGCGGTCTTGTGTTGATAGCGTTGGAATTGGAGTTAGTTGTTGAGGAGAGGCTTTATCTTCTCTTTATTTACTTCATACACCCTACTTTATGAGCGGCAATAAAACAATTAGTTGAATAGGCATTCTTGACTTCGCAAGGTCACAGGCTAGGGTGGATATGATTTGAATTTCAATAGATTTTAATTAATTTATTTATTCAATTTTTTTTGTATTTTGTAAAATATCAGTGCCATAGCCTTCTACTCCGTTCACATGTTTAAAATGTAAAAATTTTGTTATGTAAAAAAGGTCATTCAGTATCACTGTTTCATTAACGTCCTTCCGCGAGGGCTGCCGGCAGCGACTGCCAAAAGAAATCGGGCCTATGCGGCTACACACACGCAGTACGGAGGGGGCGGGGCCCCGATCTAGGAAGCATCGGCCGCATTTTTGCTCCTGCCAGCTGATTAAGGAGGCGACATCGGCCACGACTTAGGAAGGCCCTACATACGACACGATTTAGAGGCAATCTAGGAGGCATCCCCACTACTCCACCCTAGGTCGCCACCGATATCATCTCGTATGTAGCCCGCTTAAAACAGCCGTGAAGTGGTAATGGGAAAAGATGCAAAGTAATACGGACATCTGCGCGCAGCGATAAAGGTTTATTTAGCTTGCGTGCGCAATTTATCTTATTAATAATAATTATGTAGGCTATTAAACGTCGGCAAGCAGTCAACATCAAAAGAGTGAAACTTCTGTACGTAGTACTATTATTTTTTCTGTGCCCTGGGTGCGTCGCGATTGTAGGTAATAATTTCACTCACTAGTAAGAGTGACAGAAGCCTGCCTGGGTGGAATCTATTAATGTGGCGTTACTTAGATTTAAGATAATCATTAAATACCGTTTATTTTATCCTATCTATATTTTTATTTTAATAAAATATCTAAATTTTTCGGATAAAGTTTAGTCTAGATCACTCCTGGTATTAATCTCTATTTGTTTGTGACGTTTTATTATAATCGCTTCACCTATTTCGAAGATTAGCCCCGACAGACAGATAAAATTTTAAAAACGGTTACTCATGTCTCGATGGCATGTTAATTCTTTTTACAAAAATATTAACAAACAAATAAACAATAATTATGTAGAAAATTTTCAGAATGCGTCGAAGCTTACTTAAAATCCATTACTTTTTAGAATTAGCAGAACAATTATAGTAAAAAACAATTATTTGTACGTAGTAGAGCCATGCTGCAGTTATATTAGAAGTATAATTGTAGCACGAATGGGTCCGCTTGACCGGGGAAGGACCACGCTCACAGAATACCAGCGTAAAATAGTAGCTTAATGCTGCTGTGTTTCGTATGGTGAGTGTTAGTTAGAGAACCGGAAACCTTTTTTACTGGTAACGAGGCATTCCATCTTAGTCCTCACGGGTGACAACGCATCTGCATTTTGATTCGTAATCAAGGATGGATGTAGATATCTATGGGCCACAGCAACCCTTACCATCAGGTGGGCTGTGTGCTCGTTTATCACGCTACATATTAAAAAAAAATTAAGCAAAACCACAATGATTTTTTTTGTAGTTCATGGAACTTTGTTATCATTGATCCAAATGACAAATTGGGCTGAAGTTATAGAACGTACCGAAAAACGCATATCGCATCGTATCTTTTTTTTTGTAGTCTTTACCGGCGGGTGTGAGTATAGATAGCGACGGTGTTTCAGCGAGAAGTAATTAGAGGCGACGCTATTTGCAATCCCATGCTTTAACCGCATCGGTAGTAATGGACTTATCTTACAATGCATGTCATTTATCATTTCAGATGCCGAAAACTTGGCGGTTATTTTAAAAACGATCTTATAGACACAATGTTGTTCTTAGAAGAAATTCAAATAAAGGATAAGGTGGAAAAAGGAAAGTTCTTCTCCACTCTGAGTTCGTTTTTGGACAACTTCCCAGAAGCCGTTTGTGTTCACAAAATTCTGCCTCAGCTGTTAACTGCGTTTCATTATGGAGATGCTGGATCTGCTGTTTTAGTGCCAATGTTTAAAGTATGTTTTACTTTTATTCCATAAATTTTGTGTAAGAAAATTCTTGGAAACTAACGCATTTTTATATATAATAAACATAATAGCATATCAAGTTCATCAGACCTTTCATACGTGGTAGAGCCATGCTGCAGTTATATTAGTAATATAGTTGTAGCATGAATGGGTCGGCGCGACCGGGGAAGGACCACGCTCTCACAGAATACCAGCGTGAAATAGTAGCATAATTCTGCTGTGTTTCGTATGGTAAGTGTAGAGAACCAGAGACCCTTTTTACTGGAAACGAGGCATCCATCTTAGTCCTCACGGATGACAACGCATCTGAATTTTGATTTGTAATCGAGGATAGATGTGGATGTCTATGGGCCGCAGCAACCACTTACCATCAGGTGGACTGTGTGCTCGTTTGTCACCCTATCCTATAAAAAAAACCTTATATTTTTCAAAAACTAAGATCTTATATTTTTCATTTAAACTTATCTATTCTTCTTTTCTTACGAGTGATAAATATTTTCGTAATCATTTGTATTTACATACTTATTAAGAAGAAATTTTTGTATCATTAAACAGATCAGATAACATTATAATCATTACAATTTTAAAGTTGGCGCTTTTTGCAATCTTCAGCATCAGCACTTATTATCGGTTTATACAATTGGTAAAGTACTGACTTATAATATTTAAATAAATTAAAAAAGTTATTATACATAAAATATGCTATGTCACTATTTATCAAATAAAATTACTTTGTTTAAAAATTAAACGATTAATGTTGGTAATTTTTTTAAATATTGGTATTTTTATAAATGTAATAAATTAATAACATGTTCAAAAACCGGAATTAAATAATACTTCAATGTGTTAGTACTTAAATAATGATGTGCACTATTGGCGCACTGCTGATAGTGATATAAAAAGTATATTTGTAGCAAAATTGTTTTTATTTCAGATAGGCAAACTGTTAGAGGAAGCGGACTATCAAAAACAAATTGTGCCATGCGTTGTGAAATTATTTGCGTCCAATGACCGAACAACTCGCTCACGATTGCTGCAGCAGCTTGATCAGTTCATAATGCATCTTCAGAATTCTACTGTAAGTAGCATACTTATGTAATTATGATATTGTACTACTAAATAACATACAAATTATTATATGACTTAAAATTGCTATTAGTATATTGGAAGTTGATTACGAGCGTTGTAATATATTATGTTATTACATTATAGTATTTGAATAACATAGTACGAGTTAAAGTTTATTTGGTGAATGTTGATAAAAAAGCAGGATTACAATCATTACAAATTGGGGCCCGCTAATTATTTTTGTTGATAGATAATAAATAAGCCTTCCCGTCGGTTCGCCGCCCAGTCTAGCGCTTGACAACAGCTGCGAGTCTCGTATCACAAAAGTGTGCTTGCGGCGATAAGCGACTCTTGTCACACTGATTTCATATACGTTTTCGTAATATTTATCTCGCCGAACAGACTTTAGAATAGAAAAACAGTGTGGAATTACTAACAGGCCTTCCGGACAATGGTTTTTGTGAAAACACTGCTAAATGTATATTTTTAAAAGTCATTTGAACTATTAAATGTTATGTAAACTGTGCCTGTAAGTAAATTATTTAGAATAATTGATATAATCAGGCGTTAGTTTGCGAAAATCCATTATAATAGCGATATTAATTAATTTGCAACCTTCCGCTAACTAAATAAAATGATGTATCTTACCTGGATTGAAAGATTCTCTTAACGGTCAGCCGCCGTAGAGTCTACAACCCCTGAAGATGCCTCGTGTAGAGGCAAAACACGTGTCGTATTATCATCGATGGTGTGCCTTTCCTGGAATATTGGTGTTGGGTGTAGTGGTGCCGGGAGTAGTGGTGTTGGGAGTAGTGGTGCTGGGATTAGTGGTGACGGAATTGGTGCACGCAATTGAGGAAGGGCGGGAGGTGCTCTTCAATCCAGGTAAGACACATCATTCTATTTGGTTAGCGGAAGGTTGCAAATTAATTAATATCTTTATTAAAATTATTGAGGATTTTCTTACTTCATATGTTATTTATTCACGCACATCGTTGCATTAAAAACACTGTTAGAATATGGATGTTTCCAGGTCTGTAATATCCAAATCTATACTTTTGTATTGTTCTACTTACGCTTACAAACCTAGATTACAACAAGACAAGTCAATATCACGCTTATGTTTTAATATACATTATCAAATGGTGGAATAAACCACCCACCTATGTACCTTAATAAACTGTTGTAACAATTTTTTAAATAATAAGGGTGACAAACGAAGACACAGTCCACCTAATGGTAAATTGATGCTATAGCCCTTAGACACTTACAGCTATCCTCAATTAAGAATCAATATGTTTCACCCCTGAGGACTAAGATGGAATGCCCCATTTCCAGTAAAAAGGGTATACGAAATGGCTGGCGTGTCCATTCCTGGCCGAACCGACCTATTCGTGCTACAACTACAATCATATTATACTTACCACAGCCTCAGAAGAACATACAGTCAGTCATCGCGTTTAATGTTGTCTGAAAAGCCGACATAAACATAAAATTGCTATGGTTGTTGTTACAACGGGAAGTGATAAAAATAGAAAACTGAATTTTAACCTCTCAACCCCCTAGCAGTCTCGTGAGGTCGCACCCACCCACTGCACTTTAGCCCATAAAACATAAATATAGAGACTACTTTTCTCTGAAGAAGTTTGGCATTATATAATTAATATGAAATACTCTATCCCCTAGTGCAATAAAAAACTGTTATCCTATGAATATTTATTTATAATCTACGTGCATTTCGTACGCCATTTTCGCGTGAATGTTATTGTGTTGATTTTTGGATTTTCCTAGTGTTTTAGTATAGTGTTTTATTATAAAATTGTAATGAAAGTTTTTGTGTGAATATAATTTATCTTTTTACGTAAATAATTTCGAGTATTATATATTGAAATAATTGTGATTTTCACGCTGCCGACATTCGCTTGTTTTTTTTTTGTTATCAAAATCTTCTACAATCATAATCTTCTGTAATGAAGTAAAACCTGACTTTTGTTTAGACCACAGGATAGAGAATTTTGTATAGATTTTATAATGCTAAACTTATTTGTAGAAGAGTAGTCTCTAAATATAAGTTTTAATGGATTTAAGTGCTGTGGGTGGGTGCGGTCGCATGCGACCGCTCGGGATTAGCCGGGCGCATGCGAGTGCATGGGATTTTTATGGCGCTTGAGTGATGACAATAGACATACATAGACATACATTATAGTGTCGACCATACATCCTAGTCATTTTATTTTAGTCTAACTGTTCTACCGCCGTTTTTTACCGCACATGTAGCGTGAACCATTTTAATTTATTTGCGATGTGACAAGACAGCCCTGCCGGATAGCTCCCAAATTTTTTTTTATTTTAATGACTAACAACCGTTCGGGAGCGCTCCTCCCGCGTCTCACTCCGCACCGCATGATTGCCCCGTTTAAACGCCTTCGATGACTGACTGGTAGTAGTTTTACTGCGGCTCTACCATGTAAAAAGGGGTTGATGTAATTGGCCATCCATCTTGTTTTTGACTAATAACTAGTTCCTTCATTAAATTTTTTTTTGCACTTTTTGTTACAGGTAAATGACCAAATATTTCCACAGGTGGTACATGGCTTTTTAGACACAAATGCAATTATAAGAGAACAGACGGTTAAATCAATAGTCCATCTTGCACCAAAGCTGAATTATAATAACTTGAATGTAGAAGTACTAAAGCATTTTGCTAGATTGCAATCCAAGGATGATCAGGGAGGGATAAGGTACTTGTTTTTTTGCTTTGTATCCAAAATAACTCATCTATAAGTATTTAGACGAGGTTAGATTGGCTCATATGCTTAAGATGAATGACCGTAAAAATAGTTTCAACTTCGTTTTTAAAATATAGCAATAGCTCCGAATCTAATTAAGTAACTTAACTGTTTATTTTTCATAAATATAGTGTACCTGTATAAATTTTAAACAGATTTGATGAAGATTGAAGTTGGTTGATATTTTTTTAATTTTACAATTATATGAGCAAGATATCGAATTTTAGGTAAACTAGAAACCAATTGATATTTTCATAAAATAGCTAAATATTTAATTATCAATAGTTTTCTTAAAGTATTCACTTAGCTGTAGTGAGCTGCATCAAACGATAAAAACAGCATTAAGCTCCTATTTTACTTTGGTATACTTATAAAAGCATGGTTTTACCCCGATCGAGCCGACCCATTCGTACTATATATACATATACATTAAATTAAAGTGTTTGTTTATAATATTGAAATAAATAGTTACTATTAAACCCGGGGAGATATTTGCATGCGAAGATCCTATGCAGGCGAGTCGCTAGTTAATAAATAAAATATATAGTAATAAAAATAGGAATGATACCGGTGCGCGTGGAATTTGATAGATTGCAAGGAATGAATGAAATAACAGACGCGTACGCGCACAGAACGAACACGACGGTGTGCCTGGGCAAGATCGCGGCGCACCTGCACCCGCAGATCCGGCAGAAGGTGTTGGTGTCGGCGTTCGTGCGCGCCACGCGCGACGCGTTCCCGCCGGCGCGGCAGGCGGGCGTGCTGGCGCTGGCCGCCACGCAACAGTACTTCCTGCTCGCAGAGGTCGCCAACAGAGTGCTGCCCGCGCTCTGCCCGCTCACCGCCGACCCGGAGAAGCAGGTATACTGTTCATTCGTTCGTGCGCGCCACGCGCGACGCGTTCCCGCCGGCGCGGCAGGCGGGCGTGCTGGCGCTGGCCGCCACGTAGCAGTACTTCCTGCTCGCAGAGGTCGCCAACAGAGTGTTGCTCTCGCTCTGCCCGCTCACCGCCGACCCGGAGAAGCAGGTATACTATTCATTCGTTCGTGCGCGCCACGCGCGACGCGTTCCCGCCGGCGCGGCAGGCGGGCGTGCTGGCGCTGGCCGCCACGCAACAGTACTTCCTGCTCGCAGAGGTCGCCAACAGAGTGTTGCCCGCGCTCTGCCCGCTCACCGCCGACCCGGAGAAGCAGGTATACTGTTCATTCATTCAACATGCGTTCACGTGTTATAGTATACATAAAAACTCAATGACTAATGACTATGTTAATACTTTACTAACTATACTAACACTAATAGGGATTTAGTCCCTTGTATGAGCTTTCCTATCAGAGGACCATTCATTTTCCCTGCTATCATGTTCTGGATGTTGCTAGACTGGTTAATAACGAGGCTGTTTCTTGCCAGATTTACCAGCATCAAAGCCATTTATACACGCCACAATAAACATAACCGACGCATTGCAAAACCGAGGCTGCCGCAAGAGATTTTGAAACGCATTGTTATATTGGACTTGATTGTATAGTACTTCTATTTTTTACGGAATAAGGATTTCAAGCAGGCACATACTGCACTTTATCGTAAGTGGATACAGTGGTCCTTAGACATTCACGTCTTGCATCAATGAAGACTAAAATGGAATGCCTCGTAACCAATATAAAGGATCTTCGGTTCTCTACACTCACCTTATGACACATGAGCATTAAGCTGCCATTTTACGCTGGTATTCTTTGAGAGCTTGGTCCTTCCCCGGTCGAGCCGAGTTATTCGTGCAGCAGCCATGTATAGCTGCAGCATGGCACTACCACGTAAGATATCTCACTATGGCTGTTTTTTTTTTATAAAACTGAAGTTCCAAACACACCTCACCCGATGTAAGTGGCTACTACACCTTCAAACAAACAAAACTACCGATGCGTTGTCGCCTCTGGGGACTAAGATGGGTGGAATGCCTTACAGCCTGTCATTATACTGAATCTCTACTGAAGGCTCGAGGTAGCAACTCAGATTGAACTAGCTCTCAAATGAATTTTTTTGTGTATGTTTAAGCATAGTAAAAACAGAATAGTAGGATGCCTCCGGCGCCGCGCGAGACTTAAATGTCTACTGTTACAGGGTTGTCACTATCTTTTTGTTTAACAGCTCAGTTTTATTTATTTTTATAAGTAGTTATAATATTTACAAACATAATACATACGCATACATACTTATGCATCATATTTGTTAATCATTTCCTTAGTTTCCTCTCACAGAAACAATGTTTGTCAAAAAAATCCAGCTTTAAATTACAACAAATGCCAAATGAGCATATGGTGTCAGCTCAGATTTATTGTTAAACCTCACAAACGGCAAGCGTCCAAATTTGACCGCTTCGATATTCCGTGTGATGTGTGACCAAATGTGACCGTATCAACCCACAGCACTTGAACCCATCAATACTTATGTTTAGAGACTACTTTTCTATGAAGAAGTTGGCATTATAGAATCAATATGAAATTTTCTATCCTCTAGTGGAATAAAAATTCAGTTAGTGGATATTTATTTATAATCAACGTTTATTTCGTAAGCCATTTTCGTGTGAAAGTTATTGTATTGATTTTAGAATTTTTATAGCGTTTTATTATAAAATTGTAATGAAAGTTTGTGTGTGAATATAATTTATCTTTTTACGTAAATAAATTCGAGTAATACATATAGAAATAATTGTTATTTTCACGTTGTCGACATCCGCTTGAGATTTTTTGTTATCAAGTTGCAATAAAATCTTTTGGTAATGAAATAAAACCTGTCTTTTGTTTAGACCACAGGGTAGATAATTTTGTATAGATTTTACAATGCCAAACTTCTTCATAGAAAAGAAGTCTCTAAATATAAGTATTAGTGGTTTAAAGTGCTGTGGGTGGGTGCGGTCGCATGCGACCGCTTGGGATAAGCCAGATGCATGCGACTGCATGGGATTCTTATGGAATTGAAGGGTTAAAATTAATTTGATCTAATGTGATATAATAATTAATGTACTTATGAGGTATGTATTTATGTATAGAAGATAAGATTTAGTAATATAACATATTAATAAAAAGCTTATTTACTTAAATAAACGTATAATATTAATTTATTTAACAAAGATAGAATTATTTAACAAGAATAAAACGAGAAAAGGACTGCTAACAAAATTTTAGTAAGTCGACTAAGTCTCAAACAAAGGTGATTGGGGAGTGCGGCGGTGGCCGTCCCCGACTCGTCCCGATTTCCCGACTTGGCAAGTGTCGTTGTGTGACAGTACAGACTCGTACGCTCGAGCCACTGCACAGTGGCTCGAGCGTACGAGTCCGTACTGTCACTTACCAGGCACGCACACATATTAGCATTTCACGCACGCACACATATTCATATTCGGTACATTTCTTAGAAGATAGCCTACTATTCTACTTTTACTATGGTTTAAGTCCATGGATGGTTTAAATTCATAATTAGACCCGGTAGGTGGCGCTGTTGTCGAGTCGAGAAATCACTTGTGCGATGTGGGGGTGGAGCACTAGTTATCTTATAAGATTTTTCATACGTTTCATTTGTCTTGTGTTCTATTTAGTATCTTATTAATTTACAGGTCAGAGATGCAGCTTTTAGAACAATAAAAGGCTTTCTCGGTAAATTGGAGAAAGTATCAGAGGATCCAAGTTTGAAAGAAGGAATGGGTAAGTTTCATTCAAAAATAGGAATTTGGAATACTTAGTCATTGAAGTAATATGTATTTACGTACTAGAACAGCTATTTCAAACAAAAAAATGTGCGCTACTCTGTGTTCGCGCGGTTGGTTTTTTTATCATAGAATGAACATAGGTAGAATGATCAGTAGGTAATAATAGATTGTACTGTTAAATAGGTAAATTATATCGAGAACAATTTTTAAATTTTGTCATTTATTTCGTATATTATATTTGCTTGTTTAATATAATTTTACAAAATATTATATCACAACTACATTATAATGATATTTTTATCTCTATATTTTAAAAAGTATCTATCTCAAATATAAAAAAACATACTAAATGTATGTTTAACAAAACTTGTTAATATAACATTTAAATTACAAATATATTTATTTAAATTAGAATAAGAGTCGTTCATAAATACTGGGCACGCGAGAGTTAAATATTGACGAATTTACTCCACTTTGACTTTGATGTGGAAACCTAAAAATAAAATATAAGAATAATTAGCAGATTTAAATTTAGAAAATTTGGCCTAATTATGATAACTCATATACGTTTCTACAAAAAAAAATGTGTATAATAATATATTCGTCCTATACTTAAGTACTCACAGAAATGTCGCATCTGAACAAATTAATTTCATAATCTATATTACGTGACAAGAGATGGCGTCTTAGGAATAATTTGTTTTATTACTAATTTATAATACTTTTTATTGATTAAGTATCTTATTAACCAAAGAAAAGTAATTCCTTGGTTTTTATTGACATTTCTTGAATTATTTGTGCAATATCTAAGTACGCACGACGGCATATTTTTATCACGAGATTTTTTTTTTAATCAACACAACACCTGTCAACTCTACAAGCGCCTAGCGAGTGACTCATATATAATGTACTCTGTGGAGTGACTGATTAAAGTGCGGTGTATGCACCGCAGTTGAGTGGAACATAGTAGCTGAATGCAGTGTCGCCTCTAGTACATAGTACATAATAGCTCAATGTACTTAGTCTTTCTTTATATAGTTGTACTATTTATTTATTATATTATTATATAATATTTATTGTTATGCAAATTATTCTTCTATTCGGTTAGATCGCACTTACATCATCCGAGCGATCGCGAAATGTCAAGTTAACTTTGTCGGATTGTACATATCAATGTACCTTTTGCAGAAGCGGACGTGCATACAGCGACGCCGTCGCTAAGCAACGCGGCGGCGACGTGGGCCGGCTGGGCGGTCACAGCGGTCACGGCCAAATTCTACCGATCGCACTCTGATACTGCTCGCGTGCAGCACTCCGTCAAGTCCGCGCTCTCTAAACCTGGCTCGCTAGGTATGATTCTTTTCAACATTATTTTATTAACTTCGCTGGTATCTATGTTACGGATTCTTTTAATGTAATTTTCACCAATTTGAATACCAGCGCTTGACTTGAAAATTTGCACTTACACTCAAATCAAGGACTGATGACAATACAATAATTTAATAACTTTATCCTAGTATCCTTATCAGGATCACCAAGATAAAATAATTATCAGGATCATCACAGCACAATACACGTGGTTGAGCCACGTTACAGCTATATATTATGGTTGTAGCATCAATAGGTCGGCTTGGCCGGGGAAGGAACTCGATCTCACAGAATACCAGCGTAAAATAGCAGCTTAATCCTGCTGTGTTTTGTATGGTGAGTGTAGAGATCCGGAGACCATTTTTTAATGGAAACGAGGCATCCATCTTAGTCCTCAGGGGTGACAACGCATCTGCGTTTTAATTCTTAATCGAGGTTAAATGTAAATGTCTATGGGCCACAGCGTCCACTTACTATCAGGTGCCCTGTGTGCTCGTTTGTCATTCTTATTCTATAAAAGAAAAAAAAAACAATGCGTGTTGTTTTGATTTTAAATTTGCACCAGACGGTTCAAATAACTGATGATAACATCATCTTAATCCAAAATTTAATTACACAACTCGATAGCTAAAGACTGAGAGTCCGTTAATGGCGGCTTCTCACTGCGTGTGTTATTACGCGCCGCGCCGCCCGTGTTGATTTGTACGCGCAAGCACGCGCCACGCGCGAGCCCGCGCCACCCGCTCTCACTGCGTGTGTTATCAGTGTTATGACGCGCCGCGCCGCCCGTGTTGATTTGTACGCGCAAGCACGCGCCACGCGCGAGCCCGCGCCACCTGCTTCTCACTGCGTGTGTTATCGGTTATGAATAATTTTTAATATTAATTGTTACGAAAAATTCGGTCTGTAGGGCATTATTATAATGAAAACCTGAATTGATTTTCAATTTAAATATAGACAACATGTAAATACACTAGGAAGAGTACTAATCGTGTGTAATCTATATGAATACTAGTAATCTAAAGAAGGAGCAGGAAGGAATATATGAAGCAAATACATATAAAATTCGAGGAAATCTCGAGACTTGTTTTTTAGCTACATAGATACAATTCATGTGTTGTCTACGGTGCAACGCCGTGCATACTCCCGCGTCGGCACGGCATTACAGTAATTAGCTAATTAGACACTATGCGCGACTGATCTCATTCACTAATATTTTACATTTTTAGTGCTTTGTAGTTTGCCTACCAATACGGTCGCGCGACCCAACCTTTTATTTTTACCAAATTTAGTATATTGTGAAATCTCAATAAATTTTTTTTTCAAGATTGTGTTTAAATAAAGGGTGTTTGTGTAAAGATTATATCTCCTTCTTTTGTAGAACAACCATCATCAAGCAGTATGTCAACGACGACGTCATCAGTAACGTCCATGACGTCACTGGAGCACAGCGAGTCTGCTTCCGACTACGATCCCGAACACTGGGACATGACCGCATGGGGCGAGATCGACTCCAGTGCAGGTATGATTTCTTCTTCTATATAGAAATAGAAATAGAAACTTTTTTATTCAATGTAGATTATAAAAATACTTATTGAAAGTCACTTTTTTAATTTACCACTGGTTCGCAAAAAAAACCTCTGTCCTGGGAAGAACCAGCAAGAAACCCAGCGGGACTATTTTTTTTTAATAATAGCTTACAATCATGTTTACAATCAACAACACAAGACAAATTAGAAATAGCTTGGTAGCGATCACCCTTCCCAGGGGTTATTATCTATAAATTGATGTTTTTTTTTAATTTTGTTTGTTTTTATTTTAAAATGTTTATTGTAATAATATATTTTATTACAATAAACATTTTAAAATAAACACATTATTTTTAGCAAAAAAAAATGATAAATGATCTATTTCTTTATTATTTGTTATCTTTGAAACCTGTTGGCCTGTTTATCTACGTTAGTTAACATACACAAATTGTAGTAGGTTGCTATGATTACAAAACTAACTAAAACTAAATGTTGGTCTATTAAGAATATACTTACTCCTTTAATAAATAATACCGTATTGACGGAATAATAAAATTTATTCAAAGTTTTGAAATAGAAACATTTATTAAAAGCTTTCTAGGCCGTAACAATTCAACCCATTCGTAATCATTAATCGATCAATTGTGTATGTCTACTATGTATTATTTAAGTCCGGATCTCCAGGAGAACTGCAAAAATGGTTTATCCGCTCAATCCCCTAGCGGTCTCATGAGACCGCACCCACCCACTACTACTACGCACTATAACCCATAAAACTTATATTTAAAGACTACATAGATATTCATTTATAATCTACATTCAAAGTGCGTCACTGTCGAGTGTTCGTTGTTGTACATTGTTGCGTTGATTTTTGGATTTTTCTAAGTTAAGTACAGTTTTTTATATTATAAAATTGTTATGAAAGTTTTGGTGTGAATATAATTTATCTTTTTACGTAAATAATTTCGAGTAATATATAGAAATAATAGTAATTTGCAGGCTACCGACATCCACTTGGTATGTAAGTAGTTATCAAAATACAATAAGGTATTTTTGTGAAGATTAATCCATTGAATAACTGACTTTTGTTTAAACTATAGAAATAATATAGAATTGTATATAAAAGAATAGAGAATTTTGTATAGATTCTATAATACCAAACTTCTTTATAGAAAAGTAGTTTATAAATATAAGTTTTTATGGCATGCGTCTGTCAAATCCCGAGCGGTTGCATGCGACCGCACCCACCCACAGCACTTTAAACCATTAAAACTTATATTTATACACCTTGTGATGAATTGAAGTATGTTAAAGAACTAATCAGAGAGGAAAAGGTAAAATCTTTAAACTTTGTTGAGATAATACACAAGGTCAAGAGTGTATTTCAGAATTATCAATTATCGCAATTAAAAAACAGTTATTAGTGCAATTAAAACGTTCACCAACATTTTACGTGGACGTAATTAAATCTTTCCTTAAGAAAGCGAGACGATTCCATTTAGAATGTAAATAATTTCTTTTTTAATTTTGTACATACATTTGTACTTTATACATGTTTTACTTTTGTTCATGTATTGTATTTGTATTGTATATAAATATCTTTTTCTTTCGCTCAAACAAACCCGGCTTTCTTCAAAGCCACCGAAGCTATGAAATTGCTGATAATTAATACAATCTATCTAGCAGTGGTATGCCTTCTGTGTGCTTTGTTAAACACATCCTTGACAGCACTGAATATGAAACTGAAGAGTGGAGACAGATCAAGATTGGTGTATTTTTATAAAACTACTAAAAACAACAATCTATATTTTTATCAATTTATATCTTGGGCTTGCCCTAGTTTGGAGCTCTAGCTTCGCCACTGGCATGCGACTGCACTGAATTTTAAGAGGATCGAGGGGTTAAGGTTATGAAAAATGTAAAAAAGTACCAATAGTAGTAAATAGTACAGTATAGGTAAGCCAACACAAGGCAAGCGCGAAATCGGATAAAAAAGTATGAACATATATAATTTTTTACTTTAACAAAAATGGGTCTACCCAACTCTTTGTGGGTAACGAGGCGTGAGGTAAATATATAGTATATTCTATATAGTTAACCAGAAATAATCCGGAATGCCTTGCCTTGAATTATTTTAAAATACTAGTTCGAGAATTCTGTCGTAAGAATAATACCACCTGACTATCCGACTATTGTTTTTTTTTCTCTTTCACTTTATAAGTAATATTTTGTATAATGTATTTTAATATATATTGTGTTATTTTATTTTTGTCTCATAATATTTTATTTACTGATAGTTTTGTATAGAAGTACACGTTTATATATTTATTATGGTTGCGCGGAAAAAAAAAATTCAAATTCAAATTCATTTTTCAAATTCATTTATTTATTTGTGAATACAGTAAGTTAGGTGTTATAAAAATTTACAGTAGGTACCGTGTATTCTACCACAGTGTGGTGTACAAATATATTTCTTCAGGTTATAGCCAATAATAGCAAAATGGAATACTTTTAAAATTGATTGCAAATTATAAAAATACAATAATCATATTTGTAGGTGGTATTAAATATTCACAGAAATGTTATATATTATAAGTGAAAAGCGTCTTGCAATGATACCCATGACAAATAACACATTTCGTAATGGCGCCTTTACGTCTATATTGAAAAAAAAGAAAAAGGTGAAGTAAATAAAAATGTCATCTTTTCAAATTATTATTACTATTATTAAATATACGAGTCAACAAGTAAACTATATATATATATATATATATATATATATATATATATATATATATATATAAAGAAATTAAAAATGTCGATGTCATCGGCTCAGACAAAATAAATATTTTGTCTAAGGTCATCGGGTTATCATAATATCATGTCAAATGTATAATATATGGTATGTCAAATCAAATATAAATATTATAATATTATGTATACCAAAACAATCATTTAATTTCTATGTCATTAAGGTATTCATTAATAGAATAGTAAAATTTAGTAATTAATAATGTTTTTAATGATTTTTTGAAGCTTTGTATATTATTTATTTTCTTTATGTCATTAGGTATTTTATTATATATAGATATGGATAGGCAAAATATACTTTTTCGCATTTTTGCTGACTTTGATTGTCGAACTTTTAATCTCAGAGGATACCTTCTATTATTTAAATTTTCAAACAATGGCAGGTTTCTATGGACAAACACAGCCGTCTCATAGATAAAAAGACAGGGAAAAGTTAGAATTTGCAGCTCTTTAAAATGTGGTTTACAGCTGTCTGTCCAGTGTAGATTTTTGATTGCTCGAATACACCTTTTTTGAGCTTTGAATACCTTTTCCCGATCCACTGAGTTTCCCCAAAACATTACACCATACCTAAGTGTTGACTCAACGTATCCAAAATATGCTATACGAAGTGTTTGCGTATTTGCTCTTTTATTTAACTTATACAAGGCATATGAAAATTTATATAATTTACTGCAAACACTATCGACCTGTGCCTTCCAGTTCAGTTGGTTATCTATGATAATTCCTAAAAATTTAGTTTCTATCGTTTCATAGATTGGTGAACCTTTATAATTAATATTAAAACTTGATAAACTATCTTTTTGCCAATTAAATTTCATAATTTTAGTTTTCTCTAAATTTATATTTAAGTTATTTTTTACGAGCCAATCAATTATAAGACCAATGGAATTGTTAATCTCAATTTCATAGCTTTGGGTATTATTGCCTTCATAAACGACCGTACAATCATCCGCAAAAAGGACCATAGATTGTTGTATCACCGATGGAAGGTCATTAATGTACAAAAGAAACAGGAGTGGACCCAAAACGCTTCCTTGTGGAACGCCGTAGTACACAGCTCGGGGTGTCGATCGATAAACCTTTTCTGTCAACTTTATAGGACATATTCTCCTTATTTCAGTAATCTGCGTCCTGTGTGTAAGATATGACTCAAAAAGATCTAAAACTGTCCCTCGCAATCCATATTGATGTAATTTTCATATTAATATTTTGTGATCCACAAAGTCAAAAGCCTTAGTCATGTCCATATATAGCGCTGCCACAGGTATTTTTTGTCTATACATGTTATAATTTTGTTGAGCAGGTCATAAATTGCCGCGTTTACAGATTTATTTTTACGAAATCCTTTTTGCTCATTTACGAGTATCTTATTATCTTCGAGATATTTATTTAAACGTTTATATAAAACTTTTTCAAAAACCATTGGATTATTATATTTGACGGTAGAGGTGCCAAGCCGCTTGTTCCTTTCCGACAAAACGATATCATTCATACCCTCCTCGATCCTCCATCGACACATCGGGGTGGTGGGGTGGGAGGGGCAAGAAGATGATTCTAGAATGTCACGTAATCATCGGGGCCGAGGACATATAAGGCACGCGCGACCGTTGCGCGGCCTCTCTTTCCACCGCAGTCGTCGCTGAAACCACAACGCTTCTCTCCCGACGCACCCCTGGGGCCCCAGAGTGTCTGTCTAGAAGAAGTTCCCTCACCTCGTGTGAGATATAGTCGCGCACCGCCTCTCTCCGGAGTGTTCCAGAAGAAGTTCCAGAAGTTGCAGCTATAGTGCTCAACAGGATAGAAGAAACCCCGGTGAGTCAACATTCCTTAATTTAGCTCCTGCCTTACATAGTTTTAACCCGCTCCAATTTTTTTGTTCTCCTAATAAGGCAGGATTCCTTTTCAGCGATTTGGCACAATAATAGTTTAGTTTTAGGGAAGAGCGAGTGCATTATACCGCATGCTATAGTAGTCGCCTTTACGTAAGCGTAGAAGCAACCGCATATACAGTCCACTTTAGTTAATATCTCGCGTAATAGGTTTAAGGTTCGACCGGGGAACTAGACTTCGGCAGCCTTAAACACGTGGCTCCACCATTTTATGGTCACTTCGAGCAGGATTTTGGTCGAATTGTTGAATTAATTAATTAGATAATGCACTCCAATTTATAGAATAGACTTAAATAGTGTTCGTTTAAATTTAAATTTTGATTAGGTACTCGCAAACAGAATTATTCGTTTTATAGCGCTCGTATTTGATTAAATTTAAAGCCTATTAAATAATTGAAACAGTGTAATAGGAACCGTTTGATATGCTTACCCACAATCTTGATAAAATTATTGAGTCTAGCAAATGACGCGTCACCTCGACTCGCTGCGCAGGTGTTCGATTTTATTACGTAATATGGCATACCGAGTGTCCATCCTTTATTGTTTGTGCGTTGTGAGATTAATTGTGATTGATATAACTTTATTATAATAGTTTAAAATGGCAGTTAGTGGAAGTGAAATCAAAATTAAAACGCTTTATGCTAAGAGGGACATACTCTTTTCGCGTATGCAGAATATAAGTGATTATATAAAGAACATCCATATAGAAGCAGTGCGGGAAACTTTTTTGACCGAAATCGAAACGATAGATTCTTTACGAATAGATTACGAAAAAATATTAGACCAAATTAATCATTTGGAATTACAAATCGACCCGAAATACATAGTGAACTACCAACCGCTGCTGGCATTCGAAGATATGTTGTGTCGCGTGAAAAGAATTGCGAGATCCCTATCTCAAAACGAAGCAAAGCCGGAAAAACAGGTACGTCCAAGCGACTCGATTAGGTTGCCGCCAATAGATATTCCGGTATTTAATGGTGATATTAAGACGTGGCCCTTCTTCTTCAGTAGTTTTCAAAACAATATACACAATAACCCATCGTTATCGGACGCCGAAAAATTATATTACTTAATCAATAAACTTAGTGGCAGGGCACAGTCGATCTGCTCTGGTTTTACACCTACAGCAAACAATTACTTATTAATATTCGAAACGCTTAAAACTAAATATGAAGATAGGAGAATGTTAGCTTCCGAATATTTGAACCAGATATTCGATCTTAAATCTATATCATCCGCGAACATCAACGGCTTAGAGCAATTTCTAGATAAATTTGTGGCATCGGTGGCTGCACTTAAGAATTTGAAATTTAATGATCTTATGGACGTGGTGTTTCTCCATATTGCACTGAAGAAGTTGGACCCCGACACCGTGCGTGCGTTTGAAATGGAGCATCGTAGCTCGGAGATGCCTTCCTTTCATTCATTAGCATCGTTCGTGCGAGATCAAATAAAGGTGATGCAGCGCTCTCCGAACGTTAAACAGGAGATTAAAAGGTGCGTCGACCGTAGACAGACTCAACCATCTAAAATAGCAGGGTCGTTAACTTACGTAACCGCTACGCCAACATCACTCCAGCATACTTGTTTAGTATGTAAAGATAGACACGGTAATTTATATAATTGTGCGACTTTTCGTAAATATTCACCAAGCGAGCGTTATAAATTAGTAAAGACAAACAACCTATGTTTGAACTGCTTAAGCGATAAGCATTTAGTTGCAAAATGCAATTCGAGTTCCGTATGTAGCAAGTGCGCCAGGAAACATCACACGCTATTACATTTTGAAAATAGCAACATAGCGGCGTCAAGTAAAGCGGATAAGGAATTCGCCCCTACTAAGGTCAACGATTCTAGCGGTCGACCTGGTGATGTCGCTCTGTGCTCATTGGCAAATATGGGAGCCCAACCTCCTTCAACCGTGTTACTGGGTACGGCACGTATTTTGGTTAGGGATTCGCGTGGAAACGAACAAAGCGTCCGTGCACTGCTGGACAGCGGAGCCCAAAATAGCTTTATAACGCGACAATGTTGTCAGCGCTTAGGCTTAGTAATAAATAGGTCACTTTCATGTCCTGTAATTAAAGGCATCGGAGGCACTAGTAAATCGACACAGGGATATATAAATTTAAAAATTTATTCTCGGATAGATCGTAATGTTAACTTTGATATAAATGCACTAGTAGTAGATAGGGTCACTGAACGGTTGCCAACCGTTTCGGTTGACACCTCGGCAATGATTGAATTTAAGAATTTGACTCTGGCGGACGACACTTACGCCGTTCCTGGAAACATAGACATGCTCATTGGAGCATCGCTTTTCCCTTATCTTTTGTTAAACAATAAGGTCAGGGGCAACTCTTCGCATACCGCGCCTTACGCACTGGAAACCGTATTGGGCTATGTGATCCTTGGCTCCGCCCCCATCATAGATAGTATTTCGGCAACCTCTTATTGTGGTATGGCTGTCGAACCGCTCGAGTCGTTAGTCCGCAAATTTTGGGAGACGGAGGAGGTGAACGTTCCACCCATAGCTAGCTCAGATGATAGGTTATGCGAGGAAATTTACGTCCGCACGACCATTCGTGATCGCGACGGTAGATATAGTGTAGCGCTACCCTTTAAAGGAGATGTTTTATCTCTCGGCGATTCGCGTCAAATGGCGGAAAAACGTTTCTACAGCTTGGAGCGTAGGATGCTCGCTTCACCCCAGTTAAAGGAAGCTTACGACGGCGTCATTAACGAATATATAAGAGAAGGTTACATATCACTTGTGGCTTCGAAATTAGATAACTACGAAGACACACCGTCGTATTTCATACCACACCACGGAGTCATTAGAGAGGACAAACTTACATCTAAGTTACGTGTAGTGCTCGACGCTAGTGCTAAAACTAGCACTCACCTGTCGCTTAACGATATCCTTTATAGTGGGCAAAATTTACAGGGCAGTTTATTTAATATAATAGTCAATTTTCGTTTGTTTAGTATAGCACTATCCGCCGATATTCGTCAAATGTTTCTTTGCATAGGGGTCCGTGAATGCGACCGTAGATTCCAACGCATTTTATATCGTTTCAACCCAAAGGAACCTCTAATGGTGTTTGAATTTAATCGCGTTTGTTTTGGTTTAAAGTCGAGCCCATTTCATGCGTTACGCACGGTGAGACAGCTCGCTCACGATGAAGGTCCCTCTTATCCTAAAGCTAAGAGGGCAATTGAGAGCGGATTATATATGGATGATTTTGTGTACTCGGTCGATAGCGTGGAGGAGGCAACCCTAACCACCGCCGAGGTTATAAGGCTCATGAAATCGGGTCAATTCGATCTTGTGAAGTGGACTAGTAATTCGCGTCCGGTTTTGGATACAATCCCACTATCACACCGTCTTTCGGCGATAAAGGAATTCGACGATTCTGATACACACAAGGTGCTCGGTCTATGTTGGTCACCAGAGTCCGACGTGTTTAGCCTTAAGGTAAATCCGCCCGTAGAGAAATGCACAAAGCGCACAATACTGTCATGCGTTGCTAGATTATGGGACGTCATGGGTTTCGTAGCTCCGGTGGTATTATACGCTAAGCTTTTAATTAAACAACTTTGGTTATTGGAATGCGACTGGGATGACTCGCCGCCTGACAGCATTGTTCGGTTGTGGCAGCGCTTTAGAGAGGAACTTCCTTTATTAAGAGAAATTAAAATACCGCGTCATATAAACGTAGATAGAAGTAGCGCCATAACAGTCGTTGGGTTTGCAGACGCCAGCGAGAAGGCTTACGGGAGCGTTGTATATTTCCACGTCCAGAATAATGGTAGAAATTCGATTAGCCTCATTAGTTCTAAGTCGAGAGTCTCCCCCCGTAAGGTTGTCTCTCTGGCGCGCTTAGAGCTTTGCGCAATATTAGTACTCACCAAGCTTATTACCGCAGTTATCAGCGCATGTAGGGATAGAGTTCACATAGAAAGGATATTGGCCTTTTCCGACTCCACCGTCGCCTTATGCTGGGTTCATTCTTCACCCCACCGTTGGGATACGTTTGTTGCGAACCGAGTGGCCAAGATACAAGACGAGTTAGAAATGGCGGAACTTAGATCTTGTAGAGTAATACAATCAAAGCCCTTCACGCACACCGGGTCTGATTTCGCTGGTCCGTTTAAGGTCACGCTCACTCGCGGGCGTGGTATAAGATCCACAAAGGCTTACGTCTGCATTTTCGTATGTCTAACTACTCGAGCGGTGCATATAGAACTCGTTGGTGATCTAAGCACAGCAGGCTTTATGGGTGCATTTAAAAGATTTCTATCCCGCAGAGGCCCTGTAAGTAAATTGTATTCGGATAACGGTACGAACTACGTCGGTGCAAAACGTATTTTATCGGAACTACATGAGCTCTTAGCTAGCAAATATTATAATTCGGAGTTCGCTCACATTCTAGCCGAGAACCGCATTGAGTGGTCTCTGAACGTCCCAGCCGCGAGCCATTTTGGGGGCAATTGGGAGACTAATATCAAGAGTCTAAAGAGTCATTTATACCGAGTAATAGGAGATCAAATTTTGTCCTTCGAAGAGCTAAGTACGGTGCTCGCTCAAATTGAATGCGTAATGAATAGTCGCCCACTTTGTCGTACGTTGTCTAGTGACCCCTCGGAACCGCTGGCTCTAACTCCAGCACATTTTTTGAATTTAACGCCTTTAAAGTATTTGCCAGCCGCAGGTATGGATGAGAACAGACTTAGCATTTCCGCACGCCACAAATTATTAGATCGGTTAGTGCAATCGTTTTGGAAGCGATGGAGGATGGAATACTTGCATACTTTGCAGTCTCGGCAAAAATGGAACACAGCAACTGAGCCTTTAGCTGTAGGAACTGTAGTTGTGCTCACCAAAGAGAATACGCCGCCTCTCCACTGGCCGTTAGGAATTGTCGAAGAGGTCTTTCCCGGTTCCGACGGAGTAGTTAGGATAGCTCGCGTTAAGACCACGGTTGGGTCTTACTTGCGTCCGGTTGTCCGTTTGTGCCCCCTGCCTCTTCCATAATTTAAATTAGCTTTCTAGATTAAATTGTAGTTGAATTTAAGTAATCTTAGCGTTAGTTAGTTATTTTGTTAGTTGATCTTAGCTCTAGGTGTATTAGTTAATTTTGAAGGAAATCCTTCAAGGGCGGGGGAGATGGTTGCGCGGAAAAAAAACCATTGGATTATTATATTTGACGGTAGAGGTGCCAAGCCGCTTGTTCCTTTCCGACAAAACGATATCATTCATACCCTCCTCGATCCTCCATCGACACATCGGGGTGGTGGGGTGGGAGGGGCAAGAAGATGATTCTAGAATGTCACGTAATCATCGGGGCCGAGGACATATAAGGCACGCGCGACCGTTGCGCGGCCTCTCTTTCCACCGCAGTCGTCGCTGAAACCACAACGCTTCTCTCCCGACGCACCCCTGGGGCCCCAGAGTGTCTGTCTAGAAGAAGTTCCCTCACCTCGTGTGAGATATAGTCGCGCACCGCCTCTCTCCGGAGTGTTCCAGAAGAAGTTCCAGAAGTTGCAGCTATAGTGCTCAACAGGATAGAAGAAACCCCGGTGAGTCAACATTCCTTAATTTAGCTCCTGCCTTACATAGTTTTAACCCGCTCCAATTTTTTTGTTCTCCTAATAAGGCAGGATTCCTTTTCAGCGATTTGGCACAATAATAGTTTAGTTTTAGGGAAGAGCGAGTGCATTATACCGCATGCTATAGTAGTCGCCTTTACGTAAGCGTAGAAGCAACCGCATATACAGTCCACTTTAGTTAATATCTCGCGTAATAGGTTTAAGGTTCGACCGGGGAACTAGACTTCGGCAGCCTTAAACACGTGGCTCCACCATATTATTTATCCTATATTATATATTAAGTATGTATATTTTACTAAATATATATATATATATATATATATATATATATATATATATATATATATATATATATATTCTATTCATTTGCATTTTATTTTGTTTTATATCATTATTATTTATTTATGAAGTGATTGATTACACCTGCCACAGTTTCTCAAATCATCCAGAGTTGACTGGCAGAGAATGCCATAAGGCATTAAGTCCGCCCTTTATATCCCTTAGTATATAAGGTGAATAATAAAGATTAAATAAATAAATAAATAAATAAATATATTATATGTAACCAGAAGATCGAATCTAAAAACTTTATTGCAAATTTTTAATGTTATCCTATAGAGGGAACAAATTTTGCAATTTGATTTTTTTTTAAATTGAGTTTATTCGTAGGTCATATCTCTATTTAGCTTTTCATTAAGCCAAATACAAATTTAAAACCGACAATATTTTCCGGCTTATCGGTATCGGTAAAACTTTGTTACAGCAAGCACTAGGCTTCCAATATCTATTGTTTTTGACACATGAATATTTCTTTATTGGTAACGTCAAAAGAGATGTGTTGACATATATACGTGTGAATTGATATGTTAGTGTCATATTAGTGACTACACGGCCTCCGCCCATTCCCCCGTTCTAATATATATGTATTAAAGTATTCTATGATGTTAATACATAATTTATGTCAATTCATTGTTATGCAGTAATAAAATATTATCTTATTGTTGTGTATTAATGAGTGGTGTTAAAATAAAGTCTTTTTATGGTTTACTGTCACTGTGTTGTCGGTGAATAACGTGTGGTTGTACTTGCGGCGCGGACAGGCACGGGCACGGGCGCGAGCGCTCGGTCGCCGCCGAGCAGCGGCAGCGCGCACGCCACGCCCGCGCTCGCCGCGCTCTGCGAGGACGACTGGGACGGCGAGTGGGGTACGCTGCAGGAGCAACCAGTAAGTCCTTGATAAACTCAACTTATGACCTTGTACTGGCGAGTGGGGTACTCTGCAGAAGTAAACCGTGAGTGTTTGCTAGACTGACTAATGGTGGTTAATATAGCGCATAGCGCCATATAATAGCGCGCTATCTCTCCATAACACATAGCGCGTGCTATGTAAGTAGTCGCCATGGCGCTATTGCGCCTTGACGCTAATAAGTATCTAGCGGCAACTAGTCCTAGCAGCAGTGCTGTTGGGAGAGACGTGTGACGCAAATTTGATCTGGTAGCACGCTATTCATGGCGCACGACCTAATTTAGTGGACGTTGTTTAGTTAGTGTATATACTGTGCTATAAATATATAAGTGATCGAAGGACACAGTTGTCTGCTATAAAAGAAGCCTAACTAATGTTTTTGAATGTAAATAAAATATAGACACAATAGTGTATGAAAATAGTGGATTTTTATAAATACAATCAATAAACTTTTAAATACCCCTTTATTTGATTAAATAATTAATTTTATTTCGTTTTAAAAAGTACATATCCTAAAAATATTTTTATAATTATAGAAAGTCGTGAGCCTGAAAAGTATGAAAAAGCGTTCATTGGTTTTTCTTTACCTCTTTATTTTATTTTAGTCCAAAATGCGACTTATTACGAAATAATGTATTTATATCACGCGGTCTATCCAATGAACGGCATGTAACGTGCTACGAGATAGAGCGTGCTGCAAAACTTAACGCGCTTGCCGGACTCCTACACGCTTTCTTATAAATAGCGCGCTATAACGTAGCGTATTTAATAGCGCTCTAGAAATTTATAGTGTATAATCTGTAGCGTGCTACTGATTTATAATCGTTTTGAACAACTTTAAGACTAACCATGTGACTTTGAAACCTTGCCTTGTGACCGTGGGACCTTGTAATAGCCGTAACCGCTTATTTCGGTCTCTATGCGCTGAGACTATGGTGCTAGGTGTCGGAGTTATTTCACGTCGCTATTTATAATAACGGGCTACGGGTCGTGTAGCCGAATACTATTTCAAGACGAAAAATATATTAGTATTTTTGTAAATATGTGATTTTTATACGTAGTTGTCATAGACTTATTATACTGCGTATGGAGCGGGTCATTGAACAAACAAAATGGCATCTACTCATTGGTGCTAAAATCTTTATGGAGCACTAAAGCGACCACCAATACGTGTTGTGCTACCGTGCAGTGTTTCCACTTTTAGATATTTTGCACTGTTTAAGGATAAATCTTCTAATATAGGTAGGGCTTTTGGGCGTTTCTTCAAGTTGACAGGGTTTTGAAAAATACTAGCTTAAAATAGCAGCATAATTCTGCTATGTTTCGTATGGTGAGTGTAGAGAACCGGAGACTTTATTTACTGGAAACGAGGCATTGCATCTTAGCCTCCAATGGTGGCAATGCATCTGCATTTTGTTTCTTGATTGAGGTTAGATCTAGATGCCATAGTTACCACGCTTGGCAGGCGGTTTGGCAACCGCAGTTTTCATAACTTTGAGTTGTTATCAAAGATGTTATTGAAGATGCTGCTGCCCGTTTCCTGATGTGTGTCCCTCTGTCGCCTCTTACGTCACTCAAAGGATGATAATATGGAGTGGTGGATGTTCTTACACGGCCATGAATTGTAAAAATATTGTTGCAAACGCAATCAGAGCGCGGAAGCGGAGCTCGCGAGTCCGTCCGAGACGTGGAACAACGCGGCGTGGTCGGAGGCGGCGGCGGCGCACAACGCGAGCGCCACGTACGTGCGCGGCCCCGCCCCCGCGCGCCTCGCCGCGCATCAGAACAGCAACGACTCGCTCGGCGGCTGGGAGGACGGCGAGTTCGAGCCCATTGAAGAAAACGTCGACGGTAAGTAATGCCTTTGATTGACAATAGGTTCTTTTTTGAAGTGGAAACTTCGTTAGAATAGTTGTGATTTGAAAACAAAAAAGCGACACTAAAAGGAGACAAAAATATACATGTATACGATTTAGCCCGGGAGAGAATGAGATAGAATATAATACAGTGTATCCTAGTCTAGTGTCTCCTGTTTGTGCGGTACTTTAGAGATGTTTAGTATAACTTTTAATATAAACAGTTAAATAAAAACAAATTTATTACGTAAAATTAAATAAAACTATATTAAATAAAATATCATATCCAATGCATTCATAACAATCCACGATTTCATATCTTGCCGAGTCGTGTTTAAAACCTCTAGCGTCTATATTATGTACCACCTTGAGAATCAATTTTTGTTCGATAAAAATTACTTTACCTCTAGAATGAAGTAGATAACGCTATTACAAAGCAATTTCATTCGAAAGAAAATATTCTTTTGATTTATTAGTTTATTACACAAAAATATTTCCAAAAAAATTTTTTAAGACATTTCCACATTTGCTGTCAAATTCCTTAATAACATATCGCATATTTTCCACGGGACTTCTTTGTAATAAGACAAACGCAATTATCCTGTGACGTATATATGTTACCGTCAAAACTCATAATCGGTCAAAACCACTTTTGACTGTAAAAATCAGGCAAAAGTAGTTTTGACTAAGGACTTTGGTCAAAACTATTTTTTATTGGTATATTTTTATGTACTTATACTTACTCGAATGACACGGCTGTACACAAGATATGATAGATGATGACAGATAGACACAATCTATAAAACATTACACAAGTCTTGGACTATCAGTGACAGTAGGTTAAGGGTGGACTGGTGTTTCCCTTGCGCCACCCTAAAGCCGCGTACATTATAATTATATAATCGTTAACCATATATTGAAAGAATTGAATTAGAACGTTGGTTAAATCACATAACTGAGAACATTGGTAAAAACCCGTTTTTGGCAGCAAAATCAACCAAATTTGTTTTTGATTAAGGACATCTATCAAAACCATTTTGTCCTGATTTCCGCAGTCAAAAGTGGTTTTGACCGGTTATTAGTTTCGACTGTAATATATACATCCTTATGATGACTGATTTTGCTTCAACTACATAGTAACCCTGTATAAAATATTGCGTTGGTGCATATGTAATGCAGGATTTTATTCAATTGTATGGAGATGAAATATTCGAGATAACAATATTTACAGTTTGCTGTAGCATTCGAGCGCTCGTTTTACGCTGCATTCATTGAATTACATCTCGAACTATGTAGCTGATACTCACAAGTCAGGTGCAAACTTTATGAATTTCGTTTGGGATATTCCTCATTCACTACACACTACTGAAGCCACGTGAATTATACGAAGTGTGTAAGGTGAGAGTGTGATGTTTGAAGGTATGGCTTAGATAAAAAGATTCTGCCACGTTAATACAAGTTGATGATCAACGTTTGACGAGGGAAAGAGTTCCAAGATTGCCTTGACTTGATTGGGCATAATAATTTTTTAATGTTAACAAATCGAGAAGGGTTTCTAAATTGCTTTGGGGTCCTAATAATTAACCGACCATCAACAAGCACAATGGAATTTGTTAAAGTCTTGCCTTATTTCGCAGAACCAGAGCAAGGCTAGATGACCTTATGAACAAAGAAGAAAAAGAGGTTTCCATCGTAAATCACAAATGGAGACATTTAGTGAACAATGAAGAAAAGCCGATACAAACACTTACTACGTGACCAAAATAATTAGGTGCATGACATCTAAGACGTATTAGAACTAGAGAGGGAAACACCGGAACGGTAATTTATCACTAAGGAAAGCGTGGGCATAGAGGCAGGGTGCGGGCGCCAAAATCGCATTTCTGTCATGCGCCTAATTGTTTGGGCCAAGTTGTTAAATGAAACTTACCTCATCGCGTTTAAGTTATTAGACCCGTGGGTCGATAAAGGGGTTTCTGTACTGGAAGCTTTTGCTGCAGATACATTAGAATACCTTCAAATTAAAATCCAAGAGAAACAACCAAAATGATATTGCATATAAATATTATTGTCAAAAATTATTACATTTTGTTAGAATACTTCCACCCTGCTCACCACATTGACCGGGCCTTATATGCTTCTTTCTAATAGATTTCTCTCTTCTTGCTGAGACTCTCCTCTTTCCGACTCTTATTTTGCAACTTTGCCCTTTTATACGCTTACTTTTTTCTGAGGTTGTTAGTTGTTTGCATGTCTTTTGTAATGGCACCCATCCATTATAGTTTCCGTTCTCCCCGTCGTGTTAGTTTTACATCAACTCCGCATTGCTGATGCATTCTTGTGGTTTCTTCCCGCTTTGCCCAACCTTGCCGTGAATAATAATAGGAAAAGTTTCTTCGTATTTTGTTTGTACAAAATTAAAGAAAAAACTCTTGTTGTACTGTTTGTATCTGGCTGTTAATATCAATACATTTAGACATTAAGAAAAATAAAAATAAAAAGTATAAAACACTTTCCCGCCATTGTTCAATTGTTTTTCTATCCGCCAAAATGAGTAAATCTAACAAAAAAATTCGATACATTCTGAAGGTTTATTATAAAAAAGAGAAAAATGCGACTTAAGCCGCTAAAAAAAGTTTGTAACGTTTATGGACCTAATGCAGCGTCAGTAAGAGTACCACAAAGTTGGTTCAAGCGTTTTCAGTCCGGGAATTTTGATGTCAAAGATACAGCTCGCTCTGTTTGCCCTCATATGGATAAATTCGATGCCATTTTTGAAAAAGTGGAGCAAGATCGGCATGTTAATAGATACGACATAGCCGAGGAATTGATGATTGACCACAAAATAGTTTTGACTCATTTGAAAAAGTCTGGCTATACAAAAAAAGCTCAATTATTGGGTACTACACAAGCCCATTGAAAGAAACCTAATGAATCGTGTACTCATTTGTGGTTCTCTATCGAAGCGTAATGAAACCGAAACATTTTTGAAATGATTGATCACTGGTGATGAAAAGTGGATTACCTACGACAAGAACTTACAAAAAAGATTATGGTCAAAGTACTACTAGTGACTATAATACTAAAGTACAGACTAGGCGAAACCCGGATTAAAACGCAATAAGGTGATACTGTGTGTATGGTGGGATTGGAAGGACATCGTTTATTATGAGATTTTTGGCCCGAGAAAAACCATTGATTCGAATCTCTACTGCCAACAATTAATGAGACTCAATCAAGAAAATAAGAAAAAACGGCCGGAATTGTTCAACAGAAAAGGAGTGGTCTTTCATAATAATAATGCCAGACCACGTACATCTTTGGCCACTCAGCAAAAATTGAGAGCTTGGTTGGGAAATGTTAATGCATCCACCATATAGTCTTGACCTTGCACCCTCATATTTTCACCTGTTTCGGTCTCTTCAGAATTATTTGGGTAGTGTTAGGTTAACATCAAGGGAGGACTGTCAAAACTACTTGTCGCATTTTTTTTAATCAAAAATCCCAAGATTTCTACAGCAACGGGATTATGTCACTGCCTACAAGATGGCAACAAGTTATCGAACAAAATGGCACATATATATTTCAATTAGTAAATGTAAACTTTGAAAGAAAATGTCTTGAAATAGTCTATAAAATACGAAGAAATTTTTCCCTGACCTTTTACAATCAGGCGTTACTTTAAATTTACGAAAATACATTTTAATAAAGATGTGAAAAATTTATTGCCTACCTTAGATTTCCTGAACCTAAGATTTGTGTAATCAAATAAAATTATTTTTCTCATCGAAGATCGAAGAGCACCTCCTGCCCTCCTCTAATTGCGTGCACTACCGCCGTCTCCAGTAAGTAGATATATTGGAGACAGCCGTCGCAACTGTTGCGCCCATATTCGTTGCATATCACGCACATCAACTGTCGTATTTTTATCTGATTTTGATCATGTTGACGTACCTTTTTTTACTATCTACGTTTCGCTTTCAAAAGTCAGAAAAGTCTGTAAATATTTCCCACAAAAGGTTAAAAAGGGTTTAAAGAAACTTATGCCGTCTGATATTTATCGCTTTCGATCTCTTTGTCATTATTCAAAGGACCCAAAATGTTCGGTGCTCTCTGCGTAGACCACATGTTTATTATTAAATTGAATAAGTTATATAAGATTGAAATAATAAATAACACTTTTAGAATGACCATTTAATAAATAATTATAAAATACAATAATTATCATTACTTATGCACCAACAAATTAGTTTTTAAGAATTTAATTTTATTTAGTAAAAAATGTTAAATACTTGTAACATTCTAATAGAAAATAACGCGTCGAAGATGGATGAAATGCGAAGAAAGCGTGAAGAAAGAAAACTGCAGCGGCAGAGAGAAATGGAGGCAAGGCGAAGTGCACGAGGTCAAGGTCCCATGAAGTTGGGATCTAAAATGAACTCGCCGGCGCCACCGTTCTAGCGACCAAGTTATCCATGAACTATTGGAACTTGCTAGCTTCACGGCTCAAACTTTTCATAAGGTGAATGTTAAAAATGATATTAATTTGTATTAAAAATAAAAGCGAGGGCGACGAAAATTTGTAACTCTTTCAATTTCTATTACGGTGTTAGGAACTGGCAACTATCGTTTTAAATATTCCAATAATGATACTAAAAATCGTAGACAGAGAAACGAATAGACTAATGATTAGCGTGGCCTCGAGTGAGAAAGGACGATAACGTAGTTTTAGGTTATACAATAATCTTTATGACTTTTAAACATATTTAGATAACATTTTTAATTGTTCTAAGAACTGAACTGAACAAGATTCACCAATCTTAAGCTCACAAGACACTTTATTCTCACTTAAACCAACTTGTAAATTCCTTAGATCGCTACGAACTGTCAAAGTTGTTGAGCAAAGTATAGTTTGCTAAACAAAAAAACCGGCACGGAGAAAGGGATAAACAATCACACCGCTCTGTCTCATTTCTATGCAAGACGAATGCATAAATCTATCTTTTTCGTGTGAGAATGCGAAAGAAGGCGTCAATTTGTCTATAGGTTTCTCTGTCTACGCTAAAAATATTATTCCTTTTTAATATAAGTTTTTAAAATTTGTATGCGGCCATTTTTATTGAACTTAAAATTAAGAGAAATACATCCTGACGATGTACAATTTATATGTGGAAGAAAATTAACTGACCAGAACTTCGCCTCTATTTTGCTCTATTAATATTTAAAACTTAATCCGCTCCCGTTATCGCCTTTTCATTACAAGTTAGGTGGCCTTACATTGAGACGTGAAAATGTTTTATTGACAAAAAATAAATCCTAAACTGTTTTTACTATTTGCTAGTTAAATAATTCATTATAATTAATAACTTTTGTCTATATACTGAAAAATGACATATAGCTACTGAAACTTAATGCATTCAACTTTAGTATTTTTACGCGAATAGGGCTGTGATAGCTCAGAAGTCGGGAATGTCAATATAACGTCGTTAAAGTAATATTAAGACATCAAATTAAATCCTTTATATATATATATATATATATATATATATATATATATATATATATATATATATATATATATATATATATATATATATATATATATAGCCGTTTTAATGCATTCGCCAATATCAATGTGAAAGTGTTTACGTTGAATAGCTGAACAGACAAATACAATGTGCGTAGAATCCTATCAGTAATTGATAGCAATTTTATAAGCTCGTTCACTACGTGATAAGCAGTAATAATTCTCTTGAAGACCTCACCAGACTTATGTACATATTGAGAATTGAAATATATTTTTAGGATATGTGGCCTCTGTTAGCATTAATTAGAGCTAGAACTGACGGGACCAGTGGCCGGCTTTCGACTAGCACACATTTTTGTACATTCAACTATTAATTTCGGAATGATATTCAAAATAAAATTCATTTATGAAATCAATAAATGTATAATTTTCATTTATGATTTTTGTATTAATCGGAATACGAAACACAACCTTGTTTACATATACTATAACATTTTAATTTTTAGTAATATTTTTAAGAACCAAACATACACTGACATAAAGAGAAAGTATCTACCGTTTTTTGGAAAAGAAATTCCATTCCATACAGTGAAAATTATTAAAATTTATTTTTTGTAATAACGTTGTCTTTTGTTACTACTCTGTGTTGATAAAATAATGTTAACAGTTCGTTTACGGACGCACGTACTTCTACCAAATACTTTATAAAACCTTACGGTTTAATACGTGCAGCTCTCGACAGTTTCCATACAATGAAATGGCAACTGTGAAAATAGCGTCGTCTAGTGGCACGATTTGATGAAAAAGTTATGAACTATGCAAAACTCGTTTTTTGTACGTAGTTTTTCAACAAATTTGTACAATTTTGCACTGTACAAGAAACAAAACGTAGATAATAGTTTCTGAAGATTTCTTGGGGGTTTTAAAATGAAACTAAATACATTAGAAATGTGGAATTTTCTTTAATTTCTAGTTTATAGACATTCTATCGTCATCTAATATATATATTCAATATACTTGTACGCGACTCGTTAAACTTATTTAGTATGCTTTTAGCATAACGTTGAAATACTTGTCTAAAAATAATCATACACATTTGAAATTAATCTCCCTTTAACATTGTTTACAGAAATATTTAAATAATTGTCTATATTTTCTTTGAAAACTTTGTTGTTAATGTCTGAAACTCTCTTGGCATTTTCATTAGGGAAGAAAAGCCTTGAAGAACTATCATATTTTTTTAGCTCTATTTGTATATTTTCTAAATTATATTCATTATCTAAGCTACATACTATTTTTACATTTGTCATGTGGCTGTGAACTAGATACCCAACCTAAAACATAGTATTCTAAATTCCTTTCAGAAATACTTACACGATAATGTGGTTGGTTAAGACTATTTGTTTTTGAGACAGTAACACTTATGTTTTGCTGCATGATTTTCTCTCTTTGCAGAAGAAATTCGCAAGCTTCTACTTCACTGTTGCTATCAGATGAAGGCTGTAGCAGTTGATTTGCCATAACTAAACGCAAGCTGCACGTAAACATTGAGGTGTAGCATTATTTCCATCCTTATATCTAATTATAGAAAATAAATTTTCTATAGCGTGAGCCTGCGAGTGAATAAGAGTTTAAAATCGTAATTAATTTCGAAATCTTGCCACAACATTTTTAATGCCTTTAATTAGCCATAATACACAATTGATTCAACTGTTCTATTTAAAACTCTTAATTCTTTCAAAAAGTTACTTAATTTATTTATATGAGTCGAATTGATGGATATAGAATGTCTGAAATTTTTGTATTCTTGATACTTAGAAGAATTAAATATGTCGAAAAGGGTATCTATTTTATCTATGAAATCAGCTGTAAACGTGGCATTTGTTGGTAAATTTTTTAGTGTTATGTTACAAAGAATTTCTAAATCACTAACTGAATGATTAAATACTCTACCTGCTAGACAAACTCTCATTGGGCTAAAAAGAAGAGTGATACACTTTTTATTTAATTTTGGTGCCATTCTGGGTATTATCGGGAACCAATGTTATAAAAGTCTACCACATGTGACCATGAAGCTGTTGTACTTTTATATTGAAAGTCAAGGTTCTTAAAATTGTACATTTTAACAGGTGAGGTGAATCATACAAAAAATATATTTTGTGGCCTTTGAACTCGATATAGGGTTTTGTTATTGAAATAGGGGGAAGTTTCCTCAATTCGACATTATTTGAACTATTGTAACAAATAATGGCTTTGATAATATAACCAGTATTAAATTTTTTCTCTATTATGTCTAAAAATAATTTGTACAGACAAAGCATCTTTACTTAAATATTAACCTACTACTTGCTTTTTTTGTAGAAGAGGGGGCAAACGAGCATGCGGCTCACCTGATGTTAAGTGACTACCGCCGCCCATGATCAACCGCAACACCAGGGGAATTGCGGGTGCGTTGCCGGCCCTTTAGAAAGGAGTAAGCTCTTTTCTTAAAATCAATGTAGATACCCTTAATCATAAATACCATAGCTTGATTACATAATTAGAGGTTTTCAAGATTCTGATCTCCAAATTCTTGAAACCTTTCAAAGACATCACTTCGTGCATCGTAATTTAAATTTTCTTTTAAATACATTTCGTCAAAAACTAAAGATACGATTCGCTCTTTTAGAGTGATTCTCTCTGTTTTTTAGTTTTAATAATTCTAAAACTGTGTTGTTTAATCCACAGCTTACCTGCAAATTATTTAACCAACTGCAAAGTGAACTTAAACTGGGTAAACAAAAATATTTTTATAATAATGTGTATGATTTAGTCGAACAGTAATAAAGAGCGAATGCAAACTCTTTATCAGCTATGTCATATCGACTTCCTAATTTGTGTCTGCTGCTTAATTTCTGCTGACTTACAATGAACTGTTTACAAATTCTATTCATCGTATTTGGTTGCTGGTCGATTCCTTATTTTTACTTACAGCTAGAGATTCCATTAAACTTTTACATTGTTTCTTATATTTTGATGATAAACCAGAGGTATTATTTAGCCTTTTCTTATAACTATCTATAACAAGATGTAAATTTGCTATTTCTGTTTGCAAATTTGCATCATTAGGTATTACAGTCCCTGGCCAAATTATTAGACGTACTATAAGATCCTATGTAAAGTTTTAAGTAGCAGGTGATACTATACAGCTTTATTGTTTTTACTAGATACAACGTATATTTTCTTATTATCCACCTTATTATCTACTTTTAACACAAAGAAAACATCATAGTTATAGAAAAAATATAAATTTATGAACCGTTGAAAAGATTTAAATTAATGCAATAAAATGTTAATATTTTGTTGAGCCACCTTTAGTCGCTATGAGAGCTTCAATTCCGCGTTGCATGCTGTCAATGCTAGACTGTACCGTCTCCTGCATTTGAGGATGATGATTCCACACATGAATGATATTTTCTGAGAGTGGAGTTTTGTTCGTGATCACATCTTTAGCCACTTCTCTCTTCATCAGCCCCCACACGTTTTCAATAGGATTCATGTCGGGGCTATTACCCGGCCGATCCAACAGAGGGATATTTTGCTCTTCCAATAAAACTTTAACAGATCATGCTGTGTGACAGGGAACTCCATCTTGCGTAAAACTGAATGGTTTCCTATTCTCAAACCATTCTCTGAGCTGCCGAATTAACCGACTTTGTAAGACTTCTTGCCTCATTATACCTTTTACAACGCACAAAGGTCCAGTGCCCTTGCTGCTGATGACTGACCAGAACATGACTTTCGTAGGGTGTTTAACAGTCTGAACGACACAGAAAGGATGAAACTTTTCTCCATGACGACGACGCATAAACAGAGCTTTATTCTGCAAAATTTCAAAAGTTCTTTCATCGCTGAAATAGATCTGTCAAGAATTGCAACAATTAACAAACATTCTAACATCTAGCGTGATAAGAGATAAATGTGGTATGCAAGATGATGTTGTGATCAGGATTAAGAAAGGAATGCTTCGGTGGTTTGGTCATGTGGAAAGAATGAATGAGGAAAGAGTGACAAAGCAAATTTATATGGCAGATGTGAACGGCCGAGTCGGGAAGGGACGCCCTAGGAAAAAGTTTATCGACCAAATTGGCGATATTTTGAAAATGGGCCACGTTAGAAGTACCCTTAACCGACGAGCATGTATGCGTAGATATATGGATGTAAAAGAGGTATGTCAGGATCGTACCAAATGGAAGTTCGTAGTCTCTGCCTACCCCTCTAGGTGACAGGCGTGAGTGTTTATGTATGTATGTATGTCTAACATCTGTGATTACTGCCTCGTTGGTCTAGTGGTTGTAGTAGTACGACTGCTGATCATGAGGTCCTGGGCTCGAATCCCGGGTCGGGCCAAAAAATCAATTATTGAGTTTTCTGTCAAGAAATTCTCAGTAGCTGTCCGGAGTCAGGAAGTTGGCGGTATCTCACCCCCGTGCCTCGGAAAGCACGTAAAGCCGTTGCTCCTGCGCCTGATCTCTCTCCCGGTCGTGTCGGTTTACCGTCCCAACGGATCATGAGATTGAGGGAATAGAGAGTGCACCTGTGCTTGCGCATACGCTTGGGCACTATAATCCAGTCCTGCGCCGATGGCTAGCCTCCGTTGAGGCAGGCCGCCGTAGCTGAAATTCGGTCTGGAGGACATTATTATAATTATTTATACTTGTAGGTAGACTTTCTTCATTTTATAGAAAATTATATTAAATGTTATAGAAAATCATATTATACCAATTTACTGATCTCCAGAAGTCCTCATCTTTATCACGCCACTGTTTGGCCCACTTCAGACCCTTTGCTTTCATTGTAACTGTTAACTTGGGCTTCCTGGCGGGGCGGCAGGTTCTAAAATCTAAATATTTTCTTCGAACAGTGCGCTCGCAAACATTCACATTAGAATCTTGGAGTTGCGATTTTATCAGTTTTGTGCTTGCAAATCTGTTTTCCAGGCAAATTTTCTTTAAACATCTTTCTGTCCTGGGAGTAAAAATAGGCTTTCTGCCGCAAATGTTCTTTCGTTTCGGGCTCATTTCCTCCCCAGACTCAATTTTATTATTTATGCGTCGTACGCTAGCTTCGGAAACCTTTAATATTCGTGATATTTCGCGGTTAGAAAATATTTTAGCATTTACGAGGGCCTTTACTTCAGTTTTCATCCGTGGTGAAAGATCGCCTTTTATACCCATGATTAAAATGCACAAAGAATAAACATATAACTGCGTAGTATAAAACTGCAAAACAGATAAACACAGCGCATAAAGCGAAAGAAATTCGTCCACAATTGAAGCACTGACTAAAACAGATTTGTACACGCTATGTGTATAATAAATAAAATATATATATAAAATTTATAACACTAAAATATATACCAATAATATATATATATATATATATATATATATATATATATATATATATATATATATATATATATATATATATATATGTATATATATACATACATAACATACATAAACACTCACGCCTATCACCAAGAGGGATCGTGCTAAATGGAGGACTACAGACTTCCATTTAGCACGATCCTGACATACCTTTCTCGCCTCTTCCACATCCATATACCTACGTATACATGCTCGTCGGTTAAAGGTACTCTTAATTTGGCCCATTTTTAGTATATCGCCAATTTGGTCGACAAACTTCCGCCTAGGACGTCCCTTTCCGACTCTTCCATTCTCTTCTGCAACATATATTTGCTTTGTCAGTCATTCCGCATTCATTCTTTCTACATGACCAAACCACCAAAGCCTTCCTTTCTTAATCCTGGTCACCGCATCATCTTGCAAACCAAACTCTTCTTTTATCACACAGTTTCTCGCCTTGTCACTCAGATTCAGCCCTAACATACTCCTTAGCGACCGCGTTTCTACTGCATTTATTCTACTCTCGTGCTTCTTCTGCCACACCCAACTTACACTACCATGCGTTAAAGTAGGGACTAATACAGCATTGTGAATTGCCAAACGTGCCTTTTTTGACACATTCTGACTTTTCACAATAGAGTGTAGAGCCCCATTTACTTTATTTCCTGCATTCACTCGTTGTTCAATATCCTTATCATATCTCCCATCCCTGCTGAATACACATCCCAAATATACGAACTTATCCACTTGCTCAATTAACTCTCCTTCTATTCTTATTTCACATACCGTTTTGCTTTCTTCTCTTTCAAAAACCATCACTTTCGTCTTACTTGCGTTCACTTTCATTCCCCTTTCTTTTAATGACCTGTTCATTAATGTAACCATCATTTGCAACTCGGCCGCCGACGACGCAAGTATGACTTGATCATCGGCGTACAAAAGGCATTTGATGGTTAACTCACCCATTCTTAACCCGCATTCTTCATCTTTCAAATTTTCCAAACAGCTGTCCATAAATAGGTTGAACAGCCACGGGGAAGTTACACAGCCTTGTCTGACACCTTTATGGATGTCAAACCAGTCCGAGTAGACCCCGTTGATTCTAACACAAGCACTCGAGTCCCTATACAGAGACTTTAATGCCTGCATCAAACCAGCGCTCAACCTAAATGTGTTCAGCGTTTGCCATAACACATCCCTGTCCACTCTGTCATGAGCCTTTTCCAAGTCCATGAACGCACAAAAAACCTTTTGGTTTTTCGCCAAAAACTTCTCCGCGATCATGCGCATGGAAAAGACTTGATCTGTACACCCCGTTCCCTTTCTAAATCCCGCTTGCACATCCCAAATTTTTTCTTCAGTTTCTTTCATAACTCTTTCAATTAGCACCTTAGCATACAGTTTTCCCACAATGCTAAGAAGGCTGATACCACGGTAGTTTTTACAGTCCTGCTGTGACCCTTTTACCTTATATATTGGGACTATCACGGCTTTGCACCAGTCTCCCGGTTTACCCGCTTTAGTTCCCAACATAAATTAAACAAGGTGTACAGCAGGCCTGCCACCACGTCCTCTCCAGCCCTTAGCATTTCGAGTGAAACTCTATCATATCCGGCTACCTTACCTACTTTCATGCTTTTCGTTGCTTTCATTATTTCATCTATACTTATCTCCCTATCTCTTTCATCTTCTTTCGGAATTTCTATTTCATTTAGTTAACACTTCTCCTCACTCATAAATACGCTTTCAAAATATTCCTTCCATCTCTTTAGACTCAACACTTCATCATTCAGGATACAGCCATTCTCGTCTCGTATCGCATTCAATCTAGGCTGTTTTGAAAGTCCCCTGGTATTTCTTACGAGTTTCCAGAACATTTTAATATTTGCCTGGAAGTTATCCGATATTCTTCTATCATTCTTATCCGTTCTTTCTTGCTTTTCCTTTCAACTAATTCTTTTACTCTCTTATTTAAACGTTTAAACTCTGCCTTTTTTCTTTCATTCTCATCATTCTTACCGCCAGAATTACCAGCTTTGGTCGCTAGTAAATCTAGCCACGCTCTCTTCTTTGCTTCAACTTCCATACGTACCTCATCATCCCACCATAACGTATTGTCTTTCCTTTCATTCGTTCTCTTACTAACACCACATACTTCGGTAGCTGCAAAAAGGAAAGTCTAACTCATTCACACACAACTCATCCAAATTACTTATATTTTCTTCTCTCAGTCTGCATTTGTACTTGTCTTTCACATCTTCATCTTGTAACCTCTCCAATCTTATACGCTGTAACGCAGTGATAGACACAGATGTCCTATGCCGCCAACGTCTGAATAAACCCCTAATTCGGCATAAGACCAGGTAGTGGTCCGTCCCTACGTCGGACCCCCGGTAAATCCTTGTATCCACCACTGCGCTCCTCATTCTTTCATCCGGAGTTATGAAATCTATCATGCTTCTATCATCACCTGTTTCCCAAGTATACATGTGAATCTTCTTAGGACGAAAGAAAGTGTTCGTCACAAAAAGATTCCTTTCCACACATACGGTGAGGAGGCTTTCACCATTCTCATTACTACTTTCATCACCAAACGTTTCCAGTATCCTTTCATAGCCAAGCCTCCTCACCCCAACCCTTCCATTAAAATCTCCTAACATAACAATATTTTCATTTTCCTTACATTTCATTAACACCATCCTTACCATCTCCCAAAACTGCTCTCGGATACAAGTGGGCTTAGACATGTCTGGGGCGTAGACCCCTAGAACAAACAACTTCTTTAGGACTGTAATAAAGATGCAGAAGTTTTTGACGAACTACAAATTTTGGTTCTAAAGGCGATATTGATAACATAGGTGAATAGAATATAACGTTCAGTTATATCTAAACGTTTTGAATATATATATATATATATATATATATATATATATATATATATATATATATATATATATATATAATTCGTAATTTTTAAGCTACCTGAATTTTTCTGAATAAATAGCTTTAAAAAGGGTTTTTTATTGACTACTTACTTACTTACTTACTTATCTTCACGCACAATCCCTAACGGGGTAGCCAGAGAGAACAGATCGCCAAGTGTCACATACCTCTTTCGCTTCTTTCAGGTTCATTAACTTCTTCATACATGCACGTCTCGGTATTCGAGTACTCTTGACCCTCCCCTCTTCGAGCAATTTGCTCAAATGGTCTTCGAAAGTTAGTCTCGGTCTACCTCGACACCTTTTAATATTTACTTTCGCTCTATATATTTTCTTCACCATTCGGTCTTCACTCATTCGTTCAACGTGCCCAAACCATTGGAGTACATTTTATTGACTAGTACCTGTTAATTGACCTAAATAAACCAATGTTCCGTTTTGAGTCAAAAAATAAATGGTCACGTTAATCATACATCATATCGCATACTTCATCCATCTTATCATTCATTGCTCCACATACATTCAGCGTAGCTAGACGGGCCTCCGCAATCCCCTTTTCGCCCCTCCGGGAGACAGAACGTGACGGGTGGCGAACCTCGTCGCCGGTTTTCCTCCCAGAGATGCTTCGCACCCCTGCCCCATTAAAGGGGCGCCGGGAACTCGGGGCCATTTCTTTTCCTTTTTGCCTCATGGTGCGAAAACTAGGGTGTGGCATATTTTACGCCGCTACCACACGGCGAGTAGCCGAATCTGTTCTTTCGGCTTTGTCGCTCTTTTAGCACCACCCGGGGGAAACGTGTGGGTGAAGGGTGGGCCTAGGATTAGGTGGTCGAAGCCTACGGACACGAGCGACTTATCCCCCCTGAATCATGCGCGGAGTTTTATACTTCGTCGCCTTTACTTTCTCTATCTTTGTGAAAGGCGTGACGGAAGCGATGACTGGTTCACCGATATCCATCCTTCCGGCTGCTTCTGCGTATAGCCTTCGAGTACTTGGGTTATGTATCTCTGCAATGTACTCTGCTCGGCTAAAAGGCGTCGGATGGCAGAGGAATTTTAGGATATGCTTGTAGCAACGATCGATAATGCTTGGGTCATATTCTGCTGTGGATTGGGGTTGATGCAGTTTTGCGTGAGCGGCAAGTGTTGTAAAGCTGTGTTTAGGGTAGTAGAACAAGCTATCTGGCCGCAAGAGTGAGGGGAAGTGAGTCGTTTCACCAGTTGGTATATGCCCTTACCAACGGCTGCCACACCGATAGTTGCTCCGACCGTCAGGGCCACGGGTGTTAGAATATGAGATAGTCTGAATGATGAGTCGTCTTGCCAGGGCCCGAGGGTGTTTAAAGAACCGGCTAACTGAGTGCGTTCAGTTTTCCAGTAGAACAAGGGATGGCGCCTCTCACAAGTGGGCTTAGACATGTCTGGGGCGTAGACCCCTAGAACAAACAACTTCTTTAGGCCCACTTTTATTCGTATCCATAGCAGTCTCGGGCTTACACATTCATACTCTTTCACACATTGACCCATTCTTTCTGAAAGGAAGACACCGACTCCCTGGCATGCTCGCTCGGTCTCGTCTACACCGGACCAGTAAGCGGTATATATGCCATGTGTAGTGACATCCTTTCCCTTCCGCTTCGTCTCATTTACACATAACACATCTATTCTTTTATCATACATCATATCGCATACTTCATCCATCTTATCATTCATTGCTCCACATACATTCAGCGTAGCTAGACGGGCCTCCGCAATCCCCTTTTCGCCCCTCCGGGAGACAGAACGTGACGGGTGGCGAACCTCGTCGCCGGTTTTCCTCCCAGAGATTCTTCGCACCCCTGCCTCATTAAAGGGGCGCCGGGAACTCGGGGCCATTTCTTTTCCTTTTTGCCTCATGGTGCGAAAACTAGGGTGTGGCATATTTTACGCCGCTACCACACGGCGAGTAGCCGAGTCTGTTCTTTCGGTTTTGTCGCTCTTTTAGCACCACCCGGGGGAAACGTGTAGGGTTGGCCTAGGATTTTGTGGTCGAAGCCTACGGACGCGAGCGACTTATCCCCCCTGAATCATGTGCGGAAATTTGTACTTCGTCGCCTTTACTTTCTCTATCTTTGTGAAAGGCGTGACGGAAGCCAGGACTGGATCACCGATATCCATCCTTCCGGCTGTTTCTGCGTATAGCCTTCGAGTACTTGGGTCATGTATCTCTGCAATGTACTCTGCTCGGCTAAAAGGCGTCGGATGGCAGAGGAATTTTCGGATATGCTTGTAGCAACGATCGATAATGCTTGGGTCATATTCTGCTGTGGATTGGGGTTAATTCCGTTTTGCGTAAGCGGCAAGTGTTGTAAGGCTGTGTTTAGGGTAGTAGAACAAGCTATCTGGCCGCAACAGTGAGGGGGAGTGAGTCGTTTCAACAGTTGGTATATGCCCCAACCAACGGCTGCCACACCGATAGTTGCTCCGACCGTCAGGGCCACGTGTGCTAGAATATGAGATAGTCTGAATGATGAGTCGTCTTGCCGGGGCCCGAGGGTGTTTAAAGAACCGGCTAACTGAGTGCGTTCAGTTTTCCAGTAGAAAAAAGGATGGCGCCTCTCACAAGTGGGCTTAGACATGTCTGGGGCGTAGACCCCTAGAACAAACAACTTCTTTAGGCCCACTTTTATTCGTATCCATAGCAGTCTCGGGCTTACATATTCATACTCTTTCACACATTGACCCATTCTTTCTGAAAGGAAGACACCGACTCCCTGGCATGCTCGCTCGGTCTCGTCTACACCGGACCAGTAAGCGGTATATATGCCATGTGTAGTGACATCCTTTCCCTTCCGCTTCGTCTCATTTACACATAACACATCTATTCTTTTATCATACATCATATCGCATACTTCATCCATCTTATCATTCATTGCTCCACATACATTCAGCGTAGCTAGACGGGCCTCCGCAATCCCCTTTTCGCCCCTCCGGGAGACAGAACGTGACGGGTGGCGAACCTCGTCGCCGGTTTTCCTCCCAGAGATTCTTCGCACCCCTGCCTCATTAAAGGGGCGCCGGGAACTCGGGGCCATTTCTTTTCCTTTTTGCCTCATGGTGCGAAAACTAGGGTGTGGCATATTTTACGCCGCTACCACACGGCGAGTAGCCGAATCTGTTCTTTCGGCTTTGTCGCTCTTTTAGCACCACCCGGGGGAAACGTGTGGGTGAAGGGTGGGCCTAGGATTAGGTGGTCGAAGCCTACGGACACGAGCGACTTATCCCCCCTGAATCATGCGCGGAGTTTTATACTTCGTCGCCTTTACTTTCTCTATCTTTGTGAAAGGCGTGACGGAAGCGATGACTGGTTCACCGATATCCATCCTTCCGGCTGCTTCTGCGTATGGCCTTCGAGTACTTGGGTCATGTATCTCTGCAATGTACTCTGTTCGGCTAAAAGGCGTCGGATGGCAGAGGAATTTTAGGATATGCTTGTAGCAACGATCGATAATGCTTGGGTCATATTCTGCTGTGGATTGGGGTTGATGCCGTTTTGCGTGAGCGGCAAGTGTTGTAAAGCTGTGTTTAGGGTAGTAGAACAAGCTATCTGGCCGCAAGAGTGAGGGGAAGTGAGTCGTTTCACCAGTTGGTATATGCCCTTACCAACGGCTGCCACACCGATAGTTGCTCCGACCGTCAGGGCCACGGGTGTTAGAATATGAGATAGTCTAAATGATGAGTCGTCTTGCCAGGGCCCGAGGGTGTTTAAAGAACCGGCTAACTGAGTGCGTTCAGTTTTCCAGTAGAAAAAAGGATGGCGCCTCTCACAAGTGGGCTTAGACATGTCTGGGGCGTAGACCCCTAGAACAAACAACTTCTTTAGGCCCACTTTTATTCGTATCCATAGCAGTCTCGGGCTTACATATTCATACTCTTTCACACATTGACCCATTCCTTCCGAAAGGATGACACCGACTCCCTGGCATGCTCGCTCGGTCTCGTCTACACCGGACCAGTAAGCGGTATATATGCCATGTGTAGTGACATCCTTTCCCATCCGCTTCGTCTCATTTACACATAACACATCTATTCTTTTATCATACATCATATCGCATACTTCATCCATCTTATCATTCAGTGCTCCACATACATTCAGCGTAGCTAGACGGGCCTCCGCAATCCTCTTTTCGCCCCTCCGGGAGACAGAACGTGACGGAAGGCGAACCTCGTCGCCGGTTTTCCTCCCAGAGATTCTTCGCACCCCTGCCCCATTAAAGGGGCGCCGGGAACTCGGGGCCATTTCTTTTCCTTTTTGCCTCATGGTGCGAAAACTAGGGTGTGGCATATTTTACGCCGCTACCACACGGCGAGTAGCCGAGTCTGTTCTTTCGGTTTTGTCGCTCTTTTAGCACCACCCGGGGGAAACGTGTAGGGTTGGCCTAGGATTTTGTGGTCGAAGCCTACGGACGCGAGCGACTTATCCCCCCTGAATCATGTGCGGAAATTTGTACTTCGTCGCCTTTACTTTCTCTATCTTTGTGAAAGGCGTGACGGAAGCCAGGACTGGATCACCGATATCCATCCTTCCGGCTGTTTCTGCGTATAGCCTTCGAGTACTTGGGTCATGTATCTCTGCAATGTACTCTGCTCGGCTAAAAGGCGTCGGATGGCAGAGGAATTTTCGGATATGCTTGTAGCAACGATCGATAATGCTTGGGTCATATTCTGCTGTGGATTGGGGTTAATTCCGTTTTGCGTAAGCGGCAAGTGTTGTAAGGCTGTGTTTAGGGTAGTAGAACAAGCTATCTGGCCGCAACAGTGAGGGGAAGTGAGTCGTTTCAACAGTTGGTATATGCCCCAACCAACGGCTGCCACACCGATAGTTGCTCCGACCGTCAGGGCCACGTGTGCTAGAATATGAGATAGTCTGAATGATGAGTCGTCTTGCCGGGGCCCGAGGGTGTTTAAAGAACCGGCTAACTGAGTGCGTTCAGTTTCCAGTAGAACCAGGGATGGCGCCTCTCAACCGTGCCTTCGATCGCGCCGTTGAATTTGTTGACAGCTTCTATATCATCGAATCGCCACCTAGGTTCTGTCCGTATTCGTTCTCGTATGTGGATCTCTATGGCCTCGGTGATGATAGGTTTACGGCGCCGGATGTTGTGCAAACCCTGCCTGTCCATTTCCTGTGTGAGCAGTGTGGCGCACTGTGCTCTGTACCGGTCTGTGATCTTTTGACCGCACATACGTACGTCCAGATAGGCCACAGCTGTGTCTACATCGTATGATGTTAATCTTTCCGCAAGCTCGGCGGTTCTATTGACTCTCTCGATGGCTGCATCTATTTCCGGGCCGGCTGCTTGTAGAATGAAAATGGGGTGTATCGCTGCGTCTTCTGGTTGTTGGGGTCTGCCGAGTAAATAGTTGAGGACCCTTTCGACGCGCCCCACATCGGGGGCGGGCTGTTCTTGTTGAGCCATTACCACCACCTCTTCTTGGCGTATGCGTTGGTGCCTTGCAATTTGTCCAGATGGTCTAGTTTATCTCTAATTTGCTGTCGCACGTGGGCGTGCCTTATGATCTTGTATTCCTGGTAAAATGCCCACGCTATGTCAATTGCCGTGAAAACTGCTATTGCTTTAGTGACCGATCGCCTCGCGAAGGCTGCGGTGTATGTGCTGCTTCCGTGTTCGGGTAATGTTGGGTACACGAAGGCTTTTGCTTTCTGAATGGTTTCGTGTATGCAGTTCATTGGTATCTCGCGCTATTACGGTTAGGTCCGCCGATATGACAAAGTCACCTGCCGACACGGGGTGTTGCCGGTTACCAGTCCGGTTACCAACACCACGGGGAAACGACACCTGGGAATTTCTCAGGTGTCACACAACATCAACATAAACACTCACGCCTGTCACCTAGAGGGGTAGGCAGGAACTACGGACTTCCATTTAGCAGGATACTGACATACCTCTCTCGCCTTCTCCACATCCAGATACCTACGCATACGATTCCGACTCTTCCACTCACTTCTGCAACATATATTTGCTTTGTCAGTCTTTCCTCGTTCAATCTTTCTAAAACACCGAAGCATTTCTTTCTTAATCCTTGTCACCGCATCATCTTGGCAAACCACACTCTTCTTTTATCACACAATTTCTCACCCTGTCACTCAGATTCAGCCCTAATATACTCTTCTTCTGCCACACCCAACTTTCACTACCATACTTTAAAGTAGGGACTAATATAGCGCTGTTATTAGCCATACGTGCATTTTTTGGCACATTCTGACATTTCACAATAGAGTGTAGAGACCCATTTACTTTATTTACTGCATTCACTTGTTTTGTATCCTTATCATATCTCCCATCCCTGCTGAATACACATCCCAAATATACAAATTAATATACTTGCTCGACGATCACCCCTTCTATTCTTATTTCAGATATCGTTTTACTTTCTTCTCTTTCAAAAACCATAACTTTCGTCTTACTTGCATTCACTTTCATTCCCCTTTCTTTTAATGACCTGTTCGTTAATGTAACCATCATATGCAACTCGGCCGCCGACGACGCAAGTATGACTTGAACATCGGCGTACAAAAGGCATTTGACGGTTAAATCACCCATTCTAAGCCCAAACAGCTATATGTAGAAATCTGAAAATAGGATAGTAACTGTCTTTTATAACATAGACATCTACTAAGAAAGAGTCAAGGAAAATTCAACCTCTAAGGGAATGAAATAGGGTAATACAGTTAGTATGAAACTTGTTGTTCTACGGGGCGATTGACTTGGAACTTACTAAAGGTAATCTGTATATTACGTGTCAAAGTCACGCTGCAGGTAGCACGAATGGGTCGGCTCGACCGATGCAGGACCACGCTCTCACAGAATACTAGCGTGATGTTGCTGTGTTTCGTATGGTGAGTGTAGAGAATCGACATTTCACTGTAAACGAGGCATTACATCTTAGTCCTCAGGAGTGAAAACGCATCTGCATTTTGATTCTTAATTGAGGATAAATACATTTGTCTATGGACAGTAGCATCCACTTACCATCAGGTGAACTGTGTGCTCGTTTGTCACACTTTTTCTATACAAAAGTGAAATAAATGGATACGGATTTAGCGATTTTGAAAATAATCCATTACCTACAGAGGGAACAGACAAAAATATATTAACGTTTATTTTTAAATATGAAAGTCACACTGGAATTAAAAATAATAAATATCACATTTTTAGTTTCCTCAAAAATCTATCCTTAGGGACTTAAAAAGGGGGTGCAAAGTTTGTATGAAAATTATTATATCATGACGCACATCCCAAAAAACTAGACGTAGAAATCTGACAGTAGCTGCCTTTTATGACGTAAGCATCCACTAAGAAAGAATTTCGGAAAATTCAACCCTTGGTAAGAGAATCGTTACCGTGTAGTGGCAGTGCAAGCATATCCACTACCTCATATCATCCCGCGGCTGTCGTGAGAGGCGACAGTGGGAAACAAAACAGGAGATGGGAAGCAGCGTCTTCCTAATAACGACGTAGGCATTAACTACGATTAGGGTTACCAGATGACAGGAATTTTCCTGGCATGTCTGGAATTTTAGCCCTCTTTTAGGGAAACAGGGAAATTTGAAAATCTTAGGAATTTATAAACAGAAACAGAAAAATATAAGAAGTACAAATTTAAATATTTCTTAAACGGTTTGAGCACAAAAAATATAATAAATGAATCTAATCTCAACAATAACATTGTTTTATTCATATGATCTGGCTCGTCCTTTTCATTGCTGAATATTGCGCATAATATGTCAAGCACATGCGCGAGTTTTTTATAATTAGATATTTTTGCTGCCTCCTCGTCAATGTCAGGAAATTTATTGAAAAGTTAGGGATTTTGCCAGGAAAACTCATTTTCGGATCTGTGTGCCTAGTGTGAGTTTTTCTACGCGTTCGATAGCGATAAAGTCAACTACGATTTGTATGGAATAAAAAAAGCGCCAACTAGTGAAAATAATTTGAAACAAAATTCCTGAGTGCGAGATTATCGATATCGACCATCGATCATTTCTCACTCACATTCGACGGTGAGAACTATAACGCTCGTGATTGGTTGTTTGAAGTATTTTGCGAGTGCGAGCGACAATTTTGATCGTTCGAGACGTAACTTATGTAAACTTTACTCCGTCGATATCGAAAAAGTTTTCACGTAGTTTTTTTACGGTGAGATGGAAGAGTTAGAATAATTGTTGAAAAGTTAATTTTATTTCGTTTTATGTGAACGATGTATAATTATAGCAAGATTTTATTTTTTTCGCTTGGATTACGTTTGCAGCCGCTAAGGCATAAATAAGTAATAATTATAGATGACTGCTATTATAACGCCAGTGTTGAAGCAAGAGCTTGTGCATATTATCGTCCACTGTTACAACCCAACAACAGGCAATTTAAGGATAGATATAGCATTTTCCACTAAAGTGTTCAATTTTTGTGTAAATAGCCTTTGATAAATCTAAGGTCTACCATCTCTATTCAATAATTAAATCAATTCCTTCTAAATTTTTTATACAGACCATTTGATCGCTTGCATTAGACGATGCTTTGCCGAGGCCTTCATGCCGAAAATCCAATAAATTCTAGTCCGCGTTACCTGTGTAGGTACGGGTGTGTGTAGTAACGTGTTACAAAACACACGTATCAAACTTCAGTTTACACTTAATAACTTAAATTCCATTTACTGCTCCAAAAATTTTACCATAAAAGCTTATTAGAACGAACACATCTTCATGTTTTTTGCTTTTAATTTAAACGTTATATTATTAACAATCACGGACGATATATCTAATTCACAATCTCATTATACTAACACAAACTGTCGAGTGTCGAAACCTTGATCAAATTACGAAACATAAACAAATAGGTAATAAAGATATAATAACCACAAATTTGATAGACAGATGCTAATGTTAAGACCACTAAATAAAAATGTCATTCTGATTTTTGTTACTTTATCTCACGAAACGAACATGCTACCAACATAAGAGAAGGAATAAACGCCATTCACGGTGAGCAAACGCGAATCGAAAGGTTAGCTTCGATTGTAACTTTATAACTCACACTTGCTCGTCTTCGCTTGTCGATGTCGATACCGACGACATTAACTCGGTTAACGCGATGGTGAAATCATTCGATAAATTTTGTGGAACTCGCACTAGGCACACTGGTAGCCCTAAGTACGATAGGTTTTTGAAAAATTCAAATCCTCAGGGTATGAAATAAGGTGTTACAGTTTGTACGATATATTTTATTTTAAAGGGTGATTGACTGTTGAGTACTTTACTCTGTTGATAAAATAATTGGATAAAGAAATGGTAGTTTTCCATTTTTTAAAACAACCCTTCTTTTCAACTACGAAATCACAACGGATTTTAAAAACGTTTTTCACTGCCATTTAGAGATTTTTTTCGGAAGTTTAGTATGTAGGTACAATACATTCTAATTAACTTTGAATAATAAAAGATACATTAAAATAATGTACTAAGGAATCGTAGTTCTTCAAAGTCTGGACCAAAAGTCCACGCTAGCATAATGATATATTTGTCTTCTAAATTTGACTCACCGTGAACATAATATTTATCTTTGAATTATTATGAATAGTGATTTTTTAAATATAAATGACACCACATCTAAAATGAACCCGTTTGAAGCCGGGGCGGGTTACTTGTAATTTTATAAACGTGAAAGTTTACTTGTTTGTTTCGGTTTTACGTAAAAACTACTTTATGGATTTGGATGAAATTTAAACGTACGTTTACGTAGTAATAATCGTCGTCGTATGTAGTGTTTTGCTTCTATTCCGCCGTATGCTAACCACTGCTCTGCCTTGTCGAATGTCGTTTCCGGTGCAAATGTGGCCACCTCTTCTACAAATTCAATGTCCGCTTCTTGAATGTCGTGTTCCAATTGTTTTTTATTTTTAGTTTTCTTGTTATATTCAGTAATCTTGTAGTACTTTTCGTCGTGTTTTGTCGTCGCCGCGTTCAATGCGTTGATCGGTACTCCTCTATTCAATGCGTTGCCAGGTCTCAAGTACTTGTATCCAGGAAATATTATCCCACTTCCACTTGGACCTTGTTGATCCGGCGGCGGCTGCGACATAAATGAGCTCCACGCTCTGATTTTTCAAGTAGCAAAATCGTGTAACCTAACCTTTTTTTTACGTGGGGAAGTCCTCATGGATACCCTACGACGCCTACGCGACAGACGGGTTATGCCGGACTCCTACCGGCCAAAGCCCCACTGTGTTCATCTCTTCACCATTAGTCAGGGCAACGGGAACGCTTTTGCACACTACCGCAGTCCCGACGGCGACAGCCCTTACAGGGTCCGACTCAATGACGTCTTCTTGTAGGGGCGTACAATCACACCGTAGGCGCCACCTCGAGGCCCTACATAAGAGGTGATGGACAACCCCCGTGTCCGCCCCCTAAGCCTCAATTATAGGGGGTGGAAGAGAGCCTGATATGCTCTTCTCCGGCGCCCAGCTCCGGCTGCGGAGTGGGATAGAGTGGCCCGTGCCGCCTGTTTGTCCAGGCTAACAGGACCGGACGAACAGCCTCGACAGTCCTGCTTCCTGCCCTCGGGTGGGCTAGACGGCTCCTTCCTCCTTTCAAGCACAAGTTGCCGAGTGTGGAGCTTTCGCATTTGCCACTCTCTGGGAGAGGGGCGGTACCCTCGGTGCCGAAGTTCCGAGCGCCAATCGTACATAGATGCAAGGAACTCCGCCTCTATATACCAGGGTGGGGACGCCGCCAAAACGCATGCCGCCTCAAGGAAGATCGTCCGGTATCCTCGCACGACTCCGACGGCCATCGCCCTCTGGTGCCTTCTCAGGAAGGCGATGGTTCTTTCCGTCAGAGCTCCAACTCATATAGGAGCCCCATATAAAGCCATGGACCGAACCACCCCCAAATAGAGGCGGCGGCAATTCGCATCGGACCCTCCGACATTGGGTAGTAGCCGCTTTAAGGCAGCTGTCGCTTCCGGAACTTCCTGTTCGCAGCCGGGCGGCCAAGCACCTAAAGTGCTCGCGGAAGCTTCAACGGCTATCCAGGATGAGTCCAAGGTACCTCATGTTGGACCCAATCTGAATACGGACATCACTAACAATGATGTGGGATCCCTGTGGCGGTGCTTTTCGAGGCCTGTGAAAACAGATGGCCTGGGACTTGCTTAACGCTACTTCCAGCCCCAACATCCTGATTTTGCCAACAACCAGTGCGACAGACGTAGTGGCAATATGAACGGCTGCCTCGTAGGTCTCCCCTCAGGCAGTGACCAGAGTATCGTCTGCATAGCAGATTATGCCAGCACCCGGGGGAAGGTTTTTTTTTTTATAGAAGAGGGGGCAAACGAGCATGCGGCTCACCTGATGTTAACCCTTAAATGGACGATTTTTTTTTTACGTTTTAAAAAAATATATTTGTATAATAGACATGTATTACTGTCTATGAAAAATGAGTAAAAAAATCTAGACATGAATTTACTATTTTTTTTTTGCAATAATGTGAGTGTTGTTTATAAACTACATTGCGCATTCAATGACATTTTGCAAGTATGGGTAAAATAAGAGTGGATATTGTTTTTGAAATGTGTTTATTTATTCTAAATTATGATATTTATAAAAACAATTGCTTTTTTTCGTATCACATAAAGATACACGACATTTTTGGCACATTTTGAACGTAAATCCTGAACATTTCGGGAATTTGCACCTCTGCTGCTTATCCAGCCAAACTGCCCAATGACATGTCTGATCCAATCTGACGTCTTTCAAAGGAATTGCTTGAGCTGGTCCTCGGAACTTCTTCATTACAAGTTCTCTTTGTATTGTGCTCCCACTAGGTCGACCACGTTTAGCGCCATTTGCAGGTAGACCCAATTTGCAGAGGGTTTCGGCAAGTTCTAGTCTAAATGTACCCAAATTGAGAAGTTGATCATTTCCTTTTATATTATTTACCTTCTTGAACATAACCCATGAATTTATAACTGCGAGGTCCAGGAAATGATAAAATAAGCGCATGGTCCACTTGCGGCTCTTCATTGTGATGTGATAACGACCTATAAATGAATCTAATAAGTCCACGCCCCCCATGTGAGCATTGTACTCCTTGATGACTTTGGGGCATGGAATAGCAACTCTCTCTTTCTTCGATTTATCAAAGCGCGTGACTGTGGTTGCTGGTTCTGCTCCTACGTAAGTGGAAAGAAGGTTAACGGGCTTGTTATCTTTCCACACAACAGCACTTACGTCAATATCATCCACAGTCGCCACGTTTTCCTCATAGAATCCTCTGGGTACGTTCTTTTTCATTATAGTGTTTTTGTCAGGCAATTTGCAGTTTCTCAATCGGTTTACTCTTACTGTTCCCAGTGAGAAAATTCCTTCCTTAGCTAAATAGGTGACGAGAGGCACAGAAGTATAGAAGTTGTCGAAGTATATAATGTGATTCACATTGCGTGGTACCATTCTAGCTAACCTGACGACTGTATTTCCAGACTCTCCCAAATCTGGCTCACCAGGTAAGATGTTATTTTTGGAGCCCCCTCCACTGTAAACCTCAAATCTATGAGCATATCCTTGTAGACTGCAGATGAGATATAATTTGAACCCCCACTTGTGGGGTTTATTGGGCATGTATTGTTTTATGTAGTGGCTCATTTTGGTTGCACACATCTGCTCGTCTATGGAAAGCCTTTGGTCTAAGGGAACCTTTCCAAACTGGCAGTTGAGCATTTCCTCAAGAGGTCTTATTTTGAATAGCCTGTCATAGTCTGGATGATCTTTGGGTAAGCATAGCGTATTGTCGGCAAAATGGAGAGTGGATCTTATTTTTTCAAATTTTTTTAACGGCATCGTATTTTTTATGTGATCATAACCAAATTTATCACTCCAGTAAGCCCTGGTGTTTGGAAATTTTATGACTGAGGTGTAAATCAGAATGCCTAGGAATTTATTTAGGATATTTTCATTTATAATTTCAGGATTGGATATTTGTTTCTGGGCCGCGTATAAGTTACTTTGTTCTACAATTTGCTTTTTTAGATCTGATGTAAAATAAAATGAAAAAAAATCATACGGCGTGTTACAAGACATCAATGCTTCCGTTATCTGAGTTTCTCCCCTAAAAATAAGGCTGTCTTCAGCAGTAACAAGATTCCGTTTTCGCCAAACCAGAGGTCGCTTAGAAATCCCTTGTGATCTACTCTGGGGTACTGCTTCTCCGGCTTCCAAAATAGGAGGGTCTGGCATATTTTGATCGTTGTCAATTACGAGAGGAGGATCAGCATCCACTTCATCAGACTGGGCATTCTCACCTTCATCACTATTTTCAAGGTACTGAAGAACATCTCGAGCTGTTTGATAATAGTGACCTTCATCCTCTACTTCGGAGTCCGAGCCGTCTAAGCCATCTTCTGAATCTTCAAGAGTTTCTAAATACTTTGTAATTTCGCTTTCTAGTAATCGCGGCATGCTGAAAAGCAAAATAAAAACCCTTCACCAAACATGCATTTATTTAGCAGGCAATGCGCATTGTATTTTTCCTACAACATACCAGATTTCGCGTAATTCGACAGTAGCATCAAGTAATTTTCAATGTTTTACAACATGAACATGTAATTGAAGATATAATCAAGCAAATAAAAATATGTTATATACTTACATTATATTTTATCAAAGTCCGAACACAGCTTCAAAACTTAGTTTCGTGCCACTAGAAAAGTTTTCTTCAAAGTGACATTTGACATTCATTTATTTTTAATGCATAAAAATATTGGATAGTGCCAACATTAAAAAAAGTACAAAATTCGTTCAGAAATAAGAACTAGTTGTCAAAATTAACAAAAAAATAAAATAAAGATAATTTTATCTGTGATGTTTAGTATGTTGTTTAAAAACAACATTGTCCATTTAAGGGTTAAGTGACTACCGCCGCCCATGATCAACCGCAACACCAGGAGAATTGCGGGTGCGTTGCCGGCCCTTTAGAAAGGAGTAAGCTCTTTTCTTGAAGGTCCCCAGGTCGTATCGGTCCGGAAAAATCGCCGGTGATAAACTATTCCACAGAGAGGTTGTACGTGGAAGAAAACTCCTTGTGAAACGTACAGTGGTGGACCGCCAAGCATCCAGATGGTGTGGATGGTATCGGGACGTTTGCCGTGTCGTTCACGAAATTTGGCGGCTGGGATTAATCCGAACAATTCCTCAGAGCACTCCCCGTGATAGATGCGATAAAATACGCAAAGAGATGCAACATCTCTTCGCAACGCCAGTGAATCGAGCCGATCGGAAAGCACTCGGTCGTCGACGATTCGAGCCGCTCTGCGCTGGATGCGGTCAAGTGGAAGGAGCTGGTACTGGGGAGCCCCAGCCCAGAGATGGGAACAGTATTCCATGTGCGGCCGAACCTGCGCCTTGTAAAGTTGCAGGCGGTGTGCCGGCATGAAATACTGTCCCGCTCTGCTGAGCACGCCAAGCTTTTTAGAGGCCAATTTGGCCTTCCCTTCCAAGTGACCACGAAACTGCACGTCACTCGATATGTTGACGCCGACGATTCCGATACTGGCTGAGGCAACAAGGGGAGTGCCTTGAAATTGAGGGGATACGACAAAGGGGTTCTTTTTAGCGGTTAACGCGCAAACTTGTGTCTTCTGGGGGTTAAACTGGACTAGATTTAGTCGTCCCCAATCCGAGACTCTGTTCAGCAAAGACTCGACTTCAGACACAAGTTTGTCCCGGCACTCGGAGACGTTTTCCCGAGAAATATTGGCTCGGCCGGTGTAAAGAGCATCACCAGTGCTGTCATCTGCATAGCAATGAATGTTACGGGTATGCAACATATCATTGATATGCAGAAGAAACAGCGTTGGCGATAGCACGCAGCCCTGTGGAACACCAGCATTAATAGGCTTGCAATCGGAGCTTGCACCGTCTACAACGACCTTGATGCTCCGATCTGCAAGAAAGCTGGTGATCCAATTGCACAATTTCTCGGGAAGCCCATAGGAAGGGAGCTTCGAAAGAAGCGCTTTGTGCCAAACCCGATCGAAGGCGTTCGCAATGTCCAAACTAACGGCCAATTCCTCCCCCTTGAACTCTACTGCCTCCGCCCATCTGTGAGTGAGGTAGACCAGAAGATCACCAGCTGACCGACCACGGCGAAAACCGTATTGGCGGTCACTAATCAGCTGGTGATCCTCAAGGTACCTCATGAGCTGGCAGTTTACAATAGACTCCATTGTTTTGGAGAACAAGGAGGTGATGGCGATTGGCCGGTAGTTGGACGGGTCTGAGCGGTCGCCTTTTTTAGGGATCGGGTGGACGAAAGCCGTCTTCCACGATTTTGGGACTACGCCTAGGGAGTAGGAGTACCGGAAAAGACGCGTTAAAACCGGTGCCAACTCTGGAGCACACGTCCTCAGCACAATTGGGGGGATTCCGTCAGGCCCACTCGACTTGTGGATGTCCAGGGAGAGGAGTGCTTTGCGAACCGAGCGCTGTGTGAACTGCACTTCCGGCATGGAGCACTCACACCGCGGGATGGTCGGCGGCGTACTCCCCCCGTCATCGAGAGTCGAGTTAGACGCAAAGAAGGAGCCTAGAAGATCGGCTTTCTCCTTTGCAGTATGGGCCAGTGAGTCGTCCTCCCTGTGCAGAGATGGAAGAGATGGCTGACAGAAATTCCCCTGGACAGCCTTGGCGAGAGACCAGAATGCACGGGTTCCAGAAGGAAGGCGAACTAGTTTCTCGCCAATTCTGCCTATGTGCTCTGACTGCCTTGGCAATGACTCTTTTGAAGGACCTAGAGGCGGAATTATACTTCTTTTTTAGAGCGCTGGTGTTTACATCCCGGGACGCTGATGCATCAACCCAGGCTTGGTAGCACTCCTACTTATAGCATGATGCTATTTTACAGGAGCGACCAAACCATGGCTGAGATTTGCCTCCAATGGGCACCACAGAGGAAGGAATAAAAAGTTCCATACCCTGAAGTACCACATCAGTAACAGAATCCGCAACAACGTTGGGATCATCCGGCGAGAAGCAAACCCGCCCCCAAGGGTAGGATGCAAAGAAAGACCGCATCCCATCCCAATCGGCTGACCTATAGTGCCAAACACGGCGGCAGCCTGCAGAATGCAACCGCGATTTCAGCGTGAGTGGCACAACACTCCGGATCAGACAATGGTCCGAGGAGCCTAAAGGGGCGTCGACGGAAATCTGATATCCGTCCGGGTGAGAGGTCAGCAGAAGGTCCAACAGGGAAGGTGCATGATCCTCCACATCTGGAATCCGCGTAGGCGAAGTAACCAGTTGTGTCAGACCATATGCCAAGGCAAAATCATGAACAGATCTCCCCGCATGATCGGTTAAACGTGAACCGAGCCATTCGGCGTGATGGGCGTTAAAGTCGCCGAGGATCACGATCTCTGCGGAGGGGATCTGCTGTAGCAACGAATCTGCAGCCATTTGGACGTGGTCGAAGAGTCGGTCTGTTTCGGCATTACCGCTGTGGGACCTATAGAGGCACCCGTAGACGCGCGGATGGTCGTCGCTGTCTACGCGTAGCCAAAGGATGGACAGGTCCGAACCTTCAAGTCTGCCGAGGCGTCGAGAACAGATGTCCTCTCTGACGTAAACGCAAACTCCAGCCCGAGGCACAAAGGAGTGTTCCAGTTTGTACCCCGGGTAGGAGAGATACGAAACATCAGCCGGAGAGGACACCTGCGTCTCGGTCAGAAAGAGCAGAGCCGGCCTCGCCGTCTCGAGATGGTAGTGGACGGCGTTTAGGTTAGAGTGAAGTCCCCTGATATTGCAGAAATTCACGGACAGCGTGGCAGGGGTCGCCTTGGTCTTGTTGCTCCGTTTGCCCCGAGCAGTTGTAGTCTTGAGCGGAATTTCGCCCCCCCCCCAGAATACGCGGGGCAGCCTGAGCACCCACGCTCAGAAGTGGAGAAACATGGTCGTGGATGCTCAGCGAGGGATTCTCCAGGGGTGCTGGTACCCTCCTGGGGTAGTCTATCTTCATTTTATTCCGCTACCATGTTGATGGGGGGGGGGGGGGATTTGGGCCTCCGGCCACCTGCACTCACCAGACGAAACGCGGAAGCAGAACTTCCACTTCACGCCGGTATTCTGTGAGGTCGTGGTACCACCCCGGTTTGAGCCGGCCCATACGTGCAACAGCAAAGCTGCCGCATGGCTCTACCACTGTTATGTATATGTCCCCGCAGCACCCAGTCATAACCGACGTTCCAAAGAAGCGGTCCTAAAACCGAGCTTTGTGGAATGCCGCACGACATTACCCTCCTTAATATCCTGCCTTCCCGCCCATGATAGCAAACACATCGCTCAGAGAGACAGCCCCCGATTATTCGGCTGAGATAGGGAGGCACTTTGTGGTACTTCAGTGCCTCGCCGATCCACTCCCAGGACAGGGCAGGGGCTAACCTAACCTTTTTTTTCGTGGGGAAATCCTCATGAACACCTTTGCGGCACCCAAAAGGTTATGCCGGACTCCTACCCGCTAAAACCCCACGGCGGTCTCCATCAGCGTATAAGGGTGGTCCCGGGATCTCCGTTCGGAACGCAACCGGGGCCCCTCTCTCGCTTTGTTTAATAGTAACTCCCGTCCTGGCGGCAGTACTTACTGCCCCCAGCACCATCGCAGTGCTACCGCGTTGTTTCGAGACCACTTCTGAGCCATCATCCTCCTCAGGGGTTATATTACTAGGCATTCGAGGCTCCCGCCCCAAATGCTTGCAACCCCAGAGGCCCCGTTTCTGGTAGAGGATCACCATATCCAAGGGGAGGGCCGTGACGAGCCCCTTGACGGCGTCGTCTCCGAGCGGGATCTGTCCTCCTCAGCAGCCTCCTTCTGGACCATTACGGACTCACAGAAGGTGGCTACGGCCCTCCACGCCGTATCCTCGCTCAGCATCGCCGACACGACTGCTGGCAGGGAAAGGCTGATCCGACCGATCCGGCTTGCCAGGATTATCCGCTTCCGTTCCCATCCTGGGCAAACCGCAAACGTATGGGACGCGGAATCCTGATCCAGCCCACCACAGTGAAAGTAGTTCGCCATCGCTTCGCGTCCGATCTTACACAGATAATCACCGAAGCACCCGTGCCCTGTAATTATCTGTGTAAGTCTGTAGGTGAGTCTTCCTACTCGTCGCTGTATCCAGGCTTCGAAAACCGGCAGGATTGCGCCAATAACGCGTTTCCGTGAGTAGCGCTCCTCGTTTAGTCGAGTGCGCCATGTCGCCAAAGCTTTCTGTTGTTCCTGCCGTTTTAGAGACTCGAGCGCCTCATCTGGCTCACTGTCACCTCTCTGACGGAGGATGCAGATTCCGAAATTTAGAAACCATAAGGCCTTGGTCTTATAAGGCATGATTTACGCCAGCAGGAAGGTCGACACGCAGAACCGCATCGTACGCGAGATTCCACAATAGCGGATCCAGCACCGAGCCTTGCGGAACCACACGTTTGATCTACCTCTGGATCATCCCACCATCTTGACCCAGTACAGAATGTACCTGTCGTAGTCCCTGATTGTGCCTTGCAGGTAGGCAGGCAGCTGGTGATGTGCTAGTGCCCTCCTGATTGCATCCGCAGGGTAGAGAGTTAAAGGCGTTGACGATATCGAGACTTATCGCCAACGCCACACTACCCTGGGCTACTGCTTGTTCCGACAGGGAACGGACGCGCATAATGACATCTACGGTGAAACGCTCCCGTCGGAATCCAAATTGGCTATCAACCAAATCGGGACCGACGCGCGACAGATGTCTGTTGAGCCGAGTGGCAACTATCCTTTCGAACAATTTGCCAATCTCGTCCAACAGGCATAAAGGACGGTACGCAAAGGGAGAATCGGCGGCCCTGCCTTCCCAAGAGGACCAACCTTGGCTCTTTCCAAACTGTGGGGAACTTGGCACTCTGCAAGCAGCTGGTGAACAGCTGTCTAAGCCTGTCCCTCAAGGCAGCCAGACAGCACTAGAGCCTGACCCGGAATTCCGTCAGGCCCCGGTGCAGTGCGCAAGCGGCTTACGGCTCGGTTTAGCTCCTCCACGGTCACCCCCATCTCATCATTCCACTCCCATGACGATGGCAGGTGACCTGAAGGACTTACCGGTCCTCTGAGAAAAGTGTGCTGATTACTCTTTCCAGCAGGTCTGGATCGAGAGTTACCGTCCAGGCCCGGAGTTTTCCAAGCACCATATTGTACGGTCGCCCCCAAGGATCTTCGTTGAGTCCCTCTTAGAGCTCTTTCCAGGACCGAGTCCTGGCGTGAGATATGGCAATTTGTAATGCCTTTGTAGCCGCTCGGTATGCCCCGTAGAGCCTGGCTATCTCCTCTGCTAGAGCTCGCCTTCTCCTTCGGGCTCTAGTGTACTGGCGTCGACTCCGCAAGCAGATCGCGCGAAGGTTTGCGATATCGACCGACCGCCAGTACTTCGCCCTGCACTTGGGACGACTGGTTCTGGGCATCGATACGTCGCATATTTGTGCCATCGTAGCCCGAAACCAGTTCGCTTCCCCTTCCGGGTCGATCTGAACCTCTTCGGCTTTATCTGGCCAGGCCGCGACGATGGCGGCAGCTTCACGATTATCTCGGTTGAGCCGTTTGAGGCACCATCGCCGCGGTGGGCTGTTTTATCGACGTCAGGAATTACTGTTGAAGTGCGACATCGAACACGATGTGGCGGTGGTCCGACAATGTAACCACCTCCGTCGCAACTCGCCAGCCCGACAGCATTCGCATTGCAGGAGGAGTTGCCCATGTGAGGTCCACAATGGACTCCCCCTGCCATCGCACACATGTACTCTCAGACCCCCGATTTAATAGTCGGAGGTCCAGACCAGCCGCCCACTCCATTACAATCTCTCCTTTTGGATCATCCCTGGAGTTGCCCCAGGCCCTAGTATGCGCGTTAAAGTTTCCTAGGACGATCAACGGACGAGGTCGCCCGCGCACGCAATCCGCCACCTCGTCCAGGTACTCCTCGTAGTCGGCGATGGTCCTATTGGAAGAGACATAGCAGCCCACTATAGCCAGAGTGCCCCACTGCACTGCAACAAAGCCCTGCTCGCTTTGCAGGAGGACGCGGGGTGGAGCACCATAACCCCCCGCCCTCTAGTAGATGGCTGTGGAGCCCGATTCACCACCGAACCAGCGAGGGTAGTTGGGGATGGTATGGGGCTACGCTACTACTGCAAGGGCAACCCGCCACTCCACAATAGTCTGCATAAGCAAATGTTGCGCATTGCGGCAGTGGTTCAGGTTAGAGCTCGGTGCCGCAACAGGTGCTGCAGCAACCGTCACGTTGGAGGGGCTGGGAGAGGTTTTACTCTTCCTAACTCCCCTTTTTGCGGGTTAAGCGCATTTTTCCACAACCTATGGTTGGAGGGGCGCCCGAGGTCAGACCAAACGGGACATTTCAGTGCCGACGCAGTACACTGGTTTGCTCTGTGACCTAGTTCGCCGCAGGCGTAGAGTAGCGGGTGCTCCTGTCTACCTCGTTAGGGCACTTATTGCCCACATGCCCCTTCCCGAGGCAGCTGCAGCAGTGCATAGGCCTGGGCTCCAGCAGCTCCACTCGAGTGGAACCCCGGCCTATGCGTATGCGTCCTTCAGCCATTATTTTTTGAACCGCTGATACTGGGCACCGCATCCAGCACGTCTCTATGCTGGTGGGAGTTTGGCGAACGTCTCCAACTTTGATATCGTCTACCGAACAACCACCCAACTCGGCGATTGCGGTCGCTATCTCATTAGAGCTGACAGCGTCGTCAAGGTCCCTCAGTCGGACGTTGCGCGTTTTAATTGGGCAACTAATTCGCACCTTCAGAATCAGATCTGAGAAGACCTCGCGCAATTTCGCTGCCAGCTTATCCGCCTTTTAGTTACATTCAAGGCCCGTAATCTCGACTAGTAAACCCCCTGTTACAGCTCGCTTTTGGCGTACGGAGTTGATTCCCAACTCTGCCAATCGAATTTTGGCCTTTGCTTCCCCCATTACATTGGCATATGTAAGTGCCGAGCCCTCAGGCAACGTCACCGTTACTGCCGCTGATGCTGGGGTATGCATTGCATTTTTTCGTTTTTTTTTTACTCCCTTTTGGAGGAGGGAAAGAATCCGCCATTGTTTGAGGTCGATTTTACAGTGGCCTTCTTGTCACGTCTGCCCATAAGCTTGCCATCGGCGGCGGTAAGTTGCGCGGCTGCGGCGGTGCAGCCACTGGAGGCAGATCGACCACCGGCGGATGAGAAGACTTCTTTTTCCTTCCTAAATCGTCGTTTTTTCTTCTTTTGCAGTTGTGGTGGTGATGGCAATGACTGCGACTGCGGACGTCTAGCTTCCAATGGCGGTGGCAGCTTTTCCCGTCTTGTCAGTGGTTGGTTTGCTAGGGCTCTTTCGGGATACAATCTGGCCTCAAAGGCAGCCAGTTTCCTGTCAATGAGAGCCACTATGTTTGCCATGGGTTGGTCACTCCCGCTCCTAGCCTTGGATACATCAGCTGCCGGCTGTGCAGGCAATCTGCTTGCGGAGCATATTTATTTCTTCCGTGAGATTGTTGGCCTTAACCGAAAGACTGGCAAGTTGGGATCGCAACTCTGCGTTCTCTCTCTCTAGTCTGGTGACATTTTCGTTTGGATCGGTCCTTCGCGCAAGTTCTACTGCAGCTTCGATATTTCGCACAGCCAACCTAATGCCATGAACAATTTCTCCTATAAGGTTACGGAATTGATCAGCCACTTTTTCGAGAACCTGGAGGTGAAAATCAATTTGCTGACCGAGCTCTACGTCTCCATGTGAACGCATTTCACGGCCCCGTTAGCGTTTCCGGGCCCGGAAGGTTCTTCTTTGTTAGTGGGCGTTACGGAGGGGTCGAAAAGATCCTCCTCTATTTAGATGCCTGTGGCAGCCTCTTCTTCAGAGGCTGTGGCTGACACTGCCGCGAATTCAGCGGCCACAACCAGAGCACATGGGGGCTTGGCCTTACGCTTTCTTCCCCCTTCCGATGAGACCGGTGTTAGTGATATGGACGAGCCATCGGATGCCCCTTCATCGCTCTCAATCGCCTGGTTTGCCGACTCATTGGGGCGCTTAAAGCGCCCACGCTTATTTTATGTCAGCACCGTTGTATCACCCGACACGGCTCCTTCCTTCTTACTTTGCCTATTAGAAGTTGTTGGTTCCGCGTTTGACGCTTGTACATCCCCGCGATGCAGTGGATTGCCTCCCCCCCCCCCAGATACGATGGGGCTGCCACAGAGCTTATTAAGGCTGCTGGGGGTGGACTCCCCGCTTACCAATGGATCGGTGGGACCATCCTGGGGAGTAGATTCTTTGTCGCACTGCATGTTTGGTATCCTTTTTTATACAGGGTGTGGTCCCTGAACCCCAAACCCCCCCAAGGGTTAGGACTGGGCTCGCAACCAGCCATTCATCCCATCGGCACCTTAGACATTAGGATTAGGGTTGTTTTTGAAGAGGTTTTCTTCGATTTTGGGTATTATTGTTGTTTATTAAATTTTGCAACCATATACAGCACAGTTATAACCACATAAAAAAAACTAGGTTTTACAGACATCTTTTATTAATTACTTATTTAATTAGTAAAATAATAGAAACAATGTTCACCGCGCGACTATTTACAAGGCTGTAAACTAAATTCAATAACTCATGCCAGCAGAGGCGCTAGTGTGCATGATTGCCAAGTTTTCAGCGGAGCTGCACGTATTATACCGTAGGTTTTCTATAGTACCTATTTGCTTCTACTTACCAAAGTTTCGTAGTAATATAATAAGAATTGCTTTTTTATATATAATAGTAAATTATATATATATACATATATATATATATATATATATATATATATATATATATATATATATATATATATATATATATATATATATATATATATATAATCATCCTTTCACGGTAAATGTTGATCCAGTGAGAAGTTAGAACAATTGTTGATCCACCTATTTGACGTGTTTGCTCAGCTCCTCGTCGCACAAACTGATATACTTTGATCCATTCTTCATGCGCGTGTGACTTCGGTGGATCTGAACTAACAGGATTTCAATATACTCGTCAGCGATTTGACCAACATTTGTTGATCTTTCAACGGTCGAAAAAATCATACTGAATATGATTTTTTAGATCCAGAGTATATTTAATTTATATGCGACATTTACTTAGACTAAGTGGATCCGGAGCCATAATTGACGAATAGGTACTCGAACACGAAGCGGCAACGTCGCGTTCTGTGTGTGACAGAGAACCCTACTTCCTTATATCCTACTTCGTTATAGTAATAAGGTAAGAAAATACGTTATTTGTGGATCAAACTTTGGCAGGTTTTATTGTGGAAAGACGTTTGTTCGAGTTTTTGTTTTCGTGAGAGTGAATTTGTGTTATTTTATTCATTTGTCATAGATCACTTAGAAGATGATGGATAGTACTTTATTACACATTAATTTGTCACTCGAGTGTGTGTGTGTGTGTGTGTGTGTGTGTGTGTGTGTGTGTGTAAGGGTGGGGGGTGCCATTTAGTTTGCGTGTGTATGTGTGTATGTGTGTGTGTGCGTGTGTGTGTGTGTGTGTGCGTGTGTGTGTGTGTGTGCGTGTGTGTTATGCGAGTATGTGTGTGCACGTGCGTGTAGGTGTATGTGCGTTCATGTGTGTTCGTGTGAATGCATGTGCGTGCACGTGTGTGTCAGTGTATGTGTGCGTGTGTGCACTGTTGTGGTTTAGTACGTGTGTGTGTGTGTGAGTGTGCGTGCGTGTGTAACTGTTGTTCGTGTGTGTGTGTGTGTGTGTGTGTGTGTATGTGTGTGTTTGCGAGCGCGGGCGCGTATGTGCATGTGTGTGTGAGCGCGCGGATATGTATGTGTGCGCGCGCGTGTGTTTGTATGTGTGTGTGTGTGTGTTTGTGGTCTGTGTTTTTGTGTGTGTGTGTGTGTGTGTGTGTGTAGGTGTGCGTGTGTGTGTGTGTCTGTATTTATGTGAGAGCGTGAGAGCGGGCGTGTGTGTATGCGCGTGCGTGCGGGTTAGTGTGTGTGTGTGTGTGTGTGTGTGTGTGTGTGTGTGTGTGCGCCCAGAAAACGGAGGCGGAGAATGGAGATGCGTAGGCGGAGGTGAATGCAGCGTAGTATGTGGTGAAGGCGAAGGAGAGGAATTTGTGGTGAAGTCGGAGATAGTGGAAACGGGGAATTGTGTTGGAGGCGGAAAGAATAGTGACGCCGCGTGGTGGTGGCGGCGGAGGGAGCGGAGTTTATTGTTGAGGCGGTTGGAGCAGAGTTTATGGTGGAGGCGGAGGTAGCGGAGGTGGAGAACCAAGGCTTAGAGAGAGGTGCGGTGGTAGATGTGGAGGCGTAGGTGGCAGAGGTGGTGGTGGGTGTACTGGAGTGCAGTAAAGTGGGTACCGCGTGAGGGCAAGTGAGGCTCATATAAAAGACAGTTGGTTACAGCGAAAAACAGTGTGGCTGGTAAGTGGATATCGATACTGCCCCTAAAGATGTTACTACGAGGTTATTCATTTTTCTGAATATCAGCTTGGATACCTATTGGTACTAGAGACAAAGTGAAAAGAACTTTTCTTTTGTGACGGTTTCATCATAACTAACAAAACAAACCCAAACTCGGCATACCTAGTTCTACTAGTCCAGGTGTTACAGTGTTAGTTACCGAAGTACACCTTCAGGTCACCTCAGCAAGTCCGGAGGTAAGGACTCATCATAACTAACAAAACGAGCCCAAACTCAGCACACCCAGTTCTACTAGTCCAAGAGTTCAACAAGTAATCCCGAATTACATTTTGAGGTCACTCCATCAAGACCGGAGGTAAGGTCTCATGATAATATCTCGTTAAAAAAAAGTCGTTTATTTCGACCACAAGGATCATAGATGTTAGTAATAATACAAATCTTGAAACTAATTTTCGTAAAACTTAAAACTATTTACCTTATTTTAAAACTATATATAAGACAGTCCCGATTAGTCAGTGCGTGCACCATATGACAATGGTTCAGGTACTGACCTCAAACCTGTCAGAAAATGCCCTCAGGATACAACTGGCCCGCACCCTGCGCACCAGGGATGTGCATCGTTTACGCATGGTGGTCTAGAAACAATCCACACGTGCATCCGCGAACATACCCAGCGCATTACAATAACGAGGTAGACCAAACAGCACCCTGAATGCATTACATAACACGCATTTAATCTGTAGCTTGTACCGCCAAAGATACGAAACGGCAACGTCGCGGCTGCATTCAGCCAATCCGATCGTTTATCTTATCGTTTGCTGTGCTCTGATTGGCTCATTTAAATCGGATCAACATTTTCCGTAACCATCGCAAGGTGGATTTGTATATCGGATCAACTTCGGCCAACGCTAGCAAACTGTCTCGTGAGTGCAGATGTTGATCCGGTCGGAGCCACATTAGTTACCAGAGATGCATATTGGATCAACAAAAGGCGCCGGATCAACATGCGTTTTCGGATCAACAAAGTGCTCGCGTGAAGTCGCGTCTGATCAACATTTACCGTAAAGAGATCTCTATATATACATATATATATATATATATATATATACATATATATATATATATATATATATATATATATATATATATATATATATATATATAAAGGAAAATATTAATATTTAGATTCCTCAACACCTTTTTAATTTCAATGCCTTATTTAAAGTTATTACTTAATTTATTACAACATTAATTTTATACTACCACGCTGGATAGATTTTAACATCACGTGTCATTCATTCATTTCTTGTGACCTGATCATTCATGTATTGATTCGTTTTACAAATCGTGTCATTCGGCTCGATCATTTTGGGGGTCTTGTCAGGCGTTTGATCCGGAACGTTAAAAAAATGTTATTGCAATCATTATTACTTTGATGCGGCCCGGGTGAAAGATATACATAATGCTATTCCCCATCGCAAATCTTTAAAATAAATTCGGTCTTTTGGATTTTGGGAAATATAAAACACTAAGATTAAACCAATAGAACTGTATGTATTCATTTAAAACATTTATTTCTGTACTTGCTACCTTCTTCATCTAAATTTGTCCTAAAACAAGTCAAAATGGACAAGGAAGTAAAATTTAAGTGTTGTCACTCATATAAAAATATGTTAATATGTTGCCATGTTAATTATATAAAAATTTTCCTTCATTTAAATATAAATATGAATAATTATAAAACTTTTCCTTATTTTATTACCGTAAAATGCTGCAACTTTGCACGGATTTCGATGTTTATTGTTCGTATCTCTGAACGAAAATCTTTTTAATTTATGTTATTCTTATTAATTGCAAGCACTCAAAGTCGTAGACAAAGTTGTATGTAAAAGACGCATCATTGCCTAGAAGGATGTCTCAGTAAATAATAGTAGTTGATCTTTCCAGTATTTTTCCTGTGTGCATGAGACACCGTGCTTATCCCCCGCAGTTAAATTTTTGTCAGGAATGAAATATGTTTTTTTTTTCACAGCAAATAGGCATAGTAACAGGTATCACAAACTGTCCATACAAAAATATCGTTGACTTCAGGGTTGGCCAAAAAATATAGATAAATTTTTTAATATTTCTATTCTTTAAAAAAAAATTAAACACATTACTTCTTATAAGTAAAAATTACAAATGTTTTGGCAGTAACGTCTTAGAATTATTAATGTAACAAACAATTTTTATAGCACGGTTTTACCTGAAAATATTTTAATTAGTTAAGTATTATTTTAATATTCAAACGGCAACGAAACTGTCCTTCATAAAATTAAAAACAAAATATCCTAAATTATGTGGGTAACAGTAACAGTCGATAATATTGATTACGTCTTTTTCTCGCTAACAATTAAAATTAACAATATAATAAAGAAACACAAATTAGAAACAATATTTAAAGCTTTGGTATAAAATAATCATCTATAAAACATTTAAAAACAACCTAATAATTGCTCTCCGTTTATTCAAAATCGTGTCTTATAATTTCTAGAAGCATTTAATATTAAAAAATACTGTTTTAATAAGAAGGTATTAAAATTGTAAGTAAGTTTAATTAAACTACGAACTATGGGTACATAAATAAAAACAAAAATTTTGGAACGTACCTACATAGGAAGTACCCAAAACGCAAAAAATCTATAAAATAATTTCAACCAAAATAACAAAATTATTAGTCAAATTACGGTAGCGGAATAAAAGAAATCAATTTTTATTCCCTCTTCGCAAGGGTATAAAATTGTCTTCGAAATAGTTTTACTGAATTGATCAGCTTAAGCAGTCTATAGCAAAAATATTGAAAATATTCGTTTGATTGTTTCATTAGTTTAGAACGTTATAACATTTTACTCATTGTATGTTATATTTATCGAAATCTAAATTAAATATGAAATGTCCTCGACGATAAATTTGGGGATCAGGTAAAACTGCAATAACTTCTTTTAAATCATGTACATCACATATGTCTTCAATGTTAGGGTAGGTGAATACCGTTTCACACTTAGAATTTTTTACTTTTCGTGCGAATTTCACTTTAGGAATTTGATTATTTATTGATAAAACCTTCCCTACAAAGTGTTTAACACTTTTTTTCGAAGCAAATTTAGCTATTATCCAGCGGTTTTCTTGAAGTCCAAGAGAATTTTCAACATAAAAATCAATATCACTCAATCCGAAAGGGCATATGTTTTCTTGTTCTTCTTGTTCTTGTAAACACATAACAATAAATTTAACATGATGCAATATAATCATCAAAATTTTCATAGCCGGAGTCGTCTGCAGCATGAAACGAAGTTTCCGATGTCAGGCTTGTGTCGCTATGGTACACAAATTTGTTTTTCTTTTCTTTTAATTTTAGATGACGGTCATCGTGAAGTACTGGCTTGTCTTCTCTTTCCTTTATTCATTTCTGTATTTATATCCCGTAAAACTATTTTTTTTCTACAGAGGCTTCTTTTATAACTATATTAGACATAATTATTACTTTAGGTTTTTTTATTCTTGTTTGGGTTTTTAATTGGATCAGGATCATTACTTATTTTAACCTGCAGACATTCTGGTGTGTCTTCGCAAAACGGTGTGTTCATTTTGGAGTTCTTTGGCAAATTCTTTCGGCAATGCACGAAATTATATGAATCTGCCACTAAAGGGTGCAAGTAAATGTTTATAGCACTTATGCAAAGCCTACAAAGGCTCTCAGGATTTTGGAGCATCAACCACGAACAGTGTAATTGTGCCAAGTTGTCTTCGAAGGTAGCGTCTAGCTCGTAGGTATCGTTTGATCCAAGGCTTTTAGTTTCAGTATACTTTATTTTCTTTTTTACAGTAGTTAATTTTGAAGGTCCCGGTAAACTTACATCCTTTTTCTCTTTCTGTTTAGTTGTTCTTGTATGCTTTTTCACCTTTTTAGCTTTAGCAAGCTCTTCTGTTTCTTCGGTTGATATAGATTTACCGGGTACGACTGTCAGCTTGCTGTTTTTGCCTGTTTTCATTAGCTGTGATCGCCTATTTGCTGTAAAAACTCCAGAAGGCTGGCATCAAACTGACCAGTATTTTCTTCTCGTAATATTGGCATTTTTAATGTTACCCTTGAAGGATTGAGAGGAAATATTCCAGATCCCTCAAATCCTTTACGTGTGTTGGTCTCTTTTGTCATGTTTATTTTAGTTATTAGCTCTTGCAGTAGCTGTGGAAAATGGCATTTATTGAATGTACTTGCAGTGCTGTATGTATCTTTATAATTTGTTAAAATTTCACGCCAATATCGTTTCATTGGTCTAAAAAATGCAACGTCTAGCGGCTGAGTTAGGTGTGTAGCATTTTTGGAAAGAAAAACGAATCTGATGTTTTTACTTTGACATATTTGAATTGTCTCGACGCTTAGGTGCGATGCTAAGTTATCACCGATGATAAGTTTAACGCCGTCTAGAGAGTTAGCCCACGGCACAACTATACTTTTAAACCAATCATCAAAACATCTTATCGAACCACCCAGATTTGGTTCGATTATACCGAGCATTTTTTGGTCCATTCTCACACCAGCTGCTCCACAAATGATCTGCCTTGTAAACCACATAGTGTGGTAGACAATTGCCATCAGCAGTTCCACTAAACATTATTGAAACTGCACTTTTGCTGGCATTTATAACCCTTTCTGGGTGTTTTGTACCTCGTTTAAAAATACACTTTTTTAACCCGGGGTCGTCACTCAAATTTATTTCGTCAAAATTAAGGATGTTACCGGCAGGAATGTCTTTAAGTGAAGTTTCAAGATTATTAAAATATTCATTATTTTCCTCTACTGTTTTCGCAGCACGACTTCTTTTTATATTTTTAGTTGCACTTTGGGAAAAATTGTGACGTTGTAGAAAAGCACGAGCCCAACGTTCACCTGGCATTTTTCCTTTAAAAATGTAATCTTAGCTGCATTTTACTAAATAATTGTAAACTACAATGCGCAGATCTAAAATAGTTAAAGGACAGCCAAATTCAGCAGAAAGATTCAGTACGTCTGCGATATGGGCTCCTTCCTCAGCTAATAGCTCTGCGGGTCGCCCAAATGGTTTAATATGTATGTTTTTAGATTTATTGAGAATGTTCCGACGCTGAATCCCAAACTGCTTTTCCGCTTCGTATGACGAAATAAATTTGTTTCGGACGAGATCTGCTGCAACGTCTAACATTTCCGCTGAATAATCAGCATAATTACGTGCTCCTAATTTTCTCCTGCTTCGCTTTTTATTCTTCCCCATTATATAACTGTAATAGATATAAGACTTACTTAAATACAAAAAACACAATATCATAACTTGCAAAATGTATTTTAAGTCTCATATAGTAAGGGGCGAGTCTATTGCTATTTTCATAATCGTCAAACTTTTAACAAAGTGGTCGTGGTCGTAAGTTAGTACCATATTGTCATATATCGAGCAAAATTACAGACTCCAGGCTGCTTTTAGCTAAATAAATTAATTAAGTATGTGTTGTCAAAAGTACTCGACGGAAAAATCGCTGATGATTCGTGTTAGAAGTGAATACTCTATGATTTTAATGCAATAGCCAATTGTACATGGTCAATAATTGTTAATACCATTGTCTTGTCGTCGTCAGTTCCTAAAATAAAGTCTCAAGACTCTTTCTGTCTTTTTAATCAAAATACATCTTCTTAACTTTTGAATCATTAAACCCATCAAACAACGTAACAGTTTGTATTCGGTTTGAAAGTCACAGAAGTATTTGCACAGCAGTGATAAAATACAGATGGAATAAAATGATATTAAGGTATATACCATTAATTTAAATCTAACTAGTGACAACCCTAGTACCAGGCAGAGTTGTATCACTCAAGTTTTCAAAACAGTTCACAACATTGCCTACTAAATTATTTTGATGAAATATGAGCCCTGTTTATAGAAATATTAAACATTACAAATAACGGACAGTATTTCCTTACCCTGAAATGTAATTTCTGCACGAAAACACTTCTTCAGCTGAAAATGAAAAAATTGCAGGACACAAAAAAAAATCGACCCACTTGCACCGGTTTTATCGCACAACTGGCAGAGTAACTATGGAGTTACCCTTATAAAAAATTTAAAATATGTTGCCCTAATGATGGTATTTTACTAACAAATGGTAGAAAATAAGAAACAACTAAACAAACGCGAAATATCATAATTAAAACGAAATAGGCAAACTTGGGCTTAGTTTGCAAAGTTGCAGCATTTTACGGCATTTATACTGCATATAACCTTTATACACTTTGTATTGTGTAGTTTTACACTTATTGGTTCAAAATATTGTATAAGAAATGACAATGATTTAAATAATTATAAGTTCAAAGCGTTGAATAGATTTAGAATAGAATAGACTACAACATTTAGTTGCTAAAAGTCTTTTCCATGAATTGGCACTAAACACCACGTGTAACAACGCGTGTAGATGATGTTAACATTTAAAAATCGTGTATACCCATAAACACTCATTAAAGTGCTATTGCGCCTACTGTCCTATGACACAAAAATAATACTTATAAATAGAGGATAAAGCAGGAAATAGGTAGGTATAATATAAATTTACAAAAAAAAAATCCCTTTACTATAAGTTGCTTATATAGAAAGAAATAAGAGAATGCACAGGTATCATTTAGTGACGGTGTGAGAATATCCACTTCCCCATATCGTGGTTGTCGAAACTGGAGACAGGAAAGCAAAACAGGACTATTAGACCTATATAGAATGGAATGCCAGGTAAAAAAATGTTACAATAATAGAGGCTTCCTTGTTACCTTAAAATGTGGTTTTGAATTAAAATATTACTTACCTATTTCATATCATTTGTTTTATCTTGTGGTAAAAATATAGTTTTCAAAATATTATTCTTCATATTATTAACATTAACTACAAAATAAGTACAGCGTTAAATGTAATTTATACATTTACGTTTCAGCTACTTTTGCACATTTTAGATGAAAATAACTGGGTCATTATTGAAAAATGAATTATGGTTGATTAATAAAAAACATCTGAAAATAGAGACCATAATGATGGGCAGGTACCATAAAGTTTTGTTAAAGGAGCATTTATTTTAATATTTTTAAAATATCAAATTACCTACATCCCACATTATACGAGTACTCGTATATAGCCTTATAAAATACGTTCGCAAACGGGCTATTTATGGTTATCGCTTAGCGTGACTGTAACAAGGAGGCAAACCCCTCCCCCTCCACTTTGTCACATCTAAAGAATGGTAACGTTCTCGGTTCACTGATTTTATCAATTTTTTCTGGTTGATTTTTGCATTACGATAGAAAGACATTTTTATATTTATTTGGGGAATTGCAGAAATTAGGGGGAGGGGTTCGTATATCTATTCGTATTTTATGAATACTAGTGGCACCCCCTCCCAAGCTAGCCGTGAATTATCAGAACATTAGGAACTTCACTCAAATCTTAATACCATCTATAATCACCTGGAGATGACAAAGCCAGTCTTGCTTTATCTTATCAAGTCGAATGTGTACTCTCTCTCTCTCTCTCTCTTGCTTTTTGATCGAAAAAGTAAGGCTCTTTATTTCGACGGTAGTGTTTAAGTATATGTACACTAAGATTTAGATGTCTGAGTACGGGAAAAGAATCTGAATTTTAATAGAAGAGCCAAACGAGCACATGAGGCTCACCTGATGTTAAGTGATTACAAACACTCATGAATAACTACAACACCAGGGGTATTGGAGGTGCATTGCCGGCCTTTTAAAAAGAAGTAGACGCTTTTCTTGAAGTACGCCGATTCCACAAGGACACGAGCCGAAAAAACTCATACTTTTACGATTTAGATTGCACTTGTCTAGACGCCATGAAGGGTTATGAGCTTGACTTATGAAGTTGTAACTTTAAAATAAGAAAGCCGCTAATGCGTTCTCATCCATCTTATGTTCATTTAGGCTAAGATGATATCACACACAGCCTGTAATAATATATACAAATCTTCACAGTAATGGTTGCAGGTATATTTATTACTTGTAAGTATACATTTTTTACATAGCTAAATGCCACTAAAATAACTTGATTGTTTTATGCATAATTTCATACTTGAAATTGAATTCGGAAGAAGTGAGATATACTCGAGTAATTAAACATATTTAATCGTTATTTTGAAATTAGGTACTACTAAATATACATTATACATATCGATATTATTGACTCATATTGATATTATTGATAGCAGATCCGCTGCAATCTGTTTATCTAATCGGCGACACCAAGGTAGTTGAGTTGAAACAAAGGAAACTTACAGTTATATTCCTTACATTTTAATATTGTTTTTTTTTCATATCCTCGTCAAATTTTAGAGAGAACCTGAAATAAATACTACATATTTATTCATCTGATTTACAAGACTGCAAGACACGATGATGGCTCTGAGGCGCAGTGGCTTAGCAATGAGTTGCAGCCTTAAGGGTACACTAGTCGCTCATTCTTCCATACAAACGTAGTCTGGCGATTACTACACTGTTTGACGGTGTACGTTCAAAATAAAAAATGATTTCAATTTGTCTCATCATTATCTAGCCTTGTATGGAAACAAAAAAGTAAAAAAAGAATATATTTAAAAGTACTAATTAACACATCTTTGGGCGGAAAAAATACCATAAGAAGAACTAAATTGCAAAACAGTTACCATACAGGGATAGATTAGGTGTTCAAAAGTGCAAATAATTTTATTTTGAACAGACACATTCAGTAGATTTTTCATGATATTCAGATTCCCAGAGGCCTTTCGCTTTCGAACGTAGTGTCGACTGAGATAGCATGCATTTTAACCCCGCCCACCACTTAGTTCGTGCCATCGACTAGGGCCACCTTAAGGGCTGCCAGTTCGAATCCCCCACGGAACAAGTATTTGTATGGCCTGCAGATAATTTTTCTGGGTCTGGATGTTTTTCCTTGTAAAATGTATGTATGTACACTGCACACCACGATACAGAAGAAAATCCTAGTAATATATCCTTTGAAGAAATATTCAGAAACATTTGTAAAGCATTAACTGCACTTGTAGTTATTTAATTATGACAAAAAGTTAATTATGACGAATTATTACGTTCGCTATTCGACACTAATACATATTTTTAACAGACTTCAAAAGGAAGGAGGCTGTGGATTCGACTGTATTTATATGCTATTATGTAGTGTATAATACATATAATGTATTTTGTGTGTGTTTAATGTGTTTTGTTTTAATTATACAGTCAACTCGAAAGTAGATTTAATGAATATTTGTCATTTTAGTAGATATTTGTACATATAAGACATAATATATCCTAAAGGTATCTATCGCAAGTAGTTGTAATGGTTAAAATTATTTTTAACCACTCCAACCATCTGCATTGCCATTGGATAATATAAAATATCCTCTCAACTGCGGACGTCTAACCCTTGGACACGAAAATATCTCCGTTGACTGCGGGTGTCCAAGTACTGGACATTTTTTACCCGCTCTTTTAATATCGAAATAAAGCATTACGCACTATGTCTAACTTATTCTACCATATGTCAATGTGTACAGGATAAAAAAGATTACCATAAAAACCCAACAGCTTATACACTTTAGTAGGATTTTTTATATATACCATCTTAATGCCGCATCTGGTCGGAAATACATTCTACATCTGTGTAAGTTGATTGATGGTTCTTGTAAGCTTACTATTAATGCGTTTTATGATAAGATTGTATTGTAGCCTATGGTTTTGCGCTTAAAACTACTGTAAACAATAGATTTGAAATTAAACGAAAATAAAATATAAGTATTAAAAAAACTTTGTTTCATCGAGAAATATGACAATTTTGTCTTTATTCAATATTTACTTACACTTATTACTTTGGGACTTTATTTAATTTATGTACTCGTTTATAGGAAATTTCATAGAGAATTTAGAAATGTATACATATTATAGTATTTGATATACCAAAATAAAGAAATTTGCGTTTAAACGGATTGCGCCCAATGCGCCGTAAATTTTATTAAACAGCTCCGCAGTCAACAGAGTATGACGGTTAGAGTCTCCGCAGCTGAAAGGATATAGACCCGACATGAAACTGAAAATCAGACGTAGCAGTATTTTGGTAAATTTCGTACATTTGTAACAATATTGTAGACCGCTTTTGTATCATTTTTTTCTTTAAAAAAACGATTACCCTCACAAATTAATTTTAAACGTTTAACAAAGCGGAATTGCACCTAACTAGACTATTCGACCTTACCTAAAGAACAATTTAATAATTATGCCATGACTACTTCTTTTTCTTAATTTCGCGTATACAATTCCTAACCTACAGGATATTTCTACTATTGTAAGTAAACTTATGTGATATTCTAAATGTTGTAAAATGTTGGTACTGGAAAAATTTAGTTACGAATTTTAATTAATAATTTTTACATTTGTCCAGAACCGACGCATAGTTTTGCCAATAACATTATATGCCATTGGTATCAATGTGTTGAAATTGTAAGCGATATTCTTATTCTAAGCGCTAACTACTACGCATGTTTACACATCTGTAAATAAAGATGAAAAGTATAAAGCAGTTTTATTTATAAGTAACGATAACCTGAACGTGTAGTTGAACAAAAAATTCAACTTGAAACATTTATTATTTTTTATCTTTGTAAATAATATTTTACCTAATAAAAAGTTAAAATACCAGAAGGCCTAGGTTTGGCCTGGCCATAGCTATTAGTTATTCTGTTGCCATAGGTATAATTCACTTCTCTTTTGTTTCAATGTTACTTTTATCCCAGAAACCCAGTACATGGGTACTTAAAATTTATTCTGGAATCTTCTCAAATGATTATGGCCTAGTTTATATTATTATTTTGGTGTTTAGCGACATTTAAACGTATCTTTAAATAATTAATTCTAAAGATTTTAATCTAGTTTTACAAAGTTGTCTTAATTTTTTATCTACTGTTTAATATGATGTAGTATAGTAGATGTAGATGAAATTAAACAAAATAATAAAGCAAAAAAAAGTTTAATATAAAAATACTATGAATGTTAGTAACATTTAATGTTATATTAACATAATTAAGTACAGATGTTAACATTGCATAAATTCAACAAAAACAATATCTGCAACATAATATATAGTACATGATAAGCGATGATGTTATAACCATAATTTAACTTTATTGTTATAAATCATAATCTCAAAAAAAATACATATGCGATTAGGGGTTTTTAAAAGCCTATGTTGATATAACTTTTTTACATATGGTTACATCTATTTGATGAAAAGGCATAAGTGTAAACAAGCAAAAATCTCAGACATCTCAGAAAATGATTATGTGCTAAGACATCCAATCAATTTAACACCCCATCAATATGGCTGTTCATCAATTAACTTAAGATGACGTCACATTATTTAAGTTTCCAATATATCCCAATGAACATCCCTACTGATGGATAGAAAAATTGACCCTGCAACTGCAATTACATAACAACCAAGCAGAAATCACAACCAACTACAACTATTGAATAAAGCTTTATTAAAATGAATTTAAATTTGGAACTGGGAGTGAGTCAATCTGAAGTTTTTTTTTTAGTTTTATATTCTGATATAAATTGAACACATGGAAAACACATTCCAAATAATGGGATACTTTTTGCATTTCTCAAGCCGATGAAAATTGTGGTAAATACGGAGTATCGATGGTGCTGTGAAGACCGCTCGGCTGACGGCCGTAACTTACAGTTTAGAACGCAGGTCGGATGCCCCAGCGGCTAATTGTCAGGAGGGATCTTCTTCGAATCTGAAATGAATTTATAAAGTAAAGTTACAGCCTAAATATATCACTCACACTGCTGGGCACAGGCCTTCCTTTATTTCTAAAGTTTTAGGGCAAGAATGCATGTTGGCGGAATTTTTTTCTCTAGGATAGGATGACAAACGTGCACACAATTCACCTGATGTTAAGTGGTTGCTGTGACATCTACATCTATCACCCATGAGGAGTAAGATGGAATGCCTCGTTTGTAGTAAAAAGGGTTTCAGCTTCTCTACACTCACCATACAAAACACAGCAGCATTAAGATAGTATTTTACCCTGGTATTCTGTGAGAGCGTGGTTCTTCCCCGGTCGAGCAGACCCATTCATGCTCAGCGTTGCTCTACGTCTTCAAATATCTATGAAATATTTTTTTTTATTTTGTAGACATGCAAGTTTCCTCACGATTTTTCCTTCACCGTACAGCACGTGATAAATCAGCACTTAAAATTGCAAGCAACAATTTCATCGGTACCGGGTGGCAATCGAACCCGGGTTGTTCACATACTGTGAAATTTACAGCAACCTCTGAGCTACACACGGGTGTTTGTTACAAGTAATTTACGCAACAACCTCTGTTAACCAGTTAAGCCTAACTGCTAGTAAGTACATAATATACTTCACGGCAATTGGCGAAAGGCGGATTTGAACTTACGAATTGTCCGTCGTGCCAACAGGCTACTGTTGCTTTCCTTAAAAATCATCATGTGAGATGAGAGTGCTGCTCTTACATTTAGTTGAGTATGGTTTTACGTCACTTGAAATGTATGCAGTGGTCTATACAGGATGTTAGTGTAAACACCGTTATCCTTGAAACCAGTGGTTTGGTTTCACTTATAGAACGTAAATTCAATGAAAAATAACCTTTTTTTCCGTAAAATCTCAATATTTCCTTAATTCCTCAATTTTTGCCTGTCCTTAGCCAGGAAGAAAGTATGAAGGAAAAGTTACATCACAGGTTATGTGTACCTATTGTATTTTTATTGGAATTTTATGTAGGTAGCTAGCGCGGGCGGTGATCTTTACAGTGATTACGTCACTCGGGCGCATAGGGTATCCATGAATTTACGGACGATGTCGCACAGAAACTTTTTAAATTTTATGAAACAAAATAGCGTTTTTTTTTAATTCGGATAAATATTTTTATATTAAAGCCAACTACCTACGGTTTTAGTGACAACGGTGTTTACACTTACACCTTATAAGTTACTATACATCTATATAAAGACTAGCGATCCGCCCGGCTTCATGCGGGTGATTTCTGGATCTCGACAACAGCACTACCTACCGGGTCCAACTATAGCGAAGAACCATCCGGATTACCTCAGAAATACCCCATAAAATTTTCATCAAAATCGATCAGGCCGTTTAGGAGAAGAATTTCGAACACACGCACACTCCAATCTTATATAAAATGATAATCATTTAATAGAGATAGACATTTTCTTTGTCGGCCTTATCTGACTATAAAATTTGGATAATTAGATCGGGTATTGCCAAACTATTTTCGACAAGAGACCCATTTTCCAAAAAAACTGATACATCAGACCCGCATAGACAAATTACATTAAAAATCCTATCTCGTTTTTTTCCTATTGATACAAAACTCTTTCCCATTAGCAAACTTTGCGGTTGATTAAGGGTCTACCCACCCACACGTACTACACCCACAACATGTGGACGGGCGCATTTTGTATTAGAAATGAACAGTACAATTTACATGTACCACATTTTGCCGTCATTATCGACTGCGTGAGTGATATCGACCGCAACGAAACCACTACGAAACCACACGGGACTAGCGGCCGGCCACATCGCAAACACAACATTGCGTCGACTCCACGACTAGGGTTGCAACGCAACTGTAAAAACGTGCAACGACAGTTCACACGTGACCACAATTTGTCACTGCAATGTGGTGTAGTTGTGGTGCGTGTGGGCCGACACTAAGTGTGAGTAAAATCAAGTGTAATTAATAACTATCAATACAAATTACAAATTGTCAGTTTACGTTATGTCGACCCCTGAGAAAGCGATTTCGACCCAAGGGTTCGATATCGACCACTTTGAGAATGTCTGAATTAGATGATTGATGATGATTGATTGATGACACCAAACTTGATTTATTTATTTATTTTATTTTTATTCATCATCAATATCATAAACCTAAGAACGCGCAGAAAGCCAAGATGCGCCACCTGGCTAGCATTACTGAGAATATTACAGCACGCACCACGCTGTTGGGCAGACGGGCGGTAAAAGCAGAGCCGATTCCCTCGGACCAATGCTGCTTAGTATCACCAGACCTCGAAATTTGTGTTCAGCGTGCTATATGGATATGCATACATATAATCATCAGCCATAAACTGTATTTATTATGTTAGTTTTACTGAAGAAGTCCTCTAAATATTACTAATATAAACTAAAGTATTTCCTTAAGCCTTTGATGAAGTTGACGGCGTACAAGAATCTAACATATCATTATGACTAGACTAGACGTTTTATTAGGAGCCCTGGTGACCCGTTAGACGTTATTTTAAAAAATATATTAGACACCAGCCTTTCTGGCCAGTCTGGCAATTCTTTAATACATAGCACTAAGATTTACTATTGTAAAGCGAAAATAAATGGATTCATTCATCTTCCGACAGATGGCGGATTTAAAATATTTAGACCGGAGATGAGAAACAGCGGTACGACTTTCCATTGACGTCCGTCGAATTGGTGGTTGGAGGGGGGGTGGTGGGAGGGCGGGGTGAGGTGTACTACTCCTCCTTATAAGGAAAAGTTGCGGAGCCCCCCATTTTTGAGTTTTTTGAATTTTAATTTTGAGGAAATTTTATTTTTTATGGATAAATATTAAGTGTAAAAAACCATGGGGATCTCTTGGGGGGGGGGGGGGGGAAGGGGGAACCCCTTCACCAAAAATAAATAGAGGGACTCGAGGGATTTCTGTATCTATTTTGAGACTGCAACGTCTCCGGCGCTGCGGGAAGAGCAGCCTCTACGCCTTTGCGTAACAAATCGCAGGCATCGGCTCCGCAGCTTCGGCTTGTTGGTCGCCTTCGGCGACCAGCCTCAGCCGCTCCGGCTTGTTGGTCGCCTTCGGCGACCAGCCTCAGCCGCTCCGGCTCGTCCGATGCCTGCGATTTGTTACAGCAGGCGGAGGCTGCTCTCCTTACGCGCCTCCGGCTCTATAAAACCACTCTAGGGGTAGGACAGACTCGTACCATGTGGAGTCGGGGTCTATTAATTCAGTTCCTTGACATAAGTTGAACCTAACCTATTTTATTTATTATCTGTCCTAATAGGTGGGCACTGTTTTATACACATGTTTTATACAATTTTATACACATATTGCTTTAATTAATTCTTAGAAATCATCAGTTTTATGATACGTCCCACAAGCCGGCAAAAAACGGTAAACACTACACATTTTAATTTAAATAGCTCATAATGATAATAATTTTGTAATTTAAATATAAACTGTTAAATATATGTGTATGCATGAAAACTATTTAAATGAAGACAAAATATAATTATTTACGTAAAAAAAAGTACAATAAAATAATACCGAACGTATGACAACTTAACTGTACGCAAAACGAACATTCAATGGCGAGAATTCGATATAATCTGTGGTAAGGATTGACGTAAATATTATAAAAATAATTGATTTTCAATAATTTTTTTCTCAAAAAGTGCGCGTTTCCGCAGGTTGAAATTTTGCGTGTGTGTTTACAATAGTGTAACCTTTCTGTAAAAAAAATATCATATAATCTGAGATAGGGATTGACATAAATATTGCAAAAATAATTGATTTTCAATAATTTTTTTCTCAAAAAGTACGCTTTTCCGCATGTTGAAACTTTACGTGTGTGCTTATATTAATGGAACCTTTCTGTAAAAAAAATATCAACCCCCAACTCGACGGACGTCAATGGAAAGCTTAGCCGAAACAGCAGCAAACGAGATCATTAACAGAAGAGAAGAATAGAGTAAATAAAAAATGCCGGGTACTGCGATAGGCGATCCGCCTGCCAAGCGAGGCAAATCCCTCCCCCCCCCCCCACCCCTACAACGAAAGAAACCTATATCGGTGACAAACGAGCACACAGTCAACCTGACGGTAAATTAATGCTGTGTCCCATAGACATTTACATCTATCCTCAATTAAGAATTAAAATAAAGATGCGGTGTCACCTCTGTAGACTTAGACGGAATGCCTCGTTTCCAGTAAAAAGGGTCTCTGTTCTCTACACTCACCATACGAAACACAGCAGCATTAAAACTGCTATTTCACACTGGTATTCTATGAGAGTGTGGTCTTTCACCGGTTGCGCCGACCAATGCGTATTACAAGATTACAAACATAATATAGCTGCAGGTTGGGTAAGTTGTTTTTTAATATTTGATAATAATCAAATATTTCGTGGTTATTTCCCAACACTATAGGATGAACTTAATATATCAAACAAATTTTATTGATGGCTACTAAATGAGTACACAAACCTCATGTTCATTGCATTGGAGTTGCCAGGCTCAAGTTTATATCCAAGACTCTCGTAAAACTTTATAAGTTTGTCTTTGCAGTCCAAAGACATTTTATAGCAGCCTAACTCTTGAGCCAGTAGTGATACTGTTACAACTATTCTGTAATTGAAAATAAGTTTATTTACAGATGTGCATGTTGTAATAGGGAAGATGTGATGAAATAGGGCTGTCCAAACCATTCCTTGCAAAGTAAATTTAAAAACTCAAAAACACAACACACAATTTTGGTCAATATAGGCCAAAAAAGATAAAATACCACATTTACATTAGGATTTTTAAGAAAATTCATTGTTGTCGATGTATTTATATACATATATTACATACATGATATTATCTTAATATATATAAATTACGTGTCACGTTGTTTGTCCGCGATGGACTCCTAAACTACTTAAGTGATTTTAATCAAATTTGCACACCGTGTGCAGTTTGGTCCAACTTGAGACATAGGATAGTTTTTTTGCCCGTGAGTAACCCACATTTTTTTGCGAATTTAGGCATTTTTAATAGGACATGACAAAAGGTCATCGAAAAGAGCAGAACAACGTCTGCCTGGCAAGCTAGTTAATTATAAAATGTACACGACTCCGCATATGAAGAATCTATCACCATCTTGCCTTAAAAAACCGTTAAGCTGTATAAGCTACAGAAGGTTATAGTGACCGTCAGAAGATTCGACCTCTTTCAGCCAAAATCAGCCGAAGTCATCGGCGTGGCTGTTGAGATAATTCAAACAACTTGATATGCACGTCATGTTCATATGTTTACATTACATTTTTATTATTATTTTGTAAAAAATCAAAAGTATGTTGACTAAGTGCACTGAAATTGACATTTTTTGATCGTTAAAAATTATTTTTGTCCTTCAATTGAAATTTAATTTCTATAGCTAACTAACACCCCCATGTTGATTTTTCTGTACAATAACTCTCTGGTGTGGACAGCCCTGGTATAAAACACTGCATTATTTTAAATCAAGGTACTTACAACTTTCCCAGTTGTTTTCCTCTGTAAGTATCATTAACAACTACGTCTTCTAAACGGCCACGCTGAAAAAAATAATACCAATCAGTTTTTAATTTTATAACCGAACACAACAGTAATCTATGATGAACTATAAAAAGACGAAGCGTAAGAAATCAGAAAACCCAACTTCTATTTGACTGTGTCTGGATTATGCAATTGAATAAAAGTACAAATTAATAATTTTCTAGGTTGCATTTATTTATTTCATTTTAAATATTACATTTCAATATTCATTTTATACTCGGTAGAGCCATGCTACAGTTATATTAGTAGTTATTGTAGCACGAATGGGTCAGCTCGACCGGGGAAGGACCACGCTCTCACAGAATACCAGCGTAAAATAGTAGCTTAGTGGAGACTATTTTTACTGGAAACGAGGTATTCCATCTAAGTCCTCACGGGTGACAACGCAACTGCATTTTGATTCATAATCGAGGATAGATGTAGATGTCTATGGGCTACAGAAACCACTTAGAATCAGGTAGACAGTGTGCTCGTTTGTCACCCTATCCTATAAAAAAAAGATGTTGTCCTCGGATAATAATCGAAGGAGCGTTGTTATGTCTGGACCTACATTTGTGGCGCAATTTTAATGTTATTCATTTATTATTGGAGTCAGGAAGATGGCGGTGTCTCAACCCCGTGCCTCGGAAAGCCGTTAATCCTGCCCCTGATCTCTCGCCGATGCGATGGTGTCAGTTTATTGACTTACTTTTTTATGAGAGTGAGGGAATCTTAGTGCACCTGTGCTTGCGCATACACTTGGGCAATATAATCCTTGTCTGTATTATTATTAATTAATTATTTTGTTACTTTCTCGTATTATTACTACTGCGATACTACACACAAGTAATTGAACTTATTTTATTTTAATAAAATAAATTCAATTATTTAAAAAGTTTTAAATCATACCAAGGAACAATTGTGGATAAACTTCTGTTCCACTGTGAGGGTGGCGGCTGCGATTATTTTTGATGAGCGCTTGTCTTCAATCACTGTTACATAGTGGCCACCGGATATCTTCATTTGTGTGAATCGCTCTGAAATTGTAAAATTATCAAGAAATAATAATTAAAAACGGACAATTAGGCCGTGTAGTGCCGATTTAAAAAAAACCACTACCCCATATCATTCCGTGGCTGTTAAAAAACAGGGGATAGGCGACAGCGACGTATAAAGGCTAAAAACGAAAAACCCACCCACGCTTGGCAAGTGGGTTGCCAACCCACTTGCCAAGCGCGGAAACAATCGCAAATATCCCCCCTATGCGGCAATCTGTGGGGGAGGCCTGTGTTCAGCAGTGGACTTTAATACGGTGTAACGGTAATGATATTAATGCTCAAAAAACATGGCAATAAGAACCTAGACATAGAGAAGTAGCGTCCTTGGAATAATTCTAGAACGCTGCTTTAAGTAGTCTGGATGTTTAAAAAAAGTTCGGAATGGAGGGTTAGAAAAAGGAGGGGTCGTTTTTTTTACTGTCACTACTCACTACTTGGTATCTCAACAACTATAAATACCTTTCAGCCAGATCGGTTTATTACCAAAACTAAGTATAATTATGGAAAAAATTGAATTTCGTGCCGTAATTAAACTTCTTGCTAAGCAAGGAAAAACCTATGGAAGAGATGTCATCTGTTTACGAGGACTCTTGTCCTAGAAAAAGGATGATAAATAAGTGGCATAGCCTTTTCAAGGCAGGGACTTAATTGAAGAAGATCAGCGCTTAGGCCAAACGATTCAAACTTCTTCAAACATTAAATTACTTATCTTCTTATCTCATTCTTCAAAGTTAAATAACTTATTCTTGAAGATGCTTGTCTGACGAAAAACAGTTCACAGAAATGAGTAGACTATAATCTACGATCATTTTAAACCTCCATTACCATCTTGACATGTCAAAGGTCAGTGCAAGATAGGTACCAAGAATGCTCACACCGCTTCAGAAACAGCAGCGGATCGAGTGTTTGCGCGAGTTTTTGGATCTGAGTAGTGAAAACATAGACGAAATTATGAACCGAATTGCGACTGGGGACAGAAATTCATTCACTATTACTGAGTCCATGCAGTGACATGAAAAAGGCGCAGCACCTACTAAGAATGTTTATGACTTCAGTTTTTGTGGGATTCACAGTGGGATATTATTGATCGATTATAAAGATAAAGATGTCAATATTACGAGGCAGTATTACGCTACCCTAAAAAAAGTTGCACAACGACGCACCTGTTTACAAGAGTCATTGCGATATCTTCCTTATGCGACTTTGAAACTTTAATCCACCCACCCTATAATCCAGATTTGATCCTTTAGGATAATTATGTTCCCAAATATGTAAAAAGAGCTTTGGAGAAAGAAATTTACAGATGGCGAAGAAGTGAAATCGGCAATTTATCGCCTATTTTCAGGGCCTGGACAAAACATTTTTTTTCCGAAAGTATAAATAAATTTTTTGAATTGTCTGAGTATTATGGTTGATGGGGATATATCGAAAAGAAAAAATAATTTCATGTTTAATTTTGACCCCTTTCTCTCTCACTCTGCAAATTTTTTGACCTCCTCTCTTACTGCGATCATTTCATATCCATAGGTACTACATTTATATGATTATAGTAGGTATTACACATTTAGTTTTTTTTTAAAACCTCTAAAAGATCTTAGTGATTTGGAACGGTTTTTGTTGGGTTTTCAGTAATGAACGCTGTAGTGATTTCTTACAATATACAAATTCGTAAAATGACTAAATATATAATTAATATTTTTTCTGCATTGAAACGAGTAAGTATAAATTTCTGTATATACCTTGATTTGTAACCAGTGAAATGGACATTTTTTATTGTGATCAGAAAGAGTAAAATCGTAAGTAAGGTCATTCGCTGATTACAATACTGGTCACACTAGTATATAAGGTCAAGCAACTATTAAGTCAAATGCCAACATTCCATATTGGAAACAAGTTTATGTATCAAAATATAGTAGGCTGAGAATAGTTTGAGATTGATTTGCACGTTCTACTGATTTTATATTTTATGAGATCTATTATGTTTCGTTATTTTATACTAAAGTAATATTATAGCTGATATATATCATAAGAGGGCTGTCGCAGCTCAAGAAAAAGGAGATCTCTTTAAATTTCTTAGTCCTACCAAGCAAATCGCGTAACAATCCCCGCCGACATGACAGGAATTTTCAGCTGATTTATCATTTACACGGAGTTACAGAAGACATGCCCGAGTTCCGTCTATAGAATTAAAAAGCATTTCGAGGACATGCAATGTCCACCAACTGAATTTGAGTTGAACAGACTACACTACGAAATTCTTCTGTTTCTAGGGTGTGTAGGTCATGATTGGTGGTTTGAGAGGTCTATATCCATCAGATGGACGAATAAAAGCTATTAGCTGTAACGTAATTTTTAAAAAGAAATATAAGAACCATATTAGACCAAGAACTGAGTGGAGTTACAACCTTTTTAACAGGCGGAACACTCATCTCTTTGAGGGGTTATGAAGCGTAACGAGTTCGCTTTAGTGCTCGTCGACTTTTAAAGTCCACTGCTGTACGTGAGCCTCCCCCATAGATCGCCTCATGGCCATAGACATTTACGGGACGATATTTACATGTCAAAAGTGAACATAATTTGCTTGGGTGCCGAGCAAGTGGTAAAACAGTGCTAAAATTTGTAAGTGATGTATTCGCTGGAGATTGCGGATTTAAGAACAAGAAATCGCTTGCGTACTTATTATAAAATATATTTTAAAGTGAAAGCCCTGCCTTACAAAACAAGGACCTAAACTACAGACTACAGTAACTCTACAACTCCGGGATTAAATCTATAATAGGAAGATACTAGCAATGCTCAAGCTAAGAAAATTGTCATTTGCTATTAAATAATACGCTGATTGTTGTCAAGTTTACTCACTCTTAACCAGCTGCAGTTTTTAGTTTTAAAAGTATTTTGTGCCAATAGGAAAAAAAACTAAAGATAGCATTTTTACATCTGCATGTCGAAGACATTAATTGACCCTTAAAACATGCGAGTCTGTCAACTCTCATCTGTACGATTTTAACTTGAAATTTCCAAATCATGTCTGTGGCCAGCATTAATATGTTTAATGAATGTTAGTTCTTTTTATGAAATATAAAAAAACATTTAAAATTATGTAAAACTTTAACTTTATTTTATTGATTTGTGAATAAAATTTTTGCTATTTATGTATTAAAATTATTGTTGTATGGCATAAGCACAATTTTTATTATAACATTCTTTTTGTGTTCTGTATTAACTATGTCCTGTTATATATTTATATCCTACATGAAATTACAACTTAGAAAAGATATTTTTCCACTCTGTGCCAAAATTATCAGAGTGAAACACTTATGTAATCACTTCTACTAAAATTTGTTAAAGTAACGTTTTGAAATTATGCATAAAGAGTGTAGAGAGCTCAATAATCTTAAGACATTTTTATTTTAATTAACTATAATGTTTCCCGTATAATTGTTTCAATACTATAATGAAAATATTTTAAATAACTTACATCTTACACAACAATTTTAAATAAAACTGCAATTATATTGTACTATACATTTCTACGTTATGTTTAATCATCAACACAATAATTATGACTTGACTTGCATCAGACAGGGAATCTAAACAGGGAATGCAACCTTATAAAGCCAACCAGAGTAGTCAGAGGTCATTCTCACTCATTTTGCTGTTTCTTTTCTAGAATCCATTTCACTTTCTAGATTTTTTGCACGCTGCCTTACATTGTTAATCCTAGTGTCCACATTTTCCCAAAAACTGATAAGAATAGGAATTGTATCATTTACTTGCATAACAATGTTTTTAATATCGAGTGCAGTCTTTTGTAATAATTTACTCAGAGACTGCGTTAGACAATAATAATAATAATAATATTTCACAACTATCACACACAACGCCATCTAGTCCCAAGCTAAGCAGAGCTTGTGTTATGGGAAACAATAGACAATACATCACTCTGGATCTGGACACAGTACTCATACCATGAACTGTGTTTTGTATAAAGTTGTTACCAGAGAAGCAGCCTTGCCAGCTGTGCTCGGTTCACGCCATTCTGACTTGTTTCCTACAGTCTTGGCTAGTTTAACAGAATGTCAGGAAATACACCTTGCCGCTCTACCCACCAGAGACCAGATCTCACAAAGGAACGTTAGCACTCATCCCAGTGTTATAACATGGTGTCTGGACAGCATTTTTAGCTCCCTTGTGAGTCTCCATAAAGCATGCATATCTGTATAACGGCACATCCGTTCTCTACCTATCCCAACAAACACTACCCAGTAGAAATTTCAGCAACTTCTTTAGCTGGGATAGAATAATTTGCCAATACCACTAAAATAATTTAATTAATGAATTTGTATAGATGAAATTTGTATTTGTAGTATCAACTAAATAACATTTTTTTATAGAAGAAGGGGCAAACGAGCATGTGGCTCACCTGATGTTAAGTGACTACCGCCGCCCATGATCAACCGCAACACCAGGGGAATTGCAGGTGTGTTGCCGGCCCTTTAGAAAGGAGTAAGCTCTTTTCCTCGAGGTCCCTAGGTCGTATCGATCCAGAAAAATCGCCAGTGGTAAACAATTCCATAGAGAGGTCGTACGTGGAATAAAACTCTTTGTGAAATGTACAGTGATGGACCGCCAAGCATCCAGATGATGTGGATGGTATCGGGACGTTTGCCACGTAGTGCGTTCACGAAATTTGGCGGCTGGGATTAGTCCGATGCAACATCTCTTCGTAGCGCCAGTGAATCGAGCCGATCGGAAAGCACTCGGTCGTTGACGATTCGAGCCGCTCTGCGCTGGATGGGATCAAGCGGAAGGAGCTGGCACTGGGAAGCACCAGCCCAGAGATGGGGACAGTATTCCATGTGCGGCCAAACATGCGCCTTGTAAAGTTGCAGGCGGTGACTGTCCCGCTAGCACGCCAAGCTTTTTAGAGGCCAATTTGGCCTTCTCTTCCAAGTGACCACGAAACTGCATGTCACTCGATATGTCGACGCCGAGGATTCCAATACTGGATGAGACAACAAGGGCAGTGCATTGAAACTGAGGAGATACGACAAAGGGATTCTTTTTAGCGGTTAACGCGCAAACTTGTGTCTTCTGAGAGTTAAACTGGACTAGATTTAGTTCCCAATCCGAGACTGTTCAGCAAAGACTCGACTTCATACACAAGTTGGTCCCGTTACTCGGAGACGTTTCAATGAGAAATATTGGCACGGCCGGTGTACAGAGCATCACCAGTGCTGTCATCTGCATATCAATGAATGTTACGGGTTTGCAACATATCATTGATATGCAGAAGAAACAGCGTTGGCGATAGAACGCAGCCTTGTGGAACACCAGCATTAATCGGAGCTTGCACCATCTACAACGACCTTGATGCTCCGATCTGCAAGAAAGCTGGTGATCCAATTGCACAATTTCTTGGGAAGCCCATAGGAAGGGAGCTTCGAAAGAAACGCTTTGTGCCAAACCCGATCAAAGGCCTTCGCAGTGTCCAAACTAACGGCCAATGGCTCCCTTTGGACTCTACTGCCTCCGTCCATCTATGAGTTAGGTAGACAAGAAGATTACCAGCTGATCGACGACGACGAAAACCGTATTGGCGATCACTAATCAGCTGGTGATCCTCAAGGTACGTCATGAGCTGGCAGTTGACAATGGACTCCATTGTTTTGGAGAACAAGGAGGTGATAGACCTGTGGTTGGACGGGTCTGAGCGGTCGCCTTTTTTAGGGATCGGGTGGACGAAAGCCATCTTCCATGATTTTGGGACTACGCCTCGGAAGTAGGAGTACAGGAAAAGACGCGTTAAAACCGGTGCCAACTCTGGAGCACAATTAGGGGGATACCGTTAGGCTCACTTGACTTGTGGATGTCAGGGAGAGGTGCTTTGCGAACCGAGTGCTGTGTGAACCGCACCACTGGCATGGAGCACTCACACCGCAGGATGGTCGGCGGCGTACTCCCTCCGTCATCGAGAGTCGAGTTGGACGCAAAGAAAGAGCCTAGCAGATAGATATTAAAAGCAACTCCTGTTGTACACACTCTTCAAAATGTATCCTTTGGAACACCTGACACTTGTGAACAAAGAGTAAGTTAGAAATTGATATTCCTGTTATAAAAAATATACTATTACATTCCCTATGCAAACTGTTTCTGTGGATTAAACAAAATTTTAATTAATGTATACTATACTATTGATACAGACGCAAGAAGAAACATTTTTGAAGTCTTGTTTAAAAATTTTAATGGAAAATCTTGATGGCGTATTTTGAATACTACTTGCACTTCATTGTTCTAAATAATTATCTAATATTAGATTAGATTACAATGGGCTGTTTTCTGAAACATCAAGTCTAAGCGCGTATTTTACGTGTGGACGAAAAACCTAACATGGCACCAATGTAGCTGCAGCCAGGACTGCTAGACCTAAAAATGCTATCAATACCCTTTACCCTCACATACACACTTAATTTCAAAGTATCTTAAAATGTTAAATTGGTCTTTGTATCCTATACTATTAAACGAGCAATTCTTGTATATATATATATATATATATATATGTATATATATATATATATATGTATATATATATATATATATATATATATATATATAATCGGAATCTCGGAAATGGCACCAATGATTTTCATAAAATTTAGTGTCCAGGGAGTTTTGGGGATAATAAATCGATCTAGCTAGGATTTATTTTTAGAAAATGTCTTTTTGTCCGTGTTTTTAGGCAATGAAAAACTGCTACAATATCGTTAGAATAAGAAGGTAAATTTTGACGAATTGTTAATGATTATAAATAGCTTAATTGGTATAATGGGCGGTCACAGAATCGTAAAACGCTGGTTCGAGCCCAGACCGACCGACCGACTTTTTTTAATCTTTTCTTTCAAGTTCCTTTCTTTTTTGAGAAAATCTATTTTTTCGAGCTCTTTTTTAGTATTTTTTAAAAACACGAAAATTTAAGTTATAATAATTTCACTCATGATTTTTAATTCAAATAACCAGTTCCGTTTTTTCTGTTATGTCACTAAGATCAAAAAATATTATTTATATTTCATCAGTATGTAATTTGTATCTAAATATAATTTCTAAAACACACGAATTAAAAAAAATCGAGCGAAAAATACCGAGCAAAGCTCGGTCAACCAGGTACTATTATTTAAATACGAACAGAACAATATAATGTATTTTTTTACTTATCCCTACACTTGGCAATTAGGTGGGTGCAGATTATCTCAAGGGTTAGGGTTTTTTATATCTTATTTGCATAAAACATGGTAATTATTGCAGATGTTTCAGTTTTATTATGCCCACATGTTTTGCTATTTTAATATAATATAGCATGCAAATTACATTTAAACCAAAATAACCTATACTGAATAGTATAAAAATTAACAAATTAAACATTTTTATTTAAATTATATGTTTTACAATGTCAAAATGTAGTTTACAATGTCAGAAATTCATTGATATCATAAATATTTATGTCAATTAACCAAAGGTACAATCTTTTTTTAAATAAGTTCATATTATGTAGTGTTTTAATTTCGTCAGGTATTTTATTGTATATATGTACACTTATTTATAAACAGCATTTACTGTATTTAGCTTACTTCGGAACTTAGCTAGGGTTTGCAGTGATAGGTGTTTATAATATTTATCTATTACATTTAATTTACAAATTGCAAAATACATGCTTAGACATGGAGTTACAGAAAACAGCCCGTCGTAAACTAACTAACTAACTAACTACATTTAATTTTCAGATTTTCTGGGATTTTTACTGGCATTATTAAAAAGAAAAGATAGGGATTAGGCTTTCATTCTCAAAATGCTGCCCCCTAACAACTGCTGCAAGGGCTATATTCCTCTATTTCTGACCACCCCTTACTATGGCACTGACTGGAGGAGATAGACAGTAAGCACTATTTCTGGTTGTTTAATTGTATGGTAGTGTAATATACAAACGGGTATAATTTTATAATAATGAAAATACAGAAAAGATAATGTTTTATTTCAAGTTTTAATTTACAAATTAATTGATATATGCCTTTAAGCTTGCAATTGAAAACCTCCCAATACTAACTAATACTAACTATTTAATAAAAACAAAAAAATATCAAAAATTTAAAAATACATACCATCAAATTGTTTTCTTGTGATGCTTCCAGTACTTGTTAACTGACTAAGTAATTGTAGGAATCCTTTGTCAAAATCTCCTCGCTGCAATGGTCTAACAACCATCCAGTCAGCTCCAGGATTTACAGCACTAATTTTTGGATTGAAAACGGCAGGACTTTTGCTAAAATCTAGCTTCTGAAGTATATCAGGTCGATAAAGATACTCGGACTGGTGCCGATCCTATAAAATAACAATGTTCACCAAAAAAAAAGGAAGGAATAAAATAAAATAATTATTTTTGTAAGGACTCAATTACCTCAGTTTTATGTGTTTCCATTCCCATCGTTATACTTATTTTTTAATTATTGTAAAATATTATTTAACATTCATATCCGAAAATTACTGATCACTGATTACTTTAGGTAGGTAGTAAAATATAAATTTAAAACTTTCTACAAAAGATACAACATAGAAATTACGTGGCAAGGACAGAGAAGAGAGGAGGCAAGTTTCAGACTTTCACAGTGTTTCAGAGATAAGACAGGTAATTACATCCATCTATGGGTAATTACACTTGCTCACTTGACTTCAACTTCAACGTGATTTAGGGATGTTCGATGATCATCGAACACAGAATACATTTACCCTGACGGGAAGAACGAAAACTTCATACAAAAGAAATGCCAACAACTTGCGACACTAGCGCGCCAGTTTTTGACCCGTGAACTAATTTTCGCGCCAGATTTCAAAACTGATGATAGACTCATGATTTTATTTCATTTTATTTTATGCCATGTATCATGAAAACAAAGCGAAATTCTGGTATTTAATTTGAAAATTACCTGAATTTTGGTTTATTTTCATAATGCATACATATTTATGGAAAGGTATTAAATAAAACGAAGTTGTAAGCGTGTTTTAAAATATTTATTTTTCTTTTCATTGCTTTTTTCGAAGCTTCATCGGTGAACTGCCTATTTTTTAAAATATAGTGTCGTTTTATACATATACATATAGTGGAAATAATTATATGCATTTTATTTTTATCATAGTGCTCAGAACAACCAAGCAACCATTCGAAATTTAATTTTCTTCTTAAAATTTCTATAAGTTCATTTTTTATATTTATTTTACACCCATGCTCATCCAAAAATTTATTAACAATTGTTGCAGCAATCTCCACTGTCTCCGTAAAAAAATTATTAACATAATGTAGACTGTTGCGCATACAACTGTATTCTTTAAAGCTTGTGAATAAATGACTTACCTCTGTGTTCTGGTCTGCAAGCATTGTGATTTTGCACTGATGGCAAATGGGTACTAATTTTTTTATCATGAAGCCACATACATATGCGCAAGCTTGCAGTTCTCCAGAACACTGAGGTATTACAGTATTAGATGCTTCTACACCTTCTGTTAAATCAAATGTTTTAACAGCTACATTTGTTTCTTTATTTTGGTCAACTTGGCTTAAAAAAGATTTTAAATCATTTAATATGACATTATCGTCTTCTTTGCAATTTTTATTTTTACTGCTATGCAATAAATTGTTGATCATGGAGGTTTTGAGAGCTGCAACAAATTGTAGGGTGTTTGGGTTCGGGTTGCATCCACAATTGCTGCGGATGCAACCAAAACAGTTTTCTAATGGATCTTGATTGAGCCTGCGCGTTGATAAACTTTTTATACCATATTGCCTTTCTAAATTAAAAAATAGACGCTCAACTGCATTTATAGTTCTAATAAAACCTTCCTGCGAAGGCGGCTTGCATCTGGCCTTAATAAATTGTAATTCTTGGAACAGGATTTTCATTTCCTTAAAAAAATTTAAATGTGGACTTCTGCGGGTAAAATTTGTAAGGATTTTTTTTCCTCTTTTCTGGTCAGGCGTATCGCCATTTAAGGTGTCGAACAGCTGGTCTATTTTTTCTATCAGCATGGCTGTCGTCGTTGCTTCTTGCGGCAGTTCATCTGTAAAGTAAACACTCATTTTTTAATTTTATAGTGAAAGGTTAGGGAAAATGAAATGAAATCAAAATTAAATAAAGTAAGTAATCAAAATTACTCTAAATAAAGTAATCTTTATAAAAATATTCAATTATAAAAGGAAGCTGTCAACGCGAAGTAGCTTAATTTTATCTTATTAGAATGATTATTTGAATAAGCTCTAATAATAGTTGATTGACATATTCAGAAACTATTATATTATATTTCGAGACGTCGATTATTTTTGAAGATTATTAAAAGTTATTATTAAAATAATTAAGAAAACTAAGTTGTACAACCAGTGCATGTTGCCAGTGATGACATATGGAACTGAGACGTGGTCCTTCACTGCTGGCCCTATGAGGACGCTCAAAGTCGCTCAGCGAGCTATGGAGAGGGCTACTCTGAGTTTCTCTGCGTAATAAACTTAGAAATGAGTATATCCGCAGTAGAACCAGAGTGACCGACATAGCCCAACGGATTAGTAAGCTGAAGTGGAAATAGGTGGCCATATAGCTCGAAGAACCGACAACCGTTGGGGAAAAAAGGTTCTCGAGTGGCAGCCTCATACCGGTAGACGAAGTGTAGGGCGACCCTCCACTAGATGGAGTGACGACCTGGTAAGACATGAAGGAAGTCGATGGATGCAGGTGGCTCAGGACGGTGCTTTGTGGCATACCTTGGGGGAGGCCTATGTTCAGCAGTGGACTTGTAAAGGGCTGTAATGATGATGATGATGATGATGATTAAAAGTTATCCAATAAAACAACTTACTGTTCGCAATCTTTGCAAGCATTCCTGCAGCAACTGAATGGCTGAATACTTGGCAAGCTAAGCTGACTTTCATCTTTTGTTTAAAATTGGGTTCAATATGCTGCTTGGTTAAAGCAGGTGCAAAAACAAAATTTGGATTTTCATTGTCTTTTTCAAAGAATGATTTAATGTGGCTCCACTTGGCTACACCTGTAATAATAAACATGTAAAATATATTATAAATAATGACAGAAGTATTAATAAAATACATTTATTGATTCTGTGTTAGTTTATATTAATCTGATGATCATCCACGCGGCGGGTTGCAGAAGACAAGATAAATCTTATGAAGTTTGAATTGCCACCTTTGACCTTAGTCATGTACTCATGTCATACCTACTTATTATCTATTATTTACAACATTTAAATTACCTGGTATAGATTTTCCATCAATTTGCAATACTTGAGGGTATTTAATGTCGTACTTCAGTAAATTATTTCTGAAGCATTTGATTAGGTGAGGTGGGTCTATAATTGTGACGATTTCATGGCCTTTAAACTCAAAATATGGTTTAGCCACTGAGGAACCAAGGGAGTTTAGTGATTTGATGTTTACACCAAAGTTATCCGATACAGTAGCTGTGACATTCAACCCAGCTTGGAAGCTTGCATCAAGTACCTGTAAATACAAATATATAATTATATAATATATTGAGTATGCAATGGTTTTTTTTCTTCAGTCAACTATATTGCATACTTACTTCTTTTATAAGAACAGATAATCTATCAGCCGTAACACAGTCACCAGAAAAGTAGAAAGCTAAAGGCTGCTTCCACTTTTTTCGGATTCCAATAGCCATAAAAAGCAATGCATGTGTGGCTGGCTCCATAGTTCTGCCTTGATTTCCATGATCTTGATAACCATCAATTACATCTTGTTTACTATTATATTGCAAATGTTTTCGTATTGACATTTCGTCAAATGCCAAAATGCACAGATTTTCTTCTGGTTCTCGATTTTTAGTTATATCTTTAATTGTTTTGAATATTTGGCTATTTATACCGCATTTCATCGGAATTTTATTCAGCAATGCTTTTAACGTACCTTCGCTTGGTAGACAAAAAAGTCGCCTCAGCAGTCTATAGCAGCCAGTAGACCTTTTATAGATGCTTAAAGCCATAACTTTGTCATCTATACTCCATCTCCGACCAGTTAGTTTTCTGGGAGTATTTTGCAGTTGACTTTGCAACAATAAAGCAAATGGCCCTGATATATTTTTGTCCATGAGACTTTGGACATTATTATTTGTAGTTAATGTTTTGAAGAGGGCACGTGGTTGTTTCTTAATTTTTTTTCTAAGTCTCATTATTTCGCTCAAATTTCTCCTACATCTTTTATACAGTTTAAGTTTCTTAAACTGTATAAAAGATGTAGGAGAAATTTGACTTGACTTGACTTGCTTAAATCTAGCTCTCTCAAAATCCCTTTAGTCCTTGGCATCTGGAAATAAGTTAAATATTGTGATCATATAGATCCTCATTTCTTAAACAATACTTAAACAGACTGTAGGTTCGAAACCTATACATATGAGGGCAACAATGAAAGTTTTTAGCACTGGCCACTTGCAAACGATATAATAAAAAATAAGTTCCAATTTTGAAAGTGGAACTCTTTACCAATATTATTGTGTATGTATTTTATTAATTTGTCACTTGGTTACGATTTGGCGGCAAATTGAAAATTATCTGTGTCACGACAACATGAACTCAACGCTAGAAAATTTTCGTACAATGGGTGCGTTTGGCAGAAAAAAGCGCTAGCAAGCGCTTACTAGCGCTAAAATAGTTTTCGGCCAGGACACGATTGCTACTTCAGTAGCGCTGACACAATACGCCATCTTGCTTATTTAATTTGTTTGTTTTGAAGTAGAGTTTATAAGTTGTTTTGTGCAATATTAGTTTTAAGTAATATAATGACATGAATAGACATATACATATTATTAAAAATTCATGATTGGTAAGTTTTTAATATGAATACTTCACAAACATATATTTAAATTAGGTTAGGTTCCCCGGTTAAAACTAACATCGTGTCCTAGAGGAAAACAGCTACTTACGATTTGACAGCGCTTACCGCTTACTATCGCCATTTTGCTCACAAGCGCTTGCTAGCGCTTTTTTCTGCCAAACGCACCCAATGATTATTTATGACTTTCGATGTTATTAGAGTCAACAAGAAAATTATGATAAGACTTTGATTGGCCTTTCACGACGATGAAGCCGCATCTCGTGCCACTGTTTACAACTGGTTTAATGAGCTTAAAGATGGTCGCACTAATGTCACCGATGATCTGCATGAGGGACGGTCTTCTACGGCGACGACCGAAGATAACATCAGTGTTAATGATTTGTTATATTTACGCGAACACTACACATTGAAATAATACTAGTTTTTACGGAATTTATCGCGTATATTTAACTTTTTAAATACCTGACGTTGCTTTCGAACGCTTTACAGCACTCATGGTCATGGGCGGGACTGAGATGTTCAACGTCCATATGTCATAGTTAACCGCGGTTACCATAGATTAAAATTTAACTTTTGTTCCGATCTATGCAGTACGAACTTATGGTATCTTGAAGTCTTGCAGTTGTATGCTTGGGTTGAGATTTAATTTTATTTGTTATAGGATCCCAAGCAGATGGTAGCACCCAGCCATCTTCTCTATTGAAATTAGGATGTTTTTTGACACAAACTCACACACAATCACACACACACACAACACACACACACACACACACACACACACACATACAAACACACACACACACACACGCACACAAACACGCACACACACACACACACACACACACACACACACACACACACACAAACACACACACACACACACACACACACACACACACACACACACACACACACACACACACACACAAACACACACTTTGACTCGCTTTCACATACGTGTGCAAACATACACAATCTTCTGCACTTAATAAAAATTTCGTGCGCTTTGTTTACCTTTAAATATGTTTATATTTCATATGTCTATTTTTAAGTAAGGTGGTGAATACTCTGTGAAGTTCTTTTAAGCTAAATAAGTATATTGTAAATCCGTAATTGGCTTCAAGACCTATTTTATAAGATTTGTGTGTAAATAGATTGTTACAAGCTGTGGATTTTGTGAATAATAAAAATAAAATAAATAAATAAAAATCAGTGTAAGTCAAGTGCACCAAATATTCTCCATGAACATTTTGCGGTCAGGAAGCTTTGTGCCCGATGGATAATATATGATTTATTTGATAGAGGCCCAAAAACTCCACCGTGTTGATTGGTGTTGTGAAATGATTCAAAGATTTAATGTAAAAAGTTCAAGAAAAACATGTCAAATGTGAAATCAGTGATTCCATCGGATGCAGCGATGTATTGATGTAAATGGACACTATTTTGAAAAGATATAGAAAAACTAATGTTATATTATAAGATTAATTTTTTATAATATATATTAAAAATTAAGTTATATTAATATAACTTCCTAGTTTGTTCAGTTTTTGATTTTCTAAGAACTTTCAGTGTCACTCTTGTAGGTAGTTAATAAACAATGAAGAAAACTCTTGATACCTGAGCAAGCGCCAAAGTCAAAAGCTTGTTTATTATACTTATTTAATTATGAGATATTGGTCACTGTGATTAAGATTGTTCATGAAAATTAGTATAAGTACTACAAACCTTCAAGCTATCAGTAGTTGGTTCACATATGGTTGGCATCTGAACAGGTAAAGATGTAGTTGGGTTGGCTGTGGTTGGCACCTGAACAGGTAATGAAGGTTCCAATACTAGCATCTGAAAATTACAATGAGACGATTTTTGTGAACAAAGGTGATGATCAGTTTCAACATTACCTGAGTAAGAATCATTATGGTGATATTAATCTACATAATTAGCAAGCATTAGTTTGTTTCTTATTTATACGAGAAATTGGTCACTGTGCCCGAAATAGGGACTATGCATGAAAAAATATTCATAAGACCATACAGTTTATCTAAAAATATACAAAACATAATGCTAACAGGGCAATAGAATCAAAATTGATATAAAAACAAACAAGATACAACCATTTTGAATAATTATATCTATCCGTCTCGCGAAAATGCTGTTTTGTATGGCAGATGTATGGTCAGCACAGACATTGCCGTCATAGTCTTTATCGGACATCTCTAATTGGTATCTTTGTAGCTTTATAACATTGTCGCTGATGAAGGTACTTTAAAAAATATTTCATAATTGTTTACTAGAGCTAATAGTTAATTAATTTTGCAAATAAATAAATGCATACATTCTATACGACCAAAAATGTGAACAAAAGTTTCACAAGTTTTAATGTTGTACATATATAATGTGTACATGTGAGTGAAAATTATTATAAGTACTACAAACCTTCAAGCTATCAGTAGTTGGTTCACATATGGTTGGCACCTGAACAGGTAAAGATGTAGTAGGGTTGGCTATGGTTGGCACCTGAACAGGTAATGAAGGTTCCAACACTAGCACCTGAAAATTACAATGAACAATTTAGAAAATTCATTCTATTTTCCACATACATGCATGATGGAGCATGATTACCGAGATGAGTTTTCACAAAAGGAATATGAAATTTTTTTTGCGATGCGACAACGGGGATATTTATGCAGAACAGCAAACGAAATGCTGTCAAGGAGGTCACTGCACTTAACTTAATGGTGTACTATTTTATGTAGAAAACACAAATCTAGAATATTTCGTCTATTTTGGAGAGACATCATCTTAAACTTAACCAGTTGCTGATAGTAAGGCTGCCTATGTGAGATACCACTGGCATGAAAGGCAAGATGTTGAGTAAATGTGTGCACACTAGAAGACGGATTCCATATGACACTAACGAAATTCAAGGAGTCTTCTTACAAAAGCATTATATAAAAAAAAATTGACAGCCTTTATATTGCGCTTAATAAATTCTAAGAATTTCAGGGCTTTGTTAATAAACAATAATGTTTATATGAGATTTAAAGGTTAGCTTTCTGTCAATAGTTACTCCTAAGTTTTTAATCACCAGTACCTCTTGCAAAACTACATTACCAATTGAGTAACTAGAGACAAGCAGTTTTATTTTCCTGGTTTTTTATTTTATTTTGTAAACAAAGGTAATGATCAGTTTCTACATTTAAATTATCAGGATGTTTCCAATGCCATATTATCCTCATTTTTGTGTTCAACTTGTTGAAAACTTCATGATTGAACTTCTAATAAAAAAGAGTAAGTAAGTAATACTTTTATGAAAACCATTATTTGAGATTGAGGGTTGTGTATTTATTTTGGTTTTTAACAATACTATGGTTGACGTTGAGTTAACTGTTTTTATTATTACTGATACAAGTTTGCTCTTGATCTGAATCATGCCTGATGAAAATTAATGAGGTCTATTTATTTACTTATTTAAATTTTATGTACAACAGTGGTACAAGGGCAGATTTCATACATCAAGACATTCTCTACAAGTCAATCTTTTGGTTGTTTGGTTTCTCTAAAACAAAATGAAATTTAAAATAGAGTTTAGACAAGGCCTATTAATTTCTTTCTGTGAGTTTTAGCTTAAGTATTTGTTTGACTGTACTTATAAATTCCAACCACATATCAAGCTTTATGATTGATGGAGTTTTGAGTAATATAGTAATTAATGTTTACTTACTTGAGGTTTTTCAACTGAGATATTTGTATCTTGTTTACTTTCACTTGCAGTTGCACATTGTTCCTGGCGAATCTTTACCATTAAATCCTGTGTCCCAGTTGGGATGGCAAAATTGTGCAATCTTATCCTCGCACTGTTAGTGAATGAGGAATCATCAAAGTGCTTACTGCATAACATTTTGTGTTGCGAGTGCAAGTCTCTTAGTGATTTCTCAGTTGACCACTCTCCAGTAGGGTAACAGTATTCAGCCCACACACGTGCCCTGAAATTATTGATTTTTTAAAATCTAAGTGTAGTTTTGATCACAGTTAGGAAGGCCTTCTACAAGATAAGACCAATAACCTGGTAAGGGTCACGGGCAGCAGATGGATGCGAGACGCACAGGTCTGGTCGTTATGGTGACCCTTGAGGGAGGCCAGTGCCCAGCAATGAAAAATTTATGTTATGAACATTATGTTTACTATGTTATGGACATTATGAATGTTAAAAACATTAAGTACTAAGTACTTAATAAGATAATGAGGGAAAAAGTAACAAAAAATTAGAATAGCTTAGTTACTTACTTTAAAAATGTATGTCTACCAGGTAGAGGAAATCTGTGGAAACTCAAGTTTCCATCTTCTGTGGCAGTGATGTTACACTTTGCACACTTTCTTTTTCGTTCATAGCGCGTATGGCGTGACATATTAACAAATAATGCTCAGACACACGTACACAAAACAAAAAAAGAAATGAGTCTATATCTCGTAAAATTGTCCAGGCAAAAAGAATTACAAACACCAAATAATAATATAAGGAAATGAGTCTCTATCTCTAAGCGTCCAGCGGGCACACAAAACAAAAACACAGAAGCACGAAATAATGAGTCTCTATCTCGTAAAAATCTTCAGGCACATGCTATAAAAGCAAAGAAATATACAATAGAAATAAAAATATTTCAAAGTACGTTTAGCGCTTTCAATAATCCACCATATTGCAAAGCAAAGCATCAATAGTGATTTCTCTGTCTAGCTCTAGCGTATGGCGTTGTCTCTGTTTCGCTTATTTTGCCCGACGTTTGCATCGGCTCCATAGAGACTTGACCCCCCCGTCATCGAACAACGATGATTAATGACATAGATGATCATGGATGTTATAAATTAAGGCATCGATGTTGCCACATGTCAAACATCGAAACATAGATGTCAGTGAACCCATAATCGAATAATAAGATCTTGTGGATAATGCAAGCTCGCGAAATTAATATCAACAAAATCTTACATCTACTATTAAAAGTTAAAAATTTTCTATAATTCAGAATTCCTATACGCATCGATCACCTAAAAAAATACCATTACGGTGTGTCAAACTTAACTTTCAAGTGTGAATTGTAATGTCACAGTTGACACTGACTTCGTTTTGTTGTTTTGTAGTGTCGTTATCGGTTGTCGCCTCATAACTATTCTACGTAAATTGATATTCAAATTAATTGTTGTTTCCCTTGCTGACTATACCCACAAAATTTTGAAACAATTCAGTTGTAAGTAGCTGCTTTTTTGAACATGTCATAACGAGTTTTTGTTTGCTTGAAGATTATGAAAATAAATCACTGAGCGATCGTAAGCATAGACAATTTCACTGCATATAAGTCAAGTTCATAGCGCATTCGACCGTACATTTTATAAATGGCTGTGGATATTTAGTGCTTGTGCTGCCTGATTAAGAATTGTGAACAAAGGTGACGGAAAAGTCTATTATTTTGCTTTTGTGTAGTTTGTTAATTTTTTCTCAATAATCATATTTTTTATTTCGCAATAGGAGTATTTGATATAAAACCTACGGCAAAATCGTAAATTAGGTCCTATAGCTTATTTTTTCATACCGTATTTATGAGTGTATAGGAACATTTAAAGGTTAAAATAGTAACATCATCATTAGCAAAAAATATAACAAATGAACTAGATATTTGTTAACTTCTTCCCATTTTTTTAATTACTGTTTGACACTAAAATTTTTATTAATTTCTTTTATTTTACTAATGATAAACTATAAACAACATTACAAATTTTTTATTCATCTAATTTTAACCTATGAAATAGGTACTTACACGTGCAAAAAAAAACATCGATAATGACCAACACCGATGTTTTGAGTAGGATAAACATCGAACATCGATGTTAACCAATAACGATATCAAGATCGATGTTTTTGCAACATCGTCATCCCTAACTTGCTTGCTAAGTTACCTATCAACCACAGAGTACATTGTACATATATTTTAAGAAACTATCAACTGCCCTAATAGACATGTTTCAATCATGAATGACTCGTTCGTTTGAATTGGTACATTTAAAGTATTGAATTGATGATTCATCCACCCGTTTTTGAATGTACCGGTACAACCAATCACAAACAATTGACGGAACCTTTTTAACTTGTGATTGGTTTGAATGAGCCGAAAACCGACCTAATCCCAAATGATCTGAATGAACAGGCAAATCGAATAAACAAAGCAGAATGTAGAGTATTAGGAGCATTTATTATTTAAGGTTTTTTTATTATAATATTGTTACCTAAATGAAAAATTATTTTACATTTTATTATATTTATTTGAGTTTGCATCCATGAGTTAAAAATATCATTTCGTAAAGTTTACTAAAAGTCACACTTCAATAAATTTCATGGCAAATTATTTATTTAATATGATAATTTTGAACCACCTTATATAAGTATAGGAAAAAAGTTTAATTTTGTAGCAAGTAAACCTATTATATAAATCCTGATTTTCAGACATGTAATTCCATTTGATGAAATTCCATTTTGTTAGGAATGAAATTAAATATAAACAATTTTTAAAATTTATTATATATAATATTGAATTATCAATCAAATCAAATCAATTGAATCACTTGAAGTTTATGCCATCTAGCGTCTAATGTACTTACCACTAGAGATGGGCCGAATATTCGTTTTATATTCGGTATTCGGCATATTCCGCAGCTTTACCGAATATTCGTATTCGGCCGAATATTCGGCCAAATCACCGAATATTCGGTAAAGTGGTACTCAAATTATCCAATGTATGGAAATCTACGAATTAAGCAATGCCATGTCTTTCATCATTTTACTGTTGTAAGTATGTTTATTTATGGGTGAAATCTACTTGTATAACGATACGTTTTTGAGGCACTGTAGATTTATTTCCAATTATAGCAAATAGAAAGCTTGATAAAATTTTGCTTGGAATCAAACAAAGAAACATTACATTACAGTCGTCAATTTCTCTAAAATTGGTCCGAATAGTAGATCTCCTGCCACTCATTTTCATCACATACTTGTCAATTTTCACTAAGAATACTTTTTTCTCACAAAAGTAGTCAAAACATAAGAATGTGCCGGCAATTTGCTCAGTACTAGATGATGAAATAACATGTCAGGTGTGGCGGGGGAGCATGGGGAAGGCTCTGGCGGTAATCTCGCGCGCTTTACTGTAACAAGTTTCGACATAAATTGGTTAGGTACCTCGGTAATCCTGCCGAATAATGTTCGGCCGAATATTCGTATTCGGTGAAATCCATATTCGGCCCATCCCTACTTACCACCTTGAAAGTCAGTAAATTTTAATTCGATAAAATTACGACAGACAGACCCTACAACTAACACGCTTAAAACAACTAGCGATTTAATAAAGAAATACTCCGAAAAATAAATCTCGACGTGAATTCGCTAATACCATCATGTGCCAAACCACCGAGGTTGTATGGGTTACCGAAGATACACAAACCAAACGCTGCACTACGTCCCATAGTGAGCCAGATCGATTCACCAACTTATAAGCTGGCACAATACTTAGCAAAAATACTATCACCACTGAGAGGACATACCAGAGCACACACAAAGGATTCGTACCATTTTGTGAGCGAGATAAAAGACCTACATCTCGCTAACAATGAAATTATGGTCAGTTTTGATGTTCAGTCACTATTTACATGCCTACCTATTGTGGACTGCATCTCAATTGTAACTAGGAAGCTAGAAGAAAATAACATGCCTCAAGAATATGCAATACTACTTGAACATTGCCTCACATCTGGCTATCTATTGTGGAAGGAGGAGTTTTACAAGCAAGTAGATGGTGTGGCGATGGGCTCACCTGTGTCTCCCATAGTCGCCGACATATTCATGGAGGACTTTGAGGAGAAAGCCTTTCTTACTGCTCCTGCAAATCCAAGGTTCTACAAGCGGTACGTACGATACTTTCACAATTTTACCATCTGACAAAGTAACTGCATTTTTAGACCACCTTAACTCCATAAACTCTAAAATACAATTCACAATGGAGTTAGAGGCAAATAATTCTTTAGCCTTCCTAGATGTTTTAGTCATCCGAAATCCTGATAACACTATTGGTCACACTGTGTATAGGAAAAAGACCCATACCAACCGATATTTAAATGGTGAATCTCAGCATCATCCTTCACAGTTAGCTACTGTGGGTAAATCTTTGTTTCAGAGAGCACGAGGGATCTGTGACAGAAAACATCTGGCCGCGGAGCTTCTGCACGTCAAGCAAGTATTGCAAGACAACAAGCTTTGGGTCCCGCGCCTACGTCACAGTGAACGAGTGCAGCCGGCCACAGTCGAGCGCGCGCCTGCTCTACTACCATATGTCAGAGGAGTCACGGACAAGATTGGCTACATCTTGAAGCGAGCGTCCATTAAGACATACTACAAGCCGCTGAAGAAGATTAGTCAATTTTTACCATCCATCAAATGTAATATTCCTCTACAAGATACAGGTGTGTACAAGCTAGATTGTGAATGTGGTCTCTCTTACATAGGTCAAACAAAGAGATCTATAAAAACCCGCGTGAAGGAACATATAGCTGATGTGAAGCACCGACGCTCCGGGAAGTCTGCAGTCTGCGAACATGTTCCAGATCGTCCCCACCATTACATTAGATTTGATAAACCACAAATTCTCGCAAAAGAACACCGATTCCTACCAAGGTTGATACGCGAGGCTATTGAAATTAAAAAACATCCAAATTTCAATAGAGAAGATGGTTGGGTGCTACCATCTGCTTGGGATCCTATAATTAACAAAATTAAACCCAAACCCAAGCACACCACTGCAAGACTTCATGATACTATAAGCTCGTTTTGCGTAAATCGGACCAAAAATTAATATTAAAAAAACTGAAGGTAGCCGGACTAACTATGACATTGGGACGTCAAACATCTCAGTCCCCCCCCCCCGTGACCATGGGTGCTGTAAAGCACCCGAAACGTCGGGATGATAATAAAAATAAATTAAAGTAATTAAACGCGATAAAATCCGTAAATAATAGTTTTATTCAATCGATAAAATTACTTTATTACTTTTAGCATGTAGTAGATGGCGCTATTACAAAGTCAAATAAAAAAATTTCGGTTCCCAATAGATCTCACAAACTCACAGAGTACTGGAGCCCGAAATGATCCATTTGAATGATTGATCTGAATGTACCGGTACGCGTGACAAAATGTGTTAGAATTATTCGGTCGCTAGAAATGAATGATTGACACATGTCTATGCCCTATATATACTTGGTCTATGCTATTAACCTATCATAGATAAATAAATGTGTAGCAAGCTAGGTACATAGCATATAGGTATATAGTAAATTATCTATGTAACGTAGCGATGAGGTACTCTTATCGTAGACAGAGAAACCTATAGACTAACGATTAGCGTGGCCTCGAGTGAGAAAGAGTGAGAGTGCGAAAGGACGATAACGTAGTTTTAGGTTATACAATAATCTTTATTACTTTTAAACATATTTAGATAAAAGAAATTAATTGTTCTAAGAACTGAACTGAACAAGATTCACCAATGTTAAGCTCACAGAACACTTTTTTCTCACTTAAACCAACTTGTAAACTCCTTAGATCACTAAGAACTGTCAAAGTTGTTTAGCAAAGTGTAGTTTGCTAAACAAAAAACCGGCACGGAGAAAGGGAAAAACAATCACACCGCTCTGTCTCATTTCTATGCAAGACGTATGCATACATCAATCTTTTTCGTGTGCGAATGCGAAAGAAGGTGTCAATTTTTCTATAGGTTTCTCTGTCTACGTCTTTTATAGTCTCTCTTGCGGAGCGTTGCGAACACCAATTTGTCAAGTTCCCTGAAAATCCATGTGAATTTCCCCAATTTGGGGAAAAAACAACAACAGCTTCCTCACAAATTCCCCTCAATTTTATTTTAATAATTTATGAAACAAGTTTCAACTAATTTTATAAAATTTATTTTTAACTCACAAATTTGACAATTATTTACTTAACAATATTTTTTTAATAAAATCTCAATTTTTCCTTAATTCCTCAATTCTTGCTCGTCCTAATCCAGGATGAAAGTATGAAGGAAAAGTTACATCGCAGGTTATGTGTACCTATTGTGTTTTAATAATGAATGTTGTATAGGTAGCTAGCGCGGGCGGTGATATTTACAGTGATTACGTCACTCGGGCGCATAGGGTATCCATGAATTTACGGACGGTGTCGGACAGAAACTTTTTAAATTTTATGAAAGAAAATAGCGTTTTTTTAAATTCATTGAATTTACGTTCTATAAGTGAAACCAAACCACTGGTTTCAAGGACAACGGTGTTTACACTAACATCCTGTATACTTTTTGGTTATACAAATATCATGCAAACATGAACCTTGCCGACAAAAATATAGCCGTCTTCTTCTTACACGACATAACTTTTAAATGTAAAAAAGACAAATACATATCTTAGACTTAAATTTTCTGTTGACAGTTTTCATAATATCACCAAGCTCCACCTTGAAGAATGATGCCATTTAAAGCGATTAACACATGGCACCGCGCACCACCGCGTCTGGCGGAGGCGATAAAGCGGATTTCGTAGTGTTCTTGCGCTGTAAGGCGGTGTACGCACCTGTCAGCGCGGATGGATTTGACGCGTTTTTGACCAGTTTAATCACAGACACTGACAAGAATGGACGCTGAAGTGGTGGAAGCAATCTGACTTTCATTACGGCGTAGAAAGAAAAAATAAGAAGATATTGGGTTCATACATTTCTACGAAGCGCGGAGGGGCGGTGGCGGCGAGAGCACCAGTCGACTGTACTGTCGGGCGGTGAACGTGTGTTTAGTATCAACGGATTTAATAGAGACCAATGCAACTTGAGATCCGCTTCACCGCCTTCTGCGGCAGTGCGTGGTACCATGTGCTAATCGTCTTAGGGTGACGTCTATTCTATTCTATTTGTAATAGTTTATCTGTCATCTTAGCGTTGTTCGGACTTTGGAGCTATCAGGGTCACAGTGAAATTTGACTATTTTATTAATTTTGTTGATTTGTAAAGGGTAATTGATGAAAAACATCATGACAAGATGTTGCATCAATGGATGTAGTTCATATTATTGTAAAAATGACAATTCACTTTGAATTGTCATTCTGACTGGGCAAAAGGATACTCCTTTTCCCATTCAGCATGGGCTAGACAAAAAAATCATACGAAACCTAATACATTGCCTATAGTGGTGGTTTCGTTATTCTCTGCAGAGGAGAAAAAAAAATACGTGCGTCAACACAGGGATATACGGATAGAGCTTACCTTCTGCGCTAATTTTTCTGGCTATACAGCGCGGCGTGGCATGTGGTTGATGGGAAGACCCGGAACATGCTGAATCGAATGGCATCTGCGCGTGATGATTTATAGTATTTTTAAAATAATTATATAAAATAATTGACTAAATAAAACGAGCAAAAATTTTTTTGGATATTTAAGATATGTTGATAAAATATTTAAAATAGATAAGCTTGTTTCAAAATACACGGAAAAAAATTACATTGAAGTTGACAGTTTTGGTTATTATATGTTATTGTTTTGTAATTATAAATAGGAATGTTTTAGTAATTGAGCATTTGTGTTGCACTTGAAGACTATATATTCCATTATAATAATGCTTAAAATAAAGTATTTTAGCTTTTTATTTTTTTTATTTTAATGAGACCGAAGATAACCCCATCTTCGCTCTAAAACCCGTCACTAAAATTATAGTATTGCATATATATATGTACCTGTATATCAAAGTAGAAGAGACAACTAAAGCCTTTCTGCCGTACGATGAGTCAGCCTACATCCATTAGGGAAACAGCGCTGTTTCCGACAATGATTCAAGCAATGACCGGATATGGTGGGTTCTCCGAGTACCTGTACCGATTTCGGTGCAAGGAGAGCCCATCATGCGTCTGTAAGCCTGAAATAGAATAGACAGTGAGTGCCCTTGGTTTGATAAAGGCAGATATGATTTCGAGTCTAAAACCGATATACAGATTATTAAAGAAAATTTACACATGTTATCTATTGATAGAAAAAAGGTCGTGAAATAAGTTCATAAAATTTTGTGAGGGTATAGTTAATCAAGTCATTAAAAGTAATCAAAAGTAAACAGCACAATTTTAAAATAATTTATATTTATATGAGGAATATATTTAATGTGATAATATTTTTTTTAATAAAATATTAGTAATCCTATTAATTAACATTACTAATATTCCCTTTAACCACTCCTGGTAAGCTGAAAATGCTTGTGTTAGGAGTGGTTCACGACAGTAGTCGAATGTTGGATTCGAACCCGCGACCTTTTAAGTTCGCGGTCCGCGCCCTGCCACTAGGCTACTGTCGCTTCAAATGTATATATATTGATTTGATATATATATATATATATATATTGATTTTTATTATTAATATTATGGACTTATTTTTGTTAATTGGACTAATTTTTATTTGAAATATAATTTTAAGACTAAATATTTAATTTAGAAATAAAATCGGTGATTCCTTGTGTTTATACTTGTATAGACAGATATATTGTACTGAATCCAAATTCAAAATTTTTAGTTATTAATACAAATTGTATGTATACTATATATAAAGATATTAATGAGTAAAAGTCATATGTTGTTGCATGCAATAGATTAAGAGTAGTAGTACTCTCGAACGAAAACCCGGGGTCCTCTACACTCTCTATAAAATTAAAGACAAAATAAATAAAAACAAGGATTCAAAGTGCATGCCAAGCTGACAATGTCTCCAACCTCCATGTCAGAGGGAAGCAGCAAAACATACAAAAAAATGCTTTACCAACATTACTGTTTCACAGATTCAGACCGTCACCACCCTTAAGAGGATAGAGTAAGTCAGCTCAAATTCTAATTTCGCCCCCACTTACCCGCGCGTCGTATGCTATGTACCGACATGTTTGTAATCGCTAATACTGTAAGTAGATAGGTGGTTAGATACTTATTTCATTAGGTTTATCATATTTATGCCTGTTTCTTAACGCCAACCCAGTCGCTTCTTATTTTTTTAGGTTTAGGTTATTTCCCATTTTAATTTTACGTCGTCCTGTTGCGTAATGTGTATTCTGATCGTAAGCGACACAACTTCTCCCTTCAAAAGCCGGAGCGATACTAACGGGGCGACAGGAATCAAGCTTACGCGCCGATAGTTTAGGTAACTTCTTTTTACAGTGAAAATAATGGTATTTTAAAAAAAGTAAATAACATAAGCACTGCTTTATAGTTAGTTCAGTTAGTGTGCAAAGTTTCATGATCTTATTTAAAGTATTTTATGAATAACAGCGGTTTATTGTTCAGTTTGGAGGTAACTTTGGATTTTTTTTCTATCGAGAAAATTTTACGGAATCGTGTTTTCGTCTAACATAGTCCTTAACATTAATTCTCAACTTTACCATATATTTATTTCAAAATTAATGTTGCAATACTTTCGGCATAACGAAGGATCTTGCTAAGCCATTTGAGATTATATTTCCCCTTAAGGAGAATGAAAGGATTGTCCCGGTTGCTAAAACTAGTCAATATAGGGAGGCCTGTGCCCAGCAGTGGGACGTATGTAGACTATACCTTATGTTTTGTGCAATTTTTTTTAACCATTGAATCTACATATAATAAGCATAATAATTATTAACCCCACTTTCCATTTATTATACCAAAAAAATGTTTACAAATTGACAATGTGAAACATTATCATTACTAACTGACAATGCGAAACATTATCATTACTTATTGACAATGTGTATCATTATCTTAAATCTGCTAGGAGTAAAAGTATTCTGTACATTATTGTTGTGACTTTTTTATTTTTATTTAACTGGTTTCACGGTTCTGGGTTTCAGACCTTCTGAGCCATTGTTGTGTACGTTATTATAGTACTCTTATTAGTTTGTGTTGCGAATACTACGTTATACCACAGATGATGTTAACACTAATATCACAATTATAAGGTTATGTCGCGCTTTAACGACAACGTAATGTTAACAAACGCATTGTCAGTTGCGTTTCCCATAACGGTGTTTGTTTTGTGCACTTATTGAATTTTTTTTTCTTTCTTTTACTTAAACCTTGATATTATTAATCCTCTTTTTTATTTTTTTCTATTTAGTAGTAAAGTGTCGTAAGATAATGTACTTAAACTATATTTATAAAAACACTCAACTGGCAGGTGGACACTAAAATACTTTTTTATTTTATTTTTATTCGTTTTTTTTTGTTTGTTCTTAGTTTTAGGAAATTTATTACCTTATTTTTTAATTGTATTTTACTTATTGTACGTTATATTTTTCACATATAAACATTAATAGTTATTTTGTAATGTCATTCTTAGACATTAGTAGTGATACTGAAACTGCAGATAGTGATGATGGCAATATCCCTAGCTTACAGCCTCTCTCTGAAATACTAGCTTCACAATTTTCTGATGTTCCCAATAATTTCAACGTCGTTCACATTAATGCCCAAAGCATTCCGGCTCACTTTTCAGATATGCTGGCTACCTTTGATTCTAAGGATATTCATGCTATTCTCGTTTCTGAGTCATGGCTTAAGCCTTGTCTTCCTTCCACAAATTATTCTTTACCTGGCTTTCACCTCATAAGAAATGATCGTACTGTTGGCGGTGGTGGAGGTGTGGCAATATATCTCCGTGCGTATATTCCCTTCTCTGTTGTTGATATGTCATCTCAACCAACTCCGCTTAATGCAGGTGAACATCTTTTTATTGAGGTGAAGCTTAGTCACACGAAAATTTTGCTGGGGGTATATTACTGTCCTTCATCTCGAATTGACTTCTTCACTTCCTTCGAAAATATTTTAGAAAATGTATCCTCTTATTCGCACACGATCATTATGGGCGACTCTAATACTTGTCTGGTTAAACAAGACTCACGTTCATCCTCTCTTCGATCTATAGTAAATTCCACTAATATCTCTATTTTACCTTTAAATTCTACTCATCACTTTCCTAATGCTACTCCGTCATTGCTCGACCTTATCTTTGTGTCCTCTTCTGAACTCGCTGTTAACCATGGTCAGTGTTCAGCGGATGCCTTCTCTTACCATGATCTTATATTTCTCTCTTATAATGTCAGGCCACCTAAAATTAAGTCTAAGCTTCTTCTGCAACGCAGTTTTGGTGGTATAAATATACAAAATCTTTGCAAAGATGCTTCCAACATTGATTGGTCAGCCGTTTTAAATGCAGAATCAGTTGACGATAAAGTTGCAATATTTACGACTTACCTCACCTGTCTCTATGATAAACATGCACCAGTTCGCGTAATTAAAATGAGACATCGCCCTTCACCATGGCTGACTGATGAAATAAAATCCATTTTAAATAAAAAAGCTGCAGCCAAGACAAAATATAAATGTAGGCCTACATCTATAAACTGGGAAAAATATGTCACTATTCGAAATCACTGCAATAGGGTATGTAGGGATGCTCAGCGCCACTATATCCATAAATCAGTACAAATTGGTGATGCGGCTAAAGTTTGGAGTTTTCTTAGATTAATGGGGGTTGGAAAGTCTCGTAATAATATACTCTCCAAAGATTTAAATATTGATTTACTAAATCAGTTCTTCTCATCCTCGTCCAACTTAAATGGGACTACAAAATTTAACACATTAAATTTTCTTTCATCGCTTCCAACTCCTGATCATCCACCTTTTGTCCTAAATCAATTTTCTGCTTGTGATGTTAAGAAGAGTACTCTATCCATTACTTCGAATGCAATCGGCAGCGATTGTATCAGCCGTAATATCAACGAATCCTTCCGATTCTTGACATAATCATCCCAATACTTTGCCATATCCTAAACTCCTCGATTTCTAGTGGTGTTTTTCCAACAACTTGGAAAGACGCTCACATCATACCGTTGCCTAAAAAACCTAACCCTACATCTTTTTTGGAATATCGTCCTATATCTATTTTGCCATTCCTGTCCAAAGTTCTCGAACGCTTGATATATAATCAGCTCAATGCTTTCCTCCACAATCATTCCCTTCTAAATCCTCTACAATCCGGTTTTCGCCCTGGGCATAGTACTGCTACAGCCTTAGTCAATATTACGGAAGATATTAGATCTGCAATGGAAAATGGCAAGTTAACTATCCTTTCTCTGTTAGATTTTAGCAATGCCTTTAACTCAGTTGATTTTGAAATTTTACTGGGTATACTTAGCTCTCTTAACATATCTCCAACAGTGATTGATTGGTTTCGAAGTTACCTGTCTGGGCGCCGGCAATGTATTCGCATTGATGACACATTTTCTTCTTGGTGTGATACCATTGCTGGCGTCCCGCAGGGTGGCGTATTATCTCCCTTACTTTTCTCAATTTTTATTAATTCTATAGCCACTAAGATTACTTCGTCCTACCACCTTTACGCAGATGATCTTCAAATATATACTCATGTTTCTCCTAGTGAAGTAGATGTAGCTATTAGCAACATAAACAGTGATCTTGAGCAAATATCAGATTGGGCAAAAACATATGGCTTGAAGATTAACCCCCTAAAGACTCAGGTAATTATCATCGGAAGTTCGTGTATGATTGGAAAATCTAACATATCTCAAGCACCTCAAGTTGTTTCTAATGGAAATTTTATTCCTGTGAGTGAAAAAGTCAAGGACTTGGGAATTTATATTGACAGTAACCTATCATGGGGTCCTCAAATACAGGAGGTTAGTCGTAAACTCTTTGCAGCTGCCCGATCGTTAAACAGATTAAGGAACTTTCTACCTACTGCCACTAAAATTGCGCTTGCTCAATCTCTTCTTCTCCCAATTGTGGACTATGCAGATGTCAGCTATCTTGATCTCACTGAGAAGCAACTTGATAAACTTGAGCGTCTTCAAAACTTTTGTATAAGATTCATATTTGGTTTGCGCAAATATGATCACGTATCTTGTTTTCGTAATAAGCTCAAGTGGCTTCCTATCCGTCTTCGCCGAAACGCTCATATTCTGTCACTTCTTTACAATGTTCTCTTTAATCCTTCCTATCCTTCTTATCTTAAGGATCGTTTTGAATTCCTTCACTATTCCCATTCGAAAGTTTTGAGATCATCAGAGAATTTTACATTAAAAATGCCTGCCCATAATAGCAAATTTATGGACAGGTCGTTTAGTATCCAAGCAGTCCGTCTATGGAATGCCCTACCTCTGTCAGTGAGATGCGCCCAGTCTTTACCTGTTTTTCAGAAACTTGTACACAGTCACTATCTTAATCTTTGAGTTCGTGCCATTTATATATGTAATATACATTCGTATTTTTTTGTATTTATTTGTTGTTTATTTCTAATTATATCATATAAAATATGGATATTTTTATAAATATTGTTTCTGCATCACCAAACCACACAATTTACTATTTTTTGCGATCCTGTCCATCCAAAGGTTGTCTGGAAGAAATCGCTTTTAGCGATAAGACCGCCCATTGTGACACTATTTTTTTTTTCTTCTTTCGTTTATGTATTGATTTGGTGTACAATAAAGAATTATCTATCTATCTATCTATCTAGTCTTCCCCTAGATATTAACAACCTGATCAAAGCCAAAAGAGCTGCTCTCCGTAAAGCTGCACGCTATCCCACTCCCGAATATAGATTAACAGCCCACCGTCTCCAACACAAACTCCGGTCACGCCTCAAAGAATTTAGAAACCTCGAAAAGAGCAATCTCATGGAGAATATCTCCCCCTCTCATACTGCGTACTACCAGATGGCGAGAGCCCTCCGGATAGACACTATCACTCATACTACCCCTCTCTCTCGTCCCGACGGCTCTATTGCCTTCGAGGCGGATTGCTTCGCTGACAGCTTTGCCACACAATGCTCTCCCAGCTTACAACCCACCGACCCTTCCCAAATCTAGGAAGTGGAGGAGGAGGTCCGCCGCCGAAACTCACCCTCCACACCTCTGACCCTATCACTGTGTCCAAAGATGAGATTTCATCAATCATCAAAAGACTGAAGCCCAAAAAAGCACCGGGTGCGGATGGCATCTCCAACCAAGCCCTTAAACATTTTCCGGAGCAGGTGATCGCCTTATTGGCCATAATCTTCAACGCCTGCTTCGACTTCAGCTACTTCCCTACCTCTTGAAAATAAAACAAAGCAACTGTCATTAGCTTCCCATGACTAGCAAGCCTCTCCACCTCCCTTCCAATCACCGTCCCATCAGCTTCCTCAAAGCCATGGGCAAACTTTTCGAACGAGTTATCCCCACGCGCATGAGGCGCCATCTGTTTCCCACAGACGGTGACCCTCTTGTCGTCCCTCAACAATTTGGGTTCCGAGCCAAACACTCGTGCCCCCAGCAAGTTCACCGCATAGTGGAATATATCCTCGGCGGTCTTTATCCTCACCGTCAGAAGACCATCGCCGTCTTCTTCGACATTGCTAAGGCGTATGATAGTCTGGCTTAAAGGCCTTATCTAAAAATTGTACGACTTAGGCCTCGCTGACAGTCTTGTTCGTCTCGTGGCCTCCTATTTGAAGGATCATACCTTTAATTTTCCACACGAAGGCGTGCTATCCTCTACTTGTCAAACCAAAGCCGGTGTCCTTCAAGGCTCTGTGCTTGCCCCCCTCCTATAAATACTATTTACCAACGATACTCCTATTCCGTCGAATGGTGTCAAACTAGCCCTCTTTGCAGATGACACAGCCCTTTACTCTAAAGGCAACTCACTACTACAGATTCGGAACAAGATCCAAAAGTCAGTTAGTGACTTAAGAGCTTGGTTCCAAAAATGGCGTATCGACGTAAACTTGGAGAAGAGCTCCGCCGTTTACTTCGAACATAAACGACGCCGTCTCACTGCTATTCTGCCAATCAGGATGTTAGGAACCCTGTCCACTAGCAAACAAAAGCGAAATAATTAGGCGTCACCCTTGATACGAGGCTCGCTTTCGAGCCCCATATCAAGAAAGTAATTCTAGCACCGTGTGATTTTACGTGGGTAGGCTCAACAGCATGCTGGGTAGACACAGTAGAATGTCCCTCCGCAACAAGTGAACCCTATATAAAGTCTGTATACGACCTGTTATGACCCACGCGGCCCCTATTTTTGCTCATGCTAAACCTAGATTATTAAATAAACTACAAATAGTTCAAAACCTCTTCTGTCGTCGGGCTAGGAACGCACCCTATTACGTCCATAACGCCGACCTCCACCGAGACTTAGAGCTCCCGACAATTCAGCAATTCTTAAAATCATTCTCTGAGAACTTCTTCAAAGCCTCAGAGTCTCACCCAAATCACCTCATTCGCGAGGCAGCTGCCTATGAGGCCCCACTTCCCACTCGCTATGGTGTTCGAAGGCCGAGAAAGTCTATGTTTCATTTTCCACCCTTTCTGGTAATTTTAATATCGACTACGTAAATGATTTATCTAATTTTATATCCATTAATGACTTTAAACAATTTAATTTAATTTACAATGGTAATAAGCGAGTGCTTGATTTAATTACTGCAAACGTGGATTGTAGATAGATAAACATCACCCAGCTTTTTGTTGTGGAGTCTCGATTTGTAAGCAGAGGTCACTCAGCCAAAACACCAAGTCCATTAAGTTGTTTAAATCAGCCAATTATGATGACGTAAATCGTGCTCTCTCTAATATAGATTGGGATGAATGTTTCACTTCGAATGATATTAACGATAATATTAAAACTTTTTATAACATAATTAATGATATTATAATTAAGTTTATTCCAGTCAAAGTTATTCAAATTAAAAATAAATACCCGTAAAAATTAAAATATCATCGGAAGTGGAAAATATATGGCCATGTAACTAATTTTAATACATTTAGACTACTCAAAGGTGTTGCAAGAGGAGTGTTTTAATAATTTTATATCTGATGCTGAATCTAAGATTTCTCACAATAGTAAACACTTTTGGGCATATGTTAAATCAAAAAGGAAAAATATAAATGATTTGCCTGACTCAATGTTTATTGGAGATATTAGGTCATCTAGCGGTGAGGGCATATGCGATTTGTTTAATCAGTATTTTAACTCGGTATTTGAATCCCATAGTCAATCCCATGATGATCATATAGATGTCAACAAAGGAAATAACCTGATAAATCTCAACCATATTTTTATAGATAAAGCCAAAATTGAATCGTACCTTAAAAATATTAATATTAATAAAGGTGCTGGTCCTGACGGGATTCCGCCAATTTCATTGAAGCACTGCTATAAGCAATTATCTGAGCCTCTGTTTAGATTGTTTAATCTTTCATTGAAAACGGGAGAGATGCCATATGCCTGGAAACAGTCCTTTGTGACACCTGTGTTTAAATCCGGTAATAAGCGAGATATAGAAAATTATCGTCCGACATCCAAACTTAATACTATCCCCAAGCTTTTTGAGAAAATTGTGTATGATGACATATACCCCACCATTAGATCCGTCTTGTTGCGCCAGCAACAGGGTTTCATGACTAGAAAATCTACAGAGAGTAATTTATGCGAATATCTTGATATTGCTTACAAAGCAATGGATGCAGGGCTACAGGTGGATGCTGTGTACACCGATTATTCAAAAGCTTTTGATAAAATATCTCACGAAATCCTTATCAAAAAACTAGACCAAATCGGTGTGCACGGTGACCTTCTGCGCTGACTAGCATCTTACTTGCGTAATGGTACTCAAGCAGTAGCAGTTAAGGGGTTCCGTTCTTCGTTTTTACTAATATCTTCGGGTGTCCCACAGGGCTCACATCTCGGTCCCCTTTTGTTCAATATTTATATAAATGATGTTCTTTTGCAATTCCAACATTCTAACATACTCCTATTTGCTGATGATAAAAAGATTTTTAAAATTATTAAAAATGAACATGACTATGAACTGCTACAAGAAGATTAATAGATTATACTCATATTGTTCAAATAATCAATTGTTCTTAAATATTAAAAAATGTAATGTTATAACATTTAGCAGAAAAAATAGACCTATAGAATTTGATTATAAAATAAATGATGTGTCGATATATCGGGTAACCGAGTTGCGCGACCTGGGCGTGTATTTGGATCAAAAATTAAAATTTAAATCTCATATTGATAAAATAGTTAACAAGTCATATAAGATGCTTGGATTTGTCTTACGAATTACTAAAGACTTTAAAAAGCCCTCAACCCTAATAATTTTGTATGGCTCGTTGGTCCGCTCAATACTAGAATATTACTTACTTACTTATCGTCACGCACAATCCCTAACGGGGTAGCCAGAGAGAACAGATCGCCAAGTGTCACGATCCTTACATACCTCTTTCGCTTCTTTCAGGTTCATTAACTTCTTCATACATGCACGTCTAGGTATCCGACTACTCTTGACCCTCCCCTCTTCGAGCAATTTGCTCACATGGTCTTCGAAAGTTAGTCTCGGTCTACCTCGACACCTTTTAATATTTACTTTCGCTCTATATATTTTCTTCACCATTCGGTCTTCACTCATTCGTTCAACGTGTCCAAACCATTGGAGTACGCCCCTATCAATTTTTGTGATAAGGTCATCTTTCAATCCTGCCATATTGCGAATCTCTTCGTTTCGCTTTCGGTCGGCTATGGTAACGCCACACATTTTACGAAGAGATCGCATCTCCACTGCATTCAACTTGCTTTTATGCTTCTTCTGGCATACCCAGGTTTCGCTGCCATATAACAAAGTCGGTACCAACACTGCGTTATGTATTGCAAGGCGTGCACTCTTCACCACGCCTTGCCTTTTTATTAATGCATTCAGGGCACCATTGACTTTGTTTCCGGCAGCGACACGCCTATCCACATCTAAATCACATCTTCCATCCCGGCTGAAAGCACTCCCCAAGTATACAATTTCATTTACCTGTTCTAGACATTCCTGATTTACCCATATTTCACATTTCGTTCTCTCTTCGTCCTTTTCAAATACCAGAACCTTAGTTTTATTAGCATTCAAACGGAGACCTTTAATTTCACATTCCTCTTTCATACACGTGACTAATGCCTGCAGTTCTGCTTCTGATGGTGCAATAAGCACTGCATCATCAGCATACAGCAGACAATTAACTTTTATGTCACCCAATTTCACACCCAAACAGCTATCTTTCAGCTTCTGTAAACAGCTGTCGAGATACAGTATGAACAGCCAGGAAGACATGACACAACCCTGTTTTACGCCCGCTTGGACGCTAAACATGGGTGACAGGTCATGCCCTACCCGCACACAGGCTTTACAGTCATAGTAGAGTGACTGCACAGCCCTTAACAATCGACCATCCACACCATATCCCGGCAACAGTTCCCACATTTTCTTCCTTATAACCTTATCAAATGCTTTCTCCAGATCCACAAAAGCACAGAAAATCCTCTGGTTAACACTCAGAAGCTTCTCCGTGATCATGCGGAGAGAAAACATTTGATCCGTGCATCCTCTTCCAGGTCTAAATCCGCATTGTGCCTCCCATAAGAATCTTTCCGATTTCTCTTGCATCCTGCGTGTCAAAATACTAGAAAATACTAGAATATTGCTCAACAGTTTGGAATTCTCAATATAATATTTATATAGAGTCAATTGAAAAGATTCACAAAAATTTTCGGAAGCATATTCAATTTAGATTAGCCGGCGATACCTCCATTTGGTGTAGACTAGCTTTTGACCTAAAATCTCGCCGTACTGTCAGGGATCAGATGTTTTTATATAAAATCATTCATAATAGGGTCGACTCCATACCACTTCTAAATGAAATAAGTTTCAGATGCCAAAGGATAAGTGCTAGAAAGAAACTTTTATTTGTACTTCCACTATGCGCACAAAATATGGCGAGAACAATTTTATAACTCGTGCATGTAATTCTTATGATAAAAACTTTTCACAGGTAGATATATTTTCTCTGTCATATGGACAGTTTAAGAAGGAAATTGAAGCTGTAATGGATATTATTTATATTAATAGCTAAATTATCATTTCACTTAAATATCACACGTTGACTTAACTTCGCTTTAGTTTTTGCACATTTGTCATGGTGTTCGCTTGTTGTCGATGCGTTACTTAACAGTGGAAACTTTATTGTTAAATGTAAGATTAATATGTGTTATGTAATAGACTAATATTATGTATGTTTCCCTTGAAGATAAAATAAATAAATAAATAAATAAAGGAAAAAAGGACAATGTGCAATGAACAATAAACAAGGATTACAATAATACATATGATATTTATCAAGAAATATGTATGATCTAAATCGTCAAAATGGTGGAACAACTAGGTTGCCTTTGAAATCCGGAGCAAAGGAAACACAGTATGGTTAGGACACAGGGTTCTCGGGTTCGATTCCTGGGAACCATCATCTCAAAATTATTGGGTGCGTGAATAACGAAAGAAGACTGTATTTAGCGTGGTTCACTGTAACCAAAACAAAATCGTGGAAAAGCGCCACCTTTTTGGCGGTTTTGGACAATACTTGCGAAAATCTAAATCACTATATTAGCTGGCGTGAGATGAGCAGGAGCTGCTGTGGTAAAGAGGAATAACAAATAAAAACAGCTCAAGATAGGAACGGGCTTACCTGGAGTGTCTGCACGCGGCCTCTTACTCGGGCCTCGCGGCTGGTGGCACTACATTGCAACTGGGCGAGCGGAGCGCAACTATAAATGCACTGCGGTTAAATGTTGAATGCCACGACAAATTAATTGCACTAGTAGTACACGACGAATAACACTGTGGTGCTATCACAGCGAAAATTTTGATATATATATAATATATAAAAACTTGTATTACCCACTAACTCTGTGTAAAGAGAGAAAAATGAAAGACTGTAGATAGTAAAATCAGTTTACAGTTGCAGCGCATCTGATGCGGATTGAATGTTTGACGGATAGTAGGTATCGCTTCAAAAATATTATCCTATACTATTAAACGAGCAATTCTTGTATATATATATAATCGGGATCTCGGAAACGGCTCCAACGATTTTCATAAAATTTTGTGTCCAGGGAGTTTCGGAGATAAAAAATCGATCTAGCTAGGATTTATTTTTAGAAAATGTCTTTTTGTCCGTGTTTTTAGGCAATGAAAAACTGCTACAATATTGTTAGAATAAGAAGGTAAATTTTGACAAATTGTCATTATTATAAATAGCTTAATTGGTATATATGGTATATTAAATGGTATATGGGCGGTCACAGAATCGTAAAACCCCGGTTCGAGCCCAGACCGTCCGACCGACTTTTTTAATTTTTTTTTTCAAGTTCCTTTCTTTTTTGAGAAAATCTATTTTTTCGAGCCCTTTTTTAGTATTTTTTAAAAAACACGAAAATTTAAATTAAAATAATTGCACTCATGATTTTTTATTCAAATAACCAGTTCCGTTTTTTCTGTTATGTCGCTAAGATCAAAAAATATTATTTATATCATCAGTGTGTAATTTATATCTAAATATAATTTCCAAAACACACGAATAAAAAAAAATCGAGCGAAAAATACCGAGCAAAGCTCGGTCAACCAGGTACTGTTATATTATGCGTTGTATATGAACGATAAATGTGCACACCAACACGCCCACGTAACATTGCATTCTGCCAGACAAAACATTAATTCATAACATAAATCACTTTATTAATATGGAAAACCATGAGATTTTAGTAGACCTAAATCAAAGATATAACAAAATACTTCGTATAGAAATAATAATGTCTTCGATTTTACTTTTAAAATAATTATGAACACCATACTTCAAGTATTAGAAAGTTATTTACCTATGAAAAGATACAGACGGGCCTCTGCAATCCACTTTTCGCCCCTCCGGGAGACAGAACGTGATGGGTGGCGAACCTAGGAATGCTTCGGTGGTTTGGTCGTGTGGAAAGAATGAATAAGGAAACAGTGATAAAGAAAATTTATGTTGCAGAAGTGAATGGCAGAGTCGGAAAGGGACGTCCTAGGCGAAAATTTATCGACCAAATTGGCGATTTATTAAAAACGGGCCAAATTAGGAGTACCTTTAACCGGCGAGCATGTATGCGTAGGTATATGGATGTGAAGGAGGCGAGAGAGGTGTGTGAGGATTGTGCCAAATGGAAGTCTGTAGTCTCTGCCTACCCCTCTGGGTGACAGGCGTGAGTGTTTATGTTATGAATAGATATACCACTTCCTTTGTATTACTAACTTTTGCAATCTTTTACGCAACAAGGGAGAACCATTTTTAATTATTTGGACAAGAAAAACATGAAACTTTAGAGTGAAATAAAATATCTTTGATCGATTCACACAAATTATACGCCATATTGAAGATTGTAAGACACTTAGGGTCGCAGAAACAGAAACAGAAACTTTTTATTCAATGTAGATTATTAACAATACTTATTGAAAGTCACTTTTTTATTTACCACTGGTACGCAAAAAAATAACCTCCGTCCTGGGAAGAACCAGCAAGAAACCCAGCGGGACTATTTTTTATACAACAGCTTACAATCATGTTTACAATTACATTGTTTAAAAACACAAGACAAATTAGAAATAGCTTGGTAGCGATCACCCTTTCCAGGGGTAATTATCATCCATAAATTCCTTAATATTATAATAACCTTTTTTATACGAACTTAATTCAATAAAATTTGTGAACTTTGCGTATGACAAATTTTGTATATTTTCTGGGATTTTGTTGTAAAAGCGTATAACATCGCCCCAAGAATGAATTACTGACTCGGTGGAGTCGCTCAGTTATTGTTTGTAAAAATTGCCAAAACTACGACTCTGAAACAATGCAAGTAGTTAAACACAGTTGGAAATTACGCATTAGTATAAATGTTTTCTTTTTTTTATTTATTGTAACAGAACCAACAGCATTTTGTAACATTATAAAGTTAGTAAGTATTTACATTTTCTACTGCCAATTACAGGTTCTTACTTTATATAAAAAAACAAATCTTCTAACGTATCGCTACAACCGTGTGGAAATAATATTATACATGGTTATTTTTAAAGAGTATCTATCCAGTCGATCAGTGCCGGTTCAACTTTATGTCTACTGAGTGCACCTTTTATGCTGGAGAAGTTCGTTCTGTCAAAAGCACCTTCTATATCTATGAAGGAACCTAGACATATTTCTTTGTTTTGGATTGCCTCTTCAATCTTTGTAATTACCTGATGAAGTGCCGATTCTGTTGATTTGCCTAGACTGTAGGCGTGTTGCTTGTCGTGTAGTGGTAAGTTCATTAGCGCCGACCCCCTTAATTCCCTTTCACACATCCTCTCCACCGTCTTTAGGAGAAAGGATGTGAGGCTAATGGGCCTGTAGGATTTAGGGTCAGTGTTATCGCTCTTACCTGGTTTGGGTATGAATGTGACTTTCACTTCCCTCCATCCCCTAGGAACATATTTAAGAGCCATACAGGCTCTCATTATGGCAACAAGTCTGACTATTAGGGCTTTACCCCCCCCCCCCCCCCCCACTGTAGGAGTGCCGGGAATATGCCGTCAGGTCCTGCCGCCTTATAGGGGAGGAAACTGTGAATGGCCCAATGGATTTTGTCCATTGTTACCACTCTCTGTGCTAAATTCCAGTCTTCTACTGTTGGTGTCAGTATGTCGTCATGCCGGTTTGCCTCCTGGGTTACGCAGCAACCTGGGAAGTGCGTTTTAATTAGGATGCGTTGGGCTTCATCCGGCGATGTTGAGTAGCTACCGTCGAGTTTCTTTAGAGACATGGATCCCGACGTGTTCTGTTTAGCTAGAATATTCCTTATCCTATTTGCTTGTTCGCAGGTTTCTATGTTGCCACAGAATTTACGCCACCCAGTCGAGCGTCGACACCTGATACATTTTTTGTATTCAGACTTAGCTTTCTTATATAGTAGCCAGTCTTCATCCATTGAGGTATTCATGGCCCTATTTAGGGCTTTTCTTACCTTCTTACGTTTCCTATCGAGTTCTTCACCCCACCACTGTTGCTTTACCTCGGCATGCCTTAGTGGAGTGATTTCTGGACATGAGTCATGGTAGCAATCTATCATGGCCTTAGTAACAGCTGCTACCTGTTCTTCTAGGTTCTTCAAAGTATTTATCCTCTCAGAACCCGCGAGCGAAGACGTCAGCCTATTTAGGTATTTTTTTTTATCCGTCTTGCGGGGATTTCTCAATGGTGGTGTAGAGGGGATATCGACCTGTAGTGCGAAGCAGATCCATCTATGGTCTGAGCATGAGGCCTCTTTCGACACATGCCATCCCGTAATTAGTTTGGATTCTCCTTCTGTTGCAAGTGTGAGGTCGATTATAGTGCGACAGCGTTTGTTTATGAAAGTAGGTTCAGAACCTATGTTTAAAATGGTTAGGTTAGTACTAAATAAATATTCAACTAAAACCTTACCTCGTTCATTTGGTTTTTCCATTCCCCAAAGGGGATGATGTGCGTTGGAGTCCGTCCCGATCACAACCTCTAGTCCAGTCCTCTCGCAGAAGTTCACCAGCCTGCCGAGGTCATGAGGGGGAGGAGTGTCTTCCTCCGGCATGTAGACCGAGGCGACGACTAATCTTCTCTCCTGTGTGTATTGTATTGCCACGGCATACATGTCTCTAGAACAGAAATCTGTTAATGGTTGTGCACAGATATCTTTAGTAGTGTAAATACACGCTCTAGGCTTGTCGTGTTCAGAGCTGTAGAATAGCTTACCTTTTAGGTTGTTTAGGCCTTTAATTTTACCAGCCCCAACCCACGGCTCCTGGATTAAGGCTATGGCAGTCCTTTGAACCTCCAACCACTTGCGTAATTGAGCCGACGCAGTTTCGCTGTGGTGGAGGTTGGCCTGCACTAGGCTAGTTTTGGACGAAGGGCACGCCATCATTGATCGCGTCCTCCCCGTCAGAGTGGAGTGTCAAAGAATTTACCTCCACGGCCCTGGAATTTTACGTATACCGCCCCGCATACACATGCGAGACGGCGTCCGGCATTCATCAGGGTCGGGATACGATCCTCCGGCACCGAAACAACGAGGAACCACCCGTCCGTCTGCTTATCAGCCTTAAGTAACAGCCAGTCCCTGATGTTAACCCAGCGGTTCTGGTACGCCAGCACGCGACCAATGTCACGTGAGTCTTTCCAGGCTCCTTGGGCCTCAGGGATTAGGATATCACATTTGACTCTTTGTGGTATCTCTGACTGTTTCTTTATTGTCAGCAAGGTGCTGGATTTGAGATCGAGGGTCGCAATATTCCCCTTCAACCAGTCCAGAGCTTTCTGATCGTCGCACCACAGTTTCAGGACACCCTCCGTATAAACGGGTTTGCCCCTAAAAACTGGGCCCGACGCATCAGGGTCCTGGCTACTCCACGCCTCGCTGATTTTCTTCCTCTGTATTGCTACGAGGATGTCGTCTGCTACTTCCTTCGTAATGTGACCTGAACGCTAACACGTTAAGGTCACACCCAAATCTGCTCTAGCAGCGGAAGCGTAGCTCGTTCTTGCAGCCTTTGGTAGCTGTTCGAGTCGCACTTTTTTGTGTTCCCCTCTAGGCGAGGTGGACTCTTCCAGCATCCTTTTGGCTGCTCTTTCCTTCTTCCCAGGACGCTTGGCCGCTCGCTGCTTCCTGGCGGATATCCTTGATCTGGTTCCCGCGGCCGCGACATCCACTTGGGTTGGATTTTTATCCTTCCCAGCTTCAGTGCGGCTACTGGTTCCAGCTTCAAGCACCCCAGTCGCAGTAGCTTGCCCAGCCTCCTTGGTTTTAGTTTCGGAAGCAGCCAATGCGGCTCGTTCTCTTCGGCCTTTTTCCCGCTGCTTCTTGTTCTTCTTTTTGGCCTTTCCACTACTGCCTGCAGGGATAGACCCTCCTGATGGTCCGTCAGGTCGGCAAGTCACCTTTTTGGGTGCCTTGCCTTTCCCCTTACGGCTCACCACTTGCCAGGCAGCAAAGAAAAGGTCGTCAGTTCGTAGTGGCTCCGCAGTTTTGTTACTCACGGGCTCTTGTTCTTTTTTCTCTTCCAGCTCCCTGGAACTGGTTTTGGAAACGTTCAGCGAGGTAATTATCCTTTTGATGGGGGCACCTACGCTGGACGGTACTGTCTGTGGAACCGTCGGCTTAGTGACGGTTCCCCCTTGTTCTTTGGTGTCTCTGGTAAGCACCTCTGACACCTCTCCCTCTTTCTTATTGCGCCTTAAATTGTCCATAATATTTTGTTCTTTAAAATTCATCCCCCCGGCTTCCCACCCTCCATGGAGCCCGCACCTTTGGGAACGCCCTATTTACCGGGAGAATATAGGGACGTGAAGTTGGCTCACAGCGCGACATCGGGAGCTCGGTCCAGCTGGTAGATGGGGCTGACAGGGCCCATCCCCACCACCCGAATAAACTGTCACTTGCTCCGTCAGCATGGCCTTTACCACCACCCAGCCCCCTTTTCAGGAAAACTAGGCAGCCCCCACATCCCTCGCCTGCGACCCTCTGACGGGGCGCTTGGCCATTTCCCTATCTGTGGCTAGCAGATAGGGCCACCGTTTAGCTTGAAATCTGGACCAAAGAGGGCGTGTTGCCTCTCGCCACTATATACCCCAGCGACGATCGGCTCAACCCTCCAGGACTCCTTCATCCCCGCGTACGGCGCTCGACTGCGCAGGTCCTAGCGCAGGTGGGTGTGTTAGTCCACCGGATACACCCACTCTCTCCGGCGGAACCGTCCCTCCTCCTTTCTCATCCGGGCTTGGGACCGGCAATGGCGGAGTTAAAATGGCATGTTTGTACGTGTTTTCTTAAAATTTAAATTACTTGTTATTTCTTAAAATTGAGATTATTTCTTTTTTTATGGAATCTTTACTGTCGTGGAAAATATTAATAGTTGAAAAGTTTTTGTTATAGCAGTTAAGTGTACGACTAACGACATAGTTTTGAGCATATTTAGAGCGAATTAAAGGGACATGAAATATGGATGTGTGTCTGGTACGCTTCGAAGGAGCATTGAATTGTAGGAATTGAAGTGTCAATTCGGGACTATCAATTTTATTACTACAGATGCACAACTGCAATAAGCTCTGGTGATAGCAAGATTCCTCATAACTGCTTTTGCATACAAAATGCAAGCGCGCAATTTGGCGGCATAATATTTAAATCATGTTGTAAGTCAAGCGCACGCGCCGGTACTGTAATGCATATTACGCACTCAAGATCGTCGCGATCAAGGTCAGTGTACCTGCGCGCCCAGCCGGGAAGCGCACGCAATCACCACTCACAGAGTACCTTTGTATAAATCACCACTCCACCTCCGAGCGCGCCACGATCGCGACGGAATAGTTCGTATTTGTCAGAACTGCACAACTCCGTATCCAGAATACTGTCGCATAACTATGTCTCTGTAATTAAAGCGATGTCAATATTAGATAGAAATAAATTACTATAAAACTGGTCAGTCTTAGTCCGTTAGCCTCGTACATTCTGATAGAAAAGTCTTAATCCACTATTGCGCTTTGCCATTTTAAATATTAAGTACACCGTTAGTTATAGAATGATACACATAAACGATTGTAATAACTGCTTTCATTTGCACCACAGAGAATTTTAGAATACAAGAAACAGTAGAGTTTTTTCATAGTATTTTGTAGTTTGAGTAATGATAAATAGAAACAATAAATAATACGTTGTATGATAACTTTGCAAGTTGTTTTGTGTTAAAATGTAAAGAGGTATAATACGATGAATGTAAGTGAGAAATGTGTATTGTGTAAGTATGCGTAACATAACGAAGAGTAACATCGCTATACAATCAGTACAAATTAAACTACGAGGGTGGATTGAAAAGTACTCGGCCTAACCAAGAAAATAAACACATACTAAATCAGTTATATTTTTATTTTTCTACATAATCACCATCAAGTTCAAGCCATTGACTGTACTGACGTGTGAACACGGGCGTTATCTTGATGAAACAGGACTTTTCTTCTGAGCATTCCTCGAAGTTTTTCTTTTATTTCCTCTCGTAAACGACGTAGTAAGGTGCAGTAGTAATCAGAGTTTATAGTCTGACCCCTTTCAAGATAATCAATCAAATCACACCTTTCGAGTCCCAGAATACTGAAGCCATCACCTTATTTGCCGACAAAATCGACTTAGCCTTTTTAGGGGGTGGTGAACCAGGTCTTCTCCACTGTTTTGATTGTTGTTTTGTTTCCGGTGTACAGTAATGAACCCATGTTTCGTCCATAGTAACAAAACGATTCAAAAAATCATCTGCATCGGCTTCAAATAACTCCAAACAGTCGCGTGAAATAGTCAATCGCGTCCTTTTTTGTTCAACTGAAAGCAGTCGCGGAACCCACCTCGCAGACACCTTGTGGAAACCCAACTCGTTGACAATGATGTTTTGAGTTCGTTCATAAGAGATGCCTATAATCTCGGCTATCTCTCTGATTTTTAATCTGCGGTCTCCCATTATTAAATCAAGTACTTTTTTAATATTTTCGTCAGTAGTTGACGTCGAAGGCCTTCCAGAGCGGGGTTCATATTTCACACTCTCTCTACCACGCTTAAATTCTGCTATCCATTTTTTGACGGATGAATATGACAGAGCACAATCGCCTAATGTACTGACCATGTCATCATGGATGGCTTTTGTTGATAGCCCCCTCTTATGGAGGTACTTAATGACGGCACGCTGCTCGATTTGCTCCATTCGCGGAAATTATGTCCGATTACTTTTTTAATAAATTTATAAAATCACAACTAATTATCGCACACGTTTCGAACTTCACACAATGAACTAGTCTGAACTGAACTAAATAATGTGGGTAGATTTGATTTTTAGAATTGAATGGATCTGTGTTAGGCCGAGTACTTTTCAATCCACCTAGGTATTTTTATCAAATCGGCTGTCGTTATAATGGGTACGGGGGGAGACGTTTTGTTGCGACGCACATAAATATGGCAGTTTTTTGTCCAGATAAATTTGAAATTAAATTCCTTAGTCTTGATTTTACACTGTTTAAATAAATCCCGGTTGTATGGTGTAAGATGCTCATTAATATAAATATTGTTTCTGGCATTATCGTTGCTTGTCTTGTTCACCATACCAATGTCGGTTAGTTTGATGCCGCGATGTTTACGCGATGCGATTACGATCGAGTCTTTTGTGCTGCGGTGACGAAACCGGGCAATGATGGAACGGTGAATGATGGAACTGTTTGGCTTACGCGGCTGCACACGATGTGCAAACTCCACCTCACTGCTGTCCATGGTGATACCCAATTTTTCGGCCAGCTTAACAACAATTTCAACAGTGTTCTCATCCTTGTACTCTGGGACACCTGTAATTTCGGTATTCTGAAGACGGCTCCACTGCTGTTGCCTTACAAACTCCTCTTCCAATTGTTTAATACATCTTGTATTAGCATCTGCGTCACTTCGGAGACGCGCATTTTCTTCCTTTAGGCATTTAAATTTAGCTGTGTTGGATGCAAGATTTTTCATGAGGTCATTGTACTGGGTACTTATATAATTAAGAGTAGTTTCCATAGTCGATATTTGAGATTTCAAGGAGCTTAAGTCGCTTTTGACTGTCTTTCTCATAAGAACTTGGAGTTCATCTTTAAGAGAGTTTAGGATGCCTGTTCGAAACTCAGATGATTCCTGTAGATAAGAGCTTACTGGAGAATTTTCTTCTGATGTATGTTTAAGCGGAGTGTTGGTATTGTCACCTGCTTTTGGTTGCTTGCTAATGCAACACGGACATGTCCAAAACGATATTTTCTTGGCACTTTCTGATGTCAAACCTACACATAAATAGTGGTATGTCTTAGCGTAGTTACTGCGGGTGCAAATTATTTTCTCAGATTGCCGGACCGATTTCTTACAACAATTACAGCTAGACATTACGTTCAATTTATTATTGGCTGGCTGTGAAGTGTAGATCGTTTATAGAACGGTAAGTACAACAAGCATTAATGCAGATAGGTGTTAATTGTTACCTTTGTTTACTTCGACTCGGTGTGACGTGTTCGTATGCGACGAGTAAGGTACTGCATTTTCAACACAGATATAACTAGTTTTAACAAACGATGCCTTGGCGGCAAAGGGGCCTTTATGTTACAATACACTATGTTTTTTTTTATACGTGCGTTAATGGATTGAAGCGACAATTATATTTTCTTATCTAATATGACACAGGTCTGCTCTGAGCGATAATCAACAACGGTATGAATTCTTCTCTTTAATTTTATTTAATAATTATTTAGAATTATAACAAGAACAAAAATAAAAAAATATCATTTATTTCTACTACGTGAAAAAATTTCACTGAGGCAGCTCAGACAGGGACGCATTACTAAATAGAGGCATGTCGCTCGGCCCGTTTTTCCATTGAGCCTAATATTATATGAAAGTAAACATTTTAGTTTTCCAACTTCTGCAGAGTGCACGATATTGTTCTATACGAAGTATATTATAATATCTTTGCGTTAATGTTTTATCCATGGAGTATAGAGGTAAGGAGGACAATCTCTCATTGGAGAATAGTTGAAAATGTGTCCACCGGTAAGCAGTAAATAACAGTTCAAAACCTCTCCACAACAGCGCTCGAGTAGCTACAGGGTATGATAAATCGTCGTAAAATATGTTGAGAGTGATTATGAAAATAAAAAAGTTTGAAAGCATTAAAATAATTATTGTAAAAAGAATTATGGTGAAAGTCTTTGCAATAAAAAAAAATATAAAAGGGCTTTAAAATTTAGACTGTAGCTACAGTGGTGCCACAATTAGCTAACTCTTTCCTACGGACACTTTTTTATACAGAGTCTGTACTCCTTACCTCTACATTCCATAGTTTTATCATTTCTTAAACCCGTCACAGTTATACGGAATTCCGTTTCGAGATTCCGTTTCGGAATTCCGATTCGGGATTCCGAACGCAGCAAGTCCACGTAAAATAAATGACCCATTACACACCTACGATATTTTTCCGTTCGAAATTTTGCGGACAAAACGGGATTCCGTATGTGTGTCGCCGATCCGTTCGTTTCGTTTCAGAATCCCGAAACGGAATCTTGAAACCGAATTCCGTATGTATGTGGCCGGCCTTAAAGTGTCGTCGTAGTCGATTAAATTGGGTGGGAAATTGCACGTGCTCAGTAAAAGGACAGTAAAATTAGTTAGTGTGTCCGTTATATCGTATCATCGTAAAGTGGTCTCGTTTTAGCGTTTCGTACAAGTAGGGTTTTCAAAAAATCTGTGTGTGTTTTGTTAATTTTATTTAAGATTCTTATTTGGAAGCCTCTTTTAACATCACATATTTATCGGTGTGCCGATTGAATGATAAAACGTACAAATTTGAAAAAACGCGTCGGTAAAAATCCTACTTTTAATAAAAAAAATTGTGTGAAATTGTTTGAAAGAAAAAAACATGTAAAGTGCATAATTTATTTTAAAAAAATAGCGAAAACTGGTGGTTGTTTTTCAATCCAAATTTCCAAAATATGGCGACATTTTACTCTGGATCTAGTGACAAGATAATTTTTGAAGTGGCAACTCTGCAAGTGTGTCGATTTCGTAAACAGAGAATCCTATTTGACATTTGATAAACATGGGAATTAAGGTTAAGAGTTAGACCGACGGAATAATAGAAAACATAGTAATTTATTTTATTTGCTGTAATAGAATTTTCGATAATTCTATTTAGATGTGTAATAGATAGTGTTCTGTTTCTGTGATTATCGTAGCGTTTCGTAATACTACTAGAAATATAGGCAATACTTAGAACATTATATTGAAATAATTACATAAATATAAACGTTATATTTTAATTATGCCTTTGATATTTAATAAATCGTTACGGACTATTTCTTGCTTTCGATATTACACTGTTTTATGCAGAAAGCTAGAGCATAACACAGTTTATAATTGCTGTACGCCGGCATTCAAACAAATAAACCGTTGTTTATTTTGGGAAAAGGACAGAAAAGGTGGCTATCAAACTAAAGAAAATGTATCTAGTTTTGAACACATTAAAAATGGCTTTAAAGAACTGAAGATTGAACTCAAATTGTTTGCTCAAGAAATGAAGGAATTTGTTGAAGCTGACCCACTTCTAATAGCAAGACCAGGTATTTAATATAATCTATATTAATTTTATGGTAGCCATTTACAAATTACTGCTAGTGATACTGCATCAAAGCAAAGATATACATATAAAGATATAACATCTTTATAATATAATGTTACCAAATGCCTCTGCTGTACATAGGCCTTTTCCAATTATATTATTACAATTGCCATAATAGCTGTGTTTTTGCGTATAACCTGCCTAGTTTGCTATACCAAATCTCTTACAACTCTGATGATGCTACTTCTTGTTAACAGTCTACTGGGTAAAATCCTAGTCTAGTGGGATACAGACCTCATATAAGACCAAGGGGAAGAAGTTCAGGCTTTAGACTGAACACAGTCATGGATTCAAATCCACCACTCAATAAACTGTGTTGAACCACTCATAACAAGCATTTTATGCTTACTTAGAAGTGGATAATGGGAATATTAGTAATAATGTTGATAGTTTAACAAGTTTTTTTTTTGAGAAAAGAAAAACAAAGTTTAATAAAATTCCTAAAATCTATAATACTAGTCTGTATTTACAATAATTACTAATTTGATATAAAATTCACACAAAAATACACAGTTATATGTTTACTACATGAAATGAAAACTTAAATTCACAATATGAATGTATTTATTAAAAAAAAATTCTATGATAAACACAAAAAAGTCTAAAGGTAAAATGCATGATAAAGTTCTAAAATTACATCAAGGCAAGTTAGATATTGTTATAGATTTTTTTTTTATATAAAACTGACATGACAAACTGAACTCCACCTGATGTTAACTGGCTACTGCAGTGCATAAAACAGTGTTTCTGTCAAATTCAAACAAAGAAAGCTACATATACATAGCCCCTTCTCAGGACTAAGATGGAATGCCTTACTGCTATGAATTATATTAATTCTCTATATCCTTCAGATCATTACACAATAATGTATGCACTGCTATTTGGCAGCATAAATAATATAACAAATGTATAACAGGCAAAAAAAAACTATTATTGTGACAGGATTCAAAAAGTGCTAAATTATCACCTAGGCACAAAATTTTTGAGATCAGCACTAGACTGACCAAAACAGCGCTAGGTCTAGCACCTTTAGTGCTAACATGGCACCACTATAAAAATGTAGGTAAAATATGCTTTAACATAATGTGTCAATTGGTATAAAGAGTAAATAATTAATAAGCTATGCTGAGTTTAAAACAGTTCCAAGATTGGTTACTCATTAACCTTATTTTGCTATTTAGAAGTCCTAAAAATAAAGAATATTTATTTTACAGAAAGTGCATGAAACTAATTTACTTTTATTTCACCTCAAAATTACTTAATGTAGGCCGAAGTGAGACCAATATCCTATTGCCTTGCTGGGCGAGTTGTTAAATGTTAATGTCCCAATTTTATTTTTAAAATAAGCTTTTAGCTTTGCCTGATTTTTAGTTTAATGGATTGCCAATTTAGTTTAGTTGATTCTCCCATAGTTATGAATGATTGTTTTCTTAAAGTTTAAATTTATTAATTTGTGCCTGTTGTTTTATGGCCGCATATGAGAATCCATTACTCTATGTTATTGGTTTGTGGACGGTTCTATTTTTTATGTTGTATTAATATGGGTTTGGTTTGTAAGAGATAACAAAGGAAAACTGAAACAGGAGATGGAGGAGAGGAGCATTTTCACAATAAAAAATAATTATTATAAAAACTGAATTGATTACTTGGCACTTGCAAACCCACCTACTAAGTGTGGCATCTATGGCAATCATCCTATCCTATTGGATGTTCTTTTGGAGGAGAACTATGTTCAGTAGTCGACTTTTGATAGGCTTTTTAAAAAAATAAATAAAACAAAATTTTATTTAAAAAATAATGATTAATGACAAAACATTGCTTTGCATTCTATTACGTGAATATGTATGCGTAGATATATGGATGTAAAGGAGGCAAAAGAGGTATGTCAGGATTGTGTCAAATGGAAGTCCGTAGTATCTGCCTACCCCTCTGGGTGATAGGCGTGAGTGTTTATGTTATGTACTTAAATATATTAATATATCTATTACTTATATTTTTCTATGAACCCTATACAAAGTTGTTATTATTTTAAAATCCTGATAACATCTGATTAAACTTACTGTAACCGTTATAAACTATTAATGTCCATTGTTGAACGTAGGCCTCTCCTATGGATTGCCACATAGGGTGGATATTAGCCATGCTCGGTTAGGGGTTAGTAACTGTATTTTTTATTTTTAGTCGTTATTAAAAAGACACTGCTATTCACCTTCTGATTTGTTTCCCTCTGTCGCCTCTTACAAAATCTACGGGATAATATGTTAATCTGGGTAATGGATATTCTTACTAGGGGTGCCTTAATATGCCTTTTTGCTGATATGATACCGATACCTATGCTCTTATAAATATCGGCGATACCGATACAGGACTGATACACTTATTGAATTCAAAAATGAAGGTAAAAAATACAATTCAGGTTATTTTTTTTATTAATATAAAAGTACAAATAACAGGACAAACTTAATAAAACCGTTTAAAACTATAGAAAGTCTCAACCTTTTTTTAATAAACTCAAACTCAACCTTTAGTTAATAGTTTTAGTAATTAAAATTAACATTGATAAGATTTTTGCTCAAGAAACAAAGTATTCTTAAGTTATGCGGAGAAAAGTGATTTTGCAAACTGTTTGAATAAGACCTGCAGTGGAAAATAGTCTCTCAGATGCGACAGAACTCATTTGGAAATTAGAGCACTTCTGCACCGTTTTTTTCAAGTTTGGGCATAAGACGTTAATGCGCTAGAAAACGAACGGATCTGTGCCTCTCGATATATTAGGAGACCGTAGGTAGAGAGATACTTTTTTCTTTGAGACAATTACAGCTCAGAGTAGAAAGAAAACAAGACAGAGCACAGCATAGTTAATTCGTGTCTTGTTTGCAAGGGAATAGATTTTAAAGCGCGAAATTTTTAAAGTATCGTTGAATCGGCCATAAAAATATCGTCGATGCCGATGTATCGCCGAACTTCGAGCATCCCTAATTCTTATACTGCCACTACATTAATGTAAAGGTTAATGTTTCTTTCTGTACTAGTGTGCGCGCAAGGTATCTCTTTTTATTTCTTACTGTTTATGGCGGGTGTCAAGACAGTGTGTTAGGTGCCGTGTTTTTGTTTATTTTTGCACTAAATAATCGGTATCATTATGCCGAAAGTGATTAAAAGTGCTGGCAGGTATAATAACTTGAAGGTCAAAGGTGCTTTTGAAGAAGAACTATACAATAACGGGCCTACAATAGCGTTTTCGAAAGTTTGGGCCCGCGTTGCATATTTGACAGGTAATTTTTAAGGCTGCCATAACAATAAAACTCCACAATTTTCTCGATTCATTCTTTTTTAGTTTCCCTCATGTCATTAATATCATTTGTTTTAGGCATTTCAGAATGCAACGTCACGTCACCCAGACAACTCAAGAGGATGATGTAGCAGCAGCTTCATCTTCTAAAACTGTGACGCCGGGAAAAACTAAGAACCAGAGGAAAAAAATTATGATTAAGACGATTTTGATATAAAACATTTAATTCAATCGTTTTACGTCATGAAGAAAAAGATTCCTACCGTATATATAATAAACTTGGGTTGGAATTGAAAGGTGATATTGATTTTGAATATGGCAGAACATCATTGAGGAGTATTTTAAAGACTGTGGGCTACAAAAAAGGAAAAGTATTGGTAGAACGCAGGGATACCGCAGCTTGGAGAACAAAATGTTTTCTGAGGTTGAGTATGAATCGTAAGCAAGAAAATCGACCGGTTATTTACGTTGGCGAATGCGATTTAAATCGCATCAAGAAAATTTGGGCAATAGCAAAGAGGCGCTTTGCAGAGAAAAATATTATTCAAGCTCCTAGCAAAATAGCTGCAATTACTTAGGGGCCGTTTAAAACAGTAAAGACGGAAGAAAGGCTTAATATATGTCTACATGTAGATATATTAGAAGATAAATATTTCGAATTAGGCAGGCTGATGGATATGGAAATGGATAAATTTGTAATTAATGTCACAGGTGACACATCCGAGTCCTCTGATGAAGACTAACAAGAATTATGACGAAGATGTGCGAATGGAAGGCGTTGACCCCGAGGACCATTGTTTCACCAAATTTAAACAAATACTACTAGGTATTTAATGAAAAATTTACAAGGTTTCCACGGACTTTTTCCACAGAATTTCATTCTTTATAATAAAAATTATAATGCTGTTTCAGTTCTGTTTCAAAATACCTTTTTTGAAAAATTCTTTATAGACAAAATATTGGTGTTCATTACTGTTTTTAATAGTCATTTCTAACACTTATAATATTGTTGCGCCTAACTTGACGTCTGGTACCTGGCACTAGTGCCATCTAGTGTCGGGGAACAGAATGAGGAGGGATTTCTAGAAAATGCCATTCCTGAACTTTCCACCAACAGCGCCATCTAGTATCGAATGGAAGAACTAAGCTTTCTAGAAGGTCCCACACTCGAACTTTCTGCACTTAGTCGGTCGGGACCGGTAGTTGCTGTAACATTCTGGATGTTTCGGTGGAAAAGGCCTATTTAAGGCCATTGGAGGTCGCAACCAAGGCAGTATTGAATTGGCGATACGAGCGAAGCTTTCGGAGCGAAATAAAGTGAACTAAAGTGTTAAGTGTGAATAATTATTAGTGTGATTTAAGTTTCAATTGGTGTTCAGTAATTAAAGTGTCAATTTTGGTAATTCTATGGGCAGTTTTTATTCTCACGAACTCTAAGCTCGTAACAGTATCTTCACCTGTAATTATGTAAAAAATTTGTAAGTTAAATTCGACCAAATTCTCGGTTTTCCATTGAGCAGAAATTTGGCATAATGTAAGCTTTAGTTTAAATGACAATGCATGGTTAGACACAAAGATATAATAATACACTATACCAGAGAGTTCACTGACCTCTATATATATATATATATATATATAAACACGACAGTGCCCTAACCAGCGCTGGTTAGACAAGTGACGTCATTCTAAATCTAATATGTCGAACTCCCAAACGAGTTATTTTGATATGAGAATCAAATAAGTGTATGCGCAAGCGCAAGTGCACTCTCTATTACCTCACTCTCATAATCCGATAGGACGGGAAACCGACACGACCAGAGAGATCAGGCGCAGGATCAACGGCTTTACGTGCTTTCTGAGGCACGGGGGTGAGACACCGCCAACTTTCTGACTCCGGGCGCTTACTGAGAATTTCTTGACAGAAAATCTCAATAATTGATTTTTTGGCCCGGCCCGAGATTCGAAACCAAGACCTCACGATCAGCAGTCGCACTACTACAACCACTAGACCAACGAGGCAGTCCGGTCAATCAGTGTAGTGTAATAGGGGTATAAACACTACACACGTTGTGACTATTAGTGTTTTATAAAAAATAATAATGCGCGGACAGGTGTGGCGAGAATCATTCTCGCGGCTCGGCCGTTTCAGTGGCTAAGCAGACACCTTATCTTGAGATTGATTTCACCATCGCAACACTTGTTTTGCCGTGTCCACTAATAGTTCACACGCGCAGACATTTTACACAGAATTTCACCACTTTTACATATCAAATTCCATTTCAAGCCATTATAATTTATACAATAATACAAGATCAGCAATCCGCCGCCGGTCAAGTTCCTACCAGAATTCATAACTTTTAGTTATATTTTATATTAATTAGATTGAAAATAAATAAACCAAACCACAGATATTCATAAAACTAGAAAAATAAAAAATGAGTTAGAAGTAAAAACTATTGGACAAACCACTGAGGCATGGTTTTGTATATTAATTTCACACTCTAGAAAGTGATAAGCTTTTATTTGAAACTAACTTCTCAATTAAATGACATTTGTGTGTGTTCACCTCAGTGTCGTCAGCTAGTGACACCTGATGAACGGAAGATTATTTGCCACTGACCTCTCTCTCTCTCTCTCTCTCTATATATATATATATATATATATATACAAGTACGCTGAACTGGCTATACCATCGATGATATTATAAGTAAAAAGGTGTAGATAGGTTACCTACACGATATTCGATCTTCAGAAACGGCACACTAACGCACACATAAATAACTAAATATTGCAATAGCACACTACATTACGATTAGACGTCAAAGTAGGATGGCATGATTAAACTTTCGCAAGCGTAAAAGAGAAATGTAATTTGCGACAGCGCGTGGTCTTGTGTAGTAGGAACGATGTAGAATAATTAATCAAATATGACATTATATCGTACACCGTGATTTATGCCTAAAACGCGATTCACTCATGAGTGCAAGTAGTAAAAGTAATAAAGTAGTAAAAATGCATTAAAAGTAGGAAAATAAAAAAATTTGGTTTCATTAATAATTTATTATCAAATAAAGTGCTGTAATAGTTATTTATATACGAACGTATATACCACTTTGTTACGCTACAAAACAAATAAATTGAACTTATTAATTAATAATGACATTGTTAATTTACTTTTAATTGGAGTATTTTTGTCCCTCTATTTTTTTCTGACAATATATTTTAAAATACGTAATTTTTGAATTTGTAAACAATACGAAAATAAATTAAACAAAACACGAATTACTATCAACGCCGTTGTCAATGACGCGACGATAGCGCAACGACTAAGCTCAGGTTTGCTAATTAGCCTAGTTTTTATGTGCCACTTGCGGTGCGCGTATAACCTATCTACCTCTTTTTCTTATAATATTATTGCTATACAATACAAAATGTCTGTGCCGATTTGAAACGCCACCATTTTCTGTATCGGGAACTAAAATTTACATAATATGCCCAAAGTCTTATTTAAATAGTATCGCTGTATTTTAAACTAAAAAACGAAAGTATTTTATGTGGTTTGATTGTGAATAATTTTAGTTACATAAGAATTATTTTTAATACTAAAACTCGTTACCAAAAGGAAAGTGGTATCACATTTCATAAGTAGGTGAATTTACAGCTAATATTAAACAAATTAAACTATTTGTTAACTAACTAAACACGTCGTAGAAACGACAAAATAAGTACTGCGATGTTAATATAAATCTTTAATTAATTTGTCTGTAGGCACCTTAAGAACTTATTGTCGACTCGATGTCGACTGTGCTGGTCCAAGCTGTCTTAGAAACCTCCACAACACTCGGGCATGTTATGACATAATATTGTAACTGCATCAACATGATCATGAAGGTTAGATAACAGGAGAACGATCGCCGTAGAAAATAGTGTCTCAGTAATATGGACACCATAAGTGAGGCGCTGCGATCGTTAAGTTCGGTCAATAAAAGTCATTTTCAGTCTATTTTTCCGATCAGATGCTAAATCACTTGCCCATCCACGCACAATAAAATATTTCTCCATTTTTTAATGTTTCTTTTTGTCAAAAATTACAAAATTTACGAAGCATGAAAATTTTCTCACCAATGCCGCGGAGAAAATTTGTGCATTATTCAACTAACTTCATATACTCAAAAACAGTTAACTTCGCAGTCACTACTCACCGACGTCAGTGCCGCTATAAATTCTACAATTTTCAAGGACAGGCGGGCTATGCTTTAGTACGTAGTGATCGTTCTTCTGTTCTTTAATCTCCAAAAACATATCATGTTCACGGAGGGAACTTCCCAACATCATGTCATGTTGGGAGGTTTTTAAATAAAATGCAAAGCTTTATTTCATTTTGGCAAAAGTACAACCGTTCGAGTCCATCATTAAAGAAAAAAATCTTCCATCTGTTTTCTTCGTTATGTCAAATTTAAAAATAATGTATCCGTTGAAATCGTTGGTGTTGAGAGTATTTGTGTTGTAGTTTTTTTTTCTTTATGGTGTTCAAAAATAGCCAGGAACCAGATCTGTATTGTTAACGCAGTAAGCCCTTTTCACGGAATTTTATAAAACTGTGATAAGGTACATTAAACGACGAATGTTTTCGAATATTTTGGGTGTTGATACGCAAGTACCAAATGAAGGAAGTAGTTTAAAAAACATTTATCAAAAACTTCAAAGTTTATTGGGTCACGGAGTTGTTGGAAACACGGAAATAGAAGACAATATGTTGTCTGCAAGAGGAACTACGGCTGCATCTGATGACAGTTTTACAACACCATCATCGGCTGTATCATCGGTGTCCGATCTCATGGCAATGTCACCTAAAAAATCAAACGAACATTCTGATGTGACTGGTGACTTGTTAACTGGCACAGATTTTGATAGTATATGTGACGTGACCATGCAGGAGATCCCGACATCCCAAGATGTATTTATAGATGCAACAAGTTTAGATTATCTCGCGGAATGTGCTAAATCAAATCGTAATCATACTTTTGTTGATCGGGGAAAGGAAAGTCTTTTTGTAAAATTTGACCCATTATATGCCAAACAAAAATTAATAATCTCAGGCTCAAATTGCACAGACTCTTCTGAGAACTCAGAATGTGATGTTGGATATGAAACAGGTAGTGCTACATCAACTACAGAGCATCATGTTACCAGTCCTAAGCATTCATTATCAATGGGAGCAATCATAACTAAGGAGAAGCCAATGCAAGTTGTGCCCCCAGTAGTTAGCTCTGAATTTCCTAGAACAAGTGCTACAAATATGCGAACTACTCCAGCATTGATACGCAGTGTCTCTGCTATCTTAGCACCCACTAGGGTTGCAACTGAGAGATTGATAAGCATCTCTGGTAACACCACTCCAACAGCTGCCCCACGTAGTCCTCGTTACACTAATTACAGCCACCAGGAAGTGGATAGGCTGCAGTCTCTCAGAGTCATTTTACAAAAGCAAGATCAAGAAGTTTTGCAATTGAGGCAAGAAAATAGAGAGTTGAGATCTTCATTGCAAGATATGGAGCATAAATATTCTCGAACAATAGAAGAACTGGAATCAAAAGTCAAAAAATTAACAAATGAGAAAGATATTTTAGCAGACCGAGAAAATAGTTTGTTGAAGCAGGTCAGTGATAAAACCCTAAATAATAAACAGATGAGTATTGTCATGGAAGAATATGAAAAAACCATATCATCATTAATTGGAGAACAACAGCGTGAGAGAATCCAAGCTCAAGAAACAACTGAAAGACTTATTTTAGAGAGAGATCAGGCCCTCAATCATCTATCAAGCATGGAAAGTTCCTTTAATGATTTACTAGCTAAATATGAAAAATGTAAGAGTGTTATTATGGAAACAAAAGACAGAGAAAAAATATTTGAGGAAAAACTTTTAGAATATGAAAATGGTTTAAAGAAATATGAAGAACTATACAATAATTTAAAACACATTACATCAGAAAGTTTAGATAAAGCAAATGAAACATTAGAGAACATTAAAAAGAATCATAACATAGAAATCACTAAGTTAAATGCAATAATCAAGAAACATGAGATTTCAATATCATCACTTCAAGAATCTTTGTTGCAAAAGACTAGAGATAATGAGGAGTTAACGAGAATATGTGATCAACTAATCAATGAAGTGCGCTGAATAATTATTGAAGTAATATTTTGGGAAGGTTTTATATTGGTAATTTTGTTTGGAATCCTTAACTGAAAATGTGAAATTTTACTAAAACTGAATTGTTTATGCCCTATAAAAGTATGAAGTCACACATGCAACCCTAAATAATAAAAAGGTTAAAAATATCTATAAAAATTATCTTTTTACTAACTGTATATTATAACATTATTAAGTGGTTAGTGTATCCAGCAAGGTAGCTTTTCACAATCACTGTTATGGGTCCCGAACAAAGATATATTGTAATTAGGTTGCTGTATTATTGTAACAGTATAATTTTATATTTATTTCAATTTATTTGTTAACCACAACCCTTATTTCTTTGTATATTTAGATTTACTTAAAGGCTTTTTTAACATTTTAAACACAACAGTCAATAAATTAAAAGATACTGATGATGACTTTAAAATTCTTACCTTTGTAAGTTGATATAAAATGTCACTCACTTTTGAGATTACAATTAAATCATAAAATGAATATTTAATATATTCTTATTAATTCATGCTGTTTAGTTTAAACTTACAATGTTGCAAGAATATACTAATGTTTACATTTTGTAGTAAGATAATGTGACAAGTAACTAAATTTTCACTTGGGCACAACTTTAGTTCACCACATGCATTCAATGATTCCGTCTAAAATATTTGTTTAACTTAAAGTATTTTTATTGGTGCTTTTTCATTTTTTAGTATAAAATTTGCTGCACTAGTGCTCATTTTGTCTTTAATCTTACATTGCCTTAATAGTTATGTGTTAATTAATGTTCTTAGTGTTGTTACAAATTTATAATCTAATGCTAATTGACATCTTTTTTTTTCTTACAAATTATGTTTGTGACATTTATTGAATAAAATTTGTTTTAAAGTAATCTGTGAATAATTTAATTTATAGCTATCCCTTGAAGTTAACAACATTTTGCATATTACTTGTACAGAATGAAGCCATTTGAATGAAAAGCCATGTCATTTTCACAAATGGTTGCACTATTTGACATTTATTTGTATTTTTAAAATAATAATAATATATTTACCAAAGATTTCTTAATATTAAAGCAAATTAATTACCATTTATAACAGCCGTCCCAAGTTCTTTGCTGAATATAAGACAGCATACATTTTTATAATGTTCCTTACAATAGATTGCCAAAAACATGGTTCTTTACTCCTGTATCTGTCAAATTCTTGTATGCTTCTTCTCAGTATGTAGTGTCAGTAGGCTGGTGGGAGGTAAACATTACTCAACACTGTACTTGCTAGTATGGGGCTGCTACTCAAGGATTATTTATCATCATTGGCCATCATTATCAATCAGTTTTTTAAGTTTTAAAGGCAATCCATTTCCATTTCAGCCTACTGATTCATTGAGCTTTGTTGGTTACTCTTGTTCTGCTGTAGGTTAGGTTTACTCATTATAGATTTTATCACACAGATAAACCACAAGTCAAGCCTAAATATATTAATAGTTACTTTGAAGCCATCCGCTCAATTAAAGTAACTATTAATATCTTTATTATAATTAATTTCCGCAAAGTTACGCCTGTTTCTATCAATTACAAGCATAGCCTCTTAATTTTTAGCTGACTATTTTTAGCTTACTGTGCTTCCTTATATGGCCTGCAATAAAAGACCATGTCACAGTCCCGTAATATATCACTGGGACCATCTTGAAAATTAGTTTTACATGTTTAATACATAATATTTTTTTTTCAGGTGAAACTGATCTTATTTGGTGCTTCAATGAACCCAATGTGCTAGATAAGTTTGTGACAACCAGTGACAGTGATCACAATGAAGGCTATAGTAAATGCAGCCTTGAGATGAGCCCCGCAGGACGGGCAATCTTCCATGGTCATCTAGATGACAGGGTTCCCAAAGATGGACGAATTAAAAAGGCTGGATATTGTGCCATGCGTTCCAAGAGAATCAGGGTAAAAGACTAATTTTATTTTTATAAATTTTATATTTCCTGGGGGAAATCTAAGTTTAGAGCTGGATTTGTGAGGGGTTGTAAATATTATAATAATGATAATGAAATGTCACATTCACCACGTCGAACTGACCAAATCCATTTTTAATTAATGCAGGGAAATGTCAATTCATGTCCAATATTTCTAATATTTTTTTTGTTTGTGTGTTGGTTTGATTATGTCATAGATCATTTTCGCATATTGGATATACTTTTATTTCAGGAGTTATATGTACATTTCCGTAATTTTGTTAAGTTAGGTTGCTATCAAATACTAAGAAAAAGTTTAAAATAAAAAATAAGTTAAAGTTATGTATCCACAAAGAAAAACAGTTAATTTCATTAACAGTTTTTCCCGTGGTAGAGCCACGCGGCAGCTTTGCTGTTGCACGTATGGGCCGGGTTGGTAGCACGACCTCACAGAATACCGGCGTGAAGTGGAAGCTCTGTTTCCGCGTTTCGTCTGGTGAGTGCAGGTGGCCGGAGGCCCAAATCTCCCCCCCCCCCATCAAAATGGCAGCGGAATTAAATAATGATAGACTACCCAGGAGGGTACCAGCACCCCTGGAGAATCCCTCGCTGAGCATCCACGACCATGTGATTCTCCACTTCTGAGCGTGGGTGCTCAGGCTGCCCCGCGTATTTGGGGGGGGGGGGCAAAATTCCGCTCAAGACTACAACTGCTCGGGGCAAACGGAGCAACAAGACCAAGGCGACCCCTGCCACGCTGTCCGTGAATTTCTGCAATATCAGGGGACTTCACTCTAACCTAAACGCCGTCCACTACCATCTCGTGACGGCGAGGCCGGCTCTGCTCTTTCTGACCGAGACGCAGATGTCCTCTCCGGCTGATGTCTCGTATCTCTCCTGCCCGGGGTACAAACTGGAACACTCCTTTGTGCCTCGGGCTGGAGTTCGCGTTTACGTCAGAGAGGACATCTGTTCTCGACGCCTCGGCAGACTTGAAGGTTCGGACCTGTCTATCCTTTGGCTACGCGCAGACAGCGACGACCATCCGCGCGTCTACGGGTGCCTCTATAGGTCCCATAGCGGTAATGCCGAAACAGACCGACTCTTGGACCACGTCCAAATGGCTACAGATTCGTTGCTACAGTAGATCCCCTCCGCAGAGATAGTGATCCTCGGCGACTTTAACGCCGTTCACGTTTAACCGATCATGCGGGGAGATCTGTTCATGATTTTGCCTTGGCATATGGTCTGACTCAACTGGTTACTTCGCCTACGCGGATTCCAGATGTGGATGATCATGCACCTTCCCTGTTGGACCGTCAGCTGACCTCTCACCCGGACGGATATCAGATTTCCGTCGGCGCCCCTTTAGGCTCCTCGGACCATTGTCTTGTTCAGAGTGTGGTGCCACTCACGCTGAAATCACAGTTGCATTCTGCAGGCTGCCGTCGTGTTTGGCACTATAGGTCAGCCGATTGGGATGGGATGCGGTCTTTCTTTGCATCCTGAAGACGATAATCGCCGGACGATCCCAACGTTGTTGCGGATTCTGTTGCTGATGTGGTACTTCAGGCTATGGAACTTTTTATTCCTTCCTCTGTGGTGCCCATTGGAGGCAAATCTCAGCCATGGTTTGGTCGCTCCTGTAAAATAGCATCATGCTATAAGCAGGAGTGCTACCAAGCCTGGGCTGACGCATCAGCGTCCCGGGATGTAAACACCAGCGCTCTAAAAAAGAAGTATAAATCCGCCTCTAGGTCCTTCAAAAGAGTCATTGCCAAGGCAAAGTCAGAGCACATAGGCAGAATTGGCGAGAAACTAGTTCGCCTTCCTTCTGGAACCCGTGCATTCTGGTCTCTCGCCAAGGCTGTCCAGGGGAATTTCTGTCAGCCATCTCTTCCATCTCTGCACAGGGAGGACGACTCACTGGCCCATACCGCAAAGGAGAAAGCCGATCTTCTAGGCTCTTTCTTTGCGTCCAACTCGACCCTCGATGACGGGGGGATTACGCCGCCGACCATCCCGCGATGTGAGTGCTCCATGCCGGATGTGCGGTTTACACAGCCCTCGGTTCGCAAAGCACCTTTCTCCCTGGACGTCAGTAAGTTGTGTGGGCCTGATGGAGTACCTCCCATTGTGCTGAAGACTTGTGCTCCGGAGTTGGCACCGGTTTTAACGCGTCTTTTCCGGTACTCCTACTCCCTAGGCGTAGTCCCAAAATCATGGAAGACGGCTTTCATCCACCCGATCCCTAAAAAAGGCGACCGCTCAGACCCGTCCAACTACCGGCCTATCGCCATCACCTCCTTGTTCTCCAAAACAATGGAGTCCACTGTAAACTGCCAGCTCATGAGGTACCTTGAGGATCACCAGCTGATTAGTGACCGCCAATACGGTTTTCGCCGTGGTCGGTCAGCTGGTGATCTTCTGGTCTACCTAACTCACAGATGGGCGAAGGCAGTAGAGTCCAAGGTTTGGCCGTTAGTTTGGACATTGCGAAGGCCTTCGATCGGGTTTGGCACAAAGCGCTTCTTTCCAAGCTGCTCGATTCACTGGCACTGCGAAGAGATGTTGCATCTCTTTGCATTCTCTTTCGCATATACCATGGAAGGTGCTCTGAAGAATTGTTCGGATTAATCCCAGCCGCCAAATTTCGTGAACGCACTACGCGGCAAACGTCCCGATACCATCCACACCGTCTGGATGCTTGGCGGTCCACCACTGTACGTTTCAAGAGCAGTTTTCTTCCGCGTACAACCTCTCTGTGGAATAGTTTACCACCAGCGATTTTTTCGGGCCGATACGACCTGGGGACCTTCAAGAAAAGAGCTTACTCCTTTCTAAAGGGCCGGCAACGCACCTGCAATTCCCCTGGTGTTGCGGTTGATCATGGGCGGCGGTAGTCACTTAACATCAGGTGAGCCGCATGCTCGTTTGCCCCCTCTTCTATAAAAAAAAAATACTTTAACCACACACATTTAGCGTAAAACAATAATTTTAAAGAATAAAATATTTATTGTCATTAAATATTTTAATTGAGACGGTAAAAACTATCAAATCAAAACGAGATTCATTAAAATACATGATGAAACCATTTTTGGTTAAATATTGAAATTCTACTAATATTCGTCAATATAAAATAAGCAGTGGTAGCTCATTTTACGCTGGTATTCTGTGAAAGTGTGGTTGTGTGTCTTTTCGCCCGGTCAAGCCGACCCGTTCGTGCTACGACCATAATAAAACTGCAACATGGCTCGACTATACGTACCTATATAAAAACGGCGTCAAATAACTTATTATTTGTAATAATATGACTGTATATTTACACGAATGCTACACATTGAGTAAATCTAATTTTACTTATTTTATCACATTTGATTTTACTCGTTTTAATTCCCTATGTTTCGAGTGCTCTACAGCATCCAGGGTCACCGGGCTCTGATATGCTTGAAGTCCTGATGTCATAGTTAATGAAAGCTATCTTCAACTTTAAAATATTAAGAACTGCGCAGAACGAGCTTGCAGTATCTTAAAGTCTGTATAAAATTTTATTAATTATAGGATCTCAAGCATTTTCTCTATTGAAATTAGAATGTTTTTGACTTAAAATAGCCTGGTGAAAATAATCCTTGGCAGAAATCGGTGTTCTTTTGCGAGAAATTTTCACGTTCTCGGCAGTGAACGAAAACATCCAAAAGAAACCTGCATGTCTGAGGAATAAACATATTTCGAGGACCGTGGAGGACATGCACTGGTAAAGCGGCGGACTAACTGCTCCATAACCCTCTCAGAAATGAGAGATCTGTGTCCAGTACAGTGTACTGTGGGATGTAGCTCTAACTTTATATTAAAATACTGTTGCGTGCTTTATTTAGCGTCCGGTATATGGCGGGTGATTAAAGCAGCAGAAATAGGAGCGTCAAGATATTTCAAGAACTCTCCCACTAGCGCCATCTAGTATCGAATAGAAGAATTAAGCTTTCTAGAAAACTCCACACTCGAATTTTCTACATCTAATCGGTCGTCGGGACTGGTATTTGCTGGAACATTCTAGATGTTTCGGTGGAAAAGGCCTATGTAAAGCCGTTTAGGGCCTCGACCGAGGCAGTTTTGAATTGACGATACAAGTGAAGACTTAGGAGCGAAATAAAATGAGCTAAAGTGTTAAGTGTGATTAATTATTAATGTGTATTAGTTTTAATTGGTGTTCGGTAATTAAAGTGTCAATTTTGGTAATTCGATCGGCAGTTTTTATTGTCACGAACCTTAAGCTCGTAACAATACTATTACTTGAATGCCATTCCTATTTTGGACGAGCTATGGTAGTTCAAGGGCTAAAAATAAAGGGCTGCTGTAAATGTCGTAGTACGCAGCTCGGGTTCGATCTCCGCCGGCACTTATGAAATGGTTAATGATAATTTTAAGTACTGTACTACCAAGAGCTCCGCTTTGAAGTAAAACATCGTGAGGAAACCTGCATGTCTGAGAAATTTAAAATGATTTCGAAAATTGTTTGAGTAGAGTCTGCGAACACGCTGTGGGACAGCGCCGTGGACACAGTAATGAAACGTATATAATTTCTTTACTTTACTTTACTATATTGGTCTAAAAATCAATTAGGTTTTTGTATCTAATCGTTTAATAATAATTATTGTTATTAAAAATTCTTAGACTAAATCGTAAACCGTATATATTGTACCGCCTACCGATTACGTATTGTTTTAGTTAAGGCGACACCGTGAAAAAATGCATCTCCTTTTATCGAATAGTATAGGACTATGACACCACTAACGAAAGTGGAATTTTGATATTAGGTAAATTCATGTCTTTATCTTGAATTTGATTGTTCAAAAACACGATTGTATAGTTTTGACCCGATCATAATTATGTAGTAGTATATATTATATATTTGCGAAAACACCTCTAAAAAATCACTATAGTTGAAATTATAACGAAATTACTTAATCTATATGCTTGGGAATCACTCAAATATATTCATAACATCAATATTCGTAATTTACTTGCTCATTATTTTGATTACTTAAATCAATAATTTTTAAAAAATATATTTTAAGATTCTGACTATTTCTAAGCGCTTTTTATTGTCGCGGGCGCTACGCTATTTTAGACCTTATAACGGCGTTTTTTCAAGTTTTTATAGAAATTTTGTATTCACTCGGAACAGTACGGCGATAGCCTTTCGATGTGTCGTCTTAAAGCAAGTGATTTAAGATTAATAGAGGCTTTAATAAATTCAAAAACTTAATAATTTGTAATGTGTTTGCATATTTATGCACATACTACCCTTATAGATCTAATTAAAGATTACTTACTTATTTTAAATCTATTTTAGAAAAAAATAAAAATAAACAGTAATTGATTTTCATATATATTGTCACGGCGTCCGGCTGATCTGGCCTATGGCTCTGCCGAACGTCAAGTTTCGGCCGAGGAGGGTAGGGCAACGTCTCGCAATACCGACACTCCTCTCGCCCCCATGGCACCACACCACCACATCAAAAGTGCGATCCCGTCAGAGTCGCACATCTTCATACTAGCATTCCTTTTTCCCCACGACTCCAACTCGGCTGCGGCGGTAGAGATAGAGACCACTCCTTTCGCCACAGCCAACCAATACCCTTCGGAAGTGGGCTTGTCAAACCTACTCGAAATGGCCATCTCGAGGCGGCCCTGCACCTCGGGCCAGCTATATGGGTTCCTCGTTATTCACTATGAGTGACCAAACCACGGCTACTAAGCACTCTCGCCACGATATGGTGAAAACCAGTTTGGGGGAGACTGTTGCTATTGGCAACGTCACTACAGTTTAGCATTATTAATGTTAGTAGCCTAGTGTGTGTAAAGCCCGGTATACACTGCAACGATAAAACTGCGCAAACGAACTGCAAAGTTCATTTGCGCAGTTTATCGAACGTCGGTAGTGCGTCCACACATCTATCATCATCGTTCTCAGCAGAAACTCAGAAGAAAAACACGTCATTCGTGATGGAAGACGTTGAAGCGCTTGCGCTAGCCTGGCTTGTTTTGTGCAAAAATAAAAGAAAATCACGTAGTGTGTGGTGTAAAGATTGGCTTCTTAAAAGAAACTCTCTCATAAATTTATTAAAAGAGTTGAAATTTCTTAAAAGACTGGCACAATTATTTGAGGATGAATGAAGAGACCGACTTACACCTCCTGTTTTTAGTTACAATAAAGCAATACCGTGATGAGAGAAGCAATAAGTTCTCATGAAATATTGTCTGCAACTCAGGTTTTTAGCTACAGGTCGCTCGTACGAATGTATAAAGTTTTCTACGTTGATATCAAAACTGGCTCTCAGTCAATTCATTCCTGAATCAAATGAACTGAATGATTGGTCCGACTTCCGTACACAAACTAAGATAAAACTGTGCAAACGCGATTGACAACGATTTATCGAATAGATTTTTAACCTTGCTCCGATGGCTTGCATTAACCAAAATATCCGCGCCGCTTTTTGTACACACGTTCGATAAAACTGTACAAATGGTCTGCGCAGTCAGTTTGCAACGATAAATCGTTGTCGTGTGTACCGACCGTAATAGGACTACGCTAGCTATCGCATAGCCTTATATTATACAAAATATGATACCAGATCTAACACCACCCGCAATTCACAGTTCTGGGACGGGTGCATAGTCCCTTCCCCTTATATCGGCCCTTGATTTCGGGTCCGTAGTACTACGCGTTCATTTCGAGTTTGCCGTCGTAGACCGTTACGACGTCACAGCTGACGGTACCGTAGACGAAAAAAGTCATCATGTTTATGTTTTTTAGTATTCATATTTTCAATAAAGTTAAATAATAACGTGTTCGATGAAATAAAATATTTTTTGAATGATGATGATGATGAAATAATAACGTGTTCGATAAAATAAAATTTAATTTTTACACATATACATTTTTAAATATTCGAAAAAAAATAAAATTACTCATTGTAAGAGAACAAATTAACGAATATCAACAGAAACAAAAACAAAAAATCAACAGTAACAAAAACAACAGCAAAAACAGTAACAAACTAGAGAACGTACGGGAGCATAAAAAACGGACGTAAGTACACTTCGACGTTGCTATCGGTACTAAAAGGGCGACGCTTGAGGCGCGGAATGAGGGGGCGCGGCGGGAGGTAACGGCATTCTTAAAGTGAACGACTTGTAGGTACGTTTGCAAGAGTCAAGCTGCAGCTATATTATAGTTGTAGCACGAATGGGTCGGCTAAACCGCGACAGGAGCACGCTCTCACAGAGTACCAGCGTAAAATGGTAGCGTAGGTAATACTGCTGTGTTTCGTATGGTGAGTGTAGAGAACCGGAGATCCTTTTTACTGGAATCGAGCCATTCCATATTCGTCCTCAGGGGTGACAACGCATTTGCATTTTGATTCTTAATTGAGGATAAATATAGATGTCTATGGACCACAGCATCCGCTTACCGCGGTGGACTGTGTGCTCGTTTTTCACCCAATGCTATAAAAAAATGTAAGTGGCAACACTAATTTCAAAAAAGAACTTGTGCATCAAGACATACTATTTAATATATATGCTACTTAACATTTTAATAAAAATTTAATTAATTCTGCAACAATGCGGTACCAAGCAGTCCACGAAACACCACTAGACTATAATGTAATATATAAAATCAATGCTATAATATTATATCCACCGTGCAAACATTTCTTACCCGGCATTACTTAGGCAATACAAAATTTTAATTTCTCTATTTTGGCTACTGTACAGTGAACCATTGTATTATGGAAAGACGATCTGTAAATAAATTGACATATTTATAAATAAGGAAGATTTTTTATCGGATCTGTTATGCAGCTTAGTTTTACATATGCTTTTAGAAAACGAAGTAACGAAAAAAAAACTAGGTCAGCATTCCGAGAAAATATATTATTATAACTGTCTAAATTTAGTTCTTATGGCTTTTCTCGATCCCCTGAGACGCGAGTTCAGTGAACGCAAATAATTGTGCAACATTGCCATAGATTCTTTATACACTGACGTATATGTGTGAATATTACAATTTTGTGTTTGGGTTTGAATAAATTGAGTTCTTATCCGCGGAATAATACTATATTTATGATAATGACCATTGCCGATTTTTAACCGAAAGCCGATTTTTTTTACCCATGAGTTTTTCGAAATTAACCGTTTTCTATGATGTCGTTAATACAAAAAAAAAAATAACAAATTCCATTTAACCAAAAAATTCCATTATATTTATAATTTACATAGGTCTTAATAATATGTTTTTTACACTAGTCCCTTCCGCTAGAGATATACTGTAAATCGTTTATAATTATTTAATACATATATTTTACCCGCGACGTCGGTCCATATAGAACTTAAAAAACCTACAGATCTAATATAGGAAGTGGTTTATGGACAAGTAGTTTATATAAGTAACGTAAAGCCTCAGTGAGGCTACAATTATTGGTTTTTAATTAATTTATCTTTTTGAAAAAGCGTAAAATGTTCAACATAAAAATTATGTAGCCAATTTATATTTACAGTTTAAGTTCAATACACCAATTGAAGTTGACACAGAACTTTGTAATTTCAAAAGCTACCTTATTCTTCTTTTATAAACTAGTTTATACAACTTTTTTCTACTGATATTTTGAAATAATTTATTTTGTAATATTAAAAACTTTTTGTATCTCAATTAAATTAAATGCCATTGTAAACTATACACCATTGGTAGAAAATAAAAATATCTTATTTGACATTAATTTTAAGATTTCCTCTAGTTAATCGTAGGGACTTGTAGCATTAATTCACTATTTTTCACTGCCTTGTTGGTCTGGTGGTCGTAGATGTGACTGTTAATCATGTGGTCCTGGGTCAAATTCAGTTTGGATCGGGCCAAAACACAGTTATTGAGTTTTTCTGTCAAGAAATAGTCAGTAACAGCTAGAAGTTGGGAAGTTGGCGGTGTTATACCCCCTCGGAAAACAAATATAGCCGTTGGTCCTGCGTCTGATGTCTCTCTGGTCGTGTTGGTTTACCGTCCCATCGGACTATGAAAGTGAGGAAACAGAGAGTGCACCTGTGCTTGCACGTACATTCGGGCTCAATAATCCTGTCCTGCACAGTTGGCTGGTTTCCGTTAAGACTAGCCGTAGTGACCTAAATTCGGTCTGAAGTATATTATTATTAGGTATTATACAGCTGTTAGCTGTGGTAGCTCAGATGGTTAACGCTCGCTGTAAACATAACAGAACGCGAGTAATCCGGGTTCGATCCTCGCCGGCACCAATAAAAGTGCTGATTTACCACGTGCTCGGCGGTGAAGGAAAACATCGTGAGGAAACCTGCATGTCTGAGAAATAAGGAAAAAAAATTTCGAAAACGTGAAGTTCACCAATACACATTGAGGCAGCGCGGCGGACACTTCTTTTCCCCTAAAACCATTTCAAAAATGTGGGCAGGCCTGTGCCCCGCAGTGGGACGTATATAGGCTGTAACTTCACTTTTTACTTTTATTATACATACCTAAAGTCAATTGCTGAACCTCACCTATAGATTATCTCATAGCATTTTTTATTTTGGGTTATAAGGAAGATGCTATTGCTCATATCCAGTTTTATTTTCGGTTGTCACCTATTACGATCCCAAAATATGATATTCAGTAGTAGATTTTGTACGTGGTATAACCACGCTGAAACTATACTATGGTTGCGGCACAAATGGGTCGGCTTGACTGGGGAAGGCCTACGTTTCCACTGGATATCAGCATGAAATAGCAGCTTAATGCTGCTGTTTTTCCTATGATGACTAACTCTGTTGTCCAGTAGTCATAAATGCGACTACTGCTAAAATGGTCTCGAGTTTGAATCCCGGATCGAGTCAAGATTAGTTATTAGAGTTCCTTCGATCAAGAAATTCTCAGTAGCTATCCGAAGTCAGGTGCTTCACTCTCGTGTCTCTAAAAGCATGTAAAGCTGCTGGTCCTGCGCCTGATATCACTCCTGTCCTGTACCTTTAAAAGTAGGTTATGTTAACAATTTTAAAATGTCCGATGAAAGAAGGCTCTCGGTTACCTTTTTAATAATTTTTCTTAAGCCATTTATCACATAAAAGACCTTAGTTTACCACGAGCTCGGCGGCCATAGTAAACATCATGTGGTAGCCTGCATGTCTGAGAAATTAACAATTACAATAAAAATTAACATACACAAACAGTTTTGATGACAGGTTCTTCAGCTCTACCTTGCCGCAAAACTCTCAGATGTGCGAGACGTGTACGGGCTGTTAATTTACTTATTTTTATTTTTAAGTCAAGAGGAATTTGAATAAATCCAAAAATGGTATTTTATTCCACAGAAATCCTTTAAACGTGAATCTACATATGACTGGTTCCTATATAATACCCTTGTATTGAAAGTTAGAGGCGATGGGAGATCTTATTTACTTAACATATCCTGTGAGGGGTACTATGACATAACTTGGAATGATATTTATCATTATGTACTTTACACTAGAGGTGGTCCCTATTGGCAAGTTGCAAAGGTAATGGTTTCAATTTGTATTCTTATTAAAACATGCCTGCAGGCTTTTTCCCAATCTCGTTACAGATAATATTTCTTGATCATTTGCTAAGCTTTAAAGTATGTACCTTTTTGAAATAGATAATTCATTTTCGTCTTTTCATGATTTTCTCTACCATTAAGGCTTTAAAGCGTATTTTTTTTTGCAGATACCATTTTCAAAATTTGTGCTAGGATCAAAAGGGCGTATACAAGATAAGCAAAACCGAATGAGGTTAGACAAGGTGACACATTTTGGTATATCATGCGGAGACAAGATAAATGGTCCATTTAAACTCGAAATCGAATACATCGGTACGAGGTGAAAATTATAATGTATCAATTAAAGTTTTGAAAATCATTATAACTTTTTATATTATTCCAGGTTTGGAGTTCGATCCGACGCACGATGAGAAATTTGCTTATGAAATGTACAAAACGGATAAATATATCGTAGGAGTTTAAAGTTGTAATTAAATTTGATTTGAAAACAAATATGTTCGGTCTTAATTACTTCACAAACTTTAACTATTTATACAGAAATATATACTAAGGAGAGCCTTGGTAGGTAAAGATCTAAGCGCTGTCGCATATTTCACAGTACGCGAGCAATCCGGGTTCGGTCGGTGCTGGCGCACCAATGAAATTGTTAATTGCAATTTTCTGTGCTGATTTGACATGTGCTCGGTGGTGAAGAAAACAATTTTAATTAATCCTGCGTGTCTAAGATAAAAAAATTACTAAGAACACGTGGAACCCGCCAATACAGCTTAATTATTGAGCCCCAAAAAAAAAATTAAGTTTTTCTACTTTGCAACGTCTCTATGAGTTCATTCTTGTCAGGTATCGTATGTACCTCCATCATTTCCTTGAGTGTAAAAGTGTATAGCAGACGAAAACACAGATGCTACTCGTACTCGTATTGTTATGGCGCTGACTGCATGAACGTCGTGAAAAACCAAAACCAGCAGCGTGAATAAATCCCACAAACTAATAAGCGTACTAACGTAATAAAGCCATTACCGTCATGTTGCCATATAAATTTTCCAACTACTACATAATATCGATTACAGCTTTTAAACTTCGAAACGATATAAAAATCAGTGTCTCGTCAAAACTATCATATTTATTTGGAAATATATAATTAAACATCATCAAATATATAACTAAACATCATTATCATTATCAAATTAATAAATAAACATCATCATTAAAATTCTACATTTAAATTTGCCAAAAAAAAACTCCTCGAAAAGATTTGTCAATAAGTCTGTAGGTATATTCATTGACTATAGTTTATTATAATTAACTCATTAATTATACCTAATTGCACTTCCGTGTAGTGGCGGGTAAAAATACCCACTACCCCCGTATCTCCCGTGGGTGTCGTAAGAGGCGACAGAGGGGAACTGAGGCAGAAGATGGGCGGCAGCATCTTTCTGATAACAGCAAAAATGAATAAAAAACTGCGGTTGCCAACCCGCTCGCCAAGCGTGACAACTATGGAAATATACCCCCCCATGAAAAACGATACAAAAAACGGCGCCCCCAGTCCCTGGCGGCCCCGCTATTCCTGGCTACAGTGTCGACCAAGGGGCAGGGGGTGCTAAGAATCTCCGCTGGAGGTTCGGCTGCCTCCTAAGACGACTCGACCTGGCAACGTATAACGCACGCACCCTGAGGACTGACGAGACGATCCTGGAGCTGGAAGCAGAAATAGACAAGTTGCGCTGGGGTATTATAGGATTATCTGAAGTCCGAAGAGAGGGGGAGGACACGGTAATCCTCGAATCTGGCAACTTGTTCTATCACCGGGAGGGCGACCATCTGTCCCAAGGAGGTTTCGGTTTGATCGTCCAGAAGTCTCTCGTTAACAACGTTGTAAAGATGGGAGTGTATCGATGAGGGTTGCGTACCTTATACTCAGAATCAACAAACGGTATTCGCTGAAGGTCATACAGGTTTACGCACCAACCTCGGCACATCCCTAAGAGGAGGTAGAGGAAATGTATGAAGATATCTCTAGAGGCATACATTCCTCCAGAACCCACCATACGGTGTTGATGGGAGACTTCAACGCAGAACTAGGAACAAGAGAGAACTAGGAAAAAGAAGGAAGGTGAGCTGAAAGTAGGGGAAAACACCCGGCTGACTTTATGGAGGAAGAGGGACTCTTTATGATGAACTCTTTCTTCCAAAAGCGGCCCCACAGAAAGTGAACCTGGTCGAGCTCCCACGGTTCCACAAAAAATGAGATTGACTTCAGTATGACGACCAGACGACAACTGTTCACTGATGTCTCAGTGACTGCAAGGGTGAAAACTGGCAGCGATCAACGAATGGTGAGAGGCACACTGAACCTAAACGTGAAGTTGGAGAGGTCACGTCTAATGAAGTCAACGCTCCGTCTCCCTCGTGCTCTAATCCAAAGCCTCGGAAACTTTCAGCTCGAGTTACAAAATCGTTTTCAGTGCCTAGTAACTGCAATGAAGTGGACGATATAAATGACAAGCTTGAAAACTGTCCATGCGGTCGGAGCTAACTTCTGTAAGACTCGTCGCAGAAGAACACAAAAACTCCAATCACACTCTTAAGCTCATGGCTGTTAGACGGGAGATGAAGCTGCAGTCGTCAGCAGATTTGACAGCATACAGGCAACTGAATAGACAGATCTTCTAATGCATGCGGCGGGACTTACGCAACTTTAATACAGTTCATATTAAAGAAGCGATTGAGCGGAACCAGGGTTCCAAAGTCTTTGCCAGAGATCTGTTTGTCAGAAAGAGCCTACTGTCGAAGCTGAATACCTAATGTGGCAGCATCGTTTCCGGGACACCTGAGATTCTGAGTGAGATTGAGAGGTTCGATGGGCAGCTCTACACGTCATCATTGCAGTCACACGCAAGTGTGAGTAACGATGCAGTCAGTATGAGCGAGATTAGAATGGCTCTCCATCACCTTAAAAATGGCAAGGCGACGGGCGAGGATGGAATTACAGCGGAGCTTCTGAAAGTGGGTGGAAAACCGGTACTTAAAGTCCTTCAGAAGCTCTTCAATTCCGTCCTCCATGGTGGCACTTCTCCGGAGGCGTGGAGCAGAAGTGCGGTGGTCTTGTTCTTCAAGAAAGGCGACAACGCTCTCTTGAAGAACTGCAGACCGATTTCCCTTCTGAGCCGCGTCTACGTGCTGTTTTCGAGAGTCATAACGAATCGTCCGCACGCAGTTTCTGAAAAGGCTTTAGTACCATAGACCACATACGTACCCTTCGGCAAATTGTACAGAATTCCGAAGAGTACAATCTGCCACTTTGCCTGGCATATGTGGACCATGAGAAACCCTTTGATTCCGTCGAAATATGGGTGGTGCTGCAATCCCTTCAGCGGTGCCAAGTTGACTGTCGGTATATCGAAGTGCTGAAGTGTTTGTACAGTAGGGCTACGATGGCTATCCGAGTACAGAACCAGAGTACGAAACCTATCCAACTGCAGAGAGGTGTAAGACAAGGTGACGTAATATGCCCGTAACTCTTCACCGTTGCATTGGAAGCATTTTCAAGCTACTGGACTGGAAAGGATACGGTATTAACATCAATGGCGAGTACATCACTCACCTACGATTTGCCGAGGATATAGTCATTATGGCAGAATCGCTGGAGGACCTGAGCACTATGCTCAATGAAAAAGGCTTCAGTACCATAGACCACTTATATACCCTGCGGCAGATTGCACAGAAGTCCGAAGAATACAATCCGACACTATGTTTTGCGTATGTGGACTATGAGAAAGCCTTTGATTCTGTCGGAATATGGGCGGTGCTGTAGACCCTTCAGCGGTGCAAAGTTGACTGTCGGTATATCGAAGTGCTGAAGTGTTTGTACAGTATGGCTACGATCTCTTTCCGAGTACAGAACCAGAGTACGAAACCTATACAACTGCAGAGAGGTGTAAGACAGGGTGACGTAATGTCCCCGAAACTCTTCACAGCTGCGTTGGAAGACGTTTTCAAGCTACAGGACTGGAGAGGATACGTATCAACGTCAATTGCGAGTACATCACTCACCTTCGATTTGCCGACGATATAGTCCTTATGGCAGAATCGCTGGAGCACCTAAGCACTATGCTCAATGACCTCAATAGTGTCTCCTAACGGATATGTCTTAAGGTGAACATGGACAAAACGAGTCATGTGTAATGTTCATATCACACCTATGTCGGTGGTTGTTGGGAGCACTTTAGCTCGAGTTATTGACGAATTAGTTTACCTGGGACAAGTAGTCCGACTAGGTAAGTCCAACTTCAATTGACGGATTCAATTCGGCTGGGCAGCGTTCGGAATATTGCGACACATCTTCTCGTCAGGCATACCTCAAAATCTCGAACTCGATTGTACAACCAGTGCGTGTTGCCAGTGATGACCTATGGAGTGCACTGCTGGCCGTATGAGGAAGCTCAAAGTCGCTCAGCGAGCTAAGAAGAGGGCTATGCTCGGAAATTCTCTGCGTGATAAATTTAAGATTGAGGTTATCCGCAGTAGAACCAGAGTAACCGACATAGCCCAACGGATTAGTAAGCTGAAGTGACAATGGGCCGGCCATATAGCTCGAGGAACCGATAACTGATGGGGGAAAAAAGGTTCTCGAGTAGCAGCCTCGTACCCGCAGATGAAGTGTGCGACGTCCCCCCACTAGATAGAGTGAAGACCTGGTAAGATATACAGGAAGTCGATGGATGCAGGTGGCTCAGGACCGTGCTTTGTGGCATTCCTTGGGGGAGGCCGATGTTCAGCAATGGACTTCTGAAGGGCTGTAATGATGATGATGATGATGATGATGACCTAATTGCACAGTGCATACTACCTGTCTGTGGCAAAAAATTAATATATGCGTGGCCACGAGACACCTGCACGCAGTGAACATGATAATTAACAGACTACTAAGAGGATAGGTACTACGAACTTTAACTACGAATGGTATCTTGAAGTGTTGCAGTTGCATTCTTGGGTTGGGATTTATTTATTTAACATATTGTTATACATGATAAAGAGGATATAATATGGTACAACATAAGCTTAATGATAAACTTTACCGTGCATTGTTAACTACACCAAACCGCACACATGCAGTCCGTCTGTAAGAGCCTTGGATGAGAGCAACTTTTAATTACAATTGACAACTTCATACACTGAGTAGGATGGCCATGTTTGACGTAAACTACAAGATATCATGACATTTTACGGAGTATGATAGAGAAATACAACTGCTGTCTACTCGAGGTACTAAGGTGACAACAATTCGGAATAACTTGTGGGGATCACAAACTGCAGGTTACTCAAAGTTTAATGATCCACGGTTTCCAAACGTAAGGCAGTAAGTATAGGCTTACGTCGTGTAGATGCGCAAAACAGTGCATTTCAAAGTGATGTAATATGACATTACATTTTGTACCGAGAACTGTTACATTACACCATGACTCCAAACAAGACGTGAAATGACGCGCCGTTGTAGAAGATAAGATATGCATCATTACATGATATAGTGCGTTATATTACGATGTGATGTGACAATCGCCAAAACGCACTGCCCTCGCTACTCGCTGCTTGATTTTGTTTTCATATTCATTAAGTCGATTTTCCTTCATACTTTATCCCAATCTACTAAATAAATCAAAAAGGCATTCGGACTAAGGACCGGTAATAAATAATTTGCAATATTGATTATTGACCAACACTAAAAATATTGGCGTATTTAAATATCGATTTTATATAAAATGATTGTGATTTTTTTTGTTATATATTGTTATTTGTTTTTAATACCTTACAGTTATTTTTTATTTCCATGATATTTAAATTTTTAATAACAGCTAATAAATCATAATTGTGGTCGTTTTTTTGTCTTCAGACATTCGACAGAGTGATGGAGACAGCACGAGAAATAACTGCATATTAAAATTGAGTAGCGTTTGAATATTTTGGGCAGTAGAGTATACAGTGCCAGAGTAATGAATTAGCCTGTTTCATCCGGAGATTTAAAAAAGATCCGCTAGAGGCAGTACTAGTGGGGGAGGGGGTACATATGTTTTGATTTCCCCACTAACGGTAACGTTAAACGTACATTAAAAAAATAAAATTAACGGAAGATGATGTACCCGGCACAAAATTGATACTTGCAAAAATTCAAGATAATCTTCTCCGGGATTTAAACGATAGTTTGCATGCCGCGGTTTACCTACCTGTTCCAGGTAATAAAAATGTACTCGTAGAAACATTTGTTGTCGGATAGAGTTCGTTTTATTTGTTTACATATACATATGGTTGTTAAAGCTTCCTTTTAAATTTTAAGAATTTAAGAATCCATTGCGAATGGTATTGATAAAATATTTTTTATCGCAATCGCATGAAATTACTCAAACCAGTTCCACATACATCTTTTTCGTTCTTCAAATTGGGCAATTTTCCCATTCGGGGCTATTTCTCGTACCTACTTTCTATTATGCTACGATGTATAATTATGTCACTTCTGCTCCTAATGTTGATACTTTGAACCTAAATAAAACCTTATCTGATGATCTAATTCAAAAGCAATGCAAATAGGAAGGCAATATTGTCTAAGTGATTTTGTTTTAAACATGGAAGTAAATGCGATTGATAAGAGTTATTATTTAAGAGCAGATTTAAAATCTTTCAGAGCAACTGTTACTTATAAAATAAGCGTAGCTCTTGAATTATTAATGCTCAGTGTCCGTGTCCAACATCTGCTTCGAAGAACTGTTCCCATATTATTGCTGTACTTTACAAACTTGAAGATTATACCGTATGCGACTGCTCTGAGTTATGTTCATCCGAAATAAAAGGTGTAACTAGGACAAAAATGTTGACAATAATCCAGACAGTATTTTAACAGCCAGCTATCATACAAAACGTAAACATCCTAAGAAATCGATTGTTAACCTTAATCCAAAAAAAATGGTTAATGACCAAGATAACAAACAGTTTACATGTAGTTTCGTTAAAATAATTCAGAGTAAAGAAGAAGAAAAAAGTGGAACTTCTCGATCTCAAAACATTGGACAAATATTTTTACGTACATAGTTAACTCATTACATCAAAAACGATCCGAGCAAAAATTTCGGAAAAAAAAACACATCTTATTTAATTTTTTTTTTTTAAAATGACCAAGTTTTTTAAAATAATAATAAAATATATTATGAAAAAACGATTTGACTATTAATATAAAAGTCATGTGAAAAAACACTTCGAAATTTTTCGTCATCGATTTTTACGACAACGCATTAACCGATTTTGAAGCGGTTCACAGTAATCGATGTCGTTTCCCATGTTTAAGAGCTGATTAGATTTTGGAATTGATCGTTATTGAACATTTATTTAGATATATTTTTGAGATTTTTCAAAATCGGTCCAAATCGTTTGTGACAGTGTATTGAAAATCTAAGTTTTGTGAAACCCTTACGAACACACATACACACACACACACACTCACACACGCACACACACACACACACACACACACACACACACACACACACACACACAAACACACACACACACAAATACATACGGATATAGTGATACCCTCGTAGTAATAGTCAGAATAGCTTCTTAGGACCTCAAAACGTTTAAGATCTAATGAAACCTCGATTTTTGAAACGGGGTGAAACCAATAACTTAGATAATATTCGTAATATAACGGTTATTTGAAAATCACTGATTTTCATAGCGGGCAGTTAAAAAGAAAATAACTGCATGTGGAATACGTTATGGATTATAAAGCATGAAAACTATGACCTGATGAAAAACTAATATTAAAGTTAAAAATTAACCAGTTAATACTGAGTTTAATTTCAGTCGAATCTGAAGCGATTAAAATCGATGTAAGTAGAACAAAATAGTGGATAATCGAAATGCAGAGATGTGATTCTCTGCCTTTCGATTATCCACTGCATCAGTATGTTAAAAAAATTCACAAGTTCATATTTGTTAAATTTGATTGAAGAGACATCACGCTTATTAAATATGTGTGGAAGGTATTACGTGGATGGATATATCACCCAGATGTGCTCGCTGCGTTAAAGATGCGGGTGCCTAATAATTACGTGTGTTCTCGTCATCGTCCCCCATTACTCCTCGTGCCCGCTGCTAGGACGAAGTTGCTTCAGAATGCACCATTGTCACGGGCTATACACCATGTTAATATCATCTCACGGGATATTGACATATTTGCATGTAGTGAGACGAAATTCATAATTGCAGCAAACAAATGCGTCGAAAATTGTAATGTTTTTAATTAGTATTTTATTTTACCATCAATTTGATATATTTCATACTAGATACCATTATTTATTGGTCAGTAGTTTTCTTATAATTAGGTTAGTTATAGCATCGCATTGGTTTAATAACTGTAATGATGTTATAATTGTGTAATAAATAAATAAATGTGTACCTATTGTATTTTTATTGGAATGTAGTGTAGGTAGCTAGCGCGGGCGGTGATCTTTACAGTGATTACGTCACTCGGGCGCATAGGGTATCCGTGAATTTACGGACGGTCTCGGACAGAATTTTTTTAAATTTTATGAAAAAAATAGCGTTTTTTTTAATTCATTGAATTTACATTTTATAAGTGAAACCAAACCACTGGTTTCAAGGATAACGGTGTTTTCAATAACACCCTGTATAATTTGTGGTGTATAGCCAATCCATATACAGAGTTCAGTGTATGAATAATATACCATGATATAAAGCTATCTTTTAGACTAAAAGCCTTGTAGCCAACAATGTCATGATAAACGGAAAAATCTGTCAGACAGAACTAGTGAAGTTACGGTGTGCAAAATCAGGCTCCGCTAATTAATAACTTTTCTTAAATGATGAGACTAGAAAGTAATAATATAGCGATTCCTCGAATAATCAGAAATAATAACACCAAGGAAATTCTCAAACATTTATTCAAGATTACAATACATTCATTGAAATATTTTGCTATTCAAGTTTAGAGAGCTTTGACGGGCTGCTGCATACGAGCTCTAAGCCTTTGAATGCTAGTGTTCCACAAGGCTACCCCTTTTCTTCTGCGTATATGTTTGATTTTGTGTATTTGTTAGTCAAAGTCTCGGATTTAGTGCTCTAGTTTAAGAAGTCGTCAGAGAATGACTCAGGTGTGTACATTTACACATGAAAGAAAACATGTCATATCTCCTTTTTGTAGGGTGCTCCTCTTGTAGCCTCACCCAGTTTCAGAATTCTCGGCGTTGACATATTGAGTGGCGTCTGGTTCTGTAATCACGTGGGAGTTAAGGCAAAGTAGGTCCTTATAAAGCTTGTGTACTTAGTAGAGTGGGGCGAAATTATATACCAGGCTATCGCTTGCAACTTTGCAGGGCACTTGCTTGGTTTCACATGGACTACTGTTCTCATCTTTGTGTTAAGTGTGGCATCCCAGTACCAGCTTCTTCTAATCGAGCGCATTCAATGGAAAGCGGTTCCAATCGTCGAATATGAAGTTCTTTCCGAACAGCTTTATTCACTGATTGCAAAAAAAGACGTTAAAGAAACGTTGCGTCTCGTATGATCACGTTTTGGGAAGTACTCTGAGGAAATATTCGGATTAATAATTTAAGCTATTAAATCCTATCTTCGTACACAGCAATAGAGCTTTAAATTCCATTGACATCATGTCAATAGTTGGCAGTTCATTACTGCGTGTTTTACCAGAAAATTTCTTCCTTGCACTATCATATGTTTGGCGAAAAAGCCTTAAAGTCTCCTCCTCCTCCTATTCCTTAAAGTCCAATGCAGCAGGTTTTCACGGGCTGTAATTAATACACAACATCAAATGAGCAATTTGCTCATACTTCCTCTTCAATAATATCTTATGTCTAGGCTCAGTAAGGGCCAGTAATGTATAGATACTTAAAGGCTAATTTTTTAGAGCACTCAGCTCAGTAGTTACTATTATAACCGATTTTAAATACATATTTTTTTCGTAAAATATTGATGGCCGAAGCATTTGTCAGTATTAAAGAAAAAAGAGATATCTAGCTTTTTTTTTTTTTGATGACGTAGCCATTTCATACAGTGGTGATCTGTGATGTAACGGTATCTTTTTATATAATCGGTGACTAGTGGTGACGGAATTAGTGCACGCAATTGAGGGAGGGCGGGAGGTGCTCTACAATCCAGGTAAGACACATCATTAGCTGCGTTTGGTAGAAAAAGCGCTAGCAAGCGCTTGTAGGCAAAATGGCGATCGTAAGCGATAAGCGCTGTCAAATCGTAAGTTTTCCTCTAGGACATGAAGTTAGTTTTAACGGGGAACCTAACCTAATTTAAATATTGTTTGTAAAGTATTCATATTAAAAACTTACCAATCATAAATTTTTAATAACATGTATATTGCACAAAACAACTTATAAACTCTACTTCAAAACAAACAAATTAAATAAGCAAAATGGCGGATTGTGTCAGCGCTACTGGAGTTAGCAAACGTGTCCTAGCCGAAAACTGTTTAGTTTAGGGATGATCGATGTTATAGAAACATCGATGATGGCATCGATGTTGATATCGATAGCTTAACATCGATGTTCGATGTTTATCCTACTCAAAACATCGATGTTGGCCGTTATCGATGTTATAGCACATGTCCTTTTTAGTAGGTTAAAATTAAATGTACAAAAAATTTGTAGTGTTTATGAAACTAAATAAATTAATAACGCATTCAGTCATCATCATCATCATCATCATTACAGCCCTTCACAAGTCCACTGCTGAACATAGGCCTCCCCCAAGTAATGCCACGAAGCACGGTCCTGAGCCACCTGCATCCATCGACTTCCTGCATATCTTACCAGGTCGTCACTCCATCTAGTGAGGGGTCGCCCTACACTACGCCTACCGGTACGAGGCTGCCACTCAAGAACCCTTCTTCCCCATCGGTTATCGGTTCTTCGAGCTATATGGCCGGCCCATTGCCACTTCAGCTTACTAATCCGTTGGGCTATGTCGGTCACTCTGGTTTTACTGCGAATATCCTCATTTCTGAGTCTATCACGCAGAGAAACTCCGAGCATAGCCCTCTCCATAGCTCGCTGAGCGACCTTGAGTGTCCTCATACGGCTAGCAGTGAAGGACCACGTCTCAGATCCGTAAGTCATCACTGGCAACACGCACTGGTTGTACAATCTAGTTTTTAGAGATTGAGGTATACCTGACGAGAATATATGTCGTAATTTCCCGAACGCTGCCCAGCCGAGTTGAATCCGTCGATTGACCTCTCGGTCGAAGATGGACTTACCTAGTCGGACTATTTGTCCCAGGTAAACGTACTCGTCAACAACTTCGAGCATAGTGCTCCCAACAACTACCGGCATAGGTGTGACATGGACATTGAACATGATCTTTGTTTTGTCCATGTTCATCTTAAGACCTATCCGTTGGGAGGCACTATTGAGGTCATTGAGCAAAGTGCTTAAGTCCTCCAGCGATTCTGCCATAAGGACTATATCGTCGGCAAATCGAAGTTGAGTGATGTACTCGCCATTGATGTCAATACTGTATCCTTTCCAGTCCATTAGCTTGAACACGTCTTCCAATGCAGCGGTGAAGAGTTTCGGGGATATAACGTAACCCTGTCTTACACCTCTCTGCAGTTGGATAGGTTTCGAGCTCTGATTCTGTACTCGGATAGCCATCGTAGCCCTACTGTACAAACACTTCAGCACTTCGATATACCGACAGTCAACTTGGCACCGCTGAAGGGACTGTAGCACCGCCCAAATTTCGACGGAATCAAAGGCTTTCTCATAGTCCACATACGCCAGGCAAAGTGGCAGATTGTACTCTTCAGTCTTCTGTACAATCTGCCGCAGGGTATGTATGTGGTCTATGGTACTGAAGCCTTTTCGGAAACCGGCTTGTTCGGGAGGCTGGAAGTCGTCGAGTCTGCATGCGAGACGATTCGTAATGACTCTCGAAAACAGCACGTAGACGCAGCTCAGAAGGGAAATCGGTCTGTAGTTCTTTAAGAGAGCGTTGTCGCCTTTCTTAAAGAACAAGACCACCGCACTTCTGCTCCACGCCTTTAGAGTAGTGCCACCATGGAGGACGGAACTGAAGAGCTTCTGAAGGACTTCAAGTACCGGTGTTCCACCCGCTTTCAGAAGCTCCGCTGTAATTCCATCCTCGCCTGGGGCCCTGCCGTTTTTAAGGTGCTGGAGAGCCATTCTAATCTCGCTTAGACTGACGTCCGGGATATCATCGGAATAGTGTCGGATAAGAAACAGTAATTCAAAAATGGGAAAAACTTAACAAATATTTAGTTAATTTGTTTTTTTTATATTCAAATTTTAATTTGTTATATTTTTTGCCTATAATGATGAATATTATTATTTAGATATTTAAATGTTCCTATACTCGTACAATTATAAATCTACGATCTACTATCCTAATTTACGATTTAGACGTAGGTTTTATATTAACTACTCATAGCTCGAAATAAAAAATGATTATAGAGGAAAATTAACAAACTTCACAAAAACAAAATAATGGACTTTTCCGTCACCATTGTTCACACAATTTTTAATCAGGCAGCCCAGGCAGTAAGTGTCCACAGCCGTTTATAAAATGCACTTTGCAGTGAAATTGTCTATGCTCACGATTGCCCAGTGATTTATTCTCATAAACTTCAAGCAAACCATAAACTTATTACCCCAAGCTCAAAAAAAAACAGCTAAATATGATTAAATTGTGTAGATACATATTGTTTCGAAATTATGTGTGTATACACAGCAAGGGAAAAATAATTAATTTGAATGTCTATTTATGTTGAATAGTTATAAGGCGACAGCCGATAACGACACCACAATAACAAAGCGAAAGCAGTTACAACAGTGACATCACACTCGACGGGGAGTTTGACACATCATAATGATAGTTTTTTAGGTGATCGATGCATTTAGGAATCCTTAATTATTCAAAATTTTAAACCTTTAATAGGAGATGAAATATTTAGTTAATATTTATTTCGTGGGTTCACAGTTCGTTTTGTTCACAAGTTCTTATTAATCGATTATTGGATCATTGACATTAAACATCGAAACATCGATGTTGCCACATGTCAAACATCGATGTTTCGATGTTTAATGTGTGGTAACATCGATGTTAAAACATCGATGTTTCAATTTCTAACATCGATGATCATCGAACATCGATGATCATCGAACATCCCTAGTTTAGTTTCGCCATTTTGCTTACAAGCGCTTGCTAGCGCTTTTTTCTGCCAAACGCACTCATTGTATTTAATTGAGTGAATGGTTGCGAATTAAATTTTAATATCTTTATTATAAACGGTGAATAATCAGTTTTTACGTTAACCGGTTTTACAACGGTTAATTTAGTACACACCACTATACAACACTGATGTCATCCATCCGATGAACATTGAATTAAATAACTCATAATCTTTATTGTTTATTAATCTAATTGTGCTCTATGTGATAACACAAAATTTCATATTTCAGTGAAAGACTGTAAGAGGCTTAAAGCATTACCGTAATAAGTTTTGTGGAAATAAAAGATTCCTTTGTATCCTATAAAAGAACCACTGAGTTAATTTCCGTGCTCATTGCGTGGGATGTTTACAATTCCATAATTTATTTTCATATTTTATCAACAGTAAGTAGTATACATTTTATTGAGTAACGTTTTGAGATAAAATTTCTATAAGTCATTTTCTCCTTATTGAGTAGGTTGCATTGCCCTTGAATACACAGGTATTTTTTTTACTTTCAGAAGACCATGACTCCACAGCTTATCCACAAACTGTAGATTTTGTAAAAAGTTTATGACTACAGTACCATGTCAAGTACAGAGCAAAGTATATTGAACTCAATGCAACAATTATCTGTGCAACCAAGTAATAGTGGTCATCCTGAAAAACCAACTCAAGTTGTGTCTCCAGCTATTAATAGAAGTCAACCTTCCCCAGCATCTAAACTCACACCGGTTAAATCAGGCACGGTATCCCCTGCTATTGCAACTATTGATCGTCTTTTAAGCTTGGGTGCCAGTGTTCCTCCACCTCCTCCTGTCATAACCAGACCTGCAGACATGGATCCACATACCATGGAACAGCTTCGAGCTGTTAAAGAAATGTTAACAGCTCAGGAAGAGGAAGCTCAAAGCTTAAGGGATATTAATAGAGAGTTACGTGACCGATTAGAAGAGTGTGAAACAAAAATTAAGAAATTAACTGAACAAAACGAAGAGTATGCAGAGAAGGAAAAGGCTCTGTCACAGCGTGTAGCAGAAAAAGTGCGAAATAATAAGCAAATGAGTGTTGTTATGGAGGAATATGAACGTACCATATCTTCCCTCATAGGTGAAAGAGAAACTGAAACAAAAAGGTGGACAGATGAAAGAGCTACGTTACTCAGAGAACGTGATGAAGCTGCAGCTCATTTAGCATCCATGGAACATGCTTTTAATGATGTTCATACTAAATATGAAAGATGTAAAGTAATTATCCAAGGATATAAAAGTAACGAAGAAACCTTGAAAAGAACAGTTGAAGAGAATAATGATGCCATACAGAAATTGGAAGCTAGGTATGAAACATTAAGACAACATGCTATGCAGCAACTAAATAAAGCCAATGCAGAACTTGATTCCGTAAAAAAAGCTCATCAAGCTGAAATTCTTAAATTGAATGCCATGCTTAAGAAGAGTGAGGTTCATGCTTCTTCTTTACAGGAATCTTTAGCACAAAAAATTAAAGATAATGAAGAACTTACAGCTATTTGTGATGAATTAATTAATAAAGTGGGGTAATTGACCACAATAATACCAATTGACTATATACACTACATACTCATAAAATTTTTATTTACCTTACATGCTTTGCTAAATATTAGACTAACAACATAATATTACAAAAGCGGGCTAATAATGCTTAAATACTTACATAGATAATACTGCTATCATCTATAATATCTTTTCCATTCTTTGTTTCTTGGTATTTTTAACGATAAGTGCAATCAGTTTGTGTCAGTGTTTTTTTTTGTACACTTGTGTAATTAAATATTTTTAATTTTTTTTTTATATTGTGACAATTGATCTTTGTTAATTTCTTATGTTATCGATAACTGTAAAATCTTATATTATTGGTGCTTATAATGTATTTAAAATTGGCCATCCATAGTTTCCACAGAAATTTTCAACAACACTTGAAAATATTTACTGTTTTATTAATACATAAATAGGAAAGATCAATAAACCATTATTTATCTAATTGTGAGAAAGTACACTTTAAACTCACACTAATTAAAGTCAAACAGTGTACTGCTTTGTTTTTCTTTTCAATAGATTTAAATAAACGAGTTAAAATGATAATCATTATATTTAAGATTGTCTGACTGCACATCCTGCTAGTGAATAAATTTTGTTTGGAGTACTGATTTGAGAGTACTAGAACACTAGCTGCCATAATAGTTATGATTTGAAATTTTATTTCTTAAAATATAAGGTAGTACAATATGTATGTATTTGTTTATTTTTATTTTGTTTTGTGAATATTTTATGATTCTAATGGCTAAATACTCAAATGCTTCTTAATTTTAAGATGTTAAGTCACATGTGTCAGTCACTTTAGACTTAATGAAATAGAGAGAGAGAGCATGAGACTTAATTGCATATTAAAATTGGAGCAGCATTTGGGTATTTGGGCATAGTAAGTATAGTGATAGTTGAGAGGAAGGCATCAATGTAGAGTATTATGATGAATTTAATAATGCAAGAACTAGAATTTAACTTAATTAATCCTTCTAGTCTTCAATTTATTAGCCACCCAAGTTAATTCATTAACCTACTGCTTTGGCGAACTAGTTTGCTATAAAAAATATAAATACACTTCACTGGTTTTCTAGTTTAAAAATTACGAAAGAGAATGTATGGAAAATATTATTTTATGCACTTACAGCTCTCTCATCTAATAACAATATGATAAATAATATTAAAGATAAAAGTTATTGTTAGTATTTTTTTATGCTACATTTATACCAAAAACTTAGATACATTGTTACTATGTATGATCATTATTATTAATAAGTAATTATTAATTTATTAACAGAAGAAATGAGCATCTAGTGTATGTGTGCCTTTACAGAGATTAACCTTCACCATCCATTTAGTCTGTTACATAATTTTTAATCAATTATTACATAACTTTCATGAGATTGGTAATTGTAATATTTTTAGCTGGTATAAATTAATCTAGATTATAACATTATAGTGTCCACTCTGAAATAAGCAATATTATCAGTCATTTTGGAGCTAAAATAAACACAGTATTGTCAAATCCTTAAACAATAATTTGTCTAAGAATGAATTATTTGTGTAACTGGGATATTCTGCTAATGTTGCAGTATTAAATGACAGAATATACAACATTGTACCTATATTTTTATAATGAAATAATTCCATATTTTGTTTATTTTCACCTTAATTTAAAAATTACAATCTGTTGAATATATATCTGTTGATCATATAGTTTCATGAAAACATATTATTGAATTACTTACACTAAAGATGTTCAACATTCCACATTATTATTATTTTTGTAGATCTTTTTTATAAGAAATTCTTCATTGATTTATAAAACTTATTTTATTCTTATTTAAGTAAAATTATCGTATATTACCCATTTGCTTTTAGGCTACCCAAAAATTGGCCTACCTAACATGCTGAATGAATATTTAATATGTTTTCACTTATTTTAAGTGTAATTTTATAGGTATCATATTAGTATTTTTTTATGATTTAAATATTTTATATCATGATGTTTATTTATGTGAATAGAATGAGAAAATAAATTGATAAATATTTTGTATCTATTACATGTATTACTTTTTTACCTGTTTTTCTATTTAAAACTTGGAATAAACATCTTCCATGTTGTTTTTTGTATTTACAGATTGTATGAGTGAGTATTACACACTGGTTGAGAATGAATTTCACAAGCCTTAGGGGAGATTTTTCAATTGTCAGATTAATTTTAGTCTTAATATACAACATAAACAAATTAAAAATTACAGTTATTTAAATGAAATAGTTCAGTCGTTTAAATTTTAGATTCATTTATTTTCTTTTAAATCAAATAACGGTTATAGTTTATGTGATTGATAACTTACGATTAAAAAATCAGCCCTGAATAGTATGAGATTTAATTCGAATCCTTACATGCGAAATCTACATTAGTGCTCATAATGTAATCTGAGCTTTTATGTAAAAATAAATGGTTTACGAGGCTATTACCTGTAAATGTAAAAGTAAATGGCGAAAAAACATACGTGTTACTATGTTTCAATTTCATATTAAAGGAATATTTTTGCTTTGATATTTTTTTTACTTTTCTTTGCCAATATTGTTATTAGTATTATTTTATTGAAGAGGAGGCAAACGAGCATACGGTTCATAAATGTAAGTGACTACCACCGCCCATGACCAACCGCAACACCAGGGGAATTGCGGGTGCGTTGCCGGCCCTTTAGAAAGAAGTAAGCTCTTGAAGGTCCCCTGGTCGTATCGGTTCGGAAAAATCGCCGGTGGTAAATTATTCCACAGAGAGGTCATACGCCGAACAAAACTCCTAGTGAAACGTACAGTGGTGGACCGCTAAGGATCCAGATGGTACCTACCTAGGCTGCACTAAAAGTATCGGGAATGGAATATTTTCACTGTTCCTGTCATATTAAAATCTTTTAATTGAAAACTCCTTGGTTTTAAAAATCGAATACCATTTATTTATTTAAAAAAAGATTCTCGGTCTTGTCACAAGGTTTTGTCAAACTTGTTTAGTCGTTGAGAAAATGGAATTGACTCGAGAAACTTCAAGAGCGATGATTTATTATGACTTTCGGAGTGGTTTAAAACAAAAACAGTGTGTTGACCGGATGATTTCTGCATTTGGTGATGAAGCCCCATCCAAAAGCACAATTTATCGCTGGTTTGCTGAATTTCAACGTGGACGTGTCAAGCTCAGTGATGATCCCCGTCAGGGTCGTCCAAAAACTGCTGTCACCCAAGAAAACGTTGATGCTGGGCGTAAGCTGATTGAGGAAGATCGACATGTGACATACCGCGAAATTCAGGCAACTTTAGACATTGGCATGAGTCAAATACAAATAATCTTGCATGAACAATAAGGTGTAAAAAAGTTGTTTTCCCGATGGATACCGCATTCGCTCTGTGAAGAGCAAAAAGCGGCTCGCGTTACTTGGTGCGTCAGAACTCTCGAAAGATTCCACGCAGGATCCTCAAATGCTGTATACAACATCGTCATTAGGTGACGAATCCTGGATGTACGCGTACCAACCCGAAACAAAAACCAGTCACGAGTTTGGGTGTTCGAAAATGAGTTAAAAAAGCCAACAAAAATTGTTCGTTCACGAAGTGTTGCAAAAAAAATGGTGGACACGTTTGTCTCCAAAACCGACCATGTTACGACTATTCCTCTTGAGGAACAAAGAACGGTTAATGCAGAATGGTATGCTAACATTTGTTTGCCACAGGTCGTTTCTGAACTCCGTAAAGAGAACTGCAACCGCAGCATCATCCTCCATCACGATAATGCGAGTTCTCACACCGCACGCAGAACAAAAGAGTTTTTAGAGCAAGAAAGCACAGAGTTATTAGACCATCCGCCGTACAGCCCCGACCTAAGCCCTAATGATTTCTATACTTTCCCTAAAATAAAGAATAAATTGCGTGGACAGAGATTTTCATCACCTGAAGAAGCTGTGGACGCCTACAAAACGGCCATTTTGGAGAGCCCAACTTCCGAATGGAATGGTTGCTTCAATGATTAGTTCCATCGTATGGAAAAATGTGTCAAATTTCGCGGAGAATACTTCGAAAAGCAATAAATAAATTTTGAAATAGTAATCTGTCACTTCCTTGATTCCCGAAATTTTCAGTGCCGCCCTCGTATCGGGAGGTTTGCCGCGTAGTGCGTTCATGAAATTTGGCGGCTGGAATTAATCCAAACAATTCCTGACAGCACTCCCCGTGATAGATGCTATAAAATATGCAGAGATGCAACATCTCTTTGCAGTGAATCAAGCCGATCGCAAAGCATTCGGTCGTCGACGATTCGAGCCGCTCTGCGCTGGATGCGGTCAAGTGGAAGGAGCTAGTGCTTGGGAGCCCCAGTCCAGAGATGGGAACAGTATTTCATGTGCGGCCGAACCTGCGCTTTGTAAAGTTGCAGGCGGTGTGCCGGCATGAAATACTGTCCCGCTCTGCTGAGCACGCCAAGCTTTTTAGAAGCCAATTTGGCCTTCTCTTCCAAGTGACCACGAAACTGCACGTCACTCGATATGTCGACGCCGAGGGTTCCGATACTGGCTGAGGCAACAAGGAGAGTGCCTTGACACTGAGGAGATACGACAAGAATTAGAATTAGTCACCCCCAATCCGAGACTTTGTTCAGCAACGACTCAACTTCAGACACAAGTTTGTCCTGGTACTCGGAGACGTTTTCGGTCTACAACGACCTTGATGCTCCGATCTGTAAGAAAGCTGGTGATCCAATTGCACAATTTCTCGGGAAGCCCATAGAAAGGGAACTTCGAAAGAAGCGCTTTGTGCCAAACGCGATCGAAGGCCTTCGCAATGCCCAAACTAACGGCCAATGCCTCCTCCTTGGACTCTACTGCAACCGCCCATCTATGAGTCAGGTAGACCAGAAGATCACCAGCTGATCGACCACGACGAAAACCGTATTGGCGATCACTAATCAGCTGGTGATTCTCAAGGTACCTCATGAGCTGGCAATTTACAATGGATTCCATTGTTTTGGAGAACAAATCCATCCAGGTTTCGATACAGTCTGTTGAGCTTGGATACCCTTTCAACATGACCTTTTTTGCACGTTCTGGTCGTAGATGGTCTATTTTTTATCACTAGTGATCAATCTTATAAAAAAACGGTTCGATTTCATTATGTTTCAATAGAGAATCGCAAGTGAGTACACGACTCTTTAGGTTTCTTTCAGTGAGCTCGTGTGGTACTCAATATTCGAGGCTTTTTGTATATGCCAGACTTTTCCAAATGGGTCAAAATTATGTTTCGGTCAATCCTCAATTCCGCGGCTATGCTGTAATTACTAATGTGGTGATTACTCGTATGTTCAACTTTTTCAAAAATTACATCGACTTTATCCGTATGAGGGCGACCAGAGCGAGCTGATCTTTTGATATAAAAATTTCCAGACTGAAAATGCTTGATGCTTGTGCTACTCTCACTGACTCCGCGTACACAATAAAAACCCTTAAAGGTGATGGTCTACTTAATTGAAGTATGAAATAAAACAACTAAAAAAGGAAAATCTTAAGTTTGTAGATCTATATACTTATATTAAAGTATTAAAACGTCACTTACGAACTTTTCATTTGAAAATATTTGTTTTTGCTGGCAATATTTAGATATCTTCGTATGTAAATTCAGTAGGTACATTGTGTAATGAAATATGACAAGGCTTTAAGTCAATAAACTATATAAGTAGATATAATTATATCGATCTAACCTAACCTAAGTCAATGTAAAATTCTTAAGTTTAAGTCAATATAAAAGTCACTATCTGTGGTCACAACCATGTATCGGACTTAATATTTTAATTTAATTTTGATTTAAATAAAAGATTACTTTAAGTAATAGGTACATTTATTTACATTTTATACAAGGGCAACTGGTCAGCAACAATTAGACTACAAGAGTCAAGTTGCTACTATTTTTATAACTTTTTTCTCAAAATTTTGTATGTATCTCTGCTAATAAGGTAGCTTACAGCGGATATTACAGTTGATGCCGCAGTTACTCCACAGAGGACTTCCAAAGCTGGGTGATGGACGTAGTCGAATACCGGTGATGCGAGAGTAGTGCCCACCTGAGAATAAAACGATATATTATGTACTAGTTCTAGAATCAAATGAACGAAATTAAGACACTAAATGCTTTTATTGTTAATGTAGGATTCGTTTTTGTAGAAGAATAAACAGAATTTCACTGTAAACAAAATTAGGCTAGTGCTTCCCCATTCATTGCCTCCCGTGAATAGAAACACATTACCCTCATGCCGTCCTACATTTGAAGGCGGCGGCCGTCCCAACGGCGTCTAAGGCATCTTACTAAACCATCCGCCAATCGGCGGCTTCGGCAAGATGTAATAGAAATCGACGTGAACTATGTTTTTTTATTTGTTTTTAAGCAGAATGTATCGTCCACTGAATGGGTGTGTTCTATGCGAGTAATTAGAAAAAATATAATAGTAATTTGTTAACGACCGAAATAATAATGCAGTGTCAAGGTGACCTACTTCTTCATTTATTACAGAATATTATTACCTATATATATTTCAATTTTTATCCAAGTCAAATGCTATGAAATATATCAAAAAACAAATGCTATTATGGCTTTTTTAAAAGTCAGGCAACAACAACCTTTTTTAACCTTACAAAAGTCACTTTTCAATTTTCTTAGTAAACTTCATAAACATATTTATTTTGAGACTAAGTTTAGATTTTGGAAAAACTTAACGGTTATCTCTTCAGTGTTTTCGCTTCTTAATGGTCAATAAATTATCAAAACATTGAGTGAACAAGAAACACTTATCGACTTCTTTTGTTTAAAATTTGTGTTTTATGGCCCATCCAATTAGCGCAGTAGTTCACCTCGAAGCGGTACCTATCCTTTGATCCATCTATTTCGGCGTGTGCGATGCTGTCACTACTTCAAAAAATACGCAGTCCCAAAATCATTTTTTGCGCTTACTCATGGTCAAGACTATAACGGATAAAATCTTGATTGGTTACAAATCCAAAACAAGAAAATAATCAAAATAATATATTTCAATTCACGTGATTATACCACTGCCAACTGTATGCTACAAACGACTTCAATTCCACCCTGTATAAAAACGCCTATTTATAATTTTCTAAGTTGTTAGCTGACAGATAGTGATTTTCATTCTCATAACATGAAAAGATTGATAAACTCTGATTATTTATTAAAGGCGTCAATGGGCGGCTTCGGCAAAAAAAAGGCCTTAAAATCAGCATTTTTTAGAATCGCTGATATCCACAAGCCATTCAGAGTATAGCTAGATTATTGTAAAATGTAGCATAAAAAATATTAGGCTTTTATTATTTTTGTTTGAGAAAATTAGCTTTGAAAGTAGTACGTCGATGGGCATCCTCGATGTGTGAATAAAGACTGTCAGGCCGCCCATGGGCGCCAGAAGCATTGAATGGGTTAAGGGACTGACTACAATGCCCACACTCGATGTGCGCGTATGTAATTGTATCTTGTCCCCACGTATATTTATTGTCTCAACAAAATAACATTACCAATAAAAGCTGTATCGCAGTGTTGACTTTGCTTATCAATGTGGGCGCAAGTTGCGCCGTCGCATGCGTCACGTCGAAATATCTGCTCAATGTCCTCTGCAAAAATGTTAATGTCTCATTTAGTATGTTATGGGTATATAGAAGTGGCAAGATTTTACAGTTGCCACTAACATACATGAATATCAATAATTATAAGAAGCCATAATAAAGAGTAACTGACATAATAACCCGATAGATCATAAAGCTGAAGTGGCAATGGGTCAGCCATATAGCTCGAAGGACCGACGTCGAGTGCAACCTGATGAAAAGAATAAACAAACAGGAGTGGCTCAGGAGAAGCTTATGAAGTTTATGTTCAGTGGTAGAATTGTGATAGTAATTAATAATCTTTAATTTTTATAATATTTCACTATAATAGAAGTTCCACATTTTTTTTTCTTAATTTATCTGTACCATGCATATCTGAGTATATTTTTATGTAAATTTTACAGTACGCGAACAATCCCGCTGGTATCAATGGAATTGTTAATTGCAATTTTAAGTGCTGATAACCCCGTGTGAAAAACTGCACGTTTGAGAAATAAAAAAAAAGTTGAAAATATGTGAAGTCCGCCAACCCGTATTGGGGAGCGCGGTAGATATTTTCTTGCCCTAAAGGAGGCCTGTGGGACGGATTATATAGGCTGTATCTTTACATTTACATGACTAAACAATATCAACAACTCAACCAAGAGACTGTCTCACGTATTACATATTATGATATATTCAGTGGTCTCATAATTTTTAAATATATGAGGGTAACAATTAGAACACTAACAATAAGAGCTACCACGTCTCATAAAATATACGACATGGTAAGACCACCTGCATCCATCGATGCAGAAGGACTTAAACCCCAAACATGCCTCAAATAGTCAATCGGAAAATAGGAAGGACGCACTATCCTGAACTTCCCAGATTCCCATTACGAAGAAAAAAGTTGTATCATCACTTGAAAAAATTCTTTCCTTCCAACTCGAATCCCATTCCTTTTTATTCGACGATTCTTCGGCCCATATGGCTGGATCATTGAAATTTCAACACATTGCTATAATACTTTGCGATATTACCACTTTGCTATAATAATAAATCAATTTATTCGTAAGAAATATGGTACAAAGATGTTCGTGGGATTATGGGGAAACTCGACAGATGTAAATCGTGCTTTTGTATACGAGCAATTTGTGGCGTCGGGCCGCTCGTTTCTTGCAAACCACTATTTAAAAAATTAGGTGTTCTTACGCTTATCTATGTACATTTTTGAACTTTCAATATTGGTAAAAAAAGTATCCTCTATTTTTACTAGATTAAAAGATACAGTAAAATATAGTACCAGATACCCAGATAAAATTATTTTGCCTTCATTAAAAACTAGTCTTTACTAAAAAATTGTTATATGATGGCTATTCAAGTGGCTTAATAAAATCCCAAATGAAATACGACAATTAGTTTATAATAGATTTAGACGTAATTTATTAAAGTGGCTTTTGTAAAAACAATTTTATTCGGTAAATGAAGTGCTAAAAATATAAGAACGTTTCTATTGACTGTTAAACGCTGTTTCTTCTTTGAACGTGTTTTATAGGATTAATATCAAAATTGTACACTGATGCACATTTAATTTTACATAAATATTGTATATTCTAAGCATAAGTTTTCATAAACCAAAATTGGTGAAATATGCGATACATTATTATTTTATATGAACATCTTTGTACCCTATTCCTTACGAACAAATTTATTTATTATATGTTGCTTATATCTAAATCATAATATAATCAAACAAGAAAAAGAAATTGTACGTTAAAAACTGATGTCAATAACCCGTAATAAAGGAATATTAGCAGAGATATTAGTATTAATCTGGTCAATAAATTATTTAAAATATTACAGTTATCAAATAAGTATTATACTGTCAAGTGCGGAGTGAGTAAAAATGACGATAAGGATGAGAAATTAATGTATAATACACACACACACACACACCCACCCACCCACACACACACACACACACACACACACACACACACACACACACACAGACATAAATTAAAGTAATGTCGTTCAAAGCTCCTTCGCAGAAGTCTTTAATGCTTGCAGATGTCTTATGTCGATTTCGTAGAAGTCACTTTCTGGAGTATAATTCGCCATCGCGTTCCCGAAATAATTAATTCTCACCTAGTACCTGCCGAGGAAACTGGTTCGAGGCACCGCCTCCTGACAGTGGTGGCCAGTAACCAAATGTGAATACGTACGGAGGATTAGTGAGCAGTGCGACCGATCTGTAGGGTGAGTTCCCGGTGGAGGGGACCCAGCTAGCTTACCTGCAAATGGACGGCAACTGAACTAAAGTTACAGTCTATTTTTATGACTAACATAGCACTGCCAGAGCAAGTCAGTTATGCCGTTCATTATGACTGTGAGAGGATTTTTCCCAGCCTGAATGGTTACAAGGACTTCCTGGAAAAGACAGATAGCGGCAGCCATTGTTGTTGCTCTATCTGTAGAGGACACTTTCCACTCATTATATATACTTCACAAATTTTTGTCACCAGTATCATTGTGCTGGGCCTTTCATGCCATTTAAGTCTCTACTTTTACATTATGCAGCTCTGCCTGTTGTTACGCCCTTTCATTTGGTGGATATATTCAGGTTCATGGCTAAGCTCTGAGTAATTTCCTCAGTGTCGATCCCTTCTGGTAAACCGTGTATGGCAACTTTTACAGGCTCATCAAAATGAATTTAATAAATAAGGCATACACTTTTTGTACGGTGCAAGAAACGGCGAGAATGTATTGCTCTGGGCGCAATGAAGCCACTCCTGAGTTGGAAAAGCTTGAGAATTTTTCAAAAGAACTATTTGTGTCAAATCACCTGGATACCTCAAATGGAGAAAAATATATAAATTGTTTTTGCACGTGACCTCATACGGAACAGATAAGAGTTCTCGCCATGCCTAGCTTTTCATCCATGGTCACAATGCAGTTGGTTTCTCTATGTCTCATTACGGATTGTTATCCCGGATTTTCTCCACAGTTTTTCAACCGTATGAGTTCCTATAGAGTGGAATAACAGCTACAATTCGGCAATGGCTTATAACACTCTTTTGACGTTGCAGCGCTGTTAGCTGCAGGTTCGAATCCCGCATGGAAGTACAAGTAATTAATCGTACGGCATACAATATTATTATTCCTGGTTTGGATGTTTGTACTAGTGCAATTTATGTATGTAAACTGCTTTCACAATTCAGGTGAAAATCCTCGTGTGGCAGTAAAACAAATTTCGATAGCATAATATGTGCCAGACATTATCACATATGTTGTAGTGCAACATGATGGACATCTATACACACGATAGCACCTAAATAGATTAAGTACGCAAACCAATCAAAACACTGTTGTTTTACAATGCCAAGACCAAATTCATTTACTGAAATTATTGAATACTACTCTCCTTTACAAGCTCTAGAGGAATAACAACAAACAAGATAGCCGATCAGATGACTTTGACATAATCGTCCAACATGTTACATTAGTCGAATCTTATACTGTTCAAATGATTTCAAGTTCTACCCACACTTTTTTATTTTCTGTCTACTGTCTTAGGCAAGTTGATATCCTAAAGTAAAATTTTTGAGCTGTTAGTACTTATGACTTCCTCTTACACATAGCACTGTTTTGGTAACCATCTATGCTCACTTTGTGTATGACTGTGGTGGTATCATAATGATTTCTTATATTTACACGAACACTACACATTGATTAAAAATTTTAAACTACTTTTACGGATTTTATCGTGCTTAATTAAGAGTTAATTAAGAGTGTTTAATTATGAGTTATTGAATGTGATAAAATCTGTAAAAAACGTTCTAATCAATGTGGTGATATCATAACCATGTTTCCCACTATGTGCAGCATCGGCAGTCAATATTGAGTCCTATTTTCAAATACTACATGCTGTCTTGCATCAGGATAGTTCCATGCACAACACAATGGCGAGCTATTGGTGCAACCTGGGGATACTGAGAGCTATGACTCATGCAAAATACCACCATGCTCATTATACTATGCACACTCCAACATGAATTAACTATGCATATTGCCTAAAACTTTGAGGTTGTATATTTTATATCCCATTAAAGTAAATTACTCACATTTTCCAGAATTAAAAGTATTGCAATATTTAACTTAAGTCAAAAAGTTTCGAACAATGACATTTACAGTAAAATTGTGTCAGTACTTTTTTTGTAAAAATTCTAATAAAGTCAAACCATATGTTTTCTAATACTAATATTTCAAAATATTGTAGTTTCCAGTCAATAAAAAAACTTAAGATTCTTAAAAACCACATCATAATCATTAGTTTTCACATGATAATTTGAGACATAGGTTCTGTACAGGCCTATATCTTATCCCAAGAGTTATAGAGTATATAAGTATATTAGTTATATAAGGAATATTTTTAAGGTACACACAACTTCTCAACCAACTTCATAATTATAATAATATACTACACAACTTGGCCAAAACAAATAGGTGCATGACAGGAATGCGGTTTTGGTGCCTGCATTCTGCCTCTATCCCCGAGCTAGCCCTAGTGACCAATCCGCATTCAGGTGTTCTCTCCCTAGTTCTAATGACGTCTTAGCTGTCATGCACCTAATTGTTTTGATCACGTAGTATTACTTATATATAATAAAAAAATAAGAAATTATTAGTTTGCTTTTAGAGCCTCATATGTTATTTAATATGTAATTAAAAAACTTACAGGAGGAGGTAAACTCTTATATCTGATAACAAAGCCAGCTGCCACCAATGCAACATCTCGTGCCACTATCAGCAATGTCAGGGAAAGTGGTATCAATTCCTGCCATGTTAAGCAGATAAACAGAGTAGCTACCAAAACTTTATCTGCCATAGGATCCAAAAAGGAACCCATTTTTGAAGACTGATTTTTCCATGTCCTAGCTATCCAACCATCAAGCTGTAAAGAAATCATCATAACATCATCATTTCAGCCCTTCATAAGTCAACTGCTGAACAATCTTACAATGCTATAAAGGGTGGTCCTGAGCCACCTGCATCCATTGACTTTCTGCATGAAATTATAAAGTATAAATTGAAATATTTTTTTTATAAAACAGTGACAAATGATCTTATTTACTACTTGATGGTAAGTGGCTACTGCAGTCCTTAGACACTAGCAGCCACTTCAAACATAAAAGGTTACAGATGCTTTGTTGTCACCTCTGAAGACTAAGATAGTATGCATTATCACCTCTATGCATCCCAGCCTGTAACTACACTGGCTCTCTATTTCCTTCAGAGTTTTGGTGGAAACTTGGCCGATGACAGACTGTCGCTCCTGTTTTGTCACTTGAATAATGGTTTGAAGTGGATTTTAATTCGTAAAAATGATGTGATTTTGTTAATTGCTATTTGCAACAGTGGTATCTACCATGACAGACATCTAGGCCGGGAAGGAGTCTTCCTACCTATATATATATATATATATATATATATATATATATATATATATATATATATATATATTATATACCAGATTATTAAATTAAATATTTTACTTACCAGATCAGTAACTCCAGCAAATGCTAATAAGCCTAGAGCTAAGTTATAGTCATCTTGAAGAATTACATATCCTAGATATGGTGACATAGCTATTCTTGCTACACACAATATATTTGGAACAGTAAACACATTTTCTCGCTAAAATAAAATAATTTATATTTAGTTACCGTAATGCAAAAGTAATGCAAAGGGTTAAATTATCAATATTTCAGTAAAAATACCTCTACAACTTCTTCTATTTTTTCTCTTACTTTAGTCTTAGTTTCATGTATATCTTTCATGATATGTTCCTTCTTTACTCTTATTTTTTGCCCAGTAATTTCCTTCTGTTGCTTGATGTCTTTTACTAATTGAACACCTTTTTGTCGGATTCGATATTCAGTTTCTTTTATTTGTACCTTTCTTTGCTCAAAAGCATCTTTGAGCTCTTCAGTCTTCTTTTCCAAACTTAGAAAGTGTTTTTTACTATCAGATGAATAAACACACACTGTTGCTGTTGATGAAAGTTTTAAATGATATTTAACTGGATTCCGTTTATATCTATCTAAAAGAGTGTGTACCTTTGATGTACTGCACGGCTTAGAACTATTGAAGTAGCAGACGTGATTGCGGCATAAAGTTTGAACCTGTTTCACAATGTTAAGTGCTTGTAACTTCATGATTACTATGTTTATATGTTCTACTAAATAAAATACACTATAAATGAGAAAATATTAATTACTTCTCAAATGAGAAGTTAAATAGTTTTATTGGGTAATGGGTTATCACAGTTGATGTTGGTATTCTCTATTCTCGTGCTTAGTATCTTTTTATTTTATAATTAGAGGTTGGTTGTTGTTGTTGTTGACAAGTTGACAACCTCAGTGACAACTAGGGATCCGCAAAAAGTGTCAGTACCTGATAAGTATCGATACTTCTAGTTCAAAATTTAGTATTTTTGTACTTGATTCTTTTATTAGAGTAATATAATAGGTGTCGATCGTAGACAGAGAAACCTATAGACAAATTGACGCCTTATTTGGCATTCGCACACGAAAAAGATAGATTTATGCATACGTCTTGCATAGAAATGAGATAGAGCGGTGTGATTGTTTGTCCCTTTCTTTTTTTTGTTTAGCAAACTCTACAGTTTGCTAAACAACTTTAACAGCGTAGCGATTTAAGGAGTTTACAAGTTGGTTTAAGTGAGAAAAAAGTGTTTTGTGAGCTTAAGATTGGTGAATCTTGTTCAGTTCAATTCTTAGAGCAATTAAAATTTTTATCTAAATGTGTTTAAAAGTCATAAAGATTATTGTATAACCTAAAAATTTGTTATCGTCCTTTCTCACTCGAGGCCACTCCGATCATTAGTCTATAGGTTTGCTGAATTTCAAAGTGGACGTGTCAAGCTCAGTGATGATCCCCGTCAAGGTCATCCAAAAACTGCAGTTACCCAAGAAAACGTTGATGCTGTGCGTAAGCTGATTGAGGAAGATCGACATGTGACATACCGCGAAATTCAGTCAACTTTAGACATTCGCATGAGTGAAATACAAATAATCTTGCATGAACAATTAGGTGTAAAAAAGTTGTTTTCTCGATGGATACCGCATTCACTCTGTGAAAAGCAAAAAGCGGCTCACGTTAGTTGGTGCATCAGAACTCTCGAAAGATTCCACGCAGAATCCTCAAATGCTGTATACAACATCGTATCAGGGGACGAATCCTGGATATACGCGTACGAAACCGAAACAAAAAACCAGTCACGAGTTTGGGTGTTCGAAAATGAGTTAAAGCCAACAAAAAATGTTCGTTCACGGAGTGTTGCAAAAAAAATGGTGGCCACGTTTTTCTCCAAAAACGGCCATGTTACGACTATTCCTCTTGAGGGACAAAGAACGGTTAATGCAGAATGGTATGCTAGCATTTGTTTGTCACAGGTTGTTTCTGAACTCCGTAAAGAGAACTGCAACCGCCGCATCATCCTCCATCATGACAATGCGAGTTCTCACACCGCACACAGAACAAAAGAGTTTTTAGAGCAAGAAAACATAGAATTATTAGACCATCCGCCGTACAGCCCCGACCTAAGCCCTAATGATTTCTATACTTTCCCTAAAATAAAAAATAAATTGCGTGGACAGAGACGAAAACGGCAATTTTGGAGACCCCAACTTCCGAACGGAATGGTTGCTTCAATGATTGATTCCATCGTATGGAAAAATGTGTCGAATTTCGCGGAGAATACTTCGAAAAGCAATAAATACATTTTTAAATATTAATGTTGTGTCACTTCCTTGATTCCCGAAAATTTCAGTGCCGCCCACGTATGGAGTGTAGAAGTAAGGAGTACCAACTCCCATAGTAGAATCGTTGAAAAAGTGGCCATCTGTAAGCAGTAAATAACAGTTCAAAAACTGTCAAAAAACTCTCCACAATAGCGCTGGAGTAATTACTGGGATAAAATGAACTTAGTAGTTGTCGACGGTTTGAAGTATGCTGTTAAACTGCTTAGTAGCTCTAAAATCTAAAATAATCTTATTTAGTAAATATAACCTCAAAAAAAGTCGTCTATCCCACTAATATTTTCGGCACGTTCTTTAAAATTTAGCTCGTAGCTACAGTGGTGCCACCCTTATTTAATGGTTTTCATGGACACTTTTTAATACACAGTCTGTGCTCCTTACTTCTACACTCCATACTCCATACCTTCATGGTTTTTCTCGTGTTTTCCTGTTCTCTAACCTTCATGCACAGATTACCTCCTAATAGATTCCGCATACAGGGCCACAAACGCGCGCAACACATACTTGCTGTAGCTAGCATATGAAGTGACGCTAAAAATTACGATATCATTGTCGACCAAGTTTGTGACCCCTAGGCACGTCCAAGTTTTTGAAAATTTAAAAATAATTTTGGTATCCAAAATACATTACAAATGGCTTCCTATGCAGTGAAATGGTGTATCAAGTCAGCTAAGACATCCAGTTATCAAAAAAATTGGCATAATATGTCATCGGTAAGTAAATTTTATTCTTATCACGTTAACCTATATTATACGATATTAAATGTTGCAAAGTGATATCATTTGAGCACCCGTTGATGTCTTTTTTAATATGTCCCTTTCACTCATTACGTAAATTAAAATAGTTGTCTTTGTCTAACGACAGCACGTGTATCGATAGTGTGGTGATTTATAAGTCGATATTTGTTTGGTCATCGCTTACTTTTCTTTTGTAGTCATTATTTTATACAAATAGTGGCGTATAATTGTGGTACCACATCTTTTCCTTTCGAGGCATTTAGGAAACCTATAACATATATTATATGTTATAGGTTTCCTAAATGCCCCGAAAGGAAAAGATGTGGTTCGACGCTACATGTCGAGGGGACTAATGGCTTCCCACCAAAAATAGTGTGCTATGCTCAAGACACTTCACAGAAGACAATCTTCATATTATGAAAAACCGTAGAAGGCTGTTGGATTCCGCTATACCATCTCTATAGTTGCCTGTTTTAGTATGGACTTTTACATTTTTAAAAAGTATAATACCAATGGTGAAAATTACACAATAAGTAATAGCACTAAGTGGTTGATTGAAACGTGATATTCTAATATTAAGGCGAAGGTTACACGTCGAAATTAAACTATTTTTAACGGATTTATAAACCATAAAACAAGTGAAAGTTATAATGTGATTAATTTTATTCTAGTGTTACATGAACTTCAGTAATATCCTATTATTATTATTATTATTATTATTAAGTACATCTAAATTCGAAACACGTACCGTATAGTTTTTTTTTAATTAATAATACTACTTTTAGGTGCAATACTAGGCAAAAATACTGTCACCACCGAAAGGACATACCAGAACACACACAAAGGATTCACACCATTTTGTTAGTGAGATAAAGGACCTACATCTCGCTGACAATGAAACTATGGTCAGTTTTGGTGGTCAGTCACTATTCACATGCCTAACTATTGAAGACTACTCCTCAATCGTAACTAGAAAGCTACAAGATAACAACATGCCTGCAGAATATGCAGTATTACGCAAACACTGCTTCACATCTGTCTATCTATTGTAGAAGGAAGAGTTCTACAAGCATGTTGATGATGTAGCGATGGGCTTACCTGTATTTCCTATAGTCGCTGACATATATCATGAAGGATTTTGATGAGAAACCCTTCTTACTGCTCCTATAAATCCAAGATTCTACAAGCGGTACGTAGACACTTTTAAAATTTTACCGTCTGACAAAGCAACTGCAATTTTAGACCACCTTAACTTCATAAGCTTCAAAATACAAATCACGATGGAGTTAGAAGCAAATAATACTTTAGCTTCCCTAGATGTTTTAATCATCCGAAATCCTGATAACACTATTGGTCATACTATATATAGGAAAAAGGCCTATACCAACCGATATTTAAATGGTGAATATCACCATCATTCTTCATAGTTTACTACTGTGGGTAAATATTTGTTTCAGAGAGCACAAGGGATCTGTGACAGAATACATCTGGCTGCCGAGCTTCAGCATGTCAATCAAGTATTGCAAGACAACAAGCTTTGGGTCCTAAGCCTACGTCACAGCGACCCAGTGAAGCCGGCCACAGTAGGTGCATGGGTGCTGCCATCTGCTTGGGATCCTATAATTAACAAAATCTATCCAAAATCAAGCATACCACTGCAAGATTTCAAGATACTGTAAGCTCGTTTTATGTAGATTGGGACCAAAAATCAATATTCAAAAAGTGAAGATAGCCGGGCTAACTATGATATTGAGATATCAAACATTCAAGTCCCCCCGTGACCATAAATTAATTAAACGCGATAAAATCCATATAAATATATAGTTTTATTCAATGTGTAGTGTTCGCGTAAAATTAAGAAATCATTAGACATACTTTTATTTATATACACTGTTTTAGTTTTTAATAAATTTCAAATAAAAATAGATCAATTCATTTATTTATCAATAATCAATAAATCCCAAATTTATCGATCAACGTCCCAACCCTCTCCCATCACTATGGTTCGGAGCATTCTAGTTCAACCTCGAATTATCCAATCACAGCACATTTGACACGTCCCCCGCAACCCGAAATTTGGTGAAATCGAAACAGAACAAATATTCCGTGATGCGGTATCTAATAGGAAGTAATATGTGCCTTCATGCTATTAACAACTCACTGACTTAAAAGTATACCTACAGAATTAGCGTGACTACCTACAAAAATCTGGCGCATAAAATGGCCGTCTTTTATAGGGTTGTAACTTAGCAATATGCGCAGCTGATATCGATATTTTAGCTAATATGAATTTGTTCTCATTTCATTAATTTATAATCGAATTTGTTTCTTAATTTACATAGGTACAGGGCTGAATTTTTAATTGCAAAATAACTTATCTAAGGAATAAATGCGATTGACAGTTTTATGGCTTTTGTGTAGATAGAAGTTAAATCCGTAGCCTGATTACTGACTTAGAACTATATGGACTGGGCATGCCTACATAATTAGCGTAATTACCTACAAAAATCTGACGCATATAATGGCCGTCTTTTATAGGGTTGTAACTCTGCAATATGCGCAGCTGATATTGATAGTTTAACTAATATGAATTTTTTCTCATTATATATAATCGGATTTGTTGCTTAATTATTTTATTCCGTAGACTTTTTGTTTTTTCTCCCCCGACTAGTAGCGTAAAACATACATATACTGGAATTTTTAATAATTACAAAACTTATTAGCAGTCTTTTATTGGCAAAATAAATATTAAATAAAATATATAATAAAAATAATAAAAAATAATAAATACAAAATTATGCAGCTTACATTAAGTAATAATCAAAAAATACATCCCTACCATAATACTTGAAGTAAGCTGTAAGACACTTATTTGCTTAGAAATATGCTGAAAATGTTACAATATTATAATAGTAAATAGTAACACAATCTAACTACTTCATTCAACGAATTATCGTCAAAATATAGAAGTACTAGCTGTTACCCGCGACTTCGCCCGCATGGTCACTGGGAAATTAACTATCCATTGCTTTTTGAATTGAAAGAAAACTGAGTTTTATAGATTTGTCAGAAATGCAGCCATTAAAAGGAAACCGAGCAAAATTGATTCGTCAGCCTATTTAAATGTTTTGAAACGCAGCGTATAGGAAAGCATGAAAATAGCCTGTTTATTCCAAATGGAAATGGGATATTTTTTTAATTAAAGGAAATTGAGCATAATTATCCGTCAGGGATGCAGACCTTTGATAAAGAAACTGAGCTAAATTGATTCGTCAGAGATGCAGTTTTCTGAATTGAAAGGAAACTGAGCCAAATAAAAGATCCGTCAGAGATGCAGCATTTGGAATTGAAAAGAAACTGAGTTAAATAGGAAATTTTGAATTGAAAGGGAAGATCTGGGGGAATTCTGATTAATTGATTGTGGGAATTTTGGAAAAAACTAACTGAAAAAGACGCTACTGTACACAATGTTATATGTTTTTCCATTCGGGGAAAGAATGTGGAGATTCTGGGCATTTGACACACGCGAACATGCTACATACAGCTGACCATGAGAGAAGCACGATTTATCTAGGTTGACCCCGCTACCTGTAACGTTTGCTCTTGCGCTTTATTAATTGTCATTGCAAAACTGAGCTTAATAGGGAACTGCAACCTTTTGAATTGAAAAGGAAGATCTGTGGGAATTACAGGAATCCGTGGTATAATAACATTTTCACCTTTTCCTACGCCTGTCAAAATTGTAGCATCGATTATGTTCCATCCAAGATGTGTCACACACAGCCTTGTCCCGTTACATAACCGAGGAGCATCTAAATTTCGCATTAGCATGACTGGGACGCCTAATTTTAATTGAAGCTTATGTGAGGGTACACCTGACAACTCTAGAGAATTTAGAAACTCTACGGGATTTGAAGTGCTCTGTTCTGTGTCCATAACTGTCTACTGACAAATACTCTGTTATTTCTCCTGCTACTTCGCTTAATATATCTGAATTTATTTTGTTAACGCTCTCATTTTTTGGTGCAAGAATCGCCCTTTCACATAACCATTTGTCTTCATGCATATTGTTCGTTAAATCTGAATAATCGCTCGCAATTAATTCGGAATGACTCTGTACTAAATTGCAAAAATCTCTCATCAATTTAACGCAGCCCTCAGCATCCGTTTCCAACCGCCCATGGCCAATTTTTAATAGTGTGTCAGCATAGTTTCCAGCATTGATATCATTATACAAATGCACTCTCATATTCGTAGTTAAACTGAATTTTGTCACCTTGTTCCATAAAATAGACGACTTGAGGCATGCTTTAATTTCATCTGCAGGTGTGCCCTTTTGAATGACAGGTAAAGTTTGGCGAAAGTCACCAGCCAGTATAACCACCATTCCTCCCATTACATCGGTATTGCTGCGCAAATCCTGGACCGTTCGATTTAGTATTTCTACAGCTTTTTTATGCGACATTGTACTTTCCCACACTAAAAGTTTGCATTGTCGTAGCATTATACCTCCTGCACTATTTTTGCTAAAGTTGCAGATCGGCGATTCTTCCTGGGCTAGATTTAGAGGGAGTTTTAAAACAGTGAATGCGCAGTGCGGCCCCCGTTTAGCAGCGTGGCGGCTATACCGGAGAAAGCTACGGCCACAGTAATGTTTTTATCTTTCCGTACTTAAGCTAATAATAAATTTAACATAAATGTCTTCCCAGTTCCTCCAGGGGCATCTAAAAAGAAAAGTGCACCTAATACTTTGTCAAAAACTCATTTTTGTTCGGAAAGCAAGTGGGGTACAAATTCGGCTACTTGCTGCTGCAAAGCTGGTATATCGTAGTTTGTTTCACGTATAATTTCATCACTAAGTTAATTTTCGGTTGTTCGCTGAGGGCTTATCATTTCAAAGTAGCTTAATTTTTTGCCTACCATTGCCATTACTTTATCTTCAATTTTTCCAAGTGCTTCATTATAAATGTGTTCATTGTATGTCATGTTTGCGTGTGTCTGCTGTAACCTTCGCAAAATATCTTCTGCCATGTACTCATTATATTTGTCCCACAATTCATGTGCATTAGATAGCTCGCAAGATGATATGAGAGTTGCATAAAGATCCCTAATTTTGGCTGGTGACTAGCACTGCACAGCTTCCTCCATGGTTTCATCCCAGTGATTATCGTTTTCTAAAAGATGCAGAGCTTCTCATGCTTCTCTATAAGTTGCGCATTCCTGACCATTGACAGTTTTAAGGTCTTTATATCCTGTAGGACCCCGAACATGGTGCAGCAGCAATCGTAAACAGAAACATTCAAAATTAGTTACATGGACGGTATACACACGACCAAGGGCATCTGATGACTCTACACCGGGCTAATTTGCAACAGGCGCGCCTTGAATACGGCGTTTCCACTCCTTTCTAGATGTGTTCCAAGTATAATAGCGGGGGACTTCAGAATATAACAACGTTTTTGCAAAGGGGTCGGTTTGACAAAGTTGAAAGAAGGCTGTTAGTGTAGTTTTTGGCGGTGATGCAATTCTTTGTTGGAAATTTCTTTCGGTGAAATATACACGCTCTCCATTTTCTAAGTGCACAGCAAGGTGAGTAATTGTTGGGTGCCTTTCGTGTAAAGGGAAGCCAAGGAGACGCCACGCTGCCTCGTTACTGCTGACATAACGCCCTGCTTGAAAGTTCTGTACTTCATTAACGGGATTTGCCTCACCTTCACTCCTGAGATTAAATATTGCTTGGTCGCTTCCTTTATTTATGTACTTACAGATATACTTAATTGCGCGGACAGAGCTACATGCTTCTACATTAATGTGGGCATTAAACATTTTACATAGAATGTTTTAATAATTTAATTATCTAAGGTTTCGAACGCTCCAGAGCGAGATTTGATTGTAACTTTCCTGCCACCATCTTCGGGAGCTCTGCGTCTGTATAAAGGGTAGCCATTGTTAATGTGCACTGTTTCTTTTAATAGCTGTTTAGGGAATTTCTTTGTAAATTTTCCTTCTTTCATACATGGCGATATTGAATTTCATGCTCCACATGGACCGTGAATCATATTTCGGACGATGGTATCATACAATTCTTTATCTTGCTCAGGATCCGGAATCTCGGCGCTTATTATGTCGTCTATTTGGCTGGGCCGCAACTTCTCTTTAAACCATATTAGAATGTGGGCATGCGGTAACCCTCCATTTTGCCATTCAATTGAATACATGAAGCACTGCATCTCTCCGAAAATTTTCCCTTTGTTAATTACATACATTAATTTTTGTACTTTTAATCTAAATACTTGAGTGTAGTGGTTGTGTGCACAAGTGCTGTTGATGAGTTGGTACCAATAAATTCAAATAGTGTGTTCCATGTTATAAATCAAGATATGGGGCAGGCTAAAGATGTTTAGTGCTAGTGTTTTTTCACTGTAATTATAAACTTAAAGTGCAAAACTTTGAAAAAAACTATTCGCGTGAATTACGAACTTTTAAAATCTACCTTCATAATTTTATATTTCTTTTACATCATTGATTTCTGGTTCTGTCAATGAAAGCGACCTATAGACAATAGTGTTGCCATTACAAGAAATTTTCTACTAAATCAGTAAAAAATTAAAAAATAAAATGAGTCCAAAAAGTTTTTAAATGTTCTAAATGTAGCAAAACCACAAACGATAAGAAGCTATCAGTAAGTTGTGACTCCTGCAAGAGTATTTTATGTGGTGATTGTCATGGAATGTCACCAACTGAAGTAAGAGTGTTCGAGTTAAAGACAATAGCTCGAGTGGTTCCTTTCTTATGTGTCGATTGTACGTCACTAATGGCACAAATACCAAATATAAAGAAATAACTGGAGGAACTTACTAAAGAAGTACACCACTTGCGATTACGTCAAAACATGCTTGTAACTGAAGGAGCAATACAAGAATTGGCTGAGCGCACTAAGAGAGCTAACAATATAATAATTTACGACGTACCAGAATCAACCTCGGATAAACCTTTACAAAGGCAGGAGCATGATAAAGAGGAGTGCAGGAAAATAATAACGTGTGTGAGCAAAAAAGTTAGCTGTGATAATGTGAAACTATTTCGTCTTGGTAAGTTTCAAGCTGAAGCTCCTCCTCCTCCCATTAAAATGATAATGAAGTCTAAGAATGATGCTATTGAGATACTTCGTAACAAAACTAAACTGGATAAACCGTCAATTATTAAATCAGACGAAACTGCCATGCAACGCGAGTACTTAAAATACCTCCATGATGAATAAGAGAAACGTACTAATAATGGAGAACAAGGCTTGACTATCAAGTATATACAAGGGCAATCTAAAATTATCTGTAAACAGGAGATAAAAAACTAGTCCAAATTCACCAACCCTCAGTAGTAAACCTTTTTAACAAAAAAACGCGACCTTCGATACCTTCCGCACTCTTAACAATAACAATCTTATACACAAACATACAATCGATAACATCTAAACTGGATTTATTCATTGCAAGAGTTGATCAACTAAAACCATCAATTATAGTCCTCTCAGAAACATGGCTAAAACCAAATATACCTGACTCACTGATAAAGATACCGGGTTACGACTTATACAGAGACGATCGTATTGATAAACGGAGTGGAGGAGTCGCTATTTATGTATTGAAAAATATTACATATATGACATCAAAGCGAAATAGTCAGTATAATACGAAGTATGACTCTTGGGAATGTTTATGGGTAGACATTGAAGTAGGTATTCAAAGAATACTGTTATGTGGACTATATAGAGGGTACGAATCAACTATCGATCTTGACAACCAGTCAAACACAGTAATAATAATGGGTGACTTTAACTTTGGTGGAGTCAAGTGGCCTCTTTCAAATTGTGTGTATCTACTGCCAAAAGAAACCAATTTCTTGCAATGGTATAACAACAACAATATATACCAATTGGTAGATCAATATACGAGGTTTCGCCAGGGTCACCGGCCATCTACTTTAGACCTAATCTTGACAAACGATGAGTCTTTGATAGTTGGAATTAATTATGAGGCCGTAATTGGGAAAAGCGATCATGCATGCTTAGTATATCGACTATACAGTTACAAACACAACAACAGAATAGGCAGCAATCTAAATCTAAAAAGAACTTTAATAAAGGAGACTACAACAAAATCAAAGAAGAAATTCACTCCGGCTTAAAAAAATGTTTAAAGATGTACTTTGTCCAGTTGAACAGTTTAGAATAATACATAAAGCAATAACTAATGCCATAGACACACACGTTCCTCTTGTAAAACATTTGACAAAGTAAATAAACAATGGATAAAAAATGACATAACTGAGTTAATAAGAGAAAAAAAAATTATTTGGAAGAGATATACTGTAACAGGGTCAGATAAAATCTATAAGGAATACAGGAAACTAAATAACAAACTGACTAATTTAAGGCGCACGGCAAGTGCAGTTTATGAAAATCAACTATTAGATCTAGGACCAAGGAAATTTTACTCGTACATCAGGCAGCAAATCACCTCTAAAGTTAGTACACCGAACATTTTACGGAACAGTAATGGGCAATCTGTGACACGTTCTAAAGACATAGCGGAAGTATTTGCAGAACATTTTTCTAATGTATTTGAAAGAGAACCACTAGAAGAACTTCCTGCGCTTGACCCAAACCTAAGAGCAACTGAAGTTATAGAGGACATTATGTTTACAGAATCCAAAGTACAAGCTGCTATCAAAGAAATGAATATAGACTCTTCACCTGGCCCCGACGAAATACCCGTACATGTTTTAAAGAACTGCGGAATTGATAGTTACCTAGCATCAGTAATGCAAAAATCATACGACAAAGGAGTTTCGCCTTATTTATGGAAAACGGCTTTAGTGACTCCTGTTTACAAAAAGGGAAACAAATTCGATCCTGCAAATTATAGACCGATAAGCTTAACTAGTGTGGAGTGCAAAGTCATGGAAAAGATAATAGTTAAGCACATGAGGCAGTTCCTTAACAAACAAAAAACTATTGGTAAACAGCAACATGGTTTCTGTCCTCATAGATCAACGATTTCTAGCTTGATGTCTTGCTTATAATCCTGGGTCAACAGTCAAAATGATCGAGAACCAATAGATGTTATATATCTGGATTACGAAAAAGCTTTTGATAAAGTACCAATAGGCAGGCTTTTACATAAATTGGAATTTGTTGGTGTTCGAGGGAAACTGTTAACTTGGATTGAGAGTTTTCTACGACAAAGAACCTTCAGAGTATGGATTAGCGACACATTTTCAGATGAAAAAGAAATACAAAGTGCGGTGTGCCACAAGGTTCTGTACTGGGACCGGTATTATTTATACTGTTTACCTTTGATCTACCAAAAAGCTTGAGTTGTAATGTAAGTATGTTTGCTGATGACACGAAGATATTCGCAAACCCACTAGTGGACTTTGATCGTCTTCAAGCAAATCTAATTAAAGTATCAGAATGGTCAAAAAGGTGGCTTATTAAATTAAATATAAATAAATGCACAGTCCTCCACATAGGAAACAGAAACCCTCGTTTAATATATAAAATCGATGATATACCTTTGGAAGAAGTTAAAGTACAAAAAGACTTAGGTTTGCATATAAGTAACGATTTAAAATGGAATCATCATATAGCAGTTATAACTAAAAAACAAATAGTTTTATTTACCTGATTAGAAAAGCCTTCGGACATCTTACACCAGAAATGATGCTAAAAATACATAAGGCATACATTCGACCTATTTTGGAGTATGCGTTCCAAATCTGGAGCCCCTATTTCAAAAAGGATATTGAGTTACTGGAGAAAGTTCAACGTAGATTTTCAAAGGTCCCTAGAGTATTGAAAAACATACCATACGAAGAAAGGTTGAATAAGCTTAAACTAACGACACTGAAGGATCGCAGAGAACGGGGAGACTTGATCGAAGCATATAAAATTATACATGGACACTACGATCTGGAAAATTTTGACAGAGATTTATTCCAGTGCTCAACAAACACACATCTTTGGGGACATCACTTCAAATTAACCAAAACCGTGTCACATAACAACCCACACAAGCACTTTTTTAGCCAAAGAGCGGTTGAAGCATGGAATAAACTGTCATCAGAAGTAATATCTGCACAAACTATTAACCAATTCAAGAACAGATTAGACAAACATCTAAAATAAGAATAATTACATATTTGAAAATAGGATACGGACTTACATCAGTTGTTTCAACTGCTAGCCTGTTAAGTAATAATAATAATAATAATAATAAAATGGCGTAGGGAATTGACGACCCCATCGCCCGCTGACGTAACAGTTAAGTGACAAAACTGCTACGTCAACGCAGTCAGTCAGCGCCTTGCGAGAGGTGTGAGTGCCGTGCCTCGGCAGAATTCAGGGTGCAAAGGCCCGTTTGTGCTTATGGCCGTCCACGATACGGTGCCGGGCCTGGGCGTCTCCCGTTAATGGACGCCCAAAAATGGATGATGGATATGATTAGAAAGCGTATAGGGCCGCTGCCTGGGGGTCGCCGGAGCGCGTCTGGAGCTGGCGCTGGACGCGGCAGCATGCGGGCCGTCAGCCAAGTGTGAGGAGCTGCAAGATCACCTAGCAGCCCCCCGCATCCATCATCCTCACCAGACGGCTTGATGTCGGCAGGGTCCTCTCGGACTCGGCAAGCGGCATCCGCAGCTGGTGGAGTGCGCCGCATGCGTTAGACAAGATTTATGAACGCAAACGCATTGCGGGCGTACTATAGGGCGAAAGGGGAAGAAACTGCGGGGATAGCGTATCGGGTTCGTGCATTGCTTTTTTGCTGAGCTGGAGCCGTCTATTCCCGTCACGGAACAAAACCTGGCAGACCGAGTTCGGTACATCATGCGCTCGAAAATATTGGATGATGCCGAGCTCGAACGACTACGACGTGAGGCCATTCCCTCATCGAATGAATTGGCTACTATTGGGGATGCAGCTCCTCAGGCGACAGACCAGCTGCCACGCGTAGAAGCCGCCGTGGATCTTCCAGTTGTGGTTGATTCAGACGATCATGAAATGGTCTCCAACGAACTAGAGAAAATGAGGAGAATATTGGAAGAGGCGATTTTGGAAATGCGCAGCATGCCTCTCGAAAATCGACCGCGGCTTCCCCATATACCCCTAAGCAAGCGAAATCGGGCCGTCGTGAGGGCTCTTAACCCAATGCTGGTAACCTATTTGAAAGCCAGCCGGGACCTTTGCGAAACGGACTCAGTTCTTTTTGGTGCTGCAGTGGCAGCTTGCCGTATTATTGGCGCCAAACTTCCCATGGCTGGACGCGCTACTAAACAAAGTAGCGCCATCCCAGCCTGGAGAAAAAGAATTGAGGACCGTATCGCAAAGGCAAGGGCCCTTATCGGCAGACTGATAAGCTTCAGGTCGGGTAATAATAGACCCAGGGTTGTGCGCACTGTTAGAATGGCGTTTGTTGGGACAAATATCAGTTTGTCCCAGCCGGATATCACGCAGAAACTAACGGAGCGCATAGACGACCTGAAGCAAAAGATTGCTGCTTGGAGAAAGTAGATTCGCCGATTTACCGAGAGGTCAGGGCGGTTCAACCAGAATCGTCTCTTCCAGAGTGATCAGAAGAGGCTCTAAAAATTATTGGAGCGACCAGAGGTATGTGGAGCGGGCCGGGACCGGATCAGGCTAACACTGTCGCATTTTGGCGTGGCCTGTGGTCAGAGCCCGTAAACCACAGCGAGGGCCCTTGGACGGAAGTTGTGGCGAGTCAGTGTGCGAGTATTACGCCCATGGACCCCGTCACCATAACGCCGGATGACGTAGCTGAGACGGTCCGTAGAGCCCCGAACTGAAAAAGTCTGGGACTCGACGGACTGCATCACTACTGGCTGAAGGGGTTCATGGTGTGTCACGCTGTGCTCACCCGTCAGTTTCAAGAGGCTCTCAACCAGAAGTCGCTCCCTAGCCTCTTCACTACTGGGATCACTCATTTGGTTCCTAAAACCAGGTTACCACAGACCCGAGCAAATACCGCCCCATTACGTGTCTACCCACCATATATAAGACACTGATATCCATTTTGAGCGCGAGAATCACTCGTCACCTGGAGCTAAATCAGGTGATGTCACGCGCTCAAAATGGATGTCGGGGCGGTGGTCGTGGAACTAAGGAACCACTCCTCATTGACGCGGTCATTGGCAAAGTGGTGAAACGCAACCGCCGGAACTTCTCCGCCGCCTGGATAGACTACAGAAAGGCATTCAACTCGGTGCCCCATACATGGCTAAAGAGAGTCCTCGAGCTGTACAAGATAGACTGTACAGTGAGACTTCCTCGAACAGTGTATGGGGCAATGGAGTACGATCCTTTGTCATCTGGGTGAGCGGATGATGGCTGCGGAGAACCACATAAGGAAAAGAAGGGGTATCTTCCAGGGCGATTGTCTGAGTCCAATCTGGTTCTGCCACTCCCTGAACCCTCTCAGTACCTTACTAAAGGGATCCGGGAAAGGATTTCAGGTACGGAAAGGAGGGACAAAAGTGACCCACCTTTTCTATATGGATGACCTCAAGTTATTCGCCTCCAGTCGCTCCCATCTTATGGAATTGCTAAAAATCACTTGTGAATTTAGCAATTCCATTGGAATGGAGCTGGGGACGGATAAGTGTGCGGTCCTCCATGTTGAAAGGGGAAGGGTTGCTAACTCTGAGGACATAGATTTATCTATGCCCGTCAACTTAAGGACCCTTTCTGAGGCTGAAACATACCGATACCTGGGTATGTCACAGAACATCGGTATCGATGAGGCTGGTATGAGACAGTCAGTTTGCGACGTGTTTTATGCACGCTTGACCAAAGTGCTTAATAGCCTTTTGTCCGGTGTGAATAAGACACACGCATATAACGGTTGGGTCATGCCCATCCTTATGTATACCTTTGGCATACTCAGGTGGACTCAGACTGAACTTAACGCCCTGAATAGAAAAGTCCGCACTACCATGACGTCCCATAGGATGCATCATCTGAGATCGTCGGTAATGAGGCTGTACTTGCCGCGAAAGCATGGTGGGCGTGGCTTTCTGAGCGCGCTCACCATGCATAATCGTGAAGTGTGCAACCTCCGTCATTACTTCCTGACGAGATCGGATGATCCATTTTATAATGACGTCATTTCTAGTGATAAAGGGCTTACCCCTCTATCCTTAGCCAACGAGCAATGGCAGGACCCAGCAGTGCTTAGTATTTCCGACCGGGAGACCGTATGGAAGGAGAAGGAGCTCCACGGGAGCTACTACAGGGCTCTACATGAGCCCTTCGTAGATACAGTTGCCTCCCTCAACTGGCTACGTTTCGGTGACCTCGTCGGGGAAACCGAGGGTTTTGTCTGTGCAATACTGGATCAGGTTATTAAGACCAACAACTATCGGAGATACATCCTAAAGGACGGTACCGTCGACGTCTGTCGAGCTTGTCGCCATCCCGGGGAGTCACTTAGGCATGTCATCTCCGGTTGTTCGGCGCTTTCTAACTCTGAGTACTTGCACAGGCACAACCTAGTAGCCAGAATTCTACACCAGGAGCTCGCTCTGAAATACTGTCTCGTGGACAGGAAATTGCCGTATTACAAGTACTTGCCGGAAGCCGTGCTCGAAAATGCCATCATCACAGACAGGACTATTATTGCGAATAAGGCTGATATTGTGCTGATGGACCGGGCACAGTCAAGGATATTTTTGGTCGATATTACCATCCCGTATGACGAGAACCTCGTAAAAGCCAAACAGATAAGCAATCAAAATATCTGGACCTGGCTCACGAGGTGACCGACATGTGGGGTGGTCTGCCGACCGAAATTATTCCTGTAGTCGTGTCTGCAAAAGGGGTTAATCCCAGTCAGCCTCTCGGGCCATCTGAGGCGACTGGGACTCCGTGACGGACCGCTCCGGGCTCAAATGCAGAAGGCGGTGCTCCTCGATACTGCCCGCATCGTCCGCCGGTTTCTTTCCCTTTCCACCTAACACTCGGCCGTTTGGTCTCCCCTGCCGAGGGCTTCCACCTGGTTGGGCTTTTATTTATTTATGTATTTTTGTATATATTTTATTTTATTGATATTTATGTATATTTATCTTTTCATTTTCATTTATAATTATATATTTATACATCCCAACCGGATAAGAAAACTATATAGATACCCCACAAAATAATAATAATAATAAAATAATAAAAATAGGCGCCGGGTCTGGGCTTCTCCCGCTAAATGACGCCCTAAAAATGGATGATGGAATCAAATAGAACGCGCAAAGGGCCGCTGCCTGGAGGTCGCCAGGGTGCGTCTGGAGCTGGCGCTGGACGCGACAGCATGCGAACCGCCAGCCGAGCGCGAGGTGCTGCACGACCACCCAGCAGCACCTCGCATCCATCATCCCCACCAGCTGGCTTGGTGTCGGCAGGGTCTTCGCGGGCCCAGCAATCGGCACCCGCCACTGGTGGAGTACGCCGCATGCGTTGGACAACCCAGATGAACAGCAACGCATTGCGGGCGTATTTTAGGGCGAAAGGGGGAGAAACTGGAGGTTTTGCGTATCGGGCAAGGATGCATCGACTTTTTGCTGAGCTGGAGCCATCTGTAACCGTCACCGAGCACAACCTGGCAGACCGAGTTCGGTATATCTTGCGCTCAAATACATTTGATGTCACCGAACCCGAACGGCTACGACGTGAGGCTGTTCCTTCATCGGGTGAAAATGCTGCGGCTGAGGATGCGGCGCCACAACTTGCAAATGTGGATGCCGACGTGAATACGCCAGTTGTGGTTGATTCAAACGATGATAGAACAGTCGCCCAGGAACTGGAACTAGAGCAAATGAGGAGTACATAGGAAGAGGCGATTGTGGAAACGCGCAGTACGCCTCTCGAAAATCGACCGCGACTTCCCCGCTTAGCCCTGAGCAAGCGGAATCGGGCTGTCGTGAGGGCTCTGAACCCAATGTTGTTTACCTATTTGGAAGCCAGCCGGGACCTTTGCGAGACGGACTCAATTCTTTTTGGCGCCGCACTGGCAGTCTGCCATATTATAGGCGCCAAACTCTCCACAGCTGGACGCGCTACTGGACAAAGTAGTGCTATCCCAGCCTGGAGAATAAGAATTGAAGAACGTATCGCAAAGGCTAGGGCCCTCATCGGCAGACTGATATGCTTCAGGTCAGGCAATACCAGGCCAAGGATTGTGCGCACCGTCAGGATGGCGTTTGCTGGGACAAATGTTAGTTTGTCCCAGCCGGATATAATGCAAAAACTGACGGAGCGCATAGACGACCTGCGATGATCAGAGATACATCCTAAAGGATGGCACTGTCGACATCTGTCGAGCTTGTCGCCATCTCGGGGAGTCACTTAGGCATGTCATCTCCGGTTGTTCGGCGCTTTCTAATTCTGAGTACTTGCACAGGCACAACCTAGTAGCCAGAATTCTACACCAGGAGCTCGCTCTGAAATACGGTCTCGTGGACCGAAAATTGCCGTATTACAAGTACTTGCCAGAAGCCTTGCTCGAAAACCGTGCCGTGCGTGCTGGTGCTCGACCGCGCCAGGCTCTACTGGGACCGGGCCATCATCACAGACAGGACTATTCTTGCGAATAAGCCTGATATTGTGCTGGTGGACCGGGCACAGTCGAGGATATTTTTGGTCGACATTACCATTCCGTATGACGAGAACCTCGTGAAAGCCGAAACGCGGGCTGTAAACCAAACGAAATCGGTTAAGTGTTTTAATTTTTAGACAGGAACTTACGAACTATTCTGCAAGTATTCAATATTGTGGCTTTCTGTAGTGATATAAAGATAAGCTTATGGATATCTAGCTCCTTTAAGCTAGAAAAGAGTGAATGGGGAATGACGCCAGTTGCTGATATTACAATAGTTATAGTTTTTACAGTTTTTACTTTCCACTGGGATTTTATTTCGATGGATAAATCAGTATATTTGGCTATTTTTTCATTGTAGGTAGAGGTCAAATTGTGAGTGTTTGGTATAGCAATTACTATAAGATAAACTGATTCGTTTGTTTTGTCATGTAGCATAATATCCGGTCGATTATAATGCACGGTCTTATCAGTTAATATAGTTCTGTCTCAGTAGAGTTTGAAATCGCGAGAGTCAAGTATGATTTCTGGTTTGTATTTATATTTTCATCTATAAGTTTATATTTATATGCTAGATACTGGTGAATGATGGCAGCTACTTGGTCGTGTCTATGTTTATAGTCGGTCTGTGTTATTGAGCTGCAGGCACCAGTGATATGCTGAATGGTTTCTGAACTATTATGACAATGTCTGCAAAGGTCTGATTGTAGAGTGTGGTCTTTAATTATATGTTTCCTGTAGTTTAGTGTGTGTATAGTTTGGTCCTGAATTGCTAACATAAAGCCTTCCATTTCAGAAAAGAGATCTCCGCGCCTGAGCCACTTGTTAGACGCTACCTTGTCTACGTTTGTGTTCATCAAGTCACGGCGGTGTCTTCCATGTAACGTCTTCTGCAACCAGCTGTTAATTTTATCCTGTGCAGTGACAATACTTTCGTTTTTCTGTTTTCTTTGATTTTTGAGGTTTAAAGGAGTAAGTTTAGTATCGGCTTGAACATCAACATTATGAAGCGGACTATTATTGGCTTGTTGATAAATGAAAGTTTCGCATAGCTGAAATTTGAGAGTTATGAAGATTTTTTATATGAATCACACAAACCTGATACAATAACTCATTTTTCTATTTCTTTTTTTGTTAGGTTTCTGTAGAATGTTTTTTCATTATTATAAAATGCTATATTTTGTTGTTTTCTTAGAGTGGTTTCTTTATTCTTCGTAGTCGGTTTGCAAGTGAACTAAGCTTTTGTTTGAGGGTGTCTAGGAAATGGGCTAGTTTCTTGTTTTCTTGTTCATGCATTGAATGTATTTTATAAGCTGTTGTAATTTTTTCTATTTATATAGCTTAGTGCTTGTATTGCCATTTATATATTCCGTTAGTCTTCCTATTTTAACTCTAAGATTTGAGATTCTGTCTTCTCGTCTCATTTGCCATTTAGGGGTTCGTTTTTTCTTATATGAGGAGTTATTTTCACGGTCCATTATTTTGTATCCATTATAAATTGAAACAGTAGCAGCTGCACAGTATATAGCATTTTGAATCGTGTAAAAGTCTGAATCAGGTGGTACATAGACAGGAAGCAACGATTGGTTAATGTAATGTACAATGCACGCCAGTTTTTTAAAAATTTTTTGTTTAGGTTTGCTAGGTCTAGTTGTAGGATCGACGTTTTATATTTATTTAAAAGCACTGCAAATGTCCCATCAATTTTATTTTGTATGTCCACAATTATTATTATTATTATTCTGTGGGGTATCTATATAGTTTTCTCATCTGGTTGGGATGTATAAATATATAATTATAAATGAAAATGAAAAGATAGATATACATAAATATCAATAAAATAAAATAAATACATAAATAAATAAAAGCCCAACCAGATGGAGGCCCTCGGCAAGGGATACCAAACGGCCGAGGGTTAGGGGGAAAGGGAAAGAAACCGGCGGACGATGCGGGCGGTATCGAGGAGCACCGCCTTCTGCATTTGAGCCCGGAGCGGTCCGCCACGTAGTCCCAGTCGCCTCAGATGACCCGAGAGGCTGACTGGGATTATCCCGTTTGCAGAGACGACTACAGGAATAATTTCGGTCGGCAGACCACCCCACATGTCGGTCACCTCGTGAGCCAGGTCCAGATATTTTGTTTGCTTGTCTGTTTCGGCTTTCACGAGGTTCTCGTCATACGGGATGGTAATTTCGACCAAAAATATCCTTGACTGTGCCCGGTCCATCAGCACAATATCAGGCTTATTCGCAAGAATAGTCCTGTCTGTGATGATGGCCCGGTCCCAATAGAGCCTGGCGCGAGCACGGCTTCCGGCAAGTACTTGTAATACGGCAATTTCCGATCCACGAGACAGTATTTCAGAGCGAGCTCCTGGTGAAGAATTCTGGCTACTAGGTTGTGCCTGTGCAAGTACTCAGAGTTAGAAAGCGCCGAACAACCGGAGATGACATGCCTAAGTGACTCACCAGGATGGCGACAAGCTCGACAGATGTCCACGGTGCCATCCCTTAGGATGTATCTCCGATAGTTGTTGGTCTTAATAACCTGATCCTGTATTGCACAGACAAAACCCTCGGTTTCCCCGAAGAGATCACCAAAGCGTAGCCAGTGGAGGGAGGCTACTGTGTCTACGAAAGGCTCGTGTAGAGCCTTGTAGAACCTCCCGTGGAGCTCCTTCTCCTTCCACACGGTCTCCCGGTCGGAAATTGTCTGCACTGCCGGGTCTTGCCATTGCTCGTTGGCTAAGGATAGAGGGGTAAGTCCTTTATCACTAGAAATGACGTCCTTATAGAATGGATCATCCGATCTCGCCAGGAAGTAATTACGGAGGCTGCACACCTCGCGATTATGCATGGTGAGCGCGCTTTAGAAGCCACGCCCACCATGCTTTCGTGCCAAGTACAGCCTCATTACCGACGATCTCGGATAATGCATCCTGTGGGACGTCATGGTAGTGCGGACTTTTCTATCCAGGGCGTTAAGTTCAGTCTGAGTCCACCTGAGTATGCCAAAGGTATACATGAGGACAGGCATGACCCAGCCGTTATATGCGTGTTTCTTATTCACACCGGACAAAAGGCTGTTAAGCACTTTGGTCAAGCGTGCATAAAACACGTCGCAAACTGACTGTTTCATACCAGCCTCATCGATACCGATGTTCTGTGACATACCCAGGTATCGGTATGTTTCAGCCTCGGAAAGGGTCCTTAAGTTGACGGGCATAGATAAGTCTATGGCCTCAGAGTTAGCAACCCTTCCCCTTTCAACATGGAGGACCGCACACTTATCCGTTCCCAGCTCCATTCCAATAGAATTGCTAAATTCACAAGCGATGTTTAGCAATTCCATAAGATGGGAGCGACTGGAGGCGAATAACTTGAGGTCATCCATATAGAAAATGTGGGTCACTTTTGTGCTTCTTTTCCGAAGCTGAAATCCCCTCCCGGAGCCCTCCAGTAAAGTACTGAGAGGGTTCAGGGAGAGGCAAAACCAGATTGGACTCATACCTTACAATGGGGCTTTATAAATAAATATTTTAGCAGTGTGTTGTTATTGTTATTTTTTGTTAAGGCGCAATAAGTAAATTTATGAACAAATAGAGAACGAAATTAAAGAACACTAACTCACTTTCTTTATTTACGAGCAAAGCCAATAGAGTGTACTTTATTCGTAATTTGTTTCCGATGCAGCATATATAATTACGAATATTACTATATTTATATAATTATATACTTCGCCCTGGAAGATACCCCTTCTTATCCTTATGTGGTTCTCCGCAGCCATCATCCGCTCGCCCAGATAGCAAAGGATCGTACTCCATTGCCCCATACACTGCTCGAGGAAGTCTACAACTGTACAGTCAATTTTGTACAGCTGGAGGACTCTCTTCAGCCAAGTATGGGGCACCGAGTCGAATGCCTTTCTGTAGTCTATCCAGGCGGCGGAGAAATTCCGACGGTTGCGTTTCACCACTTTGCCAATGACCGCGTCAATGAGGAGTGGTTCCTTAGTTCCACGACCACCGCCCCGGCATCCATTTTGAGCGCGTTACATCACCTGATTTAGCTCCAGGTGACGAGTGATTCTCGCGCTCAAAATGGATGTCAGTGTCTTATATATGGTGGGTAGACACGTGATGGGGCGGTATTTGCCCGGGTCTGTGGTATCCTGATCTTTAGGAACCAAATGAGTGATCCCAGTAGTGAAGAGGCTCGGGAGCGACTTCTGATCGAGAGCCTCTTGACACTGTCGGTCGAGCACAGCGTGACACACTACGAACCCCTTCAGCCAGTAATGATGCAGCCCGTTGAGCCCCGGACTCTTCCAGTTCGGGGCCCTACGGACCGCCTCAGCCACGTCTTCAGGCGTTATGGTGACGGGGTCCATAGGCGTAACACTTGCACTCTGGCTCGCCACAACTTTCATCCAAGGGCCCTCGCTGTGGTTTACGGGTTCTGACCACAGGCCACGCCAAAATGCGCCTTTAAGCTAGAAAAGAGTGAATGGGGAATGACGCCAGTTGCTGATATTACAATAGTTATAGTTTTTACAGTTTTTACTTTCCACTGGGATTTTATTTCGATGGATAAATCAGTATATTTGGCTATTTTTTCATTGTAGGTAGAGGTCAAATTGTGAGTGTTTGGTATAGCAATTACTATAAGATAAACTGATTCGTTTGTTTTGTCATGTAGCATAATATCCGGTCGATTATAATGCACGGTCTTATCAGTTAATATAGTTCTGTCTCAGTAGAGTTTGAAATCGCGAGAGTCAAGTATGATTTCTGGTTTGTATTTATATTTTCATCTATAAGTTTATATTTATATGCTAGATACTGGTGAATGATGGCAGCTACTTGGTCGTGTCTATGTTTATAGTCGGTCTGTGTTATTGAGCTGCAGGCACCAGTGATATGCTGAATGGTTTCTGAACTATTATGACAATGTCTGCAAAGGTCTGATTGTAGAGTGTGGTCTTTAATTATATGTTTCCTGTAGTTTAGTGTGTGTATAGTTTGGTCCTGAATTGCTAACATAAAGCCTTCCATTTCAGAAAAGAGATCTCCGCGCCTGAGCCACTTGTTAGACGCTACCTTGTCTACGTTTGTGTTCATCAAGTCACGGCGGTGTCTTCCATGTAACGTCTTCTGCAACCAGCTGTTAATTTTATCCTGTGCAGTGACAATACTTTCGTTTTTCTGTTTTCTTTGATTTTTGAGGTTTAAAGGAGTAAGTTTAGTATCGGCTTGAACATCAACATTATGAAGCGGACTATTATTGGCTTGTTGATAAATGAAAGTTTCGCATAGCTGAAATTTGAGAGTTATGAAGATTTTTTATATGAATCACACAAACCTGATACAATAACTCATTTTTCTATTTCTTTTTTTGTTAGGTTTCTGTAGAATGTTTTTTCATTATTATAAAATGCTATATTTTGTTGTTTTCTTAGAGTGGTTTCTTTATTCTTCGTAGTCGGTTTGCAAGTGAACTAAGCTTTTGTTTGAGGGTGTCTAGGAAATGGGCTAGTTTCTTGTTTTCTTGTTCATGCATTGAATGTATTTTATAAGCTGTTGTAATTTTTTCTATTTATATAGCTTAGTGCTTGTATTGCCATTTATATATTCCGTTAGTCTTCCTATTTTAACTCTAAGATTTGAGATTCTGTCTTCTCGTCTCATTTGCCATTTAGGGGTTCGTTTTTTCTTATATGAGGAGTTATTTTCACGGTCCATTATTTTGTATCCATTATAAATTGAAACAGTAGCAGCTGCACAGTATATAGCATTTTGAATCGTGTAAAAGTCTGAATCAGGTGGTACATAGACAGGAAGCAACGATTGGTTAATGTAATGTACAATGCACGCCAGTTTTTTAAAAATTTTTTGTTTAGGTTTGCTAGGTCTAGTTGTAGGATCGACGTTTTATATTTATTTAAAAGCACTGCAAATGTCCCATCAATTTTATTTTGTATGTCCACAATTATTATTATTATTATTCTGTGGGGTATCTATATAGTTTTCTCATCTGGTTGGGATGTATAAATATATAATTATAAATGAAAATGAAAAGATAGATATACATAAATATCAATAAAATAAAATAAATACATAAATAAATAAAAGCCCAACCAGATGGAAGCCCTCGGCATGGGAGACCAAACGGCCGAGGGTTATGTGGAAAGGGAAAGAAACCGGCGGACGATGCGGGCAGTATCGAGGAGCACCGCCTTCTGCATTTGAGCCCGGAGCGGTCCGTCACGGAGTCCCAGACGCCTCAGATGGCCCGAGAGGCTGACTGGGATTAGCCCGTTTGCAGACACGACTACAGGAATAATTTCGGTCGGCAGACCACCCCACATGTCGGTCACCTCGTGAGCCAGGTCCAGATATTTTGATTGCTTGTCTGTTTCGGCTTTCACGAGGTTCTCGTCATACGGAATGGTAATGTCGACCAAAAATATCCTCGACTGTGCCCGGTCCACCAGCACAATATCAGGCTTATTCGCAAGAATAGTCCTGTCTGTGATGATGGCCCGGTCCCAGTAGAGCCTGGCGCGAGCACGGCTTCCGGCAAGTACTTGTAATACGGCAATTTCCGATCCACGAGACAGTATTTCAGAGCGAGCTCCTGGTGAAGAATTCTGGCTACTAGGTTGTGCCTGTGCAAGTACTCAGAGTTAGAAAGCGCCGAACAACCGGAGATGACATGCCTAAGTGACTCACCAGGATGGCGACAAGCTCGACAGATGTCCACGGTGCCATCCCTTAGGATGTATCTCCGATAGTTGTTGGTCTTAATAACCTGATCCTGTATTGCACAGACAAAACCCTCGGTTTCCCCGAAGAGATCACCAAAGCGTAGCCAGTGGAGGGAGGCTACTGTGTCTACGAAAGGCTCGTGTAGAGCCTTGTAGAACCTCCCGTGGAGCTCCTTCTCCTTCCACACGGTCTCCCGGTCGGAAATTGTCTGCACTGCCGGGTCTTGCCATTGCTCGTTGGCTAAGGATAGAGGGGTAAGTCCTTTATCACTAGAAATGACGTCCTTATAGAATGGATCATCCGATCTCGCCAGGAAGTAATTACGGAGGCTGCACACCTCGCGATTATGCATGGTGAGCGCGCTTTAGAAGCCACGCCCACCATGCTTTCGTGCCAAGTACAGCCTCATTACCGACGATCTCGGATAATGCATCCTGTGGGACGTCATGGTAGTGCGGACTTTTCTATCCAGGGCGTTAAGTTCAGTCTGAGTCCACCTGAGTATGCCAAAGGTATACATGAGGACAGGCATGACCCAGCCGTTATATGCGTGTTTCTTATTCACACCGGACAAAAGGCTGTTAAGCACTTTGGTCAAGCGTGCATAAAACACGTCGCAAACTGACTGTTTCATACCAGCCTCATCGATACCGATGTTCTGTGACATACCCAGGTATCGGTATGTTTCAGCCTCGGAAAGGGTCCTTAAGTTGACGGGCATAGATAAGTCTATGGCCTCAGAGTTAGCAACCCTTCCCCTTTCAACATGGAGGACCGCACACTTATCCGTTCCCAGCTCCATTCCAATAGAATTGCTAAATTCACAAGCGATGTTTAGCAATTCCATAAGATGGGAGCGACTGGAGGCGAATAACTTGAGGTCATCCATATAGAAAATGTGGGTCACTTTTGTGCTTCTTTTCCGAAGCTGAAATCCCCTCCCGGAGCCCTCCAGTAAAGTACTGAGAGGGTTCAGGGAGAGGCAAAACCAGATTGGACTCATACCTTACAATGGGGCTTTATAAATAAATATTTTAGCAGTGTGTTGTTATTGTTATTTTTTGTTAAGGCGCAATAAGTAAATTTATGAACAAATAGAGAACGAAATTAAAGAACACTAACTCACTTTCTTTATTTACGAGCAAAGCCAATAGAGTGTACTTTATTCGTAATTTGTTTCCGATGCAGCATATATAATTACGAATATTACTATATTTATATAATTATATACTTCGCCCTGGAAGATACCCCTTCTTATCCTTATGTGGTTCTCCGCAGCCATCATCCGCTCGCCCAGATAGCAAAGGATCGTACTCCATTGCCCCATACACTGCTCGAGGAAGTCTACAACTGTACAGTCAATTTTGTACAGCTGGAGGACTCTCTTCAGCCAAGTATGGGGCACCGAGTCGAATGCCTTTCTGTAGTCTATCCAGGCGGCGGAGAAATTCCGACGGTTGCGTTTCACCACTTTGCCAATGACCGCGTCAATGAGGAGTGGTTCCTTAGTTCCACGACCACCGCCCCGGCATCCATTTTGAGCGCGTTACATCACCTGATTTAGCTCCAGGTGACGAGTGATTCTCGCGCTCAAAATGGATGTCAGTGTCTTATATATGGTGGGTAGACACGTGATGGGGCGGTATTTGCCCGGGTCTGTGGTATCCTGATCTTTAGGAACCAAATGAGTGATCCCAGTAGTGAAGAGGCTCGGGAGCGACTTCTGATCGAGAGCCTCTTGACACTGTCGGTCGAGCACAGCGTGACACACTACGAACCCCTTCAGCCAGTAATGATGCAGCCCGTTGAGCCCCGGACTCTTCCAGTTCGGGGCCCTACGGACCGCCTCAGCCACGTCTTCAGGCGTTATGGTGACGGGGTCCATAGGCGTAACACTTGCACTCTGGCTCGCCACAACTTTCATCCAAGGGCCCTCGCTGTGGTTTACGGGTTCTGACCACAGGCCACGCCAAAATGCGACAGTGTCAGCCTGATCCGGTCCTGGGCCCGCTCCACATACTTCTGGTCGCTCCAATGATTTATAGAGCTTCTTCTGATCACTCTGGAAGAGACGATTCTGGTTGAACCGCCTTGACCTCTCGCTAAATCGTCGAATCCGCTTCCCCCAAGCAGGGATTTTTTGCTTCAGGTCATCTATGCGCTCCGTTAGTTTTTGCGTGATATCCGGCTGGAACAAACCGATATTTGTCCCAGCAAACGCCATCCTAACGGTGCGCATAATCCTCGGTCTATTATTACCCGACCTGAAGCTTGTCAGTCTGCCGATAAGGGCCCTTGCCTTTGCGATACGGTCCTCAATTCTTTTTCTCCAGGCTGGGATGGCGCTACTTTTTTGAGTAGCACGTCCAGCCACGGGAAGTTTGGCGCCAATAATACGGCATACTGCCAGTGCGGCGCCAAAAAGAATTGAATTCGTCTTGCAAAGGTCCCAGCTGGCTTCCAAATAGGTCACCAGCATTGGGTTAAGAGCCCGCAGGACAGCCCGATTTCGCTTACTAAGGGGTATGCGGGGAAGTCGCGGTCGATTTTCGAGAGGTATGCTGCGCGTTTCCAGCATTGACTCTTCCAGTATGCTCCTCATTTTCTCTAGTTCTTGGGAGACTATTCCATCATCGTCTGAATTAGCCACAAATGGAATGTTGACGGCAGCATCCACATATGCAGTTTGTTGCGAATCTAGTGGCGCCGCATTCCCAGCCGTAGCATTTCCATTCGATGAAGGAATAGCCTCACGTCGTAGTCGCTCGAGTTCGGCGTCACCAAATATGTTGGAGCGCAGGATGTACCTAACTCGGTCTGCCAGGTTTTGCTCAGTGACGGATAGAGATGGCTCCAGCCCTGCAAAAAAGCGATGCATCCGAGCCCGATACGCCAAACATCCAGTTTCTTCCCCTTTTGCCCTAAAATACGCCCGCAGTGAGTTTTCATTCATTGATTTAGACCTACGCATGCGACGTGCTCCACCAGCGGCGGGTTCCGCTTGCTGAGTCCGAGAAGACCCAGCCGACACCAAGCCTTCTGGTGGGGATGATGGATGCGGGGGGCTGCTAGGTGGTCTTGCAACACCCCGCGCTCGGCTGGCGGCCCGCATGCTGCCGCGTCCAGCGCCAGCTCCAGACGCTCCCTAGCGACCTCCACGCAGCGGCCCTATACGCTTTCTAATCATATCCATCATCCATTTTTGGGCGTCCATTAACGGGAGACGCCCAGGCCCGGCACCGTATTGTGGACGGCCATAAGCACAAACAGGCCTTTGCAACCTGAATTCTGCCGAGGCACGGCGCTCACACATCTCGCAAGGCAGTTCGGGGCCCTACGGACCGCCTCAGCCACGTCTTCAGGCGTTATGGTGACGGGATCCATGGGCGTAATACTTGCACACTGACCCGCCACAACTTCCATCCAAGGGCCCTCGCTGTGGTTTACGGGCTCTGACCACAGGCCACGCCAAAATGCGACAGTGTTAGCCTGATCCGGTCCCGGCCCGCTCCACATACCTCTGGTCGCTCCAATAATTTTTAGAGCCTCTTCTGATCACTCTGGAAGAGACGATTCTGGTTGAACCGCCCTGACCTCTCGGTAAATCGGCGAATCCGCTTTCCCCAAGCAGCAATCTTTTTCTTCAGGTCGTCTATGCGCTCCGTTAGTTTCTGCGTTATATCCGGCTGGGACAAACTGATATTTGTCCCAGCAAACGCCATTCTAACGGTGCGCACAACCCTGGGTCTATTATTACCCGACCTGAAGCTTATCAGTCTGCCGATAAGGGCCCTTGCCTTTGCGATACGGTCCTCAATTCTTTTTCTCCAGGCTGGGATGGCGCTACTTTGTTTAGTAGCGCGTCCAGCCATGGGAAGTTTGGTGCCAATAATACGGCAAGCTGCCACTGCGGCACCGAAAAGAACTGAGTCCGTTTCGCAAAGGTCCCGGCTAGCTTCCAAATAGGTTACCAGCATTGGGTTAAGAGCCCTCACGACGGCCCGATTTCGCTTGCTTAGGGGTATGCGGGGAAGTCGCGGTCGATTTTCGAGAGGCATACTGCGCGTTTCCAAAATCGCCTCTTCCAATATACTCCTCATTTGCTCTAGTTCGTTGGAGACCATTTCATCATCGTCTGAATCAACCACAACTGGAAGATCCACGGCGGCTTCTACGCGTGGCAGCTGGTCTGTCGCCTGAGGAGCTGCGTCCCCAATAGTAGTCAATTCAATTGATGAGGGAATGGCCTCACGTCGTAGTCGTTCGAGCTCGGCATCATCAAATATTTTCGAGCGCATGATGTACCGAACTCGGTCTGCCAGGTTTTGTTCCGTGACGGGAATAGACGGCTCCAGCTCAGCAAAAAAGCAATGCACGAACCCGATACGCTATCCCCGCAGCTTCTTCCCCTTTCGCCCTATAGTACGCCCGCAATGCGTTTGCGTTCATAAATCTTGTCTAACGCATGCGGCGCACTCCACCAGCGGCGGATGCCGCTTGCCGAGTCCGAGAGGACCCTGCCGACATCAAGCCGTCTGGTGAGGATGATGGATGCGGGGGGCTGCTAGGTGATCTTGCAGCTCCTCGCACTTGGCTGACGGCCCGCATGCTGCCGCGTCCAGCGCTAGCTCCAGACGCGCCCCGGCGACCCCCAGGCAGCGGCCCTATACGCTTTCTAATCATATCCATCATCCATTTTTGGGCGCCAATTAACGGGAGACGCCCAGGCCCGGCACCGTTTTATTGTATCATTGCACGGCCGTAAGCACAAACGGGCCTTTGCACCCTGAGTACTGCCGAGGCACGGCGCTCACACCTCTTGGCAAGGCGCTGACTGACTGCACTGACGTAGCAGTTTTGTCACTTAACTGTTTCGTCAGCGGGCGATGGGGTCGTCACTTCCCTACGCCTTTTTATTATTATTATTTTATTATTATTATTATTATTTTTGGGTTATTAATAGAGTAATCACATCTGGTTGGGCTGGATAAATATATAAAGGGAAAAATAAATATACTTAAATATGTATTTAATATATTAACATAAATAAATAAATAATACATAAATAAATAAAGGCCCAACCAGATGGAAGCCCTCGGCAGGGGAGACCAAACGGCCGAGGGTTAGTGGGAAAGGGAAAGAAACCGGCGGACGATGCGGGCGGTATCGAGAAGCACAGCCTTCTGCATTTGAGCCCGGAGCGGTCCGTCACGGAGTCCCAGTCGCCTCAGATGACCCGAGAGGCTGACTGGGATTAGCCCGTTTGCAGAGACGACTACAGGAATAATTTCGGTCGGCAGACCACCCCACATGTCGGTCACCTCGTGAGCCAGGTCCAGATATTTTGTTTGCTTGTCTGTTGCGGCTTTCACGAGGTTCTCGTCATACGGAATGGTAATGTCGACCAAAAATATCCTTGACTGTGCCCGGTCCATCAGCACAATATCAGGCTTATTCGCAAGAATAGTCCTGTCTGTGATGATGGCCCGGTCCCAATAGAGCCTGGCGCGAGCACGGCTTCCGGCAAGTACTTGTAATACGGCAATTTTCGATCCACGAGACCGTATTTCAGAGCGAACTCCTGGTGAAGAATTCTGGCTACTAGGTTGTGCCTGTGCAAGTACTCAGAGTTAGAAAGCGCCGAACAACCGGAGATGACATGCCTAAGTGACTCCCCGGGATGGCGACAAGCTCGACAAACGTCGACAGTGCCATCCTTTAGGAGGTACCTTTTTTTACGTGGTAGAGCCATGCTGCAGTTATATTAGTAGTATAGTTGTAGCACGAATGGGTCAGCTCGACCGGGGAAGGACCACGCTCTCACAGAATACCAGCGTGAAATAGTAGCTTAATGCTGCTGTATTTCGTATGGTGAGTGTAGAGAACCGGAGACCCTTTTTACTGGAAATGAGGCATTCCATCTCAGTCCTCACGGGTGACAACGCATCTGCATTTTGATTTGTAATGGAAGATAGATGTAGATGTCTATGGGCCGCAGCAACCACTTACCATCAGGTGGACTGTGTGCTCGTTTGTCAGCCTATTCTATAAAAAAAAAGGTATTTCCGATAGTTGTTGGTCTTAATAACCTGATCCTGTATTGCACTGACAAAACCCTCGGTTTCCCCGAAGAGGTCGCCGAAACGTAGCCAGTTGAGGGAGGCGGCTGTATCTACGTGAGGCTCATGAAGAGCCCTGTAGTACCTCCCATAGAGCTCCTTCTCCTTCCATACGGTCTCCCGGTCGGAAATGCTCTGTACTGCCGGGTCTTGCCATTGCTCGTTGGCTAAGGATAGAGGGGTAAGTCCTTTATCACTAGAAATGACGTCATTATAGAATGGATCATCCAATCTCACCAGGAAGTAATGACGGAGGCTGCACACTTCGCGATTATGCATGGTGAGCCCGTTCAGGAAGCCACGCCCACCATGCTTTCGCGGCAAGTACAGCCTCATTACCGACGATCTCGGATGATGCATCCTATGGGACGTCATTGTAGAGCGGACTTTTCTATCCAGGGCGTTAAGTTCAGTCTGACTCCACCTGAGTATGCCAAAGGTATACATGAGAACAGGCATGACCCAACCGTTATATGCATGTGTCTTATTCACACCGGACAAAAGGCTGTTAAGCACTTTGGTCAAGCGTGCATAAAACACGTCGCAAACTGACTGTTTCCTACCAGCCTCATCGATACCGATGTTCTGTGACATACCCAGGTATCGGTATGTTTCAGCCTCGGAAAAGGCCCTTAAGTTGACGGGCATAGATAAGTCTATGCCTTATTATTATTATTATTACTTAACAGGCTAGCAGTTGAAACAACTGATATAAGTCCGTATCCTATTTTCAAATATGTAATTATTCTTATTTTAGATGTTTGTCTAATCTGTTCTTGAATTGGTTAATAGTTTGTGCGGATATTACTTCTGATGGCAGTTTATTCCATGCTTCAACCACTCTTTGGCTAAAAAAGTGCTTGTGTGGGTTGTTATGTGACACGGTTTTGGTTAATTTGAAGTTATGTCCCCTAAGATGTGTGTTTGTTGAAAACTGGAATAAATCTTTGTCAAAATTTTCCAGATCGTAGTGTCCATGTATAATTTTATATGCTTCGATCAAGTCTCCCCGTTCTCTGCGATCTTTCAGTGTCGTTAGTTTAAACTTATTAAACCTTTCTTCATATGGTATGTTTTTCAATACTCTAGGGACCTTTGAAAATCTACGTTGAACTTTCTCCAGTAACTCAATATCCTTTTTGAAATAGGGGCTCCAGATTTGGAATGCATACTCCAAAATGGGTCGAATGTATGCCTTATGTATTTTTAGCATCATTTCTGGTGTAAGATGTCCGAAGGCTTTTCTAATCAGGTATAATAAAACTATTTGCCTTTTTAGTTATAACTGTTATATGATGATTCCATTTTAAATCGTTGCTTATATGCACACCTAAGTCTTTTTGTACTTTAACTTCTTCCAAAGGTATATCATCGATTTTATATATGAAATGAGGGTTTCGGTTTCCTATGTGGAGGACTGTGCATTTATTTACATTTAATTTAATAAGCCACCTTTTTGACCAATCTGATATTTTAATTAGATCTGCTTGTAGGCGATCAAAGTCCACTAGTGGGTTTGCGAATATCTTCGTGTTATCAGCGAACATACTTACATTACAACTCAAGCTTTTTGGTAGATCAAAGGTAAACAGTATAAACAATACCGGTCCCAGTACAGAACCTTGTGGCACAACGCTTTGTATTTCTTTTTCATCTGACAAGATGTCGCTAATCCTTACTCTGAAGGTTCTTTGTCGTAGAAAACTCTCAATACAAGTTAACAGTTTCCCTGGAACACCAAGAAATTCCAATTTATGTAAAAGCCTGCCTATTGGTACTTTATCAAAAGCTTTTTCGTAATCCAGATATATAACATCTATTGGTTCTCGATCATTTTGACTGTCGACCCAAGATGATAAGCAGGACTGGAAATCGTTGATCAATGAGGACAGAAACCATGTTGCTGTTTGCCAATAGTTTATAGTTTGTTAAGGAACTGCCTCATGTGCTTAACTATTATCTTTTCCATGACTTTGCACACCACACTCGTTAAGCTTATCGGTCTATAATTTGCAGGATCTAATTTGTTTCCCTTTTTGTAAACAGGAGTCACTAAAGCCTTTATAATTTTTGCATTACTGATGCTAGGTAACTATCAATTCCGCAGTTCTTTAAAACATGTACGGGTATTTCGTCGCGGCCAGGTGAAGAGTCTATATTCATTTCTTAGATAGCAACTTGTACTTTGGATTCTGTGAACATGATGTCCTCTATAACTTCAGTTGCTCTTAGATTTGGGTCAAGCGCAGGAAGTTCTTCTAGTGGTTCTCTTTCAAATACATTAGAAAAATGTTCTGCAAATACTTCCGCTATGTCTTTAGAACGTGTCACAGATTGCCCATTACTGTTCCGTAAAATGTTTGGTGTACTAACTTTAGAGGTGATTTGCTGCCTGATGTACGAGTAAAATTTCTTTGGTCCTAGATCTAATAGTTGATTTTCGTAAACTACCCTTGCTGTGCGCCTTAAATTAGTCAGTTTGTTATTTAGCTTCCTGTATTCCTTATAGATTTTATCTGACCCTGTTACAGTATATCTCTTCCAAAGAATTTTTTTTCTCTTATTAACTCAGATATGTCATTTTATTCATGGTTCATTTACTTTGTTAAATGTTTTTACAAGAGGAACATGTGTGTCTATGGCAGTAGTTATTGTTTTATGCATTATTCTAAACTGTTCAACTGGACAAAGTACATCTTTAAACATTTTTTTAAGCCGGAGTGAATTTCTTCTTTGATTTTGTTGTAGTCTCCTTTATTAAAATACTTTTATTTAGATTGGATTCGATTTAGATTGCTGCCTATTCTGTTGTTGTGTTTGTAACTGTATAGTCGATACTAAGCATGCATGATCGCTTTTCCCAATTGCGGCCTCATAATTGATTCCAACTATCAAAGACTCATCATTTGTCAAGATTAGGTCTTAAGTAGATGGTTGGTGACCCTGGCGAAACCTCGTATATTTATCTAACAATTGGTATATATTGTTGTTGTTATACCATTGCAAGAAATTGGTTTCTTTTGGCAGTAGATACACACAATTTTTAAGTGGCCACTTGACTCCACCAAAGTTAGTCACCCATTATTATTACTGTGTTTGACTGGGAAGCCAGTTCTAAATTTTGTAGAAGCAAGTTGTCATGATCGATAGTTGATTCATGCCCTCTATATAGTCCACATAACAGTATTCTTTGAAAACCTACTTCAATGTCAAAAACCCATAAACATTTCCAAGAGTCATACTTCGTATTATACTATTTCGCTTTGATGTCGTGTATGTAATATTGTTCAATACATAAATAGCGACTCCTCCACTTCGTTTATCAATACGATTGTCTCTGTATAAGTCGTAACCCGGTATCTTTTTCAGTGAGTCAGGTATATTTGGTTTTAACCATGTTTCTGAGAGGACTATAATTGATGGTTTTAGTTGATCAACTCTTGCAATGAATAAATCCAGTTTAGATGTTATCGATTGTATGTTTGTGTATAAGATTGTTATTGTTAAGAGTGTGGAAGGTATCGAAGATCGCGTTTTTTTATTAAAAAGATTTACTAGTGAGGGTTGGTGAATTTTGACTAGTTTTTTATCTCCTGTTTACTGATAATTTTAGGCTGCCATTGTATATACTTGATAGTCAAGCCTTGTTCTCCATTATTAATAAGTTTCTCTAATTCATCACGGAGGTATTTTAAGTACTCGCATTGCATGGCAGTATGGTCTGATTTAATAATTGACGGTTTATCCAGTTTAGTTTTGTTATGAAGTATCTCAATAGCATCATTCTTAGACTTCATTACCACTTTAATGGGACGAGGAGGAGCCCCAGCTTGAGACTTACCAAGACGAAATAGTTTCACATTATCACAGCTAACTTTTTTGCTCACACACGTTATTATTTTCCTGCACTCCTCTTTATCATGCCCCTGCCTTTGTAAAGGTTTATCCGAGATTGATTCTGGTACGTCGTAAATTATTATATCGTTAGCTCTCTTAGTGCGCTCAGCCAATTCTTGTATTGCTCCTTCAGTTACAAGCATGTTTTGACGTAATCGCAAGTGGTGTACTTCTTTAGTAAGTTCCTCCAGTTATTTCTTTATATTTGGTATTTGTGCCATTAGTGACTTACAATCGACACATAAGAAAGAAACCGCTCGAGCTATTGTCTTTAACTCGAACACTCTTACTTCAGTTGGTGACATTCCATGACAGTCACCACATAAAGTGACTACTAATTTCAAAGTGTAAGAATTAAGTACGCTAGCCCTGTGGTTCTGTTGCTTGATACGCTACGTCCGAGAAAGCTGGTTCGAGCCGCATCGAGTTGCACTTTTTGTGCATTTTTAAAAGATTAGTAACTTTTCGTAATAAATATATCATTCTGCGAGGATCGTACATAGTGCAGAAAGGAGCTAAAATTTAGTGGAATAAATACATTCAGCATACGAATAGAAAATTGCAAAGTTATAGTATATACTTGCATATTACCATATATATATATATATATATATATATATATATATATATATATATATATATATATATATATATATATAAATGTCGCCGCAAGTACATCTTCGGTTGACAAAGCATAAGCTTTGCATTGTCTTTTAATTGATTATAATAATCAACGGTGTATAATTATTAATACTACAATTTAATAACACCAATTTATCAGAAACATAACATGTAACTAGCTAGTTCTTTAAAAACTCTTTTGGTTTACAAATCTCTTTCTTGACAACTAATTCCTGGTAAAACATCTATTTATTCCATTATCAACTTTTAACTCAAACATTGTTTTAAATCGTAGAATAAATAATTGTCGATTTCATTATTAATCCTGGTAATTGAAATTGCTTAAGTAACCCAATCAATTCAATAAAAAGTTATTGTTTAGTCAAGTATTGACCAATCAAATCGTCGACCAATCAGAATGAACGCGGTAACGGAATCACTTCAGTTCCTGCGCTCGTCAGTGTAGTTCTATTTCCCTGGTAAAACTTTGCAAGTATTATTTGTGAGTCTCATAATAGGAAGTGTAGAATAAAGTTGTAGTACAAAATTAAAAGTGTGTGGTCTTAGATCTCTTTCATTACAATGGAAACAATATGCGGTAGCTCGACTGAACCCTTGTCAAATGGGGACAGTGGTGCTGCCTCACCATAAAAACAACCACTAGGTTTTCCGCTCCAACAATCATGTAGTTGTGTCCTTCGCATTGCGCCGGTGTGTAATTGTGACAGGGACACACTGCAGTATGGTCAATCTGTAATTACTCTATGCTGAATGTATAGAGCGTTACGCTGTCCTATTATTGATAACAATAAATTGCGCAAGCAAGAGAGCAAGTTGAATATCAGCTCTCACATTTTTACCATTTTTAATAATTAACGGTATCCTATTATTTCCCACACAATTTTGGCTTATCGTGTTACACCATTTCCGACATATATATATATATATATATATATATATATATATATATATATATATATATATATATATATATATATACAAAAAATTGCAAGATGAGTAAATGGGGATGTTGTAATATTGAGACCGGACAGAATGAGGAGATTATTGATTGTATGGATTGTAATAAATCATTTCATTTAGCCTGTCTGTCCATACCGGGGATCAATGAAACTGAAGTGTTATCAAATTGGAATTGTCCCCAATGTAAAAACAATGCTCCCAGATGTTCAAAACAAGATTCAACTCCATTGCGTAACATCAATACCGGCAGAGGCACTAAAAGACCTGCATTAAATTCACCGCCAAATACGTCGTATTTGGCGGTGGCTTTAACTGCCGCAGATGTAAAAAATATTGTTCAAGAAGTTATAAGAACCAAATTAAGTGGTATACTAAAGGAAATTAATAGTAGTTTAATGGAAATTATTAACAAAGAATTTAAACCTATCAAAAAAGAAATGAAAGAAATTAATGAGTCCATGAATTTCATAAATAACAGGTTTGAGGATATTGAGAAAGAACAGGCAGAAGCTAAGAAAACTAGTAAGGAATTGCTTGAAGATAACCTTAAAATGAAAAGTATTGTATCGGAACTTAACATGCGACTTCTTTCCGCGGAACAACGTGTTAATATAACAGAGCAACATTTGCGCGCAAATAATCTAGAACTTCATTGTGTGCCAGAAAGTAGAAATGAAAACTTGATTAGTATTATACAAAAGTTGGGAACTGTTGTAGGATATACTGTCAAAGAAAACGATATTATACACTGCACTCGCACAGCTAAAATTAGTCCTGCTACCAAACGCCCTCGTTCTATTGTTGTACAACTATCTTCACAATTTTTACGTGAACAATTTCTAGCCTCTATTATAAAATTCAATAAAAATAATCATCTTGACAAATTAAACAGTTCTCACCTAGGGCTTTCGGGTACAAAGACAGCGATTTATGTTGTTGAGCATTTATCGCCTTCCAATAAAGCACTTCATGCTGCTACCAGAATCAAGGCAAAGGAAAAAGGGTTCAAGTATGTATGGATCAGGGGTGGTAAAATATACGTTAGAAAAAATGATGAATCACAATATATAGTTATTAAAGATTTAGGAACACTAAACAAATTGATGTAATATTTAAAATATGTATATTAGAATAATTTGTGCATGTACTCGGAAAACCTTACCGTAAAATTCAATAGCTTAAAAACATATTTTCTAAATTGTAGAGGCCTTCGATCTAAAACAAAAGAATTTTATTGCAATGTTTGTTGTAGTAATTATGAGTATTAGTAGAAACCTGGTTAAATGGCTCAGTGCTGAATGGTGAACTTTTTGATGACCGGTATGATATCTACAGAAGAGATAGGGAAAACTCTACCTACCACAGTGGTAAGGAAGGAGGTGGAATATTGATAGCAGTATCAAAAATATTAAATCTAATCGTGTCGCCTGCTGGGAAAGCAAATGTGAAGACCTATGGGTTAATATTGAAGCTCCAGTAACCAAGACTATACGTCAGATAGCACTATTGGTGTTTATATACCACGTAAGTAGAATAACAATCAACTATTTTGTATCCCATTGTAACGCTGTATTTGAGGAAATAAACTCACCTGTATACATACTAGGTGATTTTAACTTAGGTAATATAAATTGGGGCATGTTAAAAAATACAAATACTATTCATACATCTTTACCAGCCATGAGTCAAGATTTAATTGGTTTCTTACACATTAATAAACTTACTCAATGTAATCACGTAACAAATACTGGTCGTATATTGGACCTTGTACTTACATCCTTTAATTTGTGCGAAGTAACCCAAGCAGTAACGCCCTTAAGTAATACTGAACATATACGCCCTCCTCTAGATATCACTATATCACTATCGACAGAAAAATGTCTTCCTTACAGTTTAAAAAATAAAAAGCGTAATTTTTATAAAGCAGATTATGGTCCCATAAGAAAGCATTTGAATGAGGTTAATTGGATTGAGATGTTTAGTAGATTAAATGATGTCAACGACATGGTTAAAGTATTTTATGAGGTTTTGTATACACTTATTAAGGATTATATCCCAATGAGCAAGAGAAGAAACAAACGTTATCCCATTTGGTTCAATAAAACTTTGATAAAATCATTAAATGAGAAAAATAAAACAAGGAAACGGTATAAAATATATGGTAATCCTAGGGATGAAATTGAGTTAAAGTTACTAGGTAAAAGATGTCAGCAACTAGCCGCAAAGTGTTATAAAAATTATATAGAAAAAAGAGAACAGCAAATACAAAATAATCCAAAAGTATTTTGGTCTCATGTCAAAGAAAAGCGCGGTGGTACTAGCGGATATCCCATCGCTGTGACAAATGGTCAGGAAACTACTTCTGATGGATTTAAGATATGTGAACTCTTTGCGAATTATTTCTCTTCTGTTTACAATGCAGACGGAGATAGACATTTTTGTATCCATGATTTCGATAATTTGAAATTATTATGGAGTAATAGCCAATGTTTAACAAGCCCGACTTTAGACTACAAAACTTTATTAAATAAGCTAGAAAGAGTGGATTGCAATAAAGGTACTGGATCTGATGATATTCCGCTAATTTTCATACCGTCTTGTGCATCGGTTTTGGTTACACCTCTATTGATTATATACAACAAATCATTAGCAACGGGAGTTTTGCCATCGAAGTGGAAAATTGTAAAGGTAGTTCCCATTCACAAGTAAGAGAATAAGAACATAATATCTAATTATAGGCCAATTTCAATTTTGCCAATATTCGGTAAAATACTTGAATTTCTAGTTAGTCAACTTTGCAGACTCACTTAAAACTTTACCTCAGTAATAATCAACATGGTTTTGTTCGATCAAGGTCAACTTGCACAAACCTTGTAACTTTTACAGAGTCTTTGGTAAGAGCAATAGATGCAGATAAGCAATATGATGAAAATACACAGATTTAAGTAAAGCTTTTGATAGAGTTCCGCATAAAGTCCTAAACTACAAATTAGCCGTTTATGGGATCGCCGGATCATTGTTGGAATGGGTAAAGTCGTACTTAAAAAAACGTTCTTTTTATGTGGTCATAAATGGATTTCAATCTGATAATCGTATCATTTCCTCTGGTGTGCCACAGGGCTCAAATTTAGGACCAATATTATTTAACCTGTTTATAAATGACATTTCTAGTTGCTTTAAATTTTCGGAACCCTACATGTATGCGGATGATTTAAAGTTTGGAAGAATAATTGAATTTTTAGAAGACTCAGTATTGTTACAGACAGATTTAAATTGACTTGTTAATTGGTGTAATCTTAACGGCATGAATCCTAATTATTCTATATGTTCACATGTTAAATTTACAAGAAATACTAAGTTGATCAATAACCATTACTTCATAGGGAATAACAAAATACAAGAAGTAGAAGTGATAAGAGATCTTGGTGTATATTTTGACAAAAAACTAACTTTTAACCTCATATTGATAGTATTATAAATAGATCTTCCAAAATGTTAGGGTTTGTCATAAGAAATGGTAGGTCATTTAAAAACCTTAAAACAAAAAAAAATTGTACAATAGCCTTGTAAGGAGTATAATGGAGTACTGCAATGTTGTCTGGCGTCCCCACTATTCTACACATTCGTTGCGATTGGAGAGAGTTCAAAAACGCTTTATGTGGCATCTTACATACTCTGTTGGAAAAGCACTAAAAATATCATCCTATGCAGATAGACTTCAATATTTTAATATGCTACCCTTATCGATACGTCTAAAATTAATAGATATTATGTTTTTATACAAGGTGCTTAGAAATGAAGTAGATTGTCCACAGCTTCTCGCCCAATTTAAATTTCACACTCCAATAATAATGCCACGCAAACCAATTCCACTTCTTTACCCACCACGTCGTGGAACTGTTCTTGGTGCGCATTTGCCAGTCGCAAGGCTTTGTAAAGTATTTAATGAATGTAGTGAAGTCGTTGATATTAATTTTGATTTCATATGTCAGTTTTATAAGAAATTATATAAGTACTTCAAACAATGTGAAAGTACAGATCGTGTACCGAATTGTTAATAATTAATGTAAAACGTACGTGTTTTACACACACACACACACACACACACGCACGCACGCACGCACGCACGCACGCACGCACGCACGCATGCACGCACGCACGCACGCACGCACGCACGCACGCACGCATGCACGCACGCACGCACGCACGCATGCATGCACGCATGCATGCACGCACGCACGCACGCACGCACGCACGCACCCACGCATGCACGCACGCACGCACGCACGCACGACCGCACGCACGCACGCACGCACGCACGCACGCACACACACACACACACACACACACACACACACACACACACACACACACACACGCACACGCACAAGCACTCGTTCATACAATATCAAATTATTTAAAATAAGAATTCCTTAGATACCTTATATAGCACTAAAATGTAAATTGATAGCATGTTGTGATTACCTTTAAGTGATTGTACATTTAGAAATAACGAAACTGTAAATTTTAATTAATGATGTAATAATGTATCAATCGTTGGTAATCCAAATAAAGAGAAAAAGAAATAAAAAAAAAATAAAAAAAAAATACTCTTGCAGGAGTCACAACTTACTGATAGCTTCTTATCGTTTGTGGTTTTGCTACATTCATCCTTCACATCCTTCACAGTTAGCTACCGTGGGTAAATCTTTGTTTCAGAGAGCACGAGGGATCTGTGACAGTAAACACCTGGTTGCCGAGCTCCAACATGTCAAGCAAGTTTTGCATGACAACAAGCTTCGGGTCCCGTGCCTACGTCACAGAGAACGAGTGAAGCAGGCCACAGTCGAGCGTGTACCTGCTGTACTGCCATTATGTTAGAGGAGTCACTGACAAGATTGGCTACATCTTGAAGCGCGCTTCCATCAAAACATACTTCAAGCCGCCGAAGAAGATTGGTCAGTTTTTGCCATCAGTCAAGTGTAACGTCCCTCTGCAAGTTGCAGGAGTGTACAAGCTTGATTGTGAATGTGGTCTTTCCTACATAGGACAAACTAAAAGATCAATTAAAACCCGCGTCAAAGAACATATAGTTGATGTGAAGAATCGACGCTGCGGGAAGTCTGCAGTCTGTGAACATGTACAGGATCGCCCCCGTCACTACATCAGATTTGATAGACCACAAATCCTCGCTAAAGAACACCGACTCCTTCCAAGGATGATTCGCGAGGCTATTGAAATCAAAAAAACATCCTAATTTCAATAGAGAAGATGGCTGGGTGCTGCCATCTGCTTGGGATCCTATAATAAATAAAATTAAATCCCAACCCAAGCATACAACTGCAAGACTCCATGATACCATAAGTTCATACTGTGTAGATCGGAACAAAAGTTAAGTTTTAATCTATTGTAACCGCGGTTAACTATGACAGCTGGACGTTGAACATCTCAGTCCTTCCCGTGACCATGGGTGCTGTAAAGCTCTCGAAACGTCGGGTATTTAAAAAGTTCAATATACGCGATAAATTCCGTAAAAACTAGTATTATTTCAATCTTTAGCCTGCCTTATATCTTGATTGTACTTTTGTAACATGAATCACACTATGAATTTATTGATACCAAATCATCAACAGCACACAACCCTTTTTTATATCGACAAAAATAATGAAATAACGTGGAATTTCTTACGTCGCTAAGATTTTAAAGCATTTATTTTAAATTGAATTAAAACGACAAAACTGAGGAGGTTTTTTTTACTTCCTGTTGATTTAGGGATTTCGTCCATTTTAGATGTGTCAGCAAAAATCTTGAAAATATTGAAGTAACTACACACACGTTGGTCAATCGCCAGATCATAAACACCTCGGACAGCAGCAAAATCGATGGTCTACTGGCTCAAGTTGCAGGAAAAATCTTCCAAAACCTTCGTAATGTAACGTTACACATACACATAAATCATCAACATATTGTAAAGAAGTTTCTAAATAATATTTTACTGTCACTGGTAAAAGTACTACCGTATAAATCTATCAGCAAACAACAAAGTAAAAAAATTTAATGTCAATGTCATTGTCAAAATGCTTTGGTTTAGTTTGTATTTGTAATGATTGGCTTGTTTATTTTTAATAGTCAGTAATTTATGTTTTTAATTGATATTGAAGTTTATGTTTTTGCAAGTTCTATATAAATTTGATTTTTAATAATTCGAATATTAGTAACATAGTTTCACACATGGTAAGAAATTTAAATACTAATTTTGTTGTACAAAGGTTTTCTAATATAATAAATTGTTTTTAAACATTTGCATGTTTACATTGCTTGACTGTTTTCGGTAGTATACGTAAGTATAACCAAAAAATTAATAATATTAGCTTAAAGTTACAGCATTATACATCCCGATCCTTTGGACAGGCCTCTCGTTTCTAAAAGTATCGATTAATTGGTTGGATCAGCTTAAAATATCATCTTAGTGCTATGGCACCTCGCATAGTGATTGTGGGGAACCAGGGGGTTAATCCGTTTATCCACCCTAAGAAATCCACCCTAGGGTGAATACTCGGAAATGTGTATTCGCTTATCCACCCTAGACGGTGTGGATAATCAGAATTCACGTTTTGATTGTTGTTCCGCCTTTCCACCTCAAGTACAGTTCATCAGAAAATATATTCATATTTTAACATATTATTGATTAATTTTTAATAACCACAAACTTAAACAAAAATCATATCGCACCCCCTGTTTGACACTGTCACTTATATGTAAATGCAAATTTTCAGGAGAAGCATTTAAAACTTTAATATCATACAAAAAAAATATGATACTCCGAGATTTAGATAAGATAAACAGCTTATACTATCTATCTTTTTCAATTCTGCTTAAGCTCTTTTCTTCTATGTGAACCTTGTAGCTGGCATATAATTTTACTTTTTCTTGTTCAGATGCATTTTTGTATGCAACGCATTCATCACAAAGATTTTTCTTTGATTTAAAAAAGCCAATATTAAAATCATGATTAAAATGCACTGATGGCTGTCTTTGTGCTTTGTGCCATGTTATATATCATGGATTGTAATAAATAGTTATGAATGTGGGTACTTACATAACATTGTTAAGAAATAATGTTAGTAAAATCAACTAGTTTGTCATTAGTTTTGCTACATAGCACAATACACATATTTACCTAAATTACGGTGTTTTATTGGATCTAACAGTGGCGACGTAGTGTAAACAGTGAAACAATGGAACATAAATCAGTGAAATTTCAAGAATTTAATTTACAAAGTGATAATTGGGACAATTATATAGAATGATTAATGTACTGTTTTGAGGCGAGTGGAATTGTCTCAGAGCCATTTCAAAGGGCGAATTTTTACACGGTTTGTGGTGCAAATGTATATGAGACTGTTTTGGCATTAATTACGCCTAAAAAATGTAGTGATGTAACATTCTCGGAAATTGTAACAATTCTTACAAAGCATTATAGTCCAAAACCAATCAAGATTTCCGTGTCTTTCCCATTTTATAAACATGATCAAAAAGAAAATGAATCAGTATCAGAATATATTGCACATATTAGAAAAATAAGTGCAGGGTGCAATTTTAAGGACTTGGAATATATGCTTCGTGACAGACTTGTGTGTGGTATGAGTGGTAAGAAATTGCAGTATGAATTGCTAAAAAAAGACAATTTACAGTATACGGATGTAGTGGATGCCATGCTATCTGAAATCTGCAAGTGCAATCTGAAAGTGCATTGAGGGATGTCCGCATGATGCAAAGTGTGACCAGCACTAACTTTGCCATCTCCAGGGATTCAATTTCCACTACTTCACCTGTAACATTATCATGTGAGCCAATGGATGTCAATGCCATGAAATCTCAAAATAATATTATATTCTGCAACCGATGTGGCGATCGTCATGGCGGTGTGTGTCGTCTCATAAATGATGTTTGTAATTTTTACAAGAAAAAGGGGCATATTGAAAAAATTTGCATCCCGTGAAGTCAAACTGTCCAATTATAACTTTCATTTTTTTATATTTACATTTAACAATTATAACACAAAGGCACGCTATCCTCTACTTGTCAAATCAAAGGCAGTGTCCCTCAAGGCTCTGTGCTTGCTCCCCTCCTATATATACTATTCAACAACGACATTCCTATCCCGTCGAAAGTTGTTAAACTAGCCCTCTTCGCAGATGACACAGCCCTTTACTCTAAAGGCAAATCACTGCCACAGATTCGGAACAAGATCCAAGACAGTTTGACTTCACGGGTACCGGCATTTAGAATAAAACTTCTATTGGATGGTGTGCCAGTGATCATGGAGGTGGACTCTGGGTCTACTTTCTCAATTTTGAATGAACACATGGATGCAGTTACACTCGTAGAACTATACTAGATATACTGCCTAATAAGTTATGTATGTGGAACAACTCCAGGGACAAGCTACAGTGCAAGTGCAATTTAAAGACATTAAGTGTAATTTGAATATTGTTATAACAAAGGGCACGGGCCCAAATCTTATTGGTTGAAACTGGTTTAAAGCATTAGATATTACTTTAAATACTATGAATGTTATTGATATTGACAGATATTGATAAAGAGCTTAATAAATATAATACAGTTTTCAGAGAAGGGCTTGGTACATATAGGGGGAAGCCTATGAACATACAAATTAAGCCTAACACTTCCTAAATTTTTAAAAGCTCGACCAGTGCCATTTGCATTAAAAGAAAGGATTTTAAAGGAAATCGATCGTTTAGTGGGGGAGGGGGTACTGCGCCCTTTATCTTTTTCAGAATGGGCGACACCAGTAGTTCTTATAGTAAAGAAAAATAGAGACATACGACTTTGCGGAGACTATCGAAGTAAGGTGAATCAAGCTACTGAGTCGGATACGTACCCAATGCCAACGGCTAGTGAGGTTTTTGCAGTTATTGCAGGTGGCTCTTATTACACGATACTTGATTTAGACAGAGCATATACGCAAGTGGTGGTCACAGATGCCACAGCGAAGCTCTTAACTTTAAATACATGTAAAGGATTGTATGCCGTACACAGATTGGCATTCGGCGTGAAGGCGTGTCCGGGAATATTTCAACGCCTGATGACCGCCTGATAGCCGGCGTACCAGGTGTAGCCGTGCTTATTGATGACATCATCATCAGCAGAACATTGACAGAAATGACTCAACGTCTTGAAACAGTATTGGAGAAAAAAAAATTGTCACACGTCATGGAGGACGGAACAGAGCGGCCTGTTGCGATGGGCTCTAAAACCTTGCATGCGCATGAGAGACGTTATTCCCAATTGGATAAAGAGGCCACTGCTATCATTTTTGGGGTAGTTAAATTTCATAATTACCTGATGGGAAGGTCTTTCACGATAATCGCAGACCACAAGCCTTTGCTTGGTATATTTGATCCTCAAAAGCCAATGCCAGCGATCCTGTCACCTCGCTTAACTAGAATTGCATTAATACTTATGTCACACAACTACAAAATTGTTTATAAGCCAGGTAGAGAAATTGGAAATGATGAAGTCGATGGCCACAGCCAGTTCCAGATCAACCAGAACAACAGCTTTGTGATGTTTTGCTTATGGCAGAGACACCTGTTGATTTTCCAGTGGATGTGGATCTCATAGCATTGGCAACGAAGAGAGACCGAACTTTATCATGAGTAAGTCACTATATACTAAGCGGTTGGCCGGACAGAGTCACAGACAGTGAACTGCGTCCATATTGGTTACATCATACCGAACTCTCATTACATGAGAAATGTATTTTATTTGGTTGCCGCGTAGTGGTGCCGCCATCGCTGGGTGAGCCTTGTCTAGGTGCCTTACATAAGACACACGTTGGTGTCGTGCAAACGAAGGCAAGGCAAGAAGTTACACTTGGTGGCCACAATTGAATCATGACATTGAAGTTTTAGTAGGTGAATGCTCAAAATGTTTAGAAAACAGGCCTATGCCCACTAAAACAAGCTGTGAATGGATAACACCAACTAAACCGTGGTCTCGAATTAATGTAGACTTTGCGGGATCTGTTCAAAATAAGACATATCTGATTGTCGTCGATGCTTATTCGAGATGGCCAGAGGTTTTAATGGTTAACAATATGACCTCTGGAACAATTATTCGACATTTAAGGGATATGTTTGCAACACATGGATTGTGTGAAACTTTGGTTTCAGATAATGGAACCCCATTTGTATCGACAGAAATGAAAATATTTCTTGAAGCCAATAAAATTAAACATGTCACTACAGCACCTTATCACGCGGCTACCAATGGTTTGGCTGAAAGGATGGTTCAAACCATTAAGGACAAACTACGCAAGATGGATGATGTTCCATGGGATATCAAATTCCCTAACATTTTACTAGGTTTGCGTGTTACACCTTGTACAGCAACTAAAAAGAGTTCAGCAGAACTTTTACTGAACAGACGCCTACGAACTTTGCTAGATACAATACATCCCGCTAATCGCCAGCAAAGAAAGAGAACACAACAAATTATTAGTAACACTCAAAAAATTAACAGGGAATCAAAGACGGGCCAAAATGTAATGTATCGGAATTATGGTAATGGGCCAAGATAACCATCTTCCATCCACCAGGAACTGTGGTAAATAGAAATGGACCATCTAGTTATGAGATTGCTACGGATGATGGATCTTTAGTAAATAGGCATATTGATCAAGTAATTAACAAAAGGCAATCTGACTTGAGTGCAAGAGAGGATGAAGAGATGTCCGAAGTGCAAGATATCGCAGTTAATAGTAAACTATTGGACAATGACTTAACAGAGGAAATAACTGACTATAACTTAGGGAAAGATAAGACCAATAATGATGTAAGAGAAGAGACTATTGGAATACCTAGTCAGGATAAATGGGGGGAAATGTTAGGTATACCGACTAATACGGAAATAACTTATTCTGGGGGAAAAATTAGGAATAAAATGAGTGTTCATTCTAAGTCACCATATGAGAGACGTAATAATTTTATAGCTTAAATTTACCTGTTTTAATATAAATATATATTTAGTGTATTAGATTATGTTAAGTATTAGAAGTTGATTATTGAGTTAAAAATTAATATTGTATGTACATGCTTGGGGGAAAGGTATGTTATATATCGTGGATTGTGATAAATAGTTATGAATGTGGGTACCTACATAACATTGTTAAGAAATAATGTTAGTAAAATCAACTAGTTTGTCATTAGTTTTGCTACCTAGCACAATACACGTATTTACCTAAATTATGGTGTTTTATTGGATCTAACATGCCAGATCTGATCGAAGGCCTTCGCTATGTCCAAACTAACGTCCTATGCCTCCCCTTGGACTCTACTGCCTCCGACCATCTATAAATTGGATAGACCAGAAGATCACCAGCAATTCGACAAACGACAAAAACCGTATTGGCGGTCACTAATCAGCTGGTGATCCTCAAGGTACCTCATTAGCTGGCAGTTTATAATGGACTCCATTATTTTGGAGAACAAGGAGATGATGGCGATAGGCCTGTAGTTTGACAAGTCTGAGCGTTTGCCTTTTTAGGGATCAGGTGGACCAAAGCTGTCTTCCATGAATTCACGTTAAAACTGGCGCCATCTCTGGAGCACACATCTTCAGCACAATGGGAGGGACTCCATCAGGCCCACTCAACTTGATGACGTCCAGGGAGAGGAGTGCTTTTGAACCAAGCCCTGTGTAACCCACGCATGCGGCATGGAGCACTTTCACCGCGGGATTGTCGGCGGTGTATTCCCCCCGTCATCAAGAGTCAAGTTGGACGCAAAGAGAGCCTAACAGATCTGCTTTCTCCTTTGCGGCATGGGCAAGTGAGTCGTCGTCTCTATACAGAGATGGAAGAGATGACTGACAGAAATTCCCTTGGACAGTCTTGGCGAGAGACCATAATGCACAGGTTCCCGAAGGAAGGTGAACTAGTTTCTCGCCAATTCTGCTGATGTGTTCAAACCTTGCCTTGCCAATGTTTTTTTTGAGGGGCCTGGAGGCTCCTGTTTATAGCGTGATGCTGTTTTATAGAAGCGACCAAACCATGGCTGGGATCTGCCTCCGATGGGCACCACAGAAGATGAAATAATAATTTCCATACCCTGGAGTACCACATCAGCAACATAATCATCAACAATGCTGGAAACTTCCGGCGAGAAGCAAACCCAAGGGTAAGATGCAAAAAAAGACTGCATCGTATCGCAATGGGCCGACCTATAGTGCCAAACACGGCGGCAGCCTGCGGAATACAATCACTTCGTTAATGTGACTGGCACCACACTTCGAACAAGACTATGATCTGACAAGCCTAGAGGGGCGTCGATGGAAACTTGATATCCGTCTGGATGAGATGTCAGCAGAAAGTCTAACAGGGAAGGTGTATGGTCTTCCACATGCGTAGGCGAAGTAACCAATTGTGTCAGACCATATGCCTAGGCAACGTCGTAAACAGATCTCGCTGCATGATCGGTTAAACGTGAACCGAGCCCTTCGGCATGGTGGGCGTTAAAATCGCCGAGGATCACGATCTGTGCGGGTACGACCTACTGTAGCAAGGAATTTGTAGCCATTGGGACGTGGTCGATGAGTCAGTCTGTTTCGGCATTACCGCTATGGGACCTATGTATATAGGCATCTGTAGACGCAGGGATTGTCGTTGCTGTCCTATGCGCAGCCATAGGATGGACAGGTCCATACCTTCAATACTGCCGAGGCGTCGAAAATAGATGTCCTCTCTGACGTTTGTATACGCAAATGCCAGCCTTGGGCACAAATGAGTGTTCTAATTTGTACCCCGGGTAGGAGAGATATGAAGTATCCGCTGGAGAGAACACCCAAGTCTCGGTTAAAAAAAGCAAGGCCGGCTTCACAGCATGAATGTATGCCGTATGGCCGATATTGAGGAAAATGTTTTCATTACACAATAGGAAACATATTCAAGGTGTGGGAGCTTTCTAAAACATTTTCATATGGAATTGGCAAATTATGGGATGTCTCACAAATCATATTTGCCAGTTGCTTTGAGTGTACAGTCTATCAAAAACATGTGATATAATTGAATAAGGAGAGTATCACATTGCATTCTGGGAGGTGATAGGTTCTGTGTGAGAAAATAGGCATTTTGATTTTGAAAATGGAAGTTTCTATTTTTATAACTGTGTCAATTTGCAACTTCAACTATAAAATATGTCTTATATTTTATGAATGTAGCTTGAGGAATATATATTTGATAATGTTTAATTATAAAAGGACTTATGTATTTGTGTTCAAAACAAATATTACAAAGTATGATCAGCAAATCGATAAATTTAATAACACTGCCACAATTGTTGTTTGACAGGACACATGCATCAACATTTAATCAGTGCATATTAACTTAGTACAATTAGAAATGTCTATTTATTATGTTTATTTATAAACATTGATTATGTTTTATGTGATAAGTTATATTTTGTTGTCTGTAATTATATAAACTAAAAGTGGTGGTGGCATAAGGAATACATACTGTTTAATAGTTTATTGTAAATTTTAAGTTAACTAATGAAGTAATAAGAAAACAGTTATATTGTCTTATTCAGTCCAAGTTATATACTCGTACCTAAGTTTGTAAACTCTTTTAAAGTGTACAAGTGCTAAAGATGACTGTGATGTCAGATATGCCTGCCAGGTCTTGTGGCCTGTGCTAAATAACGGAAAATTTATCTTGCACATATATGCTAGGCATAAAACGTGCAGCCCGGAAACAGTTTTAAAGAGGCAAACCATCAGGTATAGCCATTGCTTATTTGCTGGCTGCTAAGATGCCATCATCATTATCATTACAGTCTTATAAAAGTTTGTTGTTAAACATGGAACTCCCGAAAGTAATGCCACAAAACCCAGCCCTGTGCGATCTGCATTCATCGACATCCAACATATATTACCAGGTTGTCACTTCATCTACTGAAGGGAGAGATGGATGGGGGCCTACACTACTGGTTCGTTAAGCTATATGGTTGTCCCATTGCCATTCAAGCTCTCGTCAGAGATTAGTATATTCCGTCCACTTCAGCTTACAGATCAGAGCAGCAGAGTGTAGAGAAACTCGAAGTATTGACTTTGAACCTCCTCATACGGCCAGCAGTAGAGAATCACATCTTAGATCCACATGTCCACTCTGCATGATCCACTGGCAACATGCACTGATTGTACACTCTTGTTTTCAAGTTTTAGGATATATGCGATTAGATGTGTCGTAATCTACGATATGGCTCGGATTACCCTCTGGTAGCTTAGGAGATAAGTGCTTGCCTTAAATTTCATAGAAAACGAGCAACCTGAGCTCGATCCTCATCGCTACTAATGAAATATTTTATCTACTTGTGCTGTCTGAATCTGCTAAACACATCTGTACAAAGAAATTTAACTTTTAAATTGTTCTTACACACCACATAAAGTACCGAATGACCCTCAGGATAGTGAGTGGAGACCGGAGACGAAAGATGGCGTCGCATTGTAGTTGAGCGACCGCTTGCATCGAAAATATACAATACAAAGCAAAAATATTATCTAAGTACAAAATTTTATCCAAATCAATAAATTTCAATTTATCAAATCATGAAAAATATATTTTTATTTTTCATATATATTCTATTTATTATACTTAGTTTGAGTTTAAAGAGATAAAACAAATATTTTTTCTGTAAAAAAATTTGAAAAAGTTCGTTGTAAAAGTATGCATAGCGCTATAAACATATTCGTAAATCTGCAAACAAAACATTTTATTAGTTTATAACAATTTATTTTTGGCCAGTATGTTTGGGACCATGTGGGTATAATACTAAAAAACAAAATTCGTATACACTTAATTTAACTACCTTGCATAACTCGCGCACTTCGGCGTGGTAAGTCGGTCACTGGGTTATTGAGAAGATATCTGTGGCAAAATAACCGATCATATTGCGTGTACAAGTTAAATTCGTTGCTTTGTGCTTCAAAACACGGAGTAAACGAATTTTCCCAGAAATAAGCTAGGTCGATCCCCCACCCCATACCCTAAACCAATATTGTAAATTTCATCAAAATCCTTATAGGCGTTTTCGAAAATGCGAATACAAAAAAATATATAAATAAATATTGCTCGTATATTATCTAATATAGGATATAAAATGTTGCGAGACAAGAGTCGTAAAATTGTTGCGAGACAAGAGTTGTAATAATCAAGTATGTAACGTAGGTACTTGACATTATGAATTATCTGTTTACAGGGCAACAACAAATACTCTAGAATTATTTATTACTTTTATAATCGAGTTGTCTGTTTTGTATTTTGCAGATTCTTTAAGGTGGATGCAAAATGAGGGAAGAAGAATTGAAATACCTTCTTTACCTCCTTGATGATTTAGGAGAAACAATATTTGAAGTAAGTGTATCTTGTTACATTTTAATATGCATTATAAATGTTTAAGTAAATACAGTATTTTTTTATTACGGCTATCTAACTGGCGGCAGAATTTTTGTGATATTATGTCTATCAATATTTATGTTATAATTGTTGATAAGCATAATATAATACCTGTAATCATCAATGGGGAATTGTGAAAGAAGTAATAATAGGTACACAACACACAACCTTGATATCACGTTTCGGCTGGTATGTAGGGCCTCAGCAACGACGCATTGAATACCAGCATTTTCTAACATGCCCACGGCTCGTAACATTTCATCTCGACTCAAATGACGACGTAACATGACTCTGCATGTTAAATTAAAAAAGAAAAACAATTTAATCCTTTTTCGTTAATAAATATCAGACGAACAATTTAAATTTTCCTTGACGTAACGAATTACTAATCATTTATGAACATTTTTAAATTTTGAAAATATAATAAAAGAGTTTTCAATCTGTATGTAGACTTGTAATGGAAACTAATAATAATGTTCTCCAGACCGAATTTCGGTTACGGCAGCCAGCCTTAACGGAGTCTAGCCATCAACGCAGGACAGGATTATAGTGCCCAAGTGTATGCGCAAGCACAGGTGCACTCTATTCCCTCACTCTCATATTCCGATTGGACGGTAAACCGACACGACCGGAGAGAGATCAGGCGCAGGACCAACGGCTTTACGTGCCCTCCGAAGCACGGGGGTGATATACCGCCAATTTCCTGACTCCGGGCAGCTATTGAGAATTTCTTGACGCAAAAACTCAATAATTAATTTTTTGGCCCGACCCGGGATTCGAACCCAGGACCTTATGATCAGCAGTCGCACCACTACAACCACTAGACCAACGAGGCCGTCGAAGAAAGATTTTAAAGTCGTTTTTTATTTACGATTAAGGTTTCCCTAGATTTCGTTGATGTGTTTATACATAATGTGTATACATGCTTATAAACTAAATTATTGTTATAAGCATAATATATGTGTAAGCAAACTCGCGCAAGCATTATTTTATTCTTTTTACATCTATTTTACAGGAAGTAATGCAAATCTATTATGATGCAGAGGAATCTAAATCCTGTAAAGGTTTATCTCACGAAACACTTGAATTCTTTAAAAGGAACTTAAAAATCAATCCTGTGACCACGTCAGAAATACTGAGATATATACAGGAACAAGAATGCGAAGATAAAACAAACGTGGAAAACATTCAAAGATTATATTTAGAGGCTTTGAAATATGAATTAATCATTTACAATAATACAGACAGGTTGATTACATTGCTGTCTTTAGTGAAATGGGATGATAAATTTTTGCCGGAATTCGTAAACGAAATACTGAGACCGCTGTCAGAAGAACCATTAAGACAGTATAGAAAACAAATTTTACTTAGTCTCATACCGCAAGGCCGACCAGAAATGCTCAACATCATTTCAGATTTCATGCATAAAAATGAGCCGCAGAAAGAATTTAAATTAACACCTGAATATATGCTTGAATTGTGCTATCAAGAGAAAACACATTGGTTGTTAAAAGCGGCGCAAATTTATAAGCAACAGTTACATGACATGAAAAATGTTACTTTCAAAATAAACAATTTCACGAAACAAATTCTAATAATGGTGCTGATTGATCTCACTAATTGCCCAGAGACGTACGATTTACCTTCCTTAGTGCACCAGTTAACAAATATATTCTCAATTCTTGAAGCATACACGACAACTGACAATCAATTGCAATTCTACATAACTGAAATCAAAAGAGAATTGACTGTTATTAAGTTTTGTTTGGAAAACAATTGTAAAATCATGACAACTTCGATTTTAAGTCAAGTACTAACACAAAGCGCTCTGACTGTGATATCACAAGTGTGTAGATTGTCCAAAATTGACAGATATAAAGTTTCAAGACTCTTAAATACAAACAATGACTTCATAACAGAGTTGATGGCATTAAGTGATAAAAGTTTTTGTAAAACTCAAAAGCAGCTCAGTACTAATTGGGACACATCGACGTACAATAGCCACTGCGCCATCACAAAAGTAATTGACACAATACTCAGTTCCTCTAAAGAGATAGACAACACCCAAGACATGAATAGTTCTTTAGAGGACATTAAACGTTTAGTTTTGTCAATACAACCTTTGCAAAATTGCATTGAAGTAATAGAAACGATCTTTTCCTGTTTATTTCTGCGCTTCGAATATTTCTCCTGCTATGAACACAACCAAGATTATCCGTGTGGAACTCATTCTGAATGCTCATATTTTTATTCGAAAAAGCAAAGTAAGCAATCGAAGCCCTTTAACAGTACAAGTACAGGATTTATGTGCAACTCTTTTACGACGCAAATAATTTTGAACACATTGAAAATCTGTCTGGAAACTTTGGCGGAAAGAAAAGAAAATAAGATCAAAATTGATCCAAATATAGCGGCGAGATTTAAGAAGATGATGCAAGTCGTCAATCATTCTATATGGAAGTTACAATTGGTGTCTACGCTCTCGCCAGACACAAGTCCGTTGCAGTTGAAACTATGTCTGGACTACGTGGAAGTCGACGAAAGTAGCGACGACGAAGAACGTGAAATTGAAGTAAAGGCAACAAGAAAGAAGCCTAAAGTAAAAAGGAGGCACACTAATCCCAAGCCAGAATTGGATCAACTCATGCTTGCCTCAACCATTTCAGCAGTTGAGACTGGTAAGTTATACCAAAATGAAGTTTTAGGACTATATTCGATGCTCCCCCTTCTCTAGAATTATTGTTTATATGTTTTGTCGTAACAGCTATAAAATGGGAAGAGTATCAACATATTGATACCAAGTTACGATATAGAAATATTTCCTATAGAAACAATCAATTTCAGCTATCATTTAACTTTTAAAAATAGGCCCGGTGTCAAAATCTTTATAAATAAAAATGTAAATATTCGTTTACTTAAAGTCTTAAATTAGAAAATTCTTCACCAATTGCCAACGAGCTCTTAGCACCACTGATTGCTTTCAATCTTTCGATTACGCGTATGTTTTTATATAGTTTTTGAAAACCGACAGGCTTGCGTGTCCAGACACATTTATTTTATAGAATAAGAGTAACAAGCACATAGTTCACCTGATGTTGAGTGGATGGTGTGGTCCATAGACATCTACATTTATCCTCGATTAAGAATCAAAACGCAGATGCGGTGTCACCCATAAGGACTAAGGTGGAATGTCTCGTTTTCAGTAAAAAAGGGTCTTCGTATCTCTGCGCTCACCATACGAAACTCAGCAGTAGTATTAAGCTGCTATTTTAGCGTGGTATTCTGTGAGAGCGTAGTCCTACCTCGGTCGATATGACCCATTCGTGCTACAATCAAAAAAAGGTCATAATCAAATCAAAAAAAGCTATACTGCAGCTTTGCTGCACCACATATGATTTTTTTATTGCTGTGCAAGTTTTTACAGTACGACTAGTATAATATAAAAGTTTTAAAAATTATGTAAATAAATAGCTATTTATAAATATCTTTCCTTTCAATATTAGCTAATAAATGTTAATAAACTAGTATTAGATAGATAGAATCCGTAAAAAATACTATTATTTAAATGTGTAGTGTTCGCGTAAACTAAGAATCATTAGCTTGTAACATTAATTTTTTAATGGTTAAATTCTTGCAATAATTGTGTACATTATTTTCTTTTCAGTTGATGTTGCTAAAGAAAATAGTATTGATTTCATCTCTGTGATGCTGGCGAAGCCGAATTGCTTGGTCGCTTTGGCTCTTTATCACAACGACTTTCCGAAAGCAAACCAAATTTTAGAGGTAAGCATTTCTAAAATATTATTTGTCCCTATCAATTTGAAAGATATTCAAAGTACGTTAGTTTTTTTGGTACAAAGGTAAATATTTGGAAAAAGGGTAGTATAGTGAGAATCATATAGTCGAACACAATGCAATAATTATCTGTATATCTATCCATATATGTGCATATAATTAAAATTGAATTTTATATCTGTAATGTCGAAATAACTGCTTTTTATTTGCGTACAAGTGAGTCACAAATAATCATAGAATACTGTAATACACAATAGAATGGCTGTCAACCTTATTTTGTACGAGGATAGGCGACGCCGGGAGCACACATGCTCCCGGCGTCGCCTATCCTTACGTTACAAGCAATTAAGTAGTATTTTCACTACTACCAACCCGATTCGCTGTGTTGACAGACAGATTTAAATACAATTTATTTGTAAATAGCGTGCAATTTGTCATTTTCTAAATAATTTGCATGCGAAATTTGGAAACGATTGTAACGTCAGAACACATCTCGTGTTTACATTTATACGTGTGAATTGACGTGTTAGTGACATTTTAGTGGCTACACGGGCTCTGCCCACTCCCCCATTCTATTATGTATGTATTATAGTATTCTATGCAAATAACTGTTGGTAAAAAAATCCTATTCTGTCCGGGGTCATATTCGAAATGGCTGAACTGGTAGTGATGAAACTTCACAAACAGCGATGCCAGGAGTGATCTTAGCTATATTTTATCTGTAAAAATTGGTGTCATTAATGATCATAAAAATCTAAATGACGCCACATTAATAGACGAAACCGGGGCGGGTCTCTATTAATAAATAATAAAGTATAAATAAAACATATATGAATGTGTAAATAAAAGGTACACGTGAAATACTGTTATTTTATATTACTTTAATCCCATAGTGCAATAGCAAACAATAAGGCAAATAAATTTAATGAGTATCTATACACTGTCACAACACTTTTGTTTTGGGCAGAGCGTAAAAAATCGCATAATGTAACAACGCTCTTTTAAATAAGATAAGTAAGGAAAAACAGATTATCGAGAATACCATGCAATGTGGTTAGCAGATGAGTCTTCAGTGAAAAAAGACACTTAAGTCATAAACTAAATTGGGACGTTCGGTCAAAGCTGATGCAGTTAAAACTTATTTAATGAGATGACAAAACACTTCAGTGATGAATGATAACATTATTTTAAATAGAAGATTGCATTTATTTATAGGATTGGGTGACAAACGAGCACACAGTCCACCTGATGGTAAGTGGTTGCTGTGGCCCATAGACATCTACATCTATCCTCGATTACGAATCGAAATGCAGATGCGTTGTCACCCGTAAGAATTAAGAGGGAATAAATTCTTTCGAGTAAAAAGGGCCTCCAGTTCTTTACACTCATCATACGAAACACAGCAATGTTAAGCTGCCTTTTTACGCTGGGATTCTGTGAGAGCGTGGTCCTTCCGCGGTCGAGCCGACCCATTCGTGCTACAACTATACTACTAATAAATATAGCTGCAGCTAGCGTTGCCACACGTCCGGATTAAACCGGACAAAGGCTTTTTGTTGCGTGTCCGGCCAAATTAGACGGTATCTGGCTTTTGTTAGGCTTTTTAAAAAAGGCCATTTCTTTACATTTTCAATATACTTTCTTATATATTATTGAAATTAATTTAGTAATGAATATAGAATAATTAATAATAAAGAAGATTGATTTATTCAATTGTTGTTATTTCGTTAGAACTTAAGAAGATTTTACGGTAAATGATAAAAAACATTGTTTTACTTTAAAAAAAATGTCTTTTACTAAGACAAAAAATAAGGCTGACCGGCCTTTTTGCCAAAATGTCCGGTAAAGCTCGCTGGTTTGTCCAACTTTTCAGTTTAATACTGACAACCCTAGCTGCAGCATGGCTCTACCACATAGTAAAAAAGCATTTAAAAAAAGGGTAAATGTATCATAACTTTTTTACTTCTGTCATATTTATGGGATATTTTCCTTCAAGTTTAACCGCTTGTAAAGGTAAGAGATTGAATTAGATGCAAAATCTCAAACATATATTTGATTATAAATCCTAACTAAATAGTTCTTATCGTATGTCCTAGTTTTTCATAACATTCCTTCTCACGTTCCGTTGCCTCGTAACATATAACGCGGACGTTAGGCATCGTTAGAAGTCCTGGGGGATTTAGCAGAAAGTACTTTTTAGCGTCGTCTATCATACGATGTGGTTTTAAACATTTGCAACACAAACAACAGCAGCACCAACCTGAAAAGGTAAAATTATAAATTAGTACCTTTCATTAAAAAATATCTTATTATTATACCGTCTTACTCTTAAAAATTGACGTAAATTTAAAAAATTCTCAAAGTTTCTCTCTCTCTCTCTCTCTTATTACTTTCTCTTGTTTTTAATACGTTTCCTCCACACTAGGATTTTCTCCTGTATCAAGGAGGCAGTTTACAAACATAAATTGCACAATGACAAACGTCTAGACCTGGAACATTTATTTCTAGGCCATACAAAGTCGTCGGTCCTCAGTGTATCAAATCATTGCTAAGCCACAGCGCCACGGACCCTACAACTAAACTAAAAGAAAATAGAAATAGAAAGATATAGAGATAATTCATAATTACTTTAAGCAAGTGGTAATCAAAGATTATAAGTAAAGCCGTTTATGTACTACGTTTTCGTTCTTACTTGCTTCAATCATTGTTATCGCCAAATTTGTCTATCGAATAAAATCAACATCAGAATCAGAATAGATTAACTTAAAACTGAGACGATTGCATATCCTTTTGTTAAATGTCACACCCGTAGAATACTATAATACATACATAATAGAACGGGGGAGTGGGCGGAGCCCGTGTAGCCACTAACATGTCACTAATACGTCATTCCCACGTATAAATTGACAACCCGAGATGTGTTCTGACGTTACAATCGTTTCCAAATTTCGCGTGCAAATCATTTAGAAAATGCCAAATTGCACACTATTTACAAATAAATATGTATTAAAATTTAAACGATTTTTAATGATGACCTTGAACATTAATCAAAAGTCAAAAATGTTTAAATTTACTCAGTCTGTCAACACAGCGAATCGGGTTTGTAGTAGTGATAATACGACGTAATTGCTTGTATGTGTGCTCGCGGCGACGCCGACTCTCGTACAAAATAAGGTTGACAGCCATTCTATTGTGTATTATAGTATTCTATGGTCACACCTAAAATTGCATATCCTTTTGTTGAATGTCACACCTGTCACACATAATATCTAATGTAGATTAAACACCTGTTTAATCTCCATTAGATATTATGAATGAAGCTGGTAGTAATTTACCTAACACATAGTTTTTTCACTCTCGAAATTATAATTTAAAAGTAAAACTACGTTTAATTTAAAAACCTTTATGTACTATATTATTATATACCTATAAATGTTTTTTTATAGTAAGCTCTTCTTTTTAAAGTACCTCTGTCCAGTACCAGGCGCTGTGCCACTAGCTGTCAATGATTTAGCAGCTAAATATAGCTGCTTTAATGCCACAGGATCTTATTTTCAACTGCCACACGGTGCAGCGTTGTAACTCACTACTAGATTTAGTTCTAGACGGTAAGAAGCGTTGTAATTGAAAAAAAAAACTCGACGGGTTGCACTCTGGGAGTGCCGGCAGAAGTGAAAACTTGAATATTAACGTTTTGCAGTTTTGATATTTTGGAATGGTTAGGAAATAATTTTGCACGAATTGCTTTAATTATCAGTATAAAAGTACTATCATTTATGTGGTAGAATACAATATTTATTTATTGCGCTATCGTACACAAACGTAACAATTTATATTACATTCGCGCAAGCGCCCTGCGCCGCCTAAACGAAACAGCAGGCGCAGGCATACATTTTCGCCGCGCCGTAGAAAGAGAGGAGATACTTCCTCTTCTGGTGGGAGACTCCAAATAAATATTTGGAGTCTATAAATATCAAATCAAGTAGACATAAACTTGTGGCCACAAGACGCACGTCATCCATCCGTGTTTAAAAGATCCACGTTTAATGAACACAGACGAATACGTAAGCGCGTTGTACTCACGCTGTTGCTCGTCTGATAATCTAAACTTGCCATTACGCTTAGTTTTAGATTGGTACGTATAGCTGTGTTTACATCAGCTTATTTCACTCAATTGCCAAAAACGTGAAATTAATTTTATTTTGTTTATAAATATCGTGATTTGCCAAAGGACTGGATTTACACAACTAAGTAAATGAAGTCGCAGGTGTGTTTTGAGAACAAAATTGGATCTACTTTACCTTTGGTACACCATAGAGGCACTGCTACGGCTAAATACACAAATAACCATATTCTAAATAATCTCCACAGGCGAGCGAGAATTATTTTCGGGGACTCCCCTTTTGTAACAAGCTCATCAACCAGGCAAATAATACCCGTCAACCCAATAGGACTCTTCTTTTCCTCTGTGTAAAAAATAATCTTATTCAATGGTAATTTCAAGTAAATACCGTAACACTATACTTCAAAATGTAATCTGTAAAATAGATTTTTTAAAGTTAAATCATTTACATTTTTAGCGCAACTTTCATCATTTATTCATTACAGCCTATAAAAAGTCTACTGCTGGACATAGACCTCGCCATGGATTGCCTAATAGGGGGATATTTGCCATAACTGCCACGCTTGGCAGGCCTGTTGGCAACCACACTTTTTTATTTTTTAGTCGTTATTAAGAAGACGCTGATGCCCAGCCCCTGGTTCTTATTCACTCTTGTCACCTCTTGCGACACCCGACGACGATAATGAGATATTGGATATTCCTTCACCACCACTACACCGTCACAATCAGTTGTTTCAACGGTCCTTCGGTAACATTGCTCAAACAGTACTTTATATTTGACAGCAACTGCATCTAATCGAGTTAGGATTATCTATTACACTGAATTAAATGTATGGTGTTTTTACCGTGATTCTGCTACCGTTGTAATATGGCGGTGCTCTTATGACGTGGTTATGACGCATATGGATCGATGTACTTACATACGTACGTGATAATACGAATCGACGCTCTGAGGCGTGAATAGGCCTAAAAGGAGGGCTATGAACATGTATGTCGCAGGCCAATGGTTTGGTCAGCTAATTATTTGAATAGCTACGCCGTTAGTTCATGTCTTTTGGTAAATAGGAGGATATGGATAACATTTTTCGTTTCCACATATCGAAAATCGGCCCCCGCGATACAGCGGAAACATTTACTTTACTTTCGTGACATTGCTGCGCTAACGGTTATTTAGCCCGATGGCACTAGCAGTTGATGTAATTTTATCGATATAAATCGTGTTTTGTGCAAATTTTAACTACAGAAAAACGGATTTGTTTTTAGTCCAAACTATGTCCAAACTTACGATCTCCATTTTACCGGTGTATTCGAACGCTGTTTTGTGTTGTGATTTTACTGGTGTGTTCGCAATATGGCAGGATTGAAAGATGACCTTATCAAAAAAATTGATAGGGGCGTACTCCAATTTCAAAACGTTTGGGCACGTTGAGCGAATGAGTGAAGACCGAATGGTGAAGAAAATATATAGAGCGAAAGTAAATATTAAAAGGTGTCGAGATAGACCGAGACTAACTTTCGAAGACCATGTGAGCAAATTGCTCGAAGAGGGGAGGGTCAAGAGTACTCGGATACCTAGACGTGCATGTATGAAGAAGTTAATGAACCTGAAAGAAGCGAAAGAGGTATGTCAGGATCGTGACACTTGGCGATCTGTTCTCTCTGGCTACCCCGTTAGGGATTGTGCGTGAAGATAAGTAAGTAAGTAAGTAAGTGTATTCGAACGATTGATCGATTCGAAATTCATGCGAATAAATGTTTTATAAATGTTCCCAGTAAAAATTTCTTTGGTTCTCTACACTCATCATACCAAATCCAGCAGCATTAGGCTGCTATTTTACGCTGGTATTCTGTTTGTGGTAGAACCACCCCGGTCAAACTTACCCATTCGTGCTATAATCATTATATATATGCAGCATGGCTCTACCACATAAAAAGACCTCGAATCATTGTTGCCTTCGGGGCTTAATGTTTATCCTTGACCCCAAAGGGCGGGATCAACATTAACAAAATAAAGGCCATGACGAGGCCCGTCTGCACGCTCGTAGCCTCGCCTCCGTGCGGGTAACTTGTCTCGTTCTCGCTCAGCGTCCTATTTCTTGACCATCACGGAATGACAGAATGAGCTGGCCCTCCACACTGTATCAGCTGAGCTACTCACCAGGACCCGTCGCTTCGATTCCTTGCTGGTCATACCGTCAGTGTATGTGTTGCGAAATTCTGATTGCTTCCACCAGTTAAATAAATATATAAATTTTTACAATGGAATTCAATATAATAAATATTATAATATAATAATAATAATAAATTTTTACAGTTCGCCGTTGCTTCGCGATCTTATACAAATATTCACTGAAACAAAATAGTCCAGTAATTATTATCTTTGTAAGTCGGTAGGTGAATCTTCCACTCAGTTACTAAATGCAGGAATCAAAGTGCGGTAGGATTGCTTCGATGACACGTTAATGCTCATAACGCTCCTCACAGAGCCGAGCCCATCACGCCTCAAGAGCGTTAAGTCGTTCCTGTCGCTTAACGACTTCGAGCATTTCTTTTGGACGCTTTTTGCTTTTCGCGGAGGACTTTTTATACCGATTTTATACCCTATGGTGTAACGATAAGACTCAATTGATATAGTCACGGAATTTGGGTTCCATTTAAGGGTGAATATCGTATAGCAAACTACTATTTTAGCATGTAGCACATGTAAGTTGGTAATGTTAGTATTAACAACGCGTTGTGTGCACTGATGTTACTGGGGCAACTGCTCTAATGTTTATCTTCCGTATATCTCTAGATATATAATAATATGTGACTTAATAACACATGAGCCTGGAGTTATAAATATAACTGGATTACATCATACGTATATCACTATTGATTTGGAGCTCTCGACCTTATTGTATTGTTTTTAGAAATATATAGGGAATGGGTCCCGTATTTAAGCCCTACGATTGTTTGCTATTGTAACAATAACTGCATGGCTCGAAACGGAGACGCGGAACGCTATTTCTGTGTGCATGTCTCCTAAATAACTTTCGCTGATAGCATATTTATTATAAATTAAAACAATTGAAGAAGACGGATCGGCTTCTTGGTATTCTGTTATATCTCTAAATATATAACTACAGTTCTTTTATAAACAAAGCTGTGAATAAACGTTAACATATTGCTCTTATATAAAATGTGTATTTATTTACCATTAGTTATTATATCTTTATCATCCAATTCAACGTATTCACTTATGAGATCGTCATAATCATATAACTCCTGCTGGTCTGCATTTCTTTTGTGAATGAAGTGTTTTGGTAACTGAAACTTGAAAGAACAATATAATATTTCTTGAAAGAATCGGAATGAGTAGGGTAACCAACTCTCGAACAGACCAACCCGGGAGAATTTTATGTAATGGGAATGAAAGAAAATCTCAATCATTTATTAATTTTTATATTTATATTTACTTTGCTTTCGAGCAACATTTATTATTTGTCGATTTCGCAAAGCGAGTGTGAGCGACGGATGCATATAATTTTTAGAAAACCCGGAGAAATTATTGCACCCCAGGAGGTCGGGAGATCAACCATTATTACCTGAGTCTCCCGGGAAATCCGGGACGGTTGGGAACCCTAGGAATAAGTATTATAAAAACATGTCGTGTGGTATAATTGAGTCTGTAAATAACTTTCGTCTCTCGGGTGTCGTAAAATGCAACTATGAGACATGCCAGAAATAGGCTTTGATGTATTATAACCATATCTCTGTATGCCAGAAATAAAAAAATATTTACATCAGCGACGTGACATGGAGCAGCATCAAGGGTGTAAGTCATCTGGTTCTGGACTGCGATCGCCAATCCGTTGTTGAGCGTGGCGAAAAGCCTTAGAATAATTCTTTAATACAATTAATTTTACGGATATTAATTAGTATGTCTTGTTTTAACTTATTTAAAATTTCTTTCGTTTTAAGTGTTTTTGCAGCACAGGGCTGATTTTGAGTTTTAATTGATTTGACATATATATGATACAGGGAGCAACCATAGTCACAAAAATTATAAAACTATTTGCATCCAATATATTTCTCATAAACTTTATAAATCTATAAAGAACGATGTACAACTTTATGTAATGTAATATAACTTTCCAACTTATTATGTGTTTTACCAGTGGCGTGATTTCGTATTCAATATTTTCTCTTAAAACCATATCTTCATTGCTCAATTCATCTGTATAGGCCGTTTTAATTTTTTTCTCATATGTCTCTTTTGCTAATCTAAAACATATAGTCTAAATAAAAAAGTGTATATTGTTAAGTGCTGCAAACTTATATTATTGAACCATGCAGCAAAAAGGCAAATTATATATATATATATATATATATATATATATATATATATATATATATATATATATATATATATATATATATATCATCATCATCATCATTACAGCCCTTCACAAGTCCACTGCTGAACATAGGCCTCCCCCAAGTAATGCCACAAAGCACGGTCCTGAGCCACCTACATCCATCGACTTCCTGCATATCTTACCAGGTCGTCACTCCATCTAATGGGGGGTCGCCCTACACTACGCCTACCGGTACGAGGCTGCCACTCAAGAACCTTTCTTCCCCATCGGTTATCGGTTCTTCGAGCTATTTGGCCGGCCCATTGCCACTTCAGCTTACTAATCCGTTGGGCTATGTCGGTCACTCTGGTTTTACTGCGGATATCCTCATTTCTGAGTATCACGCATAGAAACTCCGAGCATAGCCCTCTCCATAGCTCGCTGAGCGACCTTGAGCGTCCTCATACGGCCAGCAGTGAAGGACCACGTCTCAGATCCGTAAGTCATCACTGGCAACACGCACTGGTTGTACAATCTAGTTTTTAGAGATTGAGGTATACCTGACGAGAATATATGTCGTAATTTCCCGAACGCTGCCCAGCCGAGTTGAATCCGTCGATTGACCTCTCGGTCGAAGTTGGACTTACCTAGTCGGACTATTTGTCCCAGGTAAACGTACTCGTCAACAACTTCGAGCATAGTGCTCCCAACAACTACCGGCATAGGTGTGACATGGACATTGAACATGATCTTTGTTTTGTCCATGTTCATCTTAAGACCTATCCGTTGGGAGGCACTATTGAGGTCATTGAGCATAGTGCTTAAGTCCTCCAGCGATTCTGCCATAAGGACTATATCATCGGCAAATCGAAGGTGAGTGATGTACTCGCCATTGATGTCAATACCGTATCCTTTCCAGTCCAGTAGCTTGAAAACGTCTTCCAATGCAGCGGTGAAGAGTTTCGTGGATATAACGTCACCCTGTCTTACACCTCTCTGCAGTTGGATAGGTTTCGAGCTCTGGTTCTGTACTCGGATAGCCATCGTAGCCCTACTGTACAAACACTTCAGCACTTCGATATACCGACAGTCAACTTGGCACCGCTGGAGGGACTGTAGCACCGCCCAAATTTCGACGGAATCAAAGGCTTTCTCATAGTCCACATACGCCAGGCAAAGTGGCAGATTGTACTCTTCAGTTTTCTGTACAATCTGCCGCAGGGTATGTATGTGGTCTATGGTACTGAAGCCTTTTCGGAAACCGGCTTGTTCGGGAGGCTGGAAGTCGTCGAGTCTGCATGCGAGACGATTCGTAATGACTCTCGAAAACAGCACGTAGACGCGGCTCAGAAGGGAAATCGGTCTGTAGTTCTTTAAGAGAGCGTTGTCGCCTATCTTAAAGAACAAGACCACCGCACTTCTGCTCCACGCCTCTGGAGTAGTGCCGCCATGGAGGACGGAATTATAAAGCTTCTGAAGGACTTCAAGTACCGGTGTTTCACCCGCTTTCAGAAGCTCCGCTGTAATTCCATCCTCGCCTGGGGCCCTGCCGTTTTTAAGGTGCTGGAGAGCCATTCTAATCTCGCTTAGACTGACGTCCGGGATATCATCGGAATAGTGTCGGATAAGACTTGCTCTTGAATCGTTACTCACACTTGCGAGTGGCTCCAACGATGATTTGTACAGCTGCCCATAGAAACTCTCAATCTCACTCAAAATCTCAGGTGTCCCGGAAACGATGCTGCCACACTCAGTCTTCAGCTTTGACAGTTGGCTCTTACTGGCAGACAGATCTCTGGCAAAGACTTTGGAGCCCTGGTTCCGCTCGATCGCTTCTTTAATACGAGAAGTATTAAAGTTGCGTAAGTCTCGCCGCATGCATTTGGAAATCTGTCTGTTCAGTTGCCTGTATGCTGTCAAATCTGTTGACGATTGTAGCCTCATCTCCCGTCTAACAGCCATGAGATTATGAGTGTGATCGGAGAGTTTTTGTGTTCTTCTGCGGCGGGTCTTGCAGAACTTAGCTCCGACCGCATGGACAGTTTCCACGAGCTTGTCATTCATATCGTCCACTGAATTGCAATCTTGTAGGCACTGAAAGCGGTTACGTAACTCGAGCTGAAAGTTTTCGGGATTCTGGATTAGAGCACGAGGGGGACGGAGCGTAGACTTCATTAGACGAGACCTCTCCAACTTAACGTTTAGGTTCAGTGTGCCTCTAACCATTCGGTGATCGCTGCCAGTTTTCACCCTTGCGATCACTGAGACATCACTGAACAGTTGGCGTTTGGTCGTCATAATGAAGTCAATCTCATTTTTTGTCGAACCGTCGGGGCTCGACCAGGTCCACTTCCTGTGGGGCCGCTTCTGGAAGAAAGAGTTCATCATAAAGGGTCCCTCTTTCTCCATAAAGTCGGCCAGCTGCTGGCCCCTTCGGTTCCGTTGTCCTACTCCAAATTTCCCTAACTTCGGCTCACCGCTTTCTCTTGTGCCTAGTTTTGGGTTGAAGTCTCCCATCAACACCGTTTTGGAGGAATGCATGGCTTTGGAAATATCCTCATACATTTCCTCCACCTCCTCATCGGGATGTGCCGAGGTTGGTGCGTAAACCTGTATGACCTTCAGCGAATACCGTTTGGTGATTCTGAGTATCAGGTACGCGACCCTCGTCGACACACTCCCAATCTTCACAATGTTGACAGATGGTCGCCCTCCCGGTGATAGAACAAGTTGCCGGATTCGAGAATCACCGTGTCCTCCCCCTCTCTTCGGACCTCGGATAATCCTATAATATTCCAGCGCAACTTGTCTATCTCTTCTTCCAGCTCCAGGATCTTCTCGTCAGTCCTCAGAGTGCGTGCGTTAAATGTTGCCAGGTCGAGTCGTCGTAGGTGGCAACCGAACCTCCACCGGATTCTTAGCACCCCCTGCCCCGCCGTTACCATGGTCGCCACCGTAGCCAGGAATAGCGGGGCCGCCGGGGACTGGGGGCCGTCTATTTGTGTAATTATTCATGGGGGGTATATTGCCATAGTTGCCACGCTTGGCGAGCGGGTTGGCAACCGCAGTTTTCTTTTTGTCGTACAGTTGCTGTTATCAGGAAGATGCTGCTGCCCATCTCCTGCCTGTCTCCCTCTGTCGCCTTTTACGATACCCACGGGAAGATATGGGGTAGTGGATATTCTTAACCGCCACTACACGTTTCCTATATATATATATAGGAAAACGTTGCTTCGTAACGTCGTCTTCTTGATTTATTTCTCTCTCTCTCGTCCAATGGGACGATATGGGGCAGCAAATATTCTAACACCGCACCGCCCGCCGCTTAATATATATAAAGGAGTCCTTAATTAACCAAAAAAAAAATTACTTGTTTAAATCGTGTAACATATCTTTAATATCGTTCTTCTTGTAAATTTGATCACTAATTCCAATCATTTCATAATCATTAGAATTTAACAATTCATCAATCGAATACACCGCACTGTCTTTCATCAAAATGTTGAATGAATCTTTAACAGGAAGACTGTTTACTTGGGTAATTCCTAATATAGAGATCACTGCGGATTTTAGTACATTAATTTCCATTTTCTTCTTGAATTAAATTTCATTAAATTTTATTGAAGCTTTACGTCAGAATATACGTCACGAGAATTGTCATAATCGTACGTAAACGTAAAAGTAAAAAAAAATATTAATGTAGTGGTTTATATACTCTTTGGCTCGTTAGCCGTCTGTCCATGTCCAAGCACAAAATTGAAGGGTCGTATTTTCGCCGACTTGATTGACTAAGTTCGATAAATTTTGAACCGATAAATAAATATTACAGAACGTAAAAGAGGTTAAATTACCTACCTATTGATTTTGACAATCTCTGTTTTAAAGAAGCGTCTTCGTCACGAAAGGCGTCGCTTAGCCGCTTCACCACAGTCTTTTTAAAAATTAGCATTATTTTCACGGGACTTTTTACTGAAACAGACTTATTTAAACCTGAGGCTAATTAATAACTAAAATATTTTAAAAAATTCGTAAAAGTTTCAAATTTTCTAAATAAGTTAGTCTACTATTAAAGAATTAATGTGTTATATTGTGATTTATGTTATGTTAGATACTTAAAAAATCAAGTTTTGAACCTTCCACCCTCCCATTTTTTAAACTTAGTACAAAAATTGCCATACATTTATAATGATAACTTACACTATAATAAAATAACATAAATGTTTTGCAGATGTTCGATTTAGCTGACTCCGAAATAGCAACAGAAGTTCAATTCACCGAGCAACTGCGACATCTGGTAGCAAAAATAAAAAATATTATTTGCTACCGCGATAACATACGCTATCCATCCAAAGAGTTATCAGCTCTGTCCGTCGTATCAACGGAGGTCATGGGTCTCGTAGAAGGATTTCTTGCGTCTAACAGAGCGCCAAATTCTTTTGATATAATAGAATTAGCTGCGCGTCATCCACACCTACAACTGTACAGTCATCAAAACGCGCCTTTTATCAATGCGGTTGATATTTTGTTGAGCAGTGGTTTAAACAGAGAAATCACCTACGGTCTCATTAATGTGGTAGAAAGAAAGCTCGCAGAAGTACGATGTAGTACCGACGTGGCTGCGGTAAAGAAAACTAACTACATACGCTTCGTGGAGGATATCGCTAGCGTCACATTCGAAATATTTGGCAATACCGAAAAGTCTTTCGATTTTGTGGACAACATATGCGGTCTCATAACCGATTGTCGAATACCCATAAAGCATAAAGAATTTTGTAAACTAAACCAACTCTCAAAGGAATTGAGGCAGTCCTGTCAAGATCTCGAAGATATTATTAATCCGAATCGATCGTCGCCATGTGATGAAAATTTACTGCAGAAATATCATCAGATCTATATGAACGTAGTAGCTGCATCTGACAAGGATATTTGCAACATTTCTGAAGTATCACATAATGGTAATAAGAAGACCAGAGTACATTATTTAAGAATGTGTTACATGTATGCGAAGTCTGTATCGCAGTTGGAGCAGGAAGATAATCGTTCAAATGAGTCTGTTGCAGACGCGCCCTATTTTTTCATATTAGAAAGACATCTTCATGATATATTCGGGAACATGATCAACAACAAAGACATTCCTGTAACATATTTGGAACCCATTTGTAAAAAGTTGAATGTGAATTTAATACCTAAGCTTATATTGAACTTTTGTCCCTCGATTACGTTAGTTGGACCTCATAAAGAGGCTAATGAAGAGAATTTCAATAACCTATTACAAGTTGTGTATGACTTTAAAAATCCTGAAGAGAACTTATTTCTGGAACTTGTTACTAATTTTGCGCCACTGCCTAGGTCGCCTGATCCACAATGTCTTACATACATCGTTTTACATAATTGGGTTCTAGCACATATTATCAAAAAAATTCATACAACTCTTAGCGATGGCAACGTGCAACAAAATATGGATGCACGTACAAAGTGTTTGAACAAATATATGGACCTCGAAAGATTTGAATGCACTAAAGTGTTATTTGACGGTAATAAATATTTGGCGTCACTTCATACGACTGTTGATTTGGATAAACTCTTTTTATACATGCCAAGATTGTTGGAGTCTGGCAAGATACTGCAATGTTTGAAGATTATAGACTCATTATCAGAAAGACAACTGATGTGCAGTGCAAATCTAATGAATTTGAGAGACTTGATACTATTCAAACTTGCCACCAACCCAAAGATAAGCAATAATTGGAAATATTGCCAGCATTTAAAATGTCCCGAACTAAAAGTAGATCTGATTCTAAACAACTTGTCTTGTTGGCCCGCGGTTGGAGCTATAGAGGTATTAGACTATCTAAGATTCATTTTAGATCCTATTGCTTTGGAAGAAGGATTGTACGAGAAATGCACCGATTGGATGTTTAAAATACCTCTTTATGAGCAGGTAAAATTAGCTTCTATATTAATTCTTAAGTTAAAGTTAATAAATTACGAAAAAAATGTACCAATGTGTTTCAGATAGCAACAATTATGGGTGTTGGCCATTGGTACAAAGTCTACGAAAAATCAATAGAAAATCCGGAAATAATAATTGATGTTCTTATGGACAGTCAACAGGTAACAATCCCGTATGTTAATTGGAAATAATATTATATCTTACTTTATACGTTTGGTTGAAGGCTTTGTTTTTTTGATTTGTTTGGTTTTGTAAATATAATGTAATGATAAAATATTCCAGTTCAAACTGTGCTTAGAATGGGCAGACGCTCACAATGTGTCCGAACATATGAAGAATTTGATTGTTGTGAACCTACTTCGCCAGCTATTTGAATATACGAACCAAGCAACCCCTGACGTTGTCCGAGAACTCCTAATGAGACTCTCTGCCACTCAGGCAATGGATCTTATTCAAGAAGAAATGTCCAAAGTTCGAAATGTGGAAATACTTAAAGTGTGCATTGACTTCATTTCTGAACATTCCTTTGATTGGAAATCATTTGAAAACATTAAAATCGGCTTACAGATAATGCTTGAAATAACTGTAAACATGAGGCATCTCTTTTGGGAACTAATAGAGAAACCCTTATTGATGATCGAACAATTTTTAATGAATGGAAGACTAGAAATTTTGACGGACATTATAAACAAAATTGCTCCGAGTCTTAAGAAAGATCCGAGTGGGGATAACCTTTATTACAACATTAAATCGATCGATACATTGGTGATATCAAGAAACGCTGTAGATGCTTTGTTAAGATACTATGCTGAAAAAGCTCTAGATATGAAAAATCCAACGAACGTATGTCCTTCACCGCCTAAACCTTGGGACGATTCTCTTTTGCAGTCGATTGATTCGATTAATTTAGAAGCAGCGTCTAAACCCTTCATGATGCCCGAGCAAGTTCCGTCTAAAGAACAGTGGGTGGAAGATTACACTACGGACAGATGCATGATGTGCAAAATATCGATATTCTCCATGATTATTCGTCGTCATCACTGCCGACGTTGTGGCAGACTGGTATGCCATGCTTGCTCTAGACATCGAATGCACGTAAGTGAAATATTTTATATTATGTAATATTGTTATGGTCTTTTAAGCAGATTTTTTATTTATGCGACGTCTTTCCATTTACAAACCGTAGTTGAAATCGTTTGTAAACTCTTTTCTTATTGAACTTACGATTCAATATTCGATATACTTATAGATTATAAGCTCATATCGATGTAATAATAATAATAATGTCCTCCAGACCGAATTTCGGTCACGGCGGCCTGCCTCAACGGAGGCTAGCCATCGGCGCAGGACAGGATTATAGTACCCAAGTGTATGCGCAAGCACAGGTGCACTCTCTATTCCCTCACTCTCATGATCCGATGGGACGGTAAACCGACACGATCAGAGAGAGATCAGGCGCAGGCTGTTGATCCTTTACGTGCTTTCCGAGACACGGGGGTGAGACACCGCCGTCTTCCTGACTCCCGGCAACTACTGAGAATTTCTTGACGGAAAAACTCGATAATTAGTTTTTTTTTGGCCTGACCCGGGAATCGAACCCAGGACCTCATGATCAGCAGTTGTACTACTACTACCACTAGACCAACGAGGCAGTCGGTGTAGTTAATTGTTAATTTAGTCTTTAATGTAAGAACGTATGATGCCAATCTCACCTTTAGGTAATATAATTAACTCTTTCAGGTCCCAACATATCCCAGCGGTGTAAAATTTCGCGTGTGCGACGATTGCTATACACAAACAATGACCAGGAGATCAAACTCAGAGCAAGACAATTTGATAATGAGCAGCAACTCTGATTCGGGCGGTAGCGGCAACACGTGTATGGATTGGTGTCTCTCCACAGATTCGAAAAAGAACGAAGCCGTTCGAACGGAATTTAGCTATGAATTCACACCAAACGTCACATTGTGCCTTACCATTATGAAGATGCATTCGACAAATTTGGATTATCCGAGGTATGATAACATTTTTAATATTATTAACAATTATTAAAATTGTCAACAAAAAATTATACATATTTCTTACATTTTATTTTAAAATAAAATTAAATTTTGAAACATAAATTTTTCCTTTTTTCAATAAGTATGATTTGCAGGTTTTTGCTGGATCGAAGCGATGAAGTTGCACGCGAGTTAACGAAAGGTGGTGACGCACGCCTGTTAGTGCGCGCGCGTCGGTCTTTACTACTTGCTGCTGCGGAGCTGTATTCGCGAACACTGCAAGATAAATCGTGAGTACGAGGTTGGATTAATTAGTTTGCGACCTAGTCAAGAAAATAAATATATATATATATATATATATATATATATATATATATATATATATATATATATATATATATATATATATATATATATATATATTCCGCACGTGCAAGCACTGTCCGCAGAGGGACCGTGCTTGCACTTCTTTTAATTTTTTCAATGTTAAAACTTCTTTCATTAAAAATTGATTCCGTTTTCGGTCTGAAAGGTAAAGAAAGCCAGTATAGTTAGAAGCTGTGAGGTATTTCATTTAAGTGCTCAGAGGTGACAGCGCAGCTGTAGACATCTTAAATTGAAGTCGGCTTCACTGTTTGTGTAGGAGTGGCATGTCATGTCCCTGTTCGGGCGCCACGATATGTTTGGTTCTTAACCCCTCAAGCGCCATAAAAATCCCGTGCAGTTGCATGCGCCCGGTAAATCCCGAACGCTCGCGAGCGACTGCACCCACCCGCAGCACTTAAAACCATTAAAACTTATATTTAGAGACTACTTTTCTATGAAGAAGTTTAGCATTATAAAATCTATACAAAATTCTCTATCTTATGGTCTAAACAAAACACAGGTTTTACTTTATTACAAAAAGATTTTATTGTATTTTGATAACAAAAAAAAATATACCAAGCGAATGTCGGCATCGTGAAAATCACAATTATTTCAATATATATTACTCGAAATTATTTACGTAAAAAGATAAATTATATTCACACAAAAACAATTTTATAATAAAACACTAGAAAAATCCAAAAATCAACAGAATAACATTCAGGCAAAAAGGTAGATTATAAAAAAGTTTTTTTATTGCACTAGAGGATAGAGTATTTCATACTGATTATATAATGCCAAACTTCTTCATAGAAAAATAGTCTCTATAAATAAGTTTTTATGGGTTAAAGTGCTGTGGGTGGATGCGACCTCATGAAACCGCTAGGGATTTGACGGAATATGGCCGCTGTCTCATGAGACTGACTGCTTGGGGGTTGCGAGGTTAATGTTGTAGGGCTAAATAAATGATTGTAATTCTATAAAAACTGGTATAATTGGGAACTAAAACTCACCTTAACGTCGTCAGTGATCTGAACAGACTGTAAGTTCGTTGATACTTCAGGATTTATAAACAAAATTACTTTGAAAGTTGTACGTACTGTCTCTATCCATCTATCTATACCTATAAAAGTTTACTTTTTATTATACGCGGTAGAGCCATGCTGCAGTTATATTAGTAGTATAGTTGTAGCATGAATGGGTCGGCTCGACCGGGGTAGGACCACGCTCTCACAGAACACCAGCTGACCGAACTGAACCAGAGACCCTTTTTACTGGAAACGAGGCATTCCATCTTAGTCCTCACGGGTGACAACGCATCTGCATTTTGATTCGCAATGGAGGATAGATGTATAATAATAATGTCTTCCAGACCGAATTGGCCACGGCGGCCTGCCTCAACGGAGGCTAGCCATCGGCGTTGGACAGGATTATAGTGCCCAAGTGTATACGCAAGCACAGGTGCACTCTCTATTCCCTCACTCTCATGATCCGTTGGGACGGTAAACCGACACGACCGAAAAGAGATCAGGCGCAGGACCAACGGATTTACGTGCTTTCCGAGGCATGGGGGTGAGATACCGCCAAATTCCTGACCCGGAGTCAGTGACTAACTACTGAGAATTTCTTGACGGAAAAACTCGATAATTATTTTTTTGGCCCGACCCGGGATTCGAACCCAGGACCTCATGATCAGCAGTTGTACTACTACAACCACTAGACCAACGAGTGTAGATGTCTATGGGCCACAGCAACCACTTACTATCAGGTGGACTGTATGCTCGTTTGTCATCCTATCCTATAAAAAAAACTGCTGAATATAGGGCTCAATCATAGGAGTGGCTGGCAACCACAATTTTTTATAATTGCTGCTACCCACCTTCTGTTTGAGTTTCTTTATATCGCCATTTACGACACCCGCGCAGTGAATATTCTCACACTGCGACTACACAGTTACCTACACTGAACGGATAGCCTTAACCGAGCGCTCATTGCGTGTGACGCAGTGGCGGGGCGCGCGTGTGGGAGGCGGGCGCGGTGCACGCGGCGCGCTGCCTGGCGCACGCGGACGCCATCGCCACGCTCGTCAAGCACCAAGCGCACCACCTCATGCCGCACCACCACGCCCACCCTAGTCAGTATACAATACATCATCAAAAACGTCCCGCTAGGTTTCTTGCTGGTTCTTCCCAGGACATAGGTTCTTTCCGAACTAGTGGTAAAACTTAAAGCTCAATTTACATTGCGGCGGAATCGAATGGAACGAAAGCGTCAATTTCGACATGAGGCGCGGGAAGGCGCGTGAATTCGCGGGAAATTTATAGCATAGATTCCACGCCCTTCGCGCCACTTCCCGCTAGTTCCACAGACTTCGCCGACAGTAGCTACGGGAATCCTCGAGAATTCCCCAGAAGATGCGTGATTTCTTTTTTCACTCATATCTAATTTGCGTGTTACACAACATAAGACTCATTTTGCTATGTACAATTTCGTTAGAAAAATTCGCTTCCATTCCGTGCCGCAGCAGTGTAAATTGAGCCTAAGTTACTTTTAATAAGTATTTTTGCAATCTATTTTGATTAATAACCGGCCAAGAGCGTGTCGGGCCACGCTCAGTGTAAGGTTCCGTAGTTTCCCGTCCGTCACAATAAGTGTTCCCACTTATGAGTTTAAAGGTGGGTCCATTGTGTTCGCGCTTCAGCAGCGCTCCACGCTCCTGCAACTGCTCCCGGTAGTGGGTACAGTTGTCTCCATCCAAGTTCAAAATGATTTTCCTAGAAAGTCCTTATAAAGTTCTACTTTTCAGATTTTTTTCATATTTTCTAAACTTATGGTTCAAAAGTTAGAGGGGGGGGGGGACACACACATTGTTTTTTACTTTTGGAGCGATTATTTCCGAAATTATTGACATTATCAAAAAATGATTTTAGTAAACCGCCATTCTTTTTTAAATACCTTTCCAACAATATATCACACGTTAGGGTTGAAATTAAAAAAAAAAATCACTTCCCACTTTACGTATAGGGGGGCTATCCTGATAAAACATTTTTTTCCAATTTTTACCACTTTGTCGGCGTGATTGTTATACATATTGGCACCAAATTTCAGCTTTCTAGTGCTAACGGTCACAGAGATTAAGCGAGGACGAACAGACGGACAGACAGACATGGCAAAACTATAAGGGTTCCTAGTTGGCTACGGAACCTTAAAAATGATGCTATTTTATCCATCATCACCATCATCACAGCCCATCATAGCTCCACTGGTAAACATAGGTACCCATACATTGCCTCATAACATTTGCCACTTGCAACTTACTATTTGCGGTTCGCAACCGTGGTTTACTATTTTGATTTGTTACCAGGAAAATACTGCTGCATATCTCATTTCCTGCTGAATTTCTTTGTTTCGTTTCCGTCTGTTGTCTCTTACCACACGCACGGCACCATAGAATACTATAATATATACATAATAGAACGGGGGAGTGGGCGGAGCCCGTGTAGCCACTAAGATGTCACTAATACGTCAATTCACACATCCAAATTTCGCATGCAAATTATTTAGAAAAATGCCAAATTGCACGCTGTTTACAATTAAATATGTGTTAAAATCTGTCTGTCGACACAGCGAATCGGGTTTGTAGTAGTGATAATACGACGTAATTGCTTGTATGTGTGCTCCCGGCGACGCCGAACCTCGTACAAAATAACGTTGACAGCCATTCTATTGTGTATACTATTCTATGCACGGCACGATATGGGGATTTTCTTACGCCGCCAATTCAAATAATTACAATTAAATTAAAAAAAAGAAACACAATTTAATTATAGTTTTGTGAACATCTGTCTGATCTAGTTTTCTACCATTACAGCCTATTAAATCCTACCTCTGAACATAGGTTTATTGGTTAGCGTATGAGCTCTATATTTTGTGTCTAGACTAGAACATGTATTCAGTATCAGTAAACCAACTTCATTCCCTGCCGGCAACAACGAAATTGTTAATTGCAGTTTTATTTATTTAAACTTATATTTTATTTATTTAAACTTATATGCATAAAAACAAAATCGTACAAATGGCGGACTTTAATGCCTTAAGGCATTCTATCGCACTCAACCATTAGATGCAATTATAAATGCTGATTTACCACGTGCTCGGCGGAGAAGGCAAACACCCGAATATTTGCATATCTAGGAAAGAAAAAAAGATTTCTAAGTTACGTGAAGGTCGCAAACACGCTTTAGAGCAGTGCAGCGCACTCGTGCTGCCCTTGATAATTCTCCCAGAAATAAGAAGACGTATTTTATATGGCGGATATAGGTTGTATTTTTACTTTTCCTTTTTTCTTTCTTGTGACTGATTATAGTAAATAATACAGATTTCAGATGATTTCTACTATTAAGTGATTAAAATAAATAATTATAATTGTAATTTATGGCATAATATAATAAATTAATATTTATAGGTCAAATAGTGCGTTCGTTGTTAGAAGCTGAAAAATGGGAATTGGCCTTGGAAATAGCGACAAAGTCGGGTATTCCCAGAAACAGCGTCTTAGCGGCATGGGGAAAGGCATGCCTTAAAGCAGGCTGCTTCAAAGAGGCTCGCAAGAAATTCGCGCATTGCTTCAAAAGTACCCTGAACGTATCCATTGATGAGGAATTCGAGTACGGCAAAGAAGCATCGGAAAGCCAGCTTGTGAATAAGCGAGTACATAGTATGAAGCTCTCTGAAAGGTCGGGATCAATGACAAGCGTACAGTCTGATGGAAGGAGCCGAGTAAATCCGCCGTTACTAAACGAAATCATAAGTATGCTTGAAGATATGAACTATCCCGTCAATCAGCAACTGCTTCACAAGGCCGAAACTATTAAGGTATTGTTTTTGTTCAAAAATATATACATTTTTAAAAATATCGGTATAAAAATGTCTAACCTATGATTACATAAAGCGACATTAAACCAAGTTTCTACAAATTAGCAATTCCAATGAGCCGATTGTTTATTTTCTTATTCAAACTTTTTTATACGTGGTAGAGCCATACTGCAGTTATATTAGTAGTATAGTTGTAGCACGAATGGGTCGGCTCGACCGGGGAAGGACCACGCTCTCACAGAATACCAGCGTGAAATAGTAGCTTAATGCTGATGTGTTTCGTATGGTGAGTGTAGAGAACCGCAGACCCTTTTTTACTGGAAACGAGGCATTCCGACATAGTCCTTACGGGTGACAACGCATCTGCATTTTGATTCGTAATCGAGGATAGATGTAGATGTCTATGGGCCACAGCAACCACTTACCATCAGGTGGACTGTGTGCTCGTTTGTCATCCTATCCTATAAAAAAAACCTATGATTACATAAAGCGACATTTTACTAGTTTCTACAAATAACCAATGCGAGTAATCCGGTTGTTTATTTTCTTACACAAACATAGAAGCTACAATAATTTAATTGATATAGCCAATACTATTTGGGATTATTTCTTAATAACAAATCATATAAAATTATGTTTTGTAAATGGAAGTTCCCAATTTTTTTTTATTAAGGAACTTTGGAAAAATAATGCCGTAATGGTTTTATTTTACAAATACCACTACATTGTCAACATAGGATGCTATTTATTTTCAGAACACAAACGAAAAGTTGGCTATTATGAATGCCAGCAAAAAGAAGATACCTGTAACGGAACCTGCTCTGAACATAATGCATATTCTCGCCAGCGTAAAGAAGATTAAACAAGGAGATTACAGTGATTTCTGCACTGCAACTGTCCAACCAAGGAAGACACTGGCTCAGGGCCTCCTCAGACGGAATAACAACCACAGCGAGCTCAAAGTAGACCATCAACACAAAAGACTGGACCCGTTCTTTTACAAAGAATGTGTGTACTATCTGAGTAACTATGGCTCTCATGTAGCCAATATAATGTTTTATATGAAACACAGCGACATGGCCGAAGTTATAAGATATTGTTACGATAACTTGGTCGATAAGGAGACGTTCACGGAGACCGTTTACATGGAATGCCTTAAAAAAGATAAAGTCAACGAACTTCTGAAAGCTATGAGTGACATGGACAGTACTTTGGAGATGTGGGCGGTGAGTTATCTAAACTTGCAAACTAATCGTATGATTGTTATTTAAAGAATATTTGATGTTCCTATACCATGCAGTAACCATTTGAGCATCATCATCATCATTACAGCCCTTCACAAGTCCACTGCTGAACATAGGCCGAGGAATGCCACAAAGCACGCTCCTGAGCCACCTGTTTAGACATTTGAGCTTGAAAATTTAAAATAACTGTTTTTCTAAAATTCTAAATTTCAATAACAATTAATATACATTTTGAAAGTTTTTAAAAATCCAAACTAAAACAAAAAGTATTTACCATGCGGCTGGCTGGTTATTAGGCTGGTTTTTTTTTTAAATGATTTATTACAAGTGAATAACGTTATAATTTCTTGTCATCAATAAACTACATTGAATATTATTAGTTCATTGTTCAATTATAAAAAGCCAATTTAACACGAAATAGATAAATGAGCGTGTAGTGCGGATGTTAGAATATCCTCTACCTCCAACTGTCCCGTCGGTGTCATAGGACACGACGGAGGGGAACTGAACAGGAAATGGGCAGCAGCAACTGGAAATAACAAAAGCTGCGGCTGCCAACCCGCATGCCAAGCATGGCAACTAGTGCAAAGTCCCGTTTGTGAGGCAGTTTATGGGGGAGGTCAATGTTCAGCAGTGGACTTTTATAGGCTGTGATGGATGGATCGATGAGATAAATGACCAAGTTAAGACACTAAGATGATTTGTTGTGGTAGTTATTTTCTATAATAGTTGCTGATATCAGAACGAAGGTAATATTTTTCTTTTTTGCTATGCGACGAGTCGATAGGTGACGCTGTAGGCCAGTTATTCACAAAATGACTCATATTCTTACTATACATAATATGTTTATTCAGTGCCAAAAAGGAAAATATATCATTACTAGCTAGCCAGGCTGACATTGTTCTGCCCTCTCCGACAAACCTTTGTCCTATAAAAAAGCCTTATTTTCGTAATAAAAACATTGGGGGTTACTTATCGGGGTAAAAACTATCCTTTCTCTGAAGATGGACCAAACTGCACACAGTGTGGAAAATTTCATTGAAATCAGCTCAGTAGTTTAGAAGTTCATCGCTGACAAACAATGTGACACGTAATTTTTATAAATATCGTTATACTATAATATAAATGATAACGGATGAAGTATGCGATATGATATAAATGGATGAAGTATGCGATATGATGTATGATAGAAGAATAGATGTGTTATGTGTAAATGAGACGAAAAGGAAGGGGAAGGATGTCACTACACATGGCATGTATACCGCATACTGGTCTGGTGTAGACGAGATCGAGCGGGCATGCCAGGGAGTAGGTATCATCCTTTCAGGAAGAATGAGCCAATGAATGCTAAGGATGGTGTTAATGAAGTGTAAGGGAAATGAAAATATTATTATGCTAGGAGATTTTAATGGAAGGGTTGGGGTGAGGAGGCTTGGTTATGAAAGGATATTGGGAACGTTTGGTGATGAAAGTATAAATGAGAATGGTGAAAGTCTCCTCACCGTATGTATGGAAAAGAATCTTTTTGTGACGAACACTTGCTTCGCCACAAGAAGATTCACATGTATACTTGGGAAAGAGGTGACGATAGAAACATGATAGATTTCATAATTGTGGATGAAAGATTGAGGGGCGCAGTGGTAGATACAAGGGTTTACCGGGGTTCAAAGTAGGAACGGATCATTATTTGGTTTTATGCCGAATTAATGGTCTATTCAGGCGTTGGCGCCATCGGTCATCTGTGTCTACCACTGCGTTACAGCGTATTAGAACAGAAAGATTACAAGATGAAGGTGAGAAAAACAAGTTCAAATGTAGACTGAAAGAAAATACAAGTGGTTTGGATGAATTATGTATGAAGGAGTTAGACTTGGAGAATGTGGAGTTGGAGAAATTTAGTGGATGCAGCTACCGAAGTATGTGGTGTTAGTAACAGAAAGAATGAAAGGAAAAATAATACGTTATGGTGGGACGATGAGGTACGTATGGAAGTTGAAGCAAAGAAGAGTGCATGGCTAGATTTACTAGCAACAAAGGCTGGTAATTCTAGCGGTACGAATGACGATATTGAAAGAAAAAAGGCAGTCTTTAGACATCTTAATAAGAGAGTAAAAGAAGTAATTGAAAGAAAAAAGCAAGAAAGAACGGATAAGAATGATAGAAGAATATCGGATAATTTCCAGGCAAATATTAAAATGTTCTGGAAACTAGTAAGAACTGCCAGGGGACATTCAAAACAGCCTATGATGAATGCTATAAGAGACGAGAATGGCTATATTCTGATTGATGAAGTTTTGAGTTTAAAGAGATGGAAGGAATATTTTGAAAGCGTGTTTATGAGTGAGGAGACAACGTGTGTACTAAGTGAAGTAGAAACTCCGAAAGAAGAGGAAAGAGGTAGCGAGATAAGTATAGATGAAATAATGAAAGCAATGAAAAGCATGAAAGCAGGTAAGGCTGCCGGATATGATAGAGTTTCACTCGAAATGCTAAGGGCTGGAGAGGAAGTTCGTGGCAGGCCTGCTGCACACCTTGTTTAATTTATGCTGAGAACTGAAGCGGGTACCGGTAGACTGATGCAAAGCCGTGATAGTCCCAGTATATAAAGGAAAAGGGTCGCAGCGGGACTGTAAAAACTACCGTGGCATCAGCCTTCTTAGCATTGTGGGAAAACTGTATGCTAAGGTACTGATTGAAAGGGTCATGAAAGAAACTGATGCAAAAATTTGGGATATACAAGCGGGATTTAGAAAGGGAATGGGATGTACAGATCAAGTCTTTTCCATGCGCATGATCGCGGAGAAGTTTTTGGCCAAAAACCACAAGGTTTTTTGTGCGTTCATGGACTTGGAAAAGGCCTATGACAGAGTTGATAGGGATGTGCTATGGCAAACACTGAAATCATTTGGGTTGAGCGCAGGCTTGATACAGGCATTGGAGTCTCTTTATAGGGACTCTAGTGCTTGTGTTAGGATCAACGGGGTCTACTCGGACTGGTTTGACATCCATAAAGGTGTCAGACAGGGCTGTGTGGCTTCCCCGTGGCTGTTCAACCTATTTATGGACAGTTGTTTGCAAAATTTGAAAGTTGAAGAATGCGGATTAAGAATGGGTGAGCGTCAAATGCCTTTTGTACGCCGATGATCAAGTTATCCTTGCGTCGTCGGCGGCCGAGCTGCAAATGATGGTCACATTAATGAACAGATCATTAAAAGAAAGGGGTATGAAAGTGAACACAAGTAAGACGAAGGTTATGGTTTTTGAAAGAGAAGAAAGTAAAACGATTTGTGAAATAAGAATAGAAGGGGAGTTGATCGAGCAAGTAGACGAGTTTGTATAATTGGGCTGCCTATTTAGCAGGGATGGGAGATATGATAAGGATATAGAACAACGAGTGAATGCGGGAAATAGAGTAAATGGGACCTTGCACTCTATTGTGAAAAGTCAAAATGTGTCGAAAAAGGCACGTATGGCAATTCACAATGCTGTGTTGGTCCCTACTTTAACGTATGGTAGTGAAAGTTGGGTGTGGCAGAAGAAGCACGAGAGTAGAATGAACGCAGTAGAAATGCGGTCGTTAAGGAGTATGTTAGGGCTGAATCTGAATGACAGGGTAAGAAATTGTGTAATAAGAGAAGAGTGTGGTTTGCAAGATGATGTTGTGACCAGGATTAAGAAAGGAATGCTTCGGTGGTTTGGTCATGTGGAAAGAATGGATGAGGAAAGACTGACAAAGAAAATTTATGTTGCAGGAGTGAATGGCAGAGTCGGAATAGGACGTCCTAGGCGAAAATTTGTCGACCAAATTGGCGATTTATTAAAAACGGGCCAAATTAGGAGTACCCTTAACCGACGAGCATGTATGCGTAGGTGTATGGATGTGAAGGAGGCGAGAGAGGTGTGTCAGGATCGTGCCAAATGGAAGTCTGTAGTCTCTGCCTACCCCTCTGGGTGACAGACGTGAGTGTTTATGTATTATGTATGTATAAATGATAACGTTACTTACCCAATTTGGTTGACATTGTTATTAATAGAGAACTACACTCTCGGACTATAAAAAAAAAGAACTTCGCGGCCGGGCCGGGGCGAGCCTGGGTTGACGCATCAACGTCTCGGCATATAAATACCAGCCGGCGCCCTTAAAAATAAGTATAATTGCGCCTTCAGGTTCTGCAAAAGAGTAATTGCAAACGCAAGGTCAGAGCACATCGGCAGAATTGGCGAGAAGCTAGTTCACCTTCCTTCGGGAGCCCGTGACTATCTCTTCCATCTCTGCACAGAGGGACACATTGGCCCATACCGCTAAGTAGAAAGCCGATCTGTTAGGCTCTCTTTTGGCGTCCAACTCGACTCTCGATGACGGAGGGAACAAACCGACGACCATCCCACGGTGTTAATGCTCCATGCCATGCGGATGTGCGGTTCACACAGCTCTCGGTTCGCAAAACACACCTCTGTCTGGACGTCAACGTGTCGAGTGGGCCTGATGGAGTCCCTCCCATTGTGCTGAAGACGTGTGCTCAGGAGTTGGCACCGTTATTAACGCCTCTTTTCCGGTACTCCTACTCCCAAGGCGTAATCCCGAATTCATGGAAGACAGCTTTGGTCCACACGATGCCTAAAAAACGAAACAGCTCAGTCCTGTCCAACTACAGGCTTATCGTAATCATCGCCTTGTTCTCCAAAATAATGGAATCCATTATAACCCACTCATGAGGTACCTTGAGGATCACCATTCGATTAGTGACCGTCAATACGGTTTTCATCAGGGTCGATCAGCTGGTGATGTTCTGGTCTAGCTGACTCATAGATTTTACGGAGGTAGTAGAGTTCAAGGGGGAGACTTTGGCCGTTAGTTTGGACACTGCGAAGACCTTCGATAAGGTTTGGCACAACGCACATCTTTCAAAGCTACCTTCCTATGGCCTTCCCGAGAAATTGTGTAATTGGATCACCAGTTTCCTTGCTGATCGGTGCATCAAGGTCGTAGACGGTGCATGCTCTTATTACAAGCCTATTAACGCTGGTGTTCCACAAAGCTGAGCGCTATCACCAAGCTGTTTCTTCTGCACATCATTGCAAAATGGTAACATTTATTGCTCTGCATAGCAACAATAAATGTTACCAGTTTACCAGCGGACGACAGCACTGGTGATGCCTTATACACCGGCGGTGCCAATATATCTCGGGAAAACGTCGCCGAGTACCGGGACGAACTTGTGTCTGAAGTCGAGTCTTTGTTGAACAAAGTCTCGGATTGGGGGCGACTGAACCTAGTCCTATTCAATCCCCAGAAGACACGATTTTGTGCGTTTACTACTAAAAAGAACCTCTTTGTCGTATCTCCTCAGTTTGAAGGCACTCCTCTTGCTTCCTCAGCTAGCATCGGAATCCTCGGCGTCGACATATCGAATAGTGTGCAGTTTCGGGGTCACTTTAAGAGGAAGGCCTCTAAAAAGCTTGGTGTGCTCGGCAGAGTGAGACAGTATTTCATGCCGGCTCATCGCTTGCAACTTTACAAAGCGCAAGTTCGGCCTCACATGGAATACTGTTCTCATCTCTGGGCCGGGGCACCCCAGTGCCAGCTTTTTCCACTTGACCGCATCCAGCGCAGAGCGGCTCGAATCGTCGACGGCCGAGTTTGTTTTGATTGGCTCGATTCACTGGCACGCCAGTGCATTTGCAAGTTAAGCATTTTCTGTCGCAACTACCACGGGGAGTGCTCTGATGAATTGTTCGGATTAATTCCAGCCGCCAAATTTCACGAACAAAATACACGATACCATTCAAATCAATCAAATCAAATACTTTATTTGTAAAACATAGGTAAAAAGTTACAAACTTGGTGGAAAAGGTATAAGTAACACTATGTTTCGCCTAAAAAGGCATACAAATATTTGTTTATCACTATCACCTGGCAATATGAAAATTAATTTTTAATAAAATAACAATTTCAATTATAATTGGTATGTTTAGAAATTACATTAATTGTTATCTTAATTATCAACTACATAAAAATAGCTTAATATAAAAATATAATAAATAAATCGTCCATTAATTATTGTAGGTACTAAAAACCATTAATTTTATCTTGAAAATATTCGTTGATAGAGTAGTATGCTTTATTTATTAAAAAGCAAAAGCTCGAAAGCAATTTCTTAACTTTGTCTATATTATCAGTTTCTTTGATGTTTTTTGGGAGTTTATTAAAAATTTTTGGAGCCATACCCAGAATTTTTTTTGAATATAGGGCTGTTTTATAAGGTTTTGTACGTAGTTGTTTCCTATGTCGTTTATTATTAGCGTTTTCAAATATGCTAAAATGTTTCCTTACAAACATAGCTACTTCGAATATATATAAAGATTCACAGCATTTAAATGCTTGGCGGTCCAACACTGTGTGGTTTACTAGAAGTTTTCATCCTTGTAAAGCTTCTCTGTGGAATTATTTACCACCGGTGATTTTTCCGGACCGATACGACTTAGGGATTTTCAAGAAAAGAGCTTACTCCTTGCAGTTGTTCATGGGCAGCGGTAGATACCATTAGGTGAGCCGCGTGCTCGTTTGCCTCTTTTTTATAGAATAGGTTGACAAACGAGCAGACAGTCTACCCGATGGTAAGTGGTTGCTGTGGCCCAGAGTTATCGTCGTTATCGAGGACACATCTCCATGTGTCCTCGATAACGAAACAAAATGCAGATACCATGTCACCCATGAGGACTTAGGTGGAATGCCTCGTTTCCAGTAAAAAGGGTCTCTGGTTCTCTACACTCACCATACGAAACACAGCAGCATTAAACTACTATTCTACGCTGGTATTGTGAGAGCGTGGTCCTTCGCCGGTCGAGCCGACCCATTCGTGCTACAACTATACTATTAATATAACTGCAGCATGGCTCTACCACGTAAAATATATAATAAAAGCCGGACCGTTTGTATAAACATGCCTCACGCACATTATTTGCATCATCGCGAGTCGAACACCCGCCATTACTATATTATACTTTTTTTGTACTTTGTTACTACACTATATAATTTGAGTTTGCTACTTTTAGTGTCTAATTTTTTTAGCTGTGTGCGCGGGTGCGCTCTTCCGAGTAGCTGGCGTGGTAACTGTTTCGCTCAATTGTATTTTTGTTTACATGTTTTTAGGCAAATACAAAATAAGCGTTACGAATACACGTTAACAAAGTGCGCACATAAAAACAATGACACCGATTTCAAAAAATTAGTGTTAGATTATCGAAAACAACGTTCGCAGTTTAAGAAACAAGGAAGTAGTCTTCTCGGCCGCTCGCAGTCGCCTAAAGAAGTAGTATTAGTGCCGTAGTGCTCGTCTAGTAGTATACATGGAAGTGTTTGGCAGGAGTACATAATGCACATCTGCCGCACACTGGAGATGAGCAAGCGGCTGGAGGCACTGTACGCGCTGCAGTGCGGCACGGGGCAGCAGGCGCGCGCGGCGGCCACGTGCGCGCTGCTGTACGCGCGCCGCACGCCACCCGGCGCGCCGCCGCACCAAGCGCTGCAGGCGCGCCACCACCACCTCGTCGCCGCGCTGCACCACCTCGGACAGTGCGTGCCTACCGCCACCAGTGAGTATAAAGTGTACTGCTCATTTTAGATTGTTGTTGCGATTTGCCGATTAAGGCAGGCAAAGGTCTTATACCATACAGCCTAGTCTTATTTGTATTTCGTTCACAAGATGCTGATGCGTTACAAAAGAGCCAGAATAGTTGGTGAAAATAATATTTCGAATCCCCTAAACGAATAAAGTACCTGAGAATGATATTACTATCAAAACACTTGTTATATCGCTTCCGCTTCATTTAATACGAAAAATCGTACCACGTTTGCGTATTAAAATCCTTTTCGAACCATCAATTAAACAATGAGATGTGTTCTATATTTAAATTTCACTTTTTTACCACGATTTCAACACACAAGATTCTATATTTGTCTACATAAATGTTATTCTAATCTATGATTTCTCTGAAACGGATTTTAATTTTTTTTTTTTAATATTTTATACCGGTGGAGATTTAGGAGCTATTTTTTTATTGTTGACTATTTAGAAATTTTATATGCTCACTTAATAGCGTAAAAGGTTAACCCTTTATTAAAAAGTTAAGCCGAACTTAAAAACTAAAAACAATAAAATATTTTTTACAGCTTACAACTTCCGAAGTTAGCATATCGTAAATAGTTTATCGAAAAAAATCTTAGTTTTTTTAAATTTATCAGTCTAAATCAATTTTGTAAATTAAGGAGTATACGATCCATAGGATTGTATACTTTTGTCGACTAATTTTCTATAAAATAATATGACTGGTTTTGTATACGAAAGTTTTATTAAAGTTGACTAACAGTTTTTATAACACTACACTGAAATGATGCCGCCGTGAAAGTAAGTCAATAGAAATAAAAAATGTGCGTAGGCTTAAGAAAATAGATGTTGTCAAAATGTTGTCCATGCTCACTACATGGCGCCGGTGGGTTGGTAAGCACACAGTCGATACAATTGTTATGGTAATGCTGCTAACCCCTACCGGCTATTAAGATTTTGATCATTTGTCTTAGATGGGTCTCCGTCGTTAGTTCATCGTCAGAGCTTCATTCATCAATCAACAGTGAGTCTGAATACGGTTATATCATCTGTATGTAGATACCATAGAGACAGGTGATTTAGTGAAAAATCATTTCGTGAAAAGGGTCTTAAATTCCCCTATAATATGTTTAATAAAAATGATCCTACACCTAAATTATAGTTTTTTTCTGTATGTTCAACGATCGCGATTTCCTTATAAAAAAGAAACTTAAATTTCCCATTTGGTGGTAAATTGTTATGAAGATCGAGATGGTAAATACAATAAGACAATAAGATGCCCAGATTGTATTCGGACGGGGATGGAATATAAATCAGAAATAATTATAGTGTTTATTGCTTCGAGTCCCGCTCCTATAACAACGGCTAAGCGTATCTCAGCATTCGCTATCAACAGAATTTGAAGCAGTTTTGTTTTCTTTAACTAGCTCGTAAACACGCCATGAGTAAGCCACGCTTGCCAGGCGAATTGATAATCGCAGTACCAATCGTCTTACGCCTTTGTAGCAGCCAGGCTAATCGGAATCTAAACGGAATCTAAAGATCCTAAACGGGAATAAATAATATATACTCTGCTGCTACCATAACGCGGAAGGATAAAGATAAAAAAAACTTTATTTCCTAACTATCCCCGGCTACTGAGATACTGCGGACTGTATATAGATAATTTGACGTTCTTATAAAGAAACAAGAAGTAGCCGCAAATATCATTCAGCGCCACATTGCCTTCACACACCGTTATCGTCACGTATCCGTCGACCGGTTGTGAGCCGTTTCTTCAACGCCGCAGCTCGCTTCTTCTTGCTGTTCCGGAGCTGTATTCCACGCCGCCGCCGCTCACCGACTACGCGCGCGCACATTTTTTTTTTTGTGCCCGAAGCAATTAAAGGACTACCCTATACGTAGAGGGGAGGCGGAAAATGCATTACGCATACCACGATAGCCGGTCTATCGTGGTTATGAGGGACTCACTGTCCTACCGGGGACCCTAAGTGATACCCTCTGAAAACCGCCTTTGGGGACAGGCAACTGGCTGATTAAGCTGTATTGTGCCTTATCATGAGCGACCCTCTTTTGGGAAAAGAGGGCGCAGGCGGCTAAGAGCCGCTGAGGGAGTGCCTACGAAGGCAAAATAATATTAGTTAATATAATAATAATTAATTTAATTAGAATTGGCCTGAGCCGCCAGGAGGCAGTTCAGGTCGTTTGTCAGTTTATTAGGCGGGTCCGAGAGAGAGTTTCTCGGCCTGTGGACTCGATAGCGAGAGGGGGGTGGGGCTGCATAAGTAGCTGCCTCACGAATTAATTGGTTTGGATGCGACTCTGAGGCTTTGAAGAAGTCTCAGAGAGTTTTTTGAGAAATTGTTGAATTGTTGGGAGCTCTAGGTCCCGATGAAGGTCGGCATTACGGACGTACCAAGGTGCGTTCGCAGTTCGACGACAGAAAAGGTTTTGAACTATTTGGAGTTCATTAATAATTTTGGGGGTTTGCGTGGGCAAAGACGGGGCCCGCGTAGGACATGACTGGTCGTATACAGACCTTATAAAGGGTACGCTTGTTTCGAAGGGACATTTTACTGTGTCTGCCCAACATACTGTTGAGCCTACTCAGGTAAAACCGTGCGTGACGGGTGACTCGTTTGACGTGGGGCCTAAAAGTGAGCCCTGTGTCTAGAGTGACACCTAAATATTTGGCGGTCGTATGCCAGGGGACAGGGGTCCCTAGCATACGTATTGGAGGGGTGTTTTTAAGACGGCGTCGTTTATAGTCGAAGTGAACGGCGGAGCTCTTCTCCGGGTTCACATCGATGCGCCATTTTTTGAACCAAGCTCCTAGGTCATCCACTGACTTTTGGATCTTGTTCCGTATGAAGGGCAGTGAGACGCCTTTGCAGTAGATAGCAGTGTCGTCTGCGAAGAGGGAGAGCTGAACACCTTTCGACGGGATGGGAATGTCGTTGGTGAACATGATGTACAGCAGAGGAGCAAGTACTGAGCCCTGAGGGACACCAGCCTTGATAGTTCGCTGTGAGGATAGCGTGCCTTCGTGTCTAAAACGAAAGGTACGATACTCTAGGTAAGAGGCCACGAGACGTACTAGGCGATCGGGGAGACCTATCTTGTATAGTTTGTAGATAAGGCCTGTATGCCAGACTCTATCGAAAGCTTTAGCTATGTCGAAAAAGACCGCGATGGTCTTATGACGACAGGATAGAAACCGCTGAGGATATATTCCACAATACAGTGAACTTGTTGGGTGTTCGGAATTGGGTTTCTTTCATTTCAAATTCATGTGGGTTCGGAAACCGAATTGGTGGGGAATGATGAGAGGGTCACCGTCTGTGGGAAACAGATAGCACCTCATCCGTGTTTGGATGACTCTTTCGAAGAGCTTGCCCATTGCCTTGAGGAGGCTAATGGGGCGATGTCTGGAGGGGAGGTTGAGAGGCTAGCCTGGCTTGGGAATTCCAATCACAGTTGCCTCTTTCCACGTAGTGGGAAAGTAACTAAGGTTGAAGCAGGCGTTGAAGATAATAGATAAAAAGGTTAACACCTGCTCAGGAAAGTGTTTCAGGGCTTGGTTGGAGATGCCATCCGCGCCCGGAGCCTTTTTAGGCTTAAGTCCTTTGATGAGGGATGAAATCTCATCATTGGACACAGAGATAGGTTCGGAGGTCGTCGGGGGTGAGTTCCGGCGGCGGACCTCATCCTCCACTGCCTGGACGTGTGAGAGGGGTCGACGGGTTGAGAGCTAGGTGAGCATTGAGCGGCAATGCTATCTGCAAAGCACTCAGCCTTTTCCTCGTCCTCGAAGGCAACCGTGCCGTCGGGACGGGAGAGAGGGGGAGTGTGGGTGATAGCGTCTATGCGGAGGGCTCTGGCCATCTGATAGTACGCTGTATGAGATGGAGAGATATTCTCCATGAGTTCACTCTTTTCGAGGTCTCGAAATTCAGAGAGGCGGAAGCGGAGTTCTCGTTGAAGACGATTTGCCGCGCGCCTATATTCGGGGGTGGGATATTTTGCTGCTCTACGGAAAGCAGCTTTTTTGGCTTTTAATAGGTTGCTAATATGTAGGGGAAGCCCACTATTGTTAGCAACCGGGACGACCTTTTCGTTCTCCTTAAGGGAGGATTTAATAAGGGTGGAGAGTGAATCGACCGCGGTGTCGATTTTTTCGGGACTGTCTAAGTCCGACGGTAGAGAGATGGTAGAGTCCTGTGAGTCCAGAGCTTTAGCTAGGGACTCCTTGAATCCCTTCCAGTTGGTGAAGGTTTTCGTATGTGTTGGGGGAGGTGGCTGATGGCCAAGAATGAGGGAGACCGGTCGGTGATCGGATCCTAGATCGTCTAGAGTCTCGATTGCTCTGAGGTTGAGAGAAACTCCTTAGAGTAACGCAAAATCTAGTACATCGGGGGGCGCGCGCACCGATCTGCATGTCTTTTATAGCCCAGTCCAGCGACGTAGCTTCGTGAACAACACACGAGTCTCACGCCGGGAAACGAAACGTACATAATAGTTGTATATTTTGATTAACCTTCTTTGGTCATAATGTAAGAATTATAATTGGCTAGGGAAAATAAAAATCGTTACCATTGGTAAACCAACACCGCAGCTAGCCATATAAATACAGGCAAGGTTAATGAAAATATATTCCGTTCCATTCCATATTCATACTCCAAACGGCTTTACATAAACAGTAGTTTCATTTCTCCACCTTGAAACTACTCTGAGTCTGTTAATAGTGGACCGTTCATCTCCACTATTACACCTTTAACTGTGCTACCGTTGCGAGTCTACATATATCATAGATTTAGTATAAACTCACGACGTATATCGTATCTGGCTTATAAGAGATAATTATACTGCCACCTTTTGGTATTCACTGTAAATTCCCTGTTTTTCCTTTAGAAAACTCTTCCGACGCCCATAGGACGAGACGGATTCTTTTGATTCTTCTATATTGGGTAAAGATTAAGTTAACGTTATCAACCATCATTTATTTGCAATAAGAATAGCAGTACTAAAAGAACTGATCATTCGATGCTGTATTTTTATTTAACGGCGGTTTACTATTTAACATTATTTTTACAATAATCTCAAGAGGAATAAGATTAGTCATGGATGCAATGATCAAAAAAGAGAGACTCTAGGTTATGTATATATCGTATTTTAACCATTTTTTTTCTTGCCAGAGCTAAACGATCCAAAATCACTTCAGTTCAACCTGGACAAGGCAACAATAGACAACTTAATTACAACAGTAACCAGACAGATCGAACTTGCAAAGTACTTAGCTGCGTGCGAAGCGAGCAACAGATTAAATGAGAAAGTTCTCCATGAAGTCATTCCATTTCAAAGCAATCGTAAAGATGACGAGAGCAATGACTTTAGACCACTGACACTATTCGGATCTAATACGGACAAAATAAGGCTTGTGGCTGCTGTGCTCGCTACAGGAGAAACCATTGAAGGAGGATTCGATTTGGCGTTTAAGTATGGATTCATTATTTTACAGTAGTGGCTTAAATTGTTTTGTTTTCAAAATAAATACAATGGGTGCGTTTGGCAGAAAAAAGCGCTAGCAAGCGCTTGTAAGCAAAATGGCGATAGTAAGCGGTAAGCGCTGTCAAATCGTAAGTAGTTATTTTCCTCTAGGACACGAAATTAGTTTTAACCGGGTAACCTAACCTAATTTAAATATATATTTGTAAAGTATACATATTAAAAACTTACCAATCATGAATTTTTAATAACATGTATATGATTATTCATGTCAATATATTACTTAAAACTAATATTGCACAAAACAACTTATAAACTCTACTTCAAAACAAACAAATTAAATAAGCAAAATGGCGGATTGTGTCAGCGCTACTGAAGTTAGCAAACGTGTCCTGGCCGAAAACTGTTTAGTTTCGCCATTTTGCTTACAAGCGCTTTTTTTCTGCCAAACGCACTCATTAATATAATTATTATAATTAATAGGCCTGCCAAGCGTGGCAACCATGGAGGAGACCTATTCAGTAGTGCTTTTTATAGGCTGTCGCGGGAACTGCTGAACGTTTTACAAATAAGAAAGGTAGTTAAACGAGTTCTAGAGATGGAGGCCAAGTACTATAAAAAGTACTAAAATCATTTTTCCTTTTCAATACTACTTTTTAAGATCGGTTAGTTATTATTTTATTTTATTTTACGTGGTAGAGCCACGCTGCAGTTATATTATAGTAGTATCACGAATGGGTCGGATCGACCAAGGAAGGACCACACTCTCACGGAATACCAGCGTAAAATAGCGAGAATAAATAAATAGGAGTACCGAAGACCCCTTTTTACTGGAATTGAGGCATTCCATCTTAGTCCCCAGGGGTGACAACGCATTTGCATTTTTTTGATTCTTAAATGAGGATAAATGTGGATGTCTATGGACCACAGCATCCACTTACCATCAGGTGGACACTGTGTGCTCGTTTGTCACACAATGCTACAAAAAAAAAGTTTTGTGCAGCCGAAAATAAATTCAGATTTTCTGTCTAAACAGAAATCGCGCTTTTGAACTAATCATTACTCGCAGATTTTTCTTCCAAACTCTTTTTTAGTTAATGTAAATATTATTGTAAATAAAGAAAAATCGCTAAGAGTTACAACTGATCTGTAAGATTTGTTTTTTATAATTTCAATGTGCATTATTTGTACAACAGTCACCTTTCGACATTTAATTTAGTACAATGATATTCAGCCGATAATGAAATTATTCTTTGTAATCAGTCAAAAGTATCCCTTCTGAATTTCAACCTAATTCTTGTGGGGCCATGTGTTTTCGGGTCGATTGGGATACCTTGAATTTATTATAATATATGGTGAAGGTGTGCCAACTTCAAAAAAGGAGGAGGTTCTCAATTCGGCTGTATGTTAATTTTGTTGTATGTCTTGGTCTTCCAATGGTTTATTCTTCAAGGGTGATACCATATAAATTTGGATATATACAGATTATAATATTCTAACTAATTTTCTTCTTGCCAGAGGTATATGATTCTGAAATTTGGAGAAAAATTCTTCCCTTAAGGGTAGAAAAAGGAGATGATGTCTTTAATGTGAATCACCTGTCCGTTCTTCAATATCTTAAATTTATCTTTATGTGTGTGTGTACTTGTAGAAAAAGCGTGCTTTACCGGATATAATTTCCCTTAAGAAACAGGGCATATAGCCACTATATTTAATAGTTTTACCTTGTGTTATTGTTGATTAATTATTATATTGTTCTCTTTTTCTTGCAGAATTATTACAGAACACAAGCTCGACTCAATGAACATATACACGCATGTCGCTAGATATTTAGTGAACACAGACCGATTCATGGAGGTCAAGATATTAGCTAAATGCATACGGACTTCTAAGGAAACTGCTGCTAAGTGAGTAAACCGAATATGTAAAATCTTACCTTTTCTATAGAATAAGGGTGTCAAACGGCTAGGTACCGTAGACATACTTGTCCTCGATTAAGAATCAAAACACCCCAGATGACTAAGATGGAATACTTTGTTTCCAGTAAAAAGGATCTCCGGTTTTCTACATTCACCATATGAAACAGCAGCATTAGGCTGCTATTTTACTTTGGTGTTTTATAAGAGCGTGATCGTACCCGAGCTGACCCATTCGTGCTACAACTATAGCATAACTGCAGCGTGGCTGTACCACATATAAATAGTTACGTATACACACGTATACCTATCGTTTGTTTACCTCTCTTACTTATAAAAACATTCATGACTATATCTGCTGCGAAGCAACATTTCAACTATTGTTTTCCGGCTTAAAACGTTAGCCAAACTACATGGTATAAGAAATTATACCTTAAACCTAAAGGGTGACACACCAGTAACCTTTGCTTAATCACCCTGACCAAGTGCCACATTAAACTGTGTTGACCTTAAGGTCAAGAACCAGAAGTTTATTGAATTGGCATTTGAAATACCTCGGTTGACGAATTATTTATTGTAATAGCTTTATTAAATTTGTAGTTTAATGAGCGATCAAGTGTTGGAATCTGGCGTGGGCGCAGTAGTTGCTCGGTGCGAATCTCGCGGTCAACTTCACGACGAACAGGCGGAAATCCTTATTGCCGACATACACAGCGTCAGCATTAAGGTAACCTATGCTTTATTTACGTCACTTCTATACAGGGTTATTTTTCAAAGAGTATCCAATTTTTTATTAAATTCAAATATATAAATAATGATATACTATTATTGCAGTTTTTGAAAATACGACTAAATAAGACTTCTACTTTTAATTGAAATTATCCCAAATTGAATGCGACTTATGGGCAATAACTACGCGTACGCGTGCTCCTCTGTGTGCAATTCAATTCACGTTTTGCCGACCGAGCGACCCTTACGAATGTGTGCGTGGGTAATAAAATAGTAGGCGTTAGATATTTATGAATCACATTCAGTTAAAATAATGAATTACCACGTAAAAAGGACGTAATGTTTGAGTGTTTTTAAGCTATTGCATAGATTTTATCGCGGGCTTTGAGCGCGGCGACCGAATCAAGAAATTCCGTAAGGAAAAAACCTAACATCGTCTAACGTCGTTTAATTTTGGCAGACTTCGGCACGGTGTTTGTGTGCGTGCTACTGGACGTATGCGTGTAGACTAGTTGCATGTATTGTAAGATACTAAAATTATTTTAAACAATAATATAGTTTATTGCAAGAAGCATGTACTTTGAATTTATATGAGTCGTCGTCATGCTAGCAACTTTCGTGAATTTAGAGTATTTAATAAACACAGACTTTATAGAAAATAATCGTTTGTCGGAAAAACTCGTTAATTACCATAACCTATAGTTTCAATGATAAAAATTCCTGAATAACCTACATGTATTGTAAGGTAATAAAAATATTTTAAACAATATTAACTTCACATTTATTCAGTAAAAGAAAAATTTGTTTTATTATCGGTCACCACGCTCAAAATGTGTAACTTGAATTAATATCAAAAAAAAAATACTGCATAAATAAAATAAATAAATAATTATAATTGCATAAGTTGATAAGTTATGCAATAGCTTTACCGCGGCAGTCCTCGAGTGTCACACGTATTTTTTTTTTTTTTTACCATTCGCCTATATTTTTATTTGAAACTTTCTGTGCAAATTTGGGCGTATATTTAAAAATAACCCTGTATAATGCCAGACGTAAAACATTACCTATGTATATTATATTGCCTTATTTTTTATGACAGATATCGTGCTATTTAGTGTGTCGTAATGTTAGTAGTGCGTATATACTAGCCGCAAGACACGAACGAACTAACGACTTACGCCGAGTGCTGCAAGAAGCAGAGCGACTCTGCAACGACCAAGTCAGAAATGCTTGCCTCAAACGACTTACTTCTAAGAATGTTCTTTCATAGATATAAGAAGCAATTTTTTAAGAACTGCGGATGATGCATGTATTGTTTGTGTGTTTAACATTCTTTTATAAATCCTTGTGTGCTTACAATGATCCAATGGCTAATTTTATAAAGGTATCACTGAGACTCATTTTAGTAATTTTGGCTTTTAGTGTTAAGTGTTATAATATATAAATATATATGTTTAAACTGTAGTTTGTCAAAAAGGGCCGTGCCGTGCCTAGATTACGACAGGTGTAGTGCGTGGGAGGAAAGTAAAATTCACATAACTGTTAACAATATTCTTTTACATGTATAACATCATAACGTTACTTGACTAGAAATTTAATATCATAATGTTACGAAAAATATTAACAAATATAGTGGATATTTTATTATATAAGAATTAGTAAATATTTATGTATGTGATATTTTTACAATATATTTATTCGGCAATATTATAAATGATAGCTGAACTGTGCGAATAACTTACCGCCGCGAAATTCAGTAACGGATTGTCGAACCAAACGAATTGCGCTATTCGTGTTGATCGCTCTATTCGTGATGGCGGCGAGGCTCTTGTGATAAAGCTATAGTCATAACTTAACGAAGCTGAATGTTGCAAAGAAAAGGGTTTTGCAATAAAACGCGAATGGGATGCATACGACATTTTTTTTTGTTAATATCTGCTAAAGAGTACGTGGCCTATGTTGGAAACTAAAGTCTGATATTATTATTGTTATAAAAAAAAGGTTGTTACCATAAAATATAATATCTATATATATTACATGTTATAGTCCATTTGTGTAATAAATACTAAAGTTAAACTTGAATAGCGGTGCAATAATAATCTCAAAAAGTTTTTAGTTTTATTTTTATTATTAATTTGAAGTGCTTCCAGTGTAAAATATGAAATTGCTGTACCTACATCCTCAGTCAAGTATCAGCTTTTGTCACATTTTTATATTTTATATATAACCATGGAATAATAAACAAAAAATATTTTAGAAATTGTCATGTGACACTTGACATTTTGTACAAATGCATCAAGTGTAAAATATGAAATTATGTACTTACATACTTAGTCGTTAAATAACTAGTTTTATCATATTCTTTATTGAACTCAATTCTGGAGCCGTGGAATGAAAATAATATTTTTTGAAAGTCCTGGATGTGACAGCACTTAGATTTATGTATGTGGAAAATGTAAATATGTGTACATAATTATATAATTGATCGGTGCATATTGTTAATAAAGTTAATTTTACTTTTAAATATGTGGCTACACAAGGCTTTACAAAACTTTCAGCTGATTTTTATTTTAGCGAATTAAAAAAAATATGACTCAAAAACTTGGTCAGTGTTTCAGGCAAATATCTTCTTTAGAAAAAACATCTGCGTGTCCTGTCATTTATCTAATAAACCAGCAAAGAGAATATAATCACTATGTTTAATATACAGGGTTACTTATATTAAAGATGTTTAACACGTTCGCTGCGGCAACTATTTGAGACATTATTCCCCCAGTGCGTTACCAGGTCTATAGGCCTTATACCTAAACTTTTCACCGGTGCGTCAATGGGTCAATAAACCTGGTAAGATATCGGTCACTTCAAACTCTAATAACTCTGCGAAAACTTTTGATATTGAATATTTTTTTTAACTAGGTTATTGAGAAAATGTAAGCCTATCTTATACTAGCGTCGCAAATTGCTCCGATGGCTAATTTAGAAAATATACAGAAAAACAAACATAAGGCTTATCGACCCATTACCGCACCTAGGTAATGGTATAATTGGGATAATTTTAGTGATGGGAAATAACATAAGTAAAGAAATATCGAGATCAACTTTATTTTATTATTAACTGTTATCTGTTATAGATGATTTTCGTAAAAACATTTAGCGCACTATCCCTTGTTGAACTCAGCGCAATACGATTTAATTTTTTGGTTTTTCTTTGAGCATCTTTGCTATTTAACGTTGCACGAAGCTTATTGTAACAACTCGCACAGTTTCTTCTTTTTATTCCTTTGGTTTCGAAGGTATGATTCGTCTTTGGCATAGCAGCACATTCATTAGCTGTAATAAAAGAAACAAATTAAATAATAAACCAAGAGAGGAAACGCCGTGTGAGATTGTTGCTATTTTAAAGCTAACTTTATCTTAAAACTTAACAACTAATAAAAACTAGCTTGCTCCGAGAAAAAAATATAAGGTTATTGTATCAGTATTAAAAATAAAAAATGAACCAACGGGTTGATCAGGAATGTGAACTTTTTCGGTAAGGGACTCTTGAGTCTCATTTAATTTCAGCATGATAGAGTTTGCCAGCTTATTACCTACAGAGGCAAAGTAGGAGTTGCAAACATTAAGAGACTCTTTTACGGAGAGTCTTGAGTTGATGAGAGCCAGGGGAGAACTTGAGCTAGTGTCTTTGCCAGTTATGCGGTTAATAGCACCCCAGAGTTTTTTTGGAGCATATTTATTTTTGATTATTTCTTTTTTGATGTAATCACGTTTTAGTCTTCTAATTAGATCTATGTAAAAATTTATATATATAGAGATTATTTTGAATATGATATCAATATTATCGCTTATTACCTTATTAGGGTGAATTTGTTATTGGGGGTCCAGGAGAGTTGAACCGCTTTTTACATAAAACATATTTTTTGTTCATATAGTTTAGAGAATCGATTATACATTTTTGTGATACCTTATTATAGTAGCTACATTTGTGCATAATTTGATTGTTATATAACGTGCAAGTAAACATTTTATTGGTATTTTTATGAAAAATGTGTCGTCTCTCCACCAGCAGGGCCACTTGAACCGGGGCATGGGGAGAGTTGACCATACTATTTTGGAAAAGAAAATAAAAACATTTTCATCTTGAATCATAACTTTATGAAGTTATCTTATACAATAATTAACTTGCTTTTAGTACTCCCAGCAAGGGAAACATAAAAAAATTACAAATTTTCATACTTGTAGAAGCTGGCTTAACAATAACATCCTGAAGGATTTGAATTTGGTTTTTTTTTCTTGTAAACTGGCACTGTTATTTTGGTCCACCACTTCTTGAGCATTTTGAAAGGACAGCTCGAGCATTTTTCGACAACGTTTATTGACTCGATGCATTTTTTATGAATCGTACGCACATGCATTTGTAAAAGCTGTCAACACAACACTAATTAATTTTGACTCTTCAATCAGTGCGGTATTAGGCAGATAGGCATTGTACTTCCCATAAGGCCTATGGGCCTTGTATCCGCACTGAATGTCAATTTTTACTCTCCAGTGCGGTATAAGGTCGATAGGCCTGATACAAATATATACTTGTCTTTATCACTTATAGAGAAATCTATAAGTTACTGCGTTCGCACCAGAGGGAGAACGCTGTATTTTCGCTCCGCACCGACTGCAAGTTCATGTATCAGGCCTATAAGCCTTGTGCCGCAGCGAACGTGTTAATAACAAAATTATCTCTTACCTATATTCTAGAACACCTTCCCTCTCTCAGTTGCGTGCATCGTCACTGCCATCACTAGTCCCACCGCCACTTTACCTAGCTCAGACACACCACCGTCGATAATACGACACGAGTTTAGCCTCCGTATCGCTTATCAGTTAGCCATCGCAGTCTGTTTATTAAGATGATACCTTGTTTAGAGGTTCTCTTCAAACTGGGTGAACGTCATTTTACTTTACACGCGTAATAACCAGGGTTTCAAAATTTACTATTATTATGCTATAATCACTAGAACATTGAATATAAGCATGTGTTATGAGTTTTTTGAAAGATAAACCCTAGTCGAAAATATATCTTTTAATATTTAATTTAAGATTAAAGTGGTCATACGTACATACTATTGAATTATACTACAATTAAATATTGATCTATAAATAGTAGCATATTGAGATGGGACAGTATTATGCAAATCTAAATTTATGAGAGAAATTTGCTCACATGTCATATATTTTAGAAAAATCATAATTTGCATTTATATACAATTTTATTGTAATACCCAATCCTTATTTACACTACGACAGGAATTTAGAGTGCTATAGTCAAAGAGGATATAATCATTACATTTAAGCTTTAGGTCCTTTCTCGAAGAAAAGATTAAAATAAAACTCTATAATGACAAAAATCTAGAATTTTAACTCAAACTTCACAATGTCAAAATTCCATACAAGAAGTTTCTCTACTCCAAGAAATTTCTCTATATCAAAAATAGTTATAGGAATAGTTGAGTATACTGCTCTGTGGGGTAGTGACTTAGCATCGAGTGGCGGCACTGAGAGCCGCTGGTTCAAATCCTGCAGGGAACAGTTATTAATTTGTATAACTTACAATATTTATGTATATAAACTGCCTCCATGATACAGAGAAATAACCTAGTATGAGGGTATTGTTTGTCATTTTTTCGTACTGCCTCATCTCTATGCTCCACCTGTATACTAAAATGATGTGTCAATATAGAAATAAATTGCCTTTTTACATTGATGTTTTTGTGATATAAAGTTTAAGTGTTGCATATTATTAATTATTTTAATATAATTGGCATTTTAGGAGTTAATATTCAGTATTATCTAGAGGCAAATAACTAAATTGTTACAAAAAGGATCTTTTTGGCAACCAAACCAAACAAAATTTTTGATAATATAAAATATTCCTAAAAATCCTTAAAGCATATATCCTAATTTAAGCAAACGTGTTATTATATATTGAAATGTAAATAATATTTGAACCTTATTAGAAATAATATATTTGCCCAAACCTGTGTTATTGGTCTCATATTGTGAAGAACATGAATTTGTAAAGACATAATATTATATTATTTTTCAAAGCTATTAGATTATTTTGAATATGATATCAATATTATCGCTTATTACCTTATTAGGGTGAATTTGTTATTGGGGGTCCAGGAGAGTTGAACCGCTTTTTACATAAAACATATTTTTTGTTCATATAGTTTAGAGAATCGATTATACATTTTTGTGATACCTTATTATAGTAGCTACATTTGTGCATAATTTGATTGTTATATAACGTGCAAGTAAACATTTTATTGGTATTTTTATGAAAAATGTGTCGTCTCTCCACCAGCAGGGCCACTTGAACCGGGGCATGGGGAGAGTTGACCATACTATTTTGGAAAAGAAAATAAAAACATTTTCATCTTGAATCATAACTTTATGAAGTTATCTTATACAATAATTAACTTGCTTTTAGTACTCCCAGCAAGGGAAACATAAAAAAATTACAAATTTTCATAACAATTGTAATAAAATGTTCCAAAATAAACAAAACTACAACAAACTTTTTAAACAAACATGTTATTAGGTACTTATTTCAGTTTTTATTTTAATATTAACTCATTTCTAATACCAAATTACCGAACATTAATGTATTAACTCAGATGACATATTATTACTATCGAACTTTGTAACAATCAGTTTTTGAAAGTTAATCATCAAAATTATTTTAAATCATAAATATTTTTTATTTTATAGTGCCCTGAAAACTTTCTGATCACATTCGCGATAAATGAAATGATCGATATCTTGTGTCAGCCCTACACATGGCTCATGAACATATAGCTATGACATAACATACAATTTTGAAACATGGTTCGACTCTCCCACCTGGGCAAGTTTCCCCAATTCCCCCTATAACTCAAAAAGGTTTAAAATGTAACATTTAAAAACGGGAAAATCTTTCTCAATAAAGTTGCTATTCAAACATACCGAATGTTTTATTTTTGGTAATGATAATTTCCAGCAAGCGAAAATTCAACTTAAACAGAATAATTAAAATATAATCTGTAAATGTAAGTAAGACAAGCAACGTAAAATAAGTTTAAACTTTAAAGAATGTTTAAAAGTAAAACTTTTAAACATTCTTCTGATAGTTTATAGAATTGAACGTATCCTCTAAACATATAGGTAATGATTTCATTGTTTCCGAATGGTGTTTGGTCGTGTAGTGGTGAAGAGAATACGGATTATTATGCGGCGGAGGTAAGGGGAACAAGAGATGGGCAGCAGCACTTGATATCAACTTAAAATAATAAAACAAACTGCCTCGTTGGTCTAGTGGTCCTGGGTTCGAATCCCGGATCGGCCAAAAAATCAATTATTGAGTTTTTCTGTCAAGAAATTCTCAGTAGCTGCCCGGAGTCAGGAAGTTGGCGGTGTCTCACCCCCGTGCCTCGGAAAGCACGTAAAGCCGTTGGTCCTGCGCCTGACCTCTCTCCCGGTCGTGTCGGTTTACGAGAGTGAGGGAATGGAGAGTGCACCTGTGCTTGCGCATACACTTGGGCACTATAATGCTGTCCTGCGCCGATGGCTAGCCTCCGTGACGAAATTTGGTCTGAAGGACATTATTATTATTATTATTAATAAAAAAACTGCGGATAATAAGCCACTTTCCAAGTGTGGTCCTAACTGTGACAAAATATATGAGTCGATTTTTGAGCGAGACCTATGTTCAGGAATCTATAAAATTGAAGTTACAAATGAACCACAGTCCGCCTGATGTTAAATGTCTTAAAAAACTTCAAACGAAGAAACCTAAAGATGCGTCGTGACATGAAATTGAAAGCCACGCAGCCTCTAGTTATACTTAGTGGCTAGAGAGTCAATAAATACAATATAGTAATAAGTTTGAGCGCTGTTTGTAATACCTTAATGCTGTAGCCTCACAATTTATTGAAGTGAAGTAAAAACTGTTGAAGGCCTTAGATAGATCACAAATTATACCCAAAGCATCAGTTCTTCCATGCACAGAAATGTATAATTAGCTCAAAACCAGTGTCAAACTTAATGTTTGATCTAAAATGATTTTGTCAAAAATTTTATTAAATGTTGGTAGTACAAGTATGTATAGAAATTTGTTGGTGGGGATTATATATTTTTTATGGAAGCCAACTCCAAGATTAAACCCTCCTCAAACTCCTGAAACATGTAAGTACATAGAGTATTGTAATATTTATGCTCAATTGTAGCCATTGTGTCGTAAGCGCGGGACAAGAAGCTTCGTGTTGTGCAATGGGATTTAATCTATATGACGTGCTTAAATTCCGCAGGTGCCTATAAATCTAAATGCGGTATATAATATATAAATGCATGCGGTACGTAACAATAATTTCGTAATTTCACCATCAGATCGGATAAAATCAGATATCAAGATTTTTACATTATCATATCTCTTTATAAATTGTAATGTTCGGCTGTGTAATGTTTGACTCGGCATGGAGTTAAGAAGAAAACAACTTACTAAATTAGGGCTCCCCCTAAGATCGCTTCAAATGCAGGCGTGTTGACAGCTGCAACCTTCATATTATTTTGAATTGTTATTACTTGTACTAACAAAATTACTTAGGCAACCAGTCCTGCGCCCTCTTTTCCCAAAAGAGGGTCGCTTCCGATACGGCATAAGAAGCTTAAACAGCCAGTTGCCAGTCCCCAAAGGCGGTTTTTAGAGGGTATCACTTAAGGTTCCCCCGGTAGGCAGTGAGTCCCTCATAACCACGATAGACCGGCTATCGTGGTATGCGTAATGCATTTTCCGCCTCCCTACATAAAGGGTAGCTCTTTGCAATTGCTTCGGGTGCAAAAAAAAGCAACCATTCTTCACAGTTGCATCTGTGGGAAAAATCTTTCAGATCACATCAGAAGACACCTAAAACCACCGTGACCAAAGGTGCTGCAAAGCATTCCATACATCAGGAATAATATGGTTGTTTTGACAGTTGATTTCTAAATATTGTAATTAAGCGATAGGGAAGGTGTAATTCTACATTCAATTTTTATAATATAGAAGGTAATGGGAAGGAACTGTCTGTGTACACATCAGTGAAATCCCTATATATAAAAATCGATTGCTCTCCGTTAGTCTTAACAGCTTGACGGTTTTGATTAAAAAAATTTGTTCATGTTTGAAGGTTTAGAATCACATTTGTAATAATGTCCTCCAGACCGAATTTCGGTCACGGCGGCCAGCCTCAACGGAAACTAACCAAGTGTATGCGCAAGCACAGGTGCCCTCTCTATTTTCTCACTCTCATAATCTGATAGGACGGTATAAACCGACATGACTAGAAAGAGATCAGGCGCAGGACTAATGGCTTTAAGTACTTCCGAGGCATGAGGGTGAGACATCACCAACTTCCTGACTCCAGGGAGCTACTAAGAATTTCTTAGCACAGAAAAACTTAAGGATTCGAACCCAGGACATCATGATCAGCAGTCCCACTACTACAACTACTAGACCAATGAGGCAGTCACCTTGTACCCATTAGGTGGACTTGTTATCGAGATCAAATCACCCAGTGCAAAGTTGGGGCAGATGGCTAGTTCTTCTTAATAAAAACAGTATTAGTATTCCTGTATCTTAATCTACTGCAGTAAGGATTACACCCAGGAAATAATTGCACTAATTCTTGCAAAAATAATTTTCATTGTAAGTATGCATACTTTATTTACAAAGCTTTACAAATGATAAACAATGTTTTATTGTCAGATATTATATTTTGACAGATAATAAAAGATAAACTGTGCCAGTGTCACCAGCAGTAATAGACACAATCCAACTCTTCACATTTCACAGGAAAGAAGAGCACAGTTCAATGGATTTAGTCCCATTAGCTAGCAAAATCACAGAGACACCATATAATGTTCCGTTACCCTCACTATATTGCCACAAATAATATAACATCAGTTTGTTATCACTCTCAACAAATATTACTGAGTTGCCATTGCTTTCTTTTTAGGTTTCTTTAACCGTTTAAGACCATTTACACTTGTCTTCAAAAGATTTGAATAAGCTGTGCTAAATTTTTCTACATCACGCTGCTCTATAACTGTAGATATTTTCGTGTTTCTTGATTGTGCCCTTATTAAGCATTTATAATGTGGATTTGGAACAGCTGGAGTACCATCCCTAGGATGTGGCTTTGTACGACCATCATCTAAAAGAAATAATAATTGCATTAAACATTGCTTTCTTGAATAGTTTTGAGTCATCAACATTTAAAAAAAATTATATGTGGTAGGCTATGCTGCAGTTATATTAGAAGTATAGTTGTAGCACGAATGGGTCCGCTTGACCGGGGAAGGACCACGCTCTCACAGAATACCAGCGTAAAATAGTAGCTTAATGCTGCTGTGTTTCATATGGTTAGTGTAGAGAACCGGAGACCCTTTATGCTGGAAACGAGGTATTCCATCTTAGTCCTCACGGGTGACAATGCATCTGCATTTTGATTTTTAATCAAGGATAGATGTAGATGTTTATGGGCCATAGCAGCCACTTACCATCAAGTGGATTGTGTGCTCGTTTGTCACCCTATCCTATAAAAAATATACTAACAAATTTTCTAGTGGTTAAACAACTAGTCTTGGTTTTCATTTATTTTCGTATGATCCTATTTTTATATTTATCCAATAATTTAAAAAAACTGTAGTAGTAGCAGTGTAAGAATATTCACTGCCCCATATCATCCCATAAGTGTCGTAAGTGGCATCAGGGGGAAACAAGAGATGAGCTGCAACTTTCTTCTAAAAAACACCTTATTTATTATCATGGGATAGCTGAAAATGTGTACTAAATATTTTAATACTTGTTTTTGCTATTTTAAGCTAGATAGCAATACTAATGCTTAAGATGAGTTTTTATATGAAAATGTTCCTCGTAGTCTAATGGTAATAAACTTTGAACTCATCAACTGTAAAAAACTTACAATCAATTTAATGATCCAAACTTTTATGGCGGATTGATCTTAATGTCTAAAAATATAATACAATACTAAGAAACAAGCAGTTTCTGACATAATTTTTTAAATATATTTTTAGATTGTGGAATTTAAAATTAGAACAAATTTGTGGCACTAAAATGTGAACTTTTACAAACTACAAACAATCCATAAAATTTTTATGAAATTGCGTTACATTTTTTAAACACTTTCAACCATTATTCTCTCTGTCACCTATTGTTATAAAAACAAAAATAATTCATTTGGACTGCAAGAAAAAAGTGCAAAGCTAGTAGATATTAGGTTACAGGTGACCACAATATCGAGGCAGTGTAAGAATATCCACTACACCGTATCGTCCCATGGGTGTTGTAAGAGGCGGCAGAGGTAAACTAAAACATTGGCAGTAGCATCTTTCTGATCTATAAGAAAGACCTATGTTTCCCAATGGATTTTTATTTACTGTAATGGATGGATTGACCACAATGTGCTAGCCGAGAGCAAAGCAAGCACGCTGCAACAGTAGCAGGTGAAGCAAGAAGAATTTAAAAACTTTTCTAAGTGTGCTATCACTAGGTTAGGTTAAAATTCTTAAATACGGTCAGGAAATGCAAGTAAACAAAAGTAAGTAAATTTATTTATTTCCCAATAACTACTTGGTTCTGCACCTCATTTTATCTATTACTCATAACTTGTCCCACCATATGTTTCTTCTTTATCCTGCAGTTAGGATTTGAAGAAATGCTTTTAAATTTGTATTTGAAAGAAGATTGTTCCTATATTTTTCTCACAAACTGGGGCTCCGCACCCTCTTCATTGTACGTTAAATTGCATGATTGGGTCATTCTCTCCGGGTATTACTAAAATATAAAGTTTAAGGACTTACATCTTTTCATGGTCATTGTTACCGATCCAGATGAACGAGCTTTTTGAAACAACTTTGTAAGCTCTACGAGAAACTGAAAAAGAAATCCAAATAAAATTTCATACATAAATTTAAAAAATTACCAAAAAATACAAATTCATTTACCTCGTCGTTCGATAATAAAACCATGTTGGCTATTTATTTAAAAACATAGACCTTAATTAGATATTATAAATATAAATTCTGTAAGTAGTTAATGTTAAAAATATCCTAAATATACATTTTGATGTACATTAATTTAAAGATCTGTATTAACATAAATTAGATTGTTAGCTTGTAGCTAATTAAATAAAAGACAATTCTCGAGTTCTGACAGTTTCAATTCCAATACACGTTGACTGTATGTAAATGACGTTGATTAAAATGCTGCCAACGCCTAAAAATTTTTTGGAGTTTTTGACAATCTTAAAGGATAAATAATAACCATAAATATTAAGTCGAAAACCCCTAAAATCATCTCGATTACTTGGAAAACTCCTAAAATATAAATACAGTGCCTTTTAATAGTTCTTAGATATTTTTTAATATTGCATACAATACTTTGTTTTCTTCTGATGGTTTAGACTTTTTAAAAACGTATTTGAATATAAAATAAACATAACTTTTTAAAAAATGGATTAAATTTTATAAATGATTATCCAGCGTTGCAATGTAAATTTCATTACACTTTGCTAATAGATATCATAAGAGAAATTGCAACCATAACAATTAATGCAAAACATATAGCCCAAATTTAAAGAAATTTTTGAAACGTTTACAGCCCACTGCGGCGCAATCATTGTAAAGTTCTAAACAAAAATTAGATAAAGTCCAATACAAAAGGCCAAAAAATCCCATACCAAATACCAATTATTTACCACCTAAAGAGGGAAAAATGACTAAATTGGGAACCCTTTTGATTATTGTTACGCTAATTGAGACAGGCACAGGTCTTTGATCATACAACCTACTTTGATCCATGATTTGTTTTAAAGCTCATAATAAGATGATGCGTCCCATTGCAAAACTTGGGAGATTTTGATGACAACTTAACCCAGCGGATCGTTGAAGATGGTAATTTCTCAAGGTTCTTTAGTTCGTTCCCAAAGTCAACCATAATTTTATATTACACTAAAAAACCCTTTACTGCCGGCCGTATGAGGAAGCTCAAAGTCGCTCAGCGAGCTACGGAGACGGCTATGCTCGGGGTTTTCTGCATGATAAACATAGAAATAAGGACATTCACAGTAGAACCAGAGGGACCGACGTAGCCCAACGAATTAGTAAGTGAAGTTGCAATGGGCTGGTTATATAGTTCGAAGAATCGACAATCGATGGGGGGGGGGAGTTCTTGAGTTGCAGCCTCGTACCGAAGGCTGAAGTGCAGAGCGACCCTCAATAGATGGAATGACGACCTGGTAAGACATGTAGGAAGTCGATGGATGCAGGTGGATCAGAACCGTGCTTTGTGGCACCTCTTGAGGGAGGCCTATATTCAGCAGCGTACTTGTAAAGGACTATAGGTAATGAACGAAAAGTCACTAAAAATCACTTTTACCAACGCTGGACTTATGCGGAATAAGATGATTTCTTTATCGATAAAAATATCGACACCTCGCCTTACGTTGCTTATGCATGTAGACGTCAGCACCAGTGTATCGACACGTGTACAATTTGAATGCATGCGTAAATGCAATGAACACTAACACTATTGCTGTAGCGTGCGTGTCGTGATTCAATTTTGCATTTGTAGTGAAGTATACAATACTGTGTTTTTCTGCGCCCCCATGAAATTGACAGACTTTTTGTTTAGAAATTAACGCGCGTGGTCTCTCCAGTTGGTTGAATACTTAAAGGTGTATGTTCAGGGTTTTTAAAACTTTAGTGGATGTCATTCAAAAGCATATTGATATTAGAATCAAATACCTTGTTCGTAAAACTGTGACCATGCAATTAAAACCGCAATAGGGTTTTTTACACCATGTAAAGTAAAATAAAAAATATATATACGATAGATGTTGCGAATAATACAAGCGTGGAAATAAAAATTTCAAGTGGTCATGTTTGGTCTCTTTATACTATGCCAAATATGAGAGTAAGTACATTCGTATATTCTGAATTACTAAAGAAATGACATCCCTATTGTAGTCGTATTATGTGTGACGTTACTTTACAAGACATTACGTCTTTAACACTGACCTCTATATATAGAAGTACGCTGGACTGGCTATACCATACAAAGTGACTGTGCCATTTTGAAACGCCGCTAAAGGATGTCTTGAAAAATAAAATTGACATAATATGCCAAAGTCGGGTGTCTTATTTATATTTTTTTTTATAATAAGACAATTATTTAATAAGTCTGTATTTTGAACTTTTAAACTAAAAAACGAAAGTATTTTATGTTGTTTGATTGTGTATAATATTAGTTACATAATAAGAATTATTTTTATTATTAATGAGAGTGTACGCACACTCTGTAAAACTCGTTACCAAGTGGTATAACATTTCACAAGTAAGTGAATTTGCAGCAAATATTAAACAAATTAAAACTATTTCATAATATAAGTACTTAAAAATTTGTTTCTAATCTTAATATCATATATATTAACATGTTTGGCTGTATATTACTGAGTTTTGATAAACAATAAAATTCAATAGGGTTGTCGAGTTCCTTGTCTATAATACTTATCGATGTTCTTTCCTACCCATATCTGTTAACAAACAAAGTCGTCAATAACAGATGATTATCAAACGTTTATTAATGTTACGCGCTCAAGTCGACGGCACTAGCGCCATCTAGTCTCGAACCGAAGAACTAAACTTCTTGAAGTCGAAACACGAACTCTCGGTACCTTGCGCGTGTTTACTTGAATATTCTGGATATTTCTCTACTAATTTATATAAATAGGCGCTGCAAGATGCGATCGGGGAAGTATTGGAGTTGGCGACACAAGCGAAGCTTCGGAGCGAAATAAAGTGAATTAGTGTGATTAATTATTAGTGTTTTAAGTTTTAATTTGTGTAAAGAAAATTAAAGTGATAATTTAGGTAATTTTATCGGCAATTTTTATTGTCACGAACCTCAAGCTCGTAACAATTGGTGTCAGAAGTGGGATAAAATCATGCCGATTTTACCTAGGGAGGAAACGGAGGGTGTCCGTACCCGCAGTCAACGCCAGCAGGAGACGGACCAAAGAAGATTTGGTGGTGCAACGCCGCAGACGTCGGAGGGCCAGCCACCGGCTGCAGGCCCGTCAGTAGCCCCTACATCTGCAGCACCTGACTTAGGTGCCCTGATGGCGATGCTGCAGGAGCAGGCTCGCCGACAGGAGGAACAGGCCCATTGGTTGAAAGAGCAACAGGAGGAACAGGCTCGGCAGCAGGCGGATCAAGCACGCCGATTGGAAGAGCAGCTGCGGGGTGGACAGGAGGAACAGGCCCGCCGGCAGGAGGAACAGGCCCGTCGTTTAGAAGAGCAACTCCAACGCGATAAGGAAGAGCAGATGCTCCTCATGAAGGACCTTCACGCTACCTTCGGAAAAGAGATACGGGAGGTGAAAGATAAGGTTGCTCAACATGACAACCGCCTGTCGGAAGCTGAAACCCGAATCGACCAAGTAAACAATCGGGTTGACAACGTAATGGCTGACGTGAAGAAAACGCTGGACGACCTCAAACTTGGGGATGGAACAACAGCTCCCGTAGTAGCTACAACACCTTCGCTACGTGGATTCAAAGTGCCGCCGTTCGACGGGACTTCTTCCTGGTCGGCCTACAAAATCCAATTCGAGGCCGTCATGGAGGCAAACGGCTGGAATAAAAGCCAGGCCATGACTGCACTCACCTTAGGCCTGCGCGACCAAGCTTTAACCGTGTTGGAAGCTTTCGGTAAGAAAGTGACTTATGAGCAACTCCTTGAGGCATTGGAGGCGAGATATGGCGACGCTCACCTGGAACACGTCTTTCGTGCGCAGCTTAAAGATCGCGTGCAGCGCATCAACGAAAACCTGCAGCAGTGGGCTCTAGAGGTGGAGAAGCTGGTGCGAAAAGCATACAGGTCTGTACCTGCGCTCATTGAAGGGAACCTGGTGCAGACATTCATCGACGGCATCCGTGACCTGGAAGTCAGAGCTGCTGTGAGGCTTGGGCACCACGAGACGCTTAAGGACTTGGCTTGATTTGGCCATGGCCCATGCACTGGAGGTGGAAGCCGTACGGCAGGATCATCGTTCCCATCGTGTCAGGGAGGTTGCAGCAGCTACAGTTCGCGACCGCAACAAAGGATACAGCCCTAGGTGCTATGGCTGTGGGGAAAAGGGCCATCTTCGATCCAGCTGCCCTAAACGAACCCTAGAAAGGGAAGGTGAACGATCTCAGGAGGGTAGTGCGGCCAACAGCATCGCCCACCAGCAGCAGGGAAACGAGTAAAAGCCAGAACTGCGGGGCGGGTGCTGGCTGATGTTAAAAGTGCCCCAAGGATCTCGATCTCACAAACCAACGATGGGAACAGTCTAATCATCAAGGGCGAGGTCAACGGAATACCGTGTAAACTGACCATAGACACTGGAGCCTCTCGTACGGTTGTTGGTTCCCAACTAATAAGTCAGTTCCTTGGGGACTGGGCATACAACCGAGAACGCATTAATTTGGTAACAGCCACCGGTCAGCGTATACCCGTCCGTGGAGAGAAAGAGATGGAGTTGAAGCTAGGCAACATGATCTACCTGCATAATGTCATCGTGGCTGATATAATGGACGTCTGCATCCTGGGCCTAGACTTCATGAGGAAGAATTTTTGTGCGATTGACGTTAAGCAAGGTGTCTTGAAATGTGGACAAGAGGAACTTTTTGTGGAAGGAGCGTTACCAGGGAACGTGTACAGCCTTGAGAAGATTGTTCTTCCGCCGAGATCGGAAATGATTGTGCCGGTTAGTCTTCCTCGGAATCCTGGGCAACCTCATCGTTGTGTACTCGTGGAAAGGTTAGAAAATGACCTTTCATGGAAAGTGGCTCGAACCTTGGTCAGAACCACTAACATCTCAGGAGTACGTGTGCTGAACCTTTGTGGTCAGGAATAGATTATATTAAAAGGCACACTGGTTGCTACTTGTGAGGAAGTGGATTGGTTACGTCGGTGCCAATATCTATCGACTGGGACCCCCAGCAAGGATGCACAAACGAGAGTGAGCACACTTTTAGAAGACTGTCGCAGCGTTCTCTCCCCGAATGAAATGGTCAAAGCGAAGAAGTTGTTACTCAAGTATGCCGATGTATTCTCATCAAACGATGCTGACATAGGAAAGACTGGCTTAGTTCAACACAAAATAAACACAGGTGAAGAACTGCCTATCCGTCAGCGGCCAAGAAGATTGCCGGTAGCACGCGAAAAGGAAGTGGAAACCATGATTGAGGGAATGGTGAAGGATGGTGTTATTGAACCTTCATCTAGTCCATGGTGTTCACCCGTGGTACTGGTAAAGAAGAAGGATGGCAGTATGCGGTTTTGTGTTGACTACCGCCGTCTGAACGACGTTACGAAGAAGGACAGCTATCCCTTGCCAAGAATTGATGACACGCTGGACATGCTTACAGGAGTAAAGTGGTTTAGCACGCTGGATCTAAAAAGTGGCTACTGGCAAGTTGAAATTGACCCTAAGGACAAGGAGAAAACTGCGTTCTCGACGGGAAAGGGTCTGTGGCAATTTAAAGTAATGCCGTTTGGGTTGTGCAATGCTCCAGCAACGTTTGAAAGGCTGATGGAACTTGTACTTACCGGGCTAATTGGCGATGCCTGTCTGGCCTACTTGGATGACATCATCATCGTAGGCCGGACGTTTGAGGAACACCTTCAAAACCTGGAACGCGTGCTCATGAAGATTCAGAGTGCCAACCTCAAGTTGAGTCCGAAGAAATGTTCAATATTCAAACGGCAAGTTAAGTTTTTGGGGTATGTAGTATCGGAAGAAGGTATCCGCACGGATCCAGAGAAAATCGCCGCTGTCAAGGATTGTCCGGTTCCAAAAGACAAGACGCAGGTTAGAGCATTTTTGGGTTTGTGCTCCTATTACCGGCGATTTGTGAGGAACTTTGCAGATATAGCCAAACCTCTGCACAAGCTAACCGAGGAGAAGCGACATTTCTGCTGGGATGAAAATTGCAATATCGCATTCCAGGAGCTCAAGGACCGCCTGTGCAAAACACCTATTTTGGGATACACTGATGCAAGCAAAGAATTTATAGTTGACACAGACGCAAGTGATATAGGACTTGGCGGTGTGTTGTCTCAACGGAATGGTGACCAAGAGGTCGTGATAGCGTACTTCAGCAAGTCATTGTCCGGAAAGGAACTATTGCGTCACAAGACGCGAATTGCTAGCAGTAGTAAAGTCATTGCAGCATTTTAGCAAATATCTTCTGGGGCGGAAATTTCACTTACGAACTGACCATGCTGCACTAAAATGGCTATTGCAGTTTAAAAATCCAGAAGGACAAGTTGCTAAGTGGATTGAACTACTGCAGGAATATGACTTTGAGATCGAACATCGGAGCGGGAAATCTCATGGCAACGCAGATGCATTGTCAAGAAGACCTTGTCCTGAAGATTGCAAACATTGTACTAGGCAAGAGAGTAAGGAACTTGTATCCGTGAGGATGCTCAGGGCAGACCACCTCAGCAACGAGTGGAAGGACAGCTTACAACGTGCACAGCAGGAAGATCCGGACATCAAGCCAATTCTGAAATGGATGAAGGCCAGTGCTCCCAAGTCCAAGTGGAGCGACGTCTCAGCGATGAGTTCGACCACTAAAAGCTATTGGGCCCAGTGGGACAGCTTGCTGCTTCAGGATGGAGTACTGTGCCGTAAATGGGAAAGTGTTCGGGGAGACAGCTGTCATTTGCAAATGGTTGTCCCTAAAGCTAAAGTACCGGATGTTCTACAGCTGTACCATAATGATTATTCTGGAGGCCATCTGGGAGTTAAACGAACTCTACTGAAGATCCGAGAACGGTTTTACTGGGTCCACTGTCGAAACGATATCGAGGACTGGTGTCACAAATGTACAAGTTGTGCGGCTGTAAAGGGACCTCAGACTCGTAGTAGAGGTGCATTGAAGTTGTACAATGTTGGTGCACCATGGGAGAGAATAGCCATTGACGTGGCGGGGCCGTTTCCGGAGAGTGAAAGCGGTAACAAGTATTTCATGGTTCTGATGGATTACTTCACTAAGTGGCCAGAAGTCTTCGCCATTCCAAATCAAGAAGCTTCAACAGTTGCAGATAAACTAGTTCATGAAGTCTTCTGTCGTTTTGGAGTACCTTTAGAGATTCACAGCGATCAAGGAAGGAATTTTGAGTCTCAAATATTCCAGGAAACTTGCCGAGTTATGGGTACTCATAAAACAAGAACGACTTCTTATCACCCGCAATCTGATGGAATGGTAGAACGATTTAATCAGACATTGGAGAGTACCTAGCAAAAGTTGTAGACAATCGGCAACGAGATTGGGACAAGCACATACAACCGTTTTTGTTGTCATATCGAAGCGCCGTTCACGAAAATACATCAGTGACACCAGCTTTCGCAAACTTTGGGAGAGAATTACGGCTGCCTGCGGACCTGATCACCGGGATACCACCTGATGCTCCACGCAGTATAACCGATTATGCAAATGACTTGCGGAACAAAATGAATGACGACGAAGTTCGACGAAGGTTCACTTGTGTGGTTACACAATCCAGTCCACAGCAAAGGGAAATCTCCTAAGCTTCAAGCTAAATGGGACGGCCCGTACCGGATTGTGACCAAGATCAACGATGTAACCTACCGGATACAGAAAAGCGCAAGAGGGACTTCTAAGATCGTCCATGTGGATCGCCTGGCGCGTTATTATGGAGCTGATAATGCTCGGGACGAGAATGTCTTAGGAGAGGGCAGTGTTACGCGATCAATTTGACGGCACTAGTGCCATCTAGTCTCGAACCGAAGAACTAAACTTCTTGAAGTCGAAACACGAACTCTCGGTAACTTGCGCGTGTTTACTTGAATATTCTGGATATTTCTCTGCTAATTTATATAAATAGGTGCTGCAAGATGCGATCGGGGAAGTATTGGAGTTGGCGACACAAGCGAAGCTTCGGAGCGAAATAAAGTGAATTAGTGTGATTAATTATTAGTGTTTTAAGTTTTAATTTGTGTAAAGAAAATTAAAGTGTTAATTTAGGTAATTTTATCGGCAATTTTTATTGTCACGAACCTCAAGCTCGTAACATTAATTAACAGATTTCCAAATGAACCTAGACTAAAATTATGACTTAAAAGCATAAATATTGTGAATTGGCGTCCGAAACAAAATGATCACATTATAGTACGGCCGCTGAGTTATTACCGATTTGACAGATTATTTTTAAATTAATCGATATAACCTTGCACGAGCGACACATTTGCCGAATGATTTAGAATACCTCTTTAATATAAAACTTTATGTCAGAATCAAGTAATTTTCCAATAAACTCTGTTTCAAAACTTAAAATAGTTTGTAAATAATATGAAAACATTTATTTTTTGTTCTTTGGCGCGCTTGTACAAAGTTACATCGTGCGTCTAGTTTTCATAGTGATGTGCTTGATAGTATTCGGTCCGAATTCATTGGAATAGATATGATATTTATTTTATTTGGATATTTTTATTTTACTTATTCCTTCGAGCAACTAGACTATAATGCTACCATTTTTTGCGTCTCCTAATTGCACTGTGTTGCCAGTATCTTTATGATTTTTAAGATTTATGTGTGATCCAAAGACAGAAGTACTGTTTTCTATGATTTAAAAATAAATACAATTAAAATGATTATGTATAATTTTTAACATTCATAATATATAAAACAACATTTAATAAATATAATTTTCTAGCAATGTTATAGGTGTATTTTTTCAAGTAATTGGCGATACTATTCTGGCAACACCCTTACCACCGCTATTTTAATCTGTTTAGTCGTCTTCCGTACTCTCGTGCGCACAGACTACGTTCCCTTGTGTAACCGTTGTTTTTTGACTCGGCTTTCTCCTGTTTATCGTTGCGCTTTATTGGACTAATTTTGTTTGTGTTTGGTAATTTTGTTGAAAATGCCGAAATGAGGAAAAACATTGAATAGTCAATGGGTGCGTTTGGCAGAAAAAAGCGCTGGCAAGCGCTTGTTAGCGCTAAAATAGTTTTCGGCCAGGACACGTTTGCTACTTCAGTAGCGCTGACACAATCCGTCATTTTGCTTATTTAATTTGTTTGTTTTGAAGTAGAGTTTATAAATTGTTTTTTTGCAATATTAGTTTTATGTAATATAATGACATGAATAGACATATACATGTTATTAAAATTCGTGATTGGTAAGTTTTTAATATGAATACTTTACAAACGTATTTTTAATTTAGGTTAGATTCCTCGGTTAAAACTAACTTCGTGTCCTATAGGAAAATAGCTACTTACGATTTGACAGCGCTTACCGCTTACGATCGCCATTTTGCTTACAAGCGCTTGCTAGCGCTTTTTTCTGCCTAACGCACCCATTGTCGTGAGCTTGTACTAAATCTACAGGATTACTTTGAGCGTGAGTCACAAAATGGCGGCCCTTTGATTCCTGTCACTCAAGTGAAAGATCGGGTTTCACAAGCTCTTGGAATTGGTGCAAAAACACTATATAATATAAATAAAGAAAAATTTGATGCTTCTGGAAGTGAAGATAATGTTTTACGCACTCCTAAGAAAAAACGAAGACAAAAGCCCGTGACAGGTGTTGATGTTTTTGATGAAGATGCAATAAGAAACAACATATATGGTTATTATACTAGGAACGAGTTTCCAACTAGACGTTTGCTTTTGGTCTCTTTAAAAGAAGCTGGCTTGTTTAAAGGCGGTAAAACGGCGTTGTCAGAACTATTGCACGAAATTGGGTTTGAATATAAAAAAACGAATAAAAGGAAATTATTAATGGAAAGATTTGATTTAATAATTAAAAGGAGCGAGTTTTTAAGAGAAGCCAGAAAAATCGAGTCTTGGGACAACGTCGTTTTTGTTGACGAAACATGGTTAAATGCGAACCACACTGTGTCACGCTCTTGGACTGACGAAACAAAAGCATCAACCTCAAAGGTTCCAATTGGAAAAGGATCGCGACTAATAATTTGTCACGCCGGTTCTGCTGGAAGTGGTTTCTTTGAAAATGGACTGCTGGCTTTCGCGTCAAAAAGTACTTCCGATTACCACGAGGAGATGGATACAGACACTTTTACGAATTGGTTCGAAAATCAATTATTACCCAGCCTGCCAGAGCCTTCTATCATAATAATGGACAACGCTTCATATCACTCGAAGCAAGTGAATAAAGCGCCTACTTAGATCGACAAGAAAGCTGATCTCGTAGCACGGCTACACCAAAATGGAATTGAAACTGCTGCCGAAATGCTAAAGTCTGACTTAGTAAAGTTGGTACGCGAAAATAAAACATCAAGAGTCCGTTATGAAGTAGATGAGATAGCTCTAGCACATGGACATCGGGTACTTCGAATTCCGCCTTATCACTGCCAGTACAATGCCATTGAGCTAATATGGGTACAAATCAAAGGTATTGTTTTTTATCACATAAGTTACGAATATGAATAATTTGTACTATTATAACATCCAATATTCAGCATATAAGTAAAAAGATACATAACTAAGAAAAAAATATCTCATGTCCCTTACATGTAGGTAATTGTGTAACATTTCGTTTATTTAATGTAATAAATTAACGTTATTTAACGTTTACATTACAGGTTACGCAGCTCGTAATAATACGACTCCGCCATTCAGTACTAATAAAATGATGGGTCTATTAAAAGATGCTTGCAGCAAAATAACGAAAGAAGATTGGGTCAAGGTCGTCGAAAAGACTCGAAAACTAATAACAGAAGATTATGAACGCGATATAAGAGTGGACACCATTATAGAGAATGAAATTGTCATACAAGTGACTGATAGCGATGACAGCTCTGGCGAATCTGGTTCAGAGTCTGAATAATTGTTTTAATAAATGATAGGTAGTCATTTATTAAAACATCTTGTACCTACTCTATTCATTAAAATGTGTAACAGTGTTTACAAATTTGTTTTATTTTGATATGTCCTCGACCAATTATCTACGCCCATCAAGGATACTCTAGGTGGAGTATCCTTGATGGGCGTAGATAATTGGTAATAAAGAACCTGTGTCTTCAACTATTATTGTTTTGATTTTATTTAATTACACACTATACTAGAATATTTAAAAACAAACTGTTCCCAAATGATATTAGGGTTACTGGTTCAGTCACTTTACTAGTATTGTCAATTCGTCATGTGTCAAATCGGTAATAACTCAGCGGCCGGAGTATAGTTGCAAACACTTCACAGACGACTTTGAAAGGGTGCAGTATACCGACAATATTTTCTGGTAGTACCATATGTATAAAAGTATTAGATTATTATTTCAAATGTTTTTTTCTTCTTTCCTCATTTTCCACCAAACTCAAGGGCCATAGCCAAGTGTCGAAAGGTCGCCTGATGATGTCGAGCCACGTTGGATGTGTGTCTCTCTCTATTATCTAGATGTTAGTGCTGTTAGTCTATGCGACTCTTACAGCTTCATCTTGTCGCAGGCCGTTAGTGGGCTGCGGCTAGAGGAGATTCCTCTCCCTGTACCGCTGTAGTCGAGGTGGAGTCGTAAGGGAAGAGGAGTGTTGCGTCGGTTTAATATCTTTGTAGAATATTTAGAGACGATACCAGGATACCCGACAGTATGGGTTTGGTTGCTTGAGAGAGAGAGATAAAGCTTTAGTGTGGGATACTACTTGCGAACACTCTGATAGCATCCCATCTCAGGGGTACCTCGTCTAAAGCAGGGGTGGCATTAGAGGCAACTGAACTAAGTAAATAGCCGAGAGTATCTAGAAGATGAGTACATATTTGTGCAATTTGCTATAGACAAATTTGTGACAGGCCTGTTGGTCTAGTGGTTAGTGACCCTGACTGCTATGTCGGAGGTCGTGGGTTCGATTCCCACCCAGGACAAATGTTTGTGTGATGAGCACAATCAGTTGTTCTGTGTCTGGGTGTAATTTATCTATAATATTTATGTATTTAGAAATATACAAGTATGTTTATCAGTTGTCTAGTACCCATAACACAAGCTCTGCTTAGCTTGGGACTAGATGGCGTTGTGTGATGGTTGTGGAATATTATTATTATTATTATTATTATTATTATTATTATTATTATTATAGAGACTATTGGTCCGTAGGGTGCACGTGCGGTGTAGTTCCTAAAAAACTGTATCTGCGACTGATCATCGCTGCCGGTAATAAGAAATTGTTTAGTTTGTTGTTTCCTCGCTTGAAGGCTAAGTATAGCCATTCAGAGAGGACACGTAGCAAGCATTCTTGGGACGATACCACGGAAAGTAGGACTGTATGATAATTTCAGTTATTTTTTAATATTGTAATTTTTATTACGAAAATGACGTTGTAAATAACTGATAATTATGTAATTCAAAGTTTGTATTTCTTTATATTATCTTGCTAGCTCGTAGCCGGTGCATTGCCGCCACAAAAGAAATAATTGTGGAAATATCATTAAAAATGTGGAGCAGTTTTATTGTATAATTAGGAAATTCAAATAAATAGTCAGTATAATGCGCACGCCACCTAGTGTCAGTTAATTGTAAAATGCGTATAACCTTCGCACAAGCGTATAACATCGCAATGTCATGAACGGTATGGCATCGTAAAAAGTACGAACAAACATAAATTTTTATATAGTAGAAAATATTTTACTGTCTATAGACAGACCTGTAGTTGATTAGAATAGGCGTTATTATAGCAGCTAATTTGTTTTTTATAATACTGCGACTAAATGAACGGCTGTTTGAACAAACATATACAGGAGGTGAGTCGCAAAACTACTGGAACTAAAAACTTTCTTCCCACCAATACCAAGATTTTACTTGTCCAATCACTTATTGTACCGATTATTGATTATGTCGATGTGTGTTGCTCAGACCTGTCTCAACTTCATCTTAATACATTGCATCGTCTGCTTAACAACTTCCTTTCGTACACAGTTAAACTGGCTGCCTATCCGTCAGCGCAGATATGTTAGAATATCGTATCTGCGGCCTAATATAATCTGCACCCTTTTCTCAATTTTGAACGATCCATGTGCTCCCGAGTATCTGAAATCTATATTTCAATACCTGGGAGATTCTCATAATTTTTCTCTCCGTTCCTCGGCCATTCTTAAGTTACTCACTCTTTTACAGCGTACTGGTTATTTATCTCACTCTTTCGCCCTCATGGCCATCAGACTCTGGAACGACATTCCTCTTGACATTAAAAAAGCTCCCAACAAATTCGAAAATCAAGTCCGTAAATATATGATTAAATCGTTGCAAGTTTGAATTAACTCAGCTCTCTTTTTCGTATATATTTCATATTTGTTCTAACCTATTGTGTATGTATATATAGATATATACTTATTTATTTATGTGTATATAGTGTATGTATGTATGTCACAGTACGCGAACAAACCGGGTTCGATTCCCGCCGGCACCAATGAAATTGTTAATTGCAATTTTAAGTGCTGATTTACCACGTTCTCGGCGGTGAAGGAAAACATCGTGAGGAAACCTGCATGTGTGAGGAATAAAGAAAAAATATTTCTAAGACATGTGAAGTTCGCCAACACGCATTGGGGCAGCGCGGTGGACACTTCCTTGCCCTAAAACCCTCTCAGAAATGAGGGGAGGCCTGTGCCCAGCAGTGGGACGTATATAGGCTGTAACTTTACTTTATTTACTTTTAGTGTATGTAGGTATATATATATATATGTATGTGTATGTATATATATATATGTATCTATGTATATATGTGTATATAATATGTATGTATTGTTTATTATATATATATATATATATATATATATATATATATATATATATATATATATATATATATATATATATATATATATATATATATTCTTTTATCCTCTCTATTTGATTATTGCTGCACCGCCTCCATAATGTCTATCTCTGTTTAGCCTAATGGTTGACTGGGAGAGAATGCCCTATGGCATTAAGTCCGCCATATGTACTTTTTTGTGCATGAGAGTATAAATAAATAAATGCAGGTAGCTCAGAACCGTGCTTTGTGGCATTCCTTGGGGAGACCTATGTTCAGCAGTGGACTTGTATAGGGTTTTAATGATGATGAATGATAATGACAGTATATTAATATGATACATAAATAGAATGGACGTTACGGGTAGAGTCCATCTATCCATAGAGTCCATTCTATTTATTTAGGTATAGGTAGGGTATAGAAATTTTATCGATATAATTTGGTACACTGTCTTATCCCTATTATTAGTTCCGTGGACGTGCACTCCTGCCGTCAGCGCCAAAATGGCAGAAATGAAATCACTTCATCATGTCACGGTGTATAGCCAGTCCAGCGTACTTGTATATATATAGAGGTCAGTAGTCTTTAATCAAAAGTAATTTCGTTCGCAATGTTAGGTACAATTGACATCGATATACTCGTTTTTCTTTAGTGATTTATATTTATTACTTTACATGCCTAAAAATATTAAAAAAATAGTACTAGACTTATTATTGTTCGAACGAACAAGTAAATTATTTTCTAAATCAAGTGATGATTGAATAAAATTATATAATACGGAGTTTATCGCATTTAATAAACTTATTTTAACATATTTTTTAATTCTCAACGTTTCTATCCCACGTTATCTATCTAGTAATCAGACATCGTTGGATGTCTAATTACTAGATAGATATGATCAACAATCGTGCAAAATCTTTGTTCCAGTTTTTATGAGTTTTATTTAAACAAATACGAAAGCCGTGTGGCATGTCGTGAGATTTTATCATTGCACGGGATTAAAACGTGTACGATTCTCTCGAGGACAAATAATGTATAGGAATTTTTACATGATGACTTATCACGTGTCCAGTAAAGCGGTGCAAATAACTTCGTGGGGAAAACTAGATGTCTGAGTAGTTACAAAGTATTTTAATTGCAATTAGAGGTTTGTTTCAATTTAAATTTACCACGTTCGTGAGCAAGGAAACCTGCATATCTGATTCCCCAGTTGAGGTCATTCCGTGTTAGGGTCAGTGCAGCGAAAACTTTTTTGACCAAAAAAACTGTCTGCGGCCTGTGCCCAGTAATGACAATGACGACAGCCTATCAAATGTCCACATAGGCCTCCCCCATAAATTGTCAAATAGGCTGGGTATTTGCTGTAACGATATCAGGTGGCAAATTCTCTTTCGCCGCCACAACAAGGTGAACACTTCTCAAATGTCGTTCATGAGTGTGGTTCTTCCCACTCTTGTACTGTGAATACATCTTCATTTGAAATAAAACTAATGTTAATAATTTTATCGCGTTTAATTTTAATTTTTTTATACTTTTCACGGGGGGGGGGGGGGCTGAGGTAATTGACGTTCTGCTGTCGTGGTTAACAGAGGCTATAAGTATTGTAGCAGTAAGCTTGGGATTGAATTTAATTTTATTAATTAAGGGACCCCAATCAGATAGTAGCTAGCACCCGAACATATTCTTTATTAAAATTGGGATTTTTTATTTTATTTCCAATAGCCACGTAAATCATCTTTGGTGGAAATTGCGTTTTTTGGAGAGGATTTATGGTCTATCAGATCTGATGTAATATGGTTGGGACGATTCTAAATAGGTGGACATACTTCCAACTTCCCGGAGTGTCGGTGCTTCTCATCAGCGATATGTACTTTCACGTGGGTTTTTATGGATCTTTCATCCAAAGATGCGTAAAATATACTTTATTTTATTATTTATTATTTTATTATTATATATTTAAAAAGACAAAATTAAATGCAATGAATTGGTAAATTTAGTTTTATTCCATGTGTAGTATTCGCGTAAATACTCGTATAAGAAATTATTATTTCTTATACGAGTATTTACGCGAATACTACACTACTTGTAGGTACTTAAACGTAAAAATAAATCAGCATTTATTTTATGTTGCCAATCAATATTAAATGGGACCCGCTATCATACCGTAAATTAATGGATGACAATGAAATTCATCATTGTTTTGTTAAAAATAAATTAACTTTAATGATGAAAGAATGTATATGTATAATGTACATAACGCAATTTTGATTCCAAGACAATTGATACCTTTTATATGGATACATTGGAAGACACGTTATATAAAAAAATAGTAGATGTTTATAGACATAAGATATTAATGCACTTACGAAAATCTTATTTATTTACATGTTCCTGTAACATATGCCAAATATCAATCATCTACCACTTTAAGAATTCAAAAATTCTTGGACAAACACAGAGAGACACAGACACAAAGGTGACTTTGATAGTGATCGAATTTTGCTAAATTTGGCACGGAACAACATTCAATAATGTTGCTAACTTGAAGCCCACGCGAGCGAAGCTGCGGGTAAAAGGCTACATATATATACACATATATATATGTATGTAAGCGAAATACCACTGACACTGACTGACTCATCACGAGATCTCTAAAACGATACACTTAATTGACCTGAAATTTAGTATAGTTATGTTACGAGTTTGGGGTACGTGACAATAAAAACTTTAATTACCAACACCAATTAAGACTTAGAACGCACTAATAATTAATCACACTTTTCACTTTAGTTCACTATATTTCGCTCCGAAGTCTTCACTTGTATTGCCAATTCAATACCGCCCCGGTCGCGGTCCATAACGCCTTTTCCACCGAAATATCAAGAATGTTCCAGAAAATATCGGTCCCGACCGACTATGTGTAGAAAATTCGAGTGTGGAGTTTTCTAGAAAGCTTAGTTCTTCTATTTGATAATAGATGGTGCTAATGACATGTACCAAGCATCAACTGTAGCGCGCAACGGTTACTTATTTCGCAATGCGGACGCTCACTAAGAACGGATTGAACGATAGTCACATAAGAAAAATTCTTGATATGTTATATCTAGGTTCCGCAATAAAATATTATCGTGCACTCAGCGAAGCGAGTGGGTATCAGCTAGTACTTATATATTTCCTTAAAAACTTAGAAAATGTCTTAAGTTAACATAATATTATTATTGTTAATTTTGAGTTATATTTATTTGTAAATTTAGATGCAGGTGACTCAGGATCCTTGGTTGGTTTATGTTCAGCAGTGGACTTGTAAAATGACGATGAAAAACTGTTTACTATATACTCATTTATAGAAGATCATATAAAAGTTATGACGTTGTTACATTTAGTTAAAAAATTGTGTATGTAATTGTTAACACACGTACCAAGTGAAACTTCCTTACGGTATAATATAATATTTTTTTATATTACTTTTTATTTTTAAAAATAAAAAGTAAAGTAAAATATCCCGTTACGGATACGGACGGACGGACTTAGAAATAAAAAGTAAAGTAAAATATCCCGTGCCATGTATTGGCTCGGCCACACTATGCTCCTTGCACTGCTCAACGCTCTGCTACTCGCGCTGCCGCGATGTTGCCCTGTCTGTCCACACAGTGCTCTACTCGCGCAATTAATCACGATGCTCCGCACTAGGCACAGAGTACCTTTGTATAAACTGAAAGCGCTAGGTCGCTCGCGTTTGCAATACAATGGATGTTGAAACTGTTGCAGCGCGCGAGCTATGCATATTTATTATAGCTATCCATATCATTGTCATAAAAAGAAATATACTTGGTCGTCGTCAAGATAGCTTTATCTCTGTATATTATATACTCGTGTGATAATATAGCTTAATGATGACGATAGGTACACTATTTATGAGGATTAAATGACCCGTGACTTGCTTCTGAAACGAGTGTTCGATTCGAACTGCATTAGCTTTGAATTTGTATTTACTGCGGAATTACTACCTTAACCTTAATTATTACACGTAGGTATTACAAGCCTTCTGCAGGCGAGTTGCAAATGATGGTGAACTGAACAGATCATTAATAAGAAGGGGAATGAAAGTGAATGCAAGTAAGACGAAAGTGACGGTTCTTGTTCTTGAAAGAACAGAAAATAAAACAATATGTGAAATAAGAATAGAAGGGGAGTTGTTTGTAAAAGTGGATGAGTTTATATATTTTGGACGAGTGTTTAGCAGGGATGGTGGTGGGTATAAAATGGCGACGATTGAATACAGGCCACAAACTAAATGAGACTCTTCACGCTGTGTAAACGAAGAAGTAAGAAAGTAAAATTAATGTTGTAGAAACGCAGTCACTAAGAATTCTGTTAGCACTGACTCGGAATGATAGGGAGCGAAATTGTGTGATAAAAGAAAGTTGTGTTTTTCATAATGTGCCTGCGATAAGAAAGGAACGTTTCGGTAGTTTGGACAGGAAATTGTTATAACAATCTATGAATGAAGTTTCTTAATATACAAATCAATGGCGTAACTGTGCCGAAATAAGACTGATCGTCAGTAGCAGCTTTAAAAATTTATTTTGAGCCATATATTTAAATATCTACAATATATAAGTATCTGGTTTTAATGGCAATTAATTACAGAAGTTATAAAGTAGACTACATAATATATAAAGTAACCCTTCTCACTTGTATTTACTATATGGAACTAATGGCAACATTAGTCAATATAAATCCTATTTCTACCTGCAAATGAAATTAACAATGTCTGCAATTACTATTATAAAACATAGTTCAATAATAACATAATATACACTAAATACCTTTCAATACACACATATCTTTTATATTTAATTATAATTGTAGCTACCTACTCTATGATAGATATCTATTGCCAGAGAATTTTAATAAATTTATCATTGAGTTTTATTTTAATAGTAACTACTAAGCACTCTCTGTTGTCTTGTCTGCCCGTATCATGTCTGATAAAGGTAAGATAATATTTTTAATACGCTTTATTAAATAATATTTACACAGTTTAAGTAAATATTAGTAATTGTATTATACGAAACAATTTACTAATTTTTATGTTTCAAAAGATACAAAAAGATATGTTTTGCTTTAACTCGCTACGTATTTATTTGTACATAAAACGCTACGCAAGTACCTACCTACTTGTTATTCCGTAAAAATCATTTAAGTTTATTTAGTAAGTTTTATTTTTAAATAAATAAATATATTCATTTTAATCAAGAAGATCAGAAAATGTTCCTCCAACCTTCGTCAATATTCAACGAAGCACTATGTAATCAATGTAACCTTACCTTTTGGCTTTAATTTTGGCTACTGCTAGCAAATTGTTTGGGTTGGCTATAGATATCCGGTACTTGATTTTAATTATGTTTTCACTTTAGAAGGCTTGTCAGGATTAGGCTTGAACCTTTTACACTGTTTTTGGATGTCGGAAATGCGTTTTGAATTGATTACGATAAAAACAAATTTCATTAAAAATTGCTTCTAAAGAAACGCAAATATGTACGCTAGTAATATATAAGTCCATGTAAATATGTCTATTTATATTCATATTATGAAGTAGACGTCCGGTACTTGATTTTTTAATATTGTTTTCAATTTAGGAGGGTTGTCAGGGTTAAGCTCGAACCTTTTACACTGTTTTTGATTTCGGAAATGCCTTTTGAATAAATTACGATAAAAATAAATTTCACTAAAAATTGCATGTAACGAAAAGCAAATTTGTTTTTTTTTTAACATAGATACACTCATAAAATAGTTAATTCATCACTCGGACCCAGATAATCCATTTGTGGCTGAAGACAGGACTCATCTACAACAAATTGAGTCGCAGTGGAGAGCAGTCAAGAGGTTTTTCAGAAAACAAAATTATAAAAATTCACATTACATTATTTCATTTACCACTATCATAGCAGAGTTAAGGGAAACGGAAGGGAATTAGAACGCCCCGAATTCACATAGTCTTGTCTGCCCTACCCTAGAGTGTTTTTGTATAGCCGTAGCAGGGCGAAAGGAAAGCAGCCTCCGCCCGCTGTAGCAAATTGCAGGCCCCTGAGTGAGCCGAAGCTGCGGAGGCGCGCATGTGTGCCTGTGATCTGCTACGCAAGGGCGAAGGGGCTGCACTTCCCGCAGTGCCGAAGCCGTTGCAGAAGTAATTTTTGGCAATATTCCTGTGTAAAAAAGTGAGGTTATGATTTTACAAAGAAAAATACTTACAAATTATATATTTCCGCTCCTGAACCCTCACCCTTCCACCTTCCACTCCCACCACCGTACGCGAGTACCAGATGTCTATAGTTTAACCAATTGTTTTATTTAAATACATTAATCAAGTTAATTTAATAAAAAGTATCACATAACTACTTAACATATTTTAATATAGTAAGGTTCATGTCTTGCTTAGCAAGATCTGCTGAATATTTAATGAGATGTTATGCTCTCTAGTCCCTGTTACTCGTGGTCACTTCAGCACACTGGTGTGATTACGAAACAATAGGTATTATACTAATGGTTACGTCATTCGTTTGGATATGGAAATAAGTAGTGTTAATTAAAAGAGCAACCAATTCGTGCAGTACCAACACTTAAATATTCTGTACTAGCTTTGATTACGACGTCTACGTGCATTCTTAAGACGAGAGATAGAAATAAAAACTTACCGATTGTCCTTCTTAGTTTTTAAAAAAAGTTACCACCAATAGGGTTTTCTTCCGTACCGTGGAGGTGTCTAACGTAAACAAATTGCAGATGGAATTTTATAAAAACTTACTGTTCGTCTTTGTTAGTCTTTAAAAAAATGATGGAGGCGTTTTACATAAATAAAATGCTGATTATCCAGACACGGAACAATGATTTGAAGGCTATAGAAACACTTATTTTTGCCACTGTCACTGCGCCTCTGAGAAAGACTTACGAAGATAATTGAGGCCTATAAGGCACATTTACTGCTATTCGCTAGAGGGCGTCCATAAATTACGTGAGGTGTTTTTTAAATTTTTCTGTCCCTCCCCTCCCGAGAGTGAGTGAGATGTCGTGAGATTTCATTCAACCTCCTCCCCCATCCCCCAATCTCACGTGAGATTTTTCAAAATGTGGGTTTCTTACGTAAACGCGTTGGATTGTTATTGTAAAAAGAAAAGAAAAATTTGCTTCGTGCTTTTATTTACGACTAGTTAAGACAAGTAATCAATATTGCTGAGAGTTATAAGTGTAATAAAAATTTAACAATAGAAGACTTAAATCGTGACTACTATGATCAAAAAAAAGAATATCTACTCTAATTCGATCCATCGAGAATCATGCGCAGTCTCAAGAGAGACTATTGGAACCAACATGTCCATATGATTTTCAGTAAAATCATCTGCTCCTTAAATGCTCGGTATAAAACAAATATGGTAGTTTGACAGTCAGTAGATGTATAACGTCGAAGTATGAATGAAATTATTTTCTTTCGAACGAATTAGTGAATGATCTTAATCGTATTACGATATACGCTTAATTAAGCATGTACAATCTGGATTAAATGGACCAAAATAGTATATTTTTTTGTTTCAATCAGAAAAAATATTGCGTGATATTTGCCGAGACCCCCCCCCCCCCCTCTTTCCAACGTAAGATTAGATGAGATTTGACTCGACCCCTCCCCCGCCCCTTAAACATCTCACGTAATTTATGGACGCCCCCTTATTGCTTTTTTGTATTACCTAATTTTAGCAATAAGCACTAAAACCAAAAATGACCCCCCCTACCCACAATTTTCGATTTGTCATAAAAATATGAAATTCGCTAAAATGCGCTATGATAGCAGACCGATTTAGATTACCGATCTGGAAATGCTTTGTGCGAAGAGTGACGATCACGAGAACGTACCTTTTCCCCTGATGGTCACTCTTAGTAACAAATATAATTGTAGGTAATTTATTGTGACACGTGTAATATTTTTATTTTTTTGTACTTTTTTTTAAATCCCAATTAATAAAATACTAACAAAGTTTGTAAGCCATTTTTTACTTACAGATATGGATGTAAAAGTTGTCCGAAATAAACGATTTATTATTATTATTATAAAAGTAAAATTCTATAGTCTTAGTTTAAGATTTAAAAATAATTTTTTCATTTATTCATTACAGCTAATCTATTAATTAGCTAATAGTCTAATAGTTCAGTGCCAGACAAAGGCCTTCCCCATAGATAACCTCAAATGTTTGACTTAGCAGTGGTCCTCTAATAGGAGATTGTTAGTGATGCACCGAATACGAATATTCGTATTCGCCGAATAGTAGACAATTACCGAATATTCGTATTCGGCGAATACTAATTACAAATATTTAAAAGCTATTATTTTTGTATGCAACTCTAATTACTGTAAAAAAAACTGTCGTAAAAAATACGACGTGTACATAGACCCTTTGCCTTTTGGCTGTTGCAAAATGAGCCAAACCGAAGTCACATTCGATCATTTGTCTGTTTCAAAATGAACCGAACCGAAGTAACATTCGACCTTTTGGCTGTTTCAAAATGAACCGAAGCCGTGCAATTTTCCTAAATAAAACGTTTTTTTTTTTTTTACTTTGGCGGGGTATATCGTTTATTCTGAATTATAATACCAAGGTCAATTTACGAAATCAATGAAGCGACTATGATAAACAGCATATTTTAAAACGGCAGTCAAATATTTTAACACTGGGATCTGTGAGCCACAAACGAGTCGAACTTTGGTGAAGTACTGATGTATTACGGAAATCCACACACTCGATGTTTCAAACGAGAAACTTCTCAGACAATACACTAAAATATTTTTAGAATACCACGTAATAGACAGAGTACCGAACAACCTATCACAACAAAACTATATACAACGAAATCATATACCTTATAACAAGGCTCATCCGTAGCTACATAAAGCCCAGAGCGCGCCTTCCACCACAAAGTCTTAATTTTCGCTAAGTTTGCATAAATGTATTTGACGTGTGTCTGTATTTTGAAAAACACTCAACATTTTGTTCTTTGGTTCTTCATGAATTTCTTGTATATTATCGTTTACACAATTTGTGAACTTTTTAGAAGAAATTTCAACTGAGCATAGAATAGTTAAAAACAACTACTTTACCTACTAGGTGTATCTTATCATGTACCTAGTAGCTCGTTGTTAACAACAAAAAAAAACTATAATTTTTTTAAAAAAGTATATTAAAAATGCTATAAACATTACTAATACTCCCCTTAACCACTCGTGGTAAGCTTAAATTGTTTGTGTTACGAGTGGTTCACGCCAGTATTCGAATGGCGGATACGAACCCACGACCTTTTTGAGTTTGCGGTCCGCGCCCTGCCATTAGGCTACTGTCGCTTCGCTTAAATACCTATGTAAAAGTAATTTTAATTAATCAACATCTTCACTGAACCATATTTTCAGCGCCATATGTCACTGCGGCAGCCGCAACGGTCGGCGCTCTCGGTGCCGCGTATTATGCTTATAATGTATACCAGGAATCGCGGAAACCAAAGCTGCCCAATGAATGGAAACAAGTCGGTACAATTAAGGACATTTATGTATACCCAGTCAAGTCATGTGGCCCGGTTTTATTAAATAAGACTGAATGTACTACTTTGGGCCTTAGGGATGGCTGGCTCAGGGACAGGTATTAAATTAATTATTAAACTAACACGGTGTCATATAATTTACAGTAAAAAAAAAAAAACATTGACTCGTTTACAGAGTGTTAATGGTAGTTGATGAAAAGAATAACTTTATAACTGCCCGAGCTTACCCTGAGTTACTGCTGGTGCAACCATCATTAAAAAGTTCAATTCTTACCTTGAAGCATAGTGATATGGAGACACTTAATGTTAATTTGGCAGAGGTAAATATTGATTACACTACTTTACATGTTTTCTTTTATATTAATGATTAACAAAACTTTCGGTGTTCTGGGATACTTTTGTCAAAAATAAACATACAACATACAATAAAATATACAATGTATTTTTATTAAACTTCTTGATATATTAAAATTCTTGATTAACCACGTTTGCTTTTAGTAGAAGATAAACCGTTCATTTGGTGCACTCAATCTGACAGCTTGGTGACAAATGAGGTAACAGGCCACCTGATGTATGTGATTTTTGCAGCCCATGAAAACCTACACTAATTTCAAATCAGATGAAATGCCTCATATCGTGATAATTGTGTCTATTATATCTGTTAGCTCTCCTTATTCGTTTAACTTCTCTTTGGTGCTGACAGAAATAATGAAGGTGTACTGGTAACTAACCCGTGTGAACTCGGAGACAGGCCTTGCTAGGTAGTGATTATGGCATGTGGAGAACAACTTGTTGTACAAACTTAATAGTATTAGATTGAAACTTAATTACATTGTCTTATGGTTGTATCTAAAATCTAACAGCATTCGGCACGGCGCCAATAAGTGTCGGTATAAAACATTTGCAAATGCGTTTAGTTTTTCACTTCACCTTGCGGTTTTACACCTCATAAATTTAATTATTTTGTTTTGTATTATTATTTCTATTGCATTTTGTCTTATTACTTCTCATTGGATCTGCTTTTTAGGTGATAGAAATTCAAAACTCTAAACCTGCTACTGTATGGGGTGTAACTGTTCCCGTGTACGACTGTGGCGGGGATGCTAGTGAATGGTTTTCACGGTGAGTAGTATACAAGTACATTTATAAAGTTCTTTAACAGGTGACATCTGAAGTCATAATAAATATATGTCTCTCAAATTAGAACCAACCTCATAGCACAAAAGCAGCCAACTGCTAAATATGAATGTTTATAATATTTTATTTATGTCCAAATTACGAGAACTTATGTATCATAATAGCTATGCTTTTCCGGCAGGTTAGTAATAGTTAAATGCATTACGTGCCGTTTATCATTGTATGATAGTTACGTGTTTGAAGATCCTTCCATAGTTATCCGGATATTTACTCAACACCACAATATTAAAACCATTGATTTCAGATTACTTAACCGGTCTGCCGACAACTTTAGACTGGTGTATTATGCTTCTAATAAAAGCCGTGAATTAAGAAAATCTTCAAAAAAAATCTATGATTTCACCAAAAATGATACGGTATGTATCCTTGAGTTATATTTATAACAACTTATAAGCGGATTGAGTGTTATTTTACGTTTATTTATACTTTCATGCACAAAGTAGTACATATGGCGGACTTAATGCCATATGAATTCTTTCCCAGTCAACCATTAGGCTAAACAGAGATAGACATATTGGAGGCGGTGCACAATAATCAAATAGAAAGGATATATATATATATATATATATATATATATATATATATATATATATATATATATATATATATATATATATATATATATATATATATATATATCCTTTCTATTTACGTACTCCAATGGTTTGGGCACGTTGAACGAATGAGTGAAGACCGAATGGTGAAGAAAATATATAGAGCGAAAGTTAATATTAAAAGGTGTCGAGGTAGACCGAGACTAACTTTCGAAGACCATGTGAGCAAATTGCTCGAAGAGGGGAGGGTCAAGAGTACTCGGATACCTAGACGTGCATGTATGAAGAAGTTAATGAACCTGAAAGAAGCGAAAGAGGTATGTAAGGATCGTGACACTTGGCGATCTGTTCTCTCTGGCTACCCCGTTATGGATTGTGCGTGAAGATAAATAAGTAAATATATATAATCGGGATCTCGGAAATGGCTCCAACGATTTTCATAAAATTTAGTGTACAGGGAGTTTCGGAGATAATAAATCGATCTAGCTAGGATTTATATTTAGAAAATGTCTTTTTGTCCGTGTTTTTAGGCAATGAAAAACTGCTACAATATCGTTAGAATAAGAAGGTAAATTTTGACAGATTGTTAATGATTATAAATAACTTAATTGGTATAATGGGTGGTCACAGAATCGTAAAACCCCGGTTCGAGCCCAGACCGACCGACCAACTTTTTTTAATTTTTTTTTCAAGTTCCTTTCTTTTTTGAGAAAATCTATTTTTTCGAGCCCTTTTTTTTAGTATTTATTAACAACACGAAAATTTAAATTAAACTAATTGCACTCATGATTTTTTATTCAAATAACCAGTTCAGTTTTTTCTATTATGTCGCTAAGATCAAAAATATTATTCATATTTCATCAGTATGTAATTTGTATCTAAATATAATTTCCAAAACACACGAATTAGAAAAAACTGAGCGAAAAATACCGAGGAAAGCTCGGTCAACCGGGTACTATATATATTACGGGTACGATTATATATATATATATATATATATATATATATATATATATATATATATATATATATATATATATATATATATATATATATCTTTCTTCTCGTCAGGTATACCCCTCAATCTCTGAAGACTAGATTGTACAACCAGTGCGTGTTGCCAGTGATGACTTACGGATCTGAGACGTGGTCCTTCACAGCTGGCCGTATGAGGACGCTCAAGGTCGCTCAGCGAGCTATGGAGAGGGCTATGCTCGGAGTTTCTCTGCGTGATAGACTCAGAAATGAGGATATCCGCAGTAAAACCAGAGTGACCGACATAGCCCAACGGATTAGTAAGCTGAAGTGGCAATGGGCCGGCCATATAGCTCGAAGAACCCATAACCGATGGGGAAGAAAGGTTCTCGAGTGGCAGCCTCGTACCGGTAGGCGTAGTGCAGGACGACCCCCACTAGATGGAGTGACGACCTGGTAAGATATGCAGGAAGTCGATGGATGCAGGTGGCTCGGGACCGTGCTTTGTGGCATTACTTGAGGCCTATGTTCAGCAGTGGACTTGTGAAGGGCTGTAATGATGATGATGATGATAGCTTGCACGCTGAAACATTTTCAACACACATTGTGTTGCATGCATTGCATTGCATCACAATGAGTGAGGTCTGTTTGGTCAATGCGCAATGATGCATATGATAGCATTGAACTCACACAGTTACTACTAACAATAACAATAGGGCTGTGACGAGCTCTCCATCACGTCTCTCCACAGCAGCCACGTCTCTGTCTCTGCAGCATCTTTCTGAATTATGGGTTCACAGAAAGAGGCTACAGCCCTCCAAGCCGCATCCCTGTTCGGCATCGCCGACACGACTGCTGGCACGTACGGCCCATCCGGTGAAGCTTATCAGGAACTGTTACTCTGGTACTTATGCTGGGCGTACTGTGAGTGTATGCTTATGAGAAGCAGTCATAGTAGTGTACTCGCATCCGGATGAACAATTTTATTAAAAAAAAATGTTGGAAAGCATAAGCTTGGCCGTCATTTGAATTCAACTTTTAGTAACTCATATAACTATAATAGTAATTCACCATTATAGATATTATATGTTTTGAAAATTACACTTAAAATTGGTTAAATAAGTACTATAAAACATGCTCGAGCTCGAGTCATCGAAATGTATTGTACAGCAGACATAGTAAGAGTGCGGTGACACCATTGACTTATATATTACTAGCGTAGCTGACACACGGTCGCGCTGCACCCTGCTTCGCAGTCCCGCTGTTGCTCTGCACAAGTACATTCGTTTAAAAACTTTATTCTCTTTACACTGATAATATCATGTATTTAATTGATATATTGTTTCAGGGTGCTCTTCCGGATGAGGTACCGTTCAATTTGATTAACGAAGCTTCCGTAGATGAGCTTAATAGTCGCCTGAAGGATTACCAGGTTACGCCACGCAATTTTAGACCGAACTTCGTCGTTAATGGAGCCAAACCATACGATGAAGATAATTGGAAATACGTTAAAATCGGAGAAAACATTTTCGAAATCATAAAACCTTGCACTAGGTGAGTAAAGAATGAAATTAGAAAAGTAAATAAAGGTATAAAGTTACTGGTTGCGCGGAAAAAGAAACGGGTACTCTCACATTTTGTTCGGTTGGTCATTGTTTGCCAGTGTCTCTTTCCATCCTATATCCACGCATTCCTTCCGCACGAACTGAAAGGAGGGTGGTCTAGAATGTGGTGCCACCTTTTTGACCAATAGGAAGTGAGCCCCGCCGAGATGGAGGTGGGAAAAATGGCCGACTCATATATGGATGCGCACTACCGTCGCTCACCCCACTTTCTTACATCGTAGTCGAAGAGGACCGCTAGTTGTGTTCGCACCTCTGTGGCAGTCGCGTCTCAGAACAATCGAGAAGTTACCGCCTCGCATAGTGCGAGTTATCGTCGCACACCGCCACTCTTCCAACGCACCACACACAAGACCAGGAGCGCCGTCCACGAGGTCGCAAGGAAGCCCACCACAGTAAGTGCTTCCCATTAATTTAACCGTTTTTTATTTCCTTGTCGCATTTCTCTCCCTTAGTGGTTCAAGTGGAAACTCCTTCGAGACACTGGCAAACCAGTAGATGGATTTTGGGATAGCAAGTGCATCGTTCAAGGCTGCCGCATGGACGGCCATCGGCATCGGCCATCAAAAATTATGTACGCAGGAATTAAAAACACAAATTAAACACGACAAAATCCGTAAAATTGGTTACATTAAAAAGATATGCTTTTGTTGGCGGATTCTTTCATCACCACGCTACCCTAGTGCGAGTTCGAAGACTACACATTTCTTCAAGATTCCTCACAATGCTTCACCGCCGAAACGCCAAGCATGAGCCGAGCATAGCGCTCTGAATAACAATATCCTTAGATTAACTAGCTTAATGATGGCCACTCCTCCGCTGTGATGAAGCCTGGTAAATTCTCCCTAAGCCAGCCAGATTTGGTTTTGTGTGAGGGCGTCGAATCTTGTTGAAAAATCCAAGGTTTATTATCGATAAAGGTAGTGGATAGCGGTTTTACTACCGCTTCCAAAATGTCTTTTTGAAAATTTTGTGCCTTAATTTTGACCCCCGGTTCATAAAAGTTCAGTGCAGTGACCTTCTCATAAGAAACACCCCACCAAACCATAACACTTGCAGGGTGATGCGGCCGATAAACATTTCTTGCCACAGCGGAGACATCTTTGAGCTTCTCGCGTAAATTTTATCGTTCTGTCGTTTAAATTCCACAGTAAACACTTTCTCATCTGTGAAGAGAATTTTTTTGCATCGTATCTCTTCAACAACATTCGACAGCGACCCTACCACAATTTGCAAAGGGATTATTGAGATAATAAACTTTTTGTCGACTGTAGGCCTTTTCTCTAAGATTATATTTCAATATCCTATTGATAGATATTCTTGATATGTTCGTCTGAATAGCCAACTTCTTCTGCGTACGGCAAGGATTTCGACGAAGACGTTCGCGTATTAACTTGATGTTGGCAGGCGTCCTTACGCTGCGTGGTCTTCCACTTTTGAATCTGTCTTGCACTGATAACGTCGTCCTGTATCTCTTCAAAGTACCTATAGTAAACAAATTTCTACTAGCACCTAGCTGTTTGTAAAAATCTCCATAGGTTTCTTTTCCGCCTTAAACAGTGAAATCACCGTAGAACGCAAATCTTTACTCGCCACTATTTCGATAAAAACTAAAAAGCTGAAAATAATTTTTGCTTATAAATTCTCCGATCATTCCAATTTCAAAATATTTAAAGAAAGAAATTAAATACTAGCTTATTCTACTTTCGAAATTAGATTTTTTTTAAATCGTCTCAAGACTTATGAACACACGAGGTACAATACAGCATGTATCCTTTTCAGAACCGGAATTGAAACTTTGTCATCTCTACTTAGTATAAAACAAAACGTCCCGCCGTCTGTAAGCTTCGATCTCTGCGCAATGTGCTTAAATTCAGTTTTCATCAATAGACAGAATGATTCAAGAGGAAGATTTATGTTTATTACATGTATATGTTATCCAGATCCAAAAATCGCTTTTGCAAAACCAGGGTGGATCGCTGGTTATGAACATATTACTTGGAAGAGACCTTGACAATAATGTAAAGTTTCATTCATTGTCGTACTCCGTTTTTATTATTCAAAAACGTAATCAGTAAATATTTGTATAAATACTACATAATTAAAACAATTTTCAGGTGCGTTATGACTACTATTGATCCTGAAACTGGCATTCGTAATGCTAAAACAGAGCCATTGGAAACTTTAAAGAGGTAACTTAATTCTTTAAATTTATACGATACAAGAAGCAGTGATCATTTTTGAAAACAAAACAATGTGTAAAAAACATTGACATCTATTTTCGGACCATTATCAATTGAGTACGAAGGTCAAAGAATTAAATTGTTTACATAGATACACATCTCACACATAATCATAAACAGTATCGATTGTATTTATTGCTGTACTCAATTGGTATACTTAGCTGTTTACTGGATACGAGGCATCTTAGTCCTCAAGGATAACAACGTTTTTTGATTTTTAATCGATGATAGATGTAGATGTCTATGGGCTATCGCCATCCACTTCCACTAGGACTATGTGCTCAGCAAATATTCTTGAGTGCCACGACAAAATTAGAACTCATTGAACAAAATTATATAACGTAGTGATAAGAAAATGATTTAAAAAAATGTTTCCAATCTGGTACTTGTTGTAAGGATTCTAGGCCTTTTTTGTCGATTACTGGCCATGCAACAATTTAGTGTAAGGTTTTCAAGTACGAAATTTCAGTTTTAAAATACTGACTATATATAGACTTTTGGAATCTCAAAAATTTAAATTCGGTTCATAATAGAGCATCTGTGAATAAGAGAATTTATAATGTATGTAAATATTTTGGAATATGAATTAAGTTGGTTCCACAACGTAATACATTTGTACTAAGCAAAGCATCAAACAATATTGATTTATGTATTTTACAAAAATGATACACTTATTCAATGTTTCTATTTTTAAGTTTTTACACTCACGCCTGTTACCCGGAGGTGTAAGCAGACTACAGACTTCCATTTAGCACGATCCTGACACACCTCTCTCGCCTCCTCTACGTCCATATACCTACGCATACAAGCTCGTCGGTTAAGGGAACTCCTAATATAGCCCATTTTTGATATATCGCCAATTTGGTCGATAAACTTTCGCCTAGGACGTCCCTTTCAGACTTTGCCGTTCACTTCTGCAACATAAATTTGCTTTGTTACTCTTTCCAAATAACCAAAGCACCGAAGCATTCCTTCCATAATTCTGGTCACAACATCTTGCAAACTACACTCTTCTCTTATCGCACAATTTCTCACGCTGTCACTCAAATTCAGCCCTAACATACTCTTTTAACGACCGCATTTCTACTGCGTTAATTCTACTCTCGTGCTTCTTCTGCCACACCCAACTTTTACTACCAGGGACCAACACGGCATTGTGAATTGCCATACGTGCCTTTTTTGACACATTCTGACTTTCCACAATAGAGTGTAGGGCCCTATTTTAAGTATTTATAATAGCATTATCATAGGTTTTAACTTCATCAGCGTAAGTGTACAAGCTATGCTCATTTGTGTGTCATAAAAAGTGACTAAGAGAAATGTTTAGAAAGTAAAGGTCGTGCCACGTAAGATGAAATTAAATAGAGTTCACTGCGCATGTACAATCAAGCAGAAAAATGAAAATTTTATTATGGCATTTTAATATGTAAAAAGTCAAAGGTCAACATTGTAACTACACGTCAAAGTCTTCAGAAAAACTGAACGATGTATTTATATATCATCCTTGGGTTTTAACTGCTTCTAAATAATAATCTGCATTTTAAGTAGACTTGGTTAAAGAAATAAAATGTTTTGTATTTGTATTTGTAACTGCTGTTTAAACTATACTATGCGATAGCCTTCGATTATAAGGATATTTTACATGCAATAATTTGCAAAAAAATCATCTTGTAGAAAATAACAAAATATTTACAACTTTATACAATATACTACGAACTACGCTATTTTAAACAGTCCCAAAATAATTTATAAAGTAATAAATATTTGCCCACTCTTTGAAAATATTATAGAACAATATTTTTAAAAGTACATAAGTAATCGCAAAAATTTTAAATTTTATAACAGGTAGTCGTTAACACTTTCGATATCGATAGTACACAAGACGACAAAGGTGCGCGGGCGACGGGACTTATGAAGAAACTACTTGGGAGTAGCGCGTCGCCCGTTGCTATGGTTTCGCTTCCCCGTACCTCACACCTCAACGTGCCGACACCTATTTTTCGGTTCTGCGCACTTCCATCAATCGTGGCGTTACCTATACCTCATGATCTCCGATAGAAATATCCAGTTTACGCCAGACGTAAAATATCTAGACCGTTTACGGGGATAGCGACTGGTGCTACGATGATAAAATCGTTTGCTAAGCGTGTCGATTACGGCAACTCTACAACGTAAGACATGCTCCGCGATGAATACATAATTCTAATAAATATTTTGAATTTAATTTAACTTTTAGAACTTCTACAAATTGCAGGGAACGGGGAGTATTACAGTGCTTTAATAAATGTACACACAAGCGCACAAAGACTCATTTGTTCTCACTTTTCCATAATCTATAAAGCCTAAACATCGTTTATTGTTAAGCGAACAATTCTAGTATTTATGTATATACATTATATATGTAATTGATTTTTAACAGTTCTATTTGCACTAAACTTTGTATAAATAATGTTTTACTTTCCAAACTTATCGAGATAGGTGTCATCCTTGAGAAAATTATATTTTTTCTAACATCAAACAAAGCTCTCAGTCGCCCACTCGTATATATACACTGTGGTCGACCAGATACTGCTAGGTATGGAGTGTAAAAGTAAGGAGTACCAACTTCCATACCAAGAAAAAGTGGCCATCTGTAAGCAGTAAATAACAGACCAAAACTCTCCACAACAGCGCTGGAGTAGCTACTGGGATGAAATGAACTTAGCAGTTGTCGACGCTTTGAAGTGTGCTGCTTAACTGCTCAGTAGCTCTAAAATAATTTTATTTAGTAAATATAACCTCGAAAAAGTCGTCTATCCCACTAATATTTTTCGGCCGTTTTTTAAAATTTAGCCCGTAGCTATAGTGGCGCCACCCTTATTTAACGGTTTTCTATGGACACTTTTAATACACAGTCTGTACTCCTTACTTCTACACTCCATACTGTACTGCTGGTTTAATCACAGTATCTTAGACACAGACTTATTTTAATCTTTTCAGTTATCGTCAAATAGCACAGCCTGAAGAACGCAAGGCAGCAGGGAACTCACCTCGCATGGGAATACAAATGTCGTTGCGCTCGGAGCCTGGCGGCGTTATTTCTATAAATGATCCCGTATATGTTCCACAATAGCTTTTTGTAAGCATATTAATAAAACAACATTACGGCCGATTATTACTGTAATTCTTACATAGTTATAATTTACGTAATTTTTAATGTATCCATTTCCCTTCTAAATAAGGTTTACTTACAAAAATTAGGTGTCAATCTAGAATATACTGTTACAATAAATAACATTTTGATATATTAATGCTTTTATTTCGATGAAATTCGGTCTAGAGGACATTCTGTATAAAGGAAGTTATATCCTATATTCCATTTTTGGGCACATGCCTCCTCTTAGTTCTGAGTTTTTCTTTCCTTCATATATAGTTGTGGTCACATAACGACTTGAAGTTCTAAGTTTTTTATTTAAATCATGTCGTACACAGAGATACTGCACCTTCTGAGAAGCAACTAGTTATGTTATAAAATAGCCACACTAATAGAGCAACGTGGCTTAGGAATAAAGAATAAAATCGCTAACTTTTTTTTCACATTTTATTTATTTTACTAAAGTAACATTCAAATAATACTGAAACTGGACAAATAATTAAGAACGATTTATTAAACTGCTCGGAAATTGTTTTGTATGACACTTACATTTAAAAAATCACAATATGTAATATGTAGCGCGGAAAATTTAAAAAGCAATTTAATACATTTTTAACTAAAATTAATAGTCAATAGCATATCCACGGCTTTTAATTACAGCTTTACATCGGCGAGGCATTGACTCTATTAATTTTTGACATTTCGCAAGAGAAATAGAGTTCCATTCTTCTAAAAAAAACGTCATCAGCTCTCTTAAATTCCCACACTGTGAACCATAGATTCTCTATTGGGCTTAGATCTGGGCTGTTAGCTGGCCAGTCTAAGACAGAAACTGATTGCGCTGTAAGAAATTCCTTTACGGTGCGTGCAGTGTGCTTTGGATCATTTTCATGCTGAAACGTCGAAATAACCGGTAGAACGTCTTCAGCATAAGGTAACATTGTTTCTTCCAGTATATTTTTGTATTGGAACTGATCCATGTTACCTTCTATCAACTTTACAGGTCCAACACCATGTCCAGAAAAGCACCCCCAGATTTTCACATTTCCACCCCGTGCTTTAATGTAACTGTCGTGTACTTAGGGTTGAATGCCGTATTCGGGGGACGTCGTACATATCGTTTTCCATCAGAACATACTCTGCTCATTTTCGTCTCGTCAGAAAAAAGTACATTTTTCCACTGTCGCACAGTCCAGTTTCCATACTTTCTCGCAAATGCAAGCCGGACTCGCCTGTGGCAAAGTTTCAACATGGGTACCTTTCTTGCTATTCCACCGTGCAATTTTCAAATCTTCGAATAGTGCGTGCTGAGATTGCTGGAGGGTTGTTTTTACCAAAATTATCTTTTCTCAACTCATTGGACCCTTTAAAAGAATTTTGTTTTGCCATACGAACGATGTTTAGGTTATCTCGAGAGGAGTTGTTTTTCTCTGTTTAGGTACACGTGGAACATTTGAAGTAGTTTGGTACGTAGCAAAATGCTTTACAGCGTTGAAAACCATCGTTTTTGAACACTACAGGTGGTCGGCTATCTTTTTATAAGACCAATTCTTCCGGCGAAGTTTTATTATTACTTCCCTTGTAGATTTACCACAACTTTTATTTTTTCTTTTTGTTTTTACCTAAGAAGCAATCACTTTCAATCTTTTATAGCACTAAATGGCGCCAAAATTATACAAACAGTAACAAATCAACTGAGTGTTCTCTATTTAAATTTGAATAAAGGTATAAATTATTTAGCGTTCTTAATTACGTGACCAGCCAGTCAGTAAATAGAAACACTATTATGATTTCTCATATTTACGCGAACACTACACATTGATTAAAACTACTTTTACGGATTTTATCGCGTTTATTTTACTATTATTTTTAATTCCCAACGTTTCGGGCGTTTTCCAACACCCATGGTCACGGGGGACTGAGATGACTGACGTCCCGATGTCATTGTTAAACCCGGAGTACCTTCAGCTTTTTTAATTATTGTGTATGGTCCGATCTATGCAAAATGAACTATGTCCTGAGGTCTTGCAGTGGTATGCTTGGGTTTAGTTTTAATTTTATTGATTATAGGATCCCAAGCAGGTGGTAGTACCCAGCCTCCTTCTCTATTAAAATTAGGATGTTTTTTAATTTCAATAGCCTCACGTATCATCCTTGGTAGGAATCGGTGTTCTTCCGCGAGGATTTGTGGTCTATCAAATCTGATGTAATGGTTGGGGCCGTCTAGGATATGATCGCAAACTGCAGACTTCCCGGAACGTTGATGCTTCACATCAGCTATATGTTCTTTTACGCGGGTTCTAATTAATCTTTTTGTTTGTCCTATATAAGAGAGACCACATTCACAATCAAGCTTGTACACTCCTGCATCTTGTAGAGGAATATGACACTCGACTGATGGTAGGAACTGACTAATCTTCTACGGCGGCTTGTAGAATGTTCTAATAGAAGCTCGCGTCAAGATCACAGCAGGCACACGCTCGACTGTGGCCGGCTTCACTCGGTCACTGTGACGTAGCAAAGCGCCCGAAACTTCGGGAATTAAAAATAATATAAAAATAAACGCGATAAAATCCGTAAAAGTAGTTTTAATCGACAGAAACACTATGTTTAGAAGTAGTGTAAAAAGTTTGTCTATTTATTTTTAGCTAATCATGTGTATCAATAAATACAATGATATTATGGAAAAGTTTTACGATACCGAGAAATAAAAAAAAAACTGAATGCAATTAGTTTTGTGTTTTAGTTTGAAAAAATCTTCCCCTTATATCAGGGTTCTTAATTATATGACCACCACCGAATAAACGAAAATAAAAAACATGGACTTAGTAGTTACTAAAGGGCATTTGTGAGTAGAGAATACAAAGTCAAAATGTTTTAATACTGTGAAAACGTTTATTTTTCAATTAAATACGCAGGATTTGCGCGCAAATGCCCTTGGATAGTTCACTTTCAACAGTAACCAGCATCCGAGCGAATGTGCCTCCACCTGACCCTTTTGTGAGGTGCTCTGGATTCACAACCACGCAGCCATTCACTTCCTGTAAACATATAAGCAAATGTTTAATTTTGCCACTAATAAGAATTGAAGTGGCGTATCTGACTCGCCTATGCTTTTCTATACTCAGGTTTTGAAATAACGAAATGATATTAATGAAAAAAAAATGAACCTAGGTTCACAACAACGCACCGCATGATAACACATATATATTTGCGGTTTGGCGTTTGCAGTAACAAACTCTACTGAGGCGCACTGGTCTGGTGACGGAGAGCACCGATCTTTGTTTATTTTTTAATTGCCAAAATTATTAGTGGAAATATGAATAACTATTTTCGTACCTATCAAGAATTGTAACTTAATATATATTTGTTACTTTCTCTCCACTACTTTCTACTTCATTCCTCTTTCAATTAGATATTACGAACACTTATAGTGTTAGCTATTTTTTATCGAACTAAAAAAAATATTTCCTAGAAATAATGTGTGGTCACACGACAATGTAACAAACGAAAGGTCAGACGTAAATACCCAGACGGGTATATTACGTCTGACCCAGACTAAGTGCTTAGTTATACCACCATCTATCGGCTGCCATAAGATCTTTTTGATACTTTCCATAGTTACCTCTTACAACACCCACAGGAAGAAATTGGGTAATGGATTCATTTCGCCGCCACCCAAACGGCCTTTTGCGGGCATTTATAACAATGGTTTACCAATTAAGTTCAGTTAATAAGAAATTTAAATAAGCTATGTTACCTCTTCAAGCCCAGTAAAAGGGAAACTGATTTCGCCAGTAGCAATCAGTAGTAATAAGTATACAAATTTTATATTTAAGTTCAAATATATTAATAAAGATATACAGTTATTGCAGTTTTTAAAATACGAGTAAATAAGGCTTCTACTTTTATTTGAAATATTTTAAATTGTATGTGATTTATGGGCAACAACCAAGCGGTACGCGCGCGTCTTGGTGTGCGATCCATTTCACGTTTTTGTCAAACGGGCGACCCTTAGGTTTGTGTGCGTAGTAAAATAGTAAGATGTTAGATATATATGAATGACAATCAGTTAAAATAATGCATTGCCACGAACTTTGAATTTAAAAAATAAAAAGGACAGAATGTTTGAGATTTATTTTAATTAATTTTGATGATCAAGATTTTAAACTTACATAATACATAAACACTCACGCCTGTCACCCAGAGGGGTAGGCAGAGACTACAGACTTCCATTTGGCACGATCCTGACACACCTCTCTCGCCTCCTTCACATCCATACACCTACGCATACATGCTCGTCGGTTAAGGGTACTCCTAATTTGGCCCGTTTTCAATAAATCGCCAATTTGGTCGATAAATTTTCGCCTAGGACGTCCCTTTCCGACTCTGTCATTCACTTCTGCACCATAAATTTTCTTTGTCACTCTTTCCTCATTCATTCTTGCCACATGACCAAACCACCGAAGCATTCCTTTCTTAATCCTGGTCACAACATCATCTTGCAAACCACACTCTTCTCTTATTACACAATTTCTTACCCTGTCATTCAGATTCAGCCCTAACATACTCCTTAACGACCGCATTTCTGCTGCGTTTATTCTACTCTCGTGCTTCTTCTGCCACACCCAACTTTCACTACCATACGTTAAAGTAGGGACCAACACAGCATTGTGAATTGCCATACGTGCCTTTTTCGACACATTTTGACTCTTCACAATAGAGTGCAAGGCCCCATTTACTCTATTTCCCGCATTCACTCGTCGTTCTATATCCTTATCATATCTCCCATCCCTGCTAAATACGCAGCCCAAATATACAAACTCATCTACTTGCTCGATCAACTCCCCTTCTATTCTTATTTCACAAATCGTTTTACTTTCTTCTCTTTCAAAAACCATAACCATCGTCTTACTTGCATTCACTTTCATACCCCTTTCTTTTAATGATCCGTTCATTAATGTAACCATCATTTGCAACTCGGTCGCCGACGACGCAAGAATAAACTTAAACTTACCTTGACAAAATATCTGAAGTTGGAGGGTAGAACTAAAATGTGGGGAGTGCAAGGTAACTGAGCGTGGGCAGTCCACAGAGCGGCGTCGAAACATAAGCCGGGCGGTGGCGGCCACAAAGGATAATACGTCTGCTGCATAAGTATGTGACTTGCTAAACGAGCAAGTTTGTCGCCTCCCATTCCCCTGCGAATTGTATAAACAAAAACATTAAACACATGGGAAAAATTGAGATGATATCCCTTATATCTAAAGTTAATTAATTTTCAAACAGTAAGCTTTAAATTGCTTTATACTACTACTATACACCAGTAAAAACTGGTAAGCTTACAGCCCATAACTTTTCTGGAAATGGCATCTTTATGGGCATGTGTCTGCATAACAAATAAGTTTCTAGCAACTGAAATATGCCAATATGAAAAGACAAAAAAGAGCAAATTCATCGAAACCCTTGTCGGAGACAAAAGAAATTGACTCATCGGATGTACATCAGTGAAAAGGATGGTTTATGATCTTGACCCTTTGCCTGTATCATGAATCATATTAAAACATTTAGATTGTTTGGCGACAGGAAACCTGTTAAACTAAAGTCCTACTGTTAAAGAAAAGTACACTATTGTCTTCTTAAAAAAGTCTGGAACAATGTCGGAATCTTATTTTATTATACTCGGTGGAATCAAGTAACTGATATTAACTAGCTTTTGTTTGTTATTAGCATTCATAGTAAGAATGTCTCTTCGCATTAAAGCTATTTATATTTTTGGTGCATTGTACAACATTTAATACATTTTCAAAAATATATTGAAAAGCCAAAATAATTTTCCGCTCACTAAATGTTGCTAGTCGGGACTGAGGTGAAGTTGTTGTCACATTGAAAAGTTAGTTGCGTTTCCAATAAAAAAATTTCGGTTTCTAGTAAATGTATGCACACCATACAATGCCTCAGTGGTGTGCTCTTTGGTTTATTAGCACTTTTCTAAAATATATTTTTTCTTGTTTTATTTTTAGGTATATCCGTAGTTCAGTGGATCCATTTCTAATCTAATTAATTTAAAGTAAATTTCAGAGAAATCGGAATGTACGAACACACGAAATATACTTACAATGAAATTTCCTCTTGACTTATGTGCATAAGAACATCTGTGCTTGTGATTCCCACAACAATGCCACTTATATTCAGTGTACAGGGGTCTGGCACAAAGTGAATGTTAGGATGTTTTCGTCTACTGGAGTATGGGGGCGTGGGGTAGATGTTGAGATGAAAAACATCTTTGCAGTTTGACACAATATATATTTTGGTGAAGGGACTGCAAACAAAAATAATTACTAATTATATAGTAAATCATAAAATAATAAGTAATAATTTACTAATGCACATGTTTTATAAAGTATTAATGTTATTGTAATGACTAATATATTTAGTCTCCTTTACTAAAAAAATCGATTAAAATTTAAAGTGAACTAATCCATTAATTTCAAAATTACACAATAAAGCGCTACTAGCTTTTATTAATTGTCTGTTACCGTTACAGATTATCAAAGTCCACTGCTGAACATAGGTATCCTCTTTAGATTGCATTATACGTTATAGTTGCCAAACTTGGCAAGGGGTTGGCAACCGCAGTTTAGTATATTTTAGTTATTAGGAGGACACCACTGCACGTATCCTGGGTTGTTTCTCTGTGTCGCTTTTTTACGACACCCATGGGATGATATGGGGCAGTGGATATTACTTACACCACCATTACAGGGTCGATTTTAATAAACACACTTATTTTATTACGATAAAATATATAATAATGTACATGACATGTGTACTAAAACTAAAAACTTTGTGTCGTTTAAGGCCAGAAAGGGAAACGGGTATGCGTAGGCATTTCCCCATGTAAAAATAAGGAGATAGGCAGCATTTATCTTCCTAATATAAACATCAAAAACGTCTAGGGATATTTTTTATAAAATTCTTACTCAAAAAATACTGGCCGGTTTTGAAATCTTTTGAAGAAAACTTATTTTGTAGGCCTTTTTGGATGAATCCAAATTTCTCTTCGAAAAAAAATATTAAAAACAAAACATTTGCGAGGCATACGAGGGCGGCACTGAAAATTTCGGGGATCAAGGAAGTGACACAACATTACTATTTAAAAATGTATTTATTGCTTTTCAAAGTATTCTCCGCGAAATTTGACAATTTTTCCATACGATGGAACCAATCATTGAAGCAACCATTCCATTCGGAAGTTGGGGTCTCCAAAATGGCCGTTTTGTAGGCTTCTTCAGGTGATGAAAATCTCTGTCCACGCAATTTATTCTTTATTTTAGGGAAAGTATAGAAATCATTAGGGCTTAGGTCGGGGCTGTACTGCGGATGGTCTAATAATTCTATGTTTTCTTGCTCTAAAAACTCTTTTGTTCTGTGTGCGGTGTGAGAACTCGCATTGTCGTGATGGAGGATGATGCGGCGGTTGCAGTTCTCTTTACGGAGTTCAGAAACGACCTGTGGCAAACAAATGCTAGCATACCATTCTGCATTAACCATTCTTTGTCCCTCAAGAGGAATAGTCGTAACATGGCCAGTTTTGGAGACAAACGTGGCCACCATTTTTCTGCAACACTCCGTGAACGAACAATTTTTGTTGGCTTTAACTCATTTTCGAACACCCAAACTCGTGACTGGTTTTTTGTTTCGGGTTCGTACGCGTATATCATGGATTCGTCACCTGATACGATGTTGTATACAGCATTTGAGTATCCTGCGTGGAATCTTTCGAGAGTTCTGACGCACCAAGTAACGCGAGCCGCTTTTTGCTCTTAACAGAGCGAATGCGGTATCCATCGGGAAAACAACTTTTTTACACCTAATTGTTCATGCAAGATTATTTGTATTTGACTCATGCCAATGTCTAAAGTTGCCTGAATTTCGCGCTATGTCACATGTCGATCTTCCTCAATCAGCTTACGCACAGCATCAACGTTTTCTTGGGTGACTGCAGTTTTTGGACGACCTTGACGGGAATCATCACTGAGCTTGACACGTCCACGTTGAAATGCAGCAAACCAGCGATAAATTGTGGTTTTGGATGGGGCTTCATCACCAAATGCAGAAATCATCCGGTCAACACACTGTTTTGGTGTTAAACCACTTCGAAAGTCATAATAAATCATCGCTCTTGAATTTTCTTGAGTCAATTCCATTTTCTCAACGACTAAATAAGTTTGACAAAACCTTGTGACAAGAGCGAGAATCTTTTTTTAAATAAATAAATGGTATTCGATTTTTAAAACCAAGGAGTTTCCCTCCGCAGCCGAATCTTGGTTGGCGGCGGAGCCATAGATCTGGTCTATGGGGCCGCCGCTGGGGTCGGGAAGGCTAGTACTTCTAAGTGCTCGTTTTTCCTGGCCCCATGGCCTTTGTGCATCGGACGCGGGGGCGTCTGTTGCACAGACGTAATTGGAGGCCGTGGAGGAAGGCGCGCCATGTGTTCTGGTGCGCCTTACCAGGGAAGGAGAACGGGGAGGAATTTTCCTCTCCCGAGGAGGTGCTGCCATGGGGCGGCAGGCGCTAGTAGGGCCGCGGATGTGTGCGAAAGCGTTCCCGTAGCCCTGCCAATATGCGACAAAGGTGGAACACCATGGGGTTTTAGTCGGTGCGAGTCCGACATAACCCGTCCTTGCCCCCGCGAGGCGGGTATGCGTAGGCATTTCCCCATGAAAAAAAAAAAAAAAAAGAAAAAGCCTAGTACTTAGGCGAAGTTCGAATTGGCGAATTTGGCGAAAGTTGCAATTTACCTACCATAGTTTTTGGTAATTTTTGGTGTTAAATCAATGTTTTAAAACAAGTTAGCAGTCAATTTATGCCACTGTATGCGTCATGCAGCGGCGCCATTTAACGAGAGAGGAAATGTTAGGGGCAGTAGGCATGCCCCAAGCTGGGGCTACTCAACGGATTATTGCTGAGGAGATTGGAACAAAACAAAGTGACATTAAGGTTAAGATCACGTGTTCGTGCTATTGGTGGAAGCGGCTCAAAAAAACTTAGGCGGGAAGCGCGTAACCACCCAACGACAAGACCGATTTTTGCAAGTTGCCGCGAGAAGATAACCAATGTTACGGCCAAACAGTTCAAAGGTTCTAGGAGCACCAGTTGCTTGTGAGTGACCAAACTGTGAAAAGAAGACTGCATGAAGCTAACTCGCTCGTAGATCGCTTCGTACTCCAGCATCGTGGACGAAGATTACAGTGGGTTCGTGAACATTTGCTCTGAGATGATCTGTAATGCTGTTTACTGATGAGTTCCGATTCGCTAAGAGTACGCGTATGGCGAGTTCCTCATCGTGAGAACCGTCTGCAGCACCCTCAGGAAGTCCATTCATACCACGGGCTGGACGATTATGGTTTGGGCGGAAATTCGTGTTGGTGGAAGAACAGACCTCGTTCGGATTAGAAACACCAAATGGCCCAAGAATTCATGCTCATGCACGACTAATTCCGTCCGCACACAGCGTGAGTGGTGACCAGCTGGCTGCAGGGGCACGGTGTACCGGTCTTAACTGGCTCGCGCAATCACCAGACCTAAAACCCCATAGAGAAAGCGTGGGACATGCTCCAAAGAAGGGCTTTGAAGAAACTTCCTGCAAACATTGGCAACTTAGCAGGACCTGGGGCAGTATTCCGTCGCAAGACGTTAATAAATTGACTCAAAGTTTTGCAGTACAGTTAACGTCAAGGGTGGTTTTAATGATTAATGATTTTTCGCATAATTGCAAAATAACGGAATAATTTCGCTTTTTCTTGAAAAACACACTCATCACTTTTCGTTTATATTTAAATAAAACTTTATTTACGCAAAAATAATATACATAACTGAGTAAATTGAGAAAATCCGAAATATCTACAGACGATGCTGATGTATGTAACTCAATCACAGTCAAATAATTGTGATTGCCAAGACGCCGGCCAAGCGCGGCAACTATGATAAATATGATCTAATGACACCATCTGTGATGGAGGCCTATCAACAGCGGATTTATGATGGGCTGTAATAACGACACTAAAATAATAATATTATTCCTCACCATTCGTAACTTAATGGGGAAAACCAAGTATAGAAGCACACTTATTCTCACCACTAGCTACGACAAGTCGCGTAAACAGTGCCTTTGGAAACCTGAACGTGCTTGCAAACCATGGACCTCTATATATGCCAGTTGGTGCAGCGTGATGCCATTCATGCCTTATTGAAATGCCGTTAATATATGTGCACATACAACAACTACACAGCCCGAATAGACGCCTAGTGTATGTATTTCTGCATCCAAACCTGTCTGTCAAAAGTCTGAGGTAAGCAGTACGGGGGAGGCGGGTTGAAATGCACGCTAATTGGTTAAAATCAAGGTTGCGACACTTGCTAATAAGCAAGTAGTGATGGGAACTTTAACTAATTAATTTGGTACCAAGTCTACTTAATCAGTACCAGAATTATATTCTTCTATAAATTAGTACAAAAAAAAAAAACATAGAAGTTTTATTTAAGTAGGTATCGTATTTAGTAAAATACCTGTAATTTTTTGTTTTAAAGAATATTTTTAATAAAACAAGCTTTCTTTACAATATTGAAATAATAATAGAATACTATTAAAAACAAAATAGCAACAGTTATTTAAATTGTCAAGTTCACTTCCGTTTCCTACTTGTCTTGACATGGCGTCTTAGCAGTAAAAAGAACGGAGTGCCGTCTATTAAAATTTATATCAATTTTATTATAATTTTTTTAAAAGGTTTTGAATAATTTGATGTAATTTATAAATCAATTAATTCAAATACGGATTAACGTACATTCACTAAAAAATTCAGCTTACACATAATATGTCGCTTATAGTATAAGTCTGTAAAACATTCACGATAACATGCATAATATTTACTTGTACCAATATTATACATAGTTTAACTGGTACAGCACTAGTTACACGTGCCGGTAATTAAAGAAAAGTATAGCAACATTGAACTGCATCGAAAAGAAAGAGATGCATAGTCCGAAAATATCCGAAGATGTCCGAATAAATCAACGCGAGTTGCTTGGGACAAATATAGGTTGAGCTCTGATTTAATTTTAATTAATGAATTTGGAAATTAAAATTCACCTATCTATGAAAAGTGATGCCATTTTTTTTTAAATTACACATTTGGCTACTATTTCCGCACTATTTTATTGTACAGTGAACCATCTTGCGCGTCTGTTGTATTTTATTTTGTCGAAAATTCACGAGAGGATCACAGCAGGATGTTCACGGGTCAGGGATGTGGTCACTACTAAAGTAGATCGTGCGATCGTTTTCTTAAGTCAGACGTATTTGTCTAACGTGTTGACAGAAAGTGTTCGCCTTGCATGTGGTGTCTATTCGGGCTGTGTAGTCGTTGTACACATACTTATATAAAATATAACACATTTTTCGCGATGTACCGTGAGATTTTACGATGTTTATAAGAACCAGACAATATTATTAAAACTACTTTTACGGATTTTATCGCGTTTATTTTTACTTCTTATTTTTAATTCCCGACGTTTCGGGCGCTTTCCAGCACCCATGGTCACGGGGGACTGAGATGACTGACGTCCCGATGTCATTGTTAAACCCGGAGTACCTTCAGCTTTTTTAATTATTGTTTATGGTCCGATCTATGCAAAATGAACTACGTCTTGAGGTCTTGCAGTAGTATGCTTGGGTTTAGTTTTAATTTTATTGATTATAGGATCCCAAGCAGGTGGTAGTACCCAGCCTCCCTCTCTATTGAAATTAGGATGTTTTTTAATTTCAATAGCCTCACGTATCATCCTTGGTAGGAATCGGTGTTCTTTCGCGAGGATTTGTGGTCTATCAAATCTGATGTAATGGTTGGGGCCGGTTAGGATATGATCACAAACTGCAGACTTGCCGGAACGTTGATGCTTCACATCAGCTATATGTTCTTTTACGCGGGTCCTAATTGATCTTTTGGTTTGTCCTATATAAGAGAGACCACATTCACAATCAAGCTTGTACACTCCTGCATCTTGTAGAGGAATATGACATTTGACGGATGGTAGGAACTGACTGATCTTCTTCGGCGGCTTGTAGAATGTTCTAATAGAAGCTCGCTTCAAGATATAGCCAATCTTGTGTCGTGACACCTCTGACATATGGTAGTACAGCAGGCACGCGCTTGACTGTGGCCGGCTTCACTCGGTCACTGACGTAGGCGCGGGACCCGAAGCTTGTTGTCGTGCAGAACTTGCTTGACGTGCTGAAGCTCGGCGGCCAGGTGTTTGCTGTCACAGATCCCTCGTGCTCTCTGTAACAAAGATTTGCCCACGGTAGCTAACTGTGAAGGATGGTGGTGAGATTCACCGTTTAAATATCGGTTTGTATGGGTCTTTTTCCTATACACAGTGTGACCAATGGTGTTATTAGGATTTCGGATGACTAACACATCTAGGAAAGGTAAGGAATTATTTGCCTCTAACTCCATAGTAAATTGAATTTTAGAGTTTATGGAATTAAGATGTTCTAAAAATGCAGTTACTTTGTCTGATGGTAAAATTGTGAAGGTATCGTCTACGTACCGCTTGTAGATCCTTGGTGTAACAGGTGCAGTAAGGAGGGCTTTCTCCTCAAAGTCTTCCATGAATATATCGGCGACAATGGGAGATACAGGTGAGCCCATCGTCACACCATCTACTTGCTTGTAAAACTCTTCCTTCCACAATAGATAGCCAGATGTAAGGCAATGTCTTAGCAATACTGCATATTCTGCTGGCATGTTATTTTCCTCTAGTTTCCTAGTTATAATTGAGATGCAGTCTTCAACAGGTAGGCATGTAAATAGAGACTGAACATCAAAACTGACCATGGTTTCATTGTCAGTAAGATGTAGGTCTTTTATCTCACTGACAAATTGGTATGAATCCTTAGTGTGTGCTCTTGTGTGTCCTCTGAGTGGTGATAATATTTTAGCTAAGTATTGAGCCAATCTGTAAGTTGGCGAATCAATCTGACTCACTATTGGACGTAATGTAGCATTTGGTTTGTGTATCTTTGGTAACCCATACAAATTCGGTGGTTTGGCACATGAAGGTATTATCGAATTAACGTCCAGATTCAATTTTTCGGAGTATTTCTTAATAAGATCGCTAGTTGTTTTAAGCGTATTAGTTGTAGGGTCTGTTTTGACCTTTCGATAAGTAGTTTCATCCGACAAAAGTTGTTGTATTTTAAAATGTAATCTGACGTATCCATTATAACCGTAGAATTACCTTTATCTGCGCGGAGAATCGTAAGCTCTGGTCTGTTGCGTAAGTTTTTCAACGCGTTAAATTCATTTTTGGGAAGATTCAATTTCGGCGCTGAACTTCGACGTTATACGACGACGACATAGTCAGTTCATTTTGCATAGATCGGATCATAAACAATAATTAAAAAAGCTGAAGGTACTCCGGGTTTAACAATGACATCGGGACGTCAGTCATCTCAGTCTCCCGTGACCATGGGTGCTGGAAAGCGCCCGAAACGTCGGGAATTAAAAATAAACGCGATAAAATCTGTAAAAGTAGTTTTAATCATGTGTAGTGTTCGCGTAAATATAAGAAATCATTACAAACAATATTATTTAAGAAACAAAAAAACAAAACATAGTATGTGCTGACCTAGAAGTGTGAATAATATCAATATTTAAAATATTGCTATCACATCTAAATTGAAATTTTGTAAGTTACGCCTTTTGACACTCGGCTCATATCTGAGGTCATCGTCCGTTTTTCTCAATCGATATGGCACGAACTATTGTAATCATTTTCTTAAGCCGGCAATACATGTTGGCCAAGCTTCAGCTAACGCGACTGTAGGCAAACTGATACAAGGCGAGTGCTACAGTCTACACGTTGGGCAAGTTTGAAGGATCTACTGAAATGGCCGATTAACATGTGGACACGACTTGCCGAGTGCAGGCTCGCGCTTTTGATTTTTGCAGAAAAACTGACACTGTTCCGAAGCTAGACGAGTCATGGTGTGCGATCCCGAGTGGTGGTAAGGCACGCCAAAAGAACCAAATACACGTTGGCGCTCGCCTGTACTCGGCCAGCTAGGCGGTCGATGACGAGCAGTGGCAAGCATAGACAAATGGGCTGTATACGTTGGTACTTCGCTCGGCCAACATCTATTGCCAGCTTTAGAATATGAATAAAATTCAAAAAAAAAACAGCTACTATAAATTGAACATGCTTCTATATTCTTACCTTGTCGTATTTAACTCTCCTAAGCTATCCAATAATTTATCAAAGAAACTTTTGTATGTCTCGGCCATTGTGTTATCTTTTACTTTGGTATGCTCACAATCCATGAATGGGCCAGTCATAATCACAACGTGTGGTTTTTGCGTGCTGACATATAAAATTAAATCTTTTAAGGGTTCATATGCCATGTTGTCTGATGTTGTGTATGGTCCAGCTACCATCACCAATGACAAAGTACCTATAATGACAGTATCAAGTGTGGAACAAGTATATAGTTAAATAATATAAGGAGGAAAATTATATAATTATACATTGGCTAATCTTACTTCAATCAAGTAAAAATAAACTGCGTGAAAATAATTATATGTGTATATACTTCTAATTAATAAGTCAGTCTAACTTTTGCCTGTTTAGTCACGTAATCAGAAAAGCGCTTTTGAGAGTTGAGTGAGTTACCCATTGTGTAAAAAATACTATACAAAATGACAAATCTTGCAATATTTGATTATAATTTCATAAAGTAGAAGAAAATCTATAGATTAATATAGAATATATAAAATCTGTAGATTGAACATGAGGAGTGGCACACAGCAACATTCAAGATAATCGAAGTTTTTAAGAACTCTACAAAACTTATTTTGTTTTACCTTTCAAAGAATTCATCATATCGGCTTTATGGTCAGGTATGGGTTGTGAGGAGTCACAAAATACTTCGTGAGCTATAAACCTGTCACCGCGAGGGTTAAGACCTCGCATCACAACCACTTGTCCGGGAAATAGAGAATACTGCTTCAAGCTGTTAAGAAAACAAATATAGTTTTGCTATCAAAACTCACTCAATGTGCAAAGGGCGTATAGTTCTTCGCGACTATAAAACGTTTTAAGCCCTGCTAGGCGTGAATTTAACAATAAAATACTAAATTAACCGATTTAATTAAGTGAAAACTAAACATATCTTGAGTTTAAAAGCGTATTTCTTATAGAGAGTTGACTTAAATCAGTTACTATTTTTATTAAATAATATACTATAAAATGTAAAATAATGTAAAAGTATACCTGTCAATATCAACAGTAACTGCTTGACTGAGAGATTCTTCCCAGGACCCTTGCAGAACTACACTTTTTGAGTTCAGTCGTGCATCCGCATCACATTCTATTCGCCCTGCCACAATGACCTCTGTCTATAAATAATATTTTTATATAGGCAACTAGTAAAAATATCTTAACATACAAAATGAACGAAATTGTGAAAATCCATCATAATAAAAATGTTCAAATTATATTATGTACAGTACTCAATTTTAATACATAAATAATTATTTATAAATCTTTAAACTTTTGCAAGCAGGAGTGAACAACATTGAAAACAGGTCTTATTGATATTCGATAATTAAAATCAATTTTATAATAATAATAAGACAATCTTTAGATTTAAGCCAAATCAAACTGGCCCTTAAAACATTTAATTTATATGACAGGCCTGTTGGTCTAGTGGTTAGTGACCCTGACTGCTGTGCCGGAGGTGGTGGGTTCGATTCCCACCTGTGTCTGGGTGTAATTTATCCATAATATTTATGTCTTTAGAAATATATAAGTATTGACAGGCCTGTTGGTCTAGTGGTTAGTGACCCTGACTGCTATGCCGGAGGTCGTGGGTTCGATTCCCACCCAGGACAAATGTTTTTGTGATGAGCACGAACATTTGTTCTGTGTCTGGGTGTAATTTATCTATAATATTTATGTATTTAGAAATATATAAGTATGTTTATCAGTTGTCTAGTACCCATAACACAAGCTCTGCTCAGCTTGGGACTAGATGGCGTTGTGTGATGGTTGTGGAATATAATTATATTATATTATTATGTTTATCAGTTGTCTAGTACCCATAACACAAGCTCTGCTTAGCTTGGGACTAGATAGCGTTGTGTGATAGTTGTGGAATATTATTATTATTATTTATGTTAGGTGGACATGAAGCATATGAGAAATCTCTTGAGTCAAAACCAAGGATAATTTTTGTAAGTCATATCATGCAGACCAGCATTTGACTTCAAAATTAATTTGATGGTTGGTCTAAGAATTTGGTTGTATCTTTAGGAGCTATGGTTTCGATTCCCACATGGAACAGGTTTCTAAGGCCTCATTTTTTCAGGCTAAATATTTGCGAAGTGAAATGACATAAAATTAAAATAAATTAAAAACCCTGCTAGATAGGCCTGTTCATCATATGAAACTATGCCGTGCATACGGAATAAGCATTGAAGATATTATTAAAGATGTTTTGAAATTTTAGAAATGTATGTAAATGGCGATATATTGCCATTTACATACATTTCTCTTTGATTTTTGTAAATAGCCAGAGCCTGGCTTTATTCACAGGCAGTACATTATCTTTATATCTTTATTTCTTTTTCCTTTCCTCTGTTGTATGATATACAATATTTGCTTATTAAGGTTTTCACCGTCTTCTTAGGTTTTCTAAGGTTTTCATCAGCTTCTCCCTCTTTCTTCTATAACGGCCGGTAAAAGACCACTACTGGCCATATTTAAAAACGCTTCGTTTTCTTTTACATATCGTTTTGCAGAGAATGAAAACCAGTTTTAAAACAAAATGCCAGTTGAACTATTCATGAACCGTTTAGTTTTTCCGTTTTAAGACATCCTAAGTTGTGTTTTTTATAGGAGAGGGGGGCAAACGACCATACGGCTCACCCGATGGTAAGTGATTACCGCCGCCCATGAACAGCTGCAACACCAGGGGAATTGCAGACGCGTTGCCGGCCTTTTAAAAAGGAGTAAGCTCTTTTCTTGAAGGTCCCTAAGTTGTATCGGTCCGGAAAAATCAATTCTACAAGAAAGTTGAAGAAACTTCTTTTAAATCGCACGGTGGTGGACCGCCAGTCATCCAGACGGTATGGATGATATCGTGAGTTTTGTCGTGATAATGAAATTGTGCGGCTGGAATTAGTCCAAACAAATCCTCAGAGCATTCCCCGTAGTAGATGCGATAAAATACGCAAGGAGATGCAACATCTCTTCGCAGACCCAGTGAGTCAAGCCGATCGTAAAGAGCTCGGTTGCCGACGATTCGAATGGCACTGGGGAGCGCCGGGCCAGAGATGGGAACAGTATTCCATGTGCGGCCGAACCTGCGCCTTGTAAAGTTGCAGGCGGTGAGCCGGCATGAAATACTGTCCCGCTCTGCTGAGCACGCCAAGCTTTTTGGAGGCTAATTTGGCCCTCTCTTCCAAGTGACCACGAAACTGCACGTCACTCGATATGTCGACGCCAAGGATTCCAATACTGGCTGGGACAACAAGGGGAGTGCCTTGAAATTGAGAAGACACGACGAAGGAGGTTTTTTTTAGCGGTAAACGCGCAATCTTGTGTCCTCTGGGGATTAAACTGGACTAGATTTAGTCGCCCCCAGTCCAAGACTTTGTTCAACAAAGTTTCGACTTCAGACACAAGTTTGTCCCGGTACTCTGCGACGTTTTCCCGAGAAATATTGGCACGGCCGGTGTATAAAGCATCACCAGTGCTGTCGTCTGCATAGCAATGAATGTTACCGCTTTGCAACATGTCATTGATATGCAGAAGAAACAGCGTCGGTGATAGCACACAGCCTTGTGGAACACCAGCGTTAATAGGCTTGTAACCGGAGCATGCACCGTTTACTATGACCTTGATGCTCCGATCAGGAAGAAAACTGGTGATCCAATTGCACAATTTCTCGGGAAGCCCATAGGAAGGAAGCTTTGTAAGAAGCGCTTTGTGCCAAACCCGATCGAAGGCCTTCGCTAAGTCCAAACTAACGGCCAACGCCTCCCCCCTTTGACACTACTGCATCCGCCCATTTATGAGTTAGGTAACCCAGATCACCAGCCGAGCGACAACGACGAAAACCGTACTGGCGGTCACTAATCGGCTGGTGATCTTCAAGGAATCGTATGAGCTAGCTGTTAATAACGGACAGTTAATGAATAGTTTGTAAAATAAAATTTTATTATATGCACCTCGTATATGTAATAGAACATATCGTAACGAACAATGAAACGTTTCTTGAATATAGGACATTTATCGTCATTAATTGACAATCGCAGTGCCAGGCGTTGCGGGATTTTGATGATGTTGACCGTCACCGGTCTGGGTATTTTACGTCCACAGAAATCGTAGGGCAATAGAAGTCGCATAGACGCGTGATCTTGTCGCCGCTTGGGTTGACGAACATAATTCACCACTTTGTGATTTAGTTATGCGGGAAACGTCGTACGTGAATTTTTGTTATTATAAATTTATAATGGTGCACTGCAGCATAATCAGTTGTAAAAACACATCAAGGACGTGTAATTAAACTAACAAAGACATAACATTTCATCAGTAAGTTGATTATTTACTAATTATTATAGTTTTAACTAATTTACATCTCGATGAATACTTTACTATGATATTTAGCTTTGTAAACTTTCATTTATTACTTTTTGTATTGACGATTACCATTGCTGCTTTCGTTCTACCGTAACACGCAACACACGCGACGTTGATAAACTTGCCAAGCAATGTAATGTGAACATTTGATATCATTGTGAATTGCGTAAATATCTTTATAATACGGTAAGATGTGGCGACATCGGTTTTGGAAGTAATCGAGCGCTAATTTATTTCTATTGTCTTATTATTACGGTATTTACGTCTGACTACTGACTATTACAAAATAATACATAGAAAAAATGACTAAAGCTTTATAGCATTCTGTACCAGTCTATATAGAAAGTAAAAATATTATTTGAATTTAATTACGTACACAAAATAATGGTAACATATACTATACATTTTACAGATAAATAAATTATACAAATATTACTTATACATACACCCCGTCCGAAGCCATTAGATTTTTCTGGCAATCTTAATTAATACAAAATTAATCTTTAAAAACAGTAGTCTTCAAAAAAAAAAATAACTAAAAGAATTTAAAAAAAAAAAACATGCGTGCAGCTCACACGCGACGGAAGTGAAACCTTCAAATGAAATGAAATATAAAATGAAAATACTTTATGCCTCATTTACATATCAGCCCCTGCCACTGCTCCTCGCGCTGCCGGCAATACTTCGCTAAATACTGCCGTAGCAGGATCGCGGGAAGTATGTATTCACACTCTGCCCTACCACTCACATCGCTTTCGGCTTTTGACTATGGCAGACGTCGAAATAATTACAGTGTCCGCGCTGTGTCTTCTTGCAATACAAAATTATGTTAATACTTTAAAAAGATTTCAAATTTAAAATAAGATAGATAGATAGATAGAAAATTTATTTGCTTAAAAACATGGTATATAAGATGATCAATGACGTGGAACTGACAGGTTTTGCCATAATTGGCATGCAAAAATGATATGAAATACAGCTAATTACACAAACCCAATGTTACATTTTAAAATTATTGTATTGCTTAAAAGTTAGGTACCTACAAATATTCTTTTTGAATTCAAATAGGTATTATGTACAATTAAGATTCAAAAAATTACAGATCCACTCTATTTGAATTCTTATAGGTACTGTAAATTGTTCAAAAATTATTAATTGAATTATTACATTATTATTACATAAATAATATTAAATATTATATGAGATTAGTTAAGCTATTATTATTTTAATAATTACACTACATTATTAATTAATTCATAATTTTAACTACAATAAAATTATAATTTAAAAATCTCAGGCTATTATGCAAATATTACCATTTAACTTATTTCACATTTTAATAAATAAATAATCAATATGAGTTACTAATCGTTGTTAGAAATAAAATGTCAATGTTCATTAATCCCTAAAACTAAATTGTATATTAATATAATAAATTTGACGAATTTATAATTAATTATGTACATAGGTACTACTCAAAAAGAAAATTCGTATTCGTAAAAGATGATGAATTGTGGTTTTTATCGTTGAAATCCCATATAGTTTTTCTGAGTCCAGCAGTTCTAAAAACTTTATTGAATTTTCATTATTCCACTCGAAAGGCATTTTGGTCGATCGTACTTAATATTTAATAACAAGACGGCACGCACGTCCGTTCATCCAGGCGCTTGGCGCGGAGTGAGCGATGGAGCTGAATGTGAACACTCACTGCCGCTCGCGCTGCCCGTCCTTTGACTTCCGCGCGAAAAACCGACATTTAAACGATCGTCGGGCAGTGGCAGCGAGAGCGGCAGTGTCAGCGCGAGTAGCCCGTTTACATACTGCCCTGCTCACTTCCCTGCCCACAGGGCTGAATGTAAATGGGGCATTACGGCAAATGTTTTTATTTATTTAATATTATTTTAAACTAAAAGTTCGGGATAACATATAAGAAAATTTAATTTTATAGTAAATAAATGTAACAATCCTTTTCATATATAATATATTAGACACAAATATTATATTACTCTTTTCGATATTCCTTATATAGTATTCACTAATTACAAAAAGATTTATATCAAGTTACCTATTACGAAGTTGAGGTTTGGCTGTTCTTCACTGTTTGTTTATTCCATAGGCACACGACACCTTCGTACTTTGTTGAACAAAACGCGTAAGCGACGCCGTTTACGACTTTTTTCTCGTGAGCATTGAGCTATAATCTATTACGCTTTCTATCTCATTTTCTCCCACGTTTTTTTTTTTTTTTTCATTCATTACAGCCCTTCACAAGTCCACTGCTGAACATAGGCCTCCCCCAAGTAATGCCACAAAGCACGGTCCTGAGCCACCTGCATCCATCGACTTCCTGCATATCTTACCAGGTCGTCACTCCATCTAGTGGGGGGTCGCCCTACACTACGCCTACCGGTACGAGGCTGCCACTCGAGAACCTTTCTTCCCCATCGGTTATCGGTTCTTCGAGCTATATGGCCGGCCCATTGCCACTTCAGTTTACTAATCCGTTGGGCTATGTCGGTCACTCTGGTTTTACTGCGGATATCCTCATTTCTGAGTCTATCACGCAGAGAAACTCCGAGCATAGCCCTCTCCATAGCTCGCTGAGCGACCTTGAGCGTCCTCATACGGCCAGCAGTGAAGGACCACGTCTCAGATCCGTAAGTCATCACTGGCAACACGCACTGGTTGTACAATCTAGTTTTTAGAGATTGAGGTATACCTGACGAGAAGATATGTCGTAATTTCCCGAACGCTGCCCAGCCGAGTTGAATCCGTCGATTGACCTCTCGGTCGAAGTTGGACTTACCTAGTCGGACTATTTGTCCCAGGTAAACGTACTCGTCAACAACTTCGAGCATAGTGCTCCCAACAACTACCGGCATAGGTGTGACATGGACATTATACATGATGTTAGTTTTGTCCATGTTCATCTTAAGACCTATCCGTTGGGAGGCACTATTGAGGTCATTGAGCATAGTGCTTAAGTCCTCCAGCGATTCTGCCATAAGGACTATATCGTCGGCAAATCGAAGGTGAGTGATGTACTCGCCATTGATGTTAATACCGTATCCTTTCCAGTCCAGTAGCTTGAAAACGTCTTCCAAAGCAGCGGTGAAGAGTTTCGGGGATATAACGTCACCCTGTCTTACACCTCTCTGCAGTTGGATAGGTTTCGAGCTCTGGTTCTGTACTCGGATAGCCATCGTAGCCCTACTGTACAAACACTTCAGCACTTCGATATACCGACAGTCAACTTGGCACCGCTGAAGGGACTGCAGCACCGCCCAAATTTCGACGGAATCAAAGGCTTTCTCATAGTCCACATACGCCAGGCAAAGTGGCAAATTGTACTCTTCAGTCTTCTGTACAATCTGCCGCAGGGTATGTATGTGGTCTATGGTACTGAAGCCTTTTCGGAAACCGGCTTGTTCGGGAGGCTGGAAGTCGTCGAGTCTGCGTGCGAGACGATTCGTAATGACTCTCGAAAACAGCACGTAGACGCGGCTCCGAAGGGAAATCGGTCTGTAGTTCTTCAAGAGAGCGTTGTCGCCTTTCTTGAAGAACAAGACCACCGCACTTCTGCTCCACGCCTCTGGAGTAGTGCCACCATGGAGGACGGAATTGAAGAGCTTCTGAAGGACTTCAAGTACCGGTGTTCCACCCGCTTTCAGAAGCTCCGCTGTAATTCCATCCTCACCTGGGGCCCTACCGTTTTTAAGGTGCTGGAGAGCCATTCTAATCTCGCTTAGACTGACGTCCGGGATATCATCGGAATAGTGTCGGATAAGACTTGCTCTTGGATCGTTACTCACACTTGCGTGTGGCTCCAACGATGATGTGTACAGCTGCCCATAGAACCTCTCAATCTCACTCAAAATCTCAGGTGTCCCGGAAACGATGCTGCCACACTCAGTCTTCAGCTTTGACAGTTGGCTCTTACGGGCAGACAGATCTCTGGCAAAGACTTTGGAGCCCTGGTTCCGCTCGATCGCTTCTTTAATACGAGCAGTATTAAAGTTGCGTAAGTCTCGCCGCATGCATTTGGAGATCTGTCTGTTCAGTTGCCTGTATGCTGTCAAATCTGTTGACGATTGCAGCCTCATCTCCCGTCTAACAGCCATGAGATTAAGAGTGTGATCGGAGAGTTTTTGTGTTCTTCTGCGGCGGGTCTTGCAGAACTTAGCTCCGACCGCATGGACAGTTTCCACGAGCTTGTCATTCATATCGTCCACTGCATTGCAATCTTGTAGGCACTGAAAGCGGTTGTGTAACTCGAGCTGAAAGTTTTCGGGATTCTGGATTAGAGCACGAGGGGGACGGAGCGTTGACTTCATTAGACGAGACCTCTCCAACTTAACGTTTAGGTTCAGTGTGCCTCTAACCATTCGGTGATCGCTGCCAGTTTTCACCCTTGCGATCACTGAGACATCACTGAACAGCTGGCGTCTGGTCGTCATAATGAAGTCAATCTCATTTTTTGTCGAACCGTCGGGGCTCGACCAGGTCCAATTTCTGTGGACCTGGTCGAGCCCCGACGTGTCGAGGCCCTGTGAATCTTACGAATTTATGTGTGTCTCTTTTTACTGATACGATGCTAAAGAAGTTTTCACTTATAGTTCATAAAATATAGCTTGATCTCTGCGACAGCTGTCAGTAAAAATCACGCCTATGAAGTCCTGAATTTCTTAGTAGTACAGACAGTACCCGTCAATGTCATTCTTTATGGGCATGCCGACCTAATTAGTGCATGCCCATAAAGTATGACATTGACAGGTACTGTCTGTACTACTAAGAAATTCAGGACTTCATTAGGCTTCATTAAGCTATGTTTTATGAACTATAAATAATTTCCACATAATTTACGTTTCTGAAGCTGGCGCATTAATTCCGCGATCACGCGAATTTTTGCACAGACTTCAGAATTAATAGGAAATTAATGAATTCCATTTCGTTTTTAAAGTGAAAATTTCTTTAGGATCGTTGTGAAACACGATGAAACGAAAAAGCGACACTAAACAGAGACAAACATATTATCTATCTATAGGATTTAGCCTGCGAGAGAATGAGATAGAATACAGTACAGACCGCGATTTCAAGTCTGTGAGATCAAACTCGCCATTCGACTACTGTCTTTTTTGTTTAAAAAATATAAAACATTATTTAAATATTTTATTAAACAATTAAATAAACAATATTATATTAATATACCAATCCAACAAACTGATAACTTTAGGCCATCTAGCGTCTTTTTTACGTATCACCTTTGGAGTCGATCAATTTTTGGTCGATAAAATTACTTTACCTATAGAGTTAAATAGACAAGGCTATTATAAACAATTTTACTCGAATAAAGTATTATTTTGATTTATTACACTAAAATTAAGTCTAAAAGTAAGGATTGTAACATTTATTTGCTATAAAATTAAACTTTTATCTTATATTTTATAACGCACTTGTGGTTAAAAATGATCAAATTAAATAATTCATTTGCCGTGAAATATTTTATTATATATTTCACTTCATTTAAGGTTTCACTTCTATCACAACACACACGCCTGTTTAAATCAATTTATACTAGTTTAAAGTTTTATTTCTCCCTTTTGAGCGGACTAGAAGACCTACCGCATACATACAATTGTAATATTTATTAAATTTAGTTGAGTTGTGTGCTTTTGTGGATTCCGTGAAGTTTGGTAGAAGGTGCACATACAGTTGATTCAATCATTATCAATTTACTAGTTAGTTTCAAGTATCGGCCGGCCGTTTTGCAGCATTCAATAATACTTAATAATTAGAACTGCTATTATAAATAAAGTAATCGCTTGTGCTTTATGGGGAAAAAAGGTATATTGCGTATATCCCATATTCAGAGACAGAATGGAAACTTTCATAGTAACATTGTAAGCTGAAAGAGTACCCAGAAATTTTTATTATATAGAATGACTAAACAAATAATTCACGATTATTGAACTCAATATGTGCCCTGATTACGATGAAATTAAGCATAGTACCTTTCATCTAGACGTATTCGATAGGAATAAGAACAAGAGCCTTTCTAGATTTGGAAGAAATTTAAGTGCTTCTCAATAATTAATGTTTTTATCTCATGTTTACTATTTGCTTACTCAGTCTCTACTGCAGTTATATTATTATGTCTTTTGAATTGTAGTTTGGATCAACCCCCTAATGCTTGATATGCGATCAACCCCATAATGCGCGCGCGCGCACACACACACACACATATTTGTGTAAATTGTAAAATAAAATAAATTAAATAGCCGTAAAGTGACTGTTTAGTCAAGAGGCTGTCCATCCCAATATATTACATTGCGTAGTCAGCCGATAGTTGTTCGACTGATAAATCAAAAAGCAATTGATGTGGTTTTTTTTGGTCAAGCAAACTTGATTTGGTTGCAACCAATCTTGTAAGACTCGACACAGGCGCATAGTACTCACCTCTCACTATTCTATAAAAGTATTTCGGAGAATGTGAGTTGGAATTACATGCCTTGATTCCTCTTTCCCCTTTCCAACATTGGACAACCAGGCGGTCTTCACCTCTTTGTTGTCGATATCGTCTTCGTACAGCAAAAGATAGGAATAATTTGCCGGCATCTGTTTTTTTTTTGTTTCGGCGTTTGTTACTCTAAGCCGGTGCTTGGCGGTGATTTACCATCTAGGGCTTCATTACAACTTTCCACCAGGTGAGATTGTAAACAAACTGACTAATAATAAGTAAAAAAATAAAACCACCGAGTTGATGATATGGGGACCGATTTCTGATAGGCTTTTGACATACAACTAAACAATAGTCCCATAAAAAGGTATATTATACGCGCCTAAAGGAAACAATAGCAAGTTCAATGTAACAACAAAAATTTCGACTTAATATTTATATAATAATAGAAGTGAAACCTTAAATGAAATGAAATATAAAATAAAAGTATTTCACGGCAAATAAGTTATTTAATTTGATCATTTTCAACCACAAGTGCAGTATAAAATATAATTAAGTCAAAATATTAGTTGTCAAAATTGCATTGAAATTTAAGTAGTACCACGCTTGAGGCCTATATTAAAAAAAATTAAATAGATTCACAATTAGCGAAGATATAACTTATCAACTTATTTACAACTTAGATAAAAAATAAACTCTAACAAAAATCTGCTCCGCTCTACATGTCTGCTAAAAAAGCTATTTTATTCTAATCCATATGTAAGTCTTTCTCAAAAAACGTACTGATATGTTTGACGTCAATTTATAAATGTTTAAAGTTGCTCTTGTTCTCTTTTTACTAAATGACATTAGAAAGCAACAGGTATAGGAGATAATTAATACTGACCACTTGTGTTGTTGTGTAAGTTAAAGATAATCAATAATTTTTTTTTTTTTTTTTTTTATAGAAGAGGGGGCAAACGAGCATGCGGCTCACCTGATGTTAAGTGACTACCGCCGCCCATGATCAACCGCAACACCAGGAGAATTGCGGGTGCGTTGCCGGCCCTTTAAAAAGGAGTAAGCTCTTTTCTTGAAGGTCCCCAGGTCGTATCGGTCCGGAAAAATCGCCGGTGATAAACTATTCCACAGAGAGGTTGTACGTGGAAGAAAACTCCTTGTGAAACGTACAGTGGTGGACCGCCAAGCATCCAGATGGTGTGGATGGTATCGGGACGTTTGCCGTGTCGTGCGTTCACGAAATTTGGCGTCTGGGATTAATCCGAACAATTCCTCAGAGCACTCCCCGTGATAGATGCGATAAAATACGCAAAGAGATGCAACATCTCTTCGCAACGCCAGTGAATCGAGCCGATCGGAAAGCACTCGGTCGTCGACGATTCGAGCCGCTCTGCGCTGGATGCGGTCAAGTGGAAGGAGCTGGTACTGGGGAGCCCCAGCCCAGAGATGGGAACAGTATTCCATGTGCGGCCGAACCTGCGCCTTGTAAAGTTGCAGGCGGTGTGCCGGCATGAAATACTGTCCCGCTCTGCTGAGCACGCCAAGCTTTTTAGAGGCCAATTTGGCCTTCCCTTCCAAGTGACCACGAAACTGCACGTCACTCGATATGTCGACGCCGAGGATTCCGATACTGGCTGAGGCAACAAGGGGAGTGCCTTGAAACTGAGGGGATACGACGAAGGGGTTCTTTTTAGCGGTTAACGCGCAAACTTGTGTCTTCTGGGGGTTAAACTGGACTAGATTTAGTCGTCCCCAATCCGAGACTCTGTTCAGCAAAGACTCGACTTCAGACACAAGTTTGTCTCGGCACTCGGAGACGTTTTCCCGAGAAATATTGGCTCGGCCGGTGTAAAGAGCATCACCAGTGCTGTCATCTGCATAGCAATGAATGTTACGGGTATGCAACATATCATTGATATGCAGAAGAAACAGCGTTGGCGATAGCACGCAGCCCTGTGGAACACCAGCATTAATAGGCTTGCAATCGGAGCTTGCACCGTCTACAACGACCTTGATGCTCCGATCTGCAAGAAAGCTGGTGATCCAATCGCACAATTTCTCGGGAAGCCCATAGGAAGGGAGCTTCGAAAGAAGCGCTTTGTGCCAAACCCGATCGAAGGCCTTCGCAATGTCCAAACTAACGGCCAATGCCTCCCCCTTGAACTCTACTGCCTCCGCCCATCTGTGAGTGAGGTAGACCAGAAAATCACCAGCTGATCGACCACGGCGAAAACCGTATTGGCGGTAACTAATCAGCTGGTGATCCTCAAGGTACCTCATGAGCTGGCAGTTTACAATGGATTCCATTGTTTTGGAGAACAAGGAGGTGATGGCGATTGGCCGGTAGTTGGACGGGTCTGAGCGGTCGCCTTTTTTAGGGATCGGGTGGACGAAAGCCGTCTTCCATGATTTTGGGACTACGCCTAGGGAGTAGGAGTACCGGAAAAGACGCGTTAAAACCGGTGCCAACTCTGGAGCACACGTCCTCAGCACAATTGGGGGGATTCCGTCAGGCCCACTCGACTTGTGGATGTCCAGGGAGAGGAGTGCTAATAATAATTAATAAAGAGGCTTGTATATGGCTAAAATTTAAAAGTTTTATGAATATCTATAAAAATATATTTCACTTAACATACTTGCCTGTGATTTATGTCTCACTGAAGTAGATTCTGAAACGTTGGCCTTCTTCTTTATGCATTGAGATATATAGTGGATGTGATTGTCAAATGTACTAGCTTTTTCATGTAATAGTTCAAAACCAAACCTAAAATGAAGGGGAAGTTTGTAGTATAAAATAAAGAAGACTGTAACATTTTTCCTTGAGCGTTAACAGGTCGGGACTCATCGTTATTTATAAAATTTTCTGATAAAGTACAATAGAAGCCTAAAGGATGCTATTCAAATAAGTTTAACTACGGCATAATTTTACCACAATTACTTACCACTCTCAATCAAACTGGGCTGTCACACCTCAGGAGCAAGGCGCTTGACTTAAGAACGGGAGCAACCCAGGTTTGCTCCGCGTTAATACCAATGAAATTATTTAAAACAATTTTAGGTGCTGATTTACTACCACTTGCGTGACAGAGGTTTAGAATATTTCTAGGACATGTGAAGTAAATACTATTTTACCTTGATCATGATGCTACATTTGGCCCATTATACTGTGAATATGTGGAAAAGACAGTGGCAAGTAGCGTTGAGCTATATTTAAATATATTTTTTTTAATTTATTATATTATACTGAAGATGGACCAAATTAAGAGCACTTTTGATGCGATGTGATATGCATGAACACATAGACCTCTTATTTCTGAAAGTATTATGGAGCAGGTACAGAGCTACTCCAGTGCCCATTGTAAGACATACACATTTCCTTACGATGTTCACTACCAAGCAATTAGTAAATCAGCTCCTAAAATTGCATTTACAAGTAACAATCACAGTGGAAACAATGGAGATCCAGGATTGCTCCATGGCTAGCTATACTCCTTTCCCAGAGTAAAGATTTTACACCTTGTTGTTATTCTTAGCAGGATGATTTAATCATTGCTAAACTCGGTACCAGAAATTTCTTTTAAAAAGGAAATGGGTCCATTTACTTTATAATTATTTCTTTCAAACTTAGTACTTACATTGCTTTTGTATAAATGTCTCCATCGTCGTTTGGTATTTGACTGATACATAATTCCAATAAGTCATTAGGGCTATTTGGTTTAGCAATTGTTTGCAAAAGCTTATCATCGCCATATGAATGAACGATTGTGCCTGAATTTGCCCGCGAGGCATATTTATCGGAATTACCACTAAAACATGAAAGAAAATGATTAGTCTTAGATTTTAATTCGCGATAAATCAGGCCCAAGATAATATTATTTTAAATTCATATTTAGCATAATTTCATAGGAAAGAAAGAGAAATTTCTTTTGAATTTCTGTGTCAAGGGCTAAATAAAATACACAAAAATGTCACTGTGGTCATTTTAAGAAAACGGAAGAACTATGTTTTAACCTACCCTCACTTTTGACAGTTACAAAGTATAAATTCTGCATGTCATAAGACAAGCAGTAAAATACTTACAGTCCCTGGCCAAATTATTAGACGCACTGTATTTTTTTAGTAATTTTATGTTTCTTAAGAGTTTTTATGCAATAATGGTATATTTAAACTACAATATTATTGATTTTTATTTAAAAGAATTGTTGTAGACTACATATTTGTATTTATTTTTAACATATGGCAACACTGTGTTGACAAAGTGATACATGAACGTAAACAAGTACAAATCTGTATCAGTCGCGATCGGAATCGAATCAGGTACGAACGTGTTTTTGTGGCTTTATGGACTGTGATTGTTTGTTTAACAGTTTTATACTACTCAGTTATTAGTTTATTTTGTATGCAGTGTTTTAAAAAAGTAATTGGATTATTTTCATTATGGGTAGAAAATGCGATCTTTCACCACGTAAAAAAGCTGAAGTGAAGGCCCTTGTGATTGCGAAAACATTTACAAACCGAGAAATATCACGAAGATTGAAGGTTTCTGAAAGTAGTGTACGACGCATAAAAAAGAAAATTGAGTCAGGGGAGGAATTAAGCCCGAAAAGAAAGAAAAGATGCGGTAGAAAACCAATTTTCACTCCACGGTCAGAGAGATGTTTGAAGAAAATTTGTCTACAAAACAGATTTGCTACCACAAAGGTAATAAAATCACAACTCCAGGATGCTAGCGTAAATGCTTCTGAGCGCACTGTTCGAAGAAAATTGAAAGAATTAGATTTCAAGGCTTGTTGTCCCGCCAGGAAGCCCAAGTTAACAGCTGCAATGAAAGCAAAGCGCCTGAAGTGGGCCAAACAATGGCAAGACAAAGATGTGGACTTCTGGAGATCGGTAAGATACAGCAATTTAATCAAAAATTGATACATTGTTATCATTTTCAGTTAAATAAAGCAAATAAACATGGAAGTTTATATATTTTTTCCTATTTTTGACAGGTCTGCTTCAGTGACGAAAGCACATTCGAAATTTTACAAAATAAAGCTCAGTATGTGCGTCGTCGTCATGGAGAAAAGTTTCATCCTGATTGTGTCGTCCCGACGGTTAAATATCCCACCAAAGTGATGATTTGGTCAGTCATCAGCGGCAAGGGCACTGGACGTCTGTACGTCGTCAAAGGAATAATGAGGCAAGATCAGTATAAAGAAGTACTGGAAAATCGGTTGATTCCGCAGCTCAGAGAATGGTTTCCAAATGGGGAACCATTCACTTTCATGCAAGATGGAGCTCCCTGCCACACTGCTCGGTCTGTTAAAGCTTTTTTGGCAGAAAAAAATATCCCTCTGTTGGATTGGCCCGGTAATAGCCCTGATATGAACCCCATTGAAAATGTGTGGGAGCTGATGAAAAGAGAAGTGGCTAAAGATGTGATTACCAACAAAACCCAGCTCCTAGAAAAGATTATTTATGTGTGGAATCATCATCCTCAAATGCAGGAGACAGTACAGTCTTGCATTGATAGCATGCCGCGCAGAATTAAAGCTTTGATAGCGGCTAAAGGTGGCTCAACTAAATATTGACTTTTACTAGCATTAATTTCACTTTTCTTTAAAATTTAATAAACTTACTCTTTTCTAAATTAATGCTGTTTTATTTATGTCAAATAAATAGGTAATTGATTGGATAATATAAAAATAAAAAACAAATCAATTTAAAATAATAAAACGGTACAATATCACTCGGTAATCAATATTTTACATGAAATCTTGCAGTGCGTCTAATAATTTGGCCAGGGACTGTATGTGCCGAGTATGCTTTAGGTTTCTTTTTTCATGTAAGAAATTTTAGTTTTATAAGATTCGAACTTGCATTTATGTTGTTGAAAAGAGAAAGTTATCGCTATTTAACAACTATGTCTCTTACCATGAATGTGTAACTTACATATTAGATGCACACATTAAAATATGTATTTTATATATTGATGCTTCATTAGTCGTGGTTGTAAACGCAACTGCTGATCATGAGGTCCAGGGTGCGAAACCGGTTCGGCGAAAACAATCAGTTATTGAGTTTTTCTGTGAAGAAATTCTCAGTAGCTGCCCAGAGTCAAGAAGTAGATGATGTCACACCCCCGTACCTCGGAAAGCACGTAAATCCGTTAGTTCTGCGCCTGATCTGTCTCCGGTCGTATCTGTTTACCGTTCCATCGGACTATGAGAGTAAGGTAATAGAGTGCACTTGTGCTTGCGCAAACACTTGGGCACTATAATACTGTCCTGCACCAATGGCTAGTCGCAGTTGAGGCTGCACACCCTGACTCAAATTTGGTCTGGAGGACAATATTATTTCGTATATGTCGCAGTCAAAAAGCTTAGTCTTTCAGTTAACAGTCTAGCCATTAGCCATTAGGCCTAAATGATATTCAGTCGATGTGTTTAATACAACATTAAAACTATATTTTAATACTAGCTTGCCAGGCAGACGTTGTTCCTCCCTTTTCGACGACCCTTTGTCATGTCCTACTAAAAATCCTTTAATTCGCAAAAAAAATTGTGGGTAACTCATCGGAAAAAAACTATCCTATCTCTCAAGTCAGACCAAACTGCAAATTTGCAAAATGTGCAAATTTAATTAAAATCGGTTAAGTAGTTTAGGAGTCCATCGCGGAAAAACAATGTGACACGTAATTTATATACGAGGGTGGATTGAAAAGTATTCGGCCTAACACAGATCCATTCAATTCTAAAAATCAAATCTACCCACATTATTTCGTTCAGTTCAGACTAGTTCATTGTGTGAAGTTCGAAACGTGTGCGATAATTAGTTGTGATTTTATAAATTTTTTAACAAAGTAATCGGACATAATTTCCGCGAATGGAGCAAATCGAGCAGCGTGCCGTCATTAAGTACCTCCATAAGAAGGGGCTATCATCAAAAGCCATCCATGGTCAGTACATTAGGCGATTGTGCTCTGTCATATTCATCCGTCAAAAAATTGATAACAGTATTTAAGCGTGGTAGAGAGAGTGTGAAAGATGAAACCCGCTCTGGAAGGCCTTCGACGTCAACTACTGACGAAAATATTAAAAAAGTACTTGATTTAATAATGGGAGACCGCAGATTAAAAATTAGACAGATAGCCGAGATTATAGGCATCTCTTATGAACGAACTCAAAACATCATTGTCAACGAGTTGGGTTTCCACAAGGTGTGTGCGAGGTGGGTTCCGCGACTGCTTTCAGTTGAACAAAAAAGGACGCGATTGACTATTTCACGCGACTGTTTGGAGTTATTTGAAGCCGATGCAGACGATTTTTTGAATCGTTTTGTTACTATAGACGAAACATGGGTTCATTACTATACCCCGGAAACAAAACAACAATCAAAACAGTGGAGAAGACCTGGTTCACCACCCCCTAAAAAGGCTAAGTCGATTTTGTCGGCAAATAAGGTGATGGCTTCAGTATTCTGGGACTCGAAAGGTGTGATTATGATTGATTATCTTGAAAGGGTCAGACTATAAACTCTGATTACTACTGCACCTTACTACGTCGTTTACGAGAGGAAATAAAAGAAAAACGTCGAGGAATGCTCAGAAGAACAGTCCTGTTTCATCAAGATAACGCCCGTGTTCACACGTCAGTACAGTCAATGGCTGAAATTCACAACTGTGGCTTTGAACTGTTACCGCATCCGCCGTATTCACCTGATCTGGCACCATCAGACTTCTTTCTGTTCCCTAACCTAAAAATGCACTTGGGAGGTCAAAGATTTTCGACAAACGACGAGGTCAAAGCAGCTGTAGACGCATATTTTGACTCTAAGGAAGAATCATTTTTTTCAACGGTCTAAATGCTTGGAAGGGGAGGTGGCAAAAGTGTATTAAACTTGATGGTGATTATGTAGAAAAATAAAAATATAACTGATTTAGTATGTGTTTATTTTCTTGGTTAGGCCGAGTACTTTTCAATCTACCCTCGTATATTAAGATTAGCGACAGCAGGTTATGGTGCTGCTGGGGTGGCCCTCTGGCCACTCTAAGGCCGCGTATATTACTATTTTTTATGGACATAATGAATAATTAGGCATGAAATGTTGTATTAGACGCATCTGCTAAAACGTATGTGCTGAATATCATTCAGGCCGCTAATTTGACGGCGCCGTTTAGTAAAAAGTCTAGGCTGTTAACTGAAAGGCTAAAATTAAGCCAATTGGATGCCACATATATACAAAATCTACTTAATACGTTCAAGTAGGTGCTAATAATGGTTCCTGTAGTTAAAGTTAAAGATTGAGTTGCGAACAGGAAATTAGAAGTTCTTTACAACATTTTTTTACTTACACAGTAGGAGAATATGTTGCAGGGCGTAGCTCACTTTGAGTGGATGCTGTTTCAGTTTCTAACTTTAATCTCTGAAATTTAGAAATTACAATTGTCATTAACTTAGGGACCTATAGTGTTCCATCACGCAGATCTGAAATCAAACGATAATTTAGTTTACTTGCCAGAAACCTAACTGCAAACTACTATTTTAGAGTAGTATCCTATAAGTAGGTCTCATGGCCTAAAAGTGGTCTCAGCGGAGCAAGTTATCAATTATGCAGAAGGAGATGGAGGCTGTGTATTTCAGCGCACTTTGCTTAGAATAAAAAATGTGTATCGATGCAGCTAATGTCGAACAAAATGCGGCGTGCTGACTTTGACTCTTTTGATGTAATTTGATTTTGTTGAGTGCTTTAATTGTTTTGATTGAATGAAAGGTTTCTTTTCTTTGCAGTTTTAGATAAACAAAAAACATCTTTTGTAGTTCATTTACTTATCTAAAATAAAATACATCTTATTAAATATCTAACAAAATAAAAAATAAAACCCTTAATATTAAAATTTGTATGTTTTAATTTTTATACACAGAATAACTGTTTTATTCAGTGACCGTCACGTGGGCGACAACGGTTGTTTGTCAAAAGCGACATTTTGTCTATAATATAATTAGCAGTTTTAAAGAATGTGATTCACAATGCCAAAAAGCACATAAGTATACTCATTAAAGTATAGGCACTAAAGTTGAGGAAAATCAGTCAGTAACCTGAACCTTCAAGTAGCATAAGAAAGATTATAGATCCTCAAATTTTGATTCAGAAAGTTTTAGTATTGAGCAAATAATCTTATTTCAAATGGGTTACAGGTATAGGTGGTTCTACAGGTACTTTAGTTTATAAAAATACTGTAGTTTTCATAGACGTAAGTACCTATATAAGCACAAATTTTGTAGTGGTGAATAGCCTGATTGACCAGGGGTGAGTGGATAAAAGCAACGAAAAAGAACCTTAAAAACTTGAAAGAAACAGGAATAATAAAGCTAAGTTTAGAAAATCGATAGTATATTTTGCATATATTATAATCAAATAAAAAATTAAATAATGCGAATGCCCTTTAGCCTAGCGTAAGAATAAGCTTTAGCTTAAGCGTATGGGAATGTATTATTAACACAGCAAATGTTATTGAAAAAAATAATATCTTTAATTGAAATATTTCATAACTAGTGCTAATCCGAACGTAGCTCTTCAATTTCGCTTATTGCTGTTCCTTCTCAGTATGTAGTCATTATCATCATTATTATATAAATACGGAATATATAGTACATATAGTAGGTATATAAAAAATCTTTAAAAAAATGGGTGTTTTATTATTTATTATAGTTTATAATAAACTTAGTATTTCCCTCATATTCAAACAAGCTCCCTTTGTTACTTTTCATTCTCTTTAAAAAATAATTTTATAATAGTTAAAGCTTCATTTCTAATAATAAGAATTAATTAAACACATAAAAAAGTAATCTACGCATAATTATTTTCTTAGCAAATTGTACTTTTCTAGTGACAGTTAATAAATTAGTCATAGATGTCCCTATTTTTACCTGATCACATTGCACAACATATTAAACTTCAACAACAAATCATCACTACAGTAAAATCTGCCACAAATAAGGCAAGATTACGGCAATAGAATGTTTACATGCCATATCAATATAAATATATATATATATATATATATATATATATATATATATATATATATATATATATATATATATGTGTCCGTATATTATATTAAAAAACTTATTATTAATGACATATACGTAGGTGCGTTTTTAAGTTCGCGGAATGGGTAGGTAGGTAATAAGTGGGGACGTCGCTGAATTATGTGCTAATTGAGCAACTCATTATTAGTATAAATACCGGGTTGAGTTATCGTCAACTGAACAAGTCAATCGGGAAGAAATTGTGAAATATGGAGAAAATCGAGTTCCTTGCCGTTAAAAAGTTCCTTACTAAGCGCATAAAATCAGTTCAGACTATACTTGAAGATGTCATCTGCTTACGGAGACTCTTGCCCAAGTAAAACTATGGTTTACAAGTGGCATACCCTTTTTAAACAAGGCAGAGAGCACTTGAAGACGACTCACGGCCAGGAAGGCCAATCGATTTAACCACTTCGGAAATTATTCAAAAAGTCGAAAAATTATATAAGAAGATGCCCGTCTAAAGAAAAAAACAGCTCGCAGAAATGGTTGGAGTATCAGATACAACCCCATTTTCAAAATTCTTCATTGGGTTCCTAGAATGCTCACGCCGCCTCAAAACTAACAGCGCGTGGTGTTCTATATCATTTTTGGACCTCCTTATGGAAGACAAAGTATTGACTCGGATTATTACTGTTGATGAAACTTGGGTTCACCATTATGAACCTGAGTGCAAACAGGACTATGCAGTGGCACAAAAAGGCACACTACCACCCAAGAAATTTGAGGTGGCACAATCGGCTGGGAAAATCATGGCGGTAGTCTTTTGGGACTCAGAAGGAATTCTATTGATTAATTATAAAGATAAAGGTGTCTCCATTACCGGAATTGCTAGGCTTCAATCCTAGAACAATTGAAGAAAGCCATAAAGGAGAAAAGAAGGAAAAAATTGCCAAATTGACAAGTGTCATGTTGCGATGGCTGCCCTGCAGAAGGTGGGCTTCGAAATTTTGCCACACCCACCCTATAGTCCTGACATTGCCCCAGTGATTATTATCTATTTCCAAACATTACATAAAAAAAGACTTCATGGGAAAAAGTTCTTAAGTGATGAAGAAGTGAAGGAAGCAGTTTCAGCATATTTTTTGGACAAAGACAAATAATTTTTTTTGAGGGTGTACATAAGTTAATTGAATGATCCGAAAAATGTATTAGGGTAGCAGGTGAATATATTGAAAAGGAAAAATAAATTTGGATTTTTATTTCCACTCCTTACCCCCCATTCCACGAACTTTAAAATCGGGACATCAATTACATTATACAATCGTATAATGATTGTTTAATTTTAACTAAAAATTATAGCAGCAAACTGTAAAACTAAGATTTTTTTAGTTTTACTAATTGCTGCTAAAAGTAAACAATATTTTTAGTTATTTAAGAAAAATACAGAATTAAAAACTAAATATTTGTAGTTAATAGAACATATTATGTCATTACCATTAACTCTACTATAAGATATCTACATTTTTATAATAAAAAAGCTGTGCCAAGTGCCCAACATTCGCGCGCACGATCAATTATTCAACGAACAAGCAAACAAATATTAATTTTCATCAGAAAACTGCGGGCACTCATGCCTAACCAGTTTCAATTCATCAATATAAATCGTCTGAATGAAGTACATTTATATATTTAAAATTTTATATTCTTTTTTAAAGAAAACTTACTATCTACTTTACATGTGGCAAGTATTTTAAAGTATAATATTTCAATGAATTTGAAACACCCTTGAACTGGCCACAAAGTAAAAAGTTTATTTCACATTAGTAGTAGTATTTATTGATAGAACTCTGATACAATTTCAATAAAAAACGGTAAAAGAAGTCATACAGTATATACCCCTATTATGATACAATCAACAGAAAAAAAAAGATGATGCAATTACTTTACCTTATAGCTAGTGTTTGTAGATTGAGTTGATGGCTGCAGACGAGTATGGATCTAGTCATGATTTCAATATGTGACATGAACCAGAAGCAAACTCGCCCACAAATATCATCAAGTCAAAATATTGAAGTCAATGAATAAAATTGAAGAGGACAATAACAAACCATTACTTTAATAGCTTACATATAATTTTTACAGCTGAATTTTTATCTAAAAAAACTTGAAATCACATAAAATGGTAGTTATGTAGAGCTAAATGCTGCTATCATCACATGTGTGACGTTGACTCTGCAAGCACTCAATGAGTGTAGATCTAGTCACAGATAGTATAAACTGAGCTACTAGATTTATACCCATTAAGCACATACAGATACCACATTTCTTTCAATCTTCTTCATTCCTTTTGGTATCTTGAAGTTCTATATAATAAGTACAAAGAATGTCTCGGATCCGCCCTCATTAAATTTAGCATCACTTAAATACCATATTACAACCATAAAATAACATATTACAACCATAGTTTTTTAATACTTTTAAATACTCTGATACTTACTCATATAATGAAGCTTTTTGAGTCTAATAAAACATTACACCAATTTTGCAATATCAGTGACAGCAGGTTAAGGTGTGCCTAGGTAAAACTGTGTACTTTATAACAATATAAAATATAATATTGGAAGAATCAAACTTGCTTATGTTAAAAATTATCAAATGTTGGAAGAATCTATTCATATGATAATCGGATGATTAATTTTTTCAAAATTTTTATGATTATCATATGAATATGAATTGTACAAATTTTTTAATCATATGACAAACAAAATGTGTATAATATGTTACAAACAAATAATTTGTGTTTATGTCAAGGGAAAGTTAAGTCTTTATTTTATTTTTGTATATTAGATACCTGTGTTTATATATTAATGCACAGTTGAAAGCACAGGTAATATGCATATATATAATAAGAATTGAAAATTAAAAGCTTGCTTTAAAAGCAAACATAAATTTAATGTATTATGGTCAAAACTCAACTGCTAGAAATTTTAAATTACCATAGCTGAACCCTGCAGACTTATCCTGCCAGTTAATAGCATATGGTAGGTTTAATATCATAGGTTATGTTGTTTTTTCATTTTAGCGCATGTAATTTAATTTATTAATTGCCGCGCTTGATAAAAAAAGCAAATAAACATTTTAAAAATTGTTTCTAATCTTTTAATTTTTTTTGGTTTATAAATATAAACTGAAATCCACTGAAAAATACATATGTATTTTTTTTTATAGAATAGGGGTGACAAACATGCAAACAGTACACCTGATGCATCTTCACCTGTACAAAATAGTTAAGTTGATATTAATGAAATTTTCATTTTAAATCATGATCCTCACAACCTCTTTAAAGTAACAAAAAGTATTCTGAAATATGTTTTTGAGCAAGATTTATAGCAGTGTTTAAATTTTGAGAAGTGCATTTAACCTACGTATCTTAATAGTTGATTTTTTATTAAATACACATGAGTAAACATCTATTATAAAAATAAAAAATGGCTAGTTTTGATGTGTTAGCCATTGTAGAAAAATTCAACAAGCTTTAAAAATAAAGATAAAAGCCTTCCTATATGGTAAAGGGTTGATATTTCAATATTTTGAACTAAACATTAGCCCAAGTGTAAATTCTAATTATAGGATTATTTTCATATTATAAACATAAATAATACAATACATATGACCTACAAATCTTAAACATTTTTTTCCATTCTTTTTTACCATTACATATTGTTTAGTAAAAGTATATTTCTAGTAGAAGTGGGTAAAGAAAACTGAAATAAATAAAAAAATATACCTTTGGTGTTGCAGTTGTAGTCATGTAACCTGACAGGACTTCATTATCTGACCTGATTATTAAGGAAATTTTTATCTTGAAATATTAATGATTTGAAAACATTGAAAACAAGGGATAGGTATACCAAAACCACAACATAACCTTAAATGTTACAGTCAAAAAAATAATATATATAAGTACTTCTTTTATAAAAGTAGTATAAAAGTTTCCTAAAAGTTTTCTGAAACAAAAAAAAACACGTGGACAATAAGAACGAAAAGGATACTGGGAAGAAACTTGTGTCCCATAAACCGTTAAACTTGTGCCGGTATTTGCCGCTTCATTAGTGGGAGCGTTGAGTCTACTCGCCGCTCGCTTGGAAAATTCCTTTTTCTCAAGTAAATCCAAATTCTCTAAAGTAGGCGAAGAACCATTCAAGTGGGTTAAACTGAACGCCATCCATTGTTCAATAAAAGTTTCTGCATCTACGTTATACTCTTCACATAAACTTACACCTTGTAAGACACGAATAAAGAAACAACCTTGAACATTAATTTTCTTAGCGTTGAAGTTTAACAAACAACAACCAACTTTTTACAAAGTTATAAAGCAACAATAAATAGTACCTGTACATTGACCGGATATAGTAGACTTAATTAGTTACTTACATTTGGACAATACTTCTTTTGGTACATCTATACCCAAAAATTGAAATTGCTCAGTCACCAAGTCCTCGGTAGCCATTTTCTGTAAAATTGAAAGAGCGGAGCGAACCAATGACGGAAAGGAAGCACGGAAGTTTTAAACCGCCAATCAAAAAGTTGTTGTTGTTGTTACGATTCGCCATTATGACAGGCAAAGGTCTTAAACCGTACAGCTTAGTATGACGAATAATTTGTTCACAATTATTTTTCAGAACACATTGATGCGTCACGCTGTAAAGTATTTGATGGATGTTGACAACTAAACTTGGCAGCAGTTGCGGACAGTCCATGACGACAGTACCTCAAAAAAGAACTTGTTTTAATAAGTATGAAGTGCTACAAATTACTTGTAGCGCTATTAATTTACTTGATAAACTTATAACAGCAATTATACTTCGCTTATAATTATACTTCTCTTAAAGTACATGCAGTCAGTAGCAGAGTGACGCACTTGTAGACAGGGAACTCGCGTCTGACCTATCACAACTAGCACTAAGATATATCTGTTCCATTAATAGTGTACACACACTTACGATTACCCGCAAATTTTATTATTAAATCTAAAGTATAAAGTTACCTAAGCCTATACACGTCCCACTCCTGGGACCTCGCTCATTTCTGAGAGGGTTTTAGGGCAAGAAATTGTCCGCCGCGCTGCCTCAATGCGTTTTGGCAAACTTCACATGTCTTCGAAAATTTATTTTCTTATTTTTCAGACATGCACTCCTTACGATGTTTTCCTTCACTGCCGAGCGTGTGGTAAATCAGCACTTAAAACTATAATTAATAATTTTATTGGTGCCGGTTTTTTTATAGAAGAGGGAACAAACGAGCACGCGGCTCACGTGATTGTAAGTGACTACCTCCGCCCATGAACAACCGCAACCCCAGGAGAATTGCAGATGCGTTGCCAGCTAATTAGAAAGGAGTAAGCTCTTATCTTGAAGGTCCTTAAGTCGTATCGGTCCGGAAAAGTCACCGGTGGTAAACAATTCCACAGAGAAGTTGTACGAGGAAGAAAACTCCTAGTAAAACGTACAGTAGTGGACCGCCAAGCATCCAGATGGTGAGGATGGTATCGGGAATTTTGACACGATGTGCGTTCGTGAAATTTGGCGGCTGAAACTAATTCTAACAATTCCTCAGAACAATACCCATGGTAGATATAAAACGCAAAGGGATGCAACATCCCTACGCAGCGCCAGCCGATCAGAAAGAACTCGGTCGTCGACGATTTGAATCCCTCTGCGCTGGATGCGGTCAAGTGGAAGGAGCTTGCACTGGGGTTCCCCGGCCCAGAGATGAGAACAGTATTCCATGTGAGGCCGAACTTGCGCTTTGTAAAGTTGCAAGTGATGTGCCGGCATGAAATAATGTCCCGCTCTGCTGAGCACCTCAACCCTTTTAGAGACCAGTTCAACCTTCCCCTCCAAGTGACCACGGAACTGCACACTATTCGATATGTATAGCCGAGGATTCTGATGCTAGCTGAGGCAGGAAGGGAAGTGCCTTCAAACTGAGGAGATATGACAAAAGGGTTCTTTTTAGCGGTTAACGCGCAAACTTGTATCTTCTTTGGATTGAATTGGACTAGATTCAGTCGCCCCGAATTCAAGACTTTGTTAAGCAAAAACTCGACTTCAGAAACAAGTTTGTTACGGTACTAGGCGACGATTTCCCGAAAAATATTGGCCGGTGTATAAGGCATCACCAGTGCTGTCGTCCGCATAGCAATGAATGTTATCAGTTTGCAACATATCATTAATATGCAGAAGAAACAGAATTGGTGATAGCACGCAGCCTTGTGGAACACCAGCTTTAATAGTGTTACGAGCTCAGGGTTCGTGACAATAAAAACTGCCAATTGAATTACCAAAATTGACACTCTAATTATTGAACACCAATTAAAACTTAAATCACTCTAATAATTATTCACACTCAACACTTCAGTTCACTTTATTACGAAAGCTACGCTCGTATCGCCAATTCAATACTGCCCCGGTCGCGGCGCTCAGCGGCTTTTAATACGCCTCCTCCACCGAAACATCTAGAACGTTCCAGCAAATAGCCGTCCCAACCGCCTAAGCGCAGAGAGTTCGAGTGTGGACTTTTCTAGAAACCTTAATTCTTCTATTCGTTAGTAGATGGCGCTGTTTGGAGAGTTGCAGAAAGATCCTGATACTCCTATTTCCGATACTTGATATCAGATGGCGCTAGTGCCATCAACTGTGGCGCGCAACAATAGGCTTGTAATCAGAGCATGCACCGTCTACAACGACCTTGGTGCTCCGATTAGCAAGAAAACTAGTGATCCAATCGCACAATTTCTCGGGAAGCCCATAAGAATGGAACTTCGAAAGAAGCGCTTTGTGCCAGACCCGATTGAAGGCCTTTGCCATGTCCAAACTAACGGTCAATGCCTCCCTTTGGACTCTACTGCCTCTGCCCATCTAAGTAAGGTGGACCAGAAGATCACCAGCTGATCGGCCACGACGGAAACCATATTGGCGGTCACTGATCAGCTGGTGATCCTTGCCATGAGCTGGCAGTTTACAATAGACTCCATTATTTTGGAGAACAAGGAGGTGATGGCGATAGGCCTGCAGTTGGACGGACGGTCGCCTTTTAGAAAAGGCGAAGGACCTACAAGCTTTGGTCCACCCGATCCCTTTAGGGATCCTAACCAAAGCCTGTCAAAGGAAGGAAGCTGTCTTCCGAGAATTCGGGACTACGCCTTGGGAGTAGGAGTACCGGAAAAGACGTGTTAAAACCGGTGCCAACTCCGGAGCACAAGTCTTCAGCACAATGGGAGGGACTCCATCAGGCCCACACAACTTACTGACGTCCAGGGAGAAAGGTGCTTTGTGAAACGAGCGCTGTGTAAACCGCAGATCCGGCATGGAGCACTCATACCGCGGGATGGTCGGCGGTGTATTCCTCCTGTCATCGAGAGTCGAGTTGGACGCAAAGAGAGAGCCTAACAGATCAGCTTTCTCCTTTGCGGCATGGGCCAGTGAGTTGTCCTCTCTGTGCAAACATGGAAGATATGACTGACAGAAGTTCCCTTGCACAGCCTTGGCGAGAGACCAGAATGCACGAGTTGCCGAAGAAAAGCGGTCTAGCTTCTAGCCAATTATGCCAATGTGCTCAGACCTTGCCTTCGCAATGACTCTTTTGAAGGACCTGGAGACGGAATTATACTTCTTTTTAAGAGCGCTGGTGTTTACAACACAAGACGTTAATGCGTCAGCCCATAGCCGGTAGCACTCCTGCTTATAGCGTGATGCTATTTTACAGGAGCGACCAAACCATGGCTGGGATCTGCCTCCGATGGGCACCACAGAGGATGGAATAAAAAGTTTACATCGTAAAGTACCACATCAGCGACCAAATCAGCAGCAACGCTAGGATCGTCCGGCGAGAATCAAACCCACCCCCAAGGGTAGGATGCAAAAAACGACCGCATCCCATCCAAATCGGGCGACCTATAGTGCCGGACTCGGTCGCAGCCTGCAGAATGCAACTGCGACCTATATGTGACTAGCACCACACTTCGGAAAAGACAATGGTCCGACGAGCCTAAAGGGGCGTCGACGGAAACCTGATATCCATCTAGATGAAAGGTCAGCAGAAGGTCCAACAGGGAAGATGTATGATCTTCCACATCCGGAATCCACGTAGGCGCAGTAACTAGTTGGGTCAGACCATATACCAAAGCAGTCACAAAAAGATCTCCCCGCATGATTGGTTAAACGTGATCCTATCATTCAGCGTGGTGGGCGTTAAAATTGCCAAGGATCACGATCTCTGCGGATGGGATCTGTTGTAGCACGGAATCTATAGCCATTTGGACGTGGTCAAGGATTCGGTATGTTTCGGTATTATCCCTATGGGACCTATAAAGGCACCCGTAGACACGGGGATGGTCGCGCTTTCTACGCGCAGCCATAGGATGGACAGGTCCGTACCTTCAAGTAGGCCGAGGCGTCGGAAACAAATGTCCTCTCTGACGTATACGCAAACCCAAGCCCGAGGCACGAATGAATGTTCTAATTTGTACCCCGGGTAGGAGAGATGTGAAGTATCAGCCGGAGAGGACACCTGAGTTTCGGTAAAAAAAAGCAAGGCTGGCTTCGCCGTCTCCAGATGGTAATGGACAGCGTTAAAGTTGGAATGAAGTCCCCTGATGTTGAAAAAATTCACGGATAGCGTGGCAGGAGTCGCCTTGGTGTTGTTGCTCCGTTTGCCCTGAGCAGTTTTTGTCGCGAGCGTAATTGCCCCCCCCCCCCCGTCCGAAACAAAACTAGTGACCGAAACAAACGCTCTTCGCGCTTGTGGTCTACGAGTCACATGTGTGGAAACAAGGTCACGCGCTTTTACGACTTCTATTGCCTTATTATTTAAATTTCTGTGATTACGCGTCACGAAATGTACTAGAATGATTCGGTCACTAGAAATGAATGATTGACACATCTATTATGAATTATAACTTCTTATTTTGCAAATCAGCAAGTCCCCTGGCGAGGATAGAATTACAGCGGCGCTTCTGAAAGCGGGTGGAAAACCGGTACTTGAAGTCCTTCAGAGGCTCTTTAATTCCGTCCTCAATGGTGGCACTACTCCGAAGGCGTAGAGCAGAAGTGCGGTGGTCTTGTTCTTCAAGAAAGGTGACAATGCCCTCTTGAAGAACTACAGACCAATATCCCTTCTGAGCCGCGTCTACGTGCTGTTTTCGAGACTCATTACGAACCGTCTCGCACGCATACTCGACGACTTCCAGCCTCCCGAACAAGTCGGTTTCCGAAAAGGCTTTAGTACCATAGACCACATACATACCCTTCGGCAAATTGTACAGAACTCCGAAGAGTACAATCTGCCACTTTGCCTGGCGTATGTGGACTATGAGAAAGGCTTTGATTCCGTCGAAATTTGGGCGGTGCTATAATCTCTTCCGCGGTGCCAAGTTGACTGTCTGTATATCGAAGTGCTGAAGTGTTTGTACAGTAGGGCTACGATGGCTATCCGAGTACAGAACCAGAGTACGAAACCTATCCAACTCCAGAGAGGTGTAAGACAGGGTGACGTTATTTTCCCGAAACTCTTCACCGCTGCTTTGGAAGACGTTTTCAAGCTACTGGACTGGAAAGGATACGGTATTAACATCAATGGCGAGTACATCAGTCACCTTCGATTTGCCGACGATATAGTCCTTATGGCAGAATCTCTGGAGAACTTGAGCACTATGCTCAATGACCTCAATAGTGCCTCCCAACGGATAGGTCTTAGGATGAACATGGACAAAACAAAGATCATGTTTAATGTCCGTGTCACACCTATGCCGGTCGCTGTTGGGAGCACTAAGCTCGAAGTTGTTGACGAGTACGTTTACCTGGGACAAATAGTCCGACTAGGTAAGTCCAACTTCGACCGAGAGGTCAATCGACGGATTCAACTCATCTGAGCAGCGTTCGGGAAATTACGACAAATCTTCTCGTCAGGTATACCTCAAAACCTGAAAACTAAGCTGTACAACCAGTGCATGTTGCCAGTGATGACCTACAGAACCGAGACGTGGTCCTTCACGTGGCTCAAAGTCGCTCAGCGAGCTATGGTGAGGGCTATGCTCGGAGTGTCTCTGCGTGATAAACTTAGAAATGAGGATATCCGCAGTAGAACCAGAGTGACCGACATAGCCCAACGGATTAGTAAGCTGAAGTGGCAATGGGCCGGCCATAGCTCGAAGAACCGATAACCGATGGGGAAGAAAGGTTCTCGAGTGGAAGTCTCGTACCGGTAGGCGAAGTGTAGGGCGACCCCCCACTAGATGGTGTGACGACCTGGTAAGACATGTAGGAAGTCGATGGATGCAGGTGGCTCAGGACCGTGCTTTGTGGCATACCTTGGGGGAGGCCTATGTTCAGCAGTGGACTTGTGAAGGGCTGTAATGATGATGATGATGATGATTTTGCAAATAAACTATATTATAATTTATAATAAAGTTTAGTTGAAAAAAAAATTAGGACTCGTAACAGGTGGACGAGAATGAAAGACGTGATAAGAGAGTGAGGGGGATGAAGGAGTAATCAAGTAGACGGAACGCGCTTTGGCAGCTCTACATCCCTATAAAAAGTATAATTTTTTATACTAGGTATGTAGGTACTTAGATTTTTTCGTTTAAAACTTCAGCGTGCGCCCCTTTGTAACCTTGCGACCCTAATCACATGCCTAGTTTTTCTTAAGGATAATCCGCCACTGAACATAGAGAAGAGTGTATAATAGATGTCGTGGACGTTTCTTCGTTCTAGCTAAATATATTTACGGTATGACAATTCTTTGGAGCTTTGGGGTGCGAGGCCCTTCAGGCCCCGAAGCCGTAGACAGTCGCTCACACTTTGCACCACCTCTGGGTTCAATTCACTGACACTGCGGACAACATACAACAGATATTGCATCTCTTTGTATTCTATATCGCATTTAACACGAAGAGTGTCCAGAGGAATTGTTCAGATTAATTCCAGCTGCCATATTCCGCCAACGCACTAAACATAAAAATAAAAAATGTCTTACCCCTAGTTGCGTCAACCGATTTGGCTTAATATTCGTTAGATTATTAAATATCAGACATTTATTTTACTAGAAGGCCAACCATCTCAATTAACTGGTTGGTTAAACTATTTGACGACGTTAATACATTATTGCAAATAAAAAATAAATAGAACATGACGGTTGTTTGTCATTTGAGAGAAAAAAAGTTGACGCAAAAAATTAGAATTTTAATTATTTTTTTAAATTAGTAATTAATACGAAATCAAAACATATTTTCTTCATCTCACAATTAGAAAGAAAATGTTTAGATTTTCTAAGGTAATCCGATTATTTAAGTTAAAATTAAACTTAACAAAAAAGGAAAAACCAACGTCAATAAAATATAAAATGAAATCAATTCCACATAATACTTCTGAAGTCGGTGCTTGACTAAGTGTGTTGGAGAATTAAGCTCCGATCATAAATAATCTCGTGAAGCACCAGAGATAGATTCGTGATCATATAGTTTCCGTCGAGGTTAATGAGCTGGTAATTATCAAATCTACCACAAAGATTTAAATATGTAGTTAGATGCGCCCTTACATAGTATGACCACTCCGAAATGTGTCCACTCTCAAATGAGTGAGCTCACTCATTCGCAATCAGTGCTCATGTGTGCGACAGAGAAAGTAGTATACACAATTTCTGTAAGATAATAAGAGATGACACTATTGCATTAGTGTGCGCGTGTCAACGTCTTGTAAACGAACACATCCAACAATAATGCCACAGTTTTCAAGGTGAAGGCGCATCTAACTATTTAAATCTTTGATCTATCAGGGGGATGGACAGAGGAAGTCCAGACTAGTTCTACCTCCCTAATAGCACGTCAAAAAGTATGCACAATAAACCTGTTTTCTAGGACATCACAATAATGTTTGGAAACTGTCGCCTTACAAAAACTAGAAATCTAAAAATTGAATGACGTAGATTGTTTTGGTGAAACTTCATATTAAATTTCTTTGCAATTAGTGTTGAAAAAGTTGTGTTATAAAAATTCTATCTTGCTAGTTTGTTAAATTTTACACGAATATTCGTAACTTTTTGTTAGCTCACAATATTTAATATAGTTATTACCCGCGACTTGGTCCGCGTGGAATTTATTACGGTTGGATTTCATGGGTTTTTCTAACTCATTTTCTAATATAAAAGTAGCCTAAGTTACTCCTTATAACGTCAGCTGTCTGCCAGTGGAAGTCCTGTCAAAACTGGTCCTGCCTTATCGGAAATTAGCCGGAACAAACAGACAGATAAAAAATATTAAAATTGTTTTTTTTGTTATAAGTATCTTATGTACTTGCATATCACTTCAATTTTATTTATTTGTATAGTATTGCAGAGCGTCATTTATGTTCTTCTTTTTATATTACAGAGCTTCATTCATCCATCATCGCGTAGAATATCAACAAGCAATGTTAATATGAGTCAAAGTCTTGTAAAATTAAAAAGGTTGCAGTCTAACTTTCAAGTATGTATTACTTAAGTCTTAACTAATTAATATGTAGATTCTTAGTGCGCTTCTTCCTTAGACGATACCGCTAGCGATATGCCGTCACCTACCGACATTATCTTGGGCTTGAGCCTTTTTCGTAGAATGACTTAAGCGGGCTGATAATGATGAAAATGATAATGGACACTATCTGCGTTCAGCGATATAACGTCTTCGTTCCCATGTGCACCGAAGCTTTAAAAAACACCCGGTCACTCTAGCAATTGTTGGTTGGTAATTGGTTTTGTTTATAAATTATTATTATGTGTATTAATAAACAAAAGCTAGAATAGTCTGTTATTATATGTGCCGTTATTAAAATTTAAGAAAATCAAGGATCGTTTGTTTATTAAATTTTCTTTTTTCAAACAAATGTTTATTTTTTTTTCGGATAAAACAGCCTAGATACCTCCTGACATTGCTTTTTAAGTTTTCGTAGTTTCATCACAATCGGTATACAAATTCCAAAGATCAGCCCGGACAAGCAGACAGGCACAATTTTCCAAAATGGTTATTTGTTTTAGTAGCATGCAATAACCCCCTGAGCTTAAAAGTACGGACAGACCTGCTCATTACTAGCACGAAAGCATGCTCTTATTGAACAAGTACTCATTAGTAGCACGTGTGTCGCAACATTGCTAGTAATGAGCATGCTTATTTTGATGAGCGTGCACAAAAACGTTTGATTTTCGAGCATGTTACCTGAGGCGCGGGTTGATGGGCGTGCCCCTATATGCGTCTGAACTGAACAGAATTGCTTATGAGCATGTTTTATAGAATCGATCTCGATTCGCGACAGTTGCTGCGTCAATTTAAAATAAAAAAAACCATCGATACATCGTGTTGTGGGGAAGATAAAACTTTACTTTTTCTTCTTACACTATTCAAGGTTGCAAGCAATATGATTATTTTATTAAGTTCTGTACGGATAGCAACTGTTACTATATTTTGTACATCTATTTCGGCCGAGAGCCTTGTGCAGAATAGCACGTCTCAGGCTTTAGGCGTGCTTATTGCTGGCAAATGTAAACAGTTACAGAGCACGCTCATTTTAAGCAAGCCTGTGAGTTTTTACTGCCTTCTATTATGGTACGTACGTACCATAATAAAAGGCAGTAAAGCTACGGGTAGATATGCTCATTAGTAGCACGCTAGTGAGCATGCATATGAGTATGCTTAAAATAAGCATACTTTTGAACTGTTTATATACTTATGATAGCCAAAGGCGCGCTAGATTTAAGCATACTCCTGAATGAGTATGCTTTAAGGAAACAATCTAGTACATTTGCTATTTAGTAACCATCATGGACAGCCAAATGGCAATCCGTACGGAACTCAACAATATCGTGTTATTGCTTGCCATTCGATGTACCCAAAACCTATTGTATATACGACAACGAAAAAGAAGAAATAGGACCATTTGGGTGTGTAATTGGCTATCTAGAACAGCAAACCTTGGAGCAAGTGATTCTCTGTTTGCAGAAATGCGAAAAGAAGATTTCGAGAGCTATAAAAATCATTTACGCATCTTACCGCATCAATTTGATACCCTACTCTAAAAAGTCGAAAATTCTATACAAAAACAAGATACACATCTGCGTAATGCTACTCCGGCTAAAATAAAATTAGAAATCACTCTGCGATATCTAGCTGTTGGAGATTCTTTGTACACATTAGAAGCATTGTACAGGGTTTCCAGATCTGCTATCTCAGTTTTTACCTAGTTTGTGCTGCAATATCCATGGCTTTAAAGGATTATAATCAAGGCAAGTAAATGTACAGGTAGCAATGTACAGGGACATTGGACGGAAAGTAGGTTTAGGTTTAAGATATTATTTATTTCTCAAAAGATTACAAATCGCTTACGAGAAATTAAAAATTTACGAACAATAATAAAGGAATCCATTACAAGCATACAGAATATTAACTATAGATGTGGGTAAAACGTAAACAATTAAAAGAACAGTAAACATAGGTTGGAACATCGCGCATAATTTGTAATAACCGAACAATTAATGCAACCGAAGCAGAGCGACAGGTGAGCCGCCGTTTCTTCCTCTCCCATGCATGCCCTGCACAGGGAGCTATCGGTAACACTTATGGTAAACTAATGTTTGTTAAAAGAGCCATGTCCTGTGATAGCACTTGTTACTATCCTGATCTGTTGCTTGTGCAGTCTCATTAGAACCTTGGTTAGACGACTGTTTATTTCAGACAGGGCCTCCCTAGCTTGTCTAGAATCTACTAAATTTTTCCAAAGTTGAGCGTGTAAATTATTGAAGTATCTACGTACTAGTGAACGAACGTAGCCAAAGGGGTTGGTATTATAGGTTCCGGCCCTATAGTTGCCAGAGCCGATCCCCTTCCAGTTCATCTGCTGCATCGTTGCCTCCAGATCCACTGTGTCCCTTGATCCATTGCAGAGTCACATTGTTGTGCTTACATACCTCATTCAATCGTTGATAGCACTCATATATCAGTCCCGAGTTCGCATATTGCAAATCAGAACTTGTAGTACCGCCATACTGTCGGTCAGTATTCTGATGGAGAAGTCTTTCACCTTCGTAGCATCTATTGCTATCGCCGCTTGGATGATACCCATTTAGCCTGGAAGACTGTGTTACGGATACCCAGCGGTGTGCATATGTGGATATTAAGGTCTTCAGAGAAAGCCCCAGACCTCAAACCTTCATTTATCTTAGAACCATCTGTGAAAACTTTGAGCTCTTTTGGTTCCAATCCTTCCAGCTGGTCAGTTTCCTTCAATTGTATCCTGTACATCTTATCGAATACAAATTGTTTTGGGATCCTATCATACTTGGCTTGTAAGGTAGGAATTTTTGAGTAAATTCTATCAATTATACCTGTATGGGGTCTCTACTCTTACTTAAAAAATTTAGGGTCTTGAGTCTAATGGCAGCTAAAGTTGCTTCTTGTTGGTTAGCTCCAGTATAGACTCTAAAGCTGCTGTTGGTGTTGTTCATATGCAGCCTGTGGCAGCCACACAAGCCAATCTCTGGTAACGCTGAAGCTTTCGTATAGTTTTTATTTGGAGGGTTTACCAGGAATACATAATAACCATGCTTCTCGACAGGCAGTTGCAATAAGAAATGCTTATGCACAGCTGTTTGTAACAACAGAAGCGTACCATGACAAGATTATATGATCAATATTTAGATATAAGTAAACGGTACTCACCATGCCGGTACTTAAAGTTGTACGATATACATTTGTATCACCCAAAATTGAATGCAATTCTTCGAACCAACAAAAGGTAGGCTTGTATATTTTAAGTTTTTAAATTCGGTTTTAAACATTTTCAATGTCAAAGCTGGTTCATTCATTACTTTTAATAAATCATCGTAAACGTTGTTACGTGAACGAGGATTCCAAAGACATTCATGGTTTCGGTAGTGAATAATAAAATTTAATGTTTTTACGTTTTCCCCCCGCGCCATTTTTCACAACAAAACTCAGTTTACTCAAGAAATTACTGGAATAAAAACAATGCAAAACATACAAAGCCATCTGAATACTAAAAACACGGGAGGAAGATTAAAAGTAGCGTGCTAGTAAGCAAACACGTTCAGACATGCTCAAAGCACCTCCACCCCGCCTCAAGTAGCAAGCTATTCGTAACTAGCATGCTCATTACTAGAAATGTTTTGATACACTTGCTACTAAGTAGCATTTGCTCATAAAGGTACGGACAGACGTGCTCACGAAAGCATGCTTTTAATGGGCAAGCGCTCATTGGTAGCACGTGTGTACACTCATTGCTACTAATGAGCACACTTATTTTGAGCGTGCTCAAAAATCAACCGAAGTTTGGTTTTCGAGTATGCTACCTGAGGCGCGGGTAGGAGGAGGCGTGCTCCGAGCGTGTATGAACAGGTTTGCTTATGATTATTTTCAATATTATTATTTTATCGAGTTCTGTACGGATAGCAAGATTTCGTGCTACTAATAAGCATGCCTATCCGTAGCTTTATTTCAATATGTCACACTGACACCTGCATTTATTTATATGTATAGACATGCCATATTAATAAATCCTTGGGTGAAAATAAATAAAGTTATTACTATGATTAATTCAATTAATATATATATATATATATATATATATATATATATATATATATATATATATATATATATATATATATATATATATATATATATATATATCATTCATCATCATCATAATTACAGCCCTTGACAAGTCCACTGCTGAACATAGGCCTCCCCCAAGTAACGCCACAAAGCACGGTCCTGAGCCACCTGCATTCATCGACTTCCTGCGTGTCTTACCAGGTCGTCACTCCATCTAGTGGGGGATCGCCCTACAATACGCCTACCGGTACGAGGCTGCCACTCGAGAACCTTTCTTCCCCATCTGTTATCGGTTCTTCGAACTATATGGCCGGCCCATTGCCACTTCAGCTTACTAATCCGTTGGGCTATGTCGGTCACTCTGGTTTTACTGCAGATATCCTCATTTCTGAGTCTATCACGCAGAGAAACTCCGAGCATAGCCCTCTCCATCGCTCGCTGAGCGACCTTGAGCGTACTCATACGGCCAGCAGTAAAGGACCACATCTCAGATCCGTAAGTCATCACTGGCAACACGCACTGGTTGTAAAATCTAGTTTTCAGAGATTGAGGTATACCTGACGAGAAGATGTGTCGTAATTTCCCGAACGCTGCCCAGCCGAGTTGAATCGGTCGATTGACCTCTCGGTCGAAATTGGACTTACCTAGTCGGACTATTTATCCCAGGTAAACCTACTCGTCAACAACTTCGAGCATAGTGCTCCCAACAACTACCGGCATAGGTGTGACATGGACATTAAACATGATCTTTGTTTTATCCATGTTCATCTTAAGACCTATCCGTTGGGATACACCATTGAGGTCATTGAGCATAGTGCTCAAGTTCTCCAGAGATTCTGCCATAAGGACTATATCGTCGGCAAATCGAAGGTGAGTGATGTACTCGCCATTGACGTTAATACTGCATCCTTTCCAGTCCAGTAGCTTGAAAACGTCTTCCAATGCAGCGGTGAAGAGTTTCGGGGAAATAACGTCACCCTGTCTTACACCTCTCTGCATTTAGGTTATATAGGTAGGTTTATATATATATATATATATATATATATATATATATATATATATATATATAGGTATATAAAGATAGGTTTCGAGCTCTGGTTCTGTACTCGGATAGCCATCGTAGCCCTACTGTACAAACATTTCAGCACTTCGATATACCGGCAGTCAACTTGGCGCCGCTGAAGGGACTGTAGCACCGCCCAAATTTCGACGGTATCAAAGGCTTTCTCATAGTACACATACGCCAGGCAAAGTGGCAGATTGTACTCTTGGGTCTTCTGTACAATCTGCCGCAGGGTATGTATGTGGTCTATGGTACTAAAGTCTTTTCGGAAACCGGCTTGTTCGGGAGGCTGGAAGTCGTCGAGTTTGCGTGCGAGACGATTCGTAATAGTCATTAAACTCGAAAACAGCACGTAGACGCGGCTCAGAAGGGAAATCGGTCTGTAGTTCTTCAAGAGAGCGTTGTCACCTTTCTTAAAGAACAAGTTGCTGGAGAGCCATTCTAATCTCGCTCAGACTGACGTCCGGGATATCATCGGAATAGTGTCGGATAAAACTTGCTCTTGGATCGTTACTCACACTTGCGTGTGGCTCCAACGATGATGTGTACAGCTGCCCATAGAACCTCTCAATCTCACTCAAAATCTCAGGTGTCCCGGAAACGATGCTGCCTTCAGCTCAGTCTTCAGCTTTGACAGTTGACTCTTTCTGGCAGACAGATCTCTGGCAAAGACTTTGGAGCCCTGGTTCCGCTCGATCGTTTCTTTAATACGAGCAGTATTAAAGTTGCATAAGTCTCGCCGCATGCATTTGAAGATCTGTCTGTTCAGTTGCCTGTATGCTGTCAAATCTGTTGACGATTGCAGCCTCATCTCCCGTCTAACAGCCATGAGATTAAGAGTGTGATCGGAGAGTTTTTGTGTTCTTCTGTGGCGGGTCTTGCAGAACTTAGCTCCGACCACATGGACGGTTTCCACGAGCTTGTCATTCATATCGTTCACTGCATTGCAATCTTCTAGGCACTGAAAGCGGTTACGTAACTCGAGCTGAAAGGTTTCGGGATTCTGGATTAGAGCACGAGAGGGACGGAGCGTTGACTTCCTTAGACGAGACCTCTACAACTTAACGTTTAGGTTCGGTGTGCCTCTAACCATTCGGTGATCGATGCCAGTTTTCACTTTTGCAATCACTGAGACATCACTAAACAGTTGGCGTCTGGTCGTCATAATGAAGTCAACCTCGTTTTTTGTTGAACCGTCGGGGCTCGACCAGGTCCACTTTCTGTGGGGCCGCTTCTGGAAGAAAGAGTTCATCATAAAAAGTCCCTCTTTATCCATGAAGTCGGCCAGCTGCTGGCCCCTTGGATTCCGTTGCCCTATCCCAAATTTCCCTACCTTCGGCTCACCGTTCTTTCTTGTGCCCAGTTTTGCGTTGAAGTCTCCCATTAACACCGTATAATGAGTTTTGGAGGAATGCATGGCTCTAGAAATGTCCTCGTACATTTCCTCCACCTTCTCATCGGGATGTTCCGACGTTGACGCGTAAACCTGTATGACCTTCAGCGAATACCGTTTGGTGATTCTGAGTATAAGGTACGCAACCCTCGTCGATACACTCCCAATCTTTAAAACGTTGTTAACGAGAGACTTGTGGACGATAAATCCAACACCTCCTTGGAACAGATGGTCGCCCTACCGGTGATAGAACAAGTTGCCGGATTCGAGCATCACCGTGTCTTCCCCTCTTACGGACCTCGGATAATCCTAGTTAAATGTTGCCAGGTCGAGTCGTCGTAGGTGTCAACCGAACCTCCACCGGAGATTACCCCCCTAATAACGCGCCAGGCGATCCACATGGACGATCTTAGGAGTCCCTCTTGCGCCCTTCTGTAACGGCTCCGCAATGTCAAGGGCTGTCCTATCCCATGGTGCACCAACATTGTACAATTTCGGTGCTCCTCTACTACGTGTCTGAGGTCCCCGCACGGCCGCACAACTTGTACATGTACGACACCAATCCTCGACATCGTCACGATAATGGACCCAGTAAAACTGTTCTCGAACCTTCAGTAGAGTTCGTTTAACTCCCAGACGGACTCTTGAACGACCATTATGGCACAGCTGTAGAACATTCGGCACTTTAGCTTTAGGGACAACCATTTGCAAACGACAGCTGTCTCCTCGACCATTGTCCCATTTACGGCACAGGACTCCATCCTGAATCAGCAAGCTGTCCCATTGGGCCCAATAGCTTCTAGTGGTCGAACTCATCGCTGAGACGTTGCTCCTCTTAAGCTTGGTAGCACGGGCCTTCATCCATTCCAGAATCGGCTTGATGTCCGGATCTTCCTGCTGTGCATGTCGTAGGCTGTCCTTCCACTCGTTGCTGAGGTGGTCTGTCCTGAGCATCCTCATGGATACCACTTCCTTACTCTATTGCCTAGTACAATGTTTCCAATCTTCAGGACAAGGTCTTCTCGACAATGCATCTGCGTTGCTATGAGATTTCCCGCTGCGATGTCTGATAGTAAAGTCGTATCCCGGCTGCTGCTGGGCGGTGATATTAGCCGCACTTCCCTTCTGAGATCGTTCACCTTCCCCTTCTAGGGTTCGCTTAGGGCAGCTGGATCGAAGATGGCCCCTTTCTCCACAGCCATAGCACCTAGGGCTATATCCTTTATTGTGGTCGCGAAACGTAACTACTGCAACCTCCCTAGCGCGAGGGGAACGACAATCCTGCCACCGCCAGGCGGTGCCGTTAGCTGCACTACCCTCTCGAGATCGATCAACTTCCCTTTCTACAATTCGCTTAGGGCAGCTGGATCGAAGATGGCCCCTTTTCCCACAGCCATAGCACCTAGGGCTGTACCCTTTGTTGCGGTTGCGAACTGTAGCTGCTGCAACCTCCCTGATGCGATGGGAACGATGATTCTGCCGCACGGTTTCCACCTCCAGTGCATGGGCCAAGGCGTCCTTAAGAGTCTCGTGGTGCCTGAGCCTCACAGCAGCTCTGACTTCCAGTTCGCGGATGCCGTCGATGAATGTCTGCACCAGGTTCCCTTCAATGAGCGCAGGTACAGACCGGTATGCTTTTCGCACCAGCTTCTCCACCTCTAGAGCCCACTGCTGCAGGTTTTCGTTGATGCACTGCACGCGACCTTTAAGCTGCGCACGAAAGACGTGTTCCAGGTGAGTGTCGCCATATCTCGCCTCCAATGCCTCAAGGAGCTGCTTATAGGTCACTTTCTTACCGAGAGCTTCCAACACAGTTAAGGCTTGGTCGAGCAGCCCTAGGGTGAGTGCAGTCATGGCTTGGCTTTTATTCCAGCCGTTCGCCTCCATGACGGCCTCGAACTGGATTTTGTAGGCCGACCAGGAAGAAGTCCCGTCGAACGGCGGCACTTTGAATCCACGTAGCGAAGGTGTTGTAGCTACTACCGGAGCTGTTGTTCCATCCCCAAGTTTGAGGTCGCCCAGCGTTTTCTTCACGTCAGCCATTACTTTGTCAACCCGATTGTTTACTTGGTCGATTCGGGTTTCAGCTTCCGACAGGCGGTTGTCATGTTGAGCAACCTTATCCTTCTATCTATCCTTTAACCTTCACCTCCCGTATCTCTTTTCCGAAGGTAGCGTGAAGGTCCTTCATGAGGAGTATCTGCTCTTCCTTATCGCGTTGGAGCTGCTCTTCCAATCGGCGGGCCTGTTCCTCCTTTCCGCGCTGCAGTTGCTGCAGCATCACCTTCATAGCACCGAAGTCAGGTGCCACAGACGTAGGAGCTGCTGACGGGCCGGCTTCCGGGCCGGCGGCTGGCCCTCAGACATCTGCGGCGTTACACCCCCAAATTGTCTCTGATCCGTCTCTTGCTGACGTTGACTTTGGGTACGGACACCCTCCATTTCGTCCTTAGGTAAAATCGGCATGATTTTATCCCACTTCTGACACCAATTTGATAGGAGCTTAGGGTTCGTGACAGTAAAAATTTCTGATAGAATTATCAAAATCAACACTTTAATTCACTTTACACTAATTAAACTTAAAACACTAATAATTAATCACACTGATTCATTTTATTTCGCTCCGAAGCTTCGCTTGTCTTGCCAAATTCAATACTTCCTCGATCGCATCTTGCAGCGCCTTTAAATACACATTATCACCTAAACATCCAGAATATTCAAGTAAATACGCGCGCCAATCGAAAAGGCGTCGCAAGTTCGAGTGTCAGGCTTCTAGAAGCATAGTTCTTCGTTTCGATACTAGATGACGCTGTCGGTTGAAAGATTAGTGATGTCATTTTCTGGAAAGCTCCCTCGCTCCGTTAGCTGACACAGATGGCGCTAGTGCCGGTTACATGACGTCAACTTAGGCGCGCAACAATACATATATATATATATATATATATATATATATATATATATATATATATATATATATATATATATATATATATATATATATATATATATATATATATATATATATATATTATAACAAGAGCTATCTGCCAGTGAAAGTCCCGTCAAAATTGGTTCAGCCAATTGTGGGATTTGCCGGAATAAACAGACATACGGACAAAAAATTTTTTTTGTTATAAGTACCGTTAATACATTTATATGGTTTTTGTATTAAGCTGTTAGTTTCAACACGAACTATGTATTCCTAATCAAAAGTGGGGGTTACTCAGTAACTTAGCAAGGAGATTCAGGATTCTACTCATTTCTGATTGGTTCTTATGATGTAATTTAATAATAATAATATATTTATTTGCTTAAAACATGGTATGAAAAGATTTTCAAATATTATATAATCGAACAACATGTTTTGCTAGAGTTACATATAGCATGCAAGATTTTTATCGTAAATTAAGACTTGCGATTAATATAGTCCATAATACTATAGAGATTATTCTTAACCAGGTATTCCAGTAATTACGATTTAAATAATCTAGTATTTAACATTTTAATATTATTTGGTAACTTGTTATATAGACGTACACACATAGATAAACAGCTTTTATTATATTTACTTATTCTAGGATTATCACTTAATATGAGTTTGTACGGGTTTCGCCGGATGCAAGGATTTACATCATCCGCCGTATTGAATAAATATTTATGCTTCCATACAAACATACATATTTCATAAATATAAAGACGTGGTAGGGGTAATAAGTCAAGTTTTTTAAACACCTGTTGACATGATTCAGTTGGTTTAAGCCCACATATTGCTCGAATACATTTTTTTTTTGTGCACGAAATGCTCTATTTTGATCCGTGCTATTACCCCAGATTATAAGTCCATAGCGCAGTATTGACTCGACATATGCATGGTAGGACAGAACAGCCGTTTTTATGTTGGTAACGTTTTTTAAATGTTTAAGGACATATGCAAATTTATTTAATCTCGTAGATACATCGTTTACTTGTAATTTCGTGTTAAAATTTTCATCTATATTTATTCCTAGAAATTTTGTATTTGTTACTGCTTTTATTTTTGGTATGTTAAGATTAATATTATATTTTTATTCTTACACTTATTGAACTGTATATATACAGATTTGTCAAGATTTATTTTTAAATTGTTTATGTCAAGCCATTCAATTAATTTATCTATAGTGTTATTTATGTCAGTCTCATGGTAATTAATAGTATTATCTTTTTTATTAGAAGTCACAATTATCGAAATATCATCCGCGAATAATATGCATTTATGATTTGTTATATTAACAATGTCATTTATATATAATAAAAATAAAATTGGACCAAGCACACTTCTTTGTGGAACGCCATACCTATTGAGTCTATATTCAGACGAGTACGGTATAAGATCCTTATTTTCATCTATTTTCATAATTGTAACACATTGCTGTCTGTTACTGAGGTATGAAGATATCCACTGAAGAGTGGGCCCCCTAATCTCAAGCTTTTCGAGTTTTTGTAGTAGGAGGTCGTGTGAAACTAAGTCGAAAGCTTTAGATAGATCAAAGAAAAGCCCTGTAGTTAAGTGATTATTATTTAAATTTGATAGTATTATTTTTAGGAGAGAAAAAACAGCTAACGTAGTAGATTTGTCGTTTTGAAATCCGTATTGTTCGTTAATTATAATATTAAATTTGTTGCAGAATTCGATTATTCTTTTGTACATGCACTTTTCATAAATTTTGGACATACGAGGGCGGCACTGAAAATTTCGGGAATCGAGGAAGTGACACAACGTATTTAAAAATGTATTTATTGCTTTTCGAAGTATTCTCCGCGAAATTTAACACATTTTTCCATACGATGGAACCAATAATTGAAGCAACCATTCCATTCGGAAGTTTGGGTCTCCAAAATGGCCGTTTTGTAGGCGTCCACAGCTCCTTAAGGTGATGAAAATCTCTGTACACACAATTTATTCTTTATTTTAGGGAAAGTATAGAAATCATTAGGGCTTAGGTCGGGGCTGTACGGCGGATGGTCTAATAATTCTATGTTTTCTTGCTCTAAAAACTCTTTTGTTCTGTATGCGGTGTGAGAACTCGCATTTTCGTGATGGAGGATGATGCGGCGGTTGCAGTTCTCTTTACGGAGTTCAGAAACGACCTGTGGCAAACAAATGCTAGCTTACCATTCTGCATTAACCGTTCTTTGTCTCTCAAGAGGAATAGTCGTAACATGGACGGTTTTGGAGACAAACGTGGCCACCATTTTTTTTGCAACACTCCGTGAGCGAACAATTTTTGTTGGCTTTAACTCATTTTCGAACACCCAAACTCGTGACTGGTTTTTTGTTTCGGGTTCGTACGCGTATATCCAGGATTCGTCACCTGATACGATGTTGTATACAGCATTTGAGGATCCTGCGTGGAATCTTTCGAGAGTTCTGACGCACCAAGTAACGTGAGCCGCTTTTTGCTCTTCACAGAGCGAATGCGGTATCCATCGGGAAAACAACTTTTTTACGCCTAATTGTTCATGCAAGATTATTTGTATTTGACTCATGCCAATGTGTAAAGTTGCCTAAATTTCGCGGTATGTCACATGTCGATCTTCCTCAATCAGCTTACGCACAGCACGACTAAATCTAGTCCAGTTTAACCCCCAGAAGACACAAGTTTGCGCGTTAACCGCTAAAAAGAACCCCTTTGTCGTATCCCCACAGTTTCAAGGCACTCCCCTTGTTGCCTCAGCCAGTATCGGAATCCTCGGCGTCGACATATCGAGTGACGTGCAGTTTCGTGGTCACTTGGAAGGGAAGGCCAAATTGGCCTCTAAAAAGCTTGGCGTGCTTAGCAGAGCGGGACAGTATTTCATGCCGGCACACCGCCTGCAACTTTACAAGGCGCAGGTTCGGCCGCACATGGAATACTGTTCCCATCTCTGGGCTGGGGCTCCCCAGTACCAGCTCCTTCCACTTGACCGCATCCAGCGCAGAGCGGCTCGAATCGTCGACGACCGAGTGCTTTCCGATCGACTCGACTCACTGGCGCTGCGAAGAGATGTTGCATCTCTTTGCGTATTTTATCGCATCTATCACGGGGAGTGCTCTGAGGAATTGTTCGGATTAATCCCAGCCGCCAAATTTCGTGAACGCACTACACGGCAAACGTCCCGATACCATCCACACCATCTGGGTGCTTGGCGGTCCACCACTGTATGTTTCACAAGGAGTTTTCTTCCACGTACAACCTCTCTGTGGAATAGTTTACCACCGGCGATTTTTCCGGACCGATACGACCTGGGGACCTTCAAGAAAAGAGCTTACTCCTTTCTAAAGGGCCGGCAACGCACCCGCAATTCTCCTGGTGTTGCGGTTGATCATGGGCGGCGGTAGTCACTTAACATCAGGTGAGCCGCATGCTCGTTTGCCCCCTCTTCTATAAAAAAAAAAAGCATCAACGTTTTCTTGGGTGACTGCAGTTTTTGGACGACCTTGACGGGGATCATCACTGAGTTTGACACGTCCACGTTGAAATTCAGCAAACCAGCGATAAATTGTGGTTTTAGATGGGGCTTCATCACCAAATGCAGAAATTTTGGATTTTTAAAACCAAGGAGTTTTCAATTAAAAAGATTTTAATATGACAGGAACAGTGGAAATATTCCATTCCCGATACTTTTAGTGCAGCCTATGTAATAGGTATCAATGTTATTGGGCGATAATTATTGCCGATATGTTTCTCTCCTTTTTTGTATAGTGATTTAATAATGGATATCTTTAATGGATCTGGAAAAGTTTCACACGAAAAGGATAGGTTTATTAAATGGGTCAAGATTCCTATTATTTCGTCTATACAATGTTTTATAATTTTTGTACTTATGTCGTCATAGCCTGCAGAACTAGTATTTTTAATGACATTATCTTTCTTCTAACTTATATATATTATGTTTTTTGTATTATATTTGTAAAATGTAAACTATAAAAATGTTAATAATAATTAACATTATTTTGACGTTACAGACACGACAAGTTTATTTTTTGACGTTTGACGACAAGTTTATTAAATGAACTATCCTCAAAACCATTTTTACGTGGTAGAACCACGATGTAGCTGTACTAACTATTGAAAGAATGGGTCGGCTCGATTGGGGGTGGGATTACGCTCTCATAGCATCCCAGGGTGAAACAACAGCATAATGTTGCCGTATCATATGGTGAGTGTAAAGAACCAGACATCTTTATTACTGGAAACGAGGCATTCCATCATTTCTCAGGGGTGACTACGCATCTGCATTTTAATTCTTATTCGATGATCATCATTAAGTTAATTTTGCGCTCGTTTGTCACCCTTCCTGCTATAAAAGATAATGACAGAGATTGGACAATGCGCATGGTATCTAGTCCTTTAAAGGCTAAATCTGTCATACTCAAGTAAAAGTGCCTATCGTTATTCTTCGAAAAAGAAAATCCTATATTGTTATAAATACTCAATTAATTTGTTGCTTACTTAAACTTGAACGTTGCAGTGTGAAAACGGAAAACCAGTATGGCTTAAAGGAGGACTGTTTGATAGGTTACTGTATAGTACTACAATTGTCTTATGTTTTGTTGGTGTTGGCATGAACCTCGCCTTCATTTACGATCAAGCTAAACCACCTTCTTGGAAGATTCGTATCTGCTAACAAGAATACCTTTGTTATCCTGGATGTTAGTTTTTGAAAAGTACTGTATACCTTTATTTTAATAACATAAATAAAATTTTAACTATATAACGTTTTTTTAAGCTATTATTAGCAAATGAAAACTAAAACACATTAGTAGCGCACTGTTCACTGTGCACAACACCAATTCTACTCGAAGGTCTAAGCGTCGTACACTTCTACCATTTAGAAAAATATAATCGAGAGACGATTTGGTGAAGTATGGAGTACACGCAGTCATAATTGAACCTCATAGTGTATATACGCATATATACATAACACACACCCGCAACGAGACTAAATGCCGATATCAAAATATACGGAAAACAGAAAACATGCGTCCGCTGCGTTACTTCGCCCCACCACGGATCTCTGACTATAGTATTTACCTAGTTATTAATAAACGTGGACGCCTTTGCCTGTGATTTAGGCGGTACCGTCTTTACCATAAGAGCACATGGGACCCGTGCCCAGGTCATCGTCACGGGTGCCCCCGTGATGAAAGGCATCGGCCTTATTCGCTTACAATATACAATATTTTTATATGTTAGGAAAAAACAACCCGACAAAGAATTATAGAGTAAATGATGGCGTTGTTAGGGACTTTCTGGCAACCCTCAACAGTGACAAGCCACACATTGCCGAGTTAGCCAGAAAAAGTAGAATTGACAGATTTCCTAAGTAAAAATATGTAGTTCCGCGTTTCACCGCCATCTAAACGTTTTCTCGGGCTGTACCACTGACTTAGAGGTATAAGAACTGGGCATACCTACATAATTAGCGGGACTACCTACAAAAATCTGGCGCATAAAATGGCCGCCTTTTATAGGGTTGTAACTCAGCAATATGCGCATCTGATATCGATATTTTAACTAATATAAATTTTTTCTTATTTTATATAATTGGATTTTTTTTGCTTAATTTACTTTATTCCGTAGGTATTTACATAGATACAGGGCTGAATTTTCAATCGTCAGATATTTTATCTGGCGAATAAATGTGACTGGCAGATTTATGGCTTTTGTGTAGATAGAAGTTAAATCCTTCTTTTGTGTTTAAAGAATTACTGGGATGGAGATCCCCGACCTCATATAATAGTATTTTATATAAATTAATAATGAATAGTTAAGTAAAAATGAAATAAATTGTTTTAAAAATCAATACTTATTTATTATTAATTGTTCTGCACATAATTCATCACAAATAGTAAGTAATACAAGCAAGTTATATAACATATTTTATTTATTCATTCATATTTTAAATGAAAAATATCATTATTTTGCACAAATTTTGAAAATGAATATCATATCCTGGATATCATATTTCATCCATCGTTCCATGATCATGTCAGATTTTTATATAAACTATTATTATTAATTCATTCCTGAACAAATTTTTTAAATATAATTTCTATAAGATACTCGTAGTTTGTCACTGCTTCTTCTTGCATGGTATCTGAACCATTTTCTGCCACAAATCCCGCAAAACATTCTAATATAGCAATTGATAAGGTTTTTTTAATAATTTAAATAACGACTAATAGAGATATACCTGAAAGATAAAGTTTTTGTTTTTTCACCCCCAACTAGTAGCAACAAACATACATATACTTACTGGGATTTTTAATAATTACAAAACTTGTTGGCGGTCATTTTATTGGCTAAATAAATTACTAAATTATACATCTTACATGAAGTAATAATTAAAAAATACATCCCTACCATTACACTTGAAATAAGTTGTAAGATACTTATTTGCTTAGATTATGCTTAAAAAGTTTTACAATTTTATGAGTGAATAGTGACACAATCTAACTACTTCATTCATTGAATTACTGTCAAACTATAACAGCCCTATTAATAAACACAGACTTGAGCAAGATTAACTTTACTGCTAGTTTAAAGCTTAAAATATCTAATTTCAGTATTAATAAACATAGAGTAAGGAGGGAGTAAATTAATCCGAATCTACTCTCGGAATAAAAGTTAATCCTTGGCGGTACCAAGTTTAACGACCGAGTAAGCATAGACTCATCATCATCATCATCATTACAGCCCTTCACAAGTCCACTGCTGAACATAGGCCTTCCCCAAGTAATACCACAAAGCACGGTCCTGAGCCACCTGCATCCATCGACTTCCTGCATATCTTACCAGGACGCCACTCCATCTAGTGGGGGGTCGCCCTACACTACGCCTACCGGTACGAGGCTGCCACTCGAGAACCTTTCTTCCCCATCGGTTATCGGTTCTTCGAGCTATATGGCCGGCCCATTGCCACTTCAGCTTACTAATCCGTTGGGCTATGTCGGTCACTCTGGTTTTACTGCGGATATCCTCATTTCTGAGTCTATCACGCAGAGAAACTCCGAGCATAGCCCTCTCCATAGCTCGCTGAGCGACCTTGAGCGTCCTCATACGGCCAGCAGTGAAGGACCACGTCTCAGATCCGTAAGTCATCACTGGCAACACGCACTGGTTGTACAATCTAGTTTTTAGAGATTGAGGTATACCTGACGAGAAGATATGTCGTAATTTCCCGAACGCTGCCCAGCCGAGTTGAATCCATCGATTCAACTCGGCTGGGCAGCGAGTTTTTTTAGCTGTTATTTTTTTTATTTTTTTTAGCTTTTTTTTATTTTTTTAGCTTTCTCTTGTGCTCAGTTTTTCAACGCAAAACTAGGCACAGAGAAAGCGGTGAGCTGAAGTTAGGGAAATTTGGAATAGGGCAACGGAACCGAAGGGGCCAGCAGCTGGCCGACTTTATGGAGAAAGAGGGACTCTTTATGATGAACTCTTTCTTCCAGAAGCGGCCCCACAGGAAGTGGACCTGGTCGAGCCCCGACGGTTCGACAAAAAATGAGATTGACTTCATTATGACGACCAGACGCCAACTGTTCAGTGATGTCTCAGTAATCGCAAGGGTGAAAACTGGCAGCGATCACCGAATGGTTAGAGGCACACTGAACCTAAACGTTAAGTTGGAGAGGTCTCGTCTAATGAAGTCAACGCTCCGTCCCCCTCGTGCTCTAATCCAGAATCCCGAAAACTTTCAGCTCGAGTTACACAACCGCTTTCAGTGCCTACAAGATTGCAATGCAGTGGACGTTATGAATGACAAGCTCGTGGAAACTGTCCATGCGGTCGGAGCTAAGTTCTGCAAGACCCGCCGCAGAAGAACACAAAAAATCTCCGATCACACTCTTAATCTCATGGCTGTTAGACGGGAGATGAGGCTGCAATCGTCAACAGATTTGACAGCATACAGGCAACTGAACAGACAGATCTCCAAATGCATGCGGCGAGACTTACGCAAATTTAATACTGCTCGTATTAAAGAAGCGATCGAGCGGAACCAGGGCTCCAAAGTCTTTGCCAGAGATCTGTCTGCCCGTAAGAGCCAACTGTCAAAGCTGAAGACTGAGTGTGGCAGCATCGTTTCCGGGACACCTGAGATTTTGAGTGAGATTGAGAGGTTCTATGGGCAGCTGTACACATCATCGTTGGAGCCACACGCAGGTGTGAGTAACGATCCAAGAGCAAGTCTTATCCGACACTATTCCGATGATATCCCGGACGTCAGTCTAAGCGAGATTAGAATGGCTCTCCAGCACCTTAAAAACGGCAGGGCTGGGGCCCTGCCGTTTTTAAGTGAGGATGGAATTACAGCGGAGCTTCTGAAAGCGGGTGGAACACCGGTACTTGAAGTCCTTCAGAAGCTCTTCAATTCCGTCATCCACGGTGGCACTACTCCAGAGGCGTGGAGCAGAAGTGCGGTGGTCTTGTTCTTTAAGAAAGGCGACAACGCTCTCTTGAAGAACTACAAACCGATTTCCCTTCTGAGCCGCATCTACGTGCTGTTTTCGAGTCATTACGAATCGTCTCGCACGCAGACTCGACGACGACCAGCCTCCCGAACAAGCCGGTTTCCGAAAAGGTTTCAGTACCATAGACCACATACATACCCTGCGGCAGATTGTACAGAAGACTGAAGAGTACAATTTGCCACTTTGCCTGGCGTATGTGGACTATGAGAAAGCCTTTGATTCCGTCGAAATTTGGACGGTGCTGCAGTCCCTTCAGCGGTGCCAAGTTGACTGTCGGTATATCGAAGTGCTGAAGTGTTTGTACAGTAGGGCTATGATGGCTTTCCGAGTACAGAACCAGAGCTCGAAACCTATCCAACTGCAGAGAGGTGTAAGACAGGGTGACGTTATATCCCCGAAACTCTTCACCGCTGCTTTGGAAGACGTATTCAAGCTACTGGACTGGAAAGGATACGGTATTAACATCAGTGGCGAGTACATCACTCACCTTCGATTTGCCCCGATTTTGTCCTTATGGCAGAATCGCTGGAGGACTTAAGCACTATGCTCAATGACCTCAATAGTGCCTCCCAACGCATAGGTCTTAAGATGAACATGGACAAAACAAAGATCATGTTTAATGTCCATGTCACACCTATGCCGGTAGTTGTTGGGAGCACTATGCTCGAAGTTGTTGACGAGTACGTTTACCTGGGACAAATAGTCCGACTAGGTAAGTCCAACTTCGACCGAGAGGTCAATCGACGGATTCAACTCGGCTGGGTAGCATAGACTAGTCGCGTATTTTGACATTTTGTAAAACTTTACGTTTACGCGCGTTGTTACCCCTGTTAAATTCATAAGTTGTAAGCACTAGTAACAAAAACAGCATAATGAATTAAAATGCCAAGAAGTGATGGGGAGCAGATCAAAGTGATTGCAGGTTTTTATTCATTATGTGGATTTAGACAAGTGATTGGGGCTATTGATTGCTACATATTCTAATCCCGAAAGTCGCTGGAAACATCGGACAATACTACATAAACAGGGAAGGATACAGTTAAATAAATGTACAAGTAAGTTTTATAGCACCTAGCTAGCCCATCTCTGCCGTATAGGTACTTAGTTATTTTCTCAGATTCAATACAATCACCTTAATCTATTACTTTATATTAAAGATGTTATGAGTGCTTTGTTCCAGGTTGTTTGAAACTCAGACGAAGTAAAAACTGAGTTTTTATTTCGTCTTAGGTGTCAAATGCAAATTTAGAGTTCATGGATACAGTGGCACATTGGCAAGGCAGCACACATGACTCAAGAATATTTAATTATCGTCGCATTAAAACAAATGTTTGCGCAGGCAGAATTTAAAGGCAGACTACTCCGAGATTCTGGTTATGCTTGTACTTCTTATTTATACACTCCTATCCTGCGTCCTAATAAACAAAATGAAGAATGTACAACCGGTCGCACATCTGGTGGCCCCGTTACACTGTAGAACAATGGTTTGGAGGGAAGCAAAGGTTTCGGTGTTTACTGCGAGGACTAAATACTAAATAAGAGCATACAAAACAATATATACGTTGCAATGCAAAAGCAAGACCTGCTTGAGGATGTAGTATAAGGAGATGATGAAAATATATCAGTCACACAATTAGTAAATAACTCCGTTCGTTAGAGGAAATTCTGTTCGGGCAGCACTATTAACGATTTTTTAAATAAATATACAATAATTACATGTACAAAAGATTTTATTTATCCCCAAAACACAAAACAAATATTATTTAATTAATTTTGCCCTTCACGCTCTTTTCTTAATTCTAAAATTACGTTACAAATAATATTAAAAATTATTATATTTAGAACTTAGTTTTTCCACCGATTCCAAATACAACACGAGGAGCAAGGAACAACCCGTAACATTTATCTCTTGTCAAACTCAAAATATTGCCTGTCACTGTCATTAATGCCATCATCAAGCATTGAATTCATTCACTAATCATTCACTGACTCACTCTTTTTTACTTTTAAAATAAGTGGGTTGCCATAGCGCAAGCCTTAATCCCGGCGTAAGGAATGTATAGTTAGTCCGAGGTTACTCCATGCTTATAACATTGTAATAACGAAGTAAATAGTCAGTTACTCTGAGATTAGCTAGTCCAAGTGTAACTTCGAATTAAGCTTGGAATAAGCAACTTTTATTAAAAGTAAAAGTAAAGTAAAATATACTTTATTGTACACCAAAGAACATATTACATTATTTATATATTTAAAGGGACATTGGTACAACAGGCGGCCTTATCGCTAAAACAGCGATCTCTTCCAGGCAACCTTAGGGCAGAGGATACTATTTTAAAGATAGCGGAAGGGGTGTACAGAATATGATAAAGAAAGATAAATAGAAGAACATAAATGATTAAAGAAAAAAAAAATGAATGACGACAGGTAGTAACTTAAGAGGAAAGGTAATAAAGTTTTAATTTATTTTTAAATATAGGAAGAGATTTAGATTTTTTAATATGTAAGGGGAGAGAATTCCATAGTCGTATAGCGGTAACCGTAAAAGAATTAGAATAGAAGGAAGAGGAATGTCTAGGGGTACTTAGAAGGAGATTATTTTGAGATCGTAAACTACTTAAATATATAAATCGGTCTTCCAAATAAGAAAGAGTGGTCGGATTGAACAGAATGCAGTAAAGAAGATGAAGAATGTGAGTATTCCTGCGAAGACGAATCGGGAGCCATTTGAGCTTATGGCGGAATTCGGATATGTGGTCATACTTTCGTAACCCAAATATAAACCTTATGCAGTAATTTTGAAGCCGCTCAAGTTTATTAAGTTGCTCGTGTGTTAGGTCAAGATAACAAGTGTCCGCGTAGTCAAGGATCGGTAAAAGAAGAGACTGAGCCGCCGCCCGAAGAGATTTTTATTAATAATGAAATTACGCTTCACAAAATTATTTTAATTTAAAAGTCAATTGCCGTACGTTAGTTTTGCAAAAACTCAGAAATGCCTCTCAATTAAAAGTTACAATAAAATCAATTTTAGGTGGTTAGGGTCCTCTAGAAACATAATAAAATATACATAGAAGAAAAACATACTATAAGATAAGATAAGGCACTGCACTACACAACAAAAAAACTTTTAACATTCAACACTTTGACAGCAGATCTAACACAAAACTCGGCGCTTAACATGGCGACGCAGTCACGCATGGATGAGCTATTGATATCACACGAGTGTTGTCAAAATAAGAAATCGACAAACTGTCGTTGTCTCTCTTTTCTAATGAAGCTACTGCTTTGTTAAAAAGAAACAAAAGTATTTTTGACAAGTGCGTGTCGATGTTATAGATATTTGTATATCCATTATTTCTATAGTAGAATATGCCGCCTCGATAGGTATTATATCTCTATGGGCTGTACAGTCGCCTTACTTATAGCCTGTATTTTTTTTTAATTTTCGGCAATCTATGTATAAATAATCTATGAGATAAAAATATCAATTCGTACTGTTTAATAAAAATAACACTTCAAAAGATTTAATGGTAGACGATTTATTTAATATGATAATTTTCAATCACTAATATAAGATTTTAGGGCAAATAATTGTTATCATCCTTATTTTAGGACAGTGAAGTTTAATGTAATAAATAAAAAGAATACCATAAATTGATAATTTATAGCATATTTTCTTTTTTGAAAGAAAGTTTAGGTAAGAAACATTAAAGTTTACATTTTCCTAAGAAATTATCATTTCCGCTATGAAATATGTCAAATATTTTAACTCATTTTATCTCTGGTGGCCGAAAAGGTCGTGGATACCCTAATTAATGACATATTACTTGATTTTAACCAATTAGCTATAATGAATTTAAGATCATAGCAGAAAAATGTTTTTGTCATTCACTTTTTTTTACTTTCCAAATGGGCCCCAAATTCTTGTTTGTCCAAGGGCTCTGGTATGGCCTAAGACAGCATTGGATTTAGGTTTGGGTAACAAATGTCAGTATATCGATATTTCCTCACAAACATATCGATATAATTATATCGTCGATATTTTTAGATATCATATCGATATGCGATAATTATTTTGAAGGATTAAATTCGATATATTTTAAAATGTTGTATTAATCGATAAAACATTAAGTAGCAAAACTAGCTATAAAGCATTGCATGTGCGGTTGTCGCTTTTTTGTTTGTCGTCCAACCGTCCAGTAATATACCATTTTGTCATCTACTACATCATGCAAAACATGACGATATGTCGATATTTATCACGCGATATATTTCGATACTGTTTAAAAATATCGATACAATATACACCTATATTTTTTTCACTTGCCCATCCCTACCGCGATTCTGTCGAAAAGTTGAAAGTACACACAGTAGCAGCGGACTCTTTTCCTTTGCAGTTTGCATTCGAGTTCGAGCGTCTCGCTTTAGTCTCGTCTCGCCCCCGCCACGGGATCCCATGTTAGCGCAACATGCTACCCGCTAGCTAGCAGACTCGACGACTTCCAGCCTCCCGAACAAGCCGGTTTCCGAAAAGGCTTCAGTACCATAGACCACATACATACCCTGCGGCAGATTGTACAGAAGACTGAAGAGTACAATTTGCCACTTTGCCTGGCGTATGTGGACTATGAGAAAGCCTTTGATTCCGTCGAAATTTGGGCGGTGCTGCAGTCCCTTCAGCGGTGCCAAGTTGACTGTCGGTATATCGAAGTGCTGAAGTGTTTGTACAGTAGGGCTACGATGGCTATCCGAGTACAGAACCAGAGCTCGAAACCTATCCAACTGCAGAGAGGTGTAAGACAGGGTGACGTTATATCCCCGAAACTCTTCACCGCTGCTTTGGAAGACGTTTTCAAGCTACTGGACTGGAAAGGATACGGTATTAACATCAGTGGCGAGTACATCACTCACCTTCGATTTGCCGACGATATAGTCCTTATGGCAGAATCGCTGGAGGACTTAAGCACTATGCTCAATGACCTCAATAGTGCCTCCCAACGGATAGGTCTTAAGATGAGCATGGACAAAACAAAGATCATGTTTAATGTCCATGTCACACCTATGCCGGTAGTTGTTGGGAGCACTATGCTCGAAGTTGTTGACGAGTACGTTTACCTGGGACAAATAGTCCGACTAGGTAAGTCCAACTTCGACCGAGAGGTCAATCGACGGATTCAACTCGGCTGGGCAGCGTTCGGGAAATTACGACATATCTACTTGTCAGGTATACCTCAATCTCTAAAAACTAGATTGTACAACCAGTGCGTGTTGCCAGTGATGACTTACGGATCTGAGACGTGGTCCTTCACTGCTGGCCGTATGAGGACGCTCAAGGTCGCTCAGCGAGCTATGGAGAGGGCTATGCTCGGAGTTTCTCTGCGTGATAGACTCAGAAATGAGGATATCCGCAGTAAAACCAGAGTGACCGACATAGCCCAACGGATTAGTAAGCTGAAGTGGCAATGGGCCGGCCATATAGCTCGAAGAACCGATAACCGATGGGGAAGAAAGGTTCTCGAGTGGCAGCCTCGTACCGGTAGGCGTAGTGTAGGGCGACCCCCCACTAGATGGAGTGACGACCTGGTAAGATATGCAGGAAGTCGATGGATGCAGGTGGCTCAGGACCGCGCTTTGTGGCATTACTTGGGGGAGGCCTATGTTCAGCAGTGGACTTGTGAAGGGCTGTAATGATGATGATGATGATATTTATTAATCGGTGACTGTTACTGTTTGACCGTGCATATATATAACATAATGGACTATACATCAATTTAATGTTGACGAGCATCTCCGTCGTTAGAATTTACTTGCCATATTCCATATTAGGCACATACATATTTTATTAAGTATTGAAGAGACTCAAAACAATACCTATTATATTATATCCAAAAATAATAAGTGAAACACAAATAAATCATGGAAGTGCTACTTCAAAGGAATTAAGGGCGCAACATGGCACAATATTTCAGACTCACATATTGAAACTCGATAAAGAAAATCGCTGATTAGTTAACCGTTGCATGCAAATATGCATAACAAGAGTTGACCTTAATTCCTATTTGTTTTTATTTTAAATTAAAATACAATTTTTGGGAATAGAAGCCATTGTGCTCGCTTGTCGCCAGGGATGTTTTTTTTTAATTATAATAATCAATTTAATACTTAACTGTTATTAATATTTTTATTATATTTTACTATTTAGATGAATTTCTTTTGAATTTTACGTCGTCATAGTTTGCCTTGCGTCTTGGTGGGGGAGCACCATAGAATACTATAATACACAAAAGAATGGCTGTCAACTTTATTTTGTACGAAGATCGGCATCGCCGGGAGCACACATACAAGCAATTACGTCGTTTATCAGTTATCACTACTACAAACCCGATTCGCTGTGGTGACAGACTGATTTGACACAAATATTTCTCTGTTTTTGTTTCTAATACTCACAAAATATAGTTTCAACTTGCTGGTTGTGGGATACGTCTTCTTTATTAAAATTTCATTTTCCGCTGTTCTTTCGACACGTCATTATCGCACAATTTGCCATTTTTTAAAATAATTTGCATGCAACGACGCTTGACACGAAAATTGGAAACGCTTGATTGCGTTGACATTTATAGGTGTGAATTGACATGTTAGTGACGTTTTAGTGGCTACACGGGCTGCACCCACTCCACCGTTCTATTATATTATTATATGGGAAGCACAATGCATGAGATCGATGAGTGTTTGCTATGAAGCTCACGTACTTTTGCCAATTACTCGGCGTCTTTTGTTGTGCTACCCACGAATTCAGCATTGCCACGACCTACGAAAGCCACTTCCTCTTATTTACGCTGACAATTACATATTTCTAAATTATACGCACACCAAAATTTACAGTTAAAACTTGCCTTGAAATATCATAAGAACTAAACTTGGATCATAAACCAGTCCTGATGCAGCTGACGCAGGCCGTAGGTGAGATTCTCCAGACGAAAAACCAATGTGGACTGGTGTATGCTAGAGGTCGAACCAAGTGTAAGAGCTCCTAGCACTTAAGTAGACACGATTCCCGATAAAATAGACTCGACAGAGGAAGCCAATAAGATGTTAGCACCCTATCGGCCCACTCATAAAGTTCACTCCAGTTTAGAAACTAGTATTTGCTAGGTACTGAAAATGATTATTTGTACCATAAAATGTAGCTAAATACCTACACTAATTTTGACCAGGAACAGAATCTTCCGCTAGATCGCGCTCGTAGTAGTATCCACTAAAATGCTTTCTCCTTTTATTTTATTTTTCATTCATCATATTATGGGGTTTTTAGTATTTGCCATAATCGCCATTCTAGGTAGGAGGGTTGGCTACCGCAGTTTTTTATTATATTCAGTAGTTATTAAGTACATATTGCTGCCCATCTCCAGATTTTGAGCTCTGCATTCATCGACTTCCTGCATATCCTCTACCAGGTCGTGACTTCATCTAATGGCCTACACTTCGCTTATCGATACGAGCCTGCCACTCGAGAAACTTTTTTCGCCATCGATTATCAGTTAAATCTATAGGGCCAGCTCATTACCACTTCACCGTACTGATCCATCTTAATGGATAGTAATTATGAAATAACACAAATTCTAGATACGATTTGATATACAAGGGCAAGTGAGTGGTATTAAGTACCCATGCCTATTTTTAATACATATAATTTGAATTATAAGATTTATAAGTATTTATTTGAATACTACACATACTAAAATAATAGATTTAAGTAAAAAATAAAGGTATTAATTTTAGATAAATAATTTTATTTAATTTTAACAAAATAATCTAAGTTCTTTGAACATGTATGTGAAATTTGCATGATGGCATTGATTGAACCTCTGCTGTAACCACACTGTTGATGCATAAATTTGCTAGGCCTCCTCTTATAAGTCCACATGTATATGCAACATACTGAAAGTAAAATAAAATTTTCATTTATAATGTATGCAGTTGTTTTTATTAAATGTTTATAGATCAGTCATTTTAAAAGGTTGCGCATTTGATAATATGTAAATGTATAAACTAAAATACATAGTTTTGCTACTATTTAAATTTTTAGAATGTAACATAACCTGTCTTATTACAAATAGTGGATTATAATTCGTCTCAAGTTTAAACTAAAATACATACATAAACACCCTCGCCTGTCACCCAGACGGATAGGCAGAGTCTATGGACTTTCATTTGGCACAATCCTCACACACCTCTCTAGCATCCTTTACATCCGTGGATAGGTAGATTACACATCCATGCTCGTTGATTAAAGGTACTCTTAATTTCGCCCGTTTTAAATATTTCGCCTATTTGGTCAATATACTTCCGTCTAGGGCGCGCCTAGCCGACTTTACCCGTTCCGTTGAACTAAAATCTGTTTCAATAAAGAAGCCCCGTGGAAAATATGTAAAAATGTCTAATTTCGTAATAAACACACACATATTGCACTTTAGTCGACTATGGTAACCGGAGGGCAGAGGTTGCTAGGGATCTGCGGTGGAGGTTCGGTTGCCACCTAAGACGATTCAACCTGGCAACATATAACGCACGCACCCCGAAAACTGACAAGTAGATCCTGGAGCTGGAAAAAGAGATAGACAAGTAGCCCTAGGGTATTATAGGATTATCTGAGGTCCGAAGAGAGGGGGAGGACACAGTAATCCTCGAATCCGGCAACTTGTTCTATCACCAATAGGGCGAACATCTGTCCCAGGGAAGTGTCGGATTTTTCTTCCACAAGTCTCTTGTAACGTTGTAAAGATTGGGAGTGTGTCGACGAGTTGCGTACCTTATATCAGGCCTCTAATACTCTTGCTACCTACGTGAAATAAATACCTACAATCACGAGGCGCCCCGGACATACGCAGTCGGGGCTAGCGCGTTTTTGGCAATTGAATGTTAAAGTTTTTTAACGCTGTTTACGTAAATAGTCCTTTTGTAAATACTTGTTGAAATAGTTTTCGTTTAATGCTTAGTATATTTAATAGTAGGATAAAGCAGTTGAAAAAGTTTTAAGAGTCCTCTTACAATTCGGCGTTACGCGAATATAGGTATTTTAAGCTCCAAGCGGGCGACGACCGACGCCTGTAATATCTATATTCACTCACTCGCACTATGATACTAAGAGTATAGCGATTGAACGATCTTGATCTTCAATTATACAAGTTTTCTTACGATGACGTTCAATGTATGGAAAATTTGTCATTTTTATGTTATCTAATTAATTTATTATATAATCTATTTGATATATTTTTCATTAGTTATGAACATAATTCGAAGTCTTACGTTGTACTTGTAATAAAGGGCTTTTTTTACATGGGGAAATACCTACGCATACCCGTCTCGCGGGGGCAAGGACTCGAAGCCAAGCTTATTAATCATCTATTAGCCTGCTTTCTAATAAAGACAGTCTCGAAATATGGTCGTTCATCACCCTTGCGGTGATCAGCGATTCGTTGCGTGCTTGTAGGGTAGGCGGACGTTTCGCGGCGGTTTGCTGTTTATTATTTTTACAACAAACGGCTGCGTACGTCAGGTGATGATTGGTCGCAGGTTTTATCGCAAGACTCGGTCGCTCACTACTTTAGTGGGGAGCGGTCGCGTCAGCGGGTTGTATAAATATTAGCTCTTTTGACTCGCCGCTCACTTAGCGGCAGCCACCGTAGAGTCTACATCACCTGAGGATGCCTCGTGTAGAGGCGAAACACGTGTCATATTATCGACAATAGTGTGTCTATCCTAGTGTAGTGGTGACACGATTGGTGTACGCAATTAAGGGGGGGGGGGCGAGGGGTGCTCTTCAAACTAGGTAAAACGCATAATTTTATTTTATTTAGCAGATATATATTCTTACCAACTTTCATATAATGGATTTCCGCAAAGTACCGACATGTGAAAACGGGGCACTTGGGAGGCTCGAAGTCGTTGAGTCTGCGCGAAACGATTCGTAATGACTCGCAAAAACAGCTCTCAGACGCAGCCTAGTTGAGAAATCGGTCGATAGTTCTTCAACAGAGCGTTGTCACTTTTCTTGAAAAACAAGACCACCGTAGTTCTGCTACATGCCTCCGGAGTAGTGCCACCAAGGAGGACGGAGTTAAAGAACTTTCTAAGACTTCAATTACTAATTTTCCACCAGAAGCTCTGCTGTAAAACCATACTCGCCTGGGGCCTTGCTATTTTTAAGGTGCTGGCGAGCCATTCTAATCTCGCTCAGGCTGACATCCGGAATAGTGTCGGATAAGACTTGATCTTGGATCGTTACTCACAATTGCGTGTCGTTCGTACGGGCAAATTATGACGTATACATTTGCCCGTAGAACCTCTTAATTTCACTTAAAATATCAGCTGTCCCGGTAACATGTTGCCGTATTTGTTCTTCATCTTGTGGCCTTAGTCCCGCTTAGATGCTTCTTCAATAAAAGCTGTATTGAAGTTACGTAAATACCGCCGCATATCTGCTCAAGACTGCAGGTTAATTCCCATCTAACAGTTTTGCAGAACTCAGCTACGACCGTATGGACAGTTTCCACGAGCCTTGTCATTCATATCTTCCACTGTATTGCAATCTTCTAAGCACTGATAATTATTTTGTAAATCGAGCTGAAAGTTTTCGGCTTTGGAGTAGAGCACGAGAGGAACGAAGCGTTGACTTCATCAGACGTAACCTCTCTAACTTAACGTTTAGATTCAGTGTGCTTCTCACCAATCGATGATCGCTGCCAGTTTTCACCCTTGCGATCAGTGAGACGTCACTAAACTGTTGCCGTCTAGTCGTCATAATGAAGTCTATCTCATTTTTTATCGAATCGACCAGGCTCAACCAGGTCCACTTTCTGTGGGGCCACTTCTGCAAGATAGAGTTTATCATAAAAAGTCCCTTTTTCTCCATAAAGTCGGCCAGTTACTGACCTCTTGAATACTGTTGCCCTATCCCGAATTTCCCTACCTTTAGCTTACTGTTCTCACTTGTGCCTAATTTTGCATAAGTCGTCTCCCTTTTCAAATTCAAATTGTTTATTGCATGTCACATTACAAATTTAAGATGGTACAATTTTGATAGGTATACATGTGACGCCCTACAAGGGCGTAGCAACACTAGAGGGCTGGAGTAACTGGTAAAACATGCACAAAGTCGATGAATGCTGGTGGCTTTGGACCGAGCTTTGTGGCATTCCTTGTTCAGCAGTGGACTTATGAGGAGCTGTAATGATGATGACGATTTACAAAGTTTGAACAGCCACCAAGCAAATTTCTTATATATTATATTTGTGCAATATAACACAGGTTCCTATTGAAATATAATGTCCTTCAAGGTTACTGGTTCTTAGTTATAAAAGAACTTCTTACTGGACAGATGTATTTTTCGCACTAATGATAAATTGAACATGAACATGAATGACTTTCATTTAATATGAATTATTTGAAGAAAAAAAAATTCTATTTCTGTAAAGTATCATTAAAGGTAATCATTTATTACAGCCGAGTGGTGGCCCATTACGTCTTGTAGGAAATATCAAATAAGGTTATGGTTTCCAACAGGCAGCATTGTAATATGTCATAAAAATGCATGCAACTTTCAACACTAACATTACAGCAACTATAAAAAAGTTGTAAGTAGTAGCCGTAAAGTTAATATTGAAAGGTGATTCCTTGTTGTTAAATATTATTTTTCTGATTATAAAAATAATTTAAGTTCTATGAATATGTAAATAAATGACATTTACATGATGGAGTTCTGTGTGTAAGTGCAAATATTTGAAATTTTTCAAACATTTGTGCGTACAGTTTTTACATTAGTCTGGCATGTACATTTGCATACAAAAAATCTATATTTATACACGAAATAACCAGACCACAAGAAAAAGCTGTGATCTTTGATGCTTGTGTGAGAATAAAAAGTAAAGTAAAAGTAGCAAAAATTATTTGACACCTATAAATTACAGAGAGACTGTGTTGTCCATTTTGGCCTTTGGAAAATGGAGAAGATAACCATTTTTTGTTTTATATGCCAAAAAATTCTACAAAAAATTACAAGAATAACTGTGTTTTTAATTTTTTTCTATCTTCAAAACACTTAATTTTTTTTTCGTGTTGTCCTATTTTTATGTATTACATAGTTTATACAATACGATATTTTAAATATTGATGGAATACAAATAACGAGGTTCCTTATTTTTTTATAAACTAAATAAGTTTGTATTTTGTTCTAGGTCGAAAACGATATGGAAAACTACGTGAAGTGCAAACTAGTTGGTGGTTCCCTCAAACTTAAAAAAGATATTTTGCCTCACAAGTTTGCTTGTCAAAATCGGTATACAGAGAAACCACAAAGATGTTTACTATCAAAACTAAATGCCAAATCTAGGTCAGAAACAGTTGCACATGCGATTGCCACTATTTCACAGGAAATTGAGCATAGATATGTTGTCGATCCTGTTACTACTCTAGATGATAATATTAACATTGATCCCTTGCCTGAAGAATAATTAACTACGATTTTAATCATAATAATAATGCGACCCTTTTTCTATTAATATTGAAAACATCTAATTTTTAGATAAAATCATATTTTTACACACCGAAGGTATATTTGTAGTAAATTTCTTTATAAACAACAGGAATTTTTTTTAACCATAAAACCACAAAAAGGTCAGGGTGCACTTAAGAAGAATAAGAAAACAAAACTAGTTAGAGGCAGATAGTAAGTAGGTAGGTAAGGAATGTTTACGTATTTTTGTTATACCTGTTCTTATCATTAGCAAATGAAACCCAGAAGTATTAATGTAATAATGGGTACCTAGGTTATAAAAATATTATCTTATTCTTATGCGTATTTCAGTCGCGACAAAATCTTTGTTTCTTAGAAAATATTCCGCCACCATCATGTTACGGACAATTGAAAGGTTGTCAGATTGACCCTTTGGAAACCCTTCTTCCATCATTAAATATTTAAAAACACCAGAGCGCACGAGGGCAAACAACTCACCCGCGAAATATTACTACAAATACAAACTTATGATCGGCGCGCTGGAACGGTACGGCGGCGCGGCCGCATGGAATCGATGACGTCACGCGCTACTCGCGGGCACGGGCGAGATTTTAAAAAGCGGTTTTTTAAAAGGCGGGTAGATTTTAAAAATCTACGTAAACTTTCCACGCGTATAACTTCGGTAATAGTGCACCGATCGATGTAAAATAAAAACTACAATTATGTATTTGGTCTAGACTTTTTACCTACGTACTTAAAAGTCTAATATTGTAACCTTGTTATCTTCTCCATTGTCTCGTCAGATTATCGTGATAACACAACTCCCATGTAGCGTTGCCAGACGTCTGGATAAAGCCAGATACAGGCAGGCTTTTTGGTTGCATGTCCGGCCAAATTAGATGGTGTCCAGCTTTTGTTAGGCTTTTTAACCATTTCTTTACATTTTTCATATAATTAAGTACATAGATACTATTGCAATTATTGAAATTAATATTGTAATGAATATTGTATAATTAATAATAAAGAAGACTGATTTATTCAATTGTTGTTATTTCGTTTGAACTTAAGAAGAGTTTACAGTAAATGATAAAAAGCATTGTTTTACTTTAAAAAAATGTCTTTTACTAAGACAATAAAATAAGTGTGTCCGGCCTTTTTACCAAAATGTCCAGCTAAGCTCGCTGGTTTGTCTGGCTTTTCGGTTTTAAAGCCTGGCAACCCTACCCCCAAGTACTGTGACCATGTACATTATCCGTTGGCCAAAGACAAAGTTTTCCCTCACAAATGTTTTCGTGGTGAGTGCAGTCTAGGTGTAAGTATTAAACACGAGACTATCCAAAACTTCAGTCTAATTAGCTATTTACAAACCACGGTATGTAAATAGCTAATTAGACAGAAGTTTAAGTATTCAGAAAAGTGTAAATTAGGAATTATATTTGATATTAAATTTATAGAAAAGTAGAATAAATAAAATTGTTATTACATACTCTTGGCGCAAATTCCAAATATTGTTGGCTGTTGGAAAAGTTTATGAGGAAGCGAAAAGCATTGTCCTGAAGAACATAAACACCTTGATGGTTTGTTCGTAGATTGTCAATTTGTTTCTTATAGATACAAGTCCAGAAATCAGTGCATATGAATTTTATTGTATCTAACTCATCTTTGAACCTTGGCCACTCTCTAGTCAATCTCTCCATCATTTTATATCCAGCTGCAAAACCAATATACTCGACGACAGACAAGTCTACATCCTGTAAATAAAAAGGACCAAAAGTAAGAAATTTAAGAAGAGGAGACGACTTTTATAGTTTAATATATTAAACAATAGAAAAACATAGCTAAAAACTGTTTTACTACTTAATAACATATCTGAGTACAGAACAAGAGTATGAAAGCTATCAAACCACACAGAGGTTATCAAGACAGGGTGATGTGACTTTATATCTCAGCAACTTTTCACTGCTGCATTGGGCAAATTATCCAATAAGTCCAACTTCAACCAAGAGGTCAATCAATGAACTCAATTTGGCTAGGTAGCTTTCGAAAGATTGCAACAAATCTTCTAATCACATATTTTTCAAAACTTAGAAATAAGGTAAGCTAAAGTAAGCTGTGGTCAGAGTTTCTCTGAGTGATAGAATTTGTAATGAAGATATCTGCAGTAGAATCAGAGCACATAGTCCAAAAGATCAGTGAGCTAAAGAGGCAATGGGCAGGCTATATACAACTAACAAACAATGGGATAGAAAGATCCTCAAATTGACAAAATACTTGAGTGTTGAGTTGAGAATATCCACTACCCCATATCTTCCCGTGGGTGTCGTAAGAGGCGACAGAGGGAGACAGGCAGGAGATGGGCAGCAGCATCTTCCTGATAACAACAATAACATAATAAAAAACTGCGGTTACCAACCCGCTCGCCAAGCGTGGCAACTATGGCAAATATCCCCCCATGAGCAACGACGCAAACAAACGGCCCCCAGTCCACGGCGGCCCCGCTATTCCTGGCTACGGTGGCGACCATGGTAACGGCGGGGCAGGGGGTGCTAAGAATCTCCGGTGGAGGTTCGGTTGCCACCTACGACGACTCGACCTGGCAACGTATAACGCACGCACCCTGAGGACTGACGAGAAGATACTGGAGCTGGAAGAAGAGGTAGACAAGTTGCGCTGGCATATTATTGGATTATCTGAGGTCCGAAGAGAGGGGGAGGACACGGTAATCCTCGAGTCCGGCAACTTATTCTATCACCGAGAGGACGACCATCTGTCCCAAGGAGGTGTCGGATTTATCGTCCACAAGTCTCTCGTCAACAACGTTGTAAAGATTGGGAGTGTGTCGACGAGGGTCGCGTACCTGATACTCAGAATCACCAAACGGTATTCGCTGAAGGTCATACAGGTCTACGCACCAACCTCGGCACATCCCGATGAGGAGGTGGAGGAAATGTATGAGGATATTTCTAGAGCCATGCATTCCTCCAAAACCCACTACACGGTGTTGATGGGAGACTTCAACGCAAAACTAGGCACTCTTGTGCCTAGTTTTGCGTTGAAGTCGAAGTTCTCTTGAAGGCGGTGAGCTGAAGTTAGGGAAATTTGGAGTAGGGCAACGGAACCGTAGGGGCCAGCAGCTGGCTGACTTTATGGAGAAAGAGGGACTCTTTATGATGAACTCTTTCTTCCAGAAGCGGCCCCACAGGAAGTGGACCTGGTCGAGCCCCGACGGTTCGACAAAAAATGAGATTGACTGTTCAGTGATGTCAAAGTGATCGCAAAGGTGAAAACCGTTATACGTGGTAGAGCCATGCTGCAATTATATTAGTAGTATAGTTGTAGCACGAATGGGTCGGCTCGACCGGGGAAGGACCACGCTCTCACAGAATACCAGCGTGAAATAGTAGCTTAATGCTGCTGTATTTCGTATGGTGAGTGTAGAGAACCACAGACCCTTTTTACTGGAAATGAGGCATTCCATCTCAGTCCTCACGGGTGACAACGCATCTGCATTTTGATTTGTAATGGAAGATAGATGTAGATGTCTATGGGCCGCAGCAACCACTTACCATCAGGTGGACTGTGTGCTCGTTTGTCACCCTATTCTATAAAAAAAAAAAAAAAAACCGGCAGCGATCACCGAATGGTTAGAGGCACACTGAACCTAAACGTTAAGTTGGAGAGGTCTCGTCTAATGAAGTCAACGCCCTGTCCCCCTCGTGCTCTAATCCAGAATCCCGAGACTTTTCAGGTCGAGTTACGTAACCGCTTTCAGTTCCTAGAAGATTGCAATACAGTGGACGATATGAATGACAAGCTCGTGGAAACTGTCCACATGGTCGGAGCTAAGTTCTGCAAGACCCGCCGCAGAAGAACACAAACTCTCCGATCACACTCTTAATCTCATGGCTGTTAGACGGGAGATGAGGCTGCAATCGTCAACAGATTTGACAGCATACAGGCAACTGAACAGACAGATCTCCAAATGCATGCGGCGAGACTTACGCAACTTTAATACTGCTCGTATTAAAGAAGCGATCGAGCGGAACCAGGGCTCCAAAGTCTTTACCAGAGATCTGTCTGCCAGAAAGAGCCAACTGTCAAAGCTGAAGACTGAGTGTGGCATCATCGTTTCCGAGACACCTGATATTTTGAGTGAAATTGAGAGGTTCTATGGGCAGCTGTACACATCATCGTTGGAGCCACACACAAGTGTGAGTAACGATCCAAGAGCAAGTCTTACCCGACACTATTCCAATGATATCCCGGACGTCAGTTTGAGCGAGATTACAATGGCTCTCCAGCACCTTAAAAACGGCAGGGCCCCAGGCGAGGATGGAATTACAGCGGAGCTTCTGAAAGCGGGTGGAACACCGGTACTTGAAGTCCTTCAGAAGCTCTTCAATTCCGTCCTCCATGGTGGCACTACTCCGGAGGCGTGGAGCAGAAGTGCGGTGGTCTTGTTCTTTAAGAAAGGCGACAACGCTCTCTTGAAGAACTACAGACCGATTTCCCTTCTGAGCCGCGTCTACGTGCTGTTTAATCGATAGTCATTACGAATCATCTCGCACGCAGACTCTACGACTTCCAGCCTCCCGAACAAGCCGGTTTCCGAAAAGGCTTCAGTACCATAGACCACATACATACTCTGCGACAGATTGTACAGAAGACCGAAGAGTACAATCTGCCACTTTGCCTGGCGTATGTGGACTATGAGAAAGCCTTTGATTCTGTCGAAATTTGGGCGGTGCTACAGTCCCTTCAGCGGTGCCAAGTTGACTGTCGGTATATCTAAGTGCTGAAGTGTTTGTACAGTAGGGCTACGATGGCTATCCGAGTACAGAACCAGTGCTCGAAACCTATCCAACTGCAGAGAGGTGTAAGACAGGGTGATGTTATTTCCCCGAAACTCTTCACCGCTGCTTTGGAAGACGTTTTCAAGCTACTGGACTGGAAATGATACGGTATTAACATCAATGGCAAGTACATCACTCACCTTCGATTTGCCGACGATATAGTCCTTATGGCAGAATCTCTGAAGAACTTGAGCATTATGCTCAATGACCTCAATGGTGTATCCCGACGGATAGGTCTTAAGATGAACATGGACAAAACAATGATCATGTTTAATGTCCATGTCACACCTATGCCGGTAGTTGTTGGGAGCACTATGCCCGAAGTTGTTGACGAGTACGTTTACCTGGGACAAATAGTCCGACGAGGTAAGTCCAACTTCGACCGAGAGGTCAATCGACGGATTCAACTCGGCTGGGCAGCGTTCGGGAAATTACGACACATCTTCTAGTCAGGTATACCTCAATCTCTGAAAACTAGATTCTACAACCAGTGCGTGTTGCCAGTGATGACTTACGGATCTGAGACGTGGTCCTTCACTGCTGGCCGCCTTTTAACTCAGCCTGCAACAGGAAGCACGGGCAACTAACTTTGTCAATGCTTTTTGTTGCTGCCGGTCCCAAGCCCGGAAAAGAGGAGGGAACGGTTCCGCCGGAGAGAGTGGGTGTATCCGGTGGACTAACACACCCACCTGCGCTAGGACCTGCGCAGTTGAGCGCCGTATGCCGGGAGTCCTGGAGGGTTGAGCCGATCGTCACTGGGGTATATAGTGTCGAGAGGCAACACGCCCTCTTTGGTCCGGATTTCAAGCTAAACGGTGGCCTTATCTGCTAGCCACAGATAAGGAAATGGCCAAGCGTCCCGTCAGAGGGTCGCAGGCGAGGGATGTGGAGCTGCCTAGTCTCCCTGAAAAGGGCTGGGTGGTGGTAAAAGCCATGCTGACGGGGCAAGTGAAAGTCAACTCGTGCAGTGGGGATGGGCCTTTTTCAGCCCTAACTGCCAGCTGGATCGAGCTCCCGATGTCGCGCTGTGAGCCAACTCTGCGTCCCTATATTCCCCGGTAATCCTAACGCCTGAAATTCTTTTAATAAAGTAGGGCGTTCCCAAAGGTGCGGGCTCCATGGAGGGTGGGAAGCCGGGGGGACGAATTATTACACACGTCAAAACTATGGAAAACACAAGGCCCATTAGTAGAGAAGGAGAAGTGTCAGAGGTGTTTACCTTAGACACTGATAAACCAGAAGGAACCGCCGTTAAACCGGCCGTTCCACTGACTGTACCACCCAGCGTAGGTGGCCCCACCAAGGGGGCAATTTCCGCGCTGGATGTCTCTAAATCCAGTTCCAAATCCAAGGAGCTGGACGAGAAAAATGAGCAAGGGGCCGCGAATAGCAAAACTCCCGCGGAGCCCCAAAGGACCGAAGACCTTTTCTCCGCTGCCTGGCAAGTGGTAAGCCGTAAGGGGAAGCGCAAGGCACCCAAAATGGTGACTTGCCGACCCGACGCACCATCAGGTGGGTCTATCCCAGCAGGCAGTAGCGCAAAGGTCAAAAAGAAGAACAAGAAGCAGCGAGAAAAAGGCCGCAGAGAAAGAGCCGCGCTCGCTGCTTCCAAGAGCAAGACTCAGGGAGCTGGGCAAGCTACTGCTACTGCGGTGCTTGGGGCTGGAACCAGTAGTCGTGCTGAAACTGGGCAGGATGAAAATCCAGCCCGAGGAGTAGGCACGGCCGCCGGAACCAGCTCTAAGAAATCCGCCAGGAACCAGAGAGCAGCTAAGCGTCCTGGAAAGAAGGAAAGAGCAGCCAAAAGATTGCTGGAAGAGTCCACCTTGCCGAGAGGAGAGCACAAAAAAGTGCGACTTGAACAGCAAACAAAGGCTGCAAGAACAAGCTACGCTTCTGCTGCTAAAGCAGATTTGGGTGTGGCCTTAACGTGTGCGCGTTCAGGTCACATAACAAAGGAGATAGCTGATGACATCCTCGTGGCCATACAGAGGAAGATGATCAGTGAGGCCTGGAGTAACCAGGACCCTGATGCGTCGGGCCCGGTTTTTAGAGGCAAACCCGTTTACACAGAGGGTGTCCTAAAGCTGTAGTGCGATGACCAGAAGGCTCTGGACTGGTTGAAGGGGAATATTAATACCCTCGACCTCAAATCCAACACCTCGCTGACTATTAAGAAACAGTCAGAGATACCACAAAGAATCAAATGTGGTATCCTTATCCCTGATGCCCAAGGTGCCTGGAAGGACTCACACGACATTGGTCGTGTGCTTGCGTACCAGAACCGCTGGGTAAACATCAAGGACTGGCTTCTACTCAAAGCGGACAAACAGACGGATGGGTGGTTCCTCGTTGTTTCGGTGCCGGAGGATCATATCCCGACCCTGATGAAAGCCGGGCGCCGTCTCGCATGTGTATGTGGGGCTGTATACGTTAAATTCCAGGGTCGTGGAGGAAAATTCGTTGATTCCCCACCTAGCAAAGAGGCAGAAAAGAACCCGGAAGTCATGGATACCGTGGCCATGGTTGCCGGAACATCGAAATCACTGGATGTCAAGTCCAGTGAAAAAACTGCCTGCACAACCGAGCCGAAGCCCCCAGTGGAAACTGGGCTCAGCGGCAGCTCACTGAGCGACGAAGAGGACTGCATCTTGCCGTCCAATTCCGACTCGGTGGCTGACGATGAAACCCGAGATCTGCTGGCAGGCTTATTTTTAGGCGGGGACGGGGATGACGCGATCGATGATGGCGTGCCCTTCGTCCAAAACTAGCCTAGTGCAGGCCAACCTCCACCACAGTGAGACAGCGTCGGCCCAATTACGCAAGTGGTTGGAGGCACAAAGGACGGCCATAGCCCTAATCCAAGAGCCATGGGTTGGGGCCGGTAAAATTAAAGGCCTAAACAACCTAAGAGGTGAGTTATTCTACAACTCTGAGCACGACAAGCCTAGAGCGTGTATTTATACTACTGAAGATATCTGTGCAAAACCACTAACAGATTTCTGTTCCAGAGACATGTATGCCGTAGCATTACAAAACACACAGGAGGAAAGGTTAGTCGTCGCCTCGGTCTACATGCCTGAGGAAGACACCCCTCCCCCTCACGACCTCGTCAGGCTGGTGAATTTCTGTGAGAGGACCAGACTAGAGGTTGTGATCGGGACGGACTCCAACGCGCATCATCCCCTTTGGGGAATGGAAAAACCTAATGAACGAGGTAAGGTTTTAGTTGAATATTTATTTAGCACTACCCTAACCATATTAAACACTGGTTCTGAACCAACCTTCATAAATAAACGCTGTCGCACAATAATCGACCTCACACTTGCAACAGAAGGAGCAGCTAAGCTAATAACGGGATGGCATGTGTCGAAAGAGGCCTCATGCTCAGACCACAAATGGATCTGCTGCGTACTACAGGTCGATATCCCCGCTATACCACCATGGAGAAATCCCCACAAGACGGATAAAACAAAATACCTCAATAGGCTGACGTCTTCGCTCGCGGGTGTTGGGGGAACTAATATCATAGCAGATCAATCGCTCCTAGAAGAACAGGTAGCAGCTGTCACTAAGGCCATGATCGATAGCTACCATGAATCATGTCCAGTAATCACTCCACCAAAACATGCTGAGCAAAAGCAACAGTTGTGGGGTACAGAACTAGACAGGAAACGTAAGGTAAGAAAAGCCCTAAATAGGGCAATGAATACCTCAAAGGATGAAGACTAGCTTCTATATAAGAAAGCTAAGTCTGAATACAAAAAATGTGTCAGGTATCGACGCTCAACAGGGTGGCGCAAATTCTGTGGTAGCATAGAAACCTGTGAACAAGCAAATCGGATAAGGAAAATCCTAGCTAAACAGAACACGCCGGGATCTATCTCTTTAAAGAAACCCGACGGAAGCTACTCAACATCGCCGGATGAAACCCAACGCATCCTAATTGATACTTACTTCCCAGGTTGCTGTGTAGTTGAAAGGGTGAACCGGTATGAAGATGCACTGACACCAACAAAAGAAGACTGGGAATTAGCACAAAGAGTGGTGACGATGGACAAAATTCATTGGGCCATTCATAGTTTCCAACCCTATAAGGCAGCAGGACCTGACGGCTTATTCCCAGCACTTCTTCAGTGGGGGGGGGGGGGGGGTAAAGTCTTAGTAAGTAGTAGTAAGTCCAGACTTGTTGCCATAATGAGAGCATGTCTGGCTCTTAAATATGTTCCTAGGGGATGGAGGGAAGTGAAAGTCACGTTCATACCCAAACCAGGTAAGAACGACTATACGGACCCTAAATAGGCCTATTAGCCTCACATCCTTTCTCCTAAAGACGATGGAGAGGATGTGTGAACGGAAGTTGAGAGGGTCGGCGCTAATTAACTTACCGCTACACGAAAAACAACACGCCTATAGCTTAGGTAAATCAACAGAATCGGCACTTCACCAGGTAATAAAGATTGAAGAGGCCATCCAAAACAAAGCAATATATCTAGGCTCCTTCATAGACATAGAAGGTGCTTTTGACAGAACAAATTTCTACAGCATAAAAGGTGCCCTAAGTAGACATAATGTTGAACCGGTGCTGATTGACTGGATAGTAAACATGCTCAGTACACGAACAATAAAGATTGCTGGTGAATCTCAGACAATTCAGATCATGAAAGGATGACTGAACAAGCCACAGATCAGGATAATAACAAGTGCTATCACAGGACATGGCTCTTTTAACAAACATTTGTTCACCATAGGTGTTACTGACAGCCCCCTGTGCAGGGCATGCATGGGAGAGGAAGAAACGGCGGCTCACGTGTTGCTGACATGTCCGGAAGTCGCTTCATACAGGGCTAAACATCTCGGCACGCCGGGATCACTCCCCGAATTTGCTTGCAACATCAAGGGACTGCTGAGCTTCTTCGGGGAGATATCATGGCTCGAATAAGCATATTATTCCTGCCCACACGCAAAATACGCGCTTAGACGTGGAGTTGCGGAAAACAGCCCGTCGTAAATTAAACTAAACTAAACTAACTCGAAGAACGGACAACCGTTGGGGAAAAAAGGTTCGCGAGTGGCAGCCTCGTACCGGTAGGCGAACTGTAGGGCGACCCCCCACTAGATAGAGTGACGACCTGGTAAGACATGCAGGAAGTCGATGGATGCAGGTGGCTCAGGACCGTGCTTTGTGGCACTACTTGGGGGAGGCCTATGTTCAGCAGTGGACTTGTGAAGGGCTGTAATGATGATGATGATGATGAAATACACAAGAAGGAGATACTCACTGAGCTATTCTATTTGTACCTGCAACAAACCCTTAAGCAAGCCCTGAGAATATCACCTCACATATTTTTTTATAATGTTGTAGACAGGTTTTAGTTTTGTACATCCCGCAATCTATCAACATCTAATCTTTATTAAATTAACTATCTTTTACATGCCACTGAGTGTATCACAAGACTGGTACATATGCCACTTCAGTGCCCATTGCCCATTTAAATTTCGATAGACCAATTTTTGAGTTGAATATTGAAGATCCTCTCTATTCTTCGGCTGCGCGTAGACAACGACAACCATCTGCGCATCTACAGGTGCCTCTATAGGTCCCATAGCCGCAATGCTGAAACAGACTGACTAATCAACCATGTCAAAATGGCTACAGATTCCTTTCTACAATAGATTCCATCCACAGAGATTGTGATACTTGGCGATTTTAACGCCCACCATGCCATGACTTGGTTCACCTTTAACCAATCATACAGGGAGATTCTATTTATGACTTTACCTTGGCATATGTTCTGACACAACTAGTTACAAAATTAGTAAAATGTTGATGTAAACCAGTGCAAATATATCAGCATCGCACAAAATAAATTGCTACATGTATCTTATAACTAAGCCCCATCAAAACCAGGACCGATTTTGACGTTCCGAGATAAGTGATAAATAACTCTTGTAATTATCACTTGCTGAAAGCCATTGAGTTATTAAATAGCTTATAAGCTTTAATAAAGTGAAATATTTCAGTAGAATGTAAGTTAGCAGCATATTAACAATTTCTAGAATTCTAATTATAGAGGTTAGTCATATTGCTGTGAAAAATAACAATGATTTAAAATTTGTATTTAAACGTAATAAACCATCTTAAAAATTAAGCTCAATTAGGTACATTAAGACACAACAGATTTGATAGAAATACTGACTCCCATAATCACTTAAACAATCTCCGACAGAATGACAAATGAAAGTTTGACATTCACAGTTATATTAGTAACAGGTAAAGATTGTATAATATTCGTTCAATAAAATGGGGTTGTGTAGCAATTTACTAGCATTTAAAATATTGCATTATTCGCCAGAAATTCGAATCTTAAGGTCTAGTCCCATCATCGATCTTACTCAAATGGACCTTGCTGAGTTTTTGTAACAGTGAATATTGTTTCAAGCTTATTTTCAAAAATAGGAGGATCATCAAAAGAAAATATGTGGGCAATATTAAAGAAATTGTGATATTCATGTATCTAGATTTGAGCCACCAATTACAAATAACAATAAAATTATCATTGTTAAACATAGAATAAAAATAATAACTTGTAAATTGTGGTAGTTACTAAATAGTTCCACGCATTATCTAATTTCAGTGGAAGCATGTACTTAGTATAAATTTGCTAAAAATTCTGACCCAATTTGTAATAACTTGTGACAGGATTTTTTAAATTCTATGTTCATTTTTTTTACTTAGTCTAAATAACCCAGAAAGTGGTACTAATCGAGACGAAGTAATAAACTAGGAATAAAAAATCAAAAACACTACTAACAAGTAGCTATAAAATGTAGTGCTAAAATGTTTGGCGTAGTAATTAACTTCTGATAGTATTGTATAGCAGAGAAGCAAACCAGAGAAGCAAACATCATTTTATTTATTCTTTTGTTACTTTTAATCTTCTCTGACCACGACCAATTTAATACTTTTAATAATGCCCTGTAATATTTATTATACAATTACTTACTTTACTTCCGTTAGCACTTTTTGAATTTTCCAGCGCGTAATTAATTATTTCGGAATGTAGCAATTCAAACAATATATTATCATCAGCCATCCTTGGCATAGAACACTAAATCCTTGGTATGCTCTATTCACATTATAGACAGAAAGCCTTGCAATAAACCAAACTTAACTGGCTGTAAATTAAAGTTATTGGTGGTAAGTAATGACTTCCATTATTTAAAATAAAATTATTTTAAGTCAATAAATTTAATCGACACTTTTTAGCTTATCTTATTTCATAGATAAATAAATATGTATGGCTTATTTAAAAACATAGATTACTGACTAGGCATGTCGTTCTTAAATCGATTAATCGAAAAATCGATTCTTTGGCGTAAAATAATCGATCTTTTAGATCGATTCCGAGCACCGCATCGATTCACTGAATCGATCCAAAAACCTCTCGAATTGGACTGATTCATTTGATTCAAGAACTAGCGATGAAATTTCCAAACTGGCTGGGTCAGATACCGCAGTTTTTTTGATTTTTTGCTGTTGGCGGACGCAAAAACAACCGGTCGTACTTGGTTGATAATTTGAACTCAATTTATATTTGAATAAAATAAATATTTATGAACGCATCCAACAATATCGAAAAGTTGTCATTTCATTTTCATTTCCAAAATTTCTAATTCTAATCTTACATATAATATATGTAAGATTAGAATTAGAAATTTTGTATGTAATGTTAGTCTAACTTAATCTGTGCTGTGAACAAAGACTACATATACATGCAAGACTACATATACAATATAATATTACTACACATACAAGACTACATATACAATATAATATTATAGCTGTGAACCTGTTTGTACTGTGAACTTGTGAATTTACTTTATTTATTATCAAAAACATACATACTGTGAGCTGTAAGTACAGAGTACTTTTTAAATACCTAGATACTGTAAATAAATATTATATGTTAAAGTTTATAGAGGTTTATAGTAAGGAAATAACCAGTATTGTGTTCGTGTAGCATTCACTTCAATTTGATAAATAGTGAGTTATTAGATTGAAACAGATTTACGTTGCAGTTTGAACTTTTGTTAAAGTATTGTTGTTGTTTCTAGCCTAAAATGTTAAATAAAAGTGATACATGGAATCACTTTGTAAAAAAAGGATCGAGTGGCTTATGTGCAAACCACTACTAACACAAGCGTTTCAAGCTTACCAGGAGTGGTTAAAAGGTTATTTAAAAAAATATTAAAGTTCAATTAAAGAAAAAATCGCAAATTCTTGAAATTTCATGTTTGAAAATGTCGCGATTAATTGAAAATCGATCTTTTAATCCTCGATTTAATCGATTCAGAGATCGATTTTTTCTCAAGTGAATCGACATGCCTATTACTGACTATGTACTAGAGATTTAAAAACATAGATAAATAAATATTATCATAGACTACTGACTATGTACTAGAGAAATATTATCATATTATATCACAAACTAATAAGAGGAGTACTTATATATGTAGCAAGTAGGGATGTTCGATGATCATCGATGTTCGATGTTTATCGATGTTAAAAATTAAATTATCGATGTTTTAACATCGATGTTCGATGTTGCCACTGTAATAATTTCTCTTCAGTCAATAGCAAAAAATATTGGACTGTATAACAAATACAGATATAAATAAACGAGATATTTGTTTCCTCTTCCATTTTTTTAAATTACTGTTTTAAACTAAGTACATTGTTTATTAATTTCTTTTACTTCATTAATGATATACCGTAAGCAACATGTCTATTTTTTATTCATTTTTTTCTGAAAGTGTATGCTGTTGGCCCCGCGGCCTTTACAGCTTCATCTAAATGAGGCTCGTGAGTGAGGACTCACGTGATATTGAGTGTAACAGTGCTGCCGTCAGCGAGGCCACGCGAAGCGCCACCTCGCCGACTACAGTCCTGCGGCACCCCGACTCCTGCTTTTGAAGTGAGACTCCTCAAGCTAGGAGGGGGCTCGATGTGATTCAAGAGTTCATCTCGGAAGGAAGTATGAACCTCGGCTTGAATCACTATCGTAATAAGGGGAACGGGTTGTAATTAAAAACACCCCATATCGCGGTTATTGAACCGCAATACATGTGTATATGACCTCACGCTCGCCGGTGAGTGCGGTGTGCCCTAGTGTCCTGTATTAGGGTAACGTCTGAATATATATGTGTTATATCAATACGGGTTCCCTCTCCTAAGGAGGGGGGGGGGATGAGATTAACCTATTCTTGGAGGTTGGCAAGGCGGTAGGGTGCTAATTTAAATTCGGGAAGAAGGAACCAGAAAATGGTGTAGCTTTAAGGTCTCGGGTACGATTCCCGGGACGGGCAATGTCAATTATGCGAGATTAACTATATGTGGACTGAATATACGTGATTCCCATATAACCAAATCAAGATGGCTGACGTGGCACGAGGTGAGCTTGGGCAATGCACTCGCTATTTTACCTAATCTAATACCGGTGCCTTACACGTGAATTAAAATTGAGCTGTTAGGGAAAAAAGACACAATAAAGAGAAAACAAAGAACAGCTCAAGATAAATTAGAAGGAAGCACTTACCAGGGTGGGCCTCTAACTGCTTCACCGGCCTCGAGGACGATGACCCCTGTGTTGCGACTGTGTTGTAAGAGGTGCGCGACGTTTCAGCAAATTGCACTATGTGAAGCGGTTACTACTAGGTTGTCCTGTGGCTGACTGCCGCACGTGTAATCACATCTAGCGTTGATCTGCAATTGCGATACAAGAGAGTAAGCGGCGGCAGCGGATGTCCGTATATTTGTCTTTCACTTGTCCTCACTTTCCATCTGGGCGGGGCGTGTTTCTTATTGGCCGCCCCTTACGCCAAATTTTAGCTTACGCCCCCCCCCCTTTCAGTGCGTGCGGAAGGAATGTGCGGATGGGATAGATTGATGCACAACTTTAAACTACTAACTTAGCCTAGAAAGGTAATTCGAAACTATTGATCGGACAAAGGGCATAGACGGACAACAGGACACGTATATGACCCGGTCGCGGTCTTAACACGAGCTATCCTAGTTACCCCGTCGGATACAGGAAAAAAACTCTTCGACGATCCCCAATAGCCAATGACGAGGTGGCGTATTCTCTTTAGTGAGAACAACTACCGTTCCGACCGTTAATGGTTAACGACCGAACTTAATAACGTATCTCTTTTTTAAGATTGAAGGCAATCAGAGATTGTACCTTATACAAAGATCAATCTAAATCCTCATCCCAATAACATAACTTAGCAAGCCCAATCTTTTTTTGCGACGATCGCAGTCTCATACATATCGCCGTTAAATGTTATTTCTAGTTTTAATGTGTGCTTCATTGTACCTATGTTAAGCTTCAGAAACTGGATTTAGAATAGGTGTTAATAAATATGGCCTGTTTGGATAGGCACCATCTCCATGTAACCAGCGATTTCCAAATTGGCCTGCATCACGTTCAGCTGTTATAAAAATAAAGAATATTATATTTTGGATTGTAAGCTGAAACTGACCACTCACCCTGATAATATCGTTAAAAAGGCGGCACGTATGTTGGGATTCCTAAAAAGAAACGCGAAAGGCTTCCGATGTGTCCAAACTAAGAAGGTTCTTTTCAATGCACTAGTACGTAGCCACCTCGAATTTGCAAGCGTTGCATGGAACCCAGTTTATAGTGCGTCTTCTCAGTGAATTGAAACGATTCAAAGAGTTTTTACACGCTACCTTGCCTTTTCAACTCCAGGCATATTGCATAGAAACCCCTATATTCAGAGGCTAGCATTTTTCAAAATGAAACACATACAATGAAATTATGACCAAGATACCGAACATCGACATTTTCAACGACTCTGCCCGATGCTTCAAAAAAAAATTGAACAATTTCTTTTCACGCTCTCAGCACACACTCATTCCTTAGTTAGTTTTTTCTTAATATAAGTTATTTTGTATTCAGTACCATTATAATATGATAAGCTACACATTACGGTAAATGTTGTGTATACCTGTAATTGGCAAACATATTTAACCATATACGTTTGTTAGTGTGTTGTTGTTAATGTTTCTTGTGTTTTGCTGTTGGTGTACCTTATGAATAAATAAAAAAAATATTATGCTCTGATAGTAAATATTGAAATTTATGGCAATTTGAATACATATTATTTACACCCACCTCTCAGAATAGAGTTATTAAATATAGTTGCATCATGCGTAGAACCAGGCCAACGACCCACAACATTTATAAATTTCAAATCTGCTCCACAAACCCCTCGTACATTTAAATAAAAGTAACCCTTGCGATTTCTGTATTCTTCACCTGTTAAATGGCCTAAAATATATAAACATTATTATTAGCAACTTCATAGTTTATTCATATTTGCCAAAATTTTAAGAAGAGTTAAGTATTGTTACTTACAAGGAGACTGTATGCGGATATGTGTGCCATCAATTGCCACAATCACACGAGGAAATTCAGCAGTTCTATAGAATTTGTCTGTACTCCTTCGATGAACATAAATATATTTATCATATAATTGGGCAATTACTGATGTTGTGTCTCGCACTATTCTGCCTGCTGTAGATTTTGACACTCCAACAAAATCTGCTACGGATATCAACATTGTGCCAAATGCATAAAACTGTAGGGTCAACAAAAGTTGATGTAATGGTGATACTCCAAAATTTTTTTATAGTATAAGAGTGACAAACGAGGACACAGTCTACCTGATGGTTGGTGGATACTATGGCCCATAGACGTCTACATTTAACCTCGTTTAAGTATCAAAATGCAGATGCGTTGTCACCCTTAAGGACTAAGATGGAACGCCTCGATTTCAGTAAAACGGGTCTCCGGTTCTCTACACTCACCATACGAAACACAGAAGCATTAAGCTGCTATTTTACGCTGATATTCTGTGAAAGCGTGGTCCTTCCCCGGTCGAGCCGACCCATTCATGCAGTGGCGGCGCAAGACTTAAATTTTATGTGGGCAAGATACATTTTGCGAGGCCCTCTGCCCGCGGAACAAAAACGGATTATATAAAATGAAAAACAAAACACTTGACATTATGAAATTTTTATTTTTACAAAATCATTAAGTACCAACACCAAACAATTTCAAAGAAAAATTGAAGAAATAGATATTCTGCTTTTTATCCTGCTGAATTGTTTAATTATAGCCTCATAATCCAGCTTGGATGCTATATCTGCCTCGATAGATAAAACTTTCAACGCTGAAAGTCTTTTCTGTGACAATGAATTCCTAAGATAATTTTTAATGAGCACTAATTTTAAGAAGTTTCCTTCAGCGGAGGCTGTAATGATCGGTATTGTTAAATGACGATGTAAATGTTTGGATATATTTTTTAAATTATTTTTTGTAACTTATTGGAGAAGCTGTTTCACATCTGTTACAAAGTTAGGTAAATTAGAGATCATTAAATGTAATTTTTCATATAATTCGTAAGGTTAAAAGTCACTGTTTTCACCCACTCGCAGGGCTGTGTGTAAATCTTGACAGTTATTTTAATATTAGATGGTTTGGATTATATTTTAACTTGTTAAAATCATTAAGGAAACCAAAATCTTCATAATGTGGGTTTAAAGCCATAGATCTCAAATCCAAATTTGTATAATTGAGCAAGCATAGTGTTGAAAAAATCTGTTTTATACCGACTTTTAGAAGACTATTGTTACGAGCTTGAGGTTCGTGACAATAAAAATTGCCGATAGAATTACCTAAATTAACACTTTAATTTTATTTACACAAATTAAAACTTAAAACACTAATAATTAAGCACACTAATTCACTTTATTCCGCTCCGAAGCTTCGCTTGTCTCGCCAAATTCAATACTTCCCCGATCGCATCTTGCAGCGCCTATTTATATAAATTAGCAGCGAAATATCCAGAATATTCAAGTAAGCACGCGCAAGGTACCGAGAGTTCGTGTTTCAACTTCAAGAAGTATAGTTCTTCGGTTCGAGACTAGATGGCGCTAGTGACATCGACTTGAGCGCGTAACACCATATAGGTTAATCCTTGCCCTCATAATCCAACATCTTTTTCTTTTTGGCTACTCTTTTATTTATTAAAGTCTTTCGGCAGATCATAACAGTTTTTTTCAATAAACTGTTAAATACCAGACAAGCATTTTCCGAAACAAGTTTGTCGATATTCTTTAATCCAGTCACAAAAGGTACATAAACGTTCCAGAGCTTTAATTTGTCTTCACCTATAGTGACAATCCTACCAAAATAGGTAACAATTTTGCAAGTTCTTAAGAAGCTATGTGTCTGTTCCGTTTATCTACTCATATGCGTACAGCGCGAAAATATACGTACAGCAACCACGTGGGCCGCTGTACCGCACTCTTTACTCGATATCCACGCGCCCACGAGTAAATAAAGACTGTATTCTATGTGTAAAGCCTCATTTACATGCAGCCCCTGCCACTGCTCCTCGCGCTGCCGGCAATACTTCGCTAAATACTGCCGCAGCAGGATCGAGAGAAGTGTGTATTTACACTCTGCCCTACCACTCACATCACTTTCGACTATGGCAGACGTCGAAATAATTACAGCGTCCGCGCTGTGTCTTCTTGCAATACAAAATTATGTTAATAATTTAAAAAGATATCAAGTTCAAAAGAAGATAGATAGATAGATAGAAAATTTATTTGCTTAAAAACATGGTACATAAGATGATCAATGACGTGGAATTGACATGTTTTGCCATAATTGGCATACAAAAATGATATGAAATACAGCTAATTATATAAACCCAATGTTACATTTTAAAATTATTGCATTGCTTAAAAGTTAGGTACAAACATTCTTTTCGAATTCCATTGAGTTATAATGTACTACGTACTAGAGAAGCTATTCCAAACAAAAATTGTGCACTACTCGTATGTCTTCGCGCATGCGCGGTAATAGTAGAGTCGCGCATGCGCAGTTGGTATAAACGCGCATTGCGCTTGCGCGGTCAGTTTTTGTTATTATAGATTATACGTAAGTAGAATGGTCAGTATGTAATAATTGTTTATTTATATTGTATTGTTAATTATATCGAGTACAATTTTTTAAATTGTTTTTTATTTTGTATATGTGCTAATTTAATATAATATTACATAATATTATGTCAGAATTACATTTTAATGATATTTTTATCTGAATATTTTAAAAGGTATCTATTATGTCAAATATAAAAAAACGTACTAAATGTATGTTTAACAAAACTTATTAACATAAAATTTAAATTACAAATATATTTATTTAAATTAGAATCATAAATGTTGTAAATAATCGTTCATAAATGCTGGGCACGCGAGAGTTAAAAATGGACGAATTTATTCCACTTTGACTTTGATGTGGAAACTTAAAAATAAAATAAAAGAATAATAAGCGGATTTAAACATGGAAATTTTTGCCAAATCATAATAACTTATATATGTTTCTATAAAAAAAATGTGTACAATAATACATTCGTCCTATACTTAAGTACCCACGGAAATGTCGCATCTGAACATATTAATTTCATAATCTATATTCAGTGACACGAGATGGCGTCTTAGGAATAATTTGTTTTATTATTAATTTATAATACTTTTTTATTGAATAAGTATCTTATTAACCGATGAAAAGTAATTCCTTGGTTTTTACTGACATTTCTTGAATTATTTGTGCAATATCTAAGTACACAAGACGGCATATTTTTATCAAGAGTTTTTTTTTAAATCAACACAACACGTGACAACTCTACAAGCGCCTAGCGAGTGACTGATTAAAGTGCAGTGCATGAACCGCAGTTGAGTGGAACAGAGTAGCTGAATGCGGTGTCTCCTCTAGTACGTAGTACATAATAGCTCAATGTCGAATTCAAATATTATGTACAATTATATACTTATACAGAGCCACTCTATTTGAATTCTTATACAGTAAATTGTTCATAAATATTAATTGAACTATTACATTATTGTTACATAAATAATATTAAATATTATATGAGATTAGTTTACCTATTATTATTTTAATAATTACACTACAGTATAATTCATAATTAAAATTACAATAAAATTATAATTTAAAAATCTCAGGCTATTATGCAAATATTACCTTTTAACTTATTTTACATTTTAACAAATAAATAATCAATATGAGTTACTAGTCGTTTTTAGAAATAAAATGTCAATGTTCATCAATTCCTTAAACTAAATTTTATATTAATATACTTAATAAATTTGACGAATTTATAATTAATTATGTACATAGGTACTATGTTATCTCAAAAAGAAAATTCGTATTCGTAGAAGATGATGAATTGTGGTTTTTATCGTTGAAATCCCATATAGTTTTTTCTGATTCAAGCAGTTCTAAAAACTTTATTGTATTTTCATTATTCCACTCGAAAGGCATTTTGGTAGATCGTACTTATTTAATAACAAGACGGCACGCACGTCCGTTCATCCAGGCGCTTGGCGCGAAGTGAGCGATGGAGCTGAATGTGAACACTCACTGCCGCTCGCGCTGCCCGTCCATTGACTTCCGCACGAAAAACCGACATTTGAGAGATCGTCGGGCAGTGGCAGCGGCAGCGGCAGTGTCAGCGCAAGTAGCCTTTTTACATACTGCCCTGCCCGCTGCCCTGCTCACTTCTCTGCCCAACAGGGCTGAATGTAAATGGGGCATAACAAACAGAACGGGTAATCCTCATTCCTCAGCCTATGTCGCCCCCATAGATTACTGTATATACTGGGTCATTTTTAATTTACTGAAGACTTTGGGGAATATATTATTTACATCATAACAACAACATCTGTAAGAAAAAAAAAATATATTTCTTCAATTTTTATTTTCATACAAAAATAAAAATATTTTAATTGGAGCTTCTAAACGGTAACAGTTCTAGTTAGCAATAAAAAGCACGTGGCGAGGGAGGGGTGGAGGGGTGTAGGAGGCCACGATAGTGTTAATTTAAACTTGACTGTAACCTGTGTCGTCAGTCGCCTTTGATGCGCCTGCAACGCTTGTATTTTCGTTGTGAGATTATTGTGAACGTTGCCTTGTTACGATGGCTTACCGATACTCAAATGTACTCAACATACCGAAATGGTGCGAATTTTAGCAATTTGCAATGATAACGTTAGTGAAGCCTGCCGTGAATATTCAAGGCGATTTCCCAACTCACGTGCACCGAGCTACGCTACGATGCTAGGCGCTACACAGCGATTGCGAGATTACGGGCAATTCCAGCCTATATCTATCGATCGTGGTCGTCCACCGCGGCGTACAGTACGTGAGCAGGAATACATACTGCAGTTTTTTGAAGAAAATCCAGCAGCGAGCACTTATGAAGCAGCCCGACAGTTCAATGTATCACAATATTACGCAAGGAGTGACATACACAATGAAGGGAAGTACCCCTTTCACCTGCACCGTGTTCATGAACTTAGCGAAGCTGACAAACCTGCGCGAGTTACATTTAGTAATTGGTTACTAGCTGTTGAACGAGCTAACATTTTATGGACTGATGAAGCAACATTTGGCAGAATAGGGCTATTTAATACGCACAATGAACACTTGAGGTGCTATGAAAATCCACATGAACCAAGACCACATAGCTTTCAACACCGGTTTAGTGTCAATGTGTGGGCAGGCCTTATTAATACAACGTTACTGGGCCCTGTTTTCATAGAAAGATTAAATGGTGAAAGCTATCACAATTTTCTCACCGACACGCTGCCAGAATTGTTAGAGGATATACCACTTGCATCTCTACGCAATATTTATTATCAAATTGACGGGGCACCGGCGCATTAAGCTCGTCAAGTTAAAGATTATTTAAACAGAGAATACCCTGGACGCTGGATCTGACGTGGCGGGCCTTGTGCATGGCCTCCCAGATCGCCAGATATCACAATCACACCAATGGATTTTCATTTGTGGGGGCATATAAAGACATTAGTGTATACTGGTCGCACACTCGAAACCCGCGACATGTTGAAAGAAAAAATAATTTGGGCATTCGATCAAATCAAAATGAATACTCAACTTTTATCTCGTGTCGGTGAACAGTTAACTTTTAGGTGTCACCTACGCATAGAATGTGGAGGTGTTTATTTTGAACGTTATGTACGCGATACATTTGATACAGCCTATATACCTCCCACTGCTCGATCGTCCCATGGTTCGATCCCCGTCGGCACCAATGAAATTGTTAATTGCAATTTTAAGTTCTGATTTACCACGTGCTCGGCGGTGAAGGAAAACATCGTGAGGAAACCTGCATGTCTGAGGAATAAGAAAAAAAATATTTCGAAGACATGTGAAGTTCGCCAACACGCATTGGGGCAGTGCGGCGGACATTTCCTTGCCATAAAACACTCTCAGAAATGAGGGTAGGCCTGTGCCCAGCAGTGGGACGTATATAGGCTGTAACTTTACTTTACTTTACTATATGCTGCAAAACTAAGTCTGCTTGCTAGTTTTGATATTTGGGGGCCCCGTTGAAGCTTTGTGTCTAGTGTGTTTCCAAGAAAAATGGTGATATGAAGAAGACTTATCTACTTGCCGTGTAGTGGAGGTTAAGAATATCCACTACCCCATATTTTCCCGTGAATGTCGTAAAAGGCGACGGAGGGAAACAGGCAGGAGATGGGCAGCAGCATCTTCCTGATAGTAGCAACTGTACAAAAAAAACTGCGGCTGTCAACCCGCTCGCCGAGCGTGGCAACTATGGCAATATAGTTACTAAGAAACGGCCCCCAGTCCCCGGCGGTCCCACTATTCCTGGCTACGGTGGCAACCGTGGTAACGGTGGGGCAGGGGGTGCTAAGAATCTCCGGTGGAGGTTCGGTTGCCACCTACGACGACTCGACCTGGCAACATTTAACGCACGCACCCTGAGGACAGACGAGAAGATCCTGGAGCTGGAAGAAGAGAAAGACAAGTTGCGCTGGTATATTATAGGATTGTCCGAGGTCCGAAGAGAGGGGGAGGACACGGTGATTCATGAATCCGGCAACTTGTTCTATCACCGGGAGGGCGACCGTCTGGCCTTAGGAGGTGTTGGATTTATTGTCCACAAGTCTCTAGTTACCAACATTGTAAAGATTGGGAGTGTGTCGACGAGGGTTGCGTACCCTATACTCAGAACCACCAAACGGTATTCGCTGAAGGTTTACGCACCAACGTCTGAAGATCCCAATGAGGAGGTGGAGGATTTCCTATATATATATATATATATATATATATATATATATATATATATATATGTATATATATATATATATACATATATATATATATATATATGTATATATATATAATGGGAGACATCAACGCAAAACTAGGCACAAGAAAGAACGGTGCGCTGAAGGTATGGAAATTTGGGATATGGCAACGGAACCCAAGGAGCCAGCAACTGGCCGACTTCATGGAGAAAGAGGGACTCTTTATGATGAACTCTTTCTTCCAGAAGCAGCCCCATAGAAAGTGGAGCTGGTCAAAGCCCGACGGTTCGACAAAAAATGAGATTGACTACATTGTGACGACTTTACGGTAACTGTTCTGTGATGTCTCGGTGATCGCAAGGGCAAAAACTGGCAGCAATCACCGAATGGTTAGAGGCACACTGAACCTAAAAGTTAAGTTGGAGAGGTCTCGTCTAATGAAGTCAACGCTCCTTCCCCCTCGTGCTCTAATCCAAAATCCCGAAACCTTTCAGCTCGAGTTACAAAACCGCTTTCAGTGCCTAGAAGATTGCAATGTAGTGAAGATATGAATGACAAGCTCATGGAAACTGTCCATGCGGTCGGAGCTAAGTTCTGCAAGACCCACCGCAGAAGAACACAAAAACTCTCCGATCACACTCTTAATCTCACGGATGTTAGATGGGAGATGAGGCTGCAATCGTCAGCAGATTTGACAGTATACAGGCAACTGAACAGACAGATCTCCAAATGCGGCGGGACTTAAGCAACTTTAATACAGTTCATATTGAAGAAGCGATTGAGTGGAACCAGGGCTCCAAAGTCTTTGCCAGAGATCTGTCTGCCAGAAAGAGCCAACTGGCGAAGCTGAAGGCTGAGTATGGCAGCATCGTTTCCAGGACACCAAAGATTTTAAATGAGATTGAGAGATTCTGTGGGCAACTGTACACATCGTCGTATCATCAGCCACACGCAGGTGTGAGGAACATTCCAAGAGCAAGTTATATCAGACACTATTCCGATGATATTTCGGACGTCAGTCTGAGCGAGATTAGAATGGCTATCTACCTTAAAAAGGCAGGGCCCCAGGTGAAAATGGAATTACAGCGGAGCTTCTGAAAGCGGCTGGAACACCGGTACTTAAAGTCCTAGAGAAGCTCTTTAATTCCGTCCTCCATGGTGGCACTTCTTCGGAGGCGTGGAACAGAAGTGCGGTGGACTTGTTCTTCAGGAAAGGCAACAACGCTCTCTTGAAGAACTACAGACTGATTTCCCTTCTAAGCGGCCTCTGCGTGCTGTTTTCGAGAGTCATTTCGAATCGTCTCTCACGCATACTCGACGACTTCCAGCCTCCCGAACAAGCCGGTTTCCGAAAAGGCTTCAGTACTAAAGACCACATACATATTACATACCCTGCGGCAGATTGTACAGAAGATCGAAGAGTACAATCTGCCGATTTGCCTAGCGTGTGTGGACTACGAGAAAGCCTTTGATTCTGTCGAAATTTGGGTGGTGCTACAGTCCCTTCAGCGGTGCCAAGTTGACTGTCGGTATATCGAAGTGCTGAAGCGTTTGTATAGTAGGGCTACGATGGCTATCCGAGAAAAGAACCTGAGTTCGAAACCTATCCAGCTGCAGATAGGTGTAAGATAGAGTAACGTTATTTCCCCGAAACTCGTCACCGCTGCATTGGAAAACGTTTTCAAGCTATTGGACTGGAAAGGACACGGTATTTACATCAATGGCGAGTACATCAACCACCAAAGTACTGCTGGAGGACCTAAGCACTATGCTAAATGATCTCGATGGTGTCTCCCAACGGATAGGTCTTAAGATGAACATGAACAAAACGTAAATCATGTTTAATGTCCATGTCACACTTATGCCGGTAGTTGTTGGGAGTACTATGCTCGAAGTTGTTGACTCGTCAACACGTTTACCTGGGACAAATAGACCGACTAGGTAAGTCCAACTTCGATCGAGAGGTCAATCGACGGATTCAACTCGGCTGGGCAGCGTTCGGGAAATTACGACACACCTTCTCGTCAGGTATACCTCAAACTCTCAAAACTAGATTGTAAAACCAGTGCGTATTGCCAGTGATGACTTACGGAGCTGAGACGTGGTTCTTCACTGCTGGACGTATGAGGACGCTCAAGGTCACTCAGCGAGCTATGGAGAGGGCTATGCTCGGAGTTTTTCTGCGTGATGAAATCAGAAATGCGGATATCCGCAGTAGAACCAGAGTGACCGACGTAGCCCAACGGATTAGTAAGCTGAATTGGCAATGGACCAGCCATATAGCTCGAAGAACTGATAACCGATGGGAAAAAAGGTTTTCGAGTGGCAGCCTCGTACCGTCGTACCGGTAGTCGTAGTGTATGGCAACCCCGCACTAGATGGAGCGACGACCTGGTAAGACATGCAGGAAGTCGATGGATGCAGGTGGCTCAGTACCGTGCTTTGTGGCATTACTTGGGGGAGGCCTACGTTCAGCAGTGGACTTGTGAAGGGCTGCAATGATAATGATAATGATGATGATCAAGAAGACTCAGCTCATCTTCGTTCAAAATTAAATTTGTAGTAACATGCTTGACATTCGGAGTTATGAATTTTATACATTAATTTTAGTACCATTGACATTAAACTAATTTCCTAATTTATATATATAGCATTATTTACTTCGTCCTAATTTAGTAACTGTCGTTATAATTTGGAAATTAATGAAGTGTAATCAGCTTATCATACTGATATGTATCATGATAATATATCATGATTATCCCTAACTATGTGAGGTAAGTCATTATTGAGGCACGCCCATTTGTACTGTTACGAGCTTGTGGGGTTCGTGCTAATAAATACTGCCCATTGAATTACCAAAATTGATACTTTAATTACCGAACACCAATTACAACTTGAAACACACTAATAATGAATCACAATGATCACTTTAGTTTGCAGTTATATCGCTTCGAAGTATTCGCTGGAATCACCAATTCAATCTAGTATATATAAAGTACTCTATAAATTCAATACTGACTCGTTCGCGGTCCTAAACGGCCTTATATAGGACATTTTCCACTGAAACATTTAGAATGTTCGAGCACATACCGATCCCCACCGAACAGGTGTAGAAAGATGTAGTATGGAATTTCGTAGAAAGATTAGTTCTACTATTCGATACTAGATGGTGCAAGTGCCATGTACCAGGCATTAATTATGGCACGCAACAGTACTATTGACTCGGAAGAACTAGTATTATTAAATGACAACTTTTTGCGTTCTGTTACTTAAAAAACAAACATAAACACTCACGCCTGTTACCCAGAGGGGTAGGCAGAGACTACGGACTTCTATTTGGCACGATCCTGATATACCTCTCTCGCCTCCTTTACATCCATATATCTACGCATAGAAGCTCGTCGGTTAAGGGTACTGCTAATGTGGCCCATTTTCAAAATTACGCCAATTTGGTGGATAAACTTTCATCTAGGGCGTCCCTTCACGACTCTGCCGTTCACAACTGCCATATTTTGTCACTCTTTCCTCATTCATTCTTTCTACATGACCAAACCACCGAATCTGTTACTTAAATACTATGAAATAATTAATTTAAAAGCATCACTTCTTACACCGTAGTGTTGAAGTTTCCTTATTAATGTTCAATGGTGAACACATCGAAGGCTTTGGACAGTTCACAGAATTACCCAAAGCATCCTGTGAATTCTCCCATGCTTTGAAGATATATTTAATGAGTTCAATACCAGCATCAGTTGTCAAGCGACCCCTTGTAAAACCGAATTGATTTTTGTAGCAAATTATTTACATTAAAAACATTTTGATCAAGAATAATTTTTTCAACAATTTTACCAAGTGTCCAATGTTGCAAATGCTGCAATAAAACAGGAAACTCACCAGATTCGATAATATTATTAAAATAATAGATAGTTGAAGTGCATCTATTATAGACGCAATAACTTTAACGGGGCTGCGGTCTTCTTAATATCAATAGTTTTAAAATATTTTACAATATATTTTGATGGTAATTTAAGAAATGTAAAGTTCTTTGTACACGTATTTAAAATTTGTTTAATTAATGATTCGGCGACGGCAGGAAAAGAGTACAGTGACTTCGTGATTAACATCAGAATATTAGTAAAATATTTCTCAATAACTATTGCAACATTCTGATCTGATTTAGTTCATTTGTTGTTAAAATTTAACTGGTAGTTTGAATTGCGAGAGTTCACCTTACCAGAATCACTATTAATTATACTTCACTACCTAACCAACGTCCGAAAACGAAACGAATAACGCAAACAGTGGAAAGATCTGCCAATTACAGCCCACGAACTAGCCGATGTCCTTTGTTGATATTGGTTGCTTCTCGTTCTTGCAACGGTATTATAAATAAGTATAGAAAGAGATAAAGCGAATATGGATTTCGTTGCGAAGTTTTGGTAGTTACATAAAGCAAAAAGGTCGACTTTTAAATGGTTAAAATTACCTAAATTTTATGTTTACGTAGTTGTAAGAGTTATCAAATTTTAATGATCTTTAGATTATTAGACACAAGGCTTAGATTTGTATGGCCATATTATTTTTGGTTAACGCAACTTTTTGTTTATGTTTTGGATGAATAGTTTTGAATTGTTTTTTTTTTTTCAAAACGCAAAAACTACGATATTATCCATAAAATTATTAATATTTGACATTGCGTTTGTGCATTAGTTTTAATTCAGACAATTATGTGTAAGTACAGTGAAAATATAGCAACTATAGCATAGTTTAAGTTGATTTAGAGTCTCGTAATCATTTTTGTAAAAAGAGTTCGTAATCATTATTCATTATTCATTCATTCATTGCTGATCACTTAAGGCTAAATCGCTTAAATCGCTTAAGGCTAGTGAGATATGTTATCACTTTGATAAAAAAGACAATTTGTGTACTTACTATTCGTCAATATTGTCAACAAACGTAATCCCACAAATCTACTACTGGTATAAATGTTTTGCATTGGTTTTACAGTTTGCGGTTATGTTTCGTTTTCGTTCGTTTGCGCATTCAGTGGCAATATCGAAATTTAAAAACGGTTTTAAATAACGACATGAAAACTCAATATCGGTTATGTAACTGTTGCAGCTAGAGACTGAAATCGCTCATGCTTACTATAAGGTGTGACATCAATTCAGTATACTGCATTGACCTCTATATGTACAAGTACGAGCTATACTGTACAACATGTCAGCGCCGATATGAAGCACCATCATTTTCCGTACGGGGAACTAAATTTGACATAATATGCCAAAGTCGGTTGTCTTATTTAAATCTTATCTCTGTATTTTGAACTTTTAAACTAAACACTAAAGTATTTTATGCGGTTTGTTTGTGTAGTATAACTTTAGTTACTTAGTAAGAATTATTTTTAATAATAATTTGTAAAACTCGTTACCAAGAGGAAAGTGATATAGACTACAACGAACAGACTACAGCGAACTCCTAACCCCAAAAGAAAAGAAAATCTAGCTGTTAAAAAATACGTTATTTTAATTTAATTACTTTTATTAGCTAAAAAATAACATATACAGTGTCAAAAAGAAATATAAGTATTAAGGAGTTTTGAAGTAATTTCGGATAATATTTACCTTAATTTGGACTCAGCATCATGTCGATTTCTGTATTTCGTTTTTAACATAAAAGTTCGTTTTCGTTATATCAGTAAAGGTCTGAAAATACACTCTCGCGAAAGTGTGTTAATGTAAAGGGTAAACTTAAATTAACTGCTTTGCGTGATAGTTCAGGATATTCTTCCTTTCTAACTGCCCCAATATCGATTAAAGACATCCTTTTTAAAACATCTTGAAGAGTTTCCTTTGCGGACATTTCTAGTAAAATGACTCCTGTTGCTTAATACTCAAATCAGAATTTATGCTCTCGGTTGTGATAGAAAATGGGTTTCGAATACAGCCTTCAGTAATTTTATCAATATCTAGAATAAAATCTACCTATTCATACATCATTAAACATTCACGTAGGTAATATATTTAATATGTTACCAAGTTTTATATTTTTCTCTTACAGTATTGTATTATTGTTTAATGTCTGTATTTTAGTTTAACAGCAACGACATCACATATTCCACAGTATGTTTGAAAATAAAATAAATAATGGTAAATTATAATAGAATATAAATTATGGGACTTTCGTTTTTTATAATGGAAACATTTGACACATTTGTCAAAAAGCTTGACCTATAAATAAAAGCAAAGTAGAAAGATGGCGAAATTGTAGTTATCTGGTTGTGTGTGATTCCCTAATATATCTTGCTAATGTTGATTTATTTTGTAAAAACATTTGGGGATCGATTATGGTAAAATTGTAAGTTAAATTAGAATATTGAATTTCCATCAACTTAATATATTGTTGTATATCAAAATGGACGTAAATAACATCGGTGAAATAAAAGATGGCGACCATCAGAGACCTCTTTTAATTATGGAAGCGCCACCTATACTTGAAGTGTCTAAACAAAAATTTGAAGGCAACTTCAAAAAGAAGAGGAGACGCGGGAAATCTAAACGAAAGATAATGAAACCATTTGCCAAAATCCCTTGGCAAGAACGGAGAAAGAATGACCAAACTAAAAGGAATAATAGATTCCGTAAAATGGTATTGGCTAAAACTCAAGCACCTTTTAACAACAATCAATTTCTAATGGAAATTCATAAACCGGTACCTGAAGATAACTTCCACAATTTAAGAACACCATCTGCACGCACTCGCGATTCCAGTTTTAGCGTTGATTCCGAAGATAATTATTTTTATTCATTACCAGAAGATGAAGAAGAGTACTTGACAAAGGAATTTTCAAGTGTTTATGAAGACGCACAAAGTGAACGATTATCCAATATGTCGAAAAACGAGCTAATTGAAGAATATCTTTTACTTGAAGCAAAATATGATAATCTTATAAAAAGAACCGAACGTTCTAAGGCAAAAGAAGTGGAGTCCGAAAATGCTAACATAACAGATAAAGACACATCTATTACAGACAAGGACAGCATGTTAACTGATCCAGACACATCAGAAACTTCAATTGCCTCTGGTTCAATAGACGAGTCTTCATTTGCTGATTTAATGCAACGCCTTAAAGAACAGGAAGAACAAATTCGTGAACTGCAGCTAGCTAATGAAAAGTTAAGGCTGGAAAATGAACATTTGCGTCAACACTCGCAAGATTCTAGTGAAGATTCTGAAACTGATAGTTCATCCAGTTCAGATAGTGACAGTAGCTCAAGCCACTGTGATAGCCCTGGCTCCGAGTTACCCATTATTGATCGTGAAAATTTACCAGTTCAAATTGAAGATCAAACAAATGGTGCCCAAGAAGTAACCGAAGACTTGCAGTCCACTAACCCAGTTGTCAATGGTTTCCATAGTCCAGGTGAATAATTATTATGACTTTGTGAATAGTGTTGTATGTATTAGAAACTTGAGAAACTTAACAGTATTTAGAAAATAGAGTTCTATATTATTGGGACATAATGGAGTATATTATGAACTATTAGTGCTTGCCTAAAACATTTAGTGACTTGTTGTTGTACACATTTTGGAGAGTTATTACTGTAATAATGTACTTGTGGGATCTCACAAATTATGGTAAGTGGTATTTCTGTGATGTCCCTGTGAATATTTTATCAACAGTAATATTAAAGTTTACTAAATGTGTATATATTCCAAAAAAAGATCTCACTTTTATGTTTACACAGTTTATTGTAAACAAAGTTCAAAAGAGGTCAATGTATATATAAGTCATTAAATGATATTTTATGGTTGTTGTTGAAATATTTTTATTTTTATTGTGAAACCAAATTGAAGGTGTCAAGTTATTTTGTAAGTATCTAATATAGGTATATAAAAGTTAGAATAACGAAGGTCTGTTAAATTTCGTATTTTTTTTGTATTTCTTTTAATGTAATGTATTCAAACTTATTTACAATTTTAATGGCATAGGTAATGAGAGCCTACATTCCCTTACACAGTAAATGTTTTGATTTTATTTTGTGATAAAAGAAACTGTAAACCAAATCTGAGGGTTCATACATCCTTCAGTAGTCAGTCCTTAGAACTGTCTTGCTACGAATATGATATAATTTATCGTCCAGGACTACAAAATCTGTAGCTGATGCATTATCAAAAGTATGCGCTCTCATGAATCCTAATAAGCTGTATGAACTACATAATCAACTATGTCATTCTGGTGTTACCAGAATGGTTCACTGGATAAGATCGACATACAAGCACTGTACAAATATGAATAAATGATTTTGTTTTGTTGAAACACACCAATATATGTTGCATATGTGTTCAACACTGTTTTTATTTAGCCAGCAATACATTTATGCAACTTAAAAGTTACAAAGGGGTTTTTGTGATATTTTAATAAAAGGAATTAATAGACTTTTTATTAAATGTATGAATTAAGTAAATTTCAATGCCTAATACCATAATTGCTTATTGGTTTTAATTTTTGCATCATGCTACACATTCCATGTGTACTATTTAATTTTTTAACAATAACAAAATTTAAGCCTGCTGATAGCTTGAATGATTGGAATGAATTACTCTGAAATTGGTAATTAAATATTGACAATATTCATACCTATTTAAAATCTGGCAGAATAACAGATGTGTAATTTGGAAAAAATCTCCATAAATATATAAGTACATAATATATATTTATTAAAATGTAATTTGTAGAAGTCAAAATAGTTATTGATGAAAACTTGGATGTACATAATTATGTATTATTAGATATTTATTTATTTTTTGCATTGTGTCAGCATAAGAGAATCAACCTTTTTAGTCTTGTGCGTTTAAGATGTGACTTTGGAAAATCAACTGAAGCAAGGTCCATATATCAATACTAGGAGCGGCATCAACATTGTAAGACTGAAATCACCAAACCAAGCATGGAGATTATGGCAAATTCTGTATAGAAAGATGCCCACACACAGTAAATGGGTACATGCTTATAAAGATCTTTGATTTCTTTTAAGTAGTTTCTCTGTAAGATTTAAGGATTAAAATATTTCACTAAATAATGTAAATATTGGTTGTTTTACTACCTATAATTATATATTCTTAGATATATTCTTTATTAAATAAAATGTTTACTCTTAGAGCTAATATTTTTAAGGAGAGGAGGAGCTCTTCACGATTCTTCCTTAGCCTAGGAGTCTGTTTAGGTAGGTACAGTCAGCATCAAAAGGAAGATAGCACTCAAGTTGGTCAAATATTTTGAAACATTCGAAGTGATCATCAATTAAACTATTTAGAGTAGGCAAATCTTGTCCAAATATATCGGAATATGTACACCATGAAATTCCTGTATGGTTTCAGTTAAACCTTCCTTAGTTTAATGCAGCTCAATATTATCTAGCCTACTCATAATTCAAAATGACGTCAGTAAAATGTTTTCTATGTATTTTTTTTATGATTGTCAAATAAAATTATTGTTGCTGTCGCATAGCTTGATTCACTTGCACTAGTAGGTATATAAATACTATTTTATTGAAAAAATGCTTGGAGAAAATATTTTGCGATAGGTTAATACCTACATTTGATTTTATTAGGAACAACTAGATACATAGTGATAGAAATGGATTTTTTTTTAAATTTATTTATTCATACAAAGGTAAGTACATTATTTTTACTATTCTCTTGCCAAACTGCAATCAGTTTGTCGGCGAGTACACGCTCTTAGAACTATATATCATTATGCACCATCACCTACACAAATATACAATTAATTACAAAAAAACAAAAAGAAAATGGTTATATCAAAGTAACCTACTACAAATGCATAGATAATATTTAGAAATTATTAAACTAAAAAGTAAACAACAACAGCAATATACAAATCAAACATAAAAAGTGATTAACAAAAGTATGCAACAATATGTTGTGATATAGCCCTGTTAATAATGTGCTTTTCAGAGAGGATTTTAATAAGTTTTTTCTTAGTTTGTTTTTGTTTAGATGCATTTCTCTTAACCATTTTATTTTGTTACAGATTCTGGGTACAATGTATTTATTCAAGCGCTGTCCATAATAGTTATTTGCACTAAGCTCTTCAAGTTTTTATTCCTTTACCTTACGCGTGTTGTTAATAATAGGTACTTTATAGTCATTGGTATAGTAATGTTCAATTGCCATTAAATATTTTAACCGTGTTTCAACAGGCAGTATTTTACACAGGGGAAATAGTTTTTCATATTGTTTTTTACAGATTTTCTTATCTTTTGAATAAATTAAAATTTTTATAATACGTATTTTGTAGGTTTTTGACTTGTTTTATATAGTAAAGTAAAGTTACAGCCTATATACTTCCCACAGCTGGGCACAGGTCTCCCTCATTTCTGAGAGGGTTTTAGGGCAAGGAATTGTCCGCCGCGCTGCCCCAATGCGTGTTGGCGAACTTCACATGTCTTCGAAATATTTGTTTCTTATTCCTCAGACATGCAGGTTTCCTCACGATGTTTTCCTTCACCACCGAGCACGTGGTATATCAGCACTTAAAATTGCAATTAACAATTTCATTGGTGCCGGCAGGGATCGAACTCAGATTACTCGTGTTCTGTTATATTTACAGCGAGTGTTAACCATCTGAGCTACCACGGCTCTGTCTGTTTTATATAAGTATGTACTAAATATACACACTCTTAATCTCATGGCTGTTAGACGGGAGATGAGGCTGCAATCGTCAACAGATTTGACAGCATACAGGCAACTGAACAGACAGATTTCCAAATGCATGCAGCGAGACTTACGCAACTTTAATACTGCTCGTATTAAAGAAGCGATCGAGCGGAACCAGGGCTCCAAAGTCTTTGCCAGAGATCTGTCTGCCAGAAAGAGCCAACTGTTAAAGATGAAGACTGAATGTGGCAGCATCGTTTCCGGGACACCTGAGATTTTGAGTGAGATTGAGAGGTTCTATGGGCAGTTGTACAAATCATCGTTGGAGCCACTCGCAAGTGTGAGTAACGATTCAAGAGCAAGTCTTATCCGACACTATTCCGATGATATCCCGGACGTCAGTCTGAGCGAGATTAGAATGGCTCTCCAGCACCTTAGAAACGGCAGGGCCCCAGGCGAGGATGGAATTACAGCGGAGCTTCTGAAAGCGGGTGGAACACCGGTACTTGAAGTCCTTCAGAAGTTTTTCAATTCCGTCCTCCATGGTGGCACTACTCCGGAGGCGTGGAGCAGAAGTGCGGTGGTCTTGTTCTTTAAGAAAGGCGACAACGTTCTCTTGAAGAACTACAGACCGATTTCCCTTCTGAGCCGCGTCTACGTGCTGTTTTCGAGAGTCATTACGAATCGTCTCGCACGCAGACTCGACGACTTCCAGCCTCCCGAACAAGCCGGTTTCCGAAAAGGCTTCAGTACCATAGACCACATGCATACCCTGCGGCAGATTAAACAGAAGACCGAAGAGTACAATCTGCCACTTTGCCTGACGTATGTGGATTATGAGAAAGCCTTTGATTCCGTCGATATTTGGGCGGTGCTACAGTCCCTTCAGCGGTGCCAAGTTGACTGTCGGTATATCGAGGTGCTGAAGTGTTTGTACAGTAGGGCTACGATGGCTATACGAGTACAAAACCAGAGTTCGAAACCTATCCAACTGCAGGGAGGTGTAAGACAGGGTGACGTTATATCCCCGAAACTCTTCACCGCTGCGTTGGAAGACGTTTTCAAGCTACTGGACTGGAAAGGATACGGTATTGACATCAATGGCGAGTACATCACTCACCTTCGATTTGCCGACGATATAGTCCTTATGGCAGAATCGCTGGAGGACCTTAGCACTATGCTCAATGACCTCAATGGTGTCTCCCAACGGATAGGTCTTAAGATGAACATGGACAAAACAAAGATCATGTTTAATGTCCATGTCACACCTATGCCGGTAGTTGTTGGGAACACTATACGACCTGGTTAGACATGAAGGAAGTCGATGGATGCAGGTGGCTCAGGACCGTGCTTTGTGGCATTACTTGGGGGAGGCCTATGTTCAGCAGTGGACTTGTGAAGGGCTGTAATGATGATGATGATGATGACTAAATATACGGCCATATACAATAGGACCATAGTTAATTAAAGACTCAATTTTTAGAGTAGTCAACAACTCTTATGATTCTAATCTCCTACAAAACGATCTTATTAACTTAGATAATTATTGTATCCGTAACAAATTAGACTTGAATGTTTCAAAGTGTAATGCTATGTCTTTCGGGCGGAAGCGTGATATGCTTTATTTTTCTTACACACTTAAAGGTTTCACAGTTACTAGATGTGATAAAATAAGGGACCTTGGAGTTACTATTGATACTAAGCTTTTGTTTGATCAGCATGTGGAAGATATCGTTAATAAAGCTTATAAGGCTCTGGGTTTTATTTTAAGGTGTTGTTGCAAATTCCGTCAGTTAAAATCAATGAAAATATTGTTTTGTTCTCTTGTTCGTAGCCATTTCGAATATGCGTGTCAGGTATGGAATCCTCAATATAAAATGTATATTAACAAAATGGAAGCGATTCAAAAAAAATTCATTCGATATGTAGGTTCTAAATTTCATATATCCAAAGGAGGCTACGAATTGCAGTGTTCTCATCTTCATGTCCTTCCGCTGCAAACTAGGCGCTATACAGCTGACCTGGTCTTACTAAGTAAAATGCTCAAGATCGTTTAGACTGCCCTGAATTATTAAAAAGATTACATATCTCAGTTCCCTCTCGTTCACTGCGTTACATATTACTAAAGTTGTTTAAAACGACTATAAATCAATAGCACGCTACAAACTATAAACTATACATTTCTAGCGCCCTATTAAATACGCTATGTTATAGCGCACTATTTATAAGAAAGCGTGTAGGAGGCCGGTAAGCGCGTTAAGTTTTGCAGCACGTTACATTACATGTCGTTCATTGGATAGATCGCGTGCTATATAAGAACATTATTTCGTAATAAGTCGCATTTTAGACTAAAATGAACTAAAGCGGTAAAGAAAAACCAATGCATGCTTTTTCATACTTTTCAGACTTGCCTACTGCTTTCTATAATCCTATAAATATTTTCAAGTCATGTACTTTTTAAAATAGAATTAATTTTATTTTTAGAAACGAAATAAAATTGATTATTTTTTATTATGATTGGTGTAAACATTATTTTAACCTTAATATAAATTATAAATCAAATAAAGGTGTATTTAAAAGTTTATTTATTGTATTTATAAAAATCAATTATTTACATACACTATTATATACACTTTTGTATCTAAATTTTATTTACATTTAAAAACATTAATTAGGCTTCTTTTATCACAACTGTCATTTAATCATTTATAAATATACAGTATGCACTATGCACTAACTAAACAACGTCCAACATTAAATTAGGTCGCGCGCGAGGAATAGCGCGCTACGAGATCAAAGAATCATGTCCATTATTGACCTGAAAATTTTCTAACGCGTCTAGTGATGCAAAATATCTTATAAAATTGCATATTTTTTTTCTTATTTCGTATCGCATAACTAAATTTTCAAATAAAGCCAGGAAAAAAAGTAATGTTATTTTGTTTATCATTCTCAATAGACTTTTGGAGACGGAACGTGCTTTACAATGGCTCAAAGGCCCAGAAGCCATGCCAAAATATATTAAAAACGTGTTTTCCACGTTCCGTTTCAGACTACGAAAAACTTGTTTACCATCATGTGGTTTATGAATGTTCAAAATAACTAATTTCTTTTTTTATAACTTATTAATTTATGATTAGATACAATATTTAATAGTTTTATACTATGGTGTGGAAAGAAAAATAAGTGTACAGATCTTATCTAACAGCTGTTATAACCTCAAAATTTTATTTACTTAATAGCATTTTTCCCTGGCCTCTTAATGAAAAGATGATAAGTTATTAGGTTATAATAAACAATAACTGTTTTTATAAAACAGTATTGTAGGTAGACGCGACCCGTTAAAGGAATCAAGTGACAGATCAATCAATGTATGGAAAGTGGGCATAATTCTTTACGTCACACGTCCTCTCCCAACAGCGCCCTGCTAGAACTTTCAGTTTATACAAAGGTACTCTGTGGCTAGAACCAGGTATATATAATTATAATGTACTCTGTGGCTAGAACTAACTAATTGCCGCTAGATATTAATACTTATAATAGCGCGATGGCGACTACTTACATAACACGCGCTATGTGTTATGAAGAGATAGCGCGCTATAATATGGCGCTATGCGCTGTATTAACCACCATTAGTTATTACAATCCCTTACATGTTTCTTTATGTAGATCAAATTACAGGCGAAACTCATTCTTCTTAAGAGCATGTAACTCATTTAATAAATTTTCTAAGCACTGTGATAAGGCTGACCTCTTCTCTACTAGTGGTACTACTATCTGCAAATTGATAACATAATTAAATAAATAAATAAATTATGCATAGTAAACCACTAATAGAAATGTTTACTTACTACTTTTCATATTTGATAGAATTTGCCTAAAATGGACCTTAATTTTTTTTTTTATAGAAGAGGGGGCAAACGAGCATGCGGCTCACCTGATGTTAAGTGACTACCGCCGCCCATGATCAACCGCAACACCAGGAGAATTGCGGGTGCGTTGCCGGCCCTTTAGAAAGGAGTAAGCTCTTTTCTTGAAGGTCCCCAGGTCGTATCGGTCCGGAAAAATCGCCGGTGATAAACTATTCCACAGAGAGGTTGTACGTGGAAGAAAACTCCTTGTGAAACGTACAGTGGTGGACCGCCAAGCATCCAGATGGTGTGGATGGTATCGGGACGTTTGCCGTGTCGTGCGTTCACGAAATTTGGCGGCTGGGATTAATCCGAACAATTCCTCAGAGCACTCCCCGTGATAGATGCGATAAAATACGCAAAGAGATGCAACATCTCTTCGCAACGCCAGTGAATCGAGCCGATCGGAAAGCACTCGGTCGTCGACGATTCGAGCCGCTCTGCGCTGGATGCGGTCAAGTGGAAGGAGCTGGTACTGGGGAGCCCCAGCCCAGAGATGGGAACAGTATTCCATGTGCGGCCGAACCTGCGCCTTGTAAAGTTGCAGGCGGTGTGCCGGCATGAAATACTGTCCCGCTCTGCTGAGCACGCCAAGCTTTTTAGAGGCCAATTTGGCCTTCCCTTCCAAGTGACCACGAAACTGCACGTCACTCGATATGTCGACGCCGAGGATTCCGATACTGGCTGAGGCAACAAGGGGAGTGCCTTGAAACTGAGGGGATACGACAAAGGGGTTCTTTTTAGCGGTTAACGCGCAAACTTGTGTCTTCTGGGGGTTAAACTGGACTAGATTTAGTCGTCCCCAATCCGAGACTCTGTTCAGCAAAGACTCGACTTCAGACACAAGTTTGTCCCGGCACTCGGAGACGTTTTCCCGAGAAATATTGGCTCGGCCGGTGTAAAGAGCATCACCAGTGCTGTCATCTGCATAGCAATGAATGTTACGGGTATGCAACATATCATTGATATGCAGAAGAAACAGCGTTGGCGATAGCACGCAGCCCTGTGGAACACCAGCATTAATAGGCTTGCAATCGGAGCTTGCACCGTCTACAACGACCTTGATGCTCCGATCTGCAAGAAAGCTGGTGATCCAATCGCACAATTTCTCGGGAAGCCCATAGGAAGGGAGCTTCGAAAGAAGCGCTTTGTGCCAAACCCGATCGAAGGCCTTCGCAATGTCCAAACTAACGGCCAATGCCTTCCCCTTGAACTCTACTGCCTCCGCCCATCTGTGAGTGAGGTAGACCAGAAGATCACCAGCTGACCGACCACGGCGAAAACCGTATTGGCGGTCACTAATCAGCTGGTGATCCTCAAGGTACCTCATGAGCTGGCAGTTTACAATGGATTCCATTGTTTTGGAGAACAAGGAGGTGATGGCGATTGGCCGGTAGTTGGACGGGTCTGAGCGGTCGCCTTTTTTAGGGATCGGGTGGACGAAAGCCGTCTTCCATGATTTTGGGACTACGCCTAGGGAGTAGGAGTACCGGAAAAGACGCGTTAAAACCGGTGCCAACTCTGGAGCACACGTCCTCAGCACAATTGGGGGGATTCCGTCAGGCCCACTCCACCACATCCACACTTGTGGATGTCCAGGGAGAGGAGTGCTTTGCGAACCGAGCGCTGTGTGAACTGCACTTCCGGCATGGAGCACTCACACCGCGGGATGGTCGGCGGCGTACTCCCCCCGTCATCGAGAGTCGAGTTAGACGCAAAGAAGGAGCCTAGAAGATCGGCTTTCTCCTTTGCAGTATGGGCCAGTGAGTCGTCCTCCCTGTGCAGAGATGGAAGAGATGGCTGACAGAAATTCCCCTGGACAGCCTTGGCGAGAGACCAGAATGCACGGGTTCCAGAAGGAAGGCGAACTAGTTTCTCGCCAATTCTGCCTATGTGCTCTGACTTTGCCTTGGCAATGACTCTTTTGAAGGACCTAGAGGCGGAATTATACTTCTTTTTTAGAGCGCTGGTGTTTACATCCCGGGACGCTGATGCATCAACCCAGGCTTGATAGCACTCCTGCTTATAGCATGATGCTATTTTACAGGAGCGACCAAACCATGGCTGAGATTTGCCTCCAATGGGCACCACAGAGGAAGGAATAAAAAGTTCCATACCCTGAAGTACCACATCAGTAACAGAATCCGCAACAACGTTGGGATCATCCGGCGAGAAGCAAACCCGCCCCCAAGGGTAGGATGCAAAGAAAGACCGCATCCCATCCCAATCGGCTGACCTATAGTGCCAAACACGGCGGCAGCCTGCAGAATGCAACCGCGATTTCAGCGTGAGTGGCACAACACTCCGGACCAGACAATGGTCCGAGGAGCCTAAAGGGGCGTCGACGGAAATCTGATATCCGTCCGGGTGAGAGGTCAGCAGAAGGTCCAACAGGGAAGGTGCATGATCCTCCACATCTGGAATCCGCGTAGGCGAAGTAACCAGTTGTGTCAGACCATATGCCAAGGCAAAATCATGAACAGATCTCCCCGCATGATCGGTTAAACGTGAACCAAGCCATTCGGCGTGATGGGCGTTAAAGTCGCCGAGGATCACGATCTCTGCGGAGGGGATCTGCTGTAGCAACGAATCTGCAGCCATTTGGACGTGGTCGAAGAGTCGGTCTGTTTCGGCATTACCGCTATGGGACCTATAGAGGCACCCGTAGACGCGCGGATGGTCGTCGCTGTCTACGCGTAGCCAAAGGATGGACAGGTCCGAACCTTCAAGTCTGCCGAGGCGTCGAGAACAGATGTCCTCTCTGACGTAAACGCAAACTCCAGCCCGAGGCACAAAGGAGTGTTCCAGTCTGTACCCCGGGTAGGAGAGATACGAGACATCAGCCGGAGAGGACACCTGCGTCTCGGTCAGAAAGAGCAGAGCCGGCCTCGTCGTCTCGAGATGGTAGTGGACGGCGTTTAGGTTAGAGTGAAGTCCCCTGATATTGCAGAAATTCACGGACAGCGTGGCAGGGGTCGCCTTAGTCTTGTTGCTCCGTTTGCCCCGAGCAGTTGTAGTCTTGAGCGGAATTTCGCCCCCCCCCCCAGAATACGCGGGGCAGCCTGAGCACCCACGCTCAGAAGTGGAGAAACATGGTCGTGGATGCTCAGCGAGGGATTCTCCAGGGGTGCTGGTACCCTCCTGGGGTAGTCTATCTTTATTTAATTCCGCTACCATGTTGATGGGGGGGGGGGATTTGGGCCTCCGGCCACCTGCACTCACCAGACGAAACGCGGAAGCAGAGCTTCCACTTCACGCCGGTATTCTGTGAGGTCGTGGTACCACCCCGGTTTGCGCCGGCCCATACGTGCAACAGCAAAGCTGCCGCATGGCTCTACCACTCTAATTTTGAACATACTTCTTCAATGTGTAATTTCCAGTTAAAACTACTATCTACAAACAATCCTAAATATTTGTAACTATTAACAAATTCTATTTTGGCACATTGACATAATTTTCTCCTGTGCAAGCACTCATAGTCATGCCCTACGATACCTATTTCTTCATAGCGTACATTCTTAGCTACCCTGTCGTATGGAGAATGTAAATGCGTACACTTTGTTTTTTTCGAATTCAGTATTATGCCGTTATCATGTGCCCATTGGGTAATCCGATCAAAGTCTTCCTGTATTTTATCGCAAGCTCCATGGAAGTTTTTGGTAGCATACAATAGGCACAGGTCATCGGCGTACATGTAGGTATCGCAGTGATGCTCTACATCAACCACACTGTTCACCAGTATAGTGTACCCCACGGGGCCGTACACAGAACCGGTTGGTACACCGAGAGCGATGTGTTCTTCAGCGCCAGTCGTCCCACTCACCATAGTGTCCGATTTGATAAATAATTACGGAACCATTCATTTACAGGGCCCCGAATTCCACTTTCCTCCATAGCCCCCAGAAGTACCTCATGGTCCAGAGTATCAAATGCTTTCTTATAGTCTATAAAAAGAGCCACAACCTGTTTACCATTATTAAGACTAGTTAATTGCTTCCGAAAACTTAGTTAACGCAGTACTAGTACTCCGTCCTCTCCTAAAACCATGTTGACAATCAGTAATAATGTTACATTTCTCTAAGAATCTATTCTCTGTATGACTATCTTTTCTACAATTTTATTTATTACTGGAAGAATAGCTATTGGCCTGTAATTTGTGTATTCATAATGGCTGCCACCTTTATAAATAGGTCTTATTATGGATTTTTTTAATTCATCTGGATAAATACTTTTTTTTAAACATAAATTGACAAATTTTGCTAAAATTGGACTTATTTCATTTTTTATATACTTCAAATCTTTAACTCTAATTTTATCTACCCCTGGTGACTTTCGTTCTGACAGTTTATTTATAATTTCTTTTATTTCTGACGAGTTTACTTTTACAAACCTGAAAGATACTTTGCTCGATTTAACATACTGCCCTGATACGGAAGAAGGCGGCTAAGCCACAAAAGTATGTTTCGAGAAAAATTAAAAAAAAGCGCGAAGTTGGTTTTCTTGATAGATATCACCGAAAAAAATATTTCGACTATTGGAATCCATGTAAAAAAAAATTACGAATCTTTTATAAATATGTTTGAAAGAAATTATTGGCATACTGTTCTTTAAACTCTAAAAATGTAGTTAACGTAAGTATTGAAACATTGTATTTGAATATTAATTACAACATAAAAGGCCGTTAAGTATACCTTAACTGCTTTTTAGTATAGCATTGACAATAATCATACGCAAAAATGTGGCTAACCTACTTTAACTTTCTTTTAATTTTTGACGCTTTGTTTAAATTATACACTTGGACTACACTCTATTGCTGTTAAGTGATATAACTGCCTTATAGTATAGTTTATCAGCAAATAATCAAATTAAGTAGAAGTGCAACTAAACTAAAAGGTAGTTAAATGTACATTAATCTCACGGAACCGCTTTTTTGGTTAGCATTACGATAGGTATATTTTTGTTATGTAAGTTTGAAAACTTGCTAAGTGTAAAATAAAATGTGCTTTAGTAAGAATATCAAAACTTTATTCATGCTTAGCACAAACAATTATAAGGAAAAACAAGGTATTGTTTTTTATTCTTAAAGAACCTGTTTTTTTTATTTTGGAATGTGGTTTCTGTTCTACTAAACCGTTTTCCATTATAATTCTAGATCTTCTGCTAAATCCGATCCGACGAATCTGATTTATTTACTGATTTTTTATCATGGAAATTAGTAGGTGGCACGAAGTATGATATCGACTAATTGTCGTCTTCTTCGGAATCAGAACTGTTTTACGACATCTCCACTGACGGTATATAGTCCATTCTTTAACAGAATCATCAGAATCAAAATCTTCACTTTATTCTCAATAATGGCGCTCTTCTACTGATACTGGAAGACGTGCTATAGATGGCAAGGAGTAACTAATTTTACAGACTTACTTATAGATAGACATAGACTTCTTTGAATTTGGAGCTATTCGGCGGCATGTTTACTGAATTCAAAGCTTCACCGGAGTTAAAATCTTTATCGGCTAATTCAATATAACGATACTCTTTGACATATTTGGAGTTATTCTGGGACATGTTCATCAGTGGCACACTGTTTTTATCTATTAGCGATCAATTCTCAAAAAAATAAAATTAAAATAAAATGAATTTATTTCAGACTTTTGGTCCATAAAATTGTTAGTACAAAATATGAGTTTACAAATTATGTTTGTAAAACAGAATAAAAACAACACTTAAACAATAATTTAAATATTTTCCGGGCTAGTTTGTGGCACTTGGTACATACGCAAGAGTGTATGTCCAGTGTCTCCATGTATGTATACCCAGTGTCCTTGACTGGACAGTCTGATTTACCACTAATAACCTTCAGAATAGTATTGAAGCTCCCTCGCACTCTGCACATAAGAGACGTGATACGTTGGCTACTAGTAGCACTACATCCCTGATGCACTGCAAAATCACAGCAGTCCCGACATCACTCGAACGGCTATATTGAACTATACAATTAAATATAACATAATCATTACAATTATATACATCGCTTATAGATGGTACCATTTCTTCATAACAAAAATATACCAAGCGTTTTATTCCTTTTCAGTTAGGTGAATTCATTGTGTATCTTTATTTTGGTGTTGTGAGATATCGAGTTTGAATATCCCGCTTAACTTTTGGAGTTGATAAAATTTTGTAAATTGATTCAGAATCACTTATGAGATCCATAGAGTATGATCAAGACCAAAGTGAATCAATTATTAAAGAACGGGAAGCCAGTCGTATCCAATGTGCCCACTGATTAAATGTAATTTACAGTCTTCTGCTGTCGCTTCTCTCGCCCCGCTCACTAACTTCTTGCCTTTGTTAAATCAAGGCATAATTCAAGGTGTAAAATAAAAATATATAAATACTTAAGTAGTGTAAGAAGGGAAAAGTAAGCTCCCCTACGTTCGGAAACGATTTAGTATTAAATTAGGAAAAAAATTAGTTTATGAATTTGGTGTAATGGTAATTGAAATCCATATATGCGCAATGAAAACTATTGTCAGACCTCAAAATTGAATTGAATACTACTTGGCCGTAGCGTATTTTAAAATTATTTTGTTATGAATATAACGCTCTTTTTACATATTAGAGAGGAGGAGATTTGAATAAAATATAATGTGCTATTATTGATTACTTTTTAAGTAAAGTTTTTTAAGTGGCAATTTCATTGGAGATGCCAGTTTCAAAAAATATTCATATAAGTTCATGAACTTAAATTTAAAATGACTGGAAAATATAATTGTAAAAATAATTATGTAATGATTTCTCATATTTACGCGAACATTACACATGTAAATAAAACTAGTTTTTAGGAATTTCATCGCGTATATTAACTTTTTATATTCCCGACGTTTCGAGCACTTTACAGCATCCATGGTCACGGGGGGACTAAGATGTCCGACGTCCCAAAGTTATAGTTAACCACCAGATTAAAATCATTAATTTTTGTTTCGATCTACACAGTATGAACTTATAATATCTCGAAGTCTTGCAGTTGTATGCTTGGATCGGGATTTAATTTCATTAATTATAGGATCCCAAGCAGATGATAGTGCCCATATTTTATGAGATAGGACAAACGATCGATTAAACCCCGCGGTAAAGAACATATAGCTGATGTGAAGAATCGACGCTGCGGGCAGTCTGCAGTCTGTGAACACGTACAGGATCGCCCCCGTCACTACATCAGATTTGATAGACCACAAATTCTCGCTAGGGCACACAGATTTCTTCCAAGGATGATTCGCGAGGCCATTGAAATCAAAAAACATCCTAATTTCAATAGAGAAGATGGATTGCGCTACCATCTGCTTGGGATCCTATAATTAATAAAAATAAATCTCAACCCAAGCATACAACTGCAAGACTTCAAGATACTATAAGTTCATACTGCGTAGATCGGAACAAAAATTAATAATTTTATTGTGTGAATAACCCCGGGTAACTATTACATCGCGACGCCGGAGACCTCAGTCCCCCCCCCCCCTCCGTGACCATGGTTGCTGTAAAGTGCTCGAAATCGAAACGTCGGGAATATAAAAAAGTTAATATACGCGATAAAATCCGTAAAAACTAGTTTTATTTTAAAAATAAATATAACCATTTTATTTACTTTAAATTCTATTAAATTTCTTCCTTTTTTAATTTAGTTGCAATTTAATGGGAAAATTGATTCTTAAAGTCCTTTTCATCAGAAAAGACACATTTTTTTCGGAGAAATATTATATTTAGTTTTTTAAATCAAAACCCAAACCAAAGAATATACCTCTGACACACTCGGACAAGAGTTTTGATCATACTTTTTTTAACTCTTAAAACTTGCCGATCTAATTCCTTCATGTACACATCGATTGCTAAACTTACACTTAGACGCTTTTTAGAGTAGCACATTCACTTTGCCGCTGTTTAAATATTGTTCCAAATATAATTCAAAGGTCCATCATACACTAAAAAGCAGTGAATGCTTTTTTGGGAAGTACGTGATTTTAATATATTTTTTAAATTCTACGCTTGAAAACAGTTAGGTGTTTTTAGCCGTGTTTTAGTGTCTACTACAAGTGTTTACCGCTTTTTAGCATATTATTAGATATAGCCTAGCATGGCTGCAACTAAGTAATAAAGCAATTATTTACGCTTAACGGCCTTTTAGATTATAAAATGTGTTTAACTGCATTTTTTCTTAGTTTTACAACATCAAATATTAAATTTCAACTAAGAAAATAAATCGTTAAAATCTCTTAACGGCTATATAGCGTAACGGTGCATCGTAACTGATTTCTAGCATATGACAGCAAAGAAAATTTTGCAATTAACCGCCAAAACGCTTAATGTATCTCAGGAACTATCAATCGTAAAAATATAATTCCAATATTGGTCGATAGAGAATTTTTTGCTTAGTCTAGTGGTGCTGAAAGCTCAAAATCGACAAAATGCACTTAGCCGCCTTTTTCCGTATCAGGGCAGCATAACTATTTCTATTTAGGAAATTAGTGCCACATCTATGTTTTATGCATTCTATTTCTTTAGTGAAGGGTTTTGAAAATTCACCACATATATTGTATATATTATCCTTTTTACCGAGATATTTCTAGATAACGTTATCTAGATTAGGCTTAGGCCCTTATATTATATTACAATAACACCTACTTATTAAAATTTATTTAAGCTTTACGACCGAAGAGTATTTGGAAGCAAGCTAGCTTATTTTAGTGTACCCTCTAAGTTTAACACTGATTCGGAAAAAACCTCTATCCGAGGGAAAATTAGCAAGAAATCTAAATTTTTCTTTATAAAAAATATAAAGAAAAATTTAGAATATTTACCAGGCGGTCCCATAATGAACTGGCCTGATATAGTTCAACGCGACATGTCGCTACATGTTGTGTTGCATTAAATAGTACGTTTATCGTGCACTTACATATAAGAAACATGCATCGACATGAAATGCTTAGTCTTAGTTTAACAGGCATTTGAATAACGAGAGTCGCGTATTTTTTCAAAATGTTGAAAACTGAGTATCGAAGTGTCATAAAGTTACTGTTTAAAGAAGGTTTATCCCCTGCCCAAATAAAAGAACGATTGGATGGCGTGTATAAGGAGTCTGCCCCCTCCTATAGCACAGTGAAAAATTGGGTGAAAGAGTTTCGCCTCGGGAGAGAAACCGTCGAAGACTTTGGCCACGACGGTCGACCTGTGGAAGTACTCACTCCCGAAACGATTGCTCTTATCGAAGAGGAGGTTCTGAGTGACCGCCGTTTGAAGATTAGAGAAATTGCAGCAAGGCTTGGGCTCTCTAAGAGTACCGTTCATCGCGTCATGAACATCTTCACATGAAAAAAGTGAGTGCAAGATGGGTACCGAAATTTCTTTCAGCGGTACAGAGACAGGAAAGAGTGCGCTGCGCTTCGGAGTTTTTGGATCTTTGTGGCGAAAATCCAAAGACTGTGATCGAGCGGCTAGTGACTGGTGATGAAACTATGATCTTGTATTATGATCCACAAAGCAAGCGCGAGTCAATGGAATGGCGTTATAAGGGTGAAAAGCCCCCTAGAAAGGCAAAGGTGCAACAATCGACTAAAAAACTGATGTGCACAATATTTTGGGATTTTCAAGGCATTTTGATGGTGGATTTTAAAGAAGGTAATACAGTCGTGAACGGCGAATATTATGCTTCTTTGATAAATAAATTATGAGACAAGATAAAGGAAAAACGAAGAGGCAAGCTGTCTAAAGGTGTCCTGTTGCTCCATGACAACGCCCCTGTTCATACCGCTGGTGTTTCGAAGGATGCAGTTCGTCAATGCGGGTTCACAGAAATTCAACATCCACCTTACAGTCCAGACATGGCCCCGTCCGACTATTATTTATTTCCAAATTTAAAGCGGGACTTAAAGAGGAAGAAAATTTTCAAGCGATGAAGAGTTGCAGGCGGCCGTCTTCAGTCATTTTGAGGATAAAAAATGTGATTATTTTTATAAAGGTTTAGAGATGTTGATTCACAGATGTCAGAAGTGTGTTAGTATTCATGGTGATTATATTGAAAAATAAAATTGGTTTTGTTTCATTTCCTTCATTGGTTCATAGTTAGGCCAATTCATTATGGGACCGCCTACGTACACTTGAGTAAGGAAAAATTTAAAAACAGCATGGTAGCGATCATCTCATTCCCAGGGGTAAATCAATATCAATTATGTACTCTTTAGTAGTAGGTATATTAACTCCTATTAAACAATTTTTGCTCAATACCTATTTTTGGATAACTAACTATAAAAATCCATGTGTGTGATCACTGAGGGACCAAGCTGGGAATTCGTGAAATGAATTGCTAAGTCCGGCCACCTACATACGGAATTCCGTTTCGGAACGTCGAACGCGTCGCGTGCGGACGGAATTCCGTATGTATGTAGCCGGCCTTAAAATTCCAGGATTGGTTCTACAATTGTTTTAGGCCGACCATACATACGGAGTTCCGAACGCAGTAAGTTCATATAAAATCTAGGGCCCGTCACACACGTACAGTAGTTCCCCGTTCGAAATTTTGCGGGCAAAACGGGATTCCGAATGTGTGTGACCGACCCGTTTGGAATTCCGAAACGGAATCCAATTCTATATGTATTTGGGCCGGCCTAAAAAATATCACAGACGTAATAATTATGTCTGTGGAATATATAAAAAATTATAGCCCTTAAAGTGTGGTCCCTCAGTTAGTACTATTATTTATTCTGTGCCTCAGTTGACGCAGTCTATCAACCAGCTCGTACCATATTTTTAGTACAGAATTTGTAAAGCTTGTTTTACCATGACACAGTGTTGAAATTCTAAGTCTAGTCCAATTCAATCCCCAGAAGACACAAGTTTGCGTGTTTACCGCTAAAAAGAACCTCTGTCGTTTCTTCTCAGTTTCAAGGCACTCCCCTTGTCTCAGCCAGTATCTGAATTCTCGACGTCGACATATCGAAGGATGTGCAGTTTCGTGGTCACCTAGAATAGAGGGCCAAATTGGCCTCTAAAAAGTTTGGCGTGCTTAACAGAGCGGGACAGTATTTCATGCCGGCACACCGCCTGCAACTTTACAATGCGCAGGTTCGGCCTCTCATGGAATGTTGTTCCAATGTCTGGGCCGGGGCTCCCCAGTGCCAGCTCCGTCCATTTGAACGTATCCAGCTCAGGGCAGTATAAAATGTAGGAGATGTTGCATCTCTTTGCATTTTCTATCGCATCTACCACGAAGAGTGCTCTGAGGATTTGTTCGGATTAATTCCAGCCGCCAAATTTCACGAACGCACATCTTCTGCACGTTTTATTAGAATTTTTTTTGAGGAATAGGGACCACACTTTAAGTGCTGTAACTTGTTAAATACCTATTCTTTTACCAATTCCAGGATTCGTTGTACAATTGTTTTATGCCTACTACTAAATCCTTAGTAATTCATTTCTCAAATTCTACGCTTAGTCCCTCAGTGCTCACATATAAAAAATCGGCCAAGTGCTAAGGCCACGCGTAATGTAGAGTTCCGTAGCTCCCTGTCACAGTAAACTTGAGAAGGGGCCTTCTTGATACTATCAGCATATTGAGTTCGCAGTTTGACTGCTACAGTGACTAAAATGGACCCAAATAGGACGATAGTAACTGAAAGACTTAGCAAGCAGACTTATACGAGAGGTACAAGTCTAATAATAAGAGGTATAGATAAAAGAAAAAGATTTTTAAAATATATCAACCTACTTTAGCGGGGCAGTTTAATGCAAGGGGCAGATTGATTCACCTACAGAAACAGAAACTTTTTTATTCAATGTAGATTATAACAATACTGATTGAAAGTCACTTTTTTCATTTACCACTGGTTCGCAAAAAATCTGTCCTGGGAAGAACCAGCAAGAAACCCAGCGGGATTATTTTTTTTCCAATAATAGCTTACAATCATGTTTACAATTAGTAACACAAGACAAATTAGAAATAGCTTGGTAGCGATCACCTTTCCCAGGAGTTATTATCATCCATAATTACATAATATAAACTACTATATTAACTAACATATTATATCCTAATGGATTCGAGTAATCGAGTCGTGAGAACACTATAACTTGTCTAATCCTGCCTTAGCGCTGTACCGCTGTACTTGTAGCCGCGCCGCCATACAGTTTACCGATGGCGTTAGACGAGATCATTTATGTTTTGTGTTCACCATACTAAAAAAAACACGCGGAATGAAAAAGAGTTTCACTCACTTTCTACAACTCCTTAGAAATATTTATGAAAACTAAAGGTGAGCTATTCTATCCATAAATATCAGTTTAATGCTTTTTACTCAATAAATCAACGTAAATAAACATGATGTTAACGTTTTACAAAAACTTCAGTTAAGGCACAATGATTCGGTAAGCTCTGGAGCACTTTGATGAGTATCATTCTGCCCCAATGTAAAATTTTGTAACTACTCATTAATTTATCGATTCCCTTTTTTTTTTGAAAATGGTGTGGACCTATAAACCAAAGACTGAACGATGCAATATAAACGAAGCAAATATGAAGGCTGCTATATCCGACGTTATATAGAAGAAATTATCTACACATGTATGGTTCATAAAAGATAGCTTGATCTCTGCGACAGCTGTCAGTAAAAATCACGCCTATCGAGTCCTGAATTTCTTAGTAGTACAGACAGTACCTGTCTGCATTGGCATGCACTAATTGGGTCGGCATATATAATTTATATATTTGCTCCTGACCGTATCATTAACCTTGATGAAACTGGAGTCACTACTGTTTTATCTACAACTAAAGTTTTAGCTGAAATGACACAGAGACAAGTAGGACAAATCGTGTCTGCCGAAAGGGGAGAGCTAGTTACTAGTTGCGCTTCCACCTGTCTGTCTTTCCTCGATTTTATACGTGTTTTTTTTTAAATTCCCCCTAAGACAATTGAAAATTTTCAAAAATAGGGAAGTTATTGGTTTCACCTCGATTTTCAAAAATCGAGTTTTCATCAGATCTCGACGTTTTGAGATTCCAGGAAGCTATTCTGACAAATTTCACGTGGATGACCTTTCATAACTTTTGAACTTCTTGATCGATTGAGGCGTTCTAAAGATCTCAATGTGGAATAGATTTCGTGATAATATGAACTGATTCGGGCGACTAGATTTTGAGAAATTTCAAAAATAAACATTTTGAAAAACTATTTTTTGAATAACTTTTAAACGGCTTTACCGATCGATTTAAAAAACTAATCAGCTCTTAACGTCAAAAAATGACGTCGCATGCCGTTTGGAAAATAAAAATCGGTTCATTCGTTTGTGAGATATCGAAGGAGAAAGAATTGGAAAAAAAACGTTTTTTTTTAACATAACTTCGAGATTTCGCAACATAATTTGATGAAATTCGGAGCACTTTGCATTTGAAATTAGTGGGAAGTTCCAGGGATGGCTTGCAGGGTCAACTAATTTTTTTTATTTAGATTGATTTATATCAAAAGAAAACTAAGTTTTTTTTGTGTTCAGTTATGGAAAGTTTCTATGAAGGAGATATATTGTTAAAATGACGTGTTAAGTTTAAAGACATTTATTTTCAAATTCAACCGGCCAAGAGCGTGTCGGGCCACGCTCAGTGGAGGGTTCTGTAGTTTCCCGTCCGTCACAATAAGTTAGTGTTCCCACTTATGAGTATAAAGGTGGGTATCCATTATGTTCGCGCTCCAGCAGCGCTCCGCGCTCCTGCCACTGCTCCCGGTAGTGGGTACTGTTGTTTCCATCCAAGTTCAAAATGATTTTCCTAGAAAGTCCTTATAAAGTTCTACTTTTCAGATTTTTTCATATTTTCTAAACTTATGGTTCAAAAGTAAGAGGGGGGGGGGACACATTGTTTTTTACTTTTGGAGCGATTATTTCCGAAATTATTGACATTATCAAAAAATGATCTTAGTAAACCCCTATTCATTTTTAAATACCTTTCCAACAATATATCACACGTTAGGGTTGAAATAAAAAAAAATCACTTCCCACTTTACATAATATAGGGGGGCTAGTCTAATAAAACATTTTTTCCAATTTTTATTTTACCACTTTGTCGGCGTGATTGATACACATATTGGTACAAAATTTCAGCTTTTTAGTGCTAACGGTCACAGAGATTAAGCGAGGGCGGACAGACAGACATGGCGAAACTATAAGGGTTCCTAGTTGACTACGGAACCCTAAAAAGACAAACAATGCCACTTACATGAAAATAATAATTACATTTTAGTATACTTATTCTAATGGTCGCCGAACACTCAGTCAGTAACTTCATAGCCTCAATTTAACGGTGAAAAATGTTCAATTATGTATTGTGATAGCTGAGACTTAAAACTACTAAATGATGAGTGTTAAGTTAAGAAGTTTGATTTATTCATATAACTGTAAGGCTGATTGTAATCTCTGAACAATACAAGTATTATTAACATACAAGTCTTTAAAATTAATACTAATTCCGTACAACTTTTATTTAGTATCAAAGTACCCCAAGTAGTGTATCTAAGTGCCGCGTAGGTGGGGCAAAATGATACAAATCCCTTTTTTATTAAAAGTTTTATATTTATTTTATACATTTATTAGGAAATTAACCTGAAAGAAGCGAAAGAGGTATGTAAGGATCGTGACACTTGGCGATCTGTTCTCTCTGGCTACCCCGTTAGGGATTGTGCGTGAAGATAAGTAAGTAAGTAATTTATTAGGCAGTTTCTTTTGAATACTGTTATAATATTTATAGATTTATCAATGCGGAAAACATAAAAAAATATACACTTTAACTTTCGGTACTCAAAAGTGACTGAAATTTTTAGCATCAATCTGCCCCACTTACCGCCTACATCAAATTATTTACCTACGGAGTCCGCACAAATCGGTTATAGTTCCCTATCTATCAGTTCCCGATAGTGCAACCCTAATGTCCTATTTACATTCAGCCCTGTTGGGCAGGGAAGTGAGCAGGGCAGTGGGCGAGCAGTATGTAAACAGGCTACTCGCGCTGACACTGCCTCTGCCGCTGCCACTGCCCCACGATCCCTCAAATGGCGGTTTTTCGTGCGGAAGTCAAAGAACGAGCAGCGCGAGCGGCAGTGAGTGTTCACATTCAGCTCCATCGCTCATTTCGCGCCATGTGGCGCCATGCACCTGGATGAACGGACGTGCGTGCCGCCTTGTTATTAAATAAGTACGATCTACCAAAATATATAATATAAAGAATAATGAAAATACAATAGTTTTTAGAACTGCTGGAATCAGAAAAAACTATATGGGATTTCAACGATAAAAACCACAATTCATCATTTACGAGTACGAATTTTCTTTTTGAGATAACATAGTACCTATGTACATAATTAATTATAATTTCGTCAAATTTATTATATTAATATAAAATTTAGTTTAAGGAATTAATGAACATTGACATTTTATTTCTAAAAACGATTAGTAACTCATATTGATTATTTATTTATTAAAATGTAAAATAAGTTAAATGGTAATATTTGCATAATAGCCTGAGATTTTTAAATTATTTTTGAATTAATTTATACGGTAGTGTAATTATTAAAATAATAATAGCTCAACTAATCTCATATAATATTTAATATTATTTATGTAACAATGATGTAATAATTCAATTAATAATTTATGAACAATTTACTGTATAAGAATTCAAATAGAGAGGATATGTATAAGTATTTAATTGTACATAATATTTGAATTCAAAAAGAATGTTTGTACCTGACTTTTAAGCAATGCAATAATTTTAAAATGTAACATTGGGTTTGTGTAATTAGCTGTATTTCATATCATTTTTGCATGCCAATTATGGCAAAACATGTCAGTTCCACGTCATTGATCATCTTATGTGCCATGTTTTTAAGCAAATAAATTTTCTATCTATCTATCTTCTTTTGAACTTGATATCTTTTTAAATTATTAACATAATTTTGTATTGCAAGAAGACACAGCGCGGACACTATAATTATTTCGACGTCTGCCATAGTCAAAAGCCGAAAGCGATGTGAGTGGTAGGGCAGAGTGTGAATACATACTTCCCGCAATCCTGCTACGGCAGTATCGCCGGCAATACAGGCGAAGTATTGCCGGCGGCGCGAGGAGCAGTGGCAGGGGCTGAATGTAAATCAGGCTTAAGATATATTATGTACGTGACTGTAACGAACCAAGTTAACCACGCCTGCCTTAAACTATCCTGATCGCCCGCGTACATCAAGAATACCACGAATGAAACTACATACAACTACATAACTTTTAACTAAAAATAAGCAAATGAAGGTTACATTAAAAGTGATGGTTACATTAATGAACAGATCATTAAAAGAAAGGGGTATAAAAGTGAACGCAAGTAAGACGAAAGTTTTTTGAAAGAGAAGAAAGTAAGACGATATGTGAAATAAGAATAGAAGGGGAGTTGATCGAGCAAGTAGATGAGTTTGTATATCTGGGTTGCGTATTTAGCAGGGATGGGAGATGTGATAAGGATATAGAACGACCAGTGAATGCAGGTAGTAGAGTAAATGAGGCCCTACACTCTATTGTGAAGAGTCAAAATGTGTCGAAAAAGGCACGTATGGCAATTCACAATGCTGTGCTGGTCCCTACTTTAACGTATGGTAATGAAAGTTCGGGTGTGGCAGAAGAAGCGCGAGAGTAGAATGAACGCAGTAGAAATGCGGTCGTTAAGATCTCGGAGCACGCTACATGTTGTTCATTGGATAGACCGCGTGCTATATAAGAACATTGTTTCGTAATAAGTGGTATTTTAGATTAAAATAAAATAAAGTGGTAAAGAAAAATCAATGATCGCTCTTTCATACTTTTCAGGCTTATGACTTTCTATAATCCTAAAAATATTTTTAAGGTGTACTTTTTAAAACAAAATAAAATTAATCATTTTTTGTTATAATTGATATAAACGTTATTTTAACCTTAATATAAATTATAAATCAATTAAAGGTGATTTAAAAGTTTATTGATTGTATTTATAAAAATCAACTGTATACAAACACTATTATATACACTTTTGTATCTATATTTTATTTACATTTAATAACATTAGTTTAGGCTTCTTTTGTAGCAGACAACTGTGTCCTTCGATCACTTATAAATATACAGTATACACTAACCAAATAACCTCTAACAATAAATTAGTTCGCGCGCGATGACTAGCGTGCTGCTAGATTAAATTTGCGTCACACGTCTACTCCCAACAGCGCTGCGAGCGCTGCTGCTAAAACTAATTGCCGCTTGCGCTTGATACTACATATTTATTTATCTATGGCTTGATATGAATAGCGCCAAAGCGTCATAGCGCCATGGCGACTACTTACATAGCGCACATAGAAGAGATAGCGCGCTATAATGTGGCGCTATGCGCTATATTAACCACCATTAGGAGGCGAGAGAGGTGTGTCAGGATCGTGCCAAATGGAAGTCTGTAGTCTCCATAGATAAATAAATATGTAGCAAGCTACAGATACGACAGTAACTTTTAGTCAAGTTTCCCAACTACGCCTTTTGGCGCTGCAGTCGCCCATTTTGACAGATGTGACAGATGATTTGACAGACTATACAATTTAGTATAGCTATGTATAGCTTAGGGATTGCAAGCACACATCCTCCAAACTATCGATATTTAGTGGTGTTCTTATTTTCTCGATATCGACGTAAGTGCTTTATACAGGAATAATTTTACTTAATGAAACAATTATAATACATCTACCTCATTTATTTTTTATTAAACCACACCAATATCATATACATACACATGTAATTTTAGTATTAAATTAAAGGCACATTAAGGTATATAAACAAATTAGAAAATTGTACATAACATTTTACATAAATAAGTACAATTTGACGAGAAACAGAGCAATATTTATAATTCATTAAATAAAGCAAATTAAACCACAGGAATCATATTTAAGTGCTTAATGTTTTACTTTTCAAGTTATTTTTTATTAGAAGCAATGCTATTTATTTTTCATCAGGGTTAAAAACCTGGCCATTCTTTTACAAAAATTAAAAAAACATCTTCTCTTCTTTAATTTCGTTTTCTACACCACGTAACCTGAAAAGAAATAAATAAAAATAAAGTCCAATATTCATATTTTATGACTTAATGATAATCATAAACTCTATATTATTTACATTAAGGTAACAAAGGGTGGCTTCACGGCAGTTGGCATTTTTTATCAGTCAACCCATGGTGTGGTGAAAATAAAGTACTAGATGCAGTAAATAAGAAATAAAAAACGTATAAATATTAACATGGTACACATCTATTATCAGGAGCTTTCTCAATGTCTTCAGGCACGGAGTTCCAAATAAGTGTAACCTCAATACTAAAGGAGTTGTTGATAAAACCATTGAAGTGTAGTGGAACTGTAATCTTTAGATTAGATGAAGAACAAAGAACTCTTATTGTGATTTGAGGATAGATATGCTGAATATAGATATAATAGATAGTTGAAACGTACCTAATTATGTCTAAGAATAAACCAAATTTATCATACCTTTTTGCCAATGTGTACATTTTGTATCTTCTGTCAACATTTGTCTCACTACATCAGCATTAGATTTCTATTCCTGAAAACCAACAAAATTTTGTGAATTTTATTCTTATACATAAACCCAAAATTAAGGAATAAATATATAATGTATACTTCTGTATTGTATGTATTAACGCTGTATGGCTACTGTTAATGACAGTTTAGTATAATCGTAATTGAAAAGTGATCTATATTATCATATAACTAAGTTATTTGGCAATTGTATGTGGTAGAGCCAAGCTGCAGGTATATTACTGGTATAGTTGTAGCATGAATGGGTCGGCTCGACCGGGGAGGGACCACACTCTCAGAGAATACCAGCATAAAATAGCAGCTTAACGCCGCTGTGTTTCGTATGGTGAGTGTAGAGAACAGGAGACCCCTTTTTACTGTAAACGAGGCATTCCATCTTAGTCCTCACGGGTGACAACGCATCTGCATTTTGATTCATAACCTCTTGAGACCCCCGGTGTCACTCATGACACTTCCCTATTATTATTTTTTTCCGCGCCATGTGTTGGTATGGGTGAAAATTACGACAGTTTCATGAAACGCTGTAGTACGTACAATGTTAAAATGGTGGCTGCGGCTCGCGCGAGAGACTTTTTGCCTTCGTAAATATTAGTTGACTTTTGGAATTGGTGGAAGTACCGACATGATGGATTACCAGAGAGGTAAATATTATTTTTAAGATGTTTTTTGTTATTGTTTTGTGTTTTTTGTGTGCTATGTTTATAGATCTATCAGGTTTTGCAATAGATCTTTCAAAATGTATCTATTTTGTTAATTATTTTCGACTTTTACTTCGAGTGTCACTGGTGACACTTTCGGCACTCATGATTTAAAATATTGATTTTTACAGGATTGTCTGATGGTGACATCGAGTCGGCGTTGTTCAACTTTGACGAGTCAGATTTCGAAGACATTCATGATGATGAGGAGGAAAACTTTTCTACAGTTCGGAAAGACATTTCTGAAGAAGTATTGGCCCGGTCACCTGATGGTAGTGAGTGAGATTCTTCAGACGAAGAGCCGCTTGTTTCACTACAACGAATTAGGAGATCAACAAATCGACCGCTGCGATGGGATCACACAAGTAACTTCCAGAATTCTTAAGCAATCTTTATGAGGATCCACTATTAGTTAAACTAAGAATCTTCAAACCTTCCTATGTATATTTTTGCCATTAAGCATATCAAACCTGAATTCTTTGACCAAATGTCACAATGTGAAATGTATGACACAATGTAAAAATATTTGCAGCACCCATAGAACTGGAAGATTTTTAAATACAAATTGAGAGGAAATGCGAACTTTCATAGGCATTTTAATGGTTATGTGTACATTAGGACTTCTCCGAATGCGTATGTTTTGGGCTGCTGAAATCAGGGCAGCACTAGTTACTAATGCAATAACACGAAATGGATATTTCCAATAGAGAAGCAACATTAAAGTCGTTGACGATCGATTAGTATCTCCATCTATGAAAACTGTAGATAGATTTTGAAAAATTCGTCCACTACTTCCAACGATCGAAGCCGGCAGTTGACAAAACCAAAGATGCCAAAATGTCAAGTGATACATCACTAGTGAATGAGGAAAGGGGAAGTTTCGACTGCATCGTCAGGCAAGACAAAGTCATTGCTGTTGTTAAATGGCTAGCCAGCAAACCTATACATCTTGCCTCGACAGAAACTGCTGTTGAACTGTTGGGGACATGCCGGCGATGGAATAAGAAGGAGCAGCAGTGCATTGCCACAGCCAGTAGCGATCATAAACAATAACTAGTACATGGGTGGAGTTGACCTTTTGGATCGCATAATTGGCAAATACCCAATGCGCGGCAGAAGAGAGAAGTGGACCGTTCACGATATTCTTATTTTTTTCGATTTTGCCGCAGCTGTTTCGTGGATTCAATATCGGGAAGATGCTGTCAAAAGTGGACTTCCAAGAAAAGATATGAAACAATATCTGGACTTTAAAATGGATCTGGCGAAACATTTGTTGTTTGGAAGTCAAATATTGGTTAAGCCCCAATGTTCCAGTCCTGACCAGGCGCGAGTCACACGCAGTAGTCCCTCCCTCTCACGTTTGACCCGCGATACTCATTTCAGTCCTGCCCAGTTGCACGTCGCTCATTATAGTACTTCTGAAGAACTGGACGAATTAAACATTGGAGCTCTGTCAACACAGCGAAAACGTAGACTTGTTGAACCGATTCCTCACGTAGTGAAGAGACTCAAGAAGTAAAACACTTGTGCCCAACAATGTATAGAGACGTCTCCTTCTCCTTTAAGTACCATGGTTGAAAGTAATAAAATGACTCACCTGTTGCAGTCAGAGGCACACCATAAGCTATTTCATTGTCAGTAAACAAGGACGCGTAAGAGTGTCGAAGTCTTCTGCCTTCATTGCCGAACTGAAATATATCAAAATGCTTTTCACAGACACGTTTGTTAAGTAACTGTTCTTTGGAAAGTACAATGAGCTGAGGATTTGTCGGCACTATGAAAGACATCCACAAGTTTCTTAAATTATTGTTCCTAGGGAATCTGAAAAGCCGGTGAGTTTCACGTGTTGTATTGCAACCACCAACACAACACTTTTCGTATACCATTATGATGGTATATGCAATATTTACACGAGCAGCACAAAAACAGAACATTGTAATAATTGTGGAAAATTTTGATAAATAATGGCGGCAATCAATACCACCGATAGTTTTGATTTTTGACAATATAATTTAATGATTTGATCTTTTGACATTAACACAATATGGCGTCTCAAAATGGCGTCCTTAAGCAGAGGACAAATTGCGACGGTGGCGCCAAATTGCGTAGAATGGAACTAAGCTGTCACGGGCCTGGTAGTCTCTGCCTGACATGCGAGTGTTTATGTTATGAGCAAATGTCAGCCTACCCCGTAAAAGAAAACGTAAAGCTATGGTATGCGTTAAACCATGGCTTGCGTTGCAACACTAATAAAAGCTGGTTGGGTAATGTTTATTAGGGCTGTCTGCTGTAGAAGCCCAAAAAAGGGCCTGCTATTAAATTTTATGGCACTGAATTGAAACGAGTTAGTAAATTTAAGTACTTAGGGCATTTTAATTTACCGATGACTTAAAGCCGATATTACACGGTTCAATACTGCTTTCAATTTATTTGCTTCAAGATTCATACAAAATTTTATGAAAAAAAAAAAGACTATACCTAATCATACTTAAAAAATTACAGATGTATTGAGAACCTAGTTGCTGGCTAAGAATGGCTTGTAAGGAAAAAATACAAAAACAGCTTCCCAATCGTAGACAGAGAAACCTAGGTTTCTCTGTCTACGTTCCCAACAGTTTTTTTTTTCTTTTTAATAGACTCGTACTGTAGTACCTTTGCTAGTGTAGACTAATAAGAAATTTTCCTATACAATAATTTGTTTAAAAACTTCTTTCACAAAACTTCTTCTTCTTATATGTTAATGCAACATATTACAAAGTTTTAGGGAAATTTTGACGGTAGCTTGAGCCAGAAGACAATTGATGACGACAGTATTTCAATGCGCATAAGAAGACACATTATCTTGCAGTTTACATCACCATCAGTGCACTTGTTTCATTGTCTCCACTAATAGTTGACATGCGTAAACATTTAATACATGAAATTGCACCTATTTTACATATCGAAATTCACCATTATTATAAAAATATAATGTATGTAGGTACACAAAAAAAATGTATGTACTTTAAACAGTAGGAACAAACATAAGTTTGTAATTAGTTACTGAAGTACTAAGTTTGTAATTAGAATGGAGCTTTGCACTCCTTTATGAACAGTCGGAAGGTGTCTAACAAGGCTCGTTTGGCTGTGCATGAGGGGGTGTTGGTTCCGACACTCATGTACGGAAGTGAAAGTTGGGTATGGCAGAAGAAACATGAAAGTAGAATAAATGCAGTTGAGATGAGAGCATTAAGAAGTATGATAGGAGTTAAACTGAGTGACAGGGTAAGAAATAGTGAGATAAGGAAACGTTGTGGCTTGAAAGAAGATGTAGTGACAAAAATTGAGAAAGGTATGCTGAGATGGTTTGGCCACATCGAGAGAATGAATGAAGAACGATTGACGAAAAAAGTGTATAAGGCGAGTGTGAATGGAAGTGCTGGAAGGGGTAGACCTAGGCGGACTTTTCTAGACCAAATTAGGGACGTCTTGAAAAAAGGCCAGGTTAAGAGTACCCTAAACCAAGAGCATGTATGAAGGGAATAATGAAAGTGGACGAAGCGAAACAAGTATGTAAGGATCGTAGCAAGTGGAAAGAAGTGGTCTCTGCCTACCCCTACGGGAAAGAGGCGTGATTATTTGTATGTTAGTTACTACTAGTTAGTTACTAGACTCCACAGAATTAGTAATTCATTCATGAGGCAATTTTACAACAAAACCCCAAAAAATTAAATTGTGAATAAATAACTTTAAATGTTTTAAGAAAAATTGTACAAAAAGGGTTATTATAATATCAAATAATAAATAAATGAAAATAACCCCTGAGAATGAGGTGATCGCCCCCATGCTAGTTCTATTAAAATTCATTTAAAAACCAAAATGATTGTAAAGTGAAATAAGTTTTAAAATAATTGCTGAGTTTCTTGCTGGTTCTCTCCAGGACAGACAAATTTTCTGATCAAGTGGTAATTAAGAAATGACTTTCAATAAGTTGAATAATGTAATAATCTATATTGAATAAAAATCATTCTACTTTATTATATTCTATTTACTTAAAAGCATCATTTATACAATAAAACAAGAGCAGCACTCCCAAAAGTTCTCGCTCAGCAAAATTCAGTACATATTACAATCAACCTAAGTATCTTTTTTCTTTTTCATTTTAGATTCAGGTGCATGAGGATTTGTCCCTTTATAAAATTGCTTTAATAAACACATTGCCTCACTTGATAGTAAGTTTCCAGTCAATTTGTAACTATGTTCAGAGAAGCTGCTAACATCTAATACAGTTTTACCACCAAATCTGTCATTGGTACACCCATAAATAACTTCTTTTACTTTTAAATTTTGTAAAGCAGCAGCACACATAATGCATGGTTCTACAGTCACATAAACAGTTATATTTGTAAAGTAACATTTATAATCAATTTTATTTGTTTTACAATAGTGTAGTATGAAATCAATACAGTTAATTTCAGCATGTCTTGTAGGGTTGTGAGTAATATTCACACAATTTCTAGATTCAGCAACAATATTTTCTTCAATTGTAAACACACAGCCCACTGGAACTTCTTGTGCGACTAAAGCTTCTGTTGCTAATTCAAGCGCTCGTTTCATAAAGTCAACCATATTTGCAAAACCAAATTTTCAAAAGAATTCAAAATTCCATCTACCACCAACTGAAAGAAAATTACAAATTAATTTTTAACCTCCCAGTGGGAAGTTATTGTAATGGATCCAATTTTGCATATTGTAAATTTTAACATATCTCATTCACATTCACATTTCAAGGTCTTTAGAGTCAAATAGTACGGTTTTTAAGAGGATGTGCACATGTATGTATGTTTGGATTCAATTTTTACCTTGTGTATCTCGAGAACAGTGATATTGATTTGGGACCAGCTTCATTTAATGCATAATTATGTAACTTAGACCTCATTGAATTTGGAGCAAAATCCATCATGTTGTTTTTTGTACCGAATGAATAATTATATGAAATATTAAAACATATGATATATTATTATCCTTTGCACTGGGAAGTTAGTCGCACCTAGACCACTTTTATTTATTGATGTAAGTATTTATCAACTAATTTGACTAACTTTTAATAAAAATTATTTATAGCTTAATCTAATATATGAAAATTAATGTTTGTTCAAATTCTATGTCCTGCCATACCAATATTCAGATTGCGGTAAAACAAAATGGTCCATTTTGATGAGAAAGAGAGGCAGTATAATTAGAGACAGGCATTTCATCATAGTACTTGATAGTGAATGCATCAATGGCTTTTAATTTGCTGTTGGTTATAAGTGTCCATAGGTTCCAGGAGAAGCTACTTAGTCAGCTAGACTGTTAACTGGTATATAACTAATAAATATACATAAGCTACAAATGCAATATTATCGCAGAGGAATAAAATGAAATACCTTATAACATGTATTAGTAGTGATATTCTACTCTAAACCTGAACACTAGTGTGTAAAGGAAGGTGCCTCAGACTGCTAGACAAGAAAGAACCATCTATTGAGACAGACTTAAGAACAATTAAGAAGAGGAAAATTGTCAAAAGGTGTACAGTGTACACACAAACACTGTTGCAATGGCTACCATTAACCAATGCATTTCTGAACAACTGCATCACCTAACTATAGTCCAGTCCTGTCAATGACTATTAATTATTTCTAAAAAAAAATTAAATTTATTTCTAAAGAGCTGAGTAGAATAAATTAATGACCATGGTAAAGTCAAGATGGCAGTCAGCCTAATTTGATAGCAAGGACTATTCATTTTTTTTCTACAGTAACATCATTTTATATAGATCTAAGAAATGTATTAGGTTAGTTAGTTAAAAGGGAGAGCACATTGATAAAGAAAAATAGTTTTTGCTAAATTTGAACCTTTATAGTTCCGCAAACTCTTTGACCTTCTCTGCTTCCTCTCTTACTAACACAATGGGTGCGTTTGGCAGAAAAAAGCGCTAGCAAGCGCTTACAAGCGCTGAAATAGTTTTCGGCCAGGACACGATTGCTACTTCAGTAGCGCTGACACAATCCGCCATTTTGCTTATTTAATTTGTTTGTTTTGAAGTAGAGTTTATAAGCTGTTTTGTGCAATATTAGTTTTAAGTAATATAATGACAAGAATAAACATATACATGTTATTAAAAATTCATGATTGGTAAATTTTTAATATGAATACTTTACAAACATATATTTAAATTAAGGTTAGGTTCCCCGGTTAAAACTAACATCGTGTCCTGGAGGAAAATAGCTACTTACGATTTGACAGCGCTTACCGCTTACGATCGCCATTTTGCTTACAAGCGCTTGCTAGCGCTTTTTTCTGCCAAACGCACCCAATGTTTATGTTTATCCTTTGAACTAAAACTAAACTTCACAGACTGAAGATGATTCAGTTTCAGTCTGTGAAATTTGGATCCGGCATTTTGAATATATTCTCCGGCTTCAGCCACCGCCACTATCGTTGAGGTTGAGAGGTTGGCAGTTAGAGATTAGAGAAAGAGCGGTATATTTCCTTTTTTTACTGTTGTAAGAATAATCAATGAACACATATACATGTATTGTTGTGACTAGCTTGCTACATATTTATTTATCTATGGTTGTGACTACATAAAATTCTGTCAAAAGCTCATAAGTTCCACTAAATACAATATACCTATCACAGACTACTAAGAGGATACATACCTACAGTGTTGCCAGATGTCTTGAACCTTTTATCTGTATTAGACACTGCTAAAATCTGTATAAAATCTGTATAATTTAATAAACCAAAATAGAATAATTGATCATCATCATCATCATTGCTTTTTTTGAAAAACAAGGAATAACTACTAACGTGATAAGCAGATAAGGTTTGATTATCGTTATCAAATAAAAATATTTTTTTTATAGAATAAGGGTGACTAACGAGGGCACAGTCCACCGATGGTAAATGCTGTGGCCCATAGACATCCACATTTATCATCGCTTAAGAATTAAAACGCAGATACGTTGTCACGCCTGAAGACCAAGAAGGGATGCCTCATTTCCAGAAAAAAGGGTCTCCGGATTTCTACTTTCACCATACGAAACACAGCAGTATTAAGCTCGTATTTTACGCTGGTATTCTGTGACAGCGTGGTCCTTCCCCGGTCGAGCGTCAGCTATTATATTTGCAGTGCTGCAACCATAATATAGCTGCAACGTGGCTCTACCACGTATAAAATATACACTATACACTAAATTTTTTATATAGCAAAATTGAAAACATTAATTTAAGCGAACAATATATTAAAACTCAAACATTTGCCAAATGAACATATAATTAATAAAGGAAATAAAGTAAATGGGGCTCTACACTCTATTGTGAAAAGTCAGAATGTGTCAAAAAAGGCACGTATGGCAATTCACAGTGCTGTATTAGTCCCTACTTTAACGTATGGTAGTGAAAGTTGGGTGTGGCAGAAGAAGCACGAGAGTAGAATAAATGCGGTAGAAATGCGGTCGCTAAGGAGTATGTTAGGGCTGAATCTGAGTGACAGGGTGAGAAACTGTGTGATAAAAGAAGAGTGTGGTTTGCAAGATGATGCGGTGACCAGGATTAAGAAAGGAATGCTTCTGTGGTTTAGTCATGTAGAAAGAATGAATGCGGAAAGACTGACAAAGCAAATATATGTTGCAGAAGTGAATGGAAGAGTCGGAAAGGGACGTCCTAGGCGGAAGTTTGTCGACCAAATTGGCGATATACTAAAAATGGGCCAAATTAAGAGTACCCTTAACCGACGAGCATGTATGCGTAGGTATATGAATGTGGAAGAGGCGAGAAAGGTATGTCAGGATCGTGCTAAATGGAAGTCTGTAGTCTCTGCCTACCCCTCTGGGTGACAGGCGTGAGTGTTTATGTTTATGTTTACTTGTAATTCTTCCATACTAACTAATTACGTTTTGAAAAAATAAATTAACCATAAAGAATAGAATCATGAATGTGTGTAACGCGGTATCTAGTCACTTATTTTGCTTCATTCTATTTTAAGTTGAATATTATGGTAATCCAATCAATAGAGTTAGAAAACTCTGTATAAAAATCTGAACCCAGTGCTAATCTGTATCATACACCGAAAATCTGTATAAATACGGGGAAATCTGTATATATGGCAACACTGCATACCTATATATATATTATATACATATATATCTATGTAAATATATATATATATATATATATATTTACATAGATATCGATAAATAGTAAATGAGTTTTTTTTAATTTAATTTTTATTAAGATTATGGCTTGGATGCTTGTCCTTTAAGGCATGTATGCGTATGGGTATGCGTATGGTGAAATCGTGCGGCTGAAATTAGTCCGAACAATTTCTCAGAGCACTCACCGTGGTAAATGCGATAAAATACGCATAGAGATACAACACCTCTTCGGAGTGCTAATGAGTCAAGACGGTCGGAAAGAGCTCGATCGCCCACGATTTGAACAACTTTGCGCTGGATGCGGCCAAATAGAAGAAACTGCCTCTGGGGAGCACCAGCCCAGTGTCCATGGCGCAGTGGCTTAGTAATGAGTGGCTGCGCTGGGGGTCGCGGGTTCGAATCCCGCACGGAACAAGTATTTGTATGGCCTACAAATAATTGTTCCGGGTCTGGATGTTTTTCCCTGTGAAATTTATGTTTGTAAACTGTCCCCACAATACAGGAGAAAAGCCTAGTGTAGGGGTAACGTTTAAAAAAAAGATATGGGAACAGTATTCTATGTGTGGCGGAATCTGCGCCTTGTAAAGTTGCTGGTGGTGTGCCCGCATGAAATACGTCCCGCTCTGTTGATCACGCCAAGCTTTTTAGAGGCCAATTTGGCTTTCTCTTCCAAGTGACCACGAAACTGCACGTAACTCGATATGTCAACGCTGAGGATTCCGATACTGGCTGAGAACAACAAAGGGATTCTTTTTAGCGGTAAACACGCTAACTTGTGTCTTCTGGGGATTGAACTGGACTAAATTTAGTTGCCCTCAGTCCGAGATTTTGTTCAACAAGTCTCGATTTCAGAAAGAAGATTTTGCCGGTACTCAACGACGTTTTCCTGAGATATATTGGTACGGCTGGTGTATAAAGCATCACCAGTGCTGTCGTCCGAATAGCAATGAATATTAGCGGTTTGCAACATGTGATTGATATGCAGAAGAAACAGCGTTGGTGATAGAACGCAGCCTTATGAAACACTAGCGTTAATGGGAGTGTAATCGGAGCATGCACCGTCTACTACGACCTTAATGCTTCGATCTACAAGAAAACTGGTGAACCAATTCCACAATTTCTCGGGAAGATCATAGGAAGGAAGCTTCGTAAGAAGCGCTTTGTGCCAAACCTGATCGAAGGCCTTCGCTATTTCCAAACTAACGGCCAACGCCTCCCCCTTGGATTCTACTGCCTCCGGCCCAGAAGTAGTAACCCAGAAGATCACCAGCCGAGCGACCGCGACGGAAACCGTATTGGCGGTCACTAATCAGCTAGTGATCCTCAAGGTACCGCATGAACTGACTGTTAAAGACGGACTCCATCATTTAAGAAAACAAGGAGGTGATGGCGATAGGTCTATAGTTGAAGGAATCAGAGCGGTTACCTCTTTTAAGGATCGGGTGCACGAAAGCTGTCTTCCATGATTTCGGGACTACGCCTAGGGAGAAGGAGTATCGGAAAATACGTGTTAAAATCGGTGCCAACTACACTCGACTTGTTGACGTCCAAGGAGAGGAGTGCCGACACCGAGCGTAGGGTAAACAGCACACCCTGCATGGAGCACTTACACTGCACGATGGTCGGCGGTGTGTTCCCTCCATCATCAAGAGTCGAGTTGAACGCAATGAGAGAGCCCAGCAGACCAGTGTGGTGGAGCTGTCATCGCGCAACAAGCGAGACGCATCGAAGACTAAATCGCACTATCAAAGTTCCGAATCAAAAACAGTATAATATATAGAATAGCTCCGAACTATCAAACGGAGTGTTGGCCGCTCCCCGGGCAGAACACCTTGCTTGGTGGGAGATCTTCCCTTTTGCTTCCACCGCTAAACTGGTGACTAACCGACGTGATTTGAACACGCAACAATGTAACCTTCAGAAACTTCAATTTCAAGCTTCATAATCGACATAAAGTACTCCACCCTTTCGCTCCAGAGCAGATATTGTCTGCAGTCTTGACATCCTGCAAGCCTTCAAAAGCTTCACAAGGTTCATCGCAGCAGTGGAATAATAATGCTTCCTGCTCCTTCAAGCTACTCTCTGCGCTACAATGTTCGGCACAGCTCTGAGCATTACTGCTCGCCTCTGCTTCACAGCACTCTTGCAGATTACTTGCCTTTTTCTCGACTCACCGCAGACTACAAGGCAATCTACTTGCACATTCGTCGACAACTAGACAGTACCATCGACCTCCGGTCTGAGCAGGGGTAATGTGGCGGCGCTGTCGTCGCGCCACAAGTGAAACACATCGAAGATTAAATCGGGTTATCAAAGTTCCGAACTAAAAACAGTATAATATATAGAATAGCTTCAAACTATCAAACGGTGTGTTGGCTGCTCCCCGGGCAGAACACCTTGCTTGGTGGGAGATCTCCCCTTTTGCTTTCATTGCTAAACTAGTGACTAACCGACGTGATTTGAACGCGCAACAATTTAACCTTCAGATACTTCAATTTCAAGCTTTATAATCGACATAAAGTACTCCACCCTTTCGCTCCAGAGCAGATATTGTCTGCAGTCTTGACATCCTGCAAGCCTTCAAAATACGTAATCTATAGTCAGCCTATTTAAATGTTTTGAAACGCAGCGTATAGGAAAGCATGAAAATAGCCTGTTTATTCCAAATGGAAATGGGGTATTTTTTAATTAAAGGAAACTGATGAGAGATGCAGTTTTCTGAATTGAAAGGAAACTGAGCCAAATAAAAGATCCGTCAGAGATGCAGCCTTTTGAGTTGAAAGGAAACTGAGCTTAATAGGTCCGTCAGAGGTGCAGCATTTGGAATTGAAAAGAAACTGAGCTAAATAGGAAATTTTGAATTGAAAGGGAAGGGAAACTAACTGAACACTATTTTAAGACGCTACCGTACACAATGTTATATGTTTTTCCATTCGGGGAAAGAATGTGGAGATTCTGGGCATTTGACACACGCGAACATGCTACATACAGCTGACCATGAGAGAAGCACGGTTTTTCTAAGTTGACCCCCACTACCTGTAACGTTTGCCCTTGCGCTTTATTAATTGTCATTGCAAAACTGAGCTTAATAGGGAACTGCAACCTTTTGAATTGAAAAGGAAGATCTGTGGGAATTACAGGGATCCGTGGTATAATAACATTTTCACCTTTTCCTACGCCTGTCGAAATTGTAGCACCGATTATGTTCCGTCCAAGATGTGTCATACGCAGCCTTGTCCCGTTACATAACCGAGGAGCATCTAAATTTCGCATTAGCATGACTGGGACGCCTAATTTTGATTGAAGTTTATGTGAGGGCACACCTGACAATTCTAGAGAATTTAGAAACTCTACGGGATATGAAGTGCTCTGTTCTGTGTACATAACTGTGTCTACCGAAAAATACTCTGTTATTTCTCCTGCTACTTCGCTTAATATATCTGAATTTATTTTGTTAACGCTCTCATTTTTTGGTGCAAGAATCGCCCCTTCACATAACCCAATTGTCTTCATGCATGTTGTTCGTTAAATCTGAATAAACGCTGGCAATTAATTCGGAATGACTCCTAAATTACAAAAATCTCTCGTCAATTTAAAGCAGCCCTCAGCATCCGTTTCCAACCGCCCATCGCCAATTTTTAATAGTGTGTCAGCATAGTTTCCAGTACTGATATAATTATACAAATGCACTCTCATATTCGTAGTTAAACTGAATTTTGTCACCTTGTTCCATAAAATAGACGAGTGCATGCTTTAATTTCATCTGCAGGTGTGCCCTTTTGAATGACAGGTAAAGTTTGGCGAAAGTCACCAGCCAGTAAAACCACCATTCCTCCCATTACATCGGTATTGCTGCGCAAATCCTGGAGCGTTCGATTTAGTGCTTCTTCAGTTTTTTTATGCGACATTGTACTTTCGTCCCACACTAAAAGTTTGCATTGTTGTAGCATTATACATCGAGTACAATTTTTGCTAAAGTTGTGGATCGGCGATTCTTCCTGGGCTGGATTTAGAGGGAGTTTTAAAACAGAATGTGCAGTGAGGCCCCCGCTTAGCAGCGTGGCGGCTATACCGGAGGAAGCTACGGCCACAGCAATGTTTATATCTTTCCGTACTTGCGCTAATAATAAATTTAACAAAAATGTCTTCTCAGTTCATCCAGGGGCATCTGAAAAGAAAAGTGCACCATTTCCAGATTCAATTTGTCCTAATACTTTGTCAAAAACTCGTTTTTGTTCGGGAAGCAAGCGGGGTATAAATTCGGCCACTTGCTGCTGCAAAGCTGGTATATCGTAGTTTGTTTCACGTATAATTTCATCACTTAATTCATTTTCGGTTGTTCGCTGAGGACTTATCATTCCAAAGAAACTTAATTTTTTGCCTACCATTGCTATTACTTTATCTTCAATTTTTCCAAGTGCTTCATTCTTCATTCTTGTAGTCTGCTGTAACCTTCGCAAAATATCTTCCGCCATGTACACTTTCTTACTGTACTTTATGTACTGTACTTTATGTACTTTTCTTTATATTTGTCCCACAATTCATGTGCATTAGATAGCCCGCAAGATGATATGAGAGTTGCATAAAGATCCCTAATTTTGGATGGTGACTGGCACTGCACAGCTTCCTCCATGGTTTCATCCCAGTGATTATCGTTTTCTAAAAGATGCAGAGCTTCATATGCTTCTCTATAAGTTGCGCATTCCTGACCGTTGACAGTTTTAAGGTTTTTATATCCTGTAGGACTCCGAACATGGTGCAGCAGCAATCGTAAACAGAAACATTCAAAATTAGTTACATGGACGGTATACACACGACCAAGGGCATCTGATGACTTTACACCGGGCAAATTTGCAACAGGCGCGCCTTGAATACGACGTTTCCACTCCTTCCCAGATGTGTACCAAGTATAATAGCGGGGGACTTCATAATATAACAACGTTTTTGCAAAGGGGTCGGTTTGACAAAGTTGAAAGAAGGCTGTTAGTGTAGTTTGCTGGCTGTTTCTAAGTGCACAGCAAGGTGAGTAACTGTTGGGTGCCTTTCGTGTAAAGGGAAGCCAAGGAGACGCCACGCTGCCTCGTTACTGCTGACATAACGCCCTGCTTGAAAGTTCTGTACTTTGAAATAATACTAGTTTTTACGGAATTTATCGCGTATATTTAACTTTTTAAATACCCGACGTTTCGAACACTTTACAGCACTCATAGTCACGGGCGGGACTGAGATGTTCAACGTCCATATGTCATAGTTAACCGCGGTTACCATAGATTAAAATTTAACTTTTGTTCCGATCTATTCAGTATGAACTTATGGTATCTTGAAGTCTTGCAGTTGTATGCTTGGGTTGGGATTTAATTTTATTTATTATAGGATCCCAAGCAGATGGTAGCACCCAGCCATCTTCTCTATTGAAATTGGGATGTTTTTTGATTTCAATAGCCTCGCGAATCATCCTTGGAAGGAAACGGTGTTCTTTAGCGAGGATTTGCGGTCTATTGAATCTGATGTAGTGACGGGGGCGATCCTGTACGTGTTCACAGACTGCAGACTTCCCGGAGTGTCAATTCTTCACATCAGCTATATGTTCTTTAACGCGGGTTTTTATTGATCTTTTAGTTTGTCCTATGTAGGAGAGACCACATTCACAATCAAGCTTGTACACTCCTGCATCTTGCAGAGGGACATTACACTTGACTGATGGTAAAAACTGACCAATATTCTTCAGCGGCTTGTAGTATGTTTTGATGGAAGCACGCTTCAAGATGTAGCCAATCTTGTCAGTGACTCCTCTAACATATGGTAGTACAGCAGGTACACGCTCAACTGTGGCCGGTTTCACTCGTTCACTGTGACGTAGGCGCGGGACTCGAAGCTTGTTGTCATGCAAAACTTGCTTGACATGGTGGAGCTCTGCAGCCAGGTGTTTACTGTCACAGATCCCTCGTGCTCTCTGAAACAAAGATTTACCCACGGTAGCTAAATGTGAAGGGTGGTGGTGAGAATCACCGTTTAAATATCTATCCGTATGGGTCTTTTTTCTATACACAGTATGGCTCAAGGTGTTATCAGGATTCCGAATTACTAACACATCTAGAAAAGCTAAGGAATTGTTTGCCTCTAACTCCATTGTGAACTGAATTTTAGAATTTATAGAGTTAAGATGGTCTAAAAATGCAGTTACTTTATCTAAAGGTAGAATTGTGAAAGTGTCGTCTACGTACCGCTTGTAGAATCTTGGATTTATGGGAGAACTAAGCAGGGCTTTCTCCTCAAAGTCTTCCATGAATATGTCGGCGACAATGGGAGATACAGGTGAGCCCATCGCCACACCATCTACTTGCTTGTAGAACTCCTCCTTCCACAATAGGTAGCCAGATGTAAGGCAGTGTCTGAGTAATACTGCATATTCTACGGGCATGTTGTTTTCTTCCAGCCTTCTAGTTACAATTGAGATGCAGTCTTCAACAGGTAAGCATGTAAACAATGACTGCACATCAAAACTGACCATAGTTTCATTGTCTGCCAGATGTAGGTCTTTAATCTCGCTGACAAAATGGTAGGAATCCTTTATGTGTGCTCTTGTATGTCCCCTGAGCGGTGAGAGTATTTTCGCTAAGTGTTGAGCCAATCTGTAAGTTGGTGAATCGATTTGGCTCACTATGGGACGTAATGGAGCATTGGGCTTGTGTATTTTTGGTAACCCATACAATTTTGGTGATTTGGCGCACGTAGGTATTATCCATTTTACGTCCAGATTTAATTTTCTGTACTTACTTACTCTGTCTGTACTTCATTAACGCTATTTGCCTCACCTTCACTCCTGAGATTAAATATTGCTTGGCCGCTTACTTTATTTATGTACTTACAGATATACTTGATTGCGCGGACAGAGCTACATGCTTCTACATTAATGTGGGCATTAAACATTTTACATAGAATGGGCGAGTACGGGACAATCCAGCTGTTGTCTAAGGTTTCGAACGCTCCAGAGCAAGATTTGATTGTAACTTTCCTGCCACCATCTTCGGGAGCTCTGCGTCTGTATAAAGGGTAGCCATTGTCATTGTGCACTATTTATTTTAATAGCTGTTAAGGGAATTTCTTTGTACATTTTCCTTCTTTCATACATAGCGATATTGAATTTCGTGCTCCACATGGACCGTGAATCATATTTCGGACGATGGTATGGTATCATACAATTCTTTATCTTGCTCAGGATCCGGAATCTCGGCGCTTATTATGTCGTCTATTCGGCTAGGCCGCAACTTCTCTTTAAGCCATATTAGAATGCGGTAATCCTCTTTTTTGCCATTCAATTGAATACATGAAGCACTGCACCTCTCCGAAAATTTTCCCTTTGTTAATTACATACATTAGTTTTTGTACTTTTAATCTAAATACTCTAGCAACTAAACCGTGTATGTCAGTAATTTTTTGGCCCGGCATTAGCTCCTCGGTTATTTCTTTCCATGTGGGATTGCAAGTAAAAGTAACAAAAAGATCAGGTCTTGCGTAAGTTCCTACATAGGCGAATGCGTCTTGTGTGTACTCATGTAGGTAGCGGGGACAGTCAACGAATGATGAGGGCAGAATGACCATTTTACCTAAATCCCTGGGTTTTACATTGGCGTCGCTAGAAACTGCATATTGTAAATGTATATAATTCTCAACGCGCAGCTTTTTTGATTTAAAGATATATAACGGAGACGTTCACTTTCTACCTTCACATATATCTCTTCCAAAAATTGATGAAATAATTGTCTACTCCGGGCTAAGAGGTTAAAATCATTTTCTCGCAACATCATATGATACGCATAAAAATCCATACATGATACTTTTTTGTTCGGAGTAGGCTCCTTTGTGACCGGGTTAATGAGTGGAATTTGAAAATGATAACCCTCTTGTCCTTTGCAATAAATCAATGGGTATTGCAGGGCGTCATAAAACTTGTGTGTATCGGCTACCCGTTGCAACGTATCATCACGTGCTCGCAAGACAATGTCTCGTGAAGAAAATTGATCACCACTAATTACGGCTGCTATTTCGTTTATCAAAGGTGCTTTGTAGCGCCTTTCATGCTCTCCTCGAGGGGTCCGATCTGCATGAATGACGACTTTATAATCCTCTTCAGGTAGGTTTTATAAAGCAGTTTTAAATGTTTTGACTAAATTACGTTCACGCAAGATTCTTTGAATTTTGAACACTGTGTCTTTCTCAACTCCCTGGATTTGCTGAATTGGCAGCGACGGTCTACCTCAATTTCTTCGTTAACCATAAAATATACTTGTAAAAATTTATGCTGTTCATTATCAGCTGGAAAAGTGAACCTATTCTATGATAAATTTTGCCCTTGCACCGTAAATGTAGGCGAAAATCCCGGCATTATTATTTCCCGGTCAACTTCGAAGGACGTCATTTGAAAGTATGAGTTATATTTCCGGATCCTGTTTAAAAAGCGCCGTGACTCATTAGCATCATATAAAAAGAGAGTTTTCAAAGGTTCTTCTGGTTCCCCAAGTAACGGAAGAGACAATTTGCCATTGGAACAGCACACGCTTGCGGTCTCATCTCTTCATTTTAAAGCGCTGCAAAACACGACTGCGACACGCCTTGTCCATCAGTCCGATAACAACTAACCTGTGATTTTTATAATCAATCAACGGATCATAATTGAATGCTGCGTTATTAAAAACCGACCAATTGTTACTTTGAAAATTTTTTCGACGTTCAGCTTGGAGCTGTGCATTTGCATCTCTTCGCGCCTGTGTCTGTTCTGGTGTTTCAGATGCCCTTATAGTAGATTGACGTTCAGCTTGCTCAATGAGTCTGTGTTGAGTTTCATCAGGTGTTTCCGCGGCTCTTAAGGCGGCCTGACGTTCCGCTTGTTCGAATAGCCTTTGCTGACTTTGAGCAGGTGTTTTAGTAGCTCTTAAAGTAGATTGACGCTCTGCCTGGTCAAGACGCCTTTGCTGACTTTGATCAGGTGTTTCAGTAGCCCTTAAAGTAGCTTGACGCTCTGCCTATTCAAGACGCCTTCACTGAATTTGAGAAGGTGTTTCAGAAGCTCCTCAAGTAGCTTGACGCTCTGCCTGTTCAAGACGCCTTTCCTGACTTTGAAAAGGTGTTTCGGAAGCTCTTAAAGCAACCTGACGCTCTGTCTGTTCAAGACGCCTTTGCTGATGTTGAGAAAGTGTCTCAGATGCTCTAAAAGCAGCCCGATGCTCTGCTTGTTCTTGCCCTCTCTCTTAAAATACCTAAAAGGAATTAAATTTCCTTTTAAATATTTTTTTAAAAGCAAATCCAAAATATCTAAAACGAATAAATATTCTTTTTAAATATTTTTTTAAATCAAAACAACAAAACCAATTCAATGTGTCTTGAATCGTGTTGTGGCACGAATCCGAAAACGATAGCCAAAAAAAATCGAATCAACTTAAACCAAATCCAAATCAAACAAAACAAATCGCAGAAAACCGAAATCGAAAGCAGGTAGTCGAATAAGCTACGAAATAGAAACAATTTAAGCGTATAGGTACCGTATGCACTATAAGTTAACGCGCGGCTCAACGGCGGGAGTTAAGTACATGTCAGGAAACATTTCGTTACCGCGTTTTAAAGACCTAGTAACGACATCTAGTGGAATCAATTTAAACTATGTTGACGTTAGTTAACAAGAACTCTCAAAAAAATTTTTCTTATAATTTTGCACAATTTTTCTTATTGTAATACCGATTCATTGATAACCACATATAATTACTGTATTCATTTCCGTTCAATAAATATTAAAACCTTTAAATGAGCAATTCTTGTATATATATAATCGGAATCTCGGAAACGGCTCCAACGATTTTCATAAAATTTTGTGTGCAGGGAGTTTCGGGGGCAATAAATCGATCTAGCTAGGATTTATTTTTAGAAAATGTCTTTTAGTCCGTGTTTTTAGGCAATTAAAAACTGCTACAATATCGTTAGAATAAGAAGGTAAATTTTGACAGTTTATTAATGATTACAAATAGCTTAATTAATTTTGTGACCGCCCAATATACCTAAACCATGGTATTACAATACCTAAATTGTAATACCATGGTTGGAGCCCAGACCGACCGACCGACTTTTTTTAATTTTTTTTTTCAAGTTCCTTTCTTTTTTAAGAAAATCCATTTTTTCGAGCCCTTTTTTAGTATTTTTTAAAAACACGAATATTTTAATTAAACTAATTGCACTCATGATTTTTTATTCAAATAACCAGTTCAGTTTTTTCTATTATGTCGCTAAGATCAAAAAAAAATTTTACGTATTTCATCAGTATGTAATTTGTATTGTTAAAAAAAACCGAGCGAAAAATACCGAGCAAAGCTCGGTCAACCGGGTACTATTAATAAGGCTTAATAAGAACTGTTTCTACCACAGTTAAGTAATAGTTAAGGGTGAAAGCGTGACAGGTGGTGATAGTATTTCTGATCCCCTTGTAGTAGTAGTATTTCTGATAACCCTTGCGGGGTAGGCAGAGCATCAACGGATTACTTAATATCGTCTGCGAGGTTATCGCCTATTCTGTGAATTACAATGCACCAAAACGTTTAAAGAAAATCAATAAAATCAAGAATTTTATATTTTTTAACGCTCTCTTCCCGGTCCTGCGTGGAAAATACAGATCGATATATTTTTAATCATAATTTTGGTAAAAAGACATAATAATCCAGATATTCTGACCTTCTGTGTTCGTCCATCGTACCGTCGTCCGTCTTGTAGAATCACGGTGGCGCCACCTAGCTGAATTTAATTTTGTAACTTATTCGACTTTCCCACGGGAATGATATGTTTTTCCGCTGAAAAAAGCCTATGTCACTCTACAGCCACCGAACTATCCCCATATAAAAAATGATGCCATGCCGACGCTCTGTTGCGACGTGAAAGAAGGACAAACTTGTGCAACATATTCGATTTTCCCACGGGAATGAGATGTTTTTCCGCGGAAAAAAGTAGCCTATGTCACTCTAGAGCCACCGAACTATCTCCTTACCAAAATTCATGCCATGCCGATGCTCTGTTGTGACGTAAAAGAAGGACAAACTTTTGCAACATATTCTATTTTCCCACGGAAATGAGATGTTTTTCCGCGGAAAAAAGTAACCTATGTCACTCTAGAGTCACCGAACTATCTCCATACAAAAATCATGCCATTCCGACGCTCTGTTGCGACGTGAAAGAAGGATAAACAAACAAACAAACACACTTTCGCATTTATAATATTATTAAAATTAAAAAATAATTAAAAAATAATTATATTATAATATTAGTATGGATTTAGGAGCTATAATACTAATAGTAATAGCCGGTTATCATTGACCATAAATTCGATGTTTAATGAAAATACATCGAGTGTTTCAATAAATTTCCAAAACTTCGGATCGGTTCGATGCATCGTATTGCAAATGTCGAGTGAATTCGATGCATCGATGTATATCGAATATCCCTATATAGGCAGTACTTGACAGATTAAACTAGGGAGACCTTAGAGCATGTACATTACATGGAGGGAGCACTGTGTGAGCAGAAAGCGTGATCGGCGTAGAGAGAGAGAGACTGAGTTTAGGTAGAGTCTGTCTCTCTTGCACATGCTTCTGATTGGCGCATTCACCTTGCTTAGCGCATGCCCAATGAAACAGCCAATGACAGTGACTGTGCGAGAGAGACAGACTCTACCTGAACTCAGTCTCTCTCTCTCTCTCTACGCCGATCACGCTTTCTGCTCACACAGTGCTCCCTCCATGTAATGTATGCTCTAAGAGGGAGACGAATCTTTCCGAATAAGACCGATTCTTAAATCCAATCGAATCGTTATCTGATGAATCGATTCACAAAAAAATTTTGTTCTAAAAGACCGATTTCTCAAAATCGATCTTTTTCGATTCGCTTTTAGAGTTTATCTTTACAATATAAAAAGATACAATAAAGTACAGATAACAAATGTAACTTATTATTTATTTAATTAATACATTAAAAAGAAGCGAAAAAAACGAGTACGCAGCAGTTTTGTGTGAGTTTTTGAATAGAAAAACTGTAATTCTTTACGACTTTTAGTACATTCAACTAATTGTAAGTAATTTGTTAGCTCTTATAAATACGGAAAAACATTCAACCTCAACTTTCTAGGGTGAAATATCTATTCTCTGTATCTATTCAGTAATATATATATATATATATATATATATATATATATATATATATATATATATATATATATATATATATATATATATATATATATATATATATATATATATATATATATATATATATATATATATATATATATATATATATATATATATATATATATATATATATATATATATATCGATTTAAGAATTCAATCTTTTTGTTACAAGAAACTGATTCTTCGATTAGTCGATCTCTCATCGCCATCCCTAGATCATACCCTACAAGAAAAAGTGAATTGTTGTGGTTGTGGATGTGATTGTAATTTTCAATTTCTTAAACGATATGGTTTCTTTAAATAATGAAGACCTAGTAAGAAGTGTAATTACTAGAACAACAGTACCTATAATCTTACGGCATTTTGTTGACGATTGGCCTTTGCGCCAGTGGGATTTAAGAAAGTGGTCTTCGGCTTTCGGTGAAAAGCTGATGCCTTTTCGGTGCATGAAAAAGGATTTTGTTTCGCAAAGCCCTTGTTGGGAGAGGATGTGCAATGAAAAGTCTATGACCTTTAATGATTTTGTTGACAGAGTAGATGGGAGTCAAGAGTGGATGTATTTTGATTACAAATATTTACAACAGTGGTTTAGTGGAGATCACGAATTAAGCAAGGTATAGCTATATTTATTAGTACAACCTTGTGCGTATAATGTTATCGTATCGTGATATCATAATCTCACTAGCAAAATTATAATTACACAGACTGTTAAATACCTTCATTACTTCACTGTATTACAGTAACACTATAGGTCTAGTGGAATCATAATTTCACTTAAATGAGTCTGTGAAATTATATGGAAGTTTTATTTTGATAATTTTACTAGATGTGCAGGGCTCTTAGATTATAAGACAAGTTAAATTATTTTCAGTGGCAATTTTGCAACCGACCATAATTATAGAGAACTAGGTAAAACTAGACATCCGGTACTTGAATACGGGGGGAGGATGGGTTCAGGGGAGGCTCCCCCATCCTTCTGCACAGTTACTTCTGCAACGGCAAAGTGCAGCCCCTTCACCTTTGTGTAGAAAATTGCAGGCTCCTATGCTCACATCTGCAGGTTTGGCTTATTTAATAACAACACTAGGGGTAGGGCAGACAAGACTATGAAGAGTCAGACCATGCTCATGATCTATAAAGTCAGGTAGACCTAAACTGCTATAATACTGATGATAATAATACTGAAACAAATGTATTGCAAATTGTTGTAATTTTCTTTTCTGAAAAATATCTTGGACTGCTCACAACTGCAACTCAGTTGTTGTGTATGAGTCCAATCTTTAGCCATAAATAGATTATATGGGTCAGAGTGATAAACTTTTTTATGTCTTATATATTTTGTGTATCTGTGTTAAAAAAACAAATTGACATATTTATGTTTCGTTATATGAAATTTGTAATTTATTATATGTACGTTATTTGAAATTTATTTTTGTCGTAATTAATTCAAAAAGCATTTCCGATATTCAAAAACAGTGTAAAAGGTCCAAGCTTAACCCTTACAAGCCAAAACTGAAAACATAATTAAAATCAAGTACTGGATATCTATAGCCAACCTGAGAACTATATATTTAGATTGTAAAATACAAAAGCATTTATCAAGTAATATCAACATACTGTTTTGGTGAGGCTTAGGTGGGCCTTGGGCCACCCTCAATGCTGCAGACATTTATATAACGTATTATACGTTTGTAAGCATGCTCCAATGTTTAAAACTATTATTTTGAAAATCACAGGTGAAAAAGAATTGATTTATCAAAATGCACCAAGGCCCCCATCACATATTTGGCTCATCATGTATATGTACCTTTTAGGTTAATTACTGTAATTGTATTGTATACAATCTCACAGTGTGTGTGGTAAACACTGGAACAGTCCATGATATCAAATAAACTGGTAGCATTTGATAAAATCTGTGCGATTACATTTTACAAGTGAGACTATAATGATACGAATTTGACAATATCTCTGCGGCAAATACATATTTGATAAACTTTGTGCCTTATAACAAAGATATAAGGTTGTTAAATGGTTTGAACATTTATTTAGCATTTTTAGGTTTCATTGCACATATATTTCTATAAATTACAGTTTTGTACATATCAATTATATAAAATACTGCTATAAAAAATTGTTACTATATTATATTACTTCATGCAATTAGGAAGTATCATGGAAAAAATTTGGCTTTCCTGACAAAGGGGCTACACAAAGTGTATTAAGGATTGGAAGTAAAGGTGCACATACTCCTGCTCATCAAGATACTTATGGATATAATATTATTGCACAGTTGCACGGAAGGTTGGTAGTAATGTCTATACTGTTTTCATATAAAATTCCTATTAATTTTATAAAAGTTATGAATTGTATTAACAGGAAGCGATGGATTATGTTTCCCCCTGAAACAGGTAACCTAAAGCCTACTAGAGTACCTTATGAGGAATCAAGTGTATATAGTGAATTGAATTTCTACTGCCCAAGTAATTTAGATGTTTTTACTGGTAATTATATAATCTTTTTAATTCCTTTCTTCTTTTTGTGCCAGTGTCTACATCTACTGCTGGATATAGATCTTTCAAGCTTCTGCAACTAAAATATGAACAATGCAGTTGGGCTAAGTTTGCACTTGGTATCCAATCCAAATAACTAAACATATAGGAGACACAAACAGGTAGCAAAGATGCAAACTGTGCTGACCATAGAATACTATAATACACAATAGAATAGCTATCAACTTTATTTTGTAACAAGGTTGACGTCGCCGGGAGCACACATACAAGTAATTATGTTGTATTATCAGTTAATCACTAATACAAACCCGATTTGCTGTATTGACTGACGGATTTTAATACATATTTATTGGTAAATAGCGTGCAAATTGGCATTTTCTAAATAATTAGCATGCAAAATTTGGAAACGATTGTAACGTCAAAACACATCTTGTGTTGACATTTATATGTGTGAATTGACGTCTTGTGGCATTTTAGTGGCTACACGGGCTCTGCCCACTCCCCCGTTCTGTTATGTATCTATTATAGTATTCTATGGTGCTGACGCAACTATATTTTGAACAAAAAGTTGAGAGAGAAACAGAGGGGTCTCGTTGCAGTGAGGTGCAAACTTAACCAAGTTGTAACCTTGAAATAATTGTCCAAACTCACCATGTTGATCAGAATTGGTTAGTAAGTGCTGGCCCTACCCCCAATTATTGGTCATGCTGACATGCTGATACCTATCACCAGCCCATACAACACATTTTGACTTCTATTAAAATGGTGACTATTATAAGAGTAAAAATAATTTTAAAATAACTGTTGTGAATTTGTAAAACAGTAATGTAAGTGAATGAAGGTAACACACATGAGTGTTTTAAAGCCTAGAGTACATGTGGGATAAATTCCTAATTTCTATAGATATGACTTGCAATATTGAAACTTTATTATTAAGTTATATTATACTTCACAAATTGTTAATAAGTGCTATTATTATTTTTGGGGTATCTGTATAGTTTTCTCATCTGGTTGGTTTCTATAAATATATAATTATAAATTAAAATGAAAAGATAAATATACATAAATATCAATAAAATAAAATAAATACAAAAAATACACAAATAAATAAAGAACCAACCAGATGGAAGCCCTCAGCAGGGGAGACCAAACGGCCGAGGGTTAGGGGGAAAGGGAAAGAAACCGACGGACGATGCGGGCGGTATCGAGGACCACTGCCTTCTGCATTTGAGCCCGGAGCGGTCCGTCACGGAGTCCCAGTCGCCTCAGATGACCCGAGAGGCTGACTGGGATTAGCCCATTCGCAGAGACGACTACAGGAATAATTTCGGTCGGCCAACCACCCCACATGTCGGTCACCTCGTGAGCCAGGTCCAGATATTTTGTTCGCTTATCTGTTTCGGCTTTCACGAGGTTCTCGTCATATGGAATGGTAATGACGACCAAAAATATTATTGACTGTGCCCGGTCCATCAGCACAATATCAGGCTTATTTGCAAGAATAGTCCTGTCTGTGATGATGGCCCGGTCCCAGTAGAGCCTGGCGCGGTCATTTTCGAGCACGGCTTCCGGCAAGTACTTGTAATACGGCAATTTCCGGTCCACGAGACCGTATTTCAGAGCGAGCTCCTGGTGTAGAATTCTGGCTACTAGGTTGTGCCTGTGCAAGTACTCAGAGTTAGAAAGCGCCGAACAACCGGAGATGACATGCCTAAGTGACTCCTCGGGATGGCGACAAGCTCGACAGACGTCGACGGTGCCATCCTTTAGGATGTATCTCCGATAGTTGTTGGTCTTAATAACCTGATCCTGTATTGCACAGACAAAACCCTCGGTTTCCCCGAAGAGGTCCCCGAAACGTAGCCAGTTGAGGGAGGCGACTGTATCTACGAAGGGCTCATGTAGAGCCCTGTAGTACCTCCCGTGGAACTCCTTCTCCTTCCATATGGTCTCCCGGTCGGAAATGCTAAGCACTGCTGGGTCCTGCCATTGCTCGTTGGCCAAGGATAGAGGGGTAAGCCCTTTATCACTAGAAATGACGTCATTATAGAATGGATCATCCGATCTCGCCAGGAAGTAATGACGGAGGCTGCACACTTCACGATTATGTATAGTGAGCGCGCTCAGAAAGCCACGCCCACCATGCTTTCGCGGCAAGTACAGCCTCATTACCGACGATCTCGGATGATGCATCCTATGGGACGTCATGGTAGTGCGGACTTTTCTATGCAGAGCGTTAAGTTCAGTCTGAGTCCACCTGAGTATGCCAAAGGTATACATAAGGACAGGTATGACCCAACCGTTATATGCGTGTGTCTTATTCACACCGGACAAAAGGCTATTAAGCACTTTGGTCAAGCGTGCATAAAACACGTCGCAAACTGACTGTTTCATACCAGCCTCATCGATACCGATGTTCTGTGACATACCCAGGTATCGGTATGTTTCAGCCTCGGAAAGGGTCCTTAAGTTGACGGGCATAGATAAGTCTATGCCCTCAGAGTTAGCAACCCTTCCCCTCTCAACATGGAGGACCGCACACCTATCCATCCCCAGCTCCATTCCAATGGAACTGCTAAACTCACAAGTGATTTTAGCAATTCCATAAGATGGGAGCGACTGGAGGCGAATAACTTAAGGTCATCCATATAGAAAAGGTGAGTCACTTTTGTCCCTCCTTTCGGTAGCTGAAATCCTCTCCCGGATCAGTAAGGTACTGAGAGGGTTCAGGGAGAGGCAGAACCAGATTGGACTCAGACAATCGCCCTGGAAGATACCCCTTCTTATCCTTATGTGGTTCTCCGCAGCCATCATCCGCTCACCCAGATGACAAAGGATCGTACTCCACTGCCCCATACACTGCTCGAGAAAGTCTCTCACTGTACAGTCTATCTTGTACAGCTCGACGACTCTCTTTAGCCATGTATGGGGCACCGAGTCGAATGCCTTTCTGTAGTCTATCCAGGCGGCGGAGAAGTTCCGACGGTTGCGTTTCATCACTTTGCCAATGACCGCGTCAATGAGGAGTGGTTCCTTAGTTCCACGACCACCGCCCCGACATCCATTTTGAGCGCGTGACATCACCTGATTTAGCTCCAGGTGACGAGTGATTCTCGAGCTCAAAATGGATGTCAGTGTCTTATATATGGTGGGTAGACACGTAATGGGGCGGTATTTGCTCGGGTCTGTGGTAACCTGGTCTTTAGGAACCAAATGAGTGATCCCAGTAGTGAAGAGGCTAGGGAGCGACTTCTGGTTGAGAGCCTCTTGAAACTGACGGGCGAGCACAGCGTGACACACCATGAACCCCTTCAGCCAGTAGTGATGCAGTCCGTCGAGTCCCGGACTTTTCCAGTTCGGGGCTCTACGGACCGACTCAGCTACGTCATCCGGCGTTATGATGACGGGGTCCATGGGCGTAATACTCGCACACTGACTCGCCACAACTTCCGTCCAAGGGCCCTCGCTGTGGTTTACGGGCTCTGACCACAGGCCACGCCAAAATGCGACAGTGTTAGCCTGATCCGGTCCAGGGCCCGCTCCACATACCTCTGGTCGCTCCAATGATTTGTAGAGCCTCTTCTGATCACTCTGGAAGAGACGATTCTGGTTGAACCGCCTTGACCTCTCGGTAAATCGGCGAATCCGCTTCCCCCAAGCAGCAATCTTTTGCTTCAGGTCGTCTATGCGCTCCGTTAGTTTCTGCGTGATGTCCGGCTGGGACAAACTGATATTTGTCCCAGCAAACGCCATTCTAACGGTGCGCACAACCCTCGGTCTATTATTACCCGACCTGAAGCTTATCAGTCTGCCGATAACGGCCCTTGCCTTTGCGATACGGTCCTCAATTCTTTTTCTCCAGGCTGGGATGGCGCTACTTTGTTTAGTAGCGCGTCCAGACATGGGAAGTTTGGCGCCAATAATACGGCAAGCTGCCACTGCGGCGCCAAAAAGAACTGAGTCCGTCTCACAAAGGTCCATGCTGGCTTCCAAATAGGTTACCAGCATTGGGTTAAGAGCCCTCACGACAGCCCGATTTCGCTTACTTAGGGGTATGCGGGGAAGTCGCGGTCGATTTTCGAGAGGCATGCTGCGCGTTTCTAAAATCGCCTCTTCCAATATACTCATTTGCTCTAGTTCGTGGGAGACCATTTCATCATCGTCTGAATCAACCATAACTGGAAGATCCATGGCGGCTTCTACGCGTGGCAGCTGGTCTGTCGCCTGAGGAGCCTCATCCCCAGCCGTAGTCAATATATTCGATGAGGGAATGGCCTCACGTCGTAGTCGTAGAATATTTTCGAGCGCATGATGTACCGAACTCGGTCTGCCAGGTTTTGTTCCGTGACGGGAATAGACGGCTCCAGCTCAGCAAAAAAGCAATGCATCCGAGCCCGATACGCTATCCCCGCAGTTTCTTCCCCTTTCGCTCTATAGTACGCCCGCAATGCGTTTGCGTTCATATCCCTTGTCCAACGCATGCGGCGCACTCCACCAGCGGCGGATGCCGCTTGCCGAGTCCGAGAGGACCCTGCCGACATCAAGCCGTCTGGTGGGGATGATGGATGCGGGGGGCTGTTAGGTGATCTTGTAGCTCCTCGCGCTCGGCTGGCGGCCCGCATGCAGCGCCAGCTCCAGACGCGCCCCGGCGACCCCCAGGCAGCGGCCCTATACGTTTTCCAATCTTATCCATCATCCATTTTTGGGCGCCAATTAACGGGAGACGCCCAGGCCCGGCACCGTTTCATTGTATCATTGTACGGCCTTAAGCACAAACGGGCCTTTGCACCCTGAGTACTGCCGAGGCACGGCGCTCACACCTCTTGGCAAGGCGCTGACTGTCTGCACCGACGTCTCAGTTTTGTCACTTAACTGTTTCGTCAGCGGGCGATGGGTTCGTCACTTCCTACACCTTTCTATTATTATTTATGGGGTATCTATATAGTTTTCTCATCTGGTTGGGTTCTATAAATATATAATTATAAATGAAAATGAAAAGATAAATATACATAAATATCAATAACATAAAATAAATATAAAAATACATAAATAAATAAAAGCCCAACCAGATGGAGGCCCTCGGCAGGGGAGACCAAACGGCCAAGGGTTAGGGGGAAAGGGAAAGAAACCGGCGGGCGATGCGGACGGTATCGAGGAGCACCGCCTTCTGCATTTGAGCCTGGAGCGCTCCGTCACGGAGTCCCAGCCGCCTCAGATGACCTGGGAGGCTGACTGGGATTACCCCGTTTGCAGAAACGACTACAAGAATAATTTCGGTCAGCAGACCACCCCACATGTCGGTCACCTCGTGAGCCAGGTCCAAATATTTTGTTTGTTTATCTGTTTCAGCTTTCAAGAGGTTCTCGTCATACTGAATGGTAATGTCGACCAAAAATATCCTTGACTGTGCCCGGTCCATCAGCACAATATCAGGCTTATTCGCAAGAATAGTTCTGTCTGTGATGATGGCCCGGTCCCAGTAGAACCTGGCGCGATCATTTTCGAGCACGGCTTCCGGCAAGTACTTGTAATACGGCAATTTCCGGTCCACGAGACCGTATTTCAGAGCGAGCTCCTGCTGAAGAATTCTGGCTACTAGGTTGTGCCTGTGCAAGTACTCAGAGTTAGAAAGCGCCGAACAACCGGAGTTGACATGCCTAAGCGACTCACCGGGATGGCGACAAGCTCGACAGACGTCGACGGTGCCGTCCTTTAGGATGTATCTCCGATAGTTGTTGGTCTTAATAACCTGATCCTGTATTGCACAGACAAAACCTTCGGTTTCCCCGAAGAGATCACCAAAGCGTAGCCAGTGGAGGGAGGCTACTGTGTCTACGAAAGGCTCATGTAGAGCCTTGTAGAACCTCCCGTGGAGCTCCTTCTCCTTCCACACGGTCTCCCGGTCGGAAATTGTCTGCACTGCCGGGTCTTGCCATTGCTCGTTGGCTAAGGATAGAGGGGTAAGTCCTTTATCACAAGAAATGACGTCCTTACAGAATGGATCATCCGATCTCGCCAAGAAGTAATTACGGAGGCTGCACACTTCGCGATTATGCATGGTGAGCGCGCTCAAGAAGCCACGCCCACCATGCTTTCGCGGCAAGTACAGCCTCATTACCGACGATCTCGGATGATGCATCCTGTGGGACGTCATGGTAGTGCGGACTTTTCTATCCAGGGCGTTAAGTTCAGTCTGAGTCCACCTGAGTATGCCAAAGGTATACATGAGGACAGGCATGACCCAGCCGTTATATGCGTGTGTCTTATTCACACCGGACAAAAGGCTGTTAAGCACTTCGGTCAAGCGTGCATAAAACACGTCGCAAACTGACTGTTTCATACCAGCCTCATCGATACCGATGTTCTGTGACATACCCAGGTATCGGTATGTTTCAGCCTCGGAAAGGGTCCTTAAGTTGAAGGGCATAGATAAGTCTATGCCCTCAGAGTTAGCAACCCTTCCCCTTTCAACATGGAGGACCGCACACTTATCCGTTCCCAGCTCCATTCCAATAGAATTGCTAAATTCACAAGTGATGTTTAGCAATTCCATAAGATGGGAGCGACTGGAGGCGAATAACTTGAGGTCATCCATATAGAAAAGGTGGGTCACTTTTGTACCTCCTTTCCGAAGCTGAAATCCCCTCCCGGAGCACTCCAGTAAAGTACTGAGAGGGTTCAGGGAGAGGCAGAACCAGATTGGACTCAGACAATCGCCCTGGAAGATACCCCTTCTTATCCTTATGTGGTTCTCCGCAGCCATCATCCGCTCACCCAGATGACAAAGGATCGTACTCCACTGCCCCATACACTGCTCGAGGAAGTCTCTCACTGTACAGTCTATCTTGTACAGCTCGAGGACTCTCTTTAGCCATGTATGGGGCACCGAGTCGAATGCCTTTCTGTAGTCTATCCAGGCGGCGGAGAAATTCCGACGGTTGCGTTTCACCACTTTGCCAATGACCGCGTCAATGAGGAGTGGTTCCTTAGTTCCACGACCACCGCCCCGACATCCATTTTGAGCGCGTGACATCACCTGATTTAGCTCCAGGTGACGAGTGATTCTCGCGCTCAAAATGGATGTCAGTGTCTTATATATGGTGGGTAGACACGTAATGGGGCGGTATTTGCTCGGGTCTGTGGTAACCTTGTCTTTAGGAACCAAATGAGTGATCCCAGTAGTGAAGAGGCTAGGGAGCGACTTGGTTGAGAGCCTCTTGAAACTGACGAGCGAGCACAGCGTGACACACCATGAACCCCTTCAGCCAGTAGTGATGCAGTCCGTCGAGTCCCGGGCTTTTCCAGTTCGGGGCTCTACGGACCGCCTCAGCTACGTCATCCGGCGTTATGATGACGGGGTCCATGGGCGTAATACTCGCACACTGACTCGCCACAACTTCCGTCCAAGGGCCCTCGCTGTGGTTTACGGGCTCTGACCACAGGCCACGCCAAAATGCGACAGTGTTAGCCTGATCCGGTCCTGAGCCCGCTCCACATACCTCTGGTCGCTCCAATGATTTGTAGAGCCTCTTCTGATCACTCTGGAAGAGACGATTCTGGTTGAACCGCCTTGACCTCTCGGTAAATTGGCGAATCCGCTTCCCCCAAGCAGCAATCTTTTGCTTCAGGTCGTCTATGCGCTCCGTTAGTTTCTGCGTGATGTCCGGCTGGGACAAACTGATATTTGTCCCAGCAAACGCCATTCTAACGGTGCGCACAACCCTCGGTCTATTATTACCCGACCTGAAGCTTATCAGTCTGCCGATAAGGGCCCTTACCTTTGCGATACGGTCCTCAATTCTTTTTCTCCAGGCTGGGATGGCGCTACTTTGTTTAGTAGCGCGTCCAGCCATGGGAAGTTTGGCGCCAATAATACGGCAAGCTGCCACTGCGGCGCCAAAAAGAACTGAGTCCGTCTCGCAAAGGTCCCGGCTGGCTTCCAAATAGGTTACCAGCATTGGGTTAAGAGCCCTCACGACAGCCCGATTTCGCTTGCTTAGGGGTATGCGGGGAAGTCGCGGTCGATTTTCGAGAGGCATGCTGCGCGTTTCCAAGATCGCCTCTTCCAATATACTCCTCATTTGCTCTAGTTCGTGGGAGACCATTTCATCATCGTCTGAATCAACCACAACTGGAAGATCCATGGCGGCTTCTACGCGTGGCAGCTGGTCTGTCGCCTGAGGAGCCGCATCCCCAGCCGTAGCCAATTCATTCGATGAGGGAATAGCCTCACGTCGTAGTCGTTCGAGCTCGGCATCATCAAATATTTTCGAGCGCATGATGTACCGAACTCGGTCTGCCAGGTTTTGTTCCGTGACGGGAATAGACGGCTCCAGCTCAGCAAAAAAGCAGTGCATCCGAGCCCGATACGCTATCCCCGCAGTTTCTTCCCCTTTCGCCCTATAGTACGCCCGCAATGCGTTTGCATTCATATCCCTTGTCCAACGCATGCGGCGCACTCCACCAGCGGCGGATGCCGCTTGCCGAGTCCGAGAGGACCCTGCCGATATCAAGCCGTCTGGTGGGGATGATGGATGCGGGGGGCTGTTAGGTGATCTTGTAGCTCCTCGCGCTCGGCTGGCGGCCCGCATGCAGCGCCAGCTCCAGACGCGCCCCGGCGACCCCCAGGCAGCGGCCCTATACGCTTTCTACTCAAATCCATCATCCATTATTGGGCGTCAATTAACGGGAGACGCCCAGGCCCGGCACCGTTTCATTGTATCATTGTACGGCCGTAAGCACAAACGGGCCTTTGCACCCTGAGTACTGCCGAGGCACGGCGCTCACACCTCTTGGCAAGGCGCTGACTGACTGCACCGACGTAGCAGTTTTGTCACTTAACTGTTTCTGCACTGTTTGATCCTGTTTTGCACAGACAAAACCCTCGGTTTCCCCGAAGAGGTTACCAAAGCCTAACCAGTGGAGGGAGGCTACTGTGTCTACGTAAAGCTATGTAGAGCCTTGTAGAACCTCCCGTGGAGCTCCTTCCCCTTCCATATGGTCTCCCGGTCGGAAATGCTCTGCACTGCCGGGTCTTGCCATTGCTCGTTGGCTAAGGATAGAGGAGTAAGTCCTTTATCACAAGAAATGACGTCCTTATAGAATGGATCATCCGATCTCGCTAGGAAGTAATTACCGAGGCTGCACACTTCGCGATTATGCATGGTAAGCGCGCTCAAAAAGCTGCGCCCACCATGCTTCGCGGCAAGTACAGCCTCATTACCGACGATCTCAGATGATGCATCCTATGGAACGTCATGGTGGTGCGGACTTTTCTATCCAGGGCGTTAAGTTCAGTCTGAGTCTACCTGAGTGTGCCAAAGGTATATACATGAGGACAGGCATGACACAACCCTTATATGCGTGAGCCTTATTCATACCAGACAAAAGGCTGTTAAGTAACATAAACATGTCGCAAACAGACTGTTTAATACTCGCCACATCGATACCGATGTTCTGTGACATAATACCTGGGGTATTGGTATGTTTCAGCCTCGGAAAGGGTAAGGAACTTAAGGAAGTTGATGGGTATAGATAATTTCATGCCCTCAGTGTTAGCAACCCTTCCCCTTTCGACATGAAGGACCGCACACTTATCCTTCGCCAGCTCTATTCTAATAGAATTGCTAAAATTACAAGTGAGTTGTAGCAATTCCATAACGTGGGAATGACCGGAAGCGAATAATTTGAGATCATCCATAGAGAAAATGTGTGTCGATTTTGTACCTCCTTTCCGAAGCTGAAATTTCCTCCTGGAGCCCTCCAGTAAGGTACTGAGAAGGTTCAAAGAGAGGCAGAACCAGATTGGACTCAGACAGCCATCCGGAAGGTGGTGGTGGAAGGTATGAATTTAATTGAATTGGGAGAAATGAAATTATGATTTTGGAAGGAAAATGTGTTAGTATTTTTTGAAATTCATTTCTTTTTTTTTTTTGTATTATAGAACTAGTATTGGAAATAGTTTCAACATATAAGAAGCTCCAATTCAATTGTGTATATTTTTCAACCTTCAATGTGTTAGATGTAGCGGCACACAATTTTTTATTTATATAGGTATGAAATGTAGAAAAAAATTGAATAAATTTGCTTGTAAGGAAACTGAAATCTTAAATTAAAATATGTATAAATAACATAGAATACTATAATTACATACATAATAGAACAACGGGGGAGTGGGCGGAGCACGTGTAGCCACTAAGATGTCACTAAGACGTCAATTCACACGTATAAATGTCAACACGAGATGTGTTCTGACGTTACAATCGTTTTCAAATTTCGCATGCAAATTATTTAGAAAATGCCAAATTGCACGCTATTTACAAATAAATATGTATTAAAATCCGCCTGTCAGCACAGCCAATCGGGTTTGTAGTAGTAATTAACTGATAATTCGACGTAATTGCTTGCTTGCATGTGTGTTCCCGGCGACGCCGAACCTCGGCACAAAATAAGGTTGACAGCCATTCTATTGTGTATTATAGTATTCTATGATAAATAAAAATTCCGCGAATCACAATATTAAAATTGTGATTTTCTAAAAAATGAGGAGCACATTATCTTTTTCCCAAAATTTGTCTTTAATTCTTGCAGCTTTGACAGGTGCACGTATGGTAGAACTTTCAGCAGGAGATGCACTAGTGGTTCCAAAAGGCTGGTGGCATTATGTACAAAATTTGGATGAAGTGAATATTTCTCTGAATGTTTGGCTGCCTCATGTAAATAATCTTTTCTTTCTGTGTCTTTTGCATAGATCAATACGAACCATCGACGGACCCGAGGGGAGTAGCCATATACAGGCGTTCTCTTCTGTTAAATAATAATTCCACGCGATTCTACGTAACTAGTTGTAGCCGCATTGCTCACTATACTAAATCTAGTTTCGTGGCTGAATCGAAGTCCTACAAAAATGTCAAATTGTTAAGGTTTTTTTTGCTACAAAAAGAGATCTGAGTTCTGCGTCAAGTTTACATAAAAATGGCGTTACCTTTCATATATAAGTAATTTTAATCATATTATTACTATTTACTTCTTTTTAAACTTAAAATTTCGATAATAACTCTCGTGTTTTTTCAGATTTGTTTACTAATACAGACCGCTCGGTCGAGCGACTGATCCGAGTCTTTCCGATTTGTCGCTGTCACCGACCGTATCTCTGTGTGAAATTGTTAGTTTATTGTTTTAATTGTTACGTGTAAGTTTTGTAGAGACTAATAATTGTTTTTGTGCGCAGACCTCCCCGCCCTCCCCCGCAAAAAATGACAGTCCTGTATCGAGAAAAGCCCTGTGGCTACACACTCCTCAGCTCCGCCGGAGGCCCGTGTTGCTCTATGAACTTTTGATAGAATTATGTTGCTGTTGAAAATGTTATATTTTAAATTCTCTTTTAAAACTTAATAGAATAAAAATATTTATTCAAATGTATTTTAATTGTTTTTTACAGGAAAAAGACACTTCAGCGCAGGTTTCAGAGGCTTTGATTAAAATTTTAGTAGCACAAGTATGTAAAGACTTACCTCAAGAAACTGCTAAGATTCTGGTCAATCCAAATGAGGTATGAATAATACAAACATTATATTTATTGAATGTGTGATAGCTCAGGGTAAAATTTCACAGTATGCAGTATGTATTTCACCTGCAAGCTAATTTGATTCGCATAATTAACTAGTTTTCGTATTTCAGGATGATATATCGGAAATGCCATTAGCAGTGCTATTTTTACAACTTGACACTGTGGTAAAAAAATATTTGGACAACAAGCGAAAAGTGCGACGAATTAAACGGCATAAAACTTGTGAAGACGACTCTGACGTTGCCATTCCATCAACACAAGAATTCAACCTGAAATTATTGCTAGATAATGAAGAAAATAATTTAGAATTAGCAGCCAGTATTACAACTAATGATTTAGTTAATTTATTAAAAGAAAATATAAAGGAGTTCGCCAATGGCAACAAAAGTCTGGAAGAAGATGAAGTGGAGGGCGCTACTGACAAGCTTTGTTTGACAAAAGCCGTCATAGATGCTTTTTGTCAGAGTAATGTAATAGATCTCGTAAAACAAAATTTATTTGAACGTCTTAACTAAACGCTTCTTTTATATGAAGAACTGAATTTAAAACATACAAAAGTATTTTCTATATTATTATAATAAGTTTCCGTGTGATGATGGCGTTACAGAATCCATCTATGGAATGTACGACTGTGGAAAATACCCGAAAAATGTTATTTTAATTATGTTAAAGCTTCCATTAGGTGGCGGTTTAGTCATCTCGATTTCGCCAGGTATGAAATAGTAAAATACCCGCAAGGGCAAGAGTGTCAAAGGTGCCAATACACCTGGTGCTGCGATTGTCAAGCCGCCTGCCAAGTATGACGATTGAGGCAAATCATCTCTGCAACCATGGGCGTTACATTACACGCTCATGCAGGTTGTCTGTTTTACAACAACCACGGCTGTGATTGACGAATAACCTACCGTGTAATGCAGTGATTGACGCCTGCATGAGTACGTAACGCCTATGGCCTTCGTTACACGCTCATGCAGGCTGCCAGTTTTACAACCACCACGGCTGTGATTGACCAATAACCTACCGTGTAATGCAGTGATTGACGCCTGCATGAGCGCGTAATGTATACCTATGGCATACATTACACGCTCGTGAAGGCTGTCAGTTTTACAACCACCACGGCTGTGATTGACCAATAACCTACCGTGTAATGCAGTGATTGACGCCTGCATGAGCGCGTAATGTATACCTATGGCATACATTACACGCTCGTGAAGGCTGTCAGTTTTACAACCACCACGGCTGTGATTGACCAATAACCTACCGTGTAATGCAGTGATTGACGCCTGCATGAGCGCGTAATGTATACCTATGGCATACATTACACGCTCGTGAAGGCTGTCAGTTTTACAACCACCACGGCTGTGATTGACCAATAACCTACCGTGTAATGCAGTGATTGACGCCTGCATGAGCGCGTAATGTATACCTATGGCATACATTACACGCTCGTGAAGGCTGTCAGTTTTACAACCACCACGGCTGTGATTGACCAATAACCTACCGTGTAATGCAGTGATTGACGCCTGCATGAGCGCGTAATGTATACCTATGGCATACATTACACGCTCGTGAAGGCTGTCAGTTTTACAACCACCACGGCTGTGATTGACCGATAACCTACCGTGTAATGCAGTGATTGACGCCTGCATGAGCGCGTAATGTATACCTATGGCATACATTACACGCTCGTGAAGGCTGTCAGTTTTACAACCACCACGGCTGTGATTGACCAATAACCTACCGTGTAATGCAGTGATTGACGCCTGCATGAGCGCGTAATGTATACCTATGGCATACATTACACGCTCGTGAAGGCTGTCAGTTTTACAACCACCACGGCTGTGATTGACCAATAACCTACCGTGTAATGCAGTGATTGACGCCTGCATGAGCGCGTAATGTATACCTATGGCATACATTACACGCTCGTGAAGGCTGTCAGTTTTACAACCACCACGGCTGTGATTGACCGATAACCTACCGTGTAATGCAGTGATTGACGCCTGCATGAGCGCGTAATGTATACCTATGGCATACATTACACGCTCGTGAAGGCTGTCAGTTTTACAACCACCACGGCTGTGATTGACCAATAACCTACCGTGTAATGCAGTGATTGACGCCTGCATGAGCGCGTAATGTATACCTATGGCATACATTACACGCTCGTGAAGGCTGTCAGTTTTACAACCACCACGGCTGTGATTGACCGATAACCTACCGTGTAATGCAGTGATTGACGCCTGCATGAGCGCGTAATGTATACCTATGGCATACATTACACGCTCGTGAAGGCTGTCAGTTTTACAACCACCACGGCTGTGATTGACCAATAACCTACCGTGTAATGCAGTGATTGACGCCTGCATGAGCGCGTAATGTATACCTATGGCATACATTACACGCTCGTGAAGGCTGTCAGTTTTACAACCACCACGGCTGTGACTACCGTGTAACGCAGTGATTGACGCCCCGTTTTTTATCACTCATGATTGATGGAATTGATTGACGCCTGCATGAACGTGTAATGTACGCCTTAGACTCACCTGTTCAGTCGTTGACTTTACAAGCTGATGAAAAGAATATGTCTAAACTAATGCTTGTAATAATTTATTTTTTGAAAAAAATAATCTGTAACTAAAATATTTAAGTTAGTACTTATAAGAAATACCTGTGATTTTGCTTAGAAGATAGATAAAAAGATATTATTCTTTATAAATAAAAACCATATATATATATATATATATATATATATATATATATATATATATATATATAGAAAGCGTCGAATTTTTTATACCTTTAAATAACAAAATGCCAGTAAATGGATATTTTACGTGGTTTTTGGGATTACGTTTTGAGGTGCCAGGATATTAGGAAATTCATAGAAACAGAAATAGACACAGCAACTTTTTTATTCAATATTGATTACAAATAATACTTATTGAAAGTCACTTTTTTCTCATTTACCACTGGTTCGCAAAAAAAACCTCTGTCCAATAATCAGCAAAAAACCCAGCGGGACTGTTTTTTTTAAATAGGAGCTTTCAATCGTGTATTTACAATTAACAACACAAAACAAATCAGAAATAGCTTGGCAGCGATCATCCTTCCCAGTGGTTATTATCATCCATAAATTCCTTAATATTAGTTATAGCCCTTTTTATAGAAACTAATAAAGTTTTTGAACTTTATGTATGTCAGATTTTGTACATTAAAAATTAACGTCCTTATCCATGGTCAACTGTTATAACTTATTTCCATTGACTTATATATTACTAGCGTGAGGACCGGGCTGACCGAACAACTAAAACGGACCAGTGCGCTGGCCCTTAAATTACAGTTTAGGGCCAACGCGAATCGGTCGACAGTGGTGCGCGCGCAGAACAAATTTGTCTGTCACAAATATCTCTAGTTGCGTGTAAAATAATGCAAAAATTACGACACAAAGATTTAAAAAAACATGGGATATCGTATCATCGGATCATAATGTTATATTAATTTTGTTACAATTAAATTATTATATAAACGCATTTTTAAAGTTTTATTTTTTACACATTGAATAAAACTAATTTTACTGTTAGTTTAGTTACGTTGCCAAGATTAGGCCAGGGTTGGATTCAGACATCAAAAATATTGTACATGGAAAATAAACTTTAATTATTTAAAAAAAAATATAATATCACGTTTGACGTTTCATGTTTTTTCTACGTGCCGGGATTTTGCCGTCACGGGTCTATTTTATCTATACGTCTCGTCTTTTGAGGGTTTTATTTTTATTTCTGTTTAACTTTTGTCTAAAGAAGTTAGTGTAAGTTAAATTTTGAATATTGGTACCCAATATATTTTATATTTAATTAAGGTAACACGAAAAGAGTACAAATAAAACCATATCTTCTTAATTGAATTTGAAAATCTGATTCATAACATATTTTGAAATTCTGTTTTTAAACCGATTGCTTCTGGAGCATAGAGTTTTTATCGTGGTAGCCCCTCATTATAGTTGTAGTTATTGTTATACGATGCAAAATAAATGCATCGATCGCGCATCGACCAGAAAGGGAGCTAATTCTAATTTTATTTAAAAAAACCGCAGTACTAATGTACAATACAGAAATTCTCGATATCGTATGGTTAATATTAAAATGTAAAAGGACCCAATAATAATAAAAGTCGATCTATAGGTAAAATTATGGTATTTTCGCTTAGTATTATTACGATACTATGTATTACAAACTATGAAATAATGGTACAATTAGGATAATTATACTTACTACAAAATCCGACCCTGGTTACGTCGGGTTTTGATATGACGTTTGTATTACGGCTACTTTTTCTTGTATGAAAAAGTTATGAGTGAAATATTTAGATGGGCCTATCCTTCATTTTGAAATCATTGCTTATCTCCCGTAATAAGCAAGACCGTAGGGTTCCGTAGTCAACTAGGAACCCTTATAGTTTCGCCATGTCTGTCTGTCCGTCTGTCCGTCCTCGCTTAATCTCTGTGACCGTTAGCACTAGAAAGCTGAATTTTGGTACCAATATGTGTATCAATCACGCCGGCAAAGTGGTAAAATAAAAATTAGAAAAAATGTTTTATTAGGGTAGCCCCCCTATATGTAAAGTGGGAAGTAATTTTTTTTTAAATTTCAACCCTAACGTGTGATATATTGTTGGAAAGGTATTTAAAAATGAATAGGGTTTACTAAGATCATTTTTTGATAATGTCAATAATTTCGGAAATAATCGCTCCAAAAGTAAAAAACAATGTGTCCCCCCCTCTAACTTTTGAACCATAAGTTTAGAAAATATGAAAAAAATCTGAAAAGTGGAACTTTATAAGGACTTTCTAGGAAAATAATTTTGAACTTGGATGGAAAGTTGGAGCGCCTGCCACGGAGCGTGCAATGTTGCACGCTCCATGTTCGCGCACGTACCCACTACCGCGAACATAATGGATTCCCCACCTTTAAACTCATAAGTGGGAACACTTATTGTGACGGACGGGAAACTACGGAACCCTACACTGAGCGTGGCCCGACACGCTCTTGGCCGGTTTTTTTATAAATGAAGTGGCAGTTGAACGTACAGCTCACCTGATGGTAAGTGGTTCTTGTAGCTCATGGACACCTGCTTGGAGGCGATGAAACTTACTGCACGTAGATGGTTAAAATTTGACATAGTTGAAATAACATCCTGACTTCGAGAGCGAGAATCTACTGTCAGAAAAACCCCAATAAGTGATTTTGGCCACATGGTCTGCAGTCGCGGTTATGGCCACTAGACTTAGACCATTCATGGGTTGAATGGTCTAAGCCACTAGACAAACGACACAGTATATAAAAGTTAAAGTTACAGTCACGTAGTCAACGTATGTACGTTCCACTGCTGGGCACAGGCCTCTCATTTTTGAGAGAGCTTCTTGGGCTGCCCCAATGCGTGTTGGCGAATTTCACATGTCTTCGAAATATTTTTATTTTTCTTATATCTCAGACATGCAGGTGGCATCGCCAAACACGTGGTAAATCAGCATCTTAAACTGCAATTAACAATTTTATTGGTGCCGACGGGGATTGAACTCGGCTTGCTCGCGTACTATGAAATTTACAGCGGGCGCTAACTATCTGAGCTACCACGGCTCATATATAAAAAGTACTGATGCTAAATTAATGTCTAAGAATTTTGCCTGAGAGTCATGTGAGCGAGTGTGCACTCTTATTGTGCTCACTTACTCTTCTTCAAGACTGGCCGCTGTGATCGAAGTTCTATCTGGTGGACTATTATTCATATTGCGTGGCAACTGTGACAAATACCTTATGAAGGAAGGCTTATGTTCAGTCAACTTGGAAAGACTGCAATGATGATGACGTAAGCAAACCAACTATTTATAATGTATGTAATTGGTTTGCTGTTTTATTTACTAATGCTTGATAAACATCGATATAAATCACAACAAAGCAATATAAAATAATTATCATGACATAATTGATAGAATCAGGCGTTACTATGCGGAAATCCATTATAATAAAAATTAGAAATATAAATTGCTTCGCAACCTTCCGCTAAATAAATATAGTGGAATAGTGGTGTTGGGAGTAGTGGTGCTGGGACTAGTAATGACGGAGCTAGTGCATGCAATTGAGGGAGGGCGGGAGGTGCTCTTCAATCCAGGTAAGACACATCATTGTATTTATTTAGCGGAAGGTTGCGAAGAAATTTATATTTCTATTTTTTAATTATCATGACATTTATTTGTGGATACTTAATAAAGTCATCAAATTAAAGTTTGTGGCGGCGCTGTCGTCGCGCCGCAAGCGAAACACACCGAAGCTTAAATCACACTATCAACAATCCGAATCATAAACAGCATATATAAAACATCTCCGAACTATCACACGGAGTGTTGGCCGCTCCCCGGGCATAACACCTTGCCCGGCGGGAGATCTCCCCTTTTCCTTCCACGGCCACAGTGGTGACCACCCGACGTGATCTGAACACGCAACCAACAACCTTCGGAAACTACAACTTCCATCCTTCGTTATTATCCTCAAGAACTCCCACCATTCACTATTGAGACTCGTCTTCTGCAGTCTTCAGTTCCTGCAAGCTAGTCCAACTTGTCTTCATCTCGACTCACCGCAGATTTATAAGGCAGACTTCTGGCACTTGCTCCGGCACATCGTTCTCACCGGCATCACTTGCCAGTGCGTAGTACGGCATGCATTACACATCGGCATATTATTCGCACCGGTGTCACTTGCCCTTACGCACACAGCATGCATTCCCCACCGGCATTAAAAGGACACACCGGCAATCGGAATGCACTATCGACCTCCGGTCTGAGCAGGGGGGTGATGTGGCGGCGCTGTCGTCGCGCCGCAAGCGAAACACATCGAAGCTTAAATCACGCTATCAACATTCCGAATCATAAACAGCATATATAAAACATCTCCGAACTATCACACGGAGTGTTGGCCGCTCCCCGGGCATAACACCTTGCCCGGCGGGAGATCTCCCCTTTTCCTTCCACGGCCACAAGTTATATGATCACTAAATATTCGTCGCTTCGGATATCTATATTTGGGTTGGGGGTGGTGCGGTTCAGGGGTTCAGGTCTTATATTTGGGAAATTGATAAAAATTTGGTCAAATAACCACTAAAAAGGTTGGCGTACATTACTCAGTAGAGCAGGATTAGTGGACAGTATTTTTTATCCTGGCACACTGCTCGCAACTTTAACAGGTTCAGCCTCACATCAAAATAGAAAACTGTTCATCTCATCTCTAGGGCGCAGCACCCCATCGCCAGCTCATTTCACCTGATCGCATCCAGTGAAGAGTGGCCCGAATTGTCTACGGCCAAGTTCTTTAAGTTCGGATCGACTCACTGGTGCTGTGAAGAGACGTTACATCCTTTTGCATTCAACCACATTTACCGTCGGGAGTGCTGAGAAAAATTGTTCGGATTAAATCCAGCCTTGCCAAATTCCACCATCGCATATCGCGACAAAATTCGTGATACCATCTACATACATAATTTAGATGCTTGGCGGTCCACTATCGTGGGATTTAAGTTTTTTTTCTCGCACAACTTGTGGAACCGGCTGCTACTTTAAAAGGCTGGTATCGCACCTGCTACTCCCCTGGTGTTGCAATTGTTTATGGCCGGCGCGGCGGTCGGCACGTTTGTTCCCTTTTATAAAAAAAAACAGCATGCAAATAAGCCTCCCGAGCATAACAAAATCATGGTTTAGGTTACAAACGTATACTTCAACTTTTTTTATATGTAGAGATGTAAAAACATGTTTCAATAGCAGCGTCATGGAATAAGGTACTTTCATGGCAAAATAAAAAATAGTTTAAAATTTTATTTGGAAAAAATTAGTTTGATAAATAAACACATACAATTATTTTTTTAAATATACACAATTAGTTGCTCTTTACATAATTATTTTTCTTGCTTTTAACATAACTTTTGTAATAGAAGTCACTAAATAAAATGACCATAAAGAGATTCTGAGGAATTAGTATGTAAGCAGGCTGCCTGGGGAACGTACAGTCGTTGGCTACAACGAGCATCAGGAAGTGTAGCAGGAGTATGGAGAATTGTAACTGAAATATATCAATAATGCATATGAATAAAGTATCATCCTTCAATCTTCTCACTTTTGATAGGGCATGGGAACGTCTTACGACATGCCATAGATTTCTTGAACTATGTACGACAGTATAATAATGCAGCTTAATAAATCAGTTTTTTTTTATAGAATAAGGGCGACAAGTGAGCACACAGTCCACCTGATGGTAAGTGGATGCTGTGGCCCATGGACATTTACATTTATCCCCGATTAATTTTGTCACCCCTGAGGACTAAGACGGAATGCCTCGTAACCAGTAAAAAGGGTCTCCGGATCTCTACAATTACCATATGAAACAGCAGAATTTATATACTCTGTGAGAGCGTGGTCTTTCCCCGGTCGGGATGACCCATTTGTGCTACAACTATAATACAGCCGCAGCGTGGCTCTACCATGTATAAAATATATAGCTCTAACAGTTATAAAATACCCAGACTGACGATAGCAGAGCGGCAAGGTACTCGTAGTGTCAACTTGTGAGACATATGGTATACTGCGATCGCCAATTTTCTTCTAATTGTGTTCTGTGTTTAGCAGGGGATTCTTATGGGCTGAGGTAGAAATACTAACTAATGTTAAACACTCGCTGCCCGTGGTGCAGTAAAACGGGGATATAGGACGTCGCCTGTTGCACTCTATGTCATACTTACGGGCATTACGACAGGCATAGTCGTCACCAATCGCCACTGTCGTCGTTATCCGCTCAACAGTCAAAACATCCATCCCAGCTTATACGTCTTTGATCCTGGCTATGTGCCAAATATCCATTGTCAGTAACTGTCATCCATTGCGGCGATAAATTCCCGCCATTTTGTTTTAAAACGTTGTTTTGAAATTGCTATTATAGCACTAAAGTTATGATAATATATAAATTTAGATGAGAAAAACATGTTTATCATATTTTATTGTATAAACCATAACATTATATCCATATATTTAAATAAAACACGAAATTAAGATCCTCCCGGGCAGTAAATACAAGCCGCGATGGTTGCAACATATAAATATAAGTATAACAAACATTGAGTTATAATGTACTACGTACTAGAGAAGCTATTCCAAACAAAAATTGTGCACTACTCGTATGTCTTCGCGCATGCGCGGTAATAGTAGAGTCGCGCATGCGCAGTTGGTATAAACGCGCATTGCGCTTGCGCGGTCAGTTTTTGTTATTATAGATTATACGTAAGTAGAATGGTCAGTATGTAATAATTGTTTATTTATATTGTATTGTTAATTATATCGAGTACAATTTTTTAAATTGTTTTTTATTTTGTATATGTGCTAATTTAATATAATATTACATAATATTATGTCAGAATTACATTTTAATGATATTTTTATCTGAATATTTTAAAAGGTATCTATGTCAAATATAAAAAAACGTACTAAATGTATGTTTAACAAAACTTATTAACATAAAATTTAAATTACAAATATATTTATTTAAATTAGAATCATAAATGTTGTAAATAATCGTTCATAAATGCTGAGCACGCGAGAGTTAAAAATGGACGAATTTATTCCACTTTGACTTTGATGTGGAAACTTAAAAATAAAATAAAAGAATAATAAGCGGATTTAAACATGGAAATTTTTACCAAATCATAATAACTTATATATGTTTCTATAAAAAAAATGTGTATAATAATATATTCGTCCTATACTTAAGTACCCACGGAAATGTCGCATCTGAACATATTAATTTCATAATCTATATTCAGTGACACGAGATGGCGTCTTAGGAATAATTTGTTTTATTATTAATTTATAATACTTTTTTATTGAATAAGTATCTTATTAACCGATGAAAAGTAATTCCTTGGTTTTTACTGACATTTCTTGAATTATTTGTGCAATATCTAAGTACACAAGACGGCATATTTTTATCAAGAGATTTTTTTTAAATCAACACAACACGTGACAACTCTACAAGCGCCTAGCGAGTGACTGATTAAAGTGCAGTGCATGAACCGCAGTTGAGTGGAACAGAGTAGCTGAATGCGGTGTCTCCTCTAGTACGTAGTACATAATAGCTCAATGATAACAAATGAGGCCATTTAGAAAGATACTGTTGAGTTGTTATAGTATCATCGTTATGGTAAGAGTCCGCTACTTTATACCGCTCAATTTAACGTAACCGTTATACAAAGTTAGATTTATTTTATTTATTTACCCGCCCGGCTTATCTTAAGCTTATCGGTTAGGACCTATTAATGAGGCGTTATTTTAGATTTATTAGATAATCATTAATCATGGAGGAACATTCATTTTAACAATTTTGTTTCATTTCTCAAAAAAAAAATCGAACTTTTTGAAATAAAATATAACTTAAATCATTTCTAGCATTGCTCCTCTATCTGTTCGTAAGATTCATTGCATGGACAGACAAACAAAAATTTAAAATAGGTAATTCATGTCTTAATAAAATAATAATAACAAGTATCATATATTGTATCACAATTTCCTTTTAATTTCTAAAAAAAGAAGGTTCGGACGCAATGTCAAGACACGGAGTAGTTACATGTCATACTGATTATTATGATGATGTCCAAGGACAAGATGACCACAGCAACATTGTGCATATTATGCTGTGAGAAACTATGTATCAAAAGTGCACAAATGTACGCTGTTTACAGATGTAAAAAAACACGTAAACAATGTCACCACTATAACTACATATTAAAGTTCTACTACCATATAATTTAATTTTTATTTAATTAATGTTCTTGTAAATAATGTTTTATTTAATTTTTAGTACCAACAACTTCTGCCAACATTACCCCGCTATTTTACGCTAGACGCCAGTATCCTGTGCGAGCGTCGCCCTTCCCCGGTCGAGTCTAGGCTGCAGTAAATATGCCGCAGCGTGGCTCTACCATAACAAAAACCACTTTATAAAAATACCCTTACAAATTATATACAGTCAAACCTGGGTAAGTGAGAACTGGATAAGTGAGAAAACTCTATAAGTTAGAATAAAAGCCAGAACCCGTCATTTTAAGGCCATGTATTCCTGCAAAAGTAGGCATTTAGCGCTGTCCCGGCCGCGACGAATTATTTCGCGCGGACTCCAAGGCAGTGAACTTGCATGACCCAACCAGCAACACAGTATAGAAATAAGCAGTAGGATGACTTTTTTATTTGACGTTACAAATGCATTTTTTATGATCAAACATTTTTATTATAGCGATAAATTAGAGCTACATAATAAAAAGAAAATTAACAACCAGTTCACTTTTGATAGGTATGGAAATTGTATGAGTAGAGAACTGTTTTTAAGTTTCGTGTGAACATACACAACGCTAGGGGAGAAAGTCAAACTTACAGTGAAATTCATAATAACTATTAAAACCACCGGATTTATATTTATAGCACGCAATATTTAGTCTGTGACAACAATTATATGAACTCGTCAAGAACTAATTTATTGGTTCACGGAGAAAACTGACACGGGTCCGTCGTCCATAAGCGCCAGCGCGCGACTGGCAAATTAGACATGGGTAAGTAATGCGTGTTATATTACGCGAGTAATATTACTCGGAAAAGTGATGCAACATTACTCATTACGCGTCAAATCCAACCATTACACATCACTCACATCACCCGCCCGAAACCATGAAACGAAAAACGTCGCGCGCGATCGTGTCATTAAGGCATACTCGGGCTCTGTCGTGACGTACGTAAAACGCGCGAGCTTCGCGCCGCCCCGCGCTGGTGGTCCGCCAATTCCTGGAATTTCTCCGTGTAATGTATGCAATTTTGGTGTTTATTATAAATATACAAAGGGCTGTTTCTCCGTAATTATTTTTATGCATTAATGATTTAATGTAATAATAGGTTAGCTTATTTAGAATTTAGATTTGTTTGACTCAGGTCAGAGGTCAGTCGGTCAGTGTTGTATTTTACTAATAGTAATTGCACGCGTACGTACGTTAGTTACGAGATATAGTAAATTCGGAGTTAACTGGTGGTCGAATTAATTATTACGTACAGTAGGTATTGTATTACTAAAACTTTTTTCATCTTAAAACTATTTAATTAAAGACGAAGTATAAATACAAAGTGTAATATTAACCAAAAGTGTGTGTATATAAACTCTTTAGTTAGTGTTAAGCAGAGAATTTTACTTACAGTGCAGTATGACACTAAATTAGATACTTAGCTAGGTATCTTTTTTGTGTACCTAGGTATCTTTTTTGTGTACCTGGGTATCTTTTTTGTGTACCTAGGTATTCACGTGTGACTATTAATTAGTGGTGAATTTGTTACCTAAAAAGTGAGAATATGGCATCAAAACGTAAATTTAGTCCTCTCTGAAACCATTTTGACAGCACGGAGTCGAAGAAAGCTAAATGCAACTATTGCTCAAAGATACTAACGTTATCTTCCAGTTCAATTAGGACCTTAAGTAGGCGCATGAAAAAAGTCCATCCGACGGTAAATATCGCACCGAAAAGGCTTGATTTAATAGACGAAAGCGAAGAAAATTCCAACCAGAATGTACAAGTGGCCACCACAAGTTCTACAATATCAGTGGTGACTACAACCATTTCTTCTGGGACCAGACCAACTGTAACAACAGCTAACATTATATCAGCTACAAAGGGTAAGGTGGCCGCAACTACAGTAAAAGATTACATCGTTGTCAAAAAACCTCTTCCACTAATTAGGACGCAACAGCTGGACGAGCAGCTAATAAAAATGATAACCAAAAGCTATCATGCCTTCAGACTTGTGGAAGAGAAGGAATTCCAAAAATTCTTGGACATGCTTAATCCTTCGTATAAATTGCCCACTCGTAAAACTCTTTCTGAAAGCCTTCTGCCCAAGTTATATAACAGGACGATCGAAAGTATGAAAAAATAAGTTGGTGGTGGGTCAGCCACTGCCGTTTGCATTACTACTGATGGATGGCGCTCAGTAACGAATCATGATTATATTGGCATCACGGTCCATTTTATCGATTCCGAAACCCACATTTTACGTACTGTCATGATTGGTTGTTTACAATTTAACGAGAGTCACACAATGATAAACATATCGGAATTTCTTAAAGAGAAATTTCGTGAATGGTGCATTGACCAGAAAATTTGCGCGATTGTCAGCGATAACGCGTCTAATATTCTGGGTGCCGTTCGAATCGGCGGGTGGCGTTCTATAAGCTGTTTCGCACATACTATCAACCTAGTTGTGAAGGACAGCCTAGAAATTATCGCTGATACTGTGATCAAGGTGAAAAATGTGGTGGAGTTCTTCAATAGAAGCATGCCTGCGCAGAGAAAACTTAAAGAGATACAGGAGCAAATGCATTTGGCACCACTGAAATTGAAACAAGACGTGTGCACTAGATGGAACTCTACGTACGATATGCTCAACCGGTTCTTGAAGAGCTCTTATTGCTTCAATAGCAATCATGAGAGCCGAATTGGCCCTGACGTCCAACGACTGGATGATTATTGAAAAATCCCTACCGATCTTGTCCATCTTCTACGAGGTGACTAATGAGGTTAGTGCTGAAAACTACGTGTCCGCATCCAAATATTCTGTGCTTTGTCTCTATATCAATTGCTGTGAAAATCCGGTTGCTGCGGGTATAGTAGAATTCGACAAGTATATGAATGAGCCGCAAATCAACCGACACTGCGATTCATTATTATGGTGGAAAGAACGGAAAGCCATCTACCCATGCCTTCACTCACACATGCTAAAAAGACTGAATATAACAGCGACATCCGTACCATGTGAGCGGGTCTTTTCAAAAGCATGGTTAACACTTAACGATAGAAGAACGCGCTTAACTACAAAAAAGTTAACGCAGTTAATGTTTATAAGCTGCAACTAAAGAAGTCAGATGAAATGTAAATAATATTGTAAAAACGTATCTTAAATTTGTCGATTTATGTATATAGTAAAAAAAAAACGCTTCAAGCACAAAATAGAAGATTCTTGTAAATATAAAAAAAATTATGTACCTATATCTTATCTTATCTTATTTAGCCGTTAATGTCCCACTGCTGGGCAAAGGCCTATGTACCTATATAGTACAGAAAAAAAACGCTTCAAGCAGAAAATAGAAGATTCTTGTAAATATAAAAAATAATGTACATAATGTATATAATGATCAAAAATCATTGTATATAAGTTGATTTTTAAATACGCCTTTCTTCAAACAATCGAAGATTTCTAACGTCTAAGTCTGAGCCTGGATGGAGCCCCTTTTTGTTATTTCGTACGTTCGTGGGCCTAAGTATGAAGGAAAATCAACTTTCCACTCGTGGTTAAATATGCATAAATATACTCAACTGCATAACATACCTATTGCGGTCCGTGTACTATACATATATACATACCTACCGTACGTATATACCTACCTACCTAACTACTACTACACTACACGATATCACAGAATAAATAATAGTTACATACACACACATAAAACTTATTTGCTCAAAAAGAATGTTCGATACGATATTCAAAATAATTACTTAAAACTTGTTTTGTTGCATTACTTCTCAAGTGATACGAGTGTCGTCCGTCGAATGTGATCGATAGATACCAGTACTATTGTCGGTACTCGGTTGCCTGTAATGCCAAAATCTCGAGTGATGTTTAGGGTGATGGTAATATCACAAAGTGATATCACTCTAACAAAAGTGATGTGTGATGTTGCATCACTTCTTCGGGTACCGTTTTGCGCATGTCTACTGGCAATGGCATACGCGACTGGTCAGGCTTGCCGAGCCGCCGCGCTCGCGCTTTTAGGACGTATCTAAATATAGTAATTAACACAATATTTTTATCAAGTCAAACTCTGCGAATTTGTCTAAAAATTAAGTGGCTTTATTTGAGTACAAAATTTAAGTGTAAAATATTAGTAGTTTAGTCATAATATTGAAAAAACAATACAAAAAGGGGTCACTTCGGGATTTTTTTTCTATCGAGTGAAGTTCTTTAGATTTTGTAACTGAATGCGATTTTGACTAGACTTGATCCTTAACTAATAGTATATATTTTTATAAGAATATAAAACACTCATTTCTATGCCTCAGATGGTTTAAGAGAACTCAAAAGCGCGGTCTCTGCGAAATACCTAGCCTTAAGCTCTCAAAATCTCTATTAGCGAGAAACAGAAACCTCTGTAAGAGAGAGTCGTTTTTCCCTCATGGATCTCCGTAAGTGAGACTGCTACTTACTAGGTATAGATACCTCTATAAGCGACAGTCGAGCTTTATTTATTTATATTATTTAGGAGGAATTATAGCTACAATAAAAATACATAGTGCATGAATTTTTGTTTTGTTTTCGTAAGCATCTTGATACCTACCATTATAAAGTACTTATATGTCGAAATCTAATGAACGTAACATATACACACCATTAAAATATATATGTACATAATATATGTTGTGGCATATTATTCACCTAATTTTATCATATTACATATTTACTATATTCGTACTTGCTGTGGCTTGTTATTGCTGCGTACCTCTATAAGAGAGAAACGCCACTCATATACCTGCATTAGCGAGACACTCGGGTTAGTGAGAAACCTCCATAAGCGAGAATGAGATTGTGCTCCCTTGAAATCTCGCTTATCCAGGTTTGACTGTATTAGTAACACCATCGGCAATTTTAAACACATCTTTATGGGGTTACGAAGTATTAGCGTAAATATAGGTATAACGATCGACACTTCCAAAATTAAACAATAATTTTGGTACTTACGATTTGTATTTGTGTAACGTGCTTCTTCCACCACATTGACTTTTTGTAGGATTCATCCCATACAGTCAGGAAGTAATAGGTATACATTATTATGTGAACGAATGAATTTATGGGGACCAGAAACGTCATGTGCCCACCTGGGTAAATGTACAATAAATTGTAATTAAATATATTATCTTTATGAAGATTATCTCTATTTGAAGGTCATCTAACCTTTTTATAATGAGAGGGTTAAAATAGAGAGAATTCACCACACTGTTTCAGTGCGTTAATAGTTAAATGTCCATGCGTTACATTAACTTGAAATATAAGTATTTTCGACAGTACACATTTCGTCACGATGTTTTTCTTAACATCCGTAGTCAGTAGGTGGTTAAAAAAGAGGGAATAAATATATGACTTTTAGCTGACACAGAGTCATAAGGTTGAACTTGAAGGGCAGCAGTGATTTGATTTCATGAAGAACGTGGTAAAGTTTCTGGTTCTTTGAAAACTACTTATTTCTGTCAGTTTTACCTCTTTTGCCAAATTGTATTCTTACTTCGTCCAAGGTAGGACTGCTGTTTTACCTAGAAGTAGGTATTATCCTTTGACGTACTTCAGCCGTCAAATAGTAGCGCTTGCACCGCTTGGTTCTGGTATAAAGGCTGTGAGGAATTCCATCACACCATTTCAGTTTTCAGAGGTGACAACGTATCTGTAGCGTTTTTTGAATTTGTCTGCTGGTGTTCTGTAGACTACATAGCCACTTACCATCATGTAGGCTGTAAGTTGACTCGTATGCGTTCGTTTATCGCTTCAATTTGAAAAAAAAATAGTCATCATGTCCGAAATTCGGCCCTCGGGAGATTATTATTATTAACAATGTAAATACATTTTGTATTTAAAGCTGCTCCCCATCGCCAGTCTACAAGTTTCAAAGCATGTACATTATGACCAATTAAATAAATGAGTCGCGACCAGATAAGGAATGAAGGGAATCAATAGATGTTCGGTCAGAACTGCTTTCAGACAGTCTCATAGGAAGGGAGGAATTTAATTAGCAATAATATGTAAATGCCGAGCTGAAACTTCTAAATTTTAAATAAACCGTAGTGTAATGAGAACCCACCACAACGTCACTATTCTTGTCGTGAAAATATGTTGTTAGTACTAAGTTTTAACAGAATATAATTGTATTTACGAAAATAATTATATTTACCTGGTACCCATTTTACCATACCCCAAGCGACAGCAACCATTCCAAAGTGGTGATAGACATGTAAGAATGTTACTTGATTCTGTTTCTTTCTTAAGACGAAAAATACCTGCATTAAATTTAACATTAGGTATTATCTTCGATCAACAACACCAACTAGATGTCGGATCGGCGCGAGAAACCCATCTCGGTACATAACAGCGCACATGAGACGTGAGCTCTTGTTTCGTTTAGTTCACTTGAAACACAGCCAATGTAAACAGGTTTCACAATGCCGCAATGTGTATTTAAAAGTTGCAAGAATAATGCCCGAAAAAGTAACTTAACGGCCGGAGTGTCTTACTTTCAGTAAGTACATGTATAATAAGTGATATTTTAAGCTCTAAGCTAACAAATAATATCATATTTGGAACAAAATTACCGATCAAAATCACCCCTACAAATGTTTTGCCAAGGTTGACCAATATACGGGCAAACATTTGTGAAACAGAACATAGACGCATGAAGTAGGCTTGTATTGTAATAATTTTTAACAATTTGTTACCAAAACTTTAAATAATGGTAATTACTACTTTGGTCTTTGTTTGTGTAATTCCATTAGATACCTACTTAGCTTTTTTATTTTAGCTTTTTTAGGAGCCAGTGGTAAAATAAAATAAAGTGACTTTCAATAAGTATTATTTAATCCATATTGAATAAAAAAGTTTCTGTTTCTGTTATAAATATTTTGATTTTTGATTTATTGATTGCACTGAAATGTACGTGAATACAAAGATGTGGAATTTGGTGATATTTTTATTTGTAGCATACAGCTATTGACACCTTTGGCAGCCACCAATATTACATACATATGAAAAACAAAAAGCGAACTTGCAGTTTATTACTTTTTGTGTACAACACATAAAAACACTTATAAATAAATAAAAATCCTATTATACGCAAAAACATAAAATAATTAGTATTTTATTTATTCATTTTTCTTTATTGTACACAAACACAAACAAGTTTTTTTTATAGGATAGGGTGACAAACGAACACAGTCCACCTGGCGGTAAGTGGTTGCTGTGTCCCATACACATCTATTTATCCTCGATTACGAATCAAAATGCAGATGCGTTGTCACTCTTGAGAACTAAGATGGAATGCCTCGTTTCCAGTAAAAAGGGTCTTCGGTTCTCTACACTCACCATACGAAACATAGCAGCATTAAGCTACTATTTTACGCTGGTATAATGTGAATGTGAGAGCGTGGTTATTCCCCGGTCGAGCCGACCCATTCGTGCTACAACTATATTACTAATATAATTGCAGCACATATATATATATATATATATATATATATATATATATATATATATATATATATATATATATATATATATATATTTATATATATACATAGATACATACATACTATGGACATACATATATACATACTATATATACATACAAAAACTCAAATAGATATATATTGAATTAGTTAATTAAATGCAATCAATATACCACATACTATATTTTATTTCTTGACTGAAAGTATGTATACCAACGATCATAAATGCCCAAAACATCAAAATAATTTTAATTAAACTTATGATCATATTATAAATTATTTTAGTGTTCAACGCGACTCAATACTTCCTGGGCCAAATTCGAAGAAGAAAACAGAAACATAACAAAATGACGTAGCTCGAAACGCAATAACGGGAAAAAGTACTTTATTTCTTTAGGTTGATTTCACACAAAATATTATTTAACATATGTCTTTTTACTTCCAAGTGATAGGAGTATTGTATAGCTTTGTTCTTTTTTTGTGACTAATGAACTAATGATCGTAAGATTTGTGACTTTATTACTAGATGCGACGGTTGTAATTAGGTTGAACTTAAAACTATTTTAATTTCCGTCTCATTTCTTTAGTAAACAAATGTAGCTGTATAAGTATATATTCATACGGACAGTATTTAGCTATGATTTTGTACGTGACCCGTTATCTAGTTGGTATTGTTGATCGAAGGGTATTATAAAGAAAATTTGTATGCGGCTAAATGGTTACAATATTTGTATACCGTGATATTATATTTTTTATACGTGGTATGGGGTCGACTCGACCGAGGAAGGACCACGCTCTCACAGAATATCAGCATGAAATAGCAGCTTAATACTACTGTGTCTCGTGTGGTGGGTGTAGAGAATCGGAGACCCTTTTTACTGGAAACGGGGCATTCCACCTTAGTACTCAGGGGTGACAAAACATCTGTACTTTGATTTGTTTTGGCGGGAACTTGGGCGTAGACGGATTGTCGCTCCTGTTTTGTCGCTTGAATAATGGTTTGAAGTAGCACCCACTTACCGAGTAACGGCGTAAGAGAGTCCACCTCCACTCTCCATGACGTCCCGTGAGTGTCGTAAGAGACGACCATAGGAAAGTCCAGAAAAATATCATAGCTGGGCTATAAATATGGTTATACTCTAACCTAGGCATAAAATGTAAAATACGCATAATATATCTCGGAGACAGAGGGGCAGCGTCTAAGGTGAGAGATTTCTGTATTAGGGGAATCAATGTGCCTCGATTAAGACTTCTTACAATAGGTGAGGCCCATGTACAGCTGCGGATACTTAGGGTTCGAAAAAGAACAATAATATATATTGAGAATTTTTTGCGAATAATTTTTACTTTTTATCATTTTATATAAAAAATAATACATGAAAAAATACATACCGTGTCGAGTAAGTCAATTATCTTGATTAGAAAGTATGTGTAACAAACTTTCCAGGCAAATTCAATACTGTTAGGACCGTCGTTCACGGGTTGGCAAACCATCTTGTAATGACTTAACCATCCTAATTTTAAGCTCTATAAATAAAAACAGATTAAACAATTTTAAAAAATCTAAAATAAAATCGTATAAAATCATATATGTGTATCATATCTTGTAGTGAATGGTAGCAGCATCTTTTCGATAATAACTCAAAATAATAAAAAGCTGCGATTGCCGTACTGCTTGCCACTTGCCAAGCGTGGCAACTATGGCTAACTGTCCTACCCATGAAGCCCACGTTCAGCTGTGGACTTTTCATAGGAATTATATATATATATATATATATATATATATATATATATATATATATATATATATATATATATATATATATATATATATATATTGTTACGGGCTTGAGGTTCGTGACAATAAAAATTGCCGATAGAATTACCTAAATTAACACTTTAATTCACTTTACACTAATTAAAGTTAAAAACACTAATAATTAATCACACTGATTCACTTTATTCCGCTCCGAAGCTTCGCTTGTGTCGCCAACTCCAATACTTCCCCGATCGCATCTTGTAGCGCCTATTTATATAAATTAGCAGCGAAATATCCAGAATTCAAGTAAACACGCGTAAGGTACCGAGAGTTCGTGTTTCGACTTCAAGAAGTTTAGTTCTTCGATTCGAGACTAGATGGCGCTAGTGCCGTCGACTTGGGCGCGTAACAATATATATATATATAATATACATGTGTATTTATACCTATAGGTATTAATTTTCTTCAAATATTGAAATTTATTATCGGCTTCCTTCCATAATAAGTTATTATTCACCCGAAAATTCGGAAAACATGAACTTTAAAATGGCTTTACATTTTACTTCACTTTAAACGTGAGAGTATTTAATGTAATGAACATAATATTAATTCATAAAATTGTTCAAAACATAATAAAATTACGAAAAATAACTGACTATGAGAGAAAGAGAGAAATAAAATGTGCGCGCTCACTGCTCTCCCATGCTTATGTCCCTCACTCAACTCCCGTTCGCCACGCCCGATCACACTTTTCGTAACGCTTTCGTCACGTGTTCGCCAGCTTACTCACCAAGTCAATCGTGCGTAAAGAAGTCTTACTTCAATATAATCAGCACGTTCTACCAACCTTTGTTAGTTCGGTATTCAGAGACAAACTCGAGTTTAAACTCAAGCTCCTAAAGTACATAGGTACGTTACACTTAGAGTAATAATCTTCTCGAAGCCTTCCTTCTGGGTATGTACACCCGTCTTATTTATTTCTGTCGCCAAATATACATATTGTCTGTTATGCCTATACTCTTCAGATTGTACGGTGCTCCAAATCCCAATCTAAAGAGAACAGAGAGCCTGTACAATTACCGGCTGTGAAGCATTCCATCTTAGTCATCGGAGGTGGCAACACATTTCTAGACCTTCTTTGTTTGAAGCTGCTTGCAGGTGTCTGTGAGCTGAAGAAGTCACTGACCTACCCTTAGGTGGGCTGTAAGCAGTGTTGTCGTTTCAGCGCATTTGGCGCTAGATCCGGTGCAAGTCTAGGGTCTATAGCGCTTTTTTTTAAATACTTTCGTGCTAAATATATCTAGTAGACTAGTAGACTCACAGAAATCTAAATAATGAGGCACTTGTCTTAATATTTAGATTTCTGTGAGTAGACTAGATATTTTTAGCACATAGATATTAAAAAAAAGCACTATAGACCTACCACTATAGACTAGTTCTAGCGCCAAATGCGCTAAAACGGCAACACTGGCTGTAAATCCCTTTGTTACTCTAATTTTATAATACAAAAGATCTGACAGAACGAATGAAATAATTATTTACATACATACATGCATACATATATAGATAGCCTGATAAAGTCATAGCCCTCATTTAAAAAAAAAACAAATAAACGAAACACTATGGGCACGACGGACCTACTAGGGATTACTAGCAACATTAAGCATTAGCATGTTAAGAAAGTTTGTTTACCTATCTATCCGTCACAGCAGACGCGTTTCTATGAGGCTGAACTTTTTTTTGAGAAAAATATATGTCATTGTAATTGTGTTATAAACCATAAAATACCATAATACACAATAGAATGTCTGTCAACCTTATTTTGTACGAGGATCGGCGTCGCCGGGAGCACACATACAAGCAATTACGTCATATTATCAGTCATCACTACTACAAACACATTTCAGACTTTTGATTAACGTTTTTAATACATAAATATTTCTTTATTTTTGTTTCTAATCAAAGTTTCTAATATTTACAAAATATAAATAGCTTTATTTAAATTCCATTCCCCGCTGTTCTTTCGACACGTAATTATTGTACAATTTGCTATTTTTTAAATAATTTGTATGCAGCACGAAAATTGACAACGATTGATTTTGTTGCCATTTATAGGTGTGAATTGACATGTTAGTGGCTACACGGGCTCCGCCCACTCCTCCGTTCTATTATGTATGTATTTTAGTATTCTATGTTATAAACTATTTAGCAATTTAAGTAAGGGCTTTTACTAAATCCTCAGGACTAAGTAAATCGTTTATAACCAAGGAATACTAATTATTGTGCAAGAAAAGCATGCACCTGATATTTTTTTTAGAAATAGTGCATTTAGAGTCTAGACTTCCCAGGGGACTACATTGATACTGTTTAATGTGTGCATTAAATTAATATTAAAATTGTTGAGACATTAAAATGTACAACTTATTAAAATAAATTATATGATACTGCATAAATTAAGAGAAATTAAAACTTACTTGGTAAAAAACATAAAAACAGTAGAGTATCTGAATAATGTTATACAAAGCTATTGTTTTCCGTAGGTCATATGCAGGTCGCTTGCTCATATATTCGGGCAACCACCTAAATACTGACATTAAATAAATCATAAGTAGGGCTAAACCAGGCCATGGTGTTCTCATAAGGGGCCAGTCTTGTGTTCTCTCATCTGGAAACAAAAATCAGAAAATACAAACTAAATGTCTTCACGTCATAAAATTATCATTAATTAAAAAAGCTGTGTGAGTATAGACGACAAGCATCATCGTTCAATCATAACATTATTATATTACTATGGTAGCGTTGCCATCAGTGAATTGAAGCCAAACTGAAATTCACTGCTCCCCTTTTTTCAAAGAAATAAAATAATTGTAAAATGTTAAATTCGCCGTATAATTTAAAAATAAAATAATAAAAATTACTTTTTGAATAAATGTTTCATTTTACGAGCCTCTTCATTTTTATTGATATTTTCATGTGTTTGTATTTTCTAACAAGCTAATTTCTTAATAGTTAGAGAGTTTAGTTATTATAGTTAATAATTCATATTTAATATATGAATGAATGCAGGGGCGAATTTATAAATAAGCTTTTTGGGCTGCAGTCCAGAGCCCCGTGGATATAAAGGGGCCCCAGCCCCAGTGGAGACAATGGTATCAAAGCTACAAAAATATTAGGATGATATTATAAAAATTCCATGAGTTTTAGTATGTGGGGACGAGATAGTTAATTTTCGAAAAGAGGCACGATACTTATTTGATAAAGTGGCTAAACTCGATACCACCACCATAATAACAACCTGCGACAAATTTCACGGGTCAAGCGAATAATGACGAGTATGTAAACTAACGAATATACACGAGCATTCCTTTTAATCGGGCCAAAAAACCGACATCGAGTGGAGAACAGGCGAACAATCGGCCCATGTAGCGAGAACACCCGAACAAGGAGTTTACATACTCGTATTCGTGTCTATTCGGCTGTGTTCGGCGAGTATGTAAACGTTATATTACATTGTTATTAGGTATCTAATTTTTTATCGACTTCAAAAAGGAGGCGGAATTCAATTCGACTATATGTTTTTTATGTGTTATGGTGAACCTATTTTGATGATTCTTTTTTTTCTCTTCGAAATGCTTATGTCGCTCCATGTTGAAAAAAGAGCAACATTGGGTCCTACTTGTCGTGTTAAAATAAGTTTTATTGGAAGTCAAGAATTTCGTTTCAGTGTAACTTTAACGGCCTTAGACTGTAAGGGGCACCGCCCGATTGCTGAAAAATAGAATGGAGTGTAGTCGAGAACTTACTATCTATATGTAAATAGTTTTAGTTAAACTTCCTTTGTATTCATTTCCACGATATTTAATCCCCAGTTCATCCAGTATGTGTTATTTATTCTACCTTGCCTTGATTGAGAATAATAAGGCTGTAATTTGAATCTTAACGAACACATTATGAACTGAGGCAAGAGTAAATAGATTGAACCGTTGCAACAACGCGGCGTTTTTACTAGTCAATACCAGAGCAATGCCCTGCTAGCAGGGCCACGATGGCAGGGTCTAGAATGGACGCGAGCATGAACTAGGATACCTGATTAATGTAAAGGCAAAATAGTAGACAGTTGCTTTTGCTAGGCTGGCAGTCCGGGCAGGACCGGCAGTGGCGGATGATCCTTAAGGCAAACTAGGCTAAATTAAGTACGTACCTACCTACTTACTTACATAAAATAAAAACTCATACTTTATACAGAGATGAAGAGCATCCGCACCTCCCTCACAATCTCGCCACATTTTTCGTTCACACCCACCTGCTAATGGTATACATGTGCCCTAGTCTACTAGTATAAATAATATAGTTAGTATAAGTTATAATTTTTAATATATGCACAGTCGACACTCATTCATCACTGAGGAGGGACCGAGCAGATTCGGAACCTTCGTAACTTTTGATTCAAGAGAAAGTTTTATCATAGCTTAATTTTGCAATCTCGATATAACGAAAGTGAAGGTAATTAGAAAATATTCGTTATGCAAAGTAATCCGTTGTATAGAGGTTTGTTATATAGGAGTAAGATAGGAGTACGATTCGTTTTAACAATATCTTATACATACAAGGTTTAACGTGTCGGAACCTGTCAAGAGATGATTTGTTGTGGAATTAAGTGGGAATAATTAATAGGATACGTTATGTCAAGATTCTGAATTCGTTAAATAGATATAAATAATACCTTCTATCTATATTCTGCAACAATAAAAAATTATAAAGTCTTCAAAAAATATTATAATGTAGGTAATGCTCTTACGGGATTACAGGATTTCAAACAAAATTCGTTATATGGAGTCTCGTTATATCAAGGTTACGTTTATACGGTTACGAAAATCTACCCTTATATAACGTTACGTTATATAAGGGTATTTTTTGTGGTTACACTGTATTTTGTATAATGTGTCAAAACTTTATCAATTATAATGTTACAAGGCTTTGTTGCACTTAGATAATAAGAAAATTATATTCATGAGTTTGCCTGGGAACCCTTTTTATTTTAATTAGTTGCCTATTCAAAAAGTTATTAAATTTTGTATCTTTAGTTCTTTTGTTACAAGTAAAAGGTAACCTGTAAATTATTAAAATTTACTGAATATAAAGTGTAATTGGAAGACAATGTATAAATAATAACTGTATGAATTTTTAAAGTAAAGCGGTCTTAAAAATTATCAAATCTAGAGTCAACTCCAAAATTAGTTATTCGGATTTAAATGTTCCGGGATTAACAATATGTTAACCTATCATTTACCTACAAAATTTTTGGAAGTTTTGCTCGACAACAGTCGATGACGATAGTATTGACGATAGTATCAAGGCGTAATCAGACAAAATAACTTGCGGTTTATATCCTTTGGAGCACTTGTTTCATCGTTTTCACTTATAGTTCACATGATACACACATTATATTTTGGAGATGGCAAAAATCGCAACAATTTAAGACAAAATCGCAGTACTTTACGTACTTATCAAGATTTCTTTTTTTTTTACGTATAAAGTAAGAAAGCTTTTCCCACAGCCTAAAAATGTTAGTATAATTCTTCAAAGTTTTTACTTTCTATCGTGTGCTGTAACGTAAGAAAATTCATTACCCAAATTACCTACTTTGAGGATGTAAGAAACGAATTCGAACGATGGGTTTTCTTACCACAACACGGCAATGCCCCGATAGTCGATTTATTTTATATTAAATAAGTATGTTTTCAAATTTAATAGGTTGGAAAAAACATTTATATCTATAAAATTAGAAATAAAGGTATAATACATTATGATTTCTAATATATATATAATAGTATAATACATTTTTAATAAAAAATTGTGTACAGTATTTAACATACAAAAAAAACTAAAAACCTAAATGATCCTGGTCCAGACTCCAGACCTGTTCCGATCGGTGCAGTGCAAGAACGATGGCTGCGTTTCCTTGCTGAATAGTAACCTTACTCGATAAATAAATATACTCAGGCTTTAAGCAAGAAAGCACTTAAATAGAGATAGAAAGTAATAAACTCATTTGATGATAAAATAAAAATTATCATTGTCAAATTTTTACAATTTAACTAAATGAATTCAACAGATTTTACCGCATTAAATTAAATGTTTACATTATTTGGTCATGAAAATGAGTCCAATTTATTTAATAACTTAAAAATAATATGAAATGTACCAGCAATATCATCGTTCAGGTAATAGTATAATTTCACAGCTCCCCTTAAAATCACTGCCATGATTATGCACTGTTTCTTGCACCAATAAAAAAATAAATAAAAAATCAAAACTGCTTTGACGTCTGCACTTTCCTGAAACAATCCTGTTACTAAAAAAGGTAAACGTATTATGCTTGTACATTAACCTTTTTAAATTTTATATTTGTTCTTCATACCTACTCATGCATGAAGAACAACAAAAACAAATGTGACACTCGGGTCCGGGTCAGAACAGTCCAGTAGAGTACAGTCCTTTTATGAATTCCATTTCATGTATGTATCAGACGTCTTTTAGATTTACAATCTAACCAAATTAGTTTTTGAGATATTTTTGGTATTTATGAAGTAAGTTAGACCTTTCTCTTCCGTATTATCCATTTTTGGAATAAGTTGACGAACGAGCACACAGTCTACCTGTTGGTAACTGGATGCTGTGGCCTATAGACATCTACGTTTATCTTCCATTAAGAATCAAATTGCACATACGCTGCAGTGGCACGAAGATGAATGGTTTGGCTGGACCGGGGAAGGATCACGCTAGCACATAATACAATCTTGTAAATACCATCGGAAAGCTGCTGTGTTCCTTATGGTGAGTGAAGAGAACCTGAGACCCATTTTAGGTAACTAGGCATTTCATCCTAGTCCTCAAAGATGACAACGCATCTAAATGTGAGGATAAAAATGTCTGGGAACTGCATTCAATTACTGGTGAGTGGATTTTGAAGTTGGGTGGGGGTGAACTTTGTGCTCGTTTTTTTCCTTCTATAAAAATGCAATTTTGTATAATACGGTTACTTATTTTATACTTATGTATAGTAATACATCCGCCCGGCTACGCAGTTGTGATATCTGGATCTCGACAACAGCGCCACCTCGGATCCAATTACGAATCCAAACTAGAGATGAAACGGTTAGCTGTTTGGCCGGATAACGGATACCGGATATTCGGTCAGTATTATCGCCGGATAGCTGGATATCCGGTCGCCGGATATTCTGCCGAACATTGCCGTTTAGTGCATTGCAAGAAGCGAAAAGTAAAGTCAGTGCGAACTGTATGCGATCGTGACCCTTATGTGGTGGGCAGGTATGGCAGGACACAACACCCAAATTTTTCACAGTTTGCCAAACTCTATCTTTCAGCATCCTGCAGCAGTGAACACTTATTCTCAAGCTGTCCTTGTTTATGAAACGAAACCGCTTGTTACCTTCAAATGCTGAGAAATTACTATTTATTCAAGTAGTTAGGTTGTACCAGTTCTGGCGCACTTGTAGTTAGGTTGTACCAGTTCTGGCGCAAAAAAAAAGGTTTTGGCATGCTCTGATCACGAATCTGCGGTCCATTTTTGCGTAGGATGCACGGTTCCGGAGATGTGCAGATCAATTAACTCTTATCTAATTGATATCCGCTGCAAGCCTCCACCGTCATTAGCGCTCCATTGTTCTTATCTATTGTTCGTTCTATACCGTCATTATCTATTCTTCCTCAGCGTGTTGCTATTGTATTATACTCCTTTGTTCCTATCTACACTAATCTGACTCATTAATAAAACACATTACCCAATTTTGTTAAAATTTTTATTTATAAAATACAAAATCTTATTATCTACAAAATAGGAGCGAAACATCTCATCCACTAAAATATCGTAGTACAATGTGTTCCCTGTAAATATACTCGTAAAACTATGTATTGAACATCCCTGAAACTTATATAGCAAATACATTAAGCAATATTCGCCACAAACTGAAGTCCACTCATTCTGAATCCTATCAACATTCCAGTTCCATCTTTTACAATTTCTTTTAAAAAACTCTAGATGATATCGTACGATAGGTGCCCGTCCGAATGAATCAAAATATTGACCGACGTCATTCGTATCGATATATAAAGCTACCCAATGTGACCCGGGTTTATCATCTGTATCCAAATTGCATATTATATACGTTGGTACGTGGGTGTACATGGGTAGTTTATTGGCAGCATAAACATTATTTTCTAGAGTGGGGTGAATCTTTTTCAGATGTTGTTGTACATCTAGTGTATCCATAATATTACTGCTATTAGTAGATTATTACAGTACCAATCTACTCAATGACTAATATAGGAATGATCAATTATAGTGATTTCTAAATATTAAATTGCATTCTTTGTGTTATACAAAACGTATTTGAGTCACCAATACACTGAACAAGACACGACAGGAAGGACGTAGGAATGTAGAGATAAGCAACAGAATGTAAGGTAAGCTTGTTGACGCATAAAGATACTATCAATTCTACTGCAGAAATTCTTTAGATTAGAATTATTACTCACTGGTACTATATAAGACCAAGCAACTGCAGTCATGGAGTTAGTGTATGGTCGTTTGACCGCAGTGGATCTATCAATACTACGTTTATGTTACTTCAACGCATCAAAGGCCATGGATGTAAGTGTTTATTCTATTGACAGACTTACTTTTCTTTCTGTTATTTTCTTACGTGTGTATGATTTAGTGTTAACAAATTATATTTAAATATTATGTGTGTGTATATGGTTAAGCCGTGGTAGCTCAGATGGTTAGCGCAAAATGTAAAATTCACAGTACGCGACCCGGGTTCGATCCCCGCCGACACCAATTAAATTGTTAATTACAATTTAAAGTGCTGATTTACCACGTGCTCAGCGGTGAAGGAAAACATCGTGAGGAATGCATGTCTGAGAAAATTTCGAAGGCATGTGAAGTTTGCCAACACGCATTGAGGTATCGCAGCGAACATTTCCTAGCCCTAAAACCCTCTCAGAAATGAGAGGAGGCCTATGTTCAGCAGTGGACTTTAATAGCTTGTAACTTTAGCTTTTTTAACTTTTATGATTAAGTGTTAACAAATTGATATTAACATGATAACTGTGTTGTTGCAGAAATCGTTGAGCTTCAATGAAAATACCTATAAACAGTATTACTACTCGCCACTGTCCCCTCAAGAAGAGAGTGATGACATCGTCATTAATAATAACAAATGCGATGGTGGAAAAAGAAAATCGCAATCGATTGATCATTTTTTTGAAGCTGAATCAAAAATAAAAAAGAGGAAGCTGTTATCATCAACCGTAGCACGAGCCGCTAGAGATGGTGTATCATACATTTCTACTAATTCTGACGACGGAGACCAAGCGACGTATCTCATCAAAATTGAAATGTACGATATGAAGAAGCTATCCAAGATTCCAACTACTGATCATTGGAAACATGCTTCCACGAGGATTAAATATTACGTAAAGACTAATAAGGATAGCATCTACGACAACACAAACGCCCTCGTATACAATATTACAAAGACAATAGCAGAAAGTGAAAAAGTTAAAAAATACTTTTTTAACAATGACAGTCATTAGCTGATCATTAGTGAATGTGATTCTGTTTACTTAAATTACAGGAAGACAAGAGCAGAAGAAAGAGATGAGTGTGGCATACGTGTACAGAACACATCATTGAAGAACAAAACTACAACACTGAGTGGAGATGCAAACGAGAAGAATATGCAGTACTCAAGAGCTGAATATCCATTCTTCAGTTCAAAATCTAGCCGGTTGCTCAGTTTCGAAAACTGGCCTCCCGTTATGCGACAGAAACCTGAAGATCTTGCAGAAGCCGGTTTCTTTTATACTGGCCATGCAGCCACGAACGAACAGAGTTTTGTATTAGATTAAATAGAATATTTATAAAGAAATAAAAAATAATATATTGCATACAATTTGTTTTATTTAATTTTATAATGTTTCACATAGTTACATACACACAAAATGCATTACACATAACTCATAAAATCTGACACACAACACATATTATAAACTTAACTACTATAGTCTACAGTAACATTTCTGTTTTTATCTATCTCAATAATATTATCAAACTCAGCATAAACTATACAGTTAATTGTTTGTATTAGTGAGGATTCAAATCGTACTTCTAATCTTACACTACCATGCTTTATGAGATTCCAATGAGCTGATGAGTTGGCTGATAAATCAGGAGTTAAGTCAAATGCTAATAGACAGTAACCTCTGGCATACTGTTCACAAGAGATTCCATTTCCTTCATTAAGAAAGTGAATACCAGTTCCCGAGAATAGAGTATGATATGCTAATGTAAATATGCTATTATTAAAAGATGGTTGCAAAGCTTTTGAAGGATTTGTTGACCATCAATATATAAGCTGAAAGAATTAATACCATAGTTTTCAAAGTTAAATGGATTTTTAGTAAGGGAACCATTAAATGCAGAATTATTCACAAATCCAATTATACATCTTTTGGGTACCTGCCCTAAAAATATATTATCAAGAGTTTTTCCTTGAACACCCGATGGAATTGTTAAAACTTTTACTTCAGCTCGAGTAATAGGATATTTAGCAGTGGTAGAAGCTAAAACTTTTTGATGTGCGAGTAATACACTTGGATTAATTCGTGCTCGTCGAACAATAAGAGTTGCGTCCGTAATGCAAACTTTAAACTTTACATCGTTTGACCCAGCAATTAAATTAAAGCTCTCTCTCGATCGAACCAATTTAACACTCATTTCAACACCATTAATTAAAAATTTATCTTGGTTGAAAATGTCACCGTGAAGATGACCAATCATTTCTATTTCCTTACTTTCACTAATCAATTCCTGTCTTTTAACAAATCCTATGTTTTTACCATCCGTAGAATCCATTTTTCCTGCTGTATCATCATACCAAAGACTACAAGTAAGATGAGATTGTTTAGCAGCAGGAGCATAGTTTAAAAGGGTTTCCATGTATGCTCGATATGCATAGGTATTATTAGGTGGTGATACAAGTTTTTGGTTTAAATAAACATCAAGTTGACTAAAAAGTGAATGCAGCCAATTATTTACAGGTGCTACTATTGTAGTAGTATCAAGTTAGTTGAATCTTGATTTAATACTTTTGCCTTTATGTGGAGTAATGTATGAGACAAATCTATGTAGTCATCGCCTGTCCCAGGAACTTGAAACTCGATAGGTCCATCATCACCAAGAGATGAAATTGGTTTATAATGAATCCACAATCCATTTTCAATGCTAGTTTGTGTAGACGTTAGTGCAAACAAATCCAATTCTGACTTAACGCACTCGCAAGAATGATTATGAAGGAAAGACATATTTAATTTGAAAATATATCTTTGTTATTTTTTGGTTTTAGACCAAGTTTTTTCGCAGCTTTCACTTTAGCAGTTAATGGTGGAATGAACGAGGTCAATCGTTTTCTTTCAGTTTTATACCCAGATCCTGTCATGTTAAATTGATCAATTTTCTCATCAGCCTTTCGTTTTAAATTCGTACTAACTTGCTTTAGACGATCTTTTATTGAGGCTTCCATAGGACGCGCTTGAACCATATCCGATAAAAGTCCTACTCCAGCGCTTAATGCCTCCTTACCAATCACTCGAGCACCACTTGAAAGTAAAGGTAAAACTGATCTAAATAACCCCCCTAAGAAGCTCCCAGTACCATGACCGCGTTGGTATGGTGCACCCTTATAAATTACTCCAACTCCTGAGCCAGCTTGATGTGTATAATAATTTTCATATGGACATTTATGATGATCACGAAGAGAATTCATTATTATAATTTTCGGAAATGTAGTTTAATACACACGGTTCCAAACTGGAATGGTATTTTTTGTCCTGTGCTCGATCTTATAACTATTTCCAGCGTATCGAACTCTCTTCGCATAACAGGTAAGTAGTGAGGTTGAGAAAAAACGTGCATTTTATTTGCACCATAAATGTATTTTGTAGGATCTAATGAAATGACTCTTAGTAAAGGAGTCATAACATCACCCACAATCTGAGGATCGATAATGTCGCAATATAGAAAGAGTTGAGATGGTAACCCTAAGTGTAAATTAGCAGGACACTTTCCAAAATTTCTCTCTAGGAGATTTTTATTTGGTTCATAACCTAGTTGTAAACTTAATTTGGGTGATAATGTTACGGATGTTATATTTTTATCCAAAACAGAAATAGACACAAATTTTGTTATTTCATCATAGCGAAATTTCAAGTTCTCTCCGATACCATTTAACACTCTTAAAATATGCTCAACGTTATCATAGTTGGTAGCTGGAATATGTCTTTTGTAGTACACTGTGGATGGTTTATCTTCATTAGGCATTAACATAGATTTTGTAATGTATATAACATTTTCATGATCTTGAACAGTAAACATGGTACAAGGATATTGAAACTCGACAACTCCAACCGACCATTCACCTTCTAATTTAATAGCTTTCGGTAATTTCGTTGAAAAATTTGTGGTCTTGTTATCAGGAAAGTATTCCATTGAACTATTGCTGAGCAAAGTTAAATAAAAACTTTCTTTATTCATATTTCTTTTAAACTAGAAGCTAAAATCCAACTGTTAAATTTATCTGGATAACCTTTCCACTTCACTAATACTTCTTTTCTGTTACCTGAGTAACGAGTGTCAATTATTTTATCTATTTTATATTGTGAGGTGGGGTTGTAAGTGATTTTCTGTAATTCTCTTTCATAAAAAGTGCCAACTATTGGTTCGTTTTGTAAATCTGTTATTGTATAAACAACCCATGGAGATCTATCAATTATTGAAGATATAATAAATATGTATTTCATCACTCCAATTTGATTCATATCCTTTTTGGAAAGCATGTTTATATTTAGTTATTCGAACATAATCACCCACATTGAAATTTGGTTTAGGATTTTCTAAAGAAAGTTTGTTTGACCGTCTATCATAAAGATTAGTCCAAACTGTCATAATATTGTTGGAATTTACATCACATGGGCACATCTTAATACTAGAGTGAAAGCTGTGATTGTAAGAGTATATTAAATCTTGTAAAACATCTATATATCTATAAGTATTATTATGAGTGAAATAACGCCACATTTTCATTTTTAGTGTTCTTTGAAATCGTTCAACAATACTGGCCTTAATGTCAGGATTGTTAGTGGTATAGTAATTAATCTTTTTGGATTTAAAGTATTTTTGTACATCTTTTGAAACAAATTCTGTACATTTATCAGATTGTATGTGAGTAGGTGTTAAATTACTTTCAGTAAATATACTTTCAAAACATTCTTTAGTTGTTTCCGAGTTTTTCTTTTTCATTGGTCTTGCAAAAGCATATTTACTAAATACATCAGTAACACAAAGTATATACTTGAAACCATCATTATATTGAGAATAGTTCGCATATCACTTAAATCAGCTTGCCACAGTTCATTAATATTTGATGGAATGTACCTATTACGCGGGATTTTTTTTTCGATTGGGTTTATGTAATGTGTATGTTTCTTGCGATTTTAACCATTCCTTTACTTGCTTTTTATTCATTTTACCCTTCATGGCTTTTGATAATTTATCAATACTACCAAAACCAGCGGGATTAGATGGATCATAATAAATCCTGTTAATTTCTTCTAGTACGGGGTCCATTTTTCCCACTCAAGCCTTTTACGTATTTTAGTTGTAGACTTTTTATCTCTGCTGCTCGGTGTAGAAAACTCTTGAAATTCAATCTCAGAGGGTTTGTTCAGATCTTTTGCTTGAAGTTGGTTAATAAACTCACATCTCTTTGGATTTCCAATATAAGTAAGTAGTACTTTAATATCTTTTAATGCTTCAGCAAATCTATCCCACCCTACTGGATCACTTCTTTTTAAGGGTCTTAGGTAAAGGTAAAATCCTTTACTTGTTTCAACTAAGTTTAATAATAACTGTCCTTTTTTATTACAAGTTTTTGGTATTAAACTGAGTATTTGAGCTGGTGTGTAAAGTGGATTTTCAACATTTTCTTTACTTTTGATGGATCGATTCTCCTCCAACAAAGATTCAGCATCAACTGAAGTTTTTAGATCACTATCTTTATTTTTAAAACCAATTTTAGACTCGTTTGAATCTTCATTAGATGTAGCAGAATAAATTGGTAATCTGAGTGGTTGACGATCCTCTTCGGTAAAATGAAGGTATCTTTGCAGTGTTTGTAAATATAACATCCATTTCTTTCGGTCTTCCGTCTTACTATTCATAATATTTTGCATTTCAATATCTAATCGAGATAAACTACTACTCGTATTAACCTTATTTTCTTGTTTTAATTTTTCAATCAATCCAGGTTCGATAAGTATCATTTTCTTTGCATTTTCCATGTTAACTGGCTAGTCCACTCACTAATCCACTCAATATTGCACCTAATATTATTGGTAAGAATGCCCCTCCTTTTTGTATAATTATATTTTTTCTTAGTTTATGTTTACACTTACGCACTAGTTGACGGAGTATATTTTTGTGTTTATTCAATTTTTGTTTATCTTGATCTTTAAGAGGTACTTTTCCTTGTAAAACGTTATGAATACACTCACAAATACAGTTAATTTCTTCTTCATCACACGTTTTAAGTAATGCTCTTTGATATTTTGGTTTAAGCGTATGCAAAGCGTTTAGCAAATGTTTATGCGTTGTGAGTCGACGATGCATCATTTAGCAATGATTTGAAATGTTTGATTCTTGGTGTATTTAAACTCTTTTGTGGGGACGTAGACTGTGCAGAAACCATTAAATGGGAAGACATTTGTCTTGATACGACAAAAATCATTGGTATTCTGTTTTAAATCTACCATTAAATATCCATGCGCCTCTAGAGTTGCATCCCTGTAGGCATCTTCAATAAATTTTGGGTTATCTGGTGACACTTGTCGTGCTAAATATCTTATTTGAGTTTTATCTCGAGGGTTTTTAAAATATATTATATAACTTGAGTTTAAGGATATGTCTCTTTGCCCTTTACCCTGATGAAATAAATTTTGTGTTAAATAAAATACACTAAGATTCCTGTGATGACTACCTTTTGTAAATATATCCACAATTCTTCCATCGGACTCTCTCATTAGATCATCAATAATAACAAGATGTGGGTTTTCATCGTCAAACATATTAACATTTGGAATTCCTTGATGGTAGTTAACATTTGGTAAATTATATAAAGGTTGCATTTCATCAAAGCACCATGTGATCTGATTAAAATCACAATTACATATTTCTGTAACTGATTTTATGAAATTTGTTACAAAATTTGACTTCCCACATCCACTTGGCCCCGCCACAATAGCAGTAAACGGATGGATAAAGTGAAACATTACACACGTCTAAAGTTCTAAGGGGTGAAATAAAAAATGAAAGTGTTGGTGTTAACAATTAATATATATTGCAAACATTATATAAAACAGAATGATCTGTATACTATTTCTAACACAATTAGTACATCATAATTTTACAATCAACTCAACCTTATATAAATGCACACACACACACACACACACACACACACACACACACACACGCAAATATAAACAACAATTAACTTAAATTATTTACAATAAAACAACGATTAAATATGTAATAAACTCTACGTCATATTATACTATTGTCATTATTTTACAATCAATACAAATTTTATTTACATGCAGACATAAAATTAAAAACTATCAACACTTAACGCAGTTTATAATGACCCCAAGCTAATGTTTCAATATTATTATCTAAAATATGCCTCTTTGTGTCATTATATGATAAACCAATCTTATTTAATTTTTGTGTAAAAATTGTGTGTTTAATTGATTTAAATCTAAGCATACTATAATATTGCACTTTTTTATTAAATAGAGAAGACTTATAATTATCCATGGTCATCTTTTTAGTGATACATTTATTTACCCCTTTTGCCTTGGCTATAGTCTTATTCTCTAAGTTAAAAGCGTAAATTTTGGATCGTAAACCCACAAATTCTTTCATGATTTTACCATTATTTTCATCTTTAAAAAAACCTAATTTCTTTTTATTTAATTTTGGATATTCTGTTGATGACAGGCCTGTTGGTCTAGTGGTTAGTGGCCCTGACTGCTATGCTGGAGGTCGTGGGTTCGATTCCCACCCAGGACAAATGTTTGTGTGATGAGCACGATCATTTGTTCTGTGTCTGGGTGTAATTTATCTATAATATTTATGTATTTAGAAATATATAAGTATCTTTATCAGTTGTCTAGTACCCATAACACAAGCTCTGCTTAGCTTGGGACTAGATGGCGTTGTGTGATAGCTGTGGAATACTCAAAAATATTATTTGCATCATAAGCTGAGGTATCAAAGTATGATGAAAGGTCAGGTTTTATATCAGAGTAAAAATCATCTGTAAATATATGATATATTAAACTATCCGTATCTGTACACAATAATTTGATTTTACTAAACTTTTTAACCATATAGTAATAATGAAAATCATACATTAATGTTTTTGAAATATCTAAAATGCAAAACCCTAAATAAATTGGTTTGTTATATATTAACTTTGTTTTTCGCAACTGAACCGCAACTAGGTTTTCCGAAAATACTGAAAGACTATGAAATTGTGGTTTAGCGATTAGATCTTGAGCACCTAAAGCTTTGCCCTGGTTCTCCCAGTGTGTAACTAATTTTATGTTAACCCTTTTTTCAATATTCTCCATAGTCTTTCCGAAGACTGAATTATTCATCAATTTATAAAAATCTTTTTCGAAATCTGATTTTGCTAACGTTCTTAATTTTGTGTTTAGATCTATGTACATCTTCAACTAGCGAGACTGTTTAAATTTTAAAACTCTATAAATTTTAGTTAATTTAACCCCCATTTCTATGCACTGCTTTAAATTTCTGTAATGAATTACATATTTATCTTTATTATTTAAATTTGGGACTAGTTTATTTTCATTAATATTGCCTGCACAAATGTTTTCGGGGCATAAAGGAAAGTCCGAATGTTAATCATGAAGTTCATCTGGATATTCCAAATCAACTTCTAAAATAAAACCGAAGTTCGATGTCTCAGACACATTAAATTCTGTATTCGGATTTACCCATTCGAATCCACCAGTAGGAAGACATTGAGACATAGCCCGACCATATAAATTGTTGGCATCAAAATATGTGATATATGAATTTGGTTTCCCTGCATCATAATCCACCATATATTTGTTATTAGCTCTAGCATAACGATTACTACATTGAGATACACCACCCCTGATACCTGATCTAATAAATGCAATTTTCTCATAATCTGTTAAAAGTTCTAATTCTATTTTTGTATATTTTAACATTGCATCCCAACTTAAACCGGGTGCTGTGTAATAATGGGCAGGATCTAAATCATAAGTATTAATACATAACTTTCTAAAGTTTTCAAATACATCGGTTAAAAGTAAAACGTCTGTTTTTAAATACAGGTTTGAATAATCTAGCATGTTACAACACCCAAAGTGTTCCCAAACATCTTTAGCATGATTGTAATCATCATTTGAAATATGGGAATCTGTGAGCGAGCTATAAAACAATTTTTGTTCGGGGAGCGATGTTAGGCTTAAACTATCATAATTAGTCATAAGTTCATATGGATAAACGCCTTTCCGTTTTAAACGAAAGAAATCTTCATCATTAGGATAATTTCTACGTAATTCTTGAAATTGATCATTACTGAGATTTTTGGCCAATTCTTCTAATTTACATGATAAAAACTTAAATGAATCTATGAATCTTAATATAATTTCGTGGTTATTCATTTTTAATTTTTTGGAAAAGGATATATATTTTTCTTTATTTTGAGGGATAACTTCGACTTCACCATCACAAAAGTTTAACGCGTGAACAATAAAATGAGCATCATAGTGACTAAGGTTGTGTAAAAATATTGGTACATAACGAGGTTTTCTGAACTTCGAGCTACATGATTCGTGAGCAACACCTATAAAACTACCGGTGTACCAATCAAAATCATAAAAATGTTCTGCTAACTCTGTTTCACAAATATGACAAATGGTTGCATTTGAAATTTGGTTTTTGTCTTCATTTGTTAGCGGAAGTGGAGGATATTTTTGAAGTCTATTTATTTCTTTGAGATTGTTAGATAAACTTTCCATAAACACTTGTGCACAGTTGGGTCCGCAATATGTTACATATTTTGATAATTTGTCATCATATGAACATTTTATATAATAACCAAAACTATGTACTTCATGTTTCTGAATATTGTGTGTGAAAGGTTTGGAAGGATCGTTAGAACATGATTCTATTGGTTTTAAAAATGCTTCAAAATCAGCATAAACTACGAATGGTATCTTTAACTTTTTTCATAACTATCAAATTTAATTTTATCATTTGAAATAGGTTGACCAAATCAATTCTTTTTTTTAAAGTTTCACTGTTTGGTAATTCTGTATAAATGTGGGCACAATCGTATTGTTCATGGTTATTTAAACTTTCCTGAGAAGGAAAGTGAAGTAGACATGCTTCGCAAATGTACATGATGTGACCGTCTTTTGAAATTTGTTTACTAACTAACCGCGATAAATTTTTATGTAACAATAATGATTTTTTGTATCCTTGGAAAAAAATAATAAATTGATATGTCTATCTTTACGACACTTTGTTAAAAATAATGGACCTACTATAGAATTACATCGTTTTTCTTTATTATATTCTAACCCAAAAACATTAATACTAATATCATTTAATTTCTCTACTTTTGCTATGTCAGAAATTTTAACTGGAAAGGAAATACCATCAAATTTAAGTTTATTTGCATGTTTAACGTACGATGATACACGATCCGCGTCTTTGTTTACGGGATATAACGCCGAGAGTAACGCCCATTTAAAACAAAAATAATCCTTGCTTTTTACATTTATAACAGCCTTTTTTAATTTTATGTCAGTTGATCCATCACAAACTTTAGACAACTCCTGATTTAATTCGCTGTTGAATAGTTCCGTATTCTCTTCCATGGTTGTGGAGAAGAAAGCACTGGTGCACACTTCACTGAAGTTTGCCATTCTTATAGTAAAGAAGAAAATAGGTAGCAGAGTAAGTAACGGTTCAGTGTTGGTAGACCAACTGATACCCAAATTTCAAATAATGTCCGATATTTAAGTCTAACAAAGGATTAGAAATAGAATATAATGAGTACACGGAAGTAATTTAAGTAAACAGAATCACATTCACTAATGATCAGCTAATGACTGTCATTGTTAAAAAAGTATTTTTTAACTTTTTCACTTTCTGCTATTGTCTTTGTAATATTGTATACGAGGGCGTTTGTGTTGTCGTAGATGCTATCCTTATTAGTCTTTACGTAATATTTAATCCTCGTGGAAGCATGTTTCCAATGATCAGTAGTTGGAATCTTGGATAGCTTCTTCATATCGTACATTTCAATTTTGATGAGATACGTCGCTTGGTCTCCGTCGTCAGAATTAGTAGAAATGTATGATACACCATCTCTAGCGGCTCGTGCTACGGTTGATGATAACAGCTTCCTCTTTTTTATTTTTGATTCTTTTTTTTATTTTAATTTTAATTTTGATTTGTTTGACCGTCTATCATAAAGATTAGTCCAAACTGTCATAATATTGTTGGAATTTACATCACATGGGCACATTTTAATACTAGAGTGAAAGCTGTGATTGTAAGAGTATATTAAATCTTGTAAAACATCTATATATCTATAAGTATTATTATGAGTGAAATAACGCCACATTTTCATTTTTAGTGTTCTTTGAAATCGTTCAACAATACTGGCCTTAATGTCAGGATTGTTAGTGGTATAGTAATTAATCTTTTTGGATTTAAAGTATTTTCGTACATCTTTTGAAACAAATTCTGTACATTTATCAGACAGAGATTTACTTTACTTTTACTTTATGTGAGTAGGTGTTAAATTACTTTCAGTAAATATACTTTCAAAACATTCTTTAGTTGTTTCCGAGTTTTTCTTTTTCATTGGTCTTGCAAAAGCATATTTACTAAATACATCAGTAACACAAAGTATATACTTGAAACCATCATTATATTGAGAATAGTTCGCATATCACTTAAATCAGCTTGCCACAGTTCATTAATATTTGATAGAATGTACCTATTACGCGGGATTTTTTTTCGATTGGGTTTATGTAATGTGTATGTTTCTTGTGATTTTAACCATTCCTTTACTTGCTTTTTATTCATTTTACCCTTCATGGCTTTTGATAATTTATCAATACTACCAAAACCAGCGGGATTAGATGGATCATAATAAATTCTGTTAATTTCTTCTAGTACGGGGTCCATTTTTCCCACTCAAGCCTTTTACGTATTTTAGTTGTAGACTTTTTATCTCTGCTGCTCGGTGTAGAAAACTCTTGAAATTCAATCTCAGAGGGTTTGTTCAGATCTTTTGCTTGAAGTTCGTTAATAAACTCACATCTCTTTGGATTTCCAATATAAGTAAGTGGTACTTTAATATCTTTTAATGCTTCAGCAAATCTATCCCACCCTACTGGATCACTTCTTTTTAAGGGTCTTAGGTAAAGGTAAAATCCTTTACTTGTTTCAACTAAGTTTAATAATAACTGTCCTTTTTTATTACAAGTTTTTGGTATTAAACTGAGTATTTGAGCTGGTGTGTAAAGTGGATTTTCAACATTTTCTTTACTTTTGATGGATCGATTCTCCTCCAACAAAGATTCAGCATCAACTGAAGTTTTTAGATCACTATCTTTATTTTTAAAACCAATTTTAGACTCGTTTGAATCTTCATTAGATGTAGCAGAATAAATTGGTAATCTGAGTGGTTGACGATCCTCTTCGGTAAAATGAAGGTATCTTTGCAGTGTTTGTAAATATAACATCCATTTCTTTCGGTCTTCCGTCTTACTATTCATAATATTTTGCATTTCAATATCTAATCGAGATAAACTACTACTCGTATTAACCTTATTTTCTTGTTTTAATTTTTCAATCAATCCAGGTTCGATAAGTATCATTTTCTTTGCATTTTCCATGTTAACTGGCTAGTCCACTCACTAATCCACTCAATATTGCACCTAATATTATTGGTAAGAATGCCCCTCCTTTTTGTATAATTATATTTTTTCTTAGTTTATGTTTACACTTACGCACTAGTTGACGGAGTATATTTTTGTGTTTATTCAATTTTTGTTTATCTTGATCTTTAAGAGGTACTTTTCCTTGTAAAACGTTATGAATACACTCACAAATACAGTTAATTTCTTCTTCATCACACGTTTTAAGTAATGCTCTTTGATATTTTGGTTTAAGCGTATGCAAAGCGTTTAGCAAATGTTTATGCGTTGTGAGTCGACGATGCATCATTTAGCAATGATTTGAAATGTTTGATTCTTGGTGTATTTAAACTCTTTTGTGGGGACGTAGACTGTGCAGAAACCATTAAATGGGAAGACATTTGTCTTGATACGACAAAAATCATTGGTATTCTGTTTTAAATCTACCATTAAATATCCATGCGCCTCTAGAGTTGCATCCCTGTAGGCATCTTCAATAAATTTTGGGTTATCTGGTGACACTTGTCGTGCTAAATATCTTATTTGAGTTTTATCTCGAGGGTTTTTAAAATATATTATATAACTTGAGTTTAAGGATATGTCTCTTTGCCCTTTACCCTGATGAAATAAATTTTGTGTTAAATAAAATACACTAAGATTCCTGTGATGACTACCTTTTGTAAATATATCCACAATTCTTCCATCGGACTCTCTCATTAGATCATCAATAATAACAAGATGTGGGTTTTCATCGTCAAACATATTAACATTTGGAATTCCTTGATGGTAGTTAACATTTGGTAAATTATATAAAGGTTGCATTTCATCAAAGCACCATGTGATCTGATTAAAATCACAATTACATATTTCTGTAACTGATTTTATGAAATTTGTTACAAAATTTGACTTCCCACATCCACTTGGCCCCGCCACAATAGCAGTAAACGGATGGATAAAGTGAAACATTACACACGTCTAAAGTTCTAAGGGGTGAAATAAAAAATGAAAGTGTTGGTGTTAACAATTAATATATATTGCAAACATTATATAAAACAGAATGATCTGTATACTATTTCTAACACAATTAGTACATCATAATTTTACAATCAACTCAACCTTATATAAATGCACACACACACACACACACACACACACACACACACACACACACACACACACACACACACACACGCAAATATAAACAACAATTAACTTAAATTATTTACAATAAAATAACGATTAAATATGTAATAAACTCTACGTCATATTATACTATTATCATTATTTTACAATCAATACAAATTTTATTTACATGCAGACATAAAATTAAAAACTATCAACACTTAACGCAGTTTATAATGACCCCAAGCTAATGTTTCAATATTATTATCTAAAATATGCCTCTTTGTGTCATTATATGATAAACCAATCTTATTTAATTTTTGTGTAAAAATTGTGTGTTTAATTGATTTAAATCTAAGCATACTATAATATTGCACTTTTTTATTAAATAGAGAAGACTTATAATTATCCATGATCATCTTTTTAGTGATACATTTATTTACCCCTTTTGCCTTGGCTATAGTCTTATTCTCTAAGTTAAAAGCGTAAATTTTGGATCGTAAACCCACAAATTCTTTCATGATTTTACCATTATTTTCATCTTTAAAAAAACCTAATTTCTTTTTATTTAATTTTGGATATTCTGTTGATGACAGGCCTGTTGGTCTAGTGGTTAGTGGCCCTGACTGCTATGCCGGAGGTCGTGGGTTCGATTCCCACCAAGGACAAATGTTTGTGTGATGAGCACGATCATTTGTTCTGTGTCTGGGTGTAATTTATCTATAATATTTATGTATTTAGAAATATATAAGTATCTTTATCAGTTGTCTAGTACCCATAACACAAGCTCTGCTTAGCTTGGGACTAGATGGCGTTGTGTGATAGCTGTGGAATACTCAAAAATATTATTTGCATCATAAGCTGAGGTATCAAAGTATGATGAAAGGTCAGGTTTTATATCAGAGTAAAAATCATCTGTAAATATATGATATATTAAACTATCCGTATCTGTACACAATAATTTGATTTTACTAAACTTTTTAACCATATAGTAATAATGAAAATCATACATTAATGTTTTTGAAATATCTAAAATGCAAAACCCTAAATAAATTGGTTTGTTATATATTAACTTTGTTTTTCGCAACTGAACCGCAACTAGGTTTTCCGAAAATACTGAAAGACTATGAAATTGTGGTTTAGCGATTAGATCTTGAGCACCTAAAGCTTTGCCCTGGTTCTCCCAGTGTGTAACTAATTTTATGTTAACCCTTTTTTCAATATTCTCCATAGTCTTTCCGAAGACTGAATTATTCATCAATTTACAAAAATCTTTTTCGAAATCTGATTTTGCTAACGTTCTTAATTTTGTGTTTAGATCTATGTACATCTTCAACCAGCGAGACTGTTTAAATTTTAAAACTCTATAAATTTTAGTTAATTTAACCCCCATTTCTATGCACTGCTTTAAATTTCTGTAATGAATTACATATTTATCTTTATTATTTAAATTTGGGACTAGTTTATTTTCATTAATATTGCCTGCACAAATGTTTTCGGGGCATAAAGGAAAGTCCGAATGTTAATCATGAAGTTCATCTGGATATTCCAAATCAACTTCTAAAATAAAACCGAAGTTCGATGTCTCAGACACATTAAATTCTGTATTCGGATTTACCCATTCGAATCCACCAGTAGGAAGACATTGAGACATAGCCCGACCATATAAATTGTTGGCATCAAAATATGTGATATATGAATTTGGTTTCCCTGCATCATAATCCACCATATATTTGTTATTAGCTCTAGCATAACGATTACTACATTGAGATACACCACCCCTGATACCTGATCTAATAAATGCAATTTTCTCATAATCTGTTAAAAGTTCTAATTCTATTTTTGTATATTCTATCATTGCATCCCAACTTAAACCAGGTGCTGTGTAATAATGGGCAGGATCTAAATCATAAGTATTAATACATAACTTTCTAAAGTTTTCAAATACATCGGTTAAAAGTAAAACGTCTGTTTTTAAATACAGGTTTGAATAATCTAGCATATTACAACACCCAAAGTGTTCCCAAACATCTTTAGCATGATTGTAATCATCATTTGAAATATGGGAATCTGTGAGCGAGCTATAAAAAAATTTTTGTTCGGGGAGCGATGTTAGGCTTAAACTATCATAATTAGTCATAAGTTCATATGGATAAACGCCTTTCCGTTTTAAACGAAAGAAATCTTCATCATTAGGATAATTTCTACGTAATTCTTGAAATTGATCATTACTGAGATTTTTGGCCAATTCTTCTAATTTACATGATAAAAACTTAAATGTATCTATGAATCTTAATATAATTTCGTGGTTATTCATTTTTAATTTTTTGGAAAAGGATATATATTTTTCTTTATTTTGAGGGATAACTTCGACTTCACCATCACAAAAGTTTAACGCGTGAACAATAAAATGAGCATCATAGTGACTAAGGTTGTGTAAAAATATTGGTACATAACGAGGTTTTCTGAACTTCGAGCTACATGATTCGTGAGCAACACCTATAAAACTACCGGTGTACCAATCAAAATCATAAAAATGTTCTGCTAACTCTGTTTCACAAATATGACAAATGGTTGCATTTGAAATTTGGTTTTTGTCTTCATTTGTTAGCGGAAGTGGAGGATATTTTTGAAGTCTATTTATTTCTTTGACATTGTTAGATAAACTTTCCATAAACACTTGTGCACAGTTGGGTCCGCAATATGTTACATATTTTGATAATTTGTCATCATATGAACATTTTATATAATAACCAAAACTATGTACTTCATGTTTCTGAATATTGTGTGTGAAAGGTTTGGAAGGATCGTTAGAACATGATTCTATTGATTTTAAAAATGCTTCAAAATCAGCATAAACTACGAATGGTATCTTTAACTTTTTTTCATAACTATCAAATTTAATTTTATCATTTGAAATAGGTTGACCAAACCAATTCTTTTTTTTTAAAGTTTCACTGTTTGGTAATTCTGTACAAATGTGCGCACAATCGTATTGTTCATGGTTATTTAAACTTTCCTGAGAAGGAAAGTGAAGTAGACATGCTTCGCAAAAGTACATGATGTGACCGTCTTTTGAAATTTGTTTACTAACTAACCGCGATAAATTTTTATGTAACAATAATGATTTTTTGTATCCTTGGAAAAAAATAATAAATTGATATGTCTATCTTTACGACACTTTGTTAAAAATAATGGACCTACTATAGAATTACATCGTTTTTCTTTATTATATTCTAACCCAAAAACATTAATACTAATATCATTTAATTTCTCTACTTTTGCTATGTCAGAAATTTTAACTGGAAAGGAAATACCATCAAATTTAAGTTTATTTGCATGTTTAACGTACGATGATACACGATCCGCGTCTTTGTTTACGGGATATAACGCCGAGAGTAACGCCCATTTAAAACAAAAATAATCCTTGCTTTTTACATTTATAACAGCCTTTTTTAATTTTATGTCAGTTGATCCATCACAAACTTTAGACAACTCCTGATTTAATTCGCTGTTGAATAGTTCCGTATTCTCTTCCATGATTGTGGAGAAGAAAGCACTGGTGCACACTTCACTGAAGTTTGCCATTCTTATAGTAAAGAAGAAAATAGGTAGCAGAGTAAGTAACGGTTCAGTGTTGGTAGACCAACTGATACCCAAATTTCAAATAATGTCCGATATTTAAGTCTAACAAAGGATTAGAAATAGAATATAATGAGTACACGGAAGTAATTTAAGTAAACAGAATCACATTCACTAATGATCAGCTAATGACTGTCATTGTTAAAAAAGTATTTTTTAATTTTTTCACTTTCTGCTATTGTCTTTGTAATATTGTATACGAGGGCGTTTGTGTTGTCGTAGATGCTATCCTTATTAGTCTTTACGTAATATTTAATCCTCGTGGAAGCATGTTTCCAATGATCAGTAGTTGGAATCTTGGATAGCTTCTTCATATCGTACATTTCAATTTTGATGAGATGCGTCGCTTGGTCTCCGTCGTCAGAATTAGTAGAAATGTATGATACACCATCTCTAGCTCGTGCTACGGTTGATGATAACAGCTTCCTCTTTTTTATTTTTGATTCAGCTTCAAAAAAATGATCAATCGATTGCGATTTTCTTTTTCCACCATCGCATTTGTTATTATTAATGACGATGTCATCACTCTCTTCTTGAGGGGACAGTGGCGAGTAGAAATACTGTTTATAGGTATTTTCATCGAAGCTCAACGATTTCTGCAACAACACAGTTATCATGTTAATATCAATTTGTTAACACTTAATCATAAAAGTTAAAAAAGCTAAAGTTACAAGCTAGGAGGCATTAAACGCTGGAGTAGGACTTTTATCGGATATGGTTCAAGCGCGTCCTATGGAAGCCTCAATAAAAGATCGTCTAAAGCAAGTTAGTACGAATTTAAAACGAAAGGCTGATGAGAAAATTGATCAATTTAACATGACAGGATCTGGGTATAAAACTAAAAGAAAACGATTGACCTCGTTCATTCCACCATTAACTGCTAAAGTGAAAGCTGCGAAAAAACTTGGTCTAAAACCAAAAAATAACAAAGATATATTTTCAAATTAAATATGTCTTTCCTTCATAATCATTCTTGCGAGTGCGTTAAGTCAGAATTGGATTTGTTTGCACTACCGTCTACACAAACTAGCATTGAAAATGGATTGTGGATTCATTATAAACCAATTTCATCTCTTGGTGATGATGGACCTATCGAGTTTCAAGTTCCTGGGACAGGCGATGACTACATAGATTTGTCTCATACATTACTCCACATAAAGGCAAAAGTATTAAATCAAGATTCAACTAACTTGATATCTACTACAATAGTAGCACCTGTAAATAATTGGCTGCATTCACTTTTTAGTCAACTTGATGTTTATTTAAACCAAAAACTTGTATCACCACCTAATAATACCTATGCATATCGAGCATACATGGAAACCCTTTTAAACTATGCTCCTGCTGCTAAACAATCTCATCTTACTTGTAGTCTTTGGTATGATGATACAGCAGGAAAAATGGATTCTACGGATGGTAAAAACATGGGATTTGTTAAAAGACAGGAATTGATTAGTGAAAGTAAGGAAATAGAAATGATTGGTCATCTTCACGGTGACATTTTCAACCAAGATAAATTTTTAATTAATGGTGTTGAAATGAGTGTTAAATTGGTTCGATCGAGAGAGAGCTTTAATTTAATTGCTGGGTCAAACGATGTAAAGTTTAAAGTTTGCATTACGGACGCAACTCTTATTGTTCGACGAGCACGAATTAATCCAAGCGTATTACTCGCACATCAAAAAGTTTTAGCTTCTACCACTGCTAAATATCCTATTACTCGAGCTGAAGTAAAAGTTTTAACAATTCCATCGGGTGTTCAAGGAAAAACTCTTGATAATATATTTTTAGGGCAGGTACCCAAAAGATGTATAATTGGATTTGTGAACAATTCTGCATTTAATGGTTCCCTTACTAAAAATCCATTTAACTTTGAAAACTATGGTATTAATTCTTTCAGCTTATATATTGATGGTCAACAAATACCTTCAAAAGCTTTGCAACCATCTTTTAATAATAGCATATTTACATCAGCATATCATACTCTATTCTCGGGGACTGGTATTCACTTTCTTAATGAAGGAAATGGAATCTCTTGTGAACAGTATGCCAGAGGTTACTGTCTATTAGCATTTGACTTAACTCCTGATTTATCAGCCAACTCATCAGCTCATTGGAATCTCATAAAGCATGGTAGTGTAAGATTAGAAGTACGATTTGAATCCTCACTAATACAAACAATTAACTGTATAGTTTATGCTGAGTTTGATAATATTATTGAGATAGATAAAAACAGAAATGTTACTGTAGACTATAGTAGTTAAGGTTATAATATGTGTTTGTGTTAGATTTTATGAGTTATGTGTAATGCATTTTGTGTGTATGTAACTATGTGAAACATTATAAAATTAAGTAAAACAAATTGTATGCAATATATTATTTTTTATTTCTTTATAAATATTCTATTTAATCTAATACAAAACTCTGTTCGAGTTTAAATTTTACATAAGCACACTGACTAAACCACTGAACATGCTGCTGCCAAGGATCATCATCATCTTCCCAATCTTTTAAGCCACCACCACAATGGAAACACTTGGTCCTGTCTGCATGGCCAGTATAAAAGAAACCGGCTTCTGCAAGATCTTCAGGTTTCTGTCGCATAACGAGAGGCCAGTTTTCGAAACTGAGCAACCGGCTAGATTTTGAACTGAAGAATGGATATTCAGCTCTTGAGTACTGCATATTCTTCTCGTTTTCATCTCCACTCAGTGTTGTAGTTTTGTTCTTCAATGATGTGTTCTGTACACGTATGCCACACTCATCTCTTCTGCTCTTGTCTTCCTGTAATTTAAGTAAACAGAATCACATTCACTAATGATCAGCTAATGACTGTCATTGTTAAAAAAGTATTTTTTAACTTTTTCACTTTCTGCTATTGTCTTTGTAATATTGTATACGAGGGCGTTTGTGTTGTCGTAGATGCTATCCTTATTAGTCTTTACGTAATATTTAATCCTCGTGGAAGCATGTTTCCAATGATCAGTAGTTGGAATCTTGGATAGCTTCTTCATATCGTACATTTCAATTTTGATGAGATGCGTCGCTTGGTCTCCATCGTCAGAATTAGTAGAAATGTATGATACACCATCTCTAGCGGCTCGTGCTACGGTTGATGATAACAGCTTCCTCTTTTTTATTTTTGATTCAGCTTCAAAAAAATGATCAATCGATTGCGATTTTCTTTTTCCACCATCGCATGTGTTATTATTAATGACGATGTCATCACTCTCTTCTTGAGGGGAGAGTGGCGAGTAGTAATACTGTTTATATGTATTTTCATCGAAGCTCAATGATTTCTGCAACAACACAGTTATCATGTTAATATCAATTTGGTAACACTTAATCATAAAAGTTAAAAAAGCTAAAGTTACAACCTATTAAAGTCCACTGCTGAACATAGGCCTCCTCTCATTTCTGAGAGGGTTTTAGGGCTAGGAAATGTTCGCTGCGATACCTCAATGCGTGTTGGCAAACTTCACATGCCTTCGAAATTATCTCAGACATGCATTCCTCACGATGTTTTCCTTCACCGCTGAGCACGTGGTAAATTAACACTTAAAATTGTAATTAACAATTTAATTGGTGCCGGCGGGGATCGAACCCGGGTCGCGTACTGTGAATTTTACATTTTGCGCTAACCATCTGAGCTACCACGGCTTAACCATATACACACACATAATATTTAAATATAATTTGTTAACACTAAATCATACACACGTAAGAAAATAACAGAAAGAAAAGTAAGTTTGTCAATAGAATAAACACTTACATCCATGGCCTTTGATGCGTTGAAGTAACACAAACGTAGTATTGATAGATCCACTGCGGTCAAACGACCATACACTAACTCCATGACTGCAGTTGCTTGGTCTTATATAGTACCAGTGAGTAATAATTCTAATCTAAAGAATTTCTGCAGTAGAATTGATAGTATCTTTATGCGTCAACAAGCTTACCTTACATTCTGTTGCTTATCTCTACATTCCTACGTCCTTCCTGTCGTGTCTTGTTCAGTGTATTGGTGACTCAAATACGATTTGTATAACACAAAGAAAGCAATTTAATATTTAGATATCACTATAATTGATCATTCCTATATTAGTCATTGAGTAGATTGGTACTGTAATAATCTACTAATATCAGTAATATTATGGATACACTAGATGTACAACAACATCTGAAAAAGATTCACCCCACTCTAGAAAATAATGTTTATGCTGCCAATAAACTACCCATGTACACCCACGTACTAACGTATATAATATGCAATTTGGATACAGATGATAAACCAGGGTCACATTGGGTAGCTTTATATATCGATACGAATGACGTCGGTCAATATTTTGATTCATTCGGACGGGCACCTGTACGATATCATCTAGAGTTTTTTAAAAGAAATTGTAAAAGATGGAACTGGAATGTTGATAGGATTCAGAATGAGTGGACTTCAGTTTGTGGCGAATATTGCTTAATGTATTTGCTATATAAGTTTCAGGGATGTTCAATGCATAGTTTTACAAGTATATTTACAGGGAACACATTGTACAACGATATTTTAGTGGATGAGATGTTTCGCTCCTATTTTATAGATAATAAGTAATAAGATTTTGTATTTTATAAATAAAAAATTTTACAAAATTAGGTAATGTGTTTTATTAATGAGTCAGATTAGTGTAGATAGGAACAAAGGAGTATAATACAATAGCACCACGCTGAGGAAGAATAGTTAATGACGGTATTGAACGAACAATAGATAAGTAGATAAGAACAATGGAGCGCTAATGACGGTGGAGGCTTGCAGCGGATATCAATTAGATAAGAGTTAATTGATCTGCACATCTCCGGAACCGTGCATCCTACGCAAAAATGGACCGCAGATTCGTGATCAGAGCAAGATCGTGAGTCGGCGAACGTCGTACTTGTACCACTTCTGACTCAGTGCGCCAGAACTGGTACAACCTAACTACAAGTGCGCCAGAACTGGTACAACCTAACTACTTATTCACTATAATCTGGCCTGAACTATGTAGTACTATTTTATTCTGTGCCTTAGCACAGTACGAGCGAGTACTCATTTTGTAAGTTTTAAAATGAAAATTTTTGATTACTGATTATATTTATTAAGTGACATACATAAAGTACTTAACTAAATATGATAATTTGTGTTTTTAGGATAGCCGTTTCTTATCCGGTATCCGGCCGGATAGTAATTTAGGCCGGATAGATCGAATACCGGATAGTTACCGGATATCCGTTTCATCTCTAATCTAAAACATTCTGGAATAAACTTATTCACACACACTAAATTTCATCAATATCGGTCCAGCCGTTTAGGAGGAGTTCACTTACATTATACAGACACACGGAGAAAAGATTTCGAGATAATCGTGTGGAGTAGGAATTAAACACCATTTTAAAAGTGATTTTTTTTTATAGAAGAGGGGGCAAACGATCATACGGCTTACCTGATTTGATTATATAAGTACAGGGTGGGGCAGCATAACTTCCTTATTTGTAATGCGCGCCATTCGGTCAGGTGACATCGTAGTGGAGCGCTAGTGGTCTCGTTCGAGAGGGGGGGCTATGAAGTTTAGTCGAGACAGCTCACCTCAGTCGCCATAATGCGTTGGAACAGTGAGGAGCGTGCGTTTGCTGTTGAGGCTTACTTTTCGCGCGGATGTTCTGTGATTGCAACTCAGCGCGCCTTTCGAAATCGCTTTAATTTAGCCCCGTTGGCCCCTGTTCCAGACCGAAAATCAATTGTTATGTGGGTCACTACGTTTAGACAAACTGCAAGTGTGACAAAACGAAGAACTGGAGTCCCTCGGCCCATTAGATCACCTGAGAACATTGAGGCAGTCAGAGCTTCAATGTTGCGATCACCACGGCGTTCTGCGCGCAAACATGCATCTGCCCTTGGACTTTCCAGTCGTTCTGTGCGGAGAATTCTCCATGAAGACTTACATTTCCATCCATACAAGATGGCGACTGTACAGGAACTGTCAAAACGTGACTACGATTCTCGCAGGAACGCATGTGAGATTCTTCTGGATGTCGTTCCTGAGGACGCTATTGTTTTTTTTAGTGATGAAGCACATTTTCACTTGTGTGGATCCGTGAACAAACAAAACATGCGCTACTGGGCTGACACCAATCCTCGAGAATTGCATGAAAGGTGAATGCAAAGGGCATTCACCTAAGGTCACAGTGTGGTGTGCAATTTCCTCAGCTGCAATTATTGGTCCCTGGTTCTTTGAGGAAAATGAAGTCACAGTAACAGTGAATTCGGGCCGGTATGTAAACATGTTACAGGAATTCTTTTTACCCCGGCTGAATGCGTTGGACTTGGGAGACATTTGGTTCCAACAAGACGGTGCAACGGCACACACTGCAAGAGCATCGATGGCTGTTTTGAGAGAACACTTACCAGAACGCCTTATCTCAATCAGGGGCGATTTGCAGTGGCCGGCCCGATCTCCCGATTTGTCCCCTTGTGACTTTTTTCTATGGGGTTTTTTGAAATCCCGTGTTTATGTGAACCGTCCAAGGACCCTACAAGATTTAAAGAACAACATCCAGGAAGAAATTGCCAACATAACGCCTGCTCTGCTTCAAAGAGTTATGACAAACACCAGAAATCGGTATACTCAATGTATAGAGAATAAGGGACGTCATCTACCTGATTTGATCTTCAAAACTAAATAAAACAAAACTTTAAGTATGTACTTACATTGTAAAACCAAATAAAATTTTTCCGATTCATACAATGTGTTTTATTAGGTTTTAAAAAAAGGAAGTTATGCTGCCCCACCCTGTACTACTTCTTTATTTTTATTTTATGTTCGTAAATTTTTACAACAAAAAGTATAAATAGAAAGAGATGCTCTTAAACATTAAAATTATTTTAATTAAATATACACGTAATCGAAATGCAAACTAATTGGTCAAAGGTGTATTGTATTTGGTTGATTTAAAATTCAAATATGGATATGTGAATGACCCTTGAAATATGTTTATGTTCAGCGCAATAAATAAAACTTAGGTAAAAAAAGTATAATTTCAAAAAAGGTAAACTCCAGCATAGTTTTAAATGATGAATGAGGATATAGTATTATGTCGAACTTATTTATGTGACAATTGTATAGTTATTCTAATAGGTCCTTACATATGAAATTGGCGTTTTGTATGGGAGGAATTTAAAGTAAATTTTTTTTTGTAAAATATATTTAATTAATCAAAGTATGCCTGTTGCCATCTCATAGGTAGTTCATTGATCGATCCCTTTACTAAAAAAACCAAGGGGGCGAGAATCAATAAACTCTTTGAAGGCGGTTTGGACTGCCGCATCGGAGTTGAATTTTTTTCCATGTAAGAAGTTGTCCAAATTCCGGAAAAAATGATAATCTGTTGCAGCAATGTCAGGGGAGTAGCGTGGATGTTGCAGAAATTCCAATTGTAGCGCATCTAACTTAGTGGTTGTATGTTGTGCAGTGTGTGGTCTTGTGTTGTCGTGAAGCAGCAGTGGCCTAGAGCGATTGAATAACGTTTGTAGGTAAAGGACTTACATGGAGCCAGCAAACCCAATGGGTCGATGATCCGTGCTATAACCGAACGAATAGTTCTTTTTGTAATTTCAGTCGGAATATTACAATTAATTTTATAATAAAATTAAATAAAAGAATAATCTTCTTTCATTCACCACAAATTAAATGTTACGTACCTACTTTAATTTCCTTAAAACCTCAGAATATTGTTTTAATGACAATTTTCCACAAAATCAACCATCTGAAAATCGTATCGTATTCTTAACGTAATTATCCCCACAAGATTGCTCCCCCTCAGAGTATGATGATTACACAACTTCACGACAAGATAAAGAGTACTGCCTGTAGATAGTAGTACATGCTAGGCCCACCCGAATGGGTTCCTGCCTTGTCGTGGTGGGGGGGGGGCTTAGTAGTCGTGGTTTGGTCACTCGCGGTGAGCTAAGAGGAACCGACATGGCTGGCTCGAGGTAGCCACTCCGAGTGGGCTTGGTGAGCCTACTTTGGATGTGTGTTGGCGGGCTGCAGCGAGAGGGGTGCCCTCACCACCTATCGGTGTAGCCGAGGTGGAGTCGTAGAGGAAGAGGAGTGTTGGTATGGTGATGCGCCACTCGCTCTATCCTCCGCGACTCTGACGGGGTTGATTGAAGCGGTGGTGGTTGGGATGCGGGAGGAGAGGAGTGTCGGTATTGCTCGCGGCGCCTCGTAACACAGCTGAATCTTGGTTGGTGGCAGAACCAAAGACCAGATCCGCCGCTGGGATCAGGGAGTCTAGTGCTTGTGAGTGCTCGTTTTTCCTGGCCCCATGGCCATTGCGGATCGGACACGGGGGCGTCCGTTGCACAGGTCTAGTTGGAGGCCGCGGAGGAGGGCTCTGGGGAGAGGTGTTCTGGTGAAGGAGATAGGGGAGCAGCAGCCGTCTCCTGGGGAGGGGCCGCCATGGAGCGGTTAGCGCTGACGAGGCTGTGTGCGAAAGCATTCCCGTAGCCCTGCCGTAACGAAGGTGGAACACCATGGGGTTTTAGTCGATGCGAGTCCGAGATAACTCGTCCTTACCACCGCGAGGCGGGTATGCGTAGGCATTTCTGCATGTAAAACAATAAAAAAGCACATGCTAGGCGTTCTTGGTCGTAGCCTAGACATTAACTTGGCGAGGGTTCGATTCCTCTTTGTAGTTATAGAACTATCATTGTTACTTCAAGTCTCCGTGCATCACAGATCTGTAATACAGTACACATAATATGATATTGCAAATGTGTTGCGCAGAGGACGGTATCACCGGGACGTGTGTTTCCGTATTCTATGTGCAATTGAAGGGTCAATAGCTCATCGGTCACAAGTTTGGTATCAATGGGTTATATATGTGCGAATTTTGGGTGCGACAATTTGGTTTAAAAGTGTGGCGAACACGCGACGTCTAAAAGCGGCTACTCACCTGCCGCAGGGGCAATCTAGGGTACAGGAGTGGGGATTGCCTCCTTAGTTGTGATATGTGTATGCAAGCAGGGGCAATTTTCTAAGTCGGCCCTGCGGCAGGGCGGCAGGGGTGCAAGACCTTCCTTGCTCCCTAGATCAGACGTGTGAGTATAAGTCACGGTGGATTGATGAATTAAGAGTTCAGAATTTGAACGTACTTCAAAACTGGTAGAGTCATGCTGCAGCTTGAAAGCACTATGTTTTGTTGGTAATTATTAATTAATTAGTACTTTTATAGGCAAAAATGTGGGTGTCTATGGGCCACAGTATCCAAGATCAGGTGGACTGTGTGTTCGGTCACCCTTATTCTATACTAGTTGATACCCCGCGTGTTCTACTGTGCTGAAAAAAAGACATAATTTTGTCTATTAATTGAAAAAAAGGATTTTTTTATTTACAATTTTTTTTGATATAGTGCCTAATGCATTGATTTAGTGGTCTAAAACCATCTTCGCATTACTCACTTTCCAATGAAACCGGTTTGGGGTAAATCAGTTGGATTGTTTCAAAGTCTATAATGGACATATTATGTAACATAAAAACAATTTTTGTGTTGTATATAGATAGATAAAAAAGCGAAGGCTATTTACGTTGAAATTTCGATAAAACTGGAGCCATTCTCAACGCGCGTGTCCAGCGAGACGTACACTCTCATACTGAACTGAGATGATGATACTCAACTGAACTGGGAGTAAAGACAGTTCTGATATCGCTCCGATCACTGTACACCCTAGAATGCCCCTGCGGCAGGAAAGTGGCTACTCACTTTCCTGCCGCAGGGGCATTGACAATGCAACCGCCTATCTGCTTGACAAGTGTAAAAAATAGAGTAACTAAATTATAATAGTAAATAAATAGGTCCCACAGCTGGGTACAGGCCTCCTCTAACTTATGAGAGGGTTTTAGGGCAAGGAAATGACCGTCGCGCTGCCCCAATGCGTGTTGGCGAACTTCACATGTCTGCGAAATATTTTTTCCTTATTTCTAAGATATACAGGTTTCCCTCACTTTCTCCTTTTCTCCTCACGATATTTTCCTTCACCGTCAAGCACATGGTTAATCTTGAAATAACTGCACTTAAAATAGCAGTTAATAATTTCATTGGTGCCGGCGGCGTTCGAACCTGGTTTGCTCGCGTACTGTGAAATTTATGAGCGGTGAGCTAACACGATTAAAACGTAAAGATTAAGGAAAATCCATACAACGGGAGAGGCATGTCCTGTAAAAAAGTGAAACTACAGCCTATATACGTCCCACTGCTGGGCACAGGCCTCCCCTAATTTCTGAGAGGGTGTCCTGTAGCAACTGCAAATTTTTACGGGCGGATACAGGTAGAGAAGAAAAAACAGAAGAATTTAGGTGCAATTGGGAACAATAAAATAATTCGTAAGAATAATAAACATAATTTTAATAAGTTGCAATACAAATCAAAATGTTTTCTTTATACAGAAAAGCGTCTTTAATTATTTTTTAAAAGGAAATTCGGGATGCTTTTCAATGCCTGGAAAGAAACCAAAATCACAAATGCGACCGTTCTCCCCACGGTCTAGTGCGGACAGCTCAGTCATTTCGCTTTCTGTCAGTTCAAAGTCCCAAACAGAGATGTTCTGAAAAAATATAAGACTTTTTTTTAATTATAATTAAAATTAGATCACTAGAATACGCTTACGGACAAACTGAACTTATATAGGGCATAGTTTACCACCCTTTAATCTTTTGCTGGACGAGTTTAGCATGTCTACCTAAAAAGATTATGATGAAAACAAAGCCAGGGTTATCTCGTCTCATCATGTGCTTGTATCTTATTTCGCGTTTTCGAATGGAAATGTCGGCATTTGTCTCTCGCCTGTGCCTCTTTCGTTAGTCGGCTGGGTAACAAGACATGTAAATAAGCTTGGTATTTGGAGAAGTTGTACCATCTCTTTTTTATATAAAAAGAGTAACGGACTAGCACACAGTTCACCTAATGGTAAATAAATGCTATGGCCCATAGACATTTATTCACCTAATGGTAAATAAATGCTATGGCCCATAGACATTTATCCTCAATTAAGAACAAAATGTAGATGCGTTTTCACACCCGAGACTATAAATAATATAATCCATAGTTGCCAGTATATGACGGTTCTAATATAATCTAATATAATAATAAAACACAGCAACATTAAGCTCGTATTCCGTAAGTCTAGTGCTCCCCGTGTCGTACCGATTCATTTGTGTTGTATTGGTTTGACTGTCATTTGAACATTTAAAAATTACATTCATCCAATATTTCAACTTTTAATAGGTTGAAATTAGAGGTAAATTTATCCATTTTGTTCATAGCAACTCATATTATCTATGATGCACTAAGCAATTTAAAAATTTAATTTTGCTCTGTGGCCGAAAACGTGTAATTAGAAGTACTCCATCAGTATAAATATAAATTTCAACAAAAATCCGGTCCCGGAACAATTACATAATAAAATATGTAATACATAAACAATTACGTTACATATACAATATGTAACGTAATTAACGCACACCCTCAGACACTCCAATTAGTATATTATGTTATAATCATAATACATATACACTGAATTTTTAGTTAAACATTTTTATGCTCTGATTATTTATCAAATTAGTTATACTAATTCTGGAAGAATGTTGTGGTAACAGTACAAATCCACGAACGCAAAGACTTTAAAGTGCTTGAAATAAACTTTATTTTTCTTTATTTTTATTGAATGACAGAATTAGTAATAATACAAATAAAACTGCACTCTTAAAAGCCCTATTGCCTTAAGTTACGGTCCATTTCAGTTTGTTTTGACTGTACAGATTTAGTGTGAATGTAATTAACGTAGTTTTAATTATTTTTGGGATAAAAAATTACCTATATTAAAAATGATAGGAATCGATTCAGTAAACGATTCTGAACAAACTACTTTCTCAAATTGCGTTAATTATGTTACATGTAGTATATAGTAGTCCATACAAATACTTGATACAGGATTTTTGGGGTATTTAAATTTTCTCAGTATTTTGTCTAAAGATAAGGATTTCCAGTCATCGCACGTAATAAGCTACATTGCGTGCAATTACACGGGAAAAGATAGGGTTATGAAGTCGCCTAGGATGTCCATCCATTACAGCTGACAAACTTTCATTGCTGAATATAAGCCTCTCCATAGATTGCCCAATAGGAGAGACTTTGCCATAGTTGCCACGCTTGACAGGCGGGTTAGAAGCCGCCGTTTTTTTATTATATTTTAAGTTGTTATCACCAAGCTGCTGCCCATCACCTGTTTCCGTTCCCCTACGTCACCTCTTACGACATCCACGGCATGATATTTTTCTTAAATGTAAATGGGGTAGGTAGTGGATACTGTTACACCGCCTCTACACGGTAACTAGGATGTTACGCAACAATAATAATGGCTATTACCTGTTTGATCCTTGCGGGATTGGTGCTCTTGGGTATAGCCGCAACTCCACTCTGTAGCAAATGTCTAAGCAGTACCTGGGCTGGCGTGCGTCCGTGTGCTTGCGCTATTTTCACCACAGCTGGCAACTGCAGCAGGTCAGGGTATTCGCGGCTAAACACATCACGTACAGTTAAACACAAATATTAAACATTTAAATACTCTATGAAGAAGAAAATTAGCTTTAATGCTAGCGCAAAAACTTAGTAGTATTGTAATTTAATAATTTAATAATTGTAAAAAAAATAATTGTAATTGAATTATTAAAAAATTCATATTATAAAAAAATAAATTATAATAATAATAAGAATAAAGTAATCGAATAATAATATGATATGTAATATCATAGGTGATCACTACCAAGCTGTTTCTAACTTGTTATGTGTTGTTAGTTTTTTTTATAGGATAAGGTGACAAACGAGCACACAGTCCACCTGATGGTTAGTGGTTGCTGTGGCCCAGAGACATCTACATCTATCCTCAATTATAATCAAACAAAATTGTCACCAGTGAGGACTAAAATGGAATGTCTCGGTCCCAGTAAAAAGGATCTCCGGTTCTCTACCGGTTTTCATGCATTTTATAATTTATAACAGCCCATCAAAATTCCTTCATAGAAATGATATATGCCGTAGTCCCCAAGCTTGTCAAGCGGGATGGCAGATAATTATTATTGGCTTATTATTGAAAAAATGGCGCTGCCCATTTTTTTGTTTGAATTTCACAATGTCGTCCCTTACGACACCCACGGGAAAATATGGCTATCGTGAGTCGATTGTTTATCAGCCCGTAAAAGTCCGCAGTGGGACGTGGGTCTCTCCAACAATTTTTTTTGCCATAATCGTTATGCTTCGCAGGTGAATTGGTGCATCAGCACCTAATGTCTCGTACTGAAAGTGGTAAAGCATAGCATGGCACTAAATTGTATGGCAGAATCATTTTTTATAGGATAGTGTGACAAACGAGCACACAGTCCACTCGACGGTAGGTGGTTGTTGTGGCCCATAGACATCAACATCTGTCCTCAAACACGAATCAAAATGCTATTTATGCGTATAGATGCGTTGTCACCCGTGAGGACTAAGATGGAATGCCTCGTTTCCAGCAAAAAGGGTCTCCGGTTCACTACACTTACCATACGAAACACAGTAGCGTTAAGCTATTATTATTATTATATTATTAAGCTGCTATTTTGCGCTATGTGATCCATTCCCGGTCGAGCCGACCTATAGCTGCAGCGTGGCCCTGCCACGAGGGTTAGGTGACATTTCATCTTAGTCCTCAAGGGTGATATCGCATCTGCATTTTAATTCTTAATTGAGGATATATGTAGGTGTTTATGGGCCACCACATCCCATTACAATTGTTACTTCTAAACCTTAGACGCTTCTTCCTATAGCCAGTCTGCAAGTTGGACATCTGGTTTATATGTCACGGATAAACAACCTTCTATTGAAATGTAAGTTTGTATAAAACGTTATCCGACTTCGATTAGCATTTTAGAAACAGAAAAAGAAACTTTTTTATTCAATGTAAATCATAAACAATACTTATTGAAAGTCACTTTTTTTATATACCACTGGTTCGCAAAAAAAAATCTCTGTCCTGGTAAGAACCAGCAAGAAACCCAGCGGGACAATTTTTTTTCAAATGATAGCTTACAATCATGTTTACAATTGACACAAGACAAATTAGAAATAGCTTGGTAGCGATCACCCTTCCCAGGGGTTATTATCATCCATAAATTCTTTAATATTATAATAACCCTTTTTATACAAGCTTAGTTTAACAAAGTTTTTGAACTTTGTGTATGTCAAATTTTGTATATTTTCTGGAATTTTGATGTAAAAGCGTATACGTCGCCCCAAGAATGAATTACTGTGGAGACAAGTAACTGGTACTACTAGCTCATGTCCGTTCCTAGTATTTACGGAATGAATATCACTTATTTTTGCAAAAGTGCTTTTATTTTTGTGTACGTACATTACATTTTCATAAATGTATTGAGAGGCCAGAGTGAATATCTTAATTTCCTTAAATTTTTGTCTCAGTGACTCTTTTGGTTTCTAATTATATATCACTCTAATGGTCCTCTTCTGTAAAATAAATATAATTTCAGTGTCAGTCGCGTGTCCCCACAGCAAAATACCATACGACATAATGCTATGGATATAACTTAAGTAAACTATTCTAGCTGTTCCAACTCTGGTAAGAGTTCTAATCTTTTTTACAGCATATGCTGCAGAAGTCTGCTAGCTAGTTTTGATACATGGGGAGCCATTGAAGCTTTGCGTCTGGTGTGATTCCAAGAAAAATGGTGGTATCAACAAGACTCAGTTCTTCCACATTTAAAACTACATTAGTATTAACATGTTTGACATTAGGAGTTACGATAATACTTAATTAAGAAAATGTTTTATACCCTGTTTTAGCAGATAAAGCATCAGCAAGAGCCTTAGATCCTAGTGGAGAGTAGGCGACCACCGGTATTCCGAGCTCCTTAGCGACGGCGATCAGTGACCGCTGCTGGCACAATAAATGTATTTCGATCTGCAAGCACGCCGGCTTCTCTACAGCGTTTAGCCGCCTCAGTTGCTCCTCGTTCACATTTGATACGCCTACGTGACGAACCTTTCCCGACTGTTTTAGTTTTAGTAGGGCCTGTAGATTAAAATTCATTTTTATAGAATTGAATCCTCTCTGTCACGCGTTGGTTTAACTATGTAACGATCCAAGAGACGCAACGCTCGTGGCCCGCGACGCTTACCAACGGCGCTGGCGAAAGCGTCACTGTAAAACCACACCTTACGCGTCAGAGCAAACGTTTATGACTATAGATAAAGATTTAAACTAACTAAAGATTTAAACTATACACACGGACAAACTAATTAGAGAAATTAGACGAATTAAACAAACACACAGTTAGGTCGAAAATGAAACGTCAACGTATTTAAAAAGTGGAACATTGTGGGGTTGGATCATTTTTACGTCACTATATGCAAAGGGTACCTATATTAAAATTGGCCAAAATATAACACGGAACTTTCTAAAATGTGAAAATTGTTGCGTGCTTAGCGTAAAACGGAAACATCGTGAGAAAAGTGACATGTCTGAAATTGAAAATATTTTTAGAACACTTCCCATGATACAGAAATACATTATTATTAATATAAGTATACATTTATTATTAAGTATTACACATTACATTTAATATCCGCCATTTAAGAATATAAACTAGCATCTTTTACTCGCATTTTCATTCCCAATAATGTCTTAGCCGTATTAAACTTCAAAAAACTGCAATCAGCTTAAAACACGATGTACTACTTTAGCGGTACTCCAAAATATAAAGTTTGTTTAAACCCATTAAAAACCGATTTAATTTATTTATTTCAAGCCTTAATTTAAAATTTACTTCTAACATCATATAAATAAATATAAAATCTAATGATTTTGTTATTAGATACAATAAATACTCCATCATTCATAGCTTTTTGATAGCACTAATGAAATTATAAAGCTTTCAATACTCAAAAGCAGTTCATGCAAATAGAGAATTTCATACATTAAATTCTTTTAATGTTGATATTATGGAGTGTAGAAGTAAGGAGTACAGACTGTGTATTAAAAAGTGTCCATAGAAAACCGTTAAATAAGGGTGGCGCCACTATAGCTACGGGCTAAATTTTAAAGAACGTGCCGAAAAATATTAGTGGGATAGACGACTTTGGGACTTTCGAGGTTATATTTACTAAACAAAATTATTTTAGATTTTAGAGCTACTGAGCAGTTAAGCAGCACACTTCAAACCGTCGACAACTGCTAAGTTCATTTCATCCCAGTAGCTACTCCAGCGCTGTTGTGGAGAGTTTTTGGACTGTTATTTACTGCTTACAGATGGCCACTTTTTCAACTATTCTACTATGGGAGATGGTACTCCTTACTTCTACACTCCATAGTTGATATTCGTTGGAGACCCAGTCTCCGATTTTTTTTATAGATAGGCTATTGTTATTGAAAAGACTTTTTCTTGTCAGAAAAATGTTAATTGAAACAGCATGGGCACATATTTTTGCAGAAATGTCCACCACTGAAAAAGATGCTTTTTAGAGAGGTAAAGTTTTTAAACATATTATTTTGTGACACATTATGATCGTTTATACTTTGAGAGACGTATGCGGAAGTATGTTAAAATTCAAATGCAATGAAATGACACTGGTTTCTACCAAGAAATAACTCTCACGAATTCTAACTTGAACTTTATATCTCTAAATAACGGTGATAAACTGATGGCGTTTCTCACATTTCATATCACAGAACAACTGTGTGAAAATATAATAAAGCTTACCTATACTGTTATAAACTTATGCTTTTCTAACTAAAATTTCGCCCGGTCCACATATTTTATTAGGCCGAGCGGAGCGCACATTGGTTAGAGGCTCAAATTTATCTTTGATCTTATGAGGTATTTCCTTCCTCTTTGTTTTTAAATCATTGCGAGTGCTCGAGATTGTTTGAGTAGATGAAGAACGGCAATAATTTTTTGGACCATGCAGAACTAAAAAGTGATTCTTTCTTGTGCCACACGAAATCTTTGTGTTCGAAAGTTTGAATTTTCGTATTAGGTTGTCCATAAAAACCTGCATAAAATTTGGTTGCTTATGTTCAAAACATCTCAAGCTGAACATGCTATCGATTAAAGATAATTGTGACAGTGATTGCGTTAAAATGTGTGAAATAATCTCCAAACTATGATTTGAATTTAAACTATACTGGCATCCAAAATCGATTAAATTTGTGTTGCTAGAATTAGTTTTGTGAACAACGGTTTGAGCCCTACTATGGCGTTTCGTGTCTCCATATTTGTTATTTTTCAACAAATTTCCTCTTTTTTTCATTCGAAAAGTGGTCTTTGAAAAGATTTTCTTTTGTGCAGTTTTAATCACTTTACGTAACGAATGTTTACAAAAGAAATTCAAAGAATCCACAAAAATTTTTTTAGGACATATATCAATTTCTTTTTGACCTGTTTCCTGACTTCTAAAATCATTAGAGCCCTTGCTATGAGATGGTACTTTGCTATCATCATCATAGTAAACTAGATTATGAGCTGTGTAAGATTTGGTCTTCATAAAATCTCTTGAATGCATTATTGTTTTGATCTTAATTCCCTTATTTTTTCTTTCTTAATAAAATACATTGTAATAGCGTTGCCCGACATGTCCTTCCATTTTGGGTTATCTCTGTTTATTTTCTCTTTGATTTTCTCTAGATGATCGTTTTATATTTTTTGAGCATTTCATATTTTGAGATGAGTACAATAATGGTTAGTCAGGACAGCATCTTTGTTTTCGCTGTCTTCGTTTCTTACACCAAGCACAGGTGAAAAAGTTCTTAAGTTTTTTTAAGAATTTTTTGGACTTATTTTTTTTAGGGCGTGAAGGCTGTGCAGTGGTATGACCAGATGGTAGTTTCTTTGATGTCGGGGCTTTTAACATATCTGAGTATAAAAATAGAGGCATAAACACATTTTTAATAACAAAAGAAATTAGTGCCGGATGTTAATTGTATCAATATAACATACTTTACCCTTTTTTGATTTTAATCAATGATACTTACTGATTAAATCTTTAACATTTTACTTTAACGGTTTTGCCGTTGGAATAGACATCAGCATATGAATAATGTATTTAAGTGATTCAAATCTTGTATTTTTGTTGTTATATTAATATTTCTATGATGACATAACTAAAAAACCTGTCATATTCCTCCTCTATTATTGACATGTTAAGCATATTATGTACTTTATGGCAAATACTTTATACATTATGTACTTTATACTACTTATATGAGCATTATATTATAATATGTAAAAATATATTAAAAGAATTAATTAATCAATATATCCTGTCTAATGGCGGCGTTATTAAAAACCTCATCGATGCATTTTATCCTGATGTCGTAGAGCGCATCTTGGCAGAATCCAAAAAGATCTTGCGATTTCTATAGATGGAGATAGAGAATATGTGAATATCTTTGACTAGAGAAGAAAGAAGGGAATATACCCAATATTTAAAAATTCTATAGGTCCACAGTAAAACTTTGAAAGTTGGTATTAAAATAATAGTATTTATGATTTGATCTTTTGAATTCAATTATTTTGATTTGATATAAGTCATTTAGCATCAAGCGTTTGTTCGCTTACTGGCATCAATGTTATTATTAATTACACGTGGTACATCCGATCTTAATACTACATGCGTGTGTGTGAAATTGTATTGAAGAAGGCAGTAGAAACTCTTTCCTGCTCCAAAACTATCATATAAATATGAGAAGGTCTCCTTACTTTAATTTCATACCTTCAACGGACGTTAGCGACCCGAAGTCTCCTAAATGTGGTTTAACTGTTACTAATTACTATGCTGCGAATTTTAATGTTGTATTTACTTCGCATTTTCCATTACGACTTGGTATGGCTTTTTATTAACCAACCAGGTACTTATGCAACCTATGGAGTTGGTCATAAATATATTCACATTGTACATCATCACACCATGTACTGAAAAAGCTGGGGAGGCCGTAGTCCAGCAGTAAAATTTAACGACCCAATATACAATATATAATACAAGAGAGAAGTAAAGGCTTTTATACTCATCTGCTTTAATTAAATTAAGCTGAAAGTAATACAACGCTGTTGGAGGAACATCCGGGTGTAGTTGATTATTGATAGTTAGATATTTTTTGAATTAATATTTTAATGTTAATTCTGAAATATCCTTTTTGGAGCAAATGCCAGCTATATTTTGGTGAAAGATTGTAAATTTCGTATTAATAAATTTTGTGTTAAGGAATAAATATTTATTATATTGATAGCTGTTTTCATAAGATTTTATAAGACGAAAATGTATGTTTATAGACGAAAAAGGTAACACCAAGTAGATAATTCTAAGCCAAAAAACTATATAAAAATATATTATACTTTATTTTTCTGTTATAAGTTGGTATATAAAATTTTTAATTATTTTTATTAAAATAACATGTTAAATTTTTAAACGTGTTAATTAAGATGGCTTTAGCAACCCTTTCATATTTGAATATTTTCCTCGTCTTAATTTTGTTGTGAACATTTTGCACGCTCATAAGTGAAGAATCTAAGTTTGTTGACACCTCATCATTGTAATTGCTTGTTCGTGCTAGGTCGATGGTTTCATAAGAATTTCCAGCGTTATCCTTTTTATAAATCGTATGACCGTTTTCAATTACATCATCACCTCCAGTGCAACATGGACAAAGAAGTTTCGGGGTTAAGCCATGAAATAATCTCTTCCTGCTTGACATTGACTGACTGTTATAAGTCTTTACAACAGAAACGACTGACGTCTGATCGGTTACTTGAGGTTGCGTCTGGCGAAATGAAGTAGTCAGTTTAGTAGATTGTTTTTTAAAGATATTTTCGTTAATATAATCAACTTCAGGATGCAATGCATTTTGAACGTCTTCTATTTGCCGTAGTGGAATTGGTGATCTATGTACCTTGGTCCACGAGAAACGATCAAAGACATCTGAATTTACATTATCGGAGTTCTTGGATTTTTTATTGATTTTATACTTTTTTGTTGTTTGCATTTTTACTGGATACGTGCACTCCTTATAAATTATGTCATTTTTAAATTTACAAGCCTTACTTTTGGCCATTTCACCAGGTATAGGTAATACACCTCCAGGGCAGGTTGGAAGAAAAGGAACTCCCATTATTTAAGTCAGGCTCCTTAGTTTATGAATCTAGATTGTAAGTTGCATTTCAATTAAAAAGTAAGCACATAAGGATATTTTGAAGTACACGCATTCCTATGTAATTAATAATTAATAATTTTATAATAAAAACTCATATAAAAATGTATAACGTCAAAAAGACATTGCTCTGAATAAAGATCCCTAATAGTGACCAAAAAGGACACACTCACTATGTTTCATTACAAGAGCATAGCGTAGTATTTTAATTTAACCATAAATTATCACACCTTGTTTTTTATTATCATAGCTCAGCATTTCAACATAGTATTTATTACGAAGTTTGGTAGGTAGTTTCCCCATTTAAACAAAAAACTTGCAGATTTATAACAGGGGTCTTTGGGCACAATACAAAACCACTTTAAACTTAGTTTTTTTGCTCTTTTCTCAATTACTATACGCGGTATAGGAAAATTTCTAAAATAAATGTTAAATATAATATATTAATTTCACGTAAAAAGACCTTTACGTCATATAGTTTAATACTTGTTTTTGTTATTAATGATCTTGAAGTAAAAAACAAATAATTAAAAATGTTTTTGCAACAAAACTTTAAGAGATAGAAAATAAAGTATATTGGACCCTTTTGTATTCGGCATATCTGCACGTTTTTCAGATACAATATAGCCTAGAACACTCCTAACTCCTGATACTGCGCTTTATATACTTATAAAGTTTCATGTAAATTGGTTTAGACGTACCCAAGACCCGGTTCAAATTTTGAGAAGTGAAAAGTGCGAGTGGCCTGTGCAACTGACAAATGACAAGTGCTTAGTGCGTATGATCAGGCAGGGACAAGGTCACTTCTTACTTGCCGTTTCTGACTTGCCACTCGCATTTGTCACTTCTCAAAATGTAAACCGGGCCTACCTAGATTAATCTGGATAGACAGACAAACTGACAAAATTTTAAAATATAGTTATCATGTCCTAATTGCATGCAAATACCAGAGACCTTTTCACTATATATTTTAAATTATACGACGATAGTACAAAATTCCATTAAATTGCTTTGATGTGATAGTTCATACATATTTCATTGATTAATAAAAATCCTTAATTTTACTATGTCATAAACTAAATGAATTTATCGACAACATTTTTTGTTGGATAGATTGTCTATAGAATGAAAAAACTGCTTAGAGCGTAGACAGAGAAACCAATAGACTAATGATAAGCGTGACCTCGAGTGAGAAAGGACGATAACGTAGTTTTAGGTTATACATCTCTTTATGTCTTTTAAACATATTTAGACAAAAATTTTAATTGTTCTAAGAACTGAATAGAACAAGATTCACTAATCTTAAGCTCACAAAACATTTTTTTCTCACTTAAACCAACTTGTAAACTCCTTAGATTGCTACGAACTGTCAAAGTTGTTTAGCAAAGTGTAGTTTGCTAAACAAAAAAACCGGCATGGAGAAAAGGACAAACAATCACACCGCTCTGTCTCATTTCTATGGAAGACGTATGCATAAATCTATCTTTTTCGTGTGCAATTGCGAAAGAAGGCGTCAATTTGTCTATAGGTTTCTCTGTCTACGGCTTAGAGTAATTACATAAATACGTATGTTACATCAAAATCATTTGGACTTCAGTTACTTTTAATAATTTTGTATCAGTGGCCGAAGACGTCATAACAACATAGCCCCAATAATGGCTAGTCATATAATATAATATAAAACCAGAAAAATTCCTTTTATATTTTAAATAGTTGCTGTAATAGTTACTCTATTAGAGACAATTCTATTGGATAGAGTTGGAACCGATTCTGAGTGCCTGATTTAGAGTTCCGACAGCCCTAAGCTAGTTACTAATATGCACTCCCCCAGCCAACCAGACTGTTCTGCCCAGCCCGCGAATATATTTATTTTACTAGCGGTTTCGCCCACGTTTAATCAATTTTTTCTGATAGTAAGAGTCAACCATCGCCCATGAACAACAGCAACATCAAGGAAATTGTAGGAGCGTTGCCTGCTTTTTTAAAAGGCGTAAGCTCGTTTCTTGTAGCTCCGGAAAAATCACCGGTGGTAGATGATTCCACAAAGAAATCTTGCGAGGAAGAAAACCTAGTAAACCGCATTGACATGGTGACTTTTGTCCCGATGTGCGTTAGTAGAATTTGGCGGCTGGAATTAACCCAAACAATATGTCTAAGTACTCCCCGTGGAAAATGCGATAGATAGTGCAATGAGAGAAAGGATTCGGTCGTCGACCATTCAGGCAACTGTTCGCTAGATGCGGTCAAATGGAAGGAGCTGACACTGCCTTATTGTGTTTCGCTTATCAAGCTCTTTCATTTGATACCCATATCATTGGGGTTGCTGAGGAAATAATAAATCGCCATTTTGTAACGTCTGCCATATAGTATTAAAAATTATATGGTATATTATTTATTGAGAATAATATACCAAATTTTATTTCGTACATAAGTGATGGTTGCAAAAGCAAACTCAGCGCCCACTTAAATCCTACGCCCTAGGCTCCAGCCAAATTAGCCTGTGGGTAAATCATGTCCTGCCGGTTTGTACAAATTCGAAGTTCTTAGAAGACAGTTTTACCGGTACTTAGTGCCACTCGATAAAGATTTTGCGCCATCGGTTGTCGGTTCTTTGCGCCATATCGCTAGCCTATTGCTATTTCAGCTTACTGTTTCGTTGAGGATTTTTCGGCTCTTTTGTTTCTTCTACTGAAATCCTCATCACCAAGTATATCCCGCAGAAAAACTCTGAGCACAGCTCGCTGAATGACACCTCCTCATATGGTCATTGGTGAGGATTGGTTGGTCTCATCTATGTCATTGTCGATGTGTCTGGGATAATTTTTATTTTCTTCTGCTTTATCAGGCAAAAATCCTCTGTTGGACACGGGCATATAACATCGTAAAAAATATTTACCCTAATTCCCCGAGCATGACAGTAGGTTTAACCATCTTAGTACCAGATTTCTCACACACTTGACGCCGCACTCCGTCGCCCGTACCAGCACGTAGCGTGCCCAGCACATAACGTGGCAGACACCGCACGGACAACAGTATTCACATCTACCGTACCCGGCATAAACAGACGCCATCAGGCAAACTATAAAGTGCACGTGCTTATCATGTTCCGCAATTTTTGATAGAAGAACTATCGTGTGTCGGCGCGGCAACCACTTTAATATTGGCCGCGCGACTGCAACCATAGATTACTGTTTATATGCTAGAGACTGCAAGTCTGCAACAGACACGCGCAGACACGCACCAGCACGGACAAAACAGTCTTGTTGAGAATGCTGGCCGGTGTCGGCTAGTGTTGCCACTTTAGCGACATTGTCGCTGAATCTAACGAGTGTTTTGTTTTAAGGGAGTCTAATTCCATGTTTAGCGACAAAAATTATTTTGGTGACTTTTAGCGACATTTGCACTTACTTCAATTTTTGATACCATCTGAGTATATTAGGCGTAAGGCATACTTATACTCTATCCGTTAAAGAAATTACTAAATGTAAAGGAACCGAAACAAAGGTTCTCTGAATGTCGTTTTTACAATAATAAACACATTAAAAAAGCATAACTACATTCCATTATCTATTACAAATAAATCACTTAACATGTACAACATTATTATTCTTATATATTGTATATACACAACATGTAATAAAAACCCTGTGGTTCCCGTTAACTGCGTTATGAGAATCAGTATCCAAGCGTATAGAAATATTTTTTTCTAAAAACCACATTTACAAAAATTAATTTTAATGAAAAAAAATTAATTTGCAATTTTTATGTATATGTATATATTTTGATGGCAGTCTAGAGAGACCTACACTAATTCAATGTGGCAACATTGGCCGGCCTGTGTCTGCGCGGACATGCTCCGCTTGCGTGCGCTAGATATGAATATATCTATATAAAGTGTATAAAAGAATATTATTTTGTCTTGCACGCTCAATGTCTGTAGATCTGAACGGAGCTTAAGTATTTTACATCTGCCATATGCCATTATGTTTTTTTCTTCTCTTTCTCTCTAGATAAATATCGGTCCCGTTTTAAATGATGATACGATACTTATCGATACATTTTTTTATTTGCCTACTCCTAATTGCAATATATTATATCTATATTTCCCGCGCGTAGCCATTGGTACCGGCCTCGTGCAACAGCTGATATTTTGTTACTGTTTTGTTACATTCTTTTTCAGTCTTCTTCAGACACTCTTCAAAGTTATATATCGGACATAGAGAATTAAAAGTAATATTTTCATTTTGTATAGAAAGTTTTATGAGCGAATTTAGAAAAGTCATCGAAAGAAATTTTAGTTTGAAAGAAAGGTCCGAAAGCTTTTGATAAATTACATTTGACCCTGTATACTGAAAACACCGCAGTTCAATAGTAGAATAGGAAGTATTAAAACTGTTTTACCTTCCAAACACCAATAAGATCTGTAGTGAGATCCACTTTCATGCTGCCATCAGGATTTTTAGGATGCAGGTCGCCAGGTACATGCTCAAACGCGAAGGGAGCATGCATTAGGTACATGTCTATATAATCTAGGCCAAGGTCATGGAACGAAGCATCGAAATATTCTGGGACCAGCTCTGGTCTGTTACCTGTGGGTACAAATAAAGATAAGTCATAAATATCCAATAACTTTAAACGAGCAATTCTTGTATATATATATATATATATATATATATATATATATATATATATATATATATATAAAAATATATAAATATATATATATATACATATATATATATATATATATATATATATATATATATATATATATATATATATACATATATATACACGTGTGTGTGTATATGTGTATATAGTATACCCTAAGATCATATCCTAAGCGTTTTCATCAGGCCAGCAGTAAGGGGCTACATGGCTAGTCTACTTGTAACATTTGACATTATCAGCAGGCCTAGATTAACACCTATTCTGCTTTACTGTCCGGTATGCAGTTTGGCGAATGACTCTGGGGGCACGCTCAGGTCGTCTTGATCCCCAGGGCAAGTTTGAGGTGTTCATCCTTCACAAGGTTGCCGCCTGTTATTTGGTCAGGGTCAATAGGAAACAGACAGAACAGAAACACTCAGACGATCCTCTTTTTCTTTTTCTTTTCTTTTATCCCATCCCCTTTTTCCCATGCTAATCGAAGGTGTCAAGCGTATTGTGCCAATGGATGCGTGGCTGGGGGTGGAGTCCAGTCACAAACGGTGCCTATCCGAGGCCAGGGCGATTCGGATAGCATTTTAACCCTTCCCTCGACATGCAGGGCTCTGCCGGGGGTGTCCGAATATTTCCCTATAGTAAGTGCCAAATCGATTGAGAAAAACGGAAAATGACCTCATATATGAGCCGAGTGTCAAAAGGTGTAACTTACAAAATCAATATTTAAATGTGATAACAATATTTAAATATTGATACTATTCACACTTCTAGGTGAGCAGATATGTTCTGTTTTTTTGTTTCTTAAATAATATTGTCTGTGGTTCCTATAAACATCGTAAAATCTTACGGTACATCGCGAAAAATGTGTTACATTTTATATTTCAATTTATAGTAAGTAACGCAGCAATTCATTTAATAACAGTTTCATATAAAAAATATATTTGAAGCAATATAATCCATATTGAGCTTTTGCAAATTCATCCCTTTAAAATAAACAAAACGCGCGTTACGTCAGTTCGTTCTAAAAGAAACGTGACAATGGCAGCCAGAGATATGTTACCTTTTTTGGGCCGGTCCGCATGCACCGAATAAAAATAAACTTCTTATATAATCTTACGGTACATCGCTAAAAATGTGTTATATTTTATATTTCAATTTATGGTAGGTAACGCAGCAATTCATTTAATAACAGTTTCATATAAAAAATATATTTGAAGCAATATAATCACCATATTGAGCTTTTGCAAATTCATCCCTTTAAAATAAAAAAACGTGTGTTACGTCAGTTCGTTCTAAAAGAAACATGACAATGACAGCCAGAGATGGGTCACCTTTTTTGGGCCGGTCCGCATGCACCGAATAAAAATAAACTTCTTATATAATATTGAAAATAAAGCTTTATCTTTTGAATAAGTACGTACATATTCGGTATCGTTATCACTCGAATCTTTATATCTGTTATAAATTAATGCTTTTTGTTGTTAAATGAATAAAGTACTTTATAACAATAGATTATTTTTCTTCTACAGCGATCTTTTACATAACTTTTTAATAATAGTTAATAAATATATATTATATCAATCATTATAAAAAATCATTATAAATAAAGAAAGTGCTACATATAAAAAGTGCCTATATATTGAAGGTTTGTAATCCCTAGTTAAACGACCGATAGGTCATTGTCCGTTTTTCTCAATCGATTTGGCACGAACTATAGCTAATCGTGGGACCAGAATGGAGGAAAATCGACATTTTGCACACCATATTGAAAAATCTCTGTTAATGGGACTATCTGCAGGTTTGAAAGAGGCTCTTTTAACCTTACCAATACCGTGCAATACCGTGATGACTTACGGATCTGAGACGTGGTCCTTCACTGTTGGCCGTATGAGGACGCTCAAGGTCGCTCAGCGAGCTATGGAGAGGGCTATGCTCGGAGTTTCTCTGCGTGATAGACTCAGACATGAGGATATTCGCAGTAAAACCAGAGTGACCGACATAGCCCAACGGATTAGTAAGCTGAAGTGGCAATGGGTCGGCCATATAGCTCGAAGAACCGATAACCGATGGGGAAGAAAGGTCCTCGAGTGGCAGCCTCGTACCGGTAGGCGTAGTGTAGGGCGACCCCCCACTAGATGGAGTGACGACCTTGTAAGATATGCAGGAAGTTGATGGATGCAGGTGGCTCAGGACCGTGCTTTGTGGCTTTACTTGGGGGAGGCCTATGTTCAGCAGTGGATTTGTGAAGGGCTGTAACGATGATGATGATGATACCGTGCAACACTATGCCCTAACCTGGAACGTGCCTTGGAGTGGAGGGCACGTCTGTAGCCGAACTAGAATCGGAAACGCACCAGGGAGAGGAAAATAAAAAGTTCGATGCCCTCTCTCTCTGCCAGAAGCCCTGGGATGAAAATCTTCTGCCCAAATCTCCCCTAGTTCAGACGGCGACAAAACGCAGTCAGTCTGAGGAAGAGTCCCCTAAAGACCAGCCCAGAAAGGCTGTGAAGCTGGCAACGTGGGAGAAGAAGCTCAGCTTCAGTGCTGTAGCTTGCTCCGCGCATGTTCATGATTCAAATCCTATGAGTGTGGAGCAGATGCGGCTGGTCCTCCGGGCACTTACATAGGCCATCGCTAAGACGGGCTGTGCGACTCAGCCAGGAATGGGACCGAAAATTTCAAGTTTCACTCGCAAGCCAGGTTGGATTCTGGTACTGTGCCTGAATAAGGTAAGCCAGGACTGGATTGTGGGTGAAATCGGAAAACTGAAACCCTGGCCGGAGGCAGAGCTCTCGATAATATCTCGAACTGCCTAAGCCTCAGCTGGGCATTACCTATATGCCCCGCAGCGAAGCTGACTCTCGAGAGGAGGTGGCTGTGCTGTTGAGGGCACAAAATAGAGGGACGAGGAGAATGGGTTCCTAGTAACCTTTTCTCTGGACGACTCATCAGCGGAGGATAAAGAAATAGCTTTTTGTGCCTTTCTAGACATTGAGGGTGCCTTCTACAGTAGCCCCATATCACTGCTAATTGGGGCCTGACATCTAAAAATGTTGACCACACAACCATCAGGTGGTTGAAGTTGATGCTCTCAAACAGAAAGGCAAGAATAGTGCTGTTTCAAACTTCGACTGAGGTTGCAACTACAAGAGGCTGCCCACAAGGAGACCCACCCCTTCTTTGGACTCTTGCGGTTGACGAACTATTGTAAAATTGTCTTTAAGAAAAAAGACATTGAACTACCGTCTCATTTATGTAATCCGAATAAAATATAAATCATTATTTTCTTAAGCTCCCCGGCAATAATGAAGTCAGTTTATCACGTTTAACTAGCTACGAATTTGATAGATTTGGGCCTAGCGCTTTTAAGCTTAATACGGTTAAAGAAACAACTGTTCTTAATATAATAAAATCTTTTAAGACAAATGCACAAGGTCATGATGGCATTACTCTGAACATGATAATATTAACTTTACCCAGAACATTGACAGTTATTACCGGAATAATTAACAAATCTATTGAAACAGGTGTATTCCCAAGGCAGTGGAAAATGGCTTTAGTAAAACCGATTCCCAAAAAGTCCAATCCAAATGACTACAAGGATCTCCGCCCTATAAGTATCTTGCCCTTTATGTTAAAAATTTTGGAAAGAGTACACAGATGACGGAGTACCTTGAGGCTAATAATATCCTGCCTAAAAAGCAATCCGGATTCAGAAAGTCTCGTAGCACTGCAACCGCTCTCATGGATGTAGTGGATGATATTCTGACTGCACAAGATGTTGGAGAGGGTACTCTGTTAGTTTTGCTTGACTTTTCCCGAGCTTTTGATACCATTAACACCACTCTACTCTTGTCAAAACTCGCTTACTACGGATTTGATAATTTAACAATAAAATGGTTTGCGAGTTACCTCACTAATCGTACACAATTTGTTAAAATAAATAAAGACAATGGATCAGAATGGATATCTAGCACGTTGCCAGTTCCAAGAAGTGTACCTCAAAGATCCATTTTGGGGCCTATACTTTTTATATTGTATTGTTCAGATATAGTGAACACCATAAAAAATTGTAGTTATCATATATATGCTGACGATCTTCAATTGTATATGTCTTTTAAACCTAGTGACACCAATATAGCAATAAAAAAAATCAACTCAGATTTGGACCGCATAGCCGATTGGTGTGATCAAAATAATCTCGTATTGAACCCCATTAAATCGAAGTATATGTTACTGGGAACGCATAACCAGACAAATAATATTCTAACTTTCAATCCGCAAATTAACATCAAGACTACTCCTTTAGAACGTGTGTTGGAAGCTCGGAACTTAGGTCTCGTTATGGACGGAAGGTTGCGTTTTGAGGGTCATGTACAAGAAACCATGCGCAACTGTTTCTATAGACTCAAAGTCTTGTACCAGATCAGAGAGTATTTGACGGTGGACATGCGCATTAGGTTGTGTGAATCACTCATTCTGTCGAAGCTAACTTATGCGGATACAGTATTTGGAGAATGCTTGCTCGCAAGAACGAAAAAATCAATACAAAGGGTTCAAAACGCCTGCGCACGTTTCTGCTTCACAGTCCCTAAGAGATCACACATCACCCCATTTTTAAATCGACACGACCTGATGAGTATGGCTGCTCGACGTACCTTCCACCTTGCATCATTACTTTTTGGAGTTATAAATACCAGGGAACCATCATACTTATACCAAAAACTTATTTTCTCGCAGCGTGCGGTTAGGACAGCATCACGACTCACATACCCTAAGCATCACACAGCTGCCTTCCGTGGTAGTTTCCGTTTTGCTGCCACGAAGTGCTGGAATGATATACCACCACCGATCAGAAATAGTAAAACAGTTGCCACTTTTAAAACTTTATTAAAAAAGTTTCTGATTTCCGTACAAAAATCCAGCAAATAGGCATAAATGGTATGATTCAATCTCAATGCTAGTACCGTACATGCACATACGAACGCACTCACACACTCAAACACGCATGCACACATACACATACACAATTTATTTTATTTTTTCTGTATGCATACCACCGTTCGTCCATCTTTACACAATCAAAGTTGCACTGACACGTGGAATTTTGACAGTTTTTTTTTCTGATTTTATTTTATATTTATGTTTAGTTCATTTTTTCTCTTGCTGTTACTTGTCATCTGCCTCACACTCCTGGCTTCACTGAAAATCACCGTTACGAATTGATGTATTTATATCTTCAATTCGTGACTTAAAGCTGAGTGGAGACCATTTTGGTGCATATTTTGTTTACCTTTTTTAAATATTTTTGATAAGATATTAAAAAAAATGTTTTATTTTATTTTTATTCTTTTTGTTATAATGTATGTACCAAATAAACTTTTCTTTCTTTCTTTCTTTCTTTAAAAGATGGCAGACCTACGCATTGACACACTGGGCTATGCTGATGACCCTGTGATCTTTGTGAGGGGCTTTTGCCGAAGTACTTTATCGTCAATCATACAAAGAGCCTTAAACACCATAAATAAGTGGTGTAAGGATAACAGTTTATCAGTTAATGCTGATAAAACTGTTATAATCCCCTTTACCAAAAAGTGACGGCTGGACAAATTAGTCCCACCAAAACTTAATGGTAAAGAAGTACCATTTTCCACTGAAGTTAAGTACTTGGGCGTAACAATCGACCAAAAACTAACGTGGAACTCTCACCTTAGCAACGTATGCCATAAGGCAAAAATTGCTTTAGGTACGTGCAGTCGTTTGGTCGGGTACTGGGGCTTGCATTCCAGTATGATCCTATGGCTGTACAGCAGCATAGAGAGGCCGATTCTCACCTACGCTCAGCTATCTGGTGCGACAAGGCCAACTAAAAGATGACTGTGGACAGACTAAATAGTCTACAAAGGACTGCCTGCTTAATGGCAACTGGAGCTATGCGATCATCGCCTGAAGCGGCTCTTAATGCATTTCTATGCCTAACGCCCGAGAAGCTTTATCTAGACAAGGAGGCGAAGGCTAGTTTGTACAGGATCAACACCCAGGGCAATTCGAGCTTGCAATCCTACAGATTGAGATCCATGCTCGACAATGGAACCATAGACGATGGAAACACCGGTTTTATGCATGATTACAGATATCATGCGTCCACTATACACTTTTGTTAAAGTGTATACAGTGGAACTACCTTCCAGAGAACTGGCTGAATGGTCAGGTTGTTTCTGAGGCCGTTAGCCTCATATGGTATACCCATGGGCCAAAATGAGCCTCGACGTAGGCTTTGGAATTTATGGGGAGCGCGCCAAATTCGAACTTAGTATGAATTTGGGTAGATTCGCCTCTATCTTCCAGGCAGAAATTTTCAGGATTAAGTAAAAATAAATTACGCATTCTGGTAAGAACCCTAACCGGACACTGTTGTCTTAAAAAGCACATTTCCATCCTGGGATTAAGTAACTCAAGAATGTGTCGGTTCTGTTCCATAACGGAAGAAACGCCTCTGCACATCGTAACTGATTGCGGACCCTTAGTGCGCAAATGTAACACTCATCTGGGAAACTATGTACTCCGCACAGAAGAAGTGAAATTGCTCACTGCTAAGCAACTCCTTCTATTCATTGAAGACATAGGGCTTAGCAGTGAACTATAGCGATCACAATAGATCTTTTAGGTCGCAATGATACTGGTTTCTTTCCTTAGACCTGCATAGCTGCTCGCACATAATTCAAAAAAGGGGCTGCTGGTGACTCGTGATACTCTTTTGTTTTAAGATTCTGAGGCACACTAAACGTGGAGATGCTTTACTATTTCTCATATCGGTTGACCTCTTGATCCAGTCTATTAGTTAAATTACCCGAAATATTTTGATCAAGGTTATACCAATTCGCAAACAATTTTGAGCATAATATTTTCAACTTTTAATTTAAAAAAAAATTGACTACTGCATAGGGATTATGACCACAAATTAGTCAGCAAATTGAAAAGGAGTGCGGTATCCGCTATTGATATTTGACCTTTATATCGTTTTATCTAGTCCAGTAGAATGAAAACGGCTTTTAATGTAGCGGCGAAGATTTTTGAGGATAGGACGTCATCCTGTCTTAAGTACACCTTTCTACAGATGATTAGGTTTGCTACACGAATTCGGTACTCGGATCTCGTAGACTTGCTCAATGGTACAGTGAGAACAGACTTTAGTTCTAGATATATATCGACAGTAAATCTGGCACCGCTGAATGGAGCTTAGTAACGGCCACAAACTTCAACTAAATCGAAGGTTTTCTTGTAGACGTAGTACACATACACCAAACACATCCCAGACGAATTTTGTAACGATTTTGAGTCGGAGGGTGTAGAATATAGCAAATCGCGTACCCCCAACACTGTAAGTGAAAGCAAATGAGTTTGAAGGAAAATGCTACATACCTCCAGGTGGTAACTTAGTGACAACAAATAGTTCCTCCCTTTTCGCCGGATCTGCGGCAATCCAGCGCTGTAATGCACGTCCAAGAGTGGCTTCGTTCTCATAGGCGCGAGCAGAATCAAAATGGCGGTAACCAGCCACCAAAGCTTCTTTTACTGCTTTTTCCAACACATCGTCGGATGCCTACAAAGGTAAACCATTAATTCATCGAAGTACCTAAGTATTTGTTAAAAACAAAATTCAATAGTTCAGACTATATTTCATCCAATACTCCATCAGAGATCAGAGTCCTGTCAGAATGCCTAACGGATGAGCCACGTGTACTGGGTAATAATTCATTTGTGTAAATCACCACTACAACCTATCCAAGGACCACTGCTGAACATATGCCTCCGCCAAAGGTTGCCTCGTAGGGAGCGTATTTGCCACGGTTGCCACACTTAGCAGGCGGGTTGGCAACCGCAGTTTTTAATTACTTTAGGTTTTTATCAGGAAGACGCCACTCTTCTTCTTCTTCATTTCCCTCTTACAAAACTCACAGGATGATATTATAATGTTACGAAGGATCATGACTCTTCTAGTTCCGCTACTCGGTACTAGAGGGCGCTAGTGGTAACTAAAGTCTCCATGTACCAGGCATTAATTATGGCAACAATATCATCCTGTGTGTATTGTAAGAGGCCCCATATCATCCCTTGTGTATATTCTTATTCCGCCACTACACGGTGTAAGTATATACTATATAGGCTTATTTATGTAACGCGAATTATCACAAATTGACAATCCAACGGGTATTTGACTAGACTTTGAAACGAAGAACCGACATCTAAATACGGAGAATGTGAAATCCACAAGATTGTGTGACGACTTGAAGATGCTTGTAAGTAGTCGTTGCTTGCTGGCGGCTTAGGACCCTAATTTATGACAAACTATGGACAAGGAGTATTTTAATATTTGAGATAATTAACTATAAGTATATATGCTTGTGTCATGCATATTCCTTGTGACAACCGCGTGGCTTAGTGCTCAGATATCAATTCGAACCATAGCCGGGCCTGTTTGTGCAATGATGAATGTTTAGTAAGTTCGTCACTCTGTCATCAAACTAACGACAGATTAGATAGGTAGGTACTTATCCCACCCAACAGTGAAAAGAGGGTCAAGTTCGATGATTCGTGTCAACTATTCGATAATAAAGGCCCTTAAGACCGGTAGCGGTGGTATAAAATATTATGCCCGAGTTACTTATTGAATGCAAAACAAACGGATTAGAATGAAGACTTCTTTTTATATGCTCACCATGATTTTCTTGTAAAAAAATTCCAGTATGTATTCAAGTAACTCTAAAACATATGCTTTAAGAATATTTATAAAGTTAATCATTTCTAAACAATGATCAGAGTTGTCCGCTTAGCTGATAAAGTTGTTGTTGTTGAGGAAAGTGAGTAAAGCTGAGTTCTGAATGTGTGCCAAGATCCTTAACAGTTTCTTAAATTAGTTTCACCCTGGTTCATATTAATGTGATTTGGTGAGATATCATTAATTTTCGAAAATTAATGTTATGTTTTATTAATCCTTAATACGTCTAAATATAAACGGTGGAAGTCATGTGACTTGAAAATCAATGATTTTAAAAAAATAGGGAAGTTATTGTTTTCACCCCGGTTTTTAAAAAATCGAGTTCTCATCAGACCTCAACGTTTCGGAGAAAACGCTCCAGGAAGCTATTCTGGCTATTTTTGCGATAATGTCCATATGTCTGTATGTATGTGTGTCTGTGTGTATGTATATAAACAAGTAAACATGTCATAACTTTGTAATGGAGTGTCCGATCGAAAAGCGATTTGCGGCATCTCAAAGAGAAAATATTTTTATTAATTCCATAATCTAATCAGCTCTTTTACTCAAAAAACGACGTTGATTGCCATGAACCGCATCAAAATCGGCTGATTTGTTCGAGAGGTATTGTTGTCGAAAGAAATCTCGAAAAAGTGTTTTTTTTAAATAACTTGAAAACTTTCCGTGAAATAAATTTTTTGATAATAGGCTTTTTTGTTAAGCTGATAAAATTGCGTCGAATGCCGTAAATCACATAAAAATCGGTTGATTTGTTCGCGAAATATTCAATTTTGAATAAAAAAAACGTGGTTTTCCGAAATTGTGGCGGGAAGTTTGAGGGATGGCTTGCAGGGTCAACCAATGTATTTTTTTGCGTTTACGCTTAGCTGTTTTTATTTAATTTAACCTAGTTTAAATACAGTACTTGACCTTTGAATTAAACGCACTAATAACTATGTCGTCACTTTTTTATTACTGAGTATCGAAAATTTGTAATTTTCGGATTTTTTATATACGCCTAATAATCTATCTTGATGCCAAACTTCAGCCTGCATATTAGGCCAAGTTTTTGATGAGTGAGTTAGTGAGACAGTAAAAGAATAAGTGAGTTGGTTATGCCTGGGCTTCTTTTCAGACATTAATAAGTAATAACCCTTGAATTTTAATAGTTTTATAAATGAAATTTAGAGTTCTAGGTATTTAAGAGAGAGTTCCTTATTAAACATCCACAATCACAAGTTTGTGTACGTCTAATTTCTTTTATGTGGAAAGTAGCTCTAATAAATGTACCGAACCAGGTAAAATTATACCTGCAGACTGCCGGTATATCGCCGTTTTCTTTTTCGATTTTTTTTTACTACACCGCCATTACATACACCACAGATTTGGTACTTTTCTGACACACGTTTATATGTGGTAGAGCCATGCTGCAGTTATATTAGAAGTATAGTTGTAGCACGAATGGGTCGGCTCGACCGGGGTAGGACCACGCTCTCACAGAATACCAGCGTGAAACAGTAGGTGTTTCGTATGGTGAGCGTAGAGAATCGGAGACCCTTTTAACTGGAAGCGAGTCATTCCACCTCAGTCCTCACGTGTGACAACGCATCTGCATTTTGATTCGTAATCGAGGATAGATGTAGATGTCTATGGGCCACAGCAACCACTTACCATCAGGTGGACTGTGTGCTCGTTTGTCACCCTATCCTATAAAAAAAACACTGCCATAGTATGGCTATCTGTCCACATGTGTCTAAATATAAATAATATTATTTCTATCTCTATATATAATAATCAATTCCTGTTTCAATTCCGTTAGTCTCGTTAAAACTCAAAAACGGCTCGACGGATTTTGATGATTTTTTTTGTGTGTTTATAGAAAAGTGTGACAAACGAGCACACAGTCCACTTGATTGTAAGTGGTTGCTGTGGCACATAGACATCTACATCTTCCCTCAATAACGAATCAAAATGCAAATGGGTTGTCACCTGTGAGGACTAAGATGGAATGCCTTGTTTCCAGTAAAAAGGGTCTCCGGTTCTCTACACTCATCATACGAAACACAGCAGCATTAAGCTACTATTTTACGTAGACCCATGCAAGGCCGGGGCAGATCGTCAGTGTGATATTTAATAAATAAAAAAAGAACTTTACAAAAACGATAACAACCTTCTTGATTTGTTATTCATCTTACTTTATGTCAAATCGCTTGTAATCACAGAAAATTTATGACAGACTGTCAGTTCTCTAAATAATAATAAGTGGAGATTTAAATTATAAACTTAAGAAGTAAAATGTATGTTATATACAAACATCATTCTTGAGTAAAGTATTTTATTATCTGTGATGTCTTCACCTAACATGTACTTATTGTGATGAGCTGATGAGTGTCGTGAAAGAAAGTAATTGTAATGGGAGTAATTCTTGTCACGCATCCACGTCCAGAAGATTAACAGCTGCAAATGAGGACTGCGAAGAGATTGAATGCTATTCTTGTTGCAGCGATGGAACGCATTGGTCACATTGCTCTGATCACGTATACCATGTTGAAACCCGTCAGCGACCATTCTTCATTGCTGATTCTTCATCCAAACTTCATAAATCAAAATGGGACGTATTTAAAAACTGTGTTAAACGATACATTAAATTGAAAAGAAAAAATATCAATAAGTGTAACAAAGAAAATAAAGAGAATGTTTGTATTCAACTGCAATTGAAAACAAAAGCTTCCCCTATTATTTGTGATCAAAAATAATTTGGAGTATATTTGGTGTTTATTTTAATTGCTATTTTGGAACTTTATTACTTACTAAACACATGTTTGCTGTACAAAGTAATTATTTACAAACAGGAATATAAGTATACATATAGGGCCTGTTTACGTGAATTCAATTACAATAATGTTCTAAAAAGAGTCACGATTTCTTTTTAATCATTGGACGAAAAAATTGATGTAGAAGTTGGTCAACAATAGGAATACGATGCGTACCTACAAGCGAAACAGAAATGATTTATCTGTTACGTAGGTAATTGTTTTAAAAGTTACCTGCCAAGTTCCAAAACCAATTCGCGGCATCCGATCGCCTCCCGGCAGCTCAAAATATTCCGGAAGTGACATTTTAAAAGAAATATAAATAAAATCACAAGATACAACAATAGTACAGCGGCAATTGTTATTTTAATGTTATTATACGGTTTCGTGTATAATGGCTTGCAAGCAAAAAAACAATAAGCGTTAGGCAACGCAGCCTTCTCAAGACTGTGCCGCTACCCGCTACAGCCTTGATGCGTGCTTAATTTAATGCTATAGATACCAAGTGAATACAATTTAATGAGACTGGTCCTGTTGTATTGGAAAATCGTTTACCGTTTGATTTTGGGTAACATAATAATTATAGTTAAATAATAATTATTATTTCTCAAAATTGTTCATTTAGTAATTTTTTATTAATATTTAGTTTAAATTTGAAAAATGAAAAGGTGACCATCACTTAGTACTTCTGACTATTAAATTGGTGTTTAAGTGTTTCACTTAGCGTTACTGTGCACCTTGTGGTTTTACCCACGTAAATATATCCCGATTACGGAGATATTTCAGGTCAAAAATATTATACATTTGTCAATCCAAAAAACCTTGGCATATGTATGCTAAATTTCATCCGAATCCATTCAGCCTTTAGCATTATATTTTATTTACGGGTTAAATTGACTTGTATACGTTATGTTTTTGAGGCACTATAAATTTATTTCTTATTATAGCAAATAGAAAGCTTGATAATTTTTTTAATCAAACAAACATTACATTACATAGTACATTTAACTATACTTTGCTCGTCAGTTTCTCTAAAATAAGTCCGAATATTAAATCTCCTGCCACTCATTTTTATTATACTATTTTTATCAATTTTCACTAACAATAACACAACGAAATCCTTTTTCTCACAAAAATAGTTAAAACATAAACATGTGCCAGCAATTTTCTCAGTACTAGATGATGCAATAACATGTCAGTAAAGTTGTTCAAAACGATTATAAATCAATAGCACGCTACAGACTATAAACTAGAAATTTCTAGCGCGCTATTAAATACGCTATATTATAGCGCGCTATTTATAAAAAAAGTGTGTAGGAGGCCGCAAGCGCGTTAAGTTTAGCAGCACGTTATATCTCGGAGCACGCATGTCGTTCATTGGATAGACCGCGTGCTATATAAGAACATTGTTTCGTAATAAGTCGCATTTTAGATTAAAATAAAATAAAGTGGTAAAGAAAAATTAAAGAAAGCTCTTTCGTACTTTTCAAGCGTACTGACTTTTTATAATCCTAAAAATATTTTTAAGGACTGTACCTTTTAAAACAAAATAAAATTAATCATTTTTATTATAATTGATGTAAACATTATTTTAACCTTAATATAAATTATATATTAAAGGTGTATTTAAAAGTTAATTGATTGTATATACAAAAATCAATTATTTACAAACACTATTATATACACTTTTGTATCTTTATTTTATTTACATTTAAAAACATTAGTTAGGCTTCTTTTGTAGCAGACAACTGTGTCCTTCGATCACTTATAAATATACATAACTGAATAACGTCTAACACTAAATTAGTTCGCGCGCGATGAATAGCGTGCTGCTAGATTAAATTTGCGTCACACGTCTACTCCCAACAGCGCTGCTGCTAGAGCTAATTGCCGCTTGATATGAATAGCGCCAAAGCAGCATAGCGTCATAGCGCCATGGCGACTACTTACGTAGCACGCGCTATGCGTTATGAAGAGATAGCGCGCTATAATATGGCGCTGTGCGCTATATTAACCACCATTACATGTCAGGTGTGGCGGGGGAGCGAGGGGCAGGATCCGGTGTTAACTGCTAATCCCGCGCGGTTTACAGTAACAAGTTTAGACATAAATTTGTTAGGTACGTAGGCGGTCCTGCCGAATAATGTTCGGCCGAATATTCGGTTCGGTAAAAGTTTTACCGAACATTCGGCCGAATATTCGTATTCGGTGAAATCCATATTCGGCCCATCTCTAATATTAATTAAACGTCCGCTTAATTAGCCATTATTAATGGTATGCAAATCTTACAAATATAAAATAATGAAATGGTAAATATTTATGAAGAAAATGTCTAAAATATACAAAATCTCCACAATTAATCAATAAATAGGTCATAGGTATTTAATAAATATTTCACAATTGTTCCGGTAAATTTATATCAGGCGATATTGACAATGTTTTTCATAAAAACTAGATATTATTTTACTTTCTTTTTATATATTATGCGAAAAAACTTTAAAATATTATGTACCTGCATCGATGTACCGTATAAATACTACTTTAAGAGCGTGTCCTGCATCAAAAGTTTTCAAATATGGTACCTGTTTAACACAACCGTCGGACTCCGTTAACCGCTTGACTTCTGGTTTACTTACGTACTGGAATTCCGTTAACTGACTGATATCGTGCACTCAAGGTAAATAATTATAATATCTAATAATTTATAATAACTGCGGTGCAGTCGATTTTGGTAAGGTTACATAACTTGTAGAATATTTGTGATTTAATTAAATTATAATAAAAGTAAAAAATGTACATAAGCAGGTCCATAGATTGTAATGCAACATATGTACAGTCAGCATCAATAGGAAGGTGGCAGTCAAGGTGATCAAATATTTAGAGACATCCAAAGTGAACAATACTATTTAACCATCCGAAGTAGGCAAATTCTTGTGATCACCAATCTTGCTCAAATATATCGGAATATATACAACGTCAACTATATGGTTTCAGTCAAACCGTCAACAAAACGTCAATGGTAATGATGCAGTTAAAATACTCAAAAATGTGGGACACAACAGGAAAAATAACTTTATTTTAATGCAATTAGGTGTAATTTATTTTGCACTAAGTTTTGTTAAAAAATATACATTATAAATTATACTTCATATTAAATTGTCAATGTTCCTTTTAATACAACTCAGTATTATTACTTCGCTTGCTCTTATTTTATGCTTGACGTCATTGACATGTTTTATTCAGATTATTTTTATAGAATCATTTATGATGTTAATGTGTTATAATTGTTAGATTTCCCGCAAAGCTCTAAACATTTTGTTACGATAATTGATTTGTTTGTTTGTTGTTTAATGATTTCTTAAATTTACGCGAACACTACACATTGAATAAAACTAAATTTACGGATTTTATCGCGTTTATTTCACTACTTTTACTTATTTTTAATTCCCGACGTTTCGGGTGCTTTACAGCAACCATGGTCACGGGAGGGACTGAGATGTTTGACGTCCCAATGTCATAGTTAGTCCGGCTACCTTCAGTTTTTGAATATTAATTTTTGGTCCGATTTACGCAAAACGAGCTTATAGTATCATGAAGTCTTGCAGTGGTATGCTTAGGTTTGGGTTTAATTTTGTTAATTATAGGTTCCCAGGCAGGTGGCAGCACCCATCCATCTTCTCTATTGAAATTTGGATGTTTTTTAATTTCAATAGCCTCGCGTATCATCCTTGGTAGGAATCGGTGTTCTTTTGCGAGAATTTGTGGTTTATCAAATCGAATGTAATGGTGGGGACGATCTTGAACATGTTCGCAGACTGCAGACTTCCCGGAGCGTCGGTGCTTCACGTCAGCTATATGTTCTTTCACGCGGGTTTTTATGGATCGTTTTGTTTGACCTATGTAAGAGAGACCACATTCACAATCTAACTTGTACACTCCTGCATCTTGTAGAGGGATATTACACTTGACGGATGGTAAAAATTGACTAATCTTCTTGGGCGGCTTGTAGTATGTTTTAATGGAAGCTCGCTTCAAGATGTAGCCAACCTTGTCTGTGACTCCTCTGACATATGGTAGTACAGCAGGTACACGCTCGACTGTGGCCGGCTTCACTCGGTCACTGTGACGTAGGCGCGGGACCCGAAGCTTGTTGTCTTGCAATACTTGCTTGACGTGCTGAAGTTCGGCGGCCAGATGTTTTCTGTCACAGATCCCTCGTGCTCTCTGAAACAAAGATTTACCCACGGTAGCTAACTGTGAAGGATGATGGTGAGATTCACCATTTAAATATCGGTTGGTATGGGTCTTTTTTCTATACACAGTGTGACCAATTGTGTTATTAGGATTTCGAATGACTAAAACATCTAAGAAAGCTAAAGAATTATTTGCCTCTAACTCCATTGTGAATTGTATTTTAGAGTTTATAGAGTTAAGGTGGTTTAAAAATGCAGTTACTTTGTCAGATGGTAAAATTGTGAAAGTGTCGTCTACGTACCGCTTGTAGAATCTTGGATTTACAGGAGCAGTAAGAAGGGCTTTCTCCTCGAAGTCCTCCATGAATATGTCAGCGACAATGGGAGATACAGGTGAGCCCATCGCCACACCATCTACTTGCTTGTAGAACTCTTCCTTCCACAATAGATAGCCAGATGTGAGGCAGTGTTTGAGTAATACTGCATATTCAGCAGGCATGTTATTATATTCTAGCTTCCTAGTTACAATTGATATGCAGTCTTCAATAGGTAGGCATGTGAATAGTGACTGAACATCAAAACTGACCATAGTTTCATTGTCAGCGAGATGTAGGTCTTTTATCTCACTAACAAAATGGTATGAATCCTTTGTGTGCGCTCTGGTATGTCCTCTCAGTGGTGACAGTACTTTTGCCAAGTGTTGTGCCAGCTTATAAGTTGGTGAATCGATCTGGCTCACTATAGGTCGTAGTGGAGCGTTTGGTTTGTGTATCTTTGGTAACCCATACAACCTCGGTGGTTTGGTACATGATGGTATTAGCGAATTCACGTCGAGATTTAATTTTTCGGAGTATTTCTTTATTAAATCGCTAGTTGCTTTAAGCGTGTTAGTTGTGGGGTCTGTTTTGACCTTTTTGTATTTACTTTCGTCCGATAAAAGCTGTAGTATTTTAAAATTATACTGTATCAAATTTAAAAATATATCTGACGTGTCCATTATTACCGTAGCATTTCCTTTATCGAATCGTTAGCTCTGGTCTGTTCCGTAAGTTAATCAACGCTGTAAGTTCGTCTTTAGGAAGGTTTGGTTTCGGCACTGAACTACGACGTAACAAGGACGAAATATCTTGACGTATAGCCTCCAAATCTTCCTTACCAATATTATTTTTAAACAGACAATCCTCAACGCTGCAGATAATTTCTTCGTACGGGATTTTTCGCGGTGTTAATGCGAAATTCATTCCCTTCGCTAACACCTTTATAGTTGGTTCGTCCAGTGTATGTTTTGACAGATTATAGACCGTGCGCTGTTTATTGTTTGCGTCTGTGGTCAACGGTTGTGTTTCGTTCTGACGTTGACTTAGATGGTTGGCATTAGATTTGATTGTTAATTTTTGGTATTTTTCTATTTGTTTATTTTTGCATTCATTGTATTTTGCTGTTTCTCGTTTGTTTAAAGTTTCGATGCAATTATTAATAATAAAGACAGATTTAACGACATTTGATTTTAGGGCGGGCTAACATTAACGCCTCTTGCGATTTGGAGCCGCAGGCGTATCTCAACAGCGGTCAGGTAGCGGTTTCTCAAAATCTCCATAACAATAAAACGATCGTCCCGGGCCGATGTGCACCTTACGCCCCCACTGCCTGGCCTGCGGGTGTAGCGACCTGTCTCCTGGTATCGTTTCAGTGAATACTGCATTGAGGACCGTGGTACGTTAAGCACAATAGCAACTTCACGCTGTGTCAGCCCTTGGTCAATTAATGCTACTGCTTGTGCAACTTGTGCTGGTGTTAATGGCATTTTTATTGGCTTTAAAGCACCTTTAGTTATTTAATTAAGATACAAGATCACAATAATTGAATAACCTTACAGTAAACTTTTCACAACACACAAATTTAAAATGTGAACTTAGTCGCTCAAATGACCCGATTCAACTAAAAATTAAAGAATTCGTCATGGTGCACTTAAACATAATGAATTACCCTCTTGAACTTGAGGGTAAACATTTTTTGACATACTTGCATAACAAACATTCATCAGAAACACTTAAAGCTTTTGCTATCGCGAGATAACCGCTTGGCCAAGTTTCCGTGCCGGTGAGAACAGTCGGCGTCTTTTTGTGTAAGGGGGAAATACGAAAAATTTAAATTCTAATTCCGCTGGCACGGATGAAATTGCTCAATTCAAGTCTTTTAAAAGCATATAATTCAAATTCAATTACATACGAGGGCGGCACAGAAAATTTCGGGAATGAAGGAAGTGACACAACATTACTATTTAAAAATGTATTTATTGCTTTTCGAAGTATTTTCCACGAAAGTTGACATATTTTTCCATACGATGGAACCAATCATTGAAGCAACCATTCCATTCGGAAGTTGAGGTCTCCAAAATGGCCGTTTTGTAGGCTTTGTAGGCTTCTTCAGGTGATGAAAATCTCTGTCCACGCAATTTATTCTTTATTTTAGGGAAAGTATAGAAATCATTAGGGCTTAGGTCGGGGCTGTACGGCGGATGGTCTAATAATTCTAGGTTTTCTTGCTCTAAAAACTCTTTTGTTCTGTGTGCGGTGTGAGAACTCGCATTGTCGTGATGGAGTATAATGCGGCGGTTGCAGTTCTCTTTACGAAGTTCAGAAACGACCTGTGGCAAACAAATGCTAGCATACCATTCTGCATTAACCGTTCTTTGTCCCTCAAGAGGAATAGTCGTAACATGGCCGGTTTTGGAGACAAACGTGGCCACCATTTTTTTTTGCAACACTCCGTGAACGAATAATTTTTGTTGGCTTTAACTCATTTTCGAACATCCAAACTCGTGACTGGTTTTTTGTTTCGGGTTCGTACGCGTATATCCAGGATTCGTCACCCGATACGAAGTTGTATACAGCATTTGAGGATCCTGCGTAGAATCTTTCGAGAGTTCTGACGCACCAAGTAACGCGAGCCGCTTTTGGCTCTTCACAGAGCGAATGCGGTATCCATCGGGAAAACAACTTTTTTACACCAATTGTCCATGCAAGATTATTTGTATTTGACTCATGCCAATGTCTAAAGTTGCCTGAATTTCGCGGTATGTCACATGTCGATCTTCCTCAATCAGCTTACGCACAGCATCAACGTTTTCTTGGGTGACTGCAGTTTTTGGACGACCTTGACGGGGATCATCACGGAGCTTGACACGTCCACGTTGAAATTCAGCAAACCAGCGATTCGCGTAGTGTATATATTCTTTGCCAGCGATAAATTGTGGTTTCGGATCGGGCTTCATCACCAAATGCGGAAATCATCCGGTCAACACACTGTTTTTGTGTTAAACCACTTCGAAAGTCATAATAAATCATCGCTCTTGAATTTTCTCGAGTCAATTCCATTTTCTTTCAGTATATAATGAAGGTACTCTGTGCCATTTTCTCAACGACTAAACAAGTTTGACAAAACCTTGTGACAAGACCGAGAATCTTTTTTTAATTAAATAAATGGTATTCGATTTTTAAGGCCAAGGAGTTTTCAATTAAAAAGACTTTAATATGACAGGAACAGTAGAAATATTCCATTCCCGATACTTTTAGTGCAGCCTATGTAACGCATTATTTCCGTCCTATCACTAAAATACCCTAAAGTGAAAATCATTATTAGTTTTGCTTAAAAAAGATGAAAAGTCACATTGGAATTGGGAGGCAAAATGATTTGGAAGAAGAGAGTTATTAAATAAGCAACAAAATTAAAGAATGATTAAGGTTGTGCTTCTCTCTGGGGCACGAGTGTTTTATCATAATAGTGTTTCTACAAAAATTAAATAACGCTATTTTAACGTCCGTGACTGCAGTAAAGTTTCAACCTATGTAACGAGTACTTCCCACGGCTGGGCGTAGGCCTCCTCTCATTGCTGAGAGGCTTATGAATCAATTTGTCCACTTCGTTCGCTGTTTCATTGCGCGTTGGTAAACTTTAGATTTGTATTTAAATTAATTAAAACGTTTCCCCCACAGTAGAATTTTCTCCTGTCTCGTGGGGACAGTTTATATACTTAGTAGGGTCGTAAGTTCTGTCAAAACGTTATTATTTGATTGTTTGAATACTACAATAACAGATGAACTTCACCAATTTTAAAAATATAACGTTTGCGCTTGCCGAAATAAAAAAGACATTAATTTTCATACATTTTCCAATATGGAGTGGTCGAAGAAAGACGATATAGTTGTAGTTATCGCGTTGCAACGCTGAGGTTACGTGCCAAAAGAGATTTTCAATATTCTACATATATTGAAAATAACCCTACGATTTGTTTATCGTACTATCAAACGATTCACTGAAGATTCAAGCTTCAAGGATCGTAAGATGACCGGCCGACCTCGTACAGTTAGGACACCCGCGATCATCAAAGCAGTGAAGGCGCGATTCCAATGAAATCCTGTTCGTAAACAAAAAATCTTAGCTCTTCAGATGGGCCTAAGCACAACCACGGTCAAGAGAGTGATCAATGAAGACCTAGGACTACGAGCTTATCGTAAGAAGAGGGGACATTTTTTGAACGAGCCTTTGAAACAAATTAGGCTAGATGGATACCGCGCTTTGTAGATGTCTGTCGGTAATATTAAAATAAATGGCTACTATTAAGCTCAGGAAATTATTTGAATACGATTGAATTAAAACAACCATTTTTAAATGTTTCGTCTGTCTGTCTGTTTACCTATCCGTCCGTCTATATTTCTGTCACGGCTAATCTTTGGTATTTCTGTTCGTAAAGTTTTATCACAAACAGTTATGTGATAAAGCTTTACGAATAGATAGCGAGAAAAAAGACACACTTTAAGAAAAAGTCATAAGTAGTTAATAGATCCTATCCAGGCGAAACTGGGACATTTAGGTAGATTTAGTTATTTAGATAAATATTTATTTAAATTGAATATTTAAAACCAAACTCATTTTGTCACTAGTAACAGTAAACGTATACGTATATAAAGTAACAGTATTTTAATTTTTACCCCAAATGCATTCTGTCATATTTGAAGGAAGTCAAAGTCATTATTATGTTTAAATGTTCTTTGGTTAATCGTAGTTATAATATTCGCATTTTTCTGATTCTCTGATTTTATTGCTCATAATTAATATGAATTCATTTCGTATTAACCATGAAATGAAATATAGAATTGTTCACCTGAAAGAAGGCGTTTCTGTAACGCAGACCCGTTCACGAAACTAGCGGGTAGCGGGCAGATCGCGCGACACTATAGCGGCGTAGTGATGTGTTCATGGTTGTGTTGTCGAGATGTTTGTTTTTATTTGCGAACGAAATGTCTGAACAACGGCGACAACATCTTTTTGGTTTAAATTTATTTTTAACGCTCGATTTACTCTGGGCAAAAGAAGAAGTGAATCCCTACTACTTATAGGGCAAGGAAAAGAAAAGCCGAGTTTTATCGAAATTACGAAGAACAGAGACAATGTCCCGACAAATTCTGCGACTACACCAGAATGAGCGTAGAGCAGTAGAAACTTTTGACTATATTCTTGAAGCTATCAAGGGCGATTTAGAGTCTGTATACAGTTCGTTTTTAATTTCTTCCCATAACTGGTTAATTACTCTTCTATTTTTATGGTTCACATCTTTGCTGTTCCATATCGGTGTTCTCTCAAAAATTGCTGAAATAATTTGCTCTTGCACGTCCGAGGACATTTCGAAACGTCACAAAAATTATTTGCGCAACACTGCAATGCAGACGCGCGGGCGGTCACCGCTTGACTGGAGTACACCGCTCGTTGCCCGCCCCCGCGCCGCTGCCAAGCCGCTGTTTTCGAGAGTCGGTCCATTTGATTTTACGCATAAGATCGCCCGCATCGTCCCGCTGCCCGCAAGATTCGAGGCAGAGGCCTTACAGATATATCCAATGAACTAGGCATATCCGTAAGTTGACTTTCGTTCACCGTGCTTTTGACATTTCTGTTACATAGGTATAATTCTAATGATAATTTTGTTTTTAGAGAAATACTGTATATCGTTGATTTGAGCGAAGGCATCTTCAAAATCACGTAACGACAGGACGCCCACGTCGAACTGGCGTCGAAGAAGACAGAAGAATACTACGAGGAGCTATAAACAATCGCTTTGTTAATTTACGCCATTTATCAATTGAATTCGGTTTATCGCAGAGTACAATAAGGCGACGGTTTCATGAGCAAGGTGTTCATCACAGAATACCTGCAAAAAAGCTCAAACTTACATCAAGGCACAAAGCACAACGCTTACAATTTGCACAAAACTATATAAATTACAACTTCGAAAATGTCATTTTTATAGATGTAAAAGTATTTTTGCTTGTGGTCGTTTATCTTTATGGAGAATTAATAACACCAGATACGATAAGAGAAATATAATAAATAATAACGGAAGTGACCGAATCACATTGGGTTTTTGGGGGTGGATGTGCCAAAATGGTCCGGGAGAACTGATCGAGGTTGGTGGAAGATTAAACGGGCAACAATATAAGGAGATCATTGAGGAAGTGCTATTGACAACAGCCAGAGTATTTTATCCGAATGAGTGTGAAAAATTGTATTCATTCAAAAATCAAAATAATAGCTCTGTCCATAACTACAGAATTATTTAAGCGAAAATAGAAACTTCGAGCGAATCACTTTTCCTGCTTACAGTCCAGACTTAAATCAAATAGAAAACTTGTGGGGAAAAATGATACAACTTTAGAATGATTCTGAAATCTAAAAACATGGGAATCCATGAGAGGATGTAATTTTTGTTACAATACGGTATGAACAATGCGTCAACGGCTTAGTGATGTAATTGATGTTGAAGGAAGATATAAGTATTCGTTTCTGATTTTACTCTCTTTATATATATTGTGTTATTATATACTTTCAATATATCTAAAATAAAATAAAATAAAGTTAAATTGTTTTAATTGTCAGTTTTCAATGCGAAAAAGAATTCGTTGGATTTTATCAAATTATTTCATTATTTACTCGTGAGGGATGCTCAGCAGCAGCAGTGAACTTTTATTTGGGAGTAAAAATTCCAGTAAAAGTCCATGTAACATGCTATGCTGTGCTAGTTAATGGAGTTCCCATTAACTACGCTACGCTTGAAGTTATTGACGAATATGTTTCTTTATCATTCTTTCAACTCAGGTCATTCGACAGATTTTTGTAGGGCAGCGTTCGAGACATGCGACACTTTCTCGTTTTTTATCTTTTTAATTTTTTTTTCTGTGACAGATTGTAGTTATATTATGATTGTAGCAGAAATAGATCGGTTCGACCGGGGTAGGACCACGTTTTCACAGAATACCAGCGTAAAATGACACCTTAATACTGCTGTGTTTCGTATGGTGAGTGTAGAGAACCGGATACCCTTTTTACTGGAAACGAAGTATTTCATCTCAGTCCTCAGGGATGATAACGCATCCGCATTGTGGTTCTTAATTATGGATAAACGTAGATGTCTATGGGTCACAGTATCCACTTACCATCAGGCGGACTGTGTGTGTTTGTCACCCTTTTTCTATAAAAAAGCCCAACAAAGTTGTGTTGTCACAGTTTCTATTTGGATTCCAACTGAGGATCCCCAACTTGGTGGTTAGGATTTTAATCACTTGGCCACAATTCCCACAATCCTATAGGTTAACTTTTCCATACTCATGCCCGATACACGTTAGGTCAGGAACAGTACAGTGTACTTTTTATATTGAGTGTAGATAGGTAAATTTTGATACTAAATTCTTTTGCTCATTTGGTATTTTTCGAAAATATTTGGAAGTCTCTCTTGAAGCTTGGTCAATTTAAATTGGAAGAAATTAAAAGAATTGAAAGGATTTTAGATTAAAGATGATAAATTTTGAGGATCACAAAATCGTACGAAAAAATAAATTATAGCGTACTACGCTATCAAAACAATTAGGCGCATTCTGAACATGGCGGCTTGAGGACTAGTGAGGGGAACACTTTCATCTGTATAATACCAGGTGATACATAGTATGAGTACTAGTATATCCTACTCGTAGTTATTTATTTTAATTAATTACAATAGCTACGTTTGTGAATTTAACTGCATCATAGTGTTATGTATCGACCACTAAAACGAAAATTAGTGAATGGTTATTTTCAGTCATTACGATACTTATGGTATTTAGAATTTCAGAAATTTTGGGGAAAGAAAATTCTGAAATTAGGTCAGCAATGCCTATTAGGTAAATTGATTTTAGGATTTTTTAGATCGGAGGTACTTATTAGACACACATTTTATGTTTATTATTAATAATTTTAATGAATTTAATAAACGACAGAAAAGTGACTACAGATAACGGGTCAAGGTTTTAAAAGTGCTCTCGAAGCGCCCAGCTGATGCGTGACAGTGCTTATTCTTAATCAGTATCTGACTGCAATTCTTCAATCCCCGAAATTCTTTCAAAATCTGATGTATCATCATCACTGTCGCCATCGTTTATATTTATTATTAGTTCCCTGGCGTCTTGTAGTCCTTGTTTCTCCCAGTACTTCTGCCGTAACCGGTCTACATGGTTAATTTGCTTTTTCCAATCAGTTTGCGTAACTGACTGTATGGCCTCCCTGGTTAAAGATTCGATAAGCCTTTCTGACTGTTCCACATTTTTTATAACTTATTATTATTATATCATCGAACTAATTAATTATTATTACACATCAATTTCTAAAACTACCCTTATTATTTGTCAGACGTGGTGAAAATTTTTTTTACTGTATATTCTAGTTTCTCAGGTTCTATGAATCTGTATTCATAACTTAAATCTTGATTCTTCTTCAATATTAGTAACATAGTAACGAAACGACGGCAACACTGTACCGCAGAAAGTAATTATTGCGCGTCACTATGGGACGTGCGGGACGAGGTGCGGGGTACAGGGCACGGTAACCGCATTCCTGTCATGCGCCTAATTGTTTTGGTAGTGTAGTAAATTACTATTTAAATCGCAGCTTTAAATTTTTAACAGTTCATAGAGAGGTCATTTTTCTAACATTTAGCTTCAAATTTTAATACCTACGATACTGTCTTTTCTTTGCCTGCCTCATTGGTTTAGTGGTTGTAGTGGCACGACTACTGATCATGAGGTCCTGGGTTCGAATCCCGAGTAGGGTGAAAAAATTAATTATTGAGTTATTTCGCCGAGAAATTCTCAATAGCTGCCTGGAGTCAGGAAGTTGGCGGTATATCACCCCCATGCTTCGAAAGGCACATGAAGCCGTTGGTCCGCCCGATCTCTCTCCGGTCATGTCGGTTTACCGTGTCCCATCGGAATATGAGAGTGATGGAATAGAGAGTGGACCTGTGCTTGCACATACACTTGGCCACTATAATCCTGTCCTGCGCCGATGGCTAGCCTCCGTTGAGGTAGGCCGCAGTGACCGAAATTCGGATTGGAGGACATTATTATTATTATTACTGTTTTTTTTTATAAATGACACAGAGACGCAAAGACATATCGTCCTATTTGTCCTTATAAACGCCCTTATAACTACGCTCTTACTTCGGTTTCATCAGCATCGAAGTCAAAATTTTATATAAAACAATTTTATTGAAATAAAAATAAGGATATCATTTTTTTCTGATATAATTTTATTTCTCATTCTAATATTACTGTAATTAAAGAAAATTTCCTTTATTTTCTTGTTGCTGTGTTAAATGCATGAATTAAATTCTAAAATTATTCAAAATACAATCTTGTATCATCAAGATAAAATTTCTTTTCCTAAAGTGTTCCAAATTTTTGAATACTTTGACTGCTTGGATACCATTGGCGTTCTATTTGTTACTATAATATTGAACGGTTTAAATGATCGCATATATTTAACGTTGTACGTGTTCCGATATATTTGAGCATTAATGTTCTCAATAATTTGACCACTATGGATGGTTGAATGTTTATGATCACTTTGTATGTTTCAAAATATTTGACCACCTTGACTGCTCCCTTAAATATCCGACGTTGTCTGTACATGTCAATCGAAATCACAAAAACAATTATATAATTGTTCTGATTTTATAGCGTACGACACAACAACCCTAACATGTTAAATTAAAAGTACCCGAACCCATAGTGGGTTTGGGTAGTCTTTTAATTTTTAATTTTTTTAAAATTGGATATAAATACAATACACAAATATAAAATGTACTTACTTAGTAAATAATTTTCTCAAAAATAAAGCATTATGGAAAGTCAATAAAAATCGTTGCAAAACTTATAAATAATTAATTTTTAAATACTATATTTAGTATTAAAATCGATAAGCAGGCTATCGTCAGTGATAGCTATATTCGGAGTTCTTTGAGTGACAGCTTCCGTACTCCGTACGATCTTTGTGGATGCAGTTGGTATTCTTTAGGGGAAGGCTTGTGTTCACCAGTGGACTTGTGATGGGCTGTATTAAAGATGATGATGAATACTTAAGAACATTCACTTAGTAAAGTTTTCACATTGAGAACATTGACGTATTACATAGTAATATAGTTCGATGATTGAGAACCGGAGATTATAATATCTCATTTCCGTGCTGCGTAGTTGAGCTTATTTAAGTGACTTACTTAATGTCCCAGAATGATATAAATTAGACAATTTACTTATCAATATCGTTAAGACACAGGTGGTAAAATTAAAAATTTTGTACAACCGACTTACAATATAAATAGTTGAGACCATCATCAATGTCGTCGAAGTCCATTAAATACCTTCAGATCTTGATCGATATGGAACAACATGAGAAGCACATATTGTCAAATAAAAAAATCATCAAAATCTAGAAAAAAGTTCTGAGGTAACACATAAAAAATACAGTCGAATTAAGAACCTCCTCCTTTTTAGTCGGTTAGAAATTGGCTAATTTTAGTGCGATTTTATTGCGGTAAGTATAACATAATGTTCATTCAAAAGTCAGTCTTGCATAGCGTTTCTTATTAAAGGGATATTAGCATAAATTCAATTTACATATTAGTGTAAATATCTAAACAGAAAAAGCTGTATTTACGGCAGCTGCAGTAAAATTTAAATTACTTTGTATCTAAAGAACTTCTAAATAGACCCACTTGCGAGACCTTTGTATTCCTGCCTTCATTGTGGTCAGACATTGTACAATAAAATAATGTGGCACTTGAAAATTGCGCTCTGTGTTTATCTGTCAGTGACATCTAAGTATGTTAAATTGAATGATAAGTGGGTAAACATTAATTGCAAAATTGTCCTACTTTGTCGCAATGTAAACCGCTCCGTGGCGCAGTGGTTTAGCAATGAGTAGCAGCGCTAAGGGCCGCGGGTTTGAATCCCGCATGGAAAAATTATTTGTATGGCCTAATTGTTCTGGGCAGAGAAATCGTAATAATAAGCCAATAGAAGTCGCATAGACGCGTGACCTTGTCGCCGCTTAAATGGGTTGACGAACATAATTCACCATTTTGTGATTTAGTTATACGGGGAACGTCGTACGTGAATTTTTGTTATTATAAATTTATAATGGTGCACTGCAGCATAATCAGTCGTAAAAACTCATCAAGGACGTGTTTAATTAAACTGATAAAGGCATAACATTTCATCATTAAGTTGATTGTTCACTAATTATCAATATCATTGTTTTAATTCATTTACGTCTAGATGAATACTATACTATGATATTTACCTTTGCAAACTCATTTATTACATTTCGTATTGTATAATTACCATTGCTGCTTTTGTTTTACCGTAATAAGCGACACACGTGACTTTGACAAACTCGCCAAGCAATGTAATGTGACATCAGATATTATCGTGCATTGCGTTTGTTTATAATATGGTAAGATGTGGCGACATCGGTTTTGGAAGTAATCGTGCGCTAATTCATTTTTATTGTCTTATTATTACGATTTCTGTGGTTCCGGGTCTAGATGATTGTCCTTGTGAAATTTTTGTACTTAACTGCCCCCACGATACAGAAGAAAATTCCAGTGTGAAGTTTTAAAAAAAAATGCGACGGACGGCTCTGTAGCCGGGAGTTACTCGTATAAGCTATTGGATCCGGCGCGTCGTTGCTATTGCTGATGATGGCAAATACTATCATTAGATAGTAACATGCTTACATCCAGCAGTGGGTTTTTGCGAGCCGATGATGAAGAAGAAGAAGTAGGAGCCGCCATTAAATAATGACAAAAAATTAGGAATGTAGAGCAACGCTGCAGCTATATTACGGTTGTAGTACGATTGACAAGAAGGACCACGCTCTCACAGTACCAGCGTAAAATAGCAGCGTAATACTGTTGGCGTTTCGTATGGTGAGTGTAGAGATACGGACTTTTTTAGGGTTCCGTAGTCAACTAGGAACCCTTATAGTTTCGCCATGTCTGTCTGTCCGTCTGTCCGCCCTCGCTTAATCTCTGTGACCGTTAGCACTAGAAAGCTGAAGTTTGGTACCAATGTACGTGTATCAATCACGCCGACAAAGTGGTAAAATAAAAATTGGAAAAAATGTGTTACTAGGGTAGCCCCCTATATGTAAAGTGGGAAGTAATTTTTTTTTAATGTCAACCCTAACGTGTGATATATTGTTGGAAAGGTATATTAAAATCATTTTTGATAATGTCAATAACTTCGGAAATAATCGCTCCAAAAGCAAAAAACAATGTGTCGCCCCCCCCCCCCTCTAACTTTTGAACCATAAGTTTAGAAAATATGAAAAAAATCTGAAAAGTAGAACTTTATAAGGACTTTCTAGGAAAATCATTTTGAACTTGGATGGAAACAACAGTACCCACTACCGGGAGCAGTTGCAGGAGCGCGGAGCGCTGCTGGAGCGCGAACATAATGGATACCCACCTTTAAACTCATAAGTGGAAACATTTATTGTGACGGACAGGAAACTACGAAACCCTACACTGAGCGTGGCCCGACACGCTCTTGGCCGGTTTTTTTACTGGTTACGAGACATTCCGTCTTAGTCCTCAGTCCTCACGAGTGACAACGCACCTGCGTTTTGATTCTTTATCGAGGATAGATGTAGATGTCTATGGGCCACAGCATCCACTTACCATCAGGTAGACTGTGTGCCCGTTTGTCACCCTTATTCTATAAAAAAAAGAATCAATAATTTGTTTATTTGTAAAAATGGAATTATGAATTCATTCTCTGCATTTTTGTACAATATGTTTTTATTCTATTATTAAAACGATGAAAATATTTGGAAATTAAAAAAGTAAAATACGCTTATTATGTTAAAAATTAACACTAAAAGATGACAGTAGTGACGATAGTTTTTACAAGAAAAAAAAAACAGAGAATCTGATCGATTTTCATTAAAAACTTTAAAACGGTGTTGAGTTCAATAACGAAAATCAATAAGGATCCTCCTTAGAATATAAAAAACGATTTTATTTAGCGAAATTGAGGTATGGCCACATATCGAGAGTAGAGCACTCCCCCACGTTGTGAGTACAAAAGCATTTTTCGTACATAATTTTCTATTTTATAAAGCAAAGGTTTTCTATGTTATAAAAGAGAATGCCTCGGGCATTAAATCCGTCTATACATATTGTTTGAAGTTTTAATAAATAAATTATGCCGCCTATACTTAAAGAATTCATAAGAATCGTCGTAATGGTGAAGCCGGACGGATTTAGTATGATACATCTAAAACTGGCGATTTATTTTGTCAACAGTACAGCGCGTTGTCCAACGGTTTCGAGTGCTGCATTCAAGCTATGCAGATTAGGATCACGATAGAGAGGGAAGAAAGTAAAATACTCAGAGTAAAACACTAATGATCTAACAAGTGCACCTGCACTTGTTGATATATTGCCAAAAACGTTCTCTCAATCATTCTCATTGGACGCTATTTTATTTAAGATGAGCTTAGTCACAGTGTCAGTTAAAATTACAATTGGACTTTAGGTTTGAAAACGTTACTGAAAATCAAAAAACTGACGCCGTTGCTTTAACAAGTCCCCAATGTTGGAGACCTTGTGAGAAAAGCGGGAAGAAACTCACTAATAGACTATTTTTTAGTCCACTAGTTACAATTTAAACTCATTATAAGTAAATGCACAGGTCAATAAGAATCAAGGAAGCTCCAAACATTCTTATCATTTAAGAAATCTTCTAATATCATCATCATTACAGCTCTTCACAAGTCCACTGCTGACCAGAGGCCTACCCCAAGGAATGCTATGAAGCACGCTCCTGAGCCTGATACTTCCTGCACCAGGTCATCACTCCATCTAGTGGAGGGTCGCCCTACACTTCGCCTTCTAGTACGAGACACGTAAACCTTTCTTCTTCATCGCTTGTTGGTTCTTCGAGCTATATGGCCGGCCCATTACGACTTAAGCTTAATAATCCGTTGGGATACATCGGTTACGCTGGTGCTACTGTGGATATCCTCATTTCTAAGTTTATCACGCGGAGGAACCCCGAGCATAGCCATCTCCATAACTCCCTGAGCGACCTTCAGCTTCTTCACACGGCCAGCAGTGAAGGACCACGTCTCAGATCTATGTCATCACTAGCAAATATTAATAATGTTACTACGTAAGTAGTACGTGGTACGCTAACCGGTAGATATATAAAATATAACGGAAGACCTTGAGCGAGCGACGGAGCCTATCACTGGCAACACGCACTTGTAATTTATAATAACCTTTTTTCATTAGAATGGTTTATGTATGCGCCTAAAAATTATGCGAAGAAAACCAGGAAACTTGTTATTATAGGGGTTAAGTTAATAGTTAAGCAATCAGTTATTGATTTTCGTTTAAAAAAAAGGAAAAAAGAAAGGAACACAAGCTGTATTGAAGTTACGTAAGTCCCGCCACATGCATTTGGAACACGAGCTTGTCATTCAAATCGTCCACTGCATTGTGGTCTTCTAGGCACTAAAAATGATTTTGTAACTCGAGCTGAAAATTTTCGGGGCTTTGGATTAGAGCACGAGGGGAACGGAGTGTTGACTTCACTACACGTGACCTCTCCTACTTAACGTTTAGGTTCAGTTGTCTCTCACCATTCAGTAAGAGAAGATTTCTGAGCGATATATTAAGAAGAAAAAATAAAATTGTGTAAATCCCAAACTTAACTATAAAATAAACAGTTTTAGTGATGGCGACAACTGGTCTTGAAAAACTGCTTGCGCACTGAGCTTGTAGCTATGAAGCCCACCGATGCACAGTAGAATAACGTGACTATTTTTTGCGTCAATACCCATTCTAAATTGCAGGAAAACCTTAATTCCGCAGTTTTTTGAAATTTCATCTTTCATCCGATTGAAGGATTAAGTGCCGATACACGATTTAAATCCAAGAAGTCCAAACAAAAATTAAGATTGCATTGGTCGTTAGACGAATGTAAAAATACAGATGTTGTAATAATATTTCACAAAATCTATTGATTGACAGTTCTTTTTCTCTATAAATCTGCTAATTTAAAACGCTTTACATCGAAAGTTCGTAATAGGCGGATCCCCAACAAACAAGTTCCAATTTATTTTAGCAACGTATCAAATTACGTTTGATAATATCTCGAACAATAGAAATGTAATACATGTAACAAATTAATTTTCCCACATGCCCTTAAAGTAATAATATCCTTTTGTGTGTAAACAGTATCTATTACTTATTCAGCTAAAGGTACGTATGAATGATCCGGCGTCACAACATTTAAAAGCTCATTGGTGCGTGCGCCCCATTGATTGCGGTATATGATAACATCTACGATAATTTAAAGGGTCGCATCCCTGTTTACTCTTAGGACTTTACTAGGCGGGACGTAGACAAGCCCCGCCTGCTTTTGTCAGGCAAACTTTTAAACAGGCGAATGTAAAATTTCCTTTTAAACGAAGTTTAGATTGCAAACGGCATGGATTCGTCTTCATTGCATTCGGATTCTAAGTGCAACTCGGATTTTAGTATAAAAAGGATTTTAGGAAATGATACTGAACGTGTTCGTGAGGATGTGGCAACACCAAGCTGGTTATGTTGCACGCGATACAGACCTCCACGATTACCAAGTGAGAATTCTTATGGTTTGATTATTTCGTTGTGGTAGATAGTAGCTGCTACATCGACAAATATTTTCTCTAAAACCCCTCTCAATAATGAGGTAACGATAGAGCCCAGCGGTGAGATGTACCTAATCCCTACATAAGTATACCTATACTTTTTTGATACTTTGTACTTTTTACTTTAAAACTACGGTGTATAATTTGATTAAAACTACGTTTACGGATTTTATCGCGTTTATTTTACTTTTAATTAACCTTTTATAATTTTATATTAAATCAAATTTTTTATCGCATTTATTTTCCCGAAACGTCGGGAATTAAAAATAAAAGTAATTAAAAGTAAAATAAACGCGATAAAATCCGTAAAAGTAGTTTTAATCAATGTGTAGTGTTCGCGTAAATATAAGAAATCATGGTGTATAATTCGTTAAAAAAATATTAATGGCAGCTTAATGAGAAAAAGTAGGTAAATTATTAAAAGTAAATTATTTTATTGATTAATACCATTTCTATGTATCGCAGTTATTTTAACAATTTCTTATACTGTAGTCAGGCATATTTTCAATTCATACCTAAGTATGATACGTAAATTTCTGTGTGAGACCGCCTACCGGCCGACCGGCTTACTCTTCAGAATACCTGATGCGCGTTCTAGGCTCTTATGTTCAAATTCCAGCAGAGGTCAACATTTGTTCAAAAACACGAATTATTAAGCTCTGACTGACAATGAAACCTTCCTCCGATCTTATTAATTGTATAGTATGCGTCATGCCGGACGACCCAAATGATGGTAAATGACGTTTATTGTTTTATCACTTGTTTCTTTTTTAGTTAGCTGGAGATGAGATTCAAACAGTGTATTGTAACATTATCACTACAAACTAAAAGTAAGATGTGTCCCAACACAAGCACATTTATTTTTGTTATTAACAAACAGCGCCAGCGATTAGGTTCTCGTAATCTTTATGTATACCTACTCAATATATTATATATTTAATCTTGCTTCACCTAATTATATAATGTGACTCTGTGACTGCGATGGTCAATCATATTTACATATATCTTGACGCGCATGGACAAGTATCTTGACCCCGAACAGATATTTGCAGGCCTTACTAACACTCGTTCCGTTCACCATGCAGAAACGTTGATAAACGCTATGCCAATGCGATAGAATTCAGTAGAATTTTATAGGATTCGCGTGATCTAATCGATTATAGCACGCCTCGAATATTTCAGGAACTGTTAATAACACAACGTGTCGACCGAGACGCTCCGGTCGGCACGCTCGAGTGCCGTTCACTGCAAGTCAGGCGGCTGCTTTAGAGGCCGCATACTCTCGAGCACCGTACCTGGCTCCACCAGCTCTTCGTGCCCTCGCTGCTGCATTACAGCTCCGCGATGACAGGGTAATTAATATTTTTTCTTATTCACCAGCCTACAAATAGTCTACAGCTGACCTAGAGCGTAAAGTCACGCTGCTGTATTACGGTTATAATATGAACAGCTAAGCTCGATAGGGAAGGGACCACGTCCGCAAAGAATATTTAGTCCAGGAGGAATCGGCGCACGAGTACCGAGAATTATTCCGCCTGAATTTTTTATGCGATTCTCTTCAAATTATCCTATTGATTATATAAATGCAAGTTGCCATGAGGCAACTCGGGCCATATTGTTTGAGGTAGAATAAGCTTTCGGTACTCATGCACCGATTTCTCCTAGACTAAGTAATGTTATAAGTAGCAAGATGATGGTATGTTTTTTATGATGAATGATGAAAATCGGAGAATCTTTTTACTAATAAAAAAGCATTAAATCTTAACCCTTAGGGTTGACCACGCATCTTTGTTTTAAAGTGGTGGCGAGTCACGCTACAGTTATATTATGGTTGTAGCACGAATGGGTCGACTCGACCGGGGGACCACGCTCTCACAGAATACCAACGTAAAAAACAGCCTACCTACTTGCTGCTATGTCGTATGGTGAGTGTAGAGAACCTGAGACCCTATTTACTAGAAACGAGGCATTCTATATTAGACCTCAGGGGTGATAACGTATCAGAAATTTGATTCTTACTTGAAGATAGATGTAGGTACCTAGATGTTAATAAGCCGCAGCAACCACTTACCAACAAAAGCAGACACTCCACCTAGTGGTAAAGTGGCTACTATCCATGGACACGTGCAGTCAACTTTAAACATAGAATGCTACATTTTTTTATTTAACTGGCTTTACGGCATTGGGTTCTAGCCCTTCTGAGCCATATTTTTTTTTCAGAATCTTCTTTTTATATATTTTTCTTCACAATATGCTGATGCGTCACATTGCGAATATTTTGACGATAGCTCAACCCAGCGGATTGTTGATGACGACAGCCACTCAAGTTCATAAGGCGCCCAAGCGATTAAATTAGCTTGAGGTGTATATCAACATCAAAACACTTGTTTCGTCGTTTTCTCTAATATTACACACGCGCGGACACTTAATTCACAAAATCGCATGACCTTTACGAATCTAAATCAACTTCAAACCAATTTTCAAGAGACAAAACAGGAGCGACAAATCGTCGACGGCCAAGTTCCCGCCAAAACTCCTAGAAGGCTACGGATGCGCTGTCAACACTGAGGACTAAGATGGAATGCCTCATAGCCTGTAATTATAGTGACTTTCTAATACCTTTTAGACCAAACACAGAAGTGGCAACACTGCTGTTTGTGAGCAGAAGTAGGTAAGAGGATGGTACAAACACAGACGTACTGCTAGCCGGAAATGAGTCCTAATACCTAGTAAATATGCCACTGAATTCTGGTTCATAACCAGGGATGGATGTTAGTGTCTATGGGCACCATGACCTCATATATGGGTATTTACAACAATAGTATCCTGAAAGTAATCGCGAGCAGACTGGACTGCCTATAAATGTGCCATTGTAGTGCCATATCTAGTGGAATGGTGAGAAAATGGCACATACATTTTATTTATTTTATTTTATAGAATAAGGGTATCAAACGAGCACACAGTCCACCTGATTGTAAAGGGATGCTGTGGCCCATAGACATCTACTTTTATCCTCGATTAAGAATCAAAATGCAGATGCGTTGTCACCCCTGAGGACTATGATGGAATGCCTCGTTTCCAGTAAAAAGGATCTCCGGTTCTTCTCGCTTTGACAGAATACTATTACGGTATTCTGTGAGAGTGTGGTCCTTCTCCGGTTGAGCCGGCCCATGTGTGCTACAACCTACAATCATAATATTATAACTGCAGCGTGGCTCTACCACGTAATAATAAATACCGGGTGCTTCAAAAAAATGTATACACACTTTGAACTTCCATAGAAAATTTATTTACCGTTCTACAAAGTTAAATTTCAGGAAAATAGAAAGCTGAAAGTCCAATGTAAATGAAATATAAATAACAAATGTTAATACTGTTCAAATTGGTGACCTGCAGCATCAATACAATTCTGAGTACGAGTCACCACAGATTCTGTCCATCGTATCAAAACGTCCAATGAGATTTCTCTACACACTGCTTGAATCTCTTTCCAAAGAATGTCTAGGTTACGTGGTTTACGTTTGTACACCTCATCTTTTACTGTGCCCCACAAGAAGAAATCCAGTGGTGTAAGGTCTGGAGAGCGTGCTGGAAACTCGATTGGCCCCCTGCGTCCTATCCACTGGCCCGACAAATTTTGATCCAGGTAAGCTCGTACGTCCCTGTGATAGTGCGGCGGAGCACCATCTTGTTGAAAATAAAAATCATCATTACCGTATAATGCACGAATGGCAGGAAATATGGAATCAGCAAGCATTGTTAGGTAATTAATACCAGTTACAGTGCCTTCAAATCGAAAAGGTCCAATGAGTCCCCTTGAAGACAAACCGCACCACGCTTGTAGCTGTTCGAGGCCGACCTGAATGACCTTTATGCACATCACACACTGTTCCATGAACTTCGAATTTGTCTCGTATGCGTGTAATTGTTAATCTTGAAGGTGGTTCTGTATCATACTCCCTTCTCCACTGTCTTTGAACTTCATTTACATTTTCAAACTTCCAGTACCACTTAATAACCTGCTTACGTTCTTCAAAACTCAAACGTACGTCCCCCATGTTGATATTACAAATTCCAACTGATAATATAACATAGAGGGACTATTATGCTGGCACCTGGCGAAGAAATATAACATTAGCCTTGTAGAGCGGAAAAACTACAATAGTTTAAAGTGTGTATACATTTTTTTGAAATTTTGAAATGTATTTTTTCCTTCATAAGTAATATTATGTCCACTATCTTAGTTATAAGTTTATTTATAAGTAATACTAACATAATATGAGCCTTGGTTGCTTGAATGAATGAATGAATTTACAACATCCGGTGGAATGTGTTCTCGCTTGGCAACTTTATTTCTTTCTATACAAAGTGGAACCTTGCAGTAATCACTACGCTTTAATAGACTTGCCAATTTTCGGCGAAATCAATAAAAGACGTTTTATATCTGATATCTAGATTATAGGAATATTGAGTATACGATTACATCGACATGTAGTCGCAGTTCCTCGTTGTTCTAGTGGTCCGAAACACGACTGCAGATCAAGAGGTTCTGGGTTCGAATCGCAGATCGGGTCGATATCAATTATTGGATTTTTCTGTAAAGAAATTCTACGTCCGCCCGTAGTAAACAAATTTGCAGGGTGTTATTCTCGTGCCTCAATAAGCATATATGACTATGAGAGTATGAGAGACTTGGTAATCCACCCGTGCTTGCGCGCACATTCGTATGTCGACTGGCCGCCGCGCCGTGACGTAAAATTCGGTCTAGAGGACACATTATTATTGCACCAGCATTTACAAAAAAGTCGAATCTTACGATATCATACAGAATAAAGGGGATAACTTACAGGTTAAATTTGCAGGTAGCCCATTTGTAAAAAAGTATAGCGACATTGCAATACATTGTTCCAGATCAGCATATTGGCTTAATAGACTATTAGACTACTAAAAGCCAGTAAGGTATTTGTGTACAAATCATGTTCATACCACTATTAGCTACGTAAATAACTGGCCACGGCCAGAGAATAAACGAATTATCGAGTGTTTCAAATATCAAATGGTTCGAAATTTTTGAGAGAAAATAAATAAAACTTAGAATTATTAAGTGTTGATAAATTATTATTTATTAACTGCTATTCTTTAACAATGACAAAAGTTTGGACTTCTATTTTCCATTCCTACATTCCCCAAAAACTTTTTAAACATAACTTCATTTCTCTTTTTAAAATTCGTAAGCCACCCTTCTTGGGGCAAAGTTTTTAATGCTTAGAGTAGACGCGAACTCTTTTTCCTTTAACAAGTTTCCGCTAATAGATACTTTTTGTTCTCTACACTGTCTTAAGACCGATTTACACTTCGACAAGCACAGTAGCGAGTTTAGTTACAGGGCAGTTGACAGTAAACGGTTAAGTGGGCAGTAGCGTTCAAACAATGTCTTCGTGGCGAGTTTAGTTTAGAACATTAGTTCATAGAGTTCGTTGGAGTATGACGTTCCAAGACTACAGAATTTTTTCCGGTTTTCGTTTAAGATGGTTCTAGAATTACGTCTAGAATTAAATGATCTAGTCAGAGAAATATTAATGGTTGTTGTTAAAGAAGTTTTTAAGAATTTTCATGAGTGCAGCATCTCGAGCAGGTTTAATTTTACAATTTGAACTTCTAAAACATTTGTGAAACATTCGTGTTCTAAATACTCCTGTACGAATTTATAAGTGTTATCTTCCCCGTCCATTTTATTATTAAAACTCAATATAAAACGTATAAATATTCAATAAACACTATCGTACAAACTTTGTGGCGAGTTTCATTATAAAAGTACAATTGTACGTTCTGGCGCGCAAACGTTGCGTCCTGTCAACTTATGCACTGAACTAAACTTGCGGGTGGCGGGAGACGTGCAGGAGGGCAGCAATTCGCACTTAACTCGCCGAAAAATAGCTCGGCCGGCTATCCCGTTCAACTTAATCGTTAACTTGCTACTTAACTCGCTTATTGCCGTTCAAACGAGGTTCAAACTTAACTCGCCAGGTTCGCAAGTTAACTCGCTCCTGTACTTGTCGAAGTGTAAATCGGTCTTTAGCCAAATGACCAGGCTTTGTTCCAGACGAAGAAATTCACCTTTAATACTTCTTTTCGACTCGTTTGATGCGTTAGAATTATCGCAGGTTTGAATTAACGAGAATCGTCTGTAATAGTATCTACTACACGGCTTTTAGTTTACAGGGTTTCAAACACGAACAAAAAATAATTATTGTTCAAATTAAAAGAAAAGAATTTACCTATTTGACGGGTATAGAGTATATTACATAGACTTAGAATATACTGGCGATTCTAAGTATATGTTAAGTAGGTTATTTATAGTGTAGTAATCTTGTGATATACATTTAATAAGTGTATTTATATGTACGTTATGTGTGTTTTGTATACACGTTTTCATGTTTTATGACAAGCTCGTGGTTGACTGACATGAAATGCCTATAGGCATTAATTAAGTCCGCCAATTATACACTTTATAATCCAATAAAGATTTTAAATATATAAAAGAATCATTCAATATAATTACGCCTTTGTATTTCACTCTCAAATTATAAGCTTTTTAGCCAAAGCCAACAGCAACTTCCCATTTTAAAAGATAGCAAGGTTGTTGGATTCAATATATCAGAGCCCAAATTTCCACATATCTTCACGTTTTGAGATCTGTAAAGTCCGAGTAGTTCTACAGCGTTGATGATATGTTCTCCTAACCAACATTATTCGACTCATACCTTGTTAAGTTTTCATTTAAAGGAATCGATTCTATAGTTGTTTTTAAATAAAAATAAAGGTCTTCACATTTTAAAACCATAGTGATAAACAAAGGGACTATGGAACAGGCACATGCGCAAGCTTGCCATGTGAGATCTTGACTAAAAGGTAGGCCTATTATTAAATAAAATAAAAACTTGCCTTAACAGGCGTAGTAATTGTTACATAGGGTAAGACCTATTTCTATGGTCGATGCATGTTTTTATATAAATATAGACCAGCGGTGTTCGCGTAGAATAAGGAAAAAAGTGATGATGATTTATTTATTGTTGTTTACGAACTCTCACGAAGTTCTTGAGAGACACTAGTTTGGATAAAATATTCAGTAAGTCAATCAGATACACCAAGGAACGTAATAACAGACAGACACACCCACAAACATACCAAAAATAATATGATTATTATTTTAAGAGGTCACTGTAGTAAACTTTGACAAATGCTACGTTTGAAGTTCGTTGAGTGTTGTTTCAGATGTAGCAGAAATAGATATTTGTGACTATTGCACAGAGTGAAAGTGGGTGAACTACACGTAAACTTTCATATTGAAAATATGCATTAAAATGACCGCTTAATAGATTTTTTTGATGTTGTGTTTAGAATATTATGTATGTAATCTACATGTTTACAGTTTAATTAAAATTTAAGAAGTAAAATTCATGATCTTAGTATGACGTTTATTTAAAATACTATAAATCTGGGGGCACGGCAGTACCCCCGTCAAGTCGAGCAAAAAAGCGGCACGGCCGTACCGTACTTTTCTCGAAGCAATTCAGGCCATTTTCGATCCAATATAACTTCGTTGTAGATAGAACCAGAAACCTGAATTTTCAGAAACCAAGCAAGCATTGTATAGACACGGTGTATTTCAAATTTCATTCAATTTGAACTAGTAGTTTAGGAATTATAATTAGTCAGTTTCTTAATTTTGTCACTCACTGACTGACCGATCATCAAAACTCTAGCAAACGTAGAAGCTTCAAACTTAGAACACAATTAGTGTTTAGTGTATAAATCAAGGAAACAAGGAAGAACTGAGTTGTGAGACTTATTTTTTTTTACAAGTTATGTTTTTGATAGCATAATATTATTTCTAGCACTTCGTTGCGCCACGTTATAAAATGTAGTCTACTGACAGGACTCCTTCCTTACCACGTCAACGTAACGTCGCAGAGTAAATAACTGGTAACGTTGAGTTCATCATTGTATTATGATATGCCTACTTACTTCGAGTAGGGTATGTGACTAATAATTTGTGCGGCTGCAAATAGTTCACAAGAGCACCCATTATCTTCAGCTCGTTAGTCCTCTAAAAAGGGTCTTTAATAATAACTAATAAGTAAAAGCAGACTTTTAATTAAATAATCTCCACTCAGCGGCTTCTTATTACGAAGTAACAGCATTTTATTATTTTTACTTCTTTGAAGTCGGCTCTACTTTGTAAAGTGAAACCTCGAAAATTTGATAGTTTTACGATTTCACATAATTTTTTAAGTTTTATAGATTACGAACCAAATTTTTGGTATACGATGTTTGACTATATGAACTTGAATTTCTGTGGTACCTATATGTATCCTCGATTACGAATCAAAATGCAGCTGCGCTGTCACCCCTTAGGACCAAGATGGAATGTTTCGTCTCCGGTAAAAATGGTCTCCGGTCCTCTACACTCACCATGTGTTAGTTTGTTACACAGCAGCATTAAGCTGCTATTTTATGAACTGACTATTATACATTTTGTGAGAACGTATTCCCACCCCGATCGAACCGACCCATTCGTGCTACGACCGTAATAAAGATGCAGCGTGGCTCTACCACGTATAGACATTTAGGTATAGCTAGTGTACTAAGGTTGCGAGTTATCATCTACGCTGTTTCTTCGACAGGTATATCAATTATATACAGCTGTTACAGGAAGTAAGCTTTAAAGCTCAAACAAATATTTTTATGCTAACATCATCATTTTACGGGATTTATATATGTTTTTATTTTTAAAAAATAATAAAGGATTTAAACTTATGTAATTTGTTTCAGATAAAAATTTGGTTCCAAAATCGTCGAGCAAGAGAACGGAGGGAAAAAAGTAGTACCATTACACCGCCTCAAGCTGTGCCACTACCACCTACGTCTCCTCCTAGTCCAGCCGTTGTCTTACAAAACAGACCATGGGTTCCTAACTTAAATTTATATCCTTGTGAAACTCAAAACTCGAAAGAAGAAAATAAACCTACGAATACAACAGCAAGATTACATCAAACGACATCTTTTGCAATACATTTACTTCATTCTAATACTACTGGCATTAAGGATTCTGAATCTGATGAAGATCGATGTGATAGTCCTCTAGATATAGAAACTATAGCCGACTGATATAAGAAATGATAGACTAAATTATTGCAAGTAAATTATGTAGAAATCAACAAATTCTAATTAAGATACAATAATCTGGAACCGTTTTAAAAATATTGATAGCAACAAAATACAAAGTATTTATATTTAAAGTTGTACAAAAACTAAATTGTTAAAGTTCATATATTGTATTAAATGTAAACAATTTTAACTTTTTTAACTTTCCATTAAGGGTTCGACAAATTTTTGAAAAGACCTAATATGGTCACTTTTATTACTTGAGATTGTTTCCACAACAGTAATTTCATTGCACATTATGTGTGTTTAAAAACAAAAAAGAACCTAACTGTGATGATACTATTGTAAAAATAAAGTTATTTATAGTAAACAGCTATCTAAAATGCGGTCTTATTACTTAAAACCCGATAATTTTTTATATAAATTAAAGGTACACAAGGTATGTATATTACATTATCTATACATACATAATGCTTTGCCCTGAATTATTGACTGACGGATAAACGCACAGCCTAAACCGCTGATCGTAGTGACCTGAATCTTGGAGGGTGTGATCTTTGTATGAAATTGGGACATTGGTATTTTTGTGTCTATAAAAAAATCGCAAAATTTTCTGCGTGGCCTGTTGTAGGTACATATAACAATCAAAGATGGAGAAAATTTTTGTAGGCATTATGAATCTCTTCGTTAAAAAGGAAGTTGTGAAATGTCTCTAAAATTAAGTCACCTTCTTCTTCTTTCTTTTTTATGGCGGATTTGATAATTCGCCAATGTCAGTGTGAAAGTGTTTATTGAGTAGAAGGTCAGTAGTTACAAATACTACAGAAGTTACTATCATCATCATCATCATTACAGCCCTTCACAAGTCCACTGCTGAACATTGGCCTCCCCCAAGTAATGCCATATATTATAGATAGCACGGTTCTGAGCCACCTGCATCCATCGACTTCCTGCATGTCTTACCAGGTCGTCACTCCATCTAGTGTGGGGTCGCCCTACACTACACCTACCGGTACGAGACTGCCACTCGAGAACCTTTCTTCCCCATCGGTTATCGGTTCTTCGAGCTATATGCCCGGCCGATTGCCACTTCAGCTTACTAATCCGTTGGGCTACGTCGGTCACTCTGGTTTTACTGCGTTTTACTGCAGAAGTTACTCTGCCCAAAAGAAGATTGTGATAATACAAGTATCTTATTTTTTTGAACCAATTGTTTCCTTTTTTATGTAATTCTAATGATGGTATCGATGAATCCTAGAACAAATGACAAACATAGTTGCTATAGCTACATTAGTATGTTAGTATTGACTATTGACACACATTGAAGTTTTATACTATTAGTGTGGTAGACAGAGAAACCTATAGACTTATGATTAGCGTGGCCTCGAGTGAGAAAGGACGACAACGTAGTTTTAGGTTATACAATAATCTTCATGACTTTTAATCATATTTAGATAAAATTTTTAATTGTTTTATGAACTAAACTGAACAACATTCACCAATCTTATGCTCACAAAACACCTTTTTCTCACTTAAACCAACTTGGTAAACTCCTTAGATTGCTTCAAACTGTCAAAGTTGTTTAGCAAAGTGTAGTTTGCTAAATAAAAAAACCGGCACAGAGAAAGGGACAAACAATCACACCGCTCTTTCTCATTTCTATGCAAGACGTATGCATAAGTCTATCTTTTTCGTGTGCGAATGCGAAAGAAGGCGTCAACTTGTCTATAGGTTTCTCTGTCTACGATTAGTGTACACGTAATATATACAAAAGGAGAATTTGTGTATGTTAAAAGCGAATCAAAATTTATAGGAGGAAGGATGTCAGAAGGAAGATGATCATAGAGTAAACAAAATAATTTGGGACAGTTTTAAAATATAGTCGGTCGTTCCCTCACCTATCAAATGTAGTCTCAAAACGTATTCGCTTTTGTGCACTGTGCGTCAAATCAGTTTTCAATATGCGCTGAAGGTAAGTGGTTGCTGCGGCCCATAGACACCTACATCTATCCTGGATTGCAAATCAGAATGCAGATGCGTTGTCACCCATAAGTTTTCGGTAAAAAAGGTCTCCGGTTCTCTACACCATACGAAACACAGCAGCATTAAGCTACTATTTTACGCTGGTATTCAGATCACTCTAGATCTAGACAATATCAATTAAGATCCAGGCTTTCTTCTAAGCCGAGACTGATGACTACCTAAATTCACAACCACTATAAAATATTACCCGGATTTCAAACTGCTCTTGTTATGTTGATTGACGACCAGCAGGCGATGAAAGCTTCCTATTGTTTAAGTTTCCCTAATATTTTGCAACCAAAAACAAATGCTGCTCTACCGTTTTCGTTATAGTGTTAATGATAAGGGGATGTATGGGTAGCGTCTAGTCCATACAAATGTAATTCTCTCTTTTCTTCCTGGATAATGACACCAGAGCAATACTTTTCTAACTACACTGTACAATTCATACCACTAATTTATCTACCACTGCCATGTTCCTGTTTTGGTTTTTGCCTCAAATAAATTATTTTGGAGACTAAGAACCTACTATACTAAAATTACTAAAACTGACAAGTAATACTGCCGTTATTACAAGTGCAGCAAACAAATTAATGAACATAAAACATAAAAAACATGTAAAATAACAAATATACCTAAACGAAAAACAACAAAAAATACGGTTGAACCTACAGGCCATCTCTGGAACGTATTAATTTCAAATGCAAAGCGCTCTAAATTTTACCTAATATGACGTTATAATTATGAAAAACCACGGGTTTTTTTTTCGAATTTGAATATTTCACGAACAAATCAACCAATTTTGACGAACTTAACGGCGTTCGACGCAGTTTTTAAGCAGTCATAGTCAATTTATACAACACAAACACACAAACACACACACAAACACACACATAAACACACACAAACACACACAAACACACACACACACGCACGCACACACGCACGCACGCACGCACGCACGCACGCACGCACGCACGCGCACGCGCGCACACGCGCGCACACGCGCGCACACACGCGCGCACACGCGCGCGCACACGCGCGCACCCACGCGCGCACGCACGTGCGCACGCACACACACACGCGCACGCGCAAGCACTCGCACACGCACACGCACACGCACACGCACACGCACACGCCACGCACACGCACACGCACACGCACACGCACACGCACACGCACACGCACACGCACACGCACACGCCCACGCACACGCACACGCACACGCACACGCACACGCACACGCACACGCACACGCACACGCACACGCACACGCACACGCACACGCACACGCACACGCACACGCACACGCACACGCACACGCACACGCACACGCACACGCACACGCACACGCACACGCACACGCACACGCACACGCACACGCACACGCACACGCACACGCACACGCACGCACACAGACACACACGGTTACGGTTACGGTTACGGTAACGGTAACGGTAACGGTAACTGTTTCATTAAAGAAAACGCTGACCGGTTGTCTCGCTTACGGCTAACTTATTAACGTTATCCGGCTTTTACTCAGTAAATATTGCAAAAACTCTTGGCAAATGAAGTTTTAATACCTTAGTATCATAATAGACTGTGATTTAATAGATCGGGTTCTGAGAATTGAAGAGTCGTATTCATCTTGAAGTAGTTCTTAATATAATATTTAAGCATTACTAAAGTTTTCCGATCCGATCTGATGACTCGTAATGAGGATATCCACAATAGAACGGAGTAACAGACATATCATAACAGATCTCTAAGCTGAAGTGACAGTAGGCCGGCCATTTGGCTCTAAGAGCCGACAACCCATGGATAATAAAGGTTCTCGAGTGGCAGCCTAATATCAGTAAGCGAAAATAGGGCTAGTACACACTACTATAATGGGGTGGCGACCTGAACCTGATAAAGATACAGGAAGTCGACGGATGCAGGTGGCTCAAGACCGTGCATTGTGGTGAAGCCCATGTTGATGATGATGATTAGCGGTAAAACCATTGTGCACAGCTAACAGATGACTGCACGTCATTGGCGCTGTACCTATATTTTGGTAATGACGTGAATGTTTTATTTATTTTCATTAATTAATTGACTGTTATTACCAAGGGGAATGCAAGGTGAATGCTCAAACAGCGATATCGATACGTACTTGTCTCTTTAGTTACTTATAACGTTCTTTACAATTACCTTTGCACGTAAAAAAACAAATAAGATAAGACTAATTAAGAAATAACAAAATCAGTGTTAACTTAAAATCTCATTAAGTTTAGATAAATAGGTTAACAACAACAAAAATTTAAAGTTAAATGTAAAGGGCGTTTAAGTACAGCGATAAAATTAAGTAGAATTGAACCATAACCGTCTCTTTTAAATTTTGTCGTTTTAGCGTAGTTATCTTGAAAAAACCATCTGTATCTTCTATACTGTATATATAAAAGAGGTTGTCGTGAGTGACTGTCACATCTATCAACGCACAGCCTAAACCGCTAGACGTAGAAATCTGAAATTTTGACCGAAGCTGCCTTTTACGACTTAGACAACCACTAAGAAAGGATTTTGGAAAATCCAACCTCTAATGGGATGAAATAGGGTGTTACAGTTTGTATTAAACTTTTTATTTTACAGGTTGATTTCATATTCGTAAGATGAAAATGATTTTTGTAACTTGAAAATTTGTACCTACAATTACTTTTGGATTAAAATAAAGAACTACGCATGTTTTTCATTTTTCGTAATTCGCTCAGGCTCTCTCATAGAATACCAGCATAAAATAGCAGCGTCATACTGCTGTCATTCGTATGGTGGGTATAGAGAACCGGTAACCCTTTTTACTGGAATCGGGGCATTCCGTCTTAACCTCAGGGGTGACAACGCATTTGTATTTTGATCCTTTGTTGAAAACAAATATGGATGTCTATGGGTCACAGCATTCACTTATCATCAGGTGGACTATGTGCTCGTTTGCCACCTAATGCAAATAAAAAGATTCTAACCATAAAGCGTTAATATAAGGGTATAATTTTAGCGTATGTATGTGCATGTGGTATTTATTAATTTTATTTATAGGATAGTGTGACATACGTGCACACAGTCCACCTGACGGTAAGTGGTTGCTGAGGTCCATAGACGTCTACATCTATCCTCGATTACGAATCAAAATACATCTGCATTTTGATTCGTAATCGAGGATAGATGTAGATGTTCAAGTGCCACAGCAACCACTTACCATCAGGTGGACTGTGTGCTCGTTTGTCACCCTATCCCATAAAAAGTAAATAATAAAAATAACCTAAACACATATCATTTAGCATTGTTGGCACATAACATGTCAGCATGTCACTAAACAATCGGTAATAAACGCCCGCGACTCAACTTAATGTATTCATAACATTCTGTATTTTATATCTTAGTCGATAATTCAAATGAGCCAAACATATCAGTGTTTTGGATCATTTCAGTCATCGAGATGCAAGTGTTCCAATCGGAAAAATTATACACTGCCCACCTCCAATTTGATGGTATGCGTAAATGCAATGAACATAAATACAAATGCTGTGGTGTGCGTGTATAGTGATTAGTGAATATCCACTAACCCATATGTCTTCTCATGAGTGTCGTGAGAGGAGATTGAGGGAAACAATCTAGAAGATAAGCAGCAGTCTTTCTAGTAAAAAGTTTAAAACATCTTTAATTTAAACGATAGGACTTAGGGACCTTCAAGAAATGATGCTTACTTCTTTTCTTGTAAAAGGCCGGCGACGCACCTGCAACTCCTGGTGTTCCACTTGTTCATGGGCGGCGGTCGACGCAATCACAAGCGACAGAAGCCTAATGGCAGGGCGCGGACCGCGAACTCAAAAAGGTCGTGGATTCGAATCCACCATTCGACTACTGGCGTGAACCACTCGTAACACAAGCAATTTAAGCTTACCACGAGTGGTTAAGGGGAATATTAGTAATGTTTATAGCATTGTTAATATTCTTTAAAAAAATCTGGTGAGCCACATCATGCTCATTTGTTCTTTTCTCTAAAAAAATCCATCCTACCAGGCAATCGATGGGGAGGCCTATGTTTACGTTAATTGTCTTCTTCACGTGTCTTAAGGCACATGGAGGTCTCAGGCCTCGGGGTAAGCCCCCATTACCCGTGCTGTCCTCGCGGTCCACCACTATGGACCGGTCCTGGGAGCCTTCTATTGGCATTGTAAGTGTCAAACGATTTTGTCGTAATCGGTTAGTTTTTTCCGTAGTCGGTTTGACTACGAAAAAAAAGAAGGTTATCTGGTGAAGTCAAAGTTGGCCTATCAGCGGCATTGTGGGTTGTTACTCGACTCTCTAATCGATATAGAGAGGAGTTCTCTTGGATAGGGTCGCCCGTCCAGAGGGCGCGCATGTAGCGGCGCTAGGTTGTTCAGATGTATATGTGGCCCGTTGTCTGCACGGTCGAACAATCCGCGCGCCAACCGGGCCACAAATTCCTGTATGGTGTCTATCTTCAGGTTGGCCGCTATAACGTCATTCCAGACGTAGCCATATTTTGCTGGGCCTGCAGTCGCCGCCTCAGAGGCTCGCTCAGAAGCGCGTACCAGGCCGGAGCAGCATAGGTGATGATTGATCTGATATAAGTTTTGTAGACACGCACTTTGGTATTAAGTGGTAACTTGGATGCCAGGACTGGACGTAGCATCGCCCGCGCACATCGTGCTCTGCGGACGACGAGGTCGACGTGCGCAGTCATGCGCAGCGCCCGGTCGATCCGGCACCCAATGTAGGTCACGGCCTTCTCGTACGCGCCTATGTTTCGCAGCGGGCCTTCGATAGGATGTAAAGGAGCGTTACCATGTAGAAACAATGCATATTTAATAGTAAAATCAATTTATTGTTAAGCTTACAGGTGTATCATTGCCTACATACATCTCATTCAAATGAAACAACAGAGTTGGGCTTCAAATTTAAATTCATACAAATGTAATTAATTATTCTCACGTAACAACAACAAGGTCAAAAATAATAGACTCAAATATGTAAATTACATAATATTATTAAATTATATAAAAATTTTCCAAACATTCGATATTGCTTTGCGTTTTGTTACCATATAAATATTTCATTAGTGTTTAACTAGATGCTTAAATGTACACATGGTTGTTTCTTTAAGTGAGTATTTCAGTTACAATTTTTATATTATACTGTTTTATCTATATATTAATACCTAAAAAGGGAATACTTTGTGCCCCTTTTCATGCATATTGCGCGCGCGGAGGAGTGTGAAATGGATATACCTAGCTAGTTTCTAAGAAGGAGTACAGAAAGCTAAATTTAATTAATGTGTAAAATACATAAAATAAAAAATTCATTGCTTACGTTCATATTGCCAATATCAAACACATAATAGTCTGTCGTCAAACAGTAGATTATACAAGAGTATATAATCACTATGCGCAGTTGTCCTTAAAAAAATTATAAATGGTTGCCAACAAATAATTACTCAAAGAATATACATGCTAAGAAATTCAAACAAAAATTCTATCAAGAAAAAAATTTATGTTATTCTTGATTCATTACTAACGAGTGTAATATTTTGCCTAACAAAAATTAGTAAGGAACCTTAAAGGATGAAAAAGCTAATGTTTTAACCTTAGTCATTACTGTAATGTTCAATGAAACGGGTGCTAGGATATCACCATTTGTTCTAAATTGTCTCCAACTGTTTGCGGCGTATCGCCACCTGAGCCATCTTGAATTGTCATCTTGCTTAGGATCTCATAGTGCGGCGCTTCTTCTCTAGGCGGGCTGGTTTCATCCAGGCTGTATCTGGAGAAATATATTGCAGTTTATTTCCTTGTCTTGTGTTGTGTTTTGTTTAATAAAATATTAATAAAAACTTGTGCTGCTAATGTGTCATGTCCTCGGCGTAGGAAAACATCGTGAGAACCTGCATGACTGAAAACAAAAAACGTTTCAAGGATATGAAGCAAATCCTCTGGAGCAGCGCGGTACATTTTTTGTTAAATTTTAAGTAATTTTAAGCCGCATTGCTGATGATGACTGGTTGTGGTTTAAATTTTAGAATATTTTTTTTTACTTCTACGTCTTTATCGGCCCTTAAAGTTTGACATAGACTTCCTTCACTGTAGGAAGGATATGGCGTAATCAGTACGCTTGGCAAGTGGTTTGGCGATCGAGGTTAAAGATACGTAGGTACTGGTACGTCTTGCACCCCTGACGCCGCTCGTTGTCTCCTAATTGGGTTATTTTACGTCTATTTTTAAAGGGAAGTTTATATTGCTATTTTTAGGAAGTAGATGAAGGCTATACTAACTAAAGTAAGGAACTTATTCCACCTGTTTCTGTTTTACTGAAATAACAGTTCTAGTAGTTCTGAAATACCAGCCAAAGTTTCGATATAAACTACCATTATACTGTACCATGTGTCCCTATCACATCTGTTCCCGTTGCTGTGGAACTATGCACCGGTGTAGTTTTTTTTTAACTTATATACATACATTTGTTTATTAAGAATTATATTAATTTTAATGTATCTATTGCTTTCTATAGCTTAATATAAAGGTCCTTTTTAAGTTGAAGTTTTGAAGTACACCTCTTCGGGATTCTGCACGCTCACCTATCATCATTATAGGCAATTCCATTTTAAATTACATAATATCATTCTAAAGACTAAGTTCTACAACCCGTATCGGGGTCCAAGGTTCGACCTACGAGCTCCAGTAAAATTTACCACCTCATAACCTTAGATTTCGTTGGCAACCCTTCACCTGGCCGAAGTAACTCGGCCACGCAGAGCATCAGAGCAGTACCGGAGTGCGTCGGCGAAAAGTACGGGCTACACTTTCTTCTTGTTTAAATGGAAATTGTTATTTCCTCGTGTTGAAGAAGGGACATTTTCTTTTTTAAGCACAACACCCCAGTCGCAACTATTACTACACATGCCTATTGTCAAATTGTGCTATACGTTAAACATAATTATGTCTAGAGACTATAAAAAGATACGTTCGGATACATTTGCATTGTTATAAAATATAGTATTATGTATAAGAGATAGATAGATATTATATATATAGGAGTCAGCTTTTTTTTGTTTTTCGTCTTGATTGGATGTCTTGATTTAGCATAAACGCACGAGTTCATCCAATCCTATAACGACAAACGACGGAGTTCCTCAGGGGTCCGTACTGTTCGCAATTTTCTTCCTGCTGCATATTAATTAGAGACGGGCCGAATATGGATTTCACCGAATACGAATATTCGGCCGAAATTTCGGTAAAACTTTTAGCGAACCGAATATTCGGCCGAATATTATTCGGCAGAGTCACCTCGGTACCTAAACAATTTATGTTGAAACTTGCTACCCTAAAGCGCGCGGGATTAGCGCCGGACTCTGCTTCTCACTCCCCCACCACACCTGACATGTTATTACATCTAGTATTGAGCAAATTGCCAGCACATGTTTGTGTTTTGACAATTTCGGTGAGAAAAAAAGTATTTCGTTATGTTATTCTTAGTGAAAATTGATAATTATATGATAAAAATGAGGTGGTCTACTATTTGGACTTATTTTTAGAGAAACTGACGGCCAAAGTAAAGTGAAATATACTTATGTAATGTAATGTTTCTTTGTTTGATTCCAAAAATATTTTATCAAGCTTTCTATTTGCTATAATTGGAAATAAATCTACAGTGCCTCAAAAACATAACATTTCAAGTAGATTTAGCTCATAAATAAAATATACTTTCAACAGTAAAATTATGAAAGACATGGCGTTACTCAATTCGTAAATTTTTTTATAGAAGAGGGGGCAAACGAGCATACCGCTCACCTGATGTTAAATGACTACCGCCGCCCATGATCAACCGCAACACCAGGGGAATTGCAGGTGCGTTGCCGGCCCTTTAGAAAGGAGTAAGCTCTTTTCTTGAAGGTCCCCAGGTCGTAACGGTCCGGAAAAATTGCCGGTGGTAAACTATTCCACAGAGAGGTCGTACACGGAAGAAAACTCCTTTTGAAACGTACAGTGGTGGACTGTAAAGCTTCTAGATGCTGTGTATGGTATCGGGACGTATGCCGCGTAGTGCGTTCACGAAATTTGGCGGCTGGGATTCATCCGAACAATTCCTCAGAGCACTCCCCAAGGTATATGCGAAAGAAAATGCAAAGAGATGCAACATCTCTTCGCAGCGCCAGTGAATCGAGCCGATCGGAAAGCACATTTCAATACAGTAGACACTGAGTACCACTTAAACGTATATTCGGTGAGTTAGCCGAATATTCGGCCGAATACGAATATTCGATAAAGCTGCCGAATATGCCGAATACCAAATATGAAACGAATATTCGGCCCATCTCTAATATTAATAATCTATATCATAATTATGTATAGCATAATGTAGTTTGAGAGAAAGTTGAAAGTGTTGAAGAATAAAGGAATACAGAAGTTAGGGACAAACGATCGTTTTAAATTTTATCGCACGTGAATAATAAAATCTAACAACTTACAATGTAGCAAAATAATTCATTCCTTTTGATAAGTGGAGTTGACAAGTGAATAGGCAGAAGACGTGTGTCAATCATTCATTTCTCGTGAACGAATCATTCTAGTACATTACGTCACGCGTACGCGTACCAGTACATTCGGATCGATCATTCAAATTGATAATTTCGGGCTCCAGTATCCTACACAAAAACGATTCAAGATCATTCGGTATTAGGTCAGTTTTCGACTCATTCACAATTCACACCAATCACGAGTTAAAAAGGTTCCGTCAATTGTTTGTGATTGGTTGTACCGGAACATTCAAAAACAGATGAATGAACCATCAATACTTTTAAGTGTACCAGCTCAAACGAACATTCATAATTCATTCATGATTGACACATGTCTAATAGGAAGTATGAATGCGAGCGAGGATGAATATGCGAATTTATGTAAGGAGTATGAAGTGATTGAAAATAATATGTATATAAGCGTTATTTATTAACAAACCCGCAAGCCTTGAAGAAAGCCACCGCGGAGGGATTGTGTGTTAGCGCCGTCAGCCGAACGCAGCGCATACGTGTAGAGTGCGCCAGCTTCTCTAACACTTTCAGTACTCGTTGTCCCAAGCCTCGTCTTCGACCTTCGGCTTCTACTTGAACCTCGTAACTGGAAGTTTATATTAATAAATTAAAAATTTATGAGAGATTACAATTTCACCTTCTAAAGGTTGAGTCACGCTAAACCGAGTCGGATCCGAGCCGAGTGTCAGCCGTAGCACGGTCACCGAGCCGGTCCCGTGGCTGAAATTACGAAGACGGGCCTCGACCGAGCAATTACCGTTGCGCCGTGATGCAGCATACTCGTCCGAGCAAAAATATTGTTGAAAATAGACTACAATCGTGTTGAAGTTTGACGATCTGGAATTAGCGGCTATTGCGATCACTCTGGACGATGAAGAATCTGATAAACCTTCAACTACAAGCCGGGAGCGAGTTGTTGCCGAGCGTTGTCCGTTGCTCGGCCGGTCACTCGGTGGCCGTTCGGTATAGCGTGAGCGCATCCATACAAAATATATGTAAAAATATTAGTTGACCGTGCGTGAGTCATACTTAAATCGTATTCTATAGTGGTATCATTTAGTGTTAGATTTTTATTTAATTTTTATTACCTGTAAAAACAATAAGTAAACTATTAATTTGTTGAGGAATAAGAGCCCTATGACTAAACAATTTAAATCAACTGAATGCGTACTAAGTTTATTTAAGAAAAGGAATAAAATTCAAATATTTATACCTCATGTCGATATCACAATAAAGACGAACGGAATGACATCCCTTATAGAACGTACCAAAGAAATAGACATACGCACCTACATACATTCAAAAACTTTACCCTACTTCTGGGGCACTAGTGTACAAATGGAAAAAAAACACTGTCTTGGCAGGCGATCGACTTATACTATTACTCTAGACTTATTAGTATCATTCATCGATAATCGGTGGAACAAATCACGCGCCAAAATATTTTTGTTGTACAAAATATCAAGGCACTATATCTTAGTCTTCAAGGTGGCAACACGATTTTTTAACGAGTATGTACGACGTACGCACGTTCTGATTTATCTGATAGGGAGTAGTAAATACAAAACTTTCAGAATATGATTTTCTTTCTTACAAGAATATTCGGCTTTTATTCGGTATTCGACCTATTCGGCTACTTTTGTCCTATTCAGTCGAATACCGAATATCTAGGTACTATTCGACCGAATACCGAAGTAAAATGTTTTGTTGTAGAGTATTGGTAAAATGAAAATACTGATTTATTCCATAATAATGTATTTTTCTTGTAATCATTCGTTATATAATAAACTTCCGTATTTTAAAAAATAACAAAAAACTATGAAATAAATGTCTATGAATTTGAATTATCGTAATTTAAATTTAGAAGTGAAATATTACAATGCAGAAAGAGAAATTTTTTGTGCATTTTCGGGCAATTTGTAATAATTTAATTAGGGGTAATTTTAGGGGTAATTTGTTTACTCCTTTTCTTCTCGTAGGCAATGCTAGTTTCAGAGAAAATACGCTCTGTATAGATACTATTTCCTTTCCGGCCGACTATTTTTGCCTAATATTCGGCTATTTGGCCAAGGAAGCCCGCAGAATATTCGGTATTCGATTTGCCTAATATTCGGCTATTCGGCCAAGGAAGCCCGCAGAATATTCGGTATTCGGCGTGTGGACGAATTGCAACGAATATTATACACACGAACACACGAACGTGTGTATAATATTCGTTGCAAGTCTAATTAATTATTATTATACTAGTACCCGGTTGACCGAGCTTTGCTCGGTATTTTTCGCTCGATTTTTTTAATTCGTGTGTTTTGGAAATTATATTTAGATACAAATTACATACTGATGAATTATAAATAATATTTTTTGATCTTAGCGACATAACAGAAAAAACTGAACTGGTTATTTGAATAAAAAATCATGAGTGCAATTATTTTTATTTAAATTTTCGTGTTTTTAAAAAATACTAAAAAAAGGGCTCGAAAAAAATATATTTTCTCAAAAAAGAAAGAAACTTGAAAAAAAAAATAAAAAAGTCGGTCGGTCGGTCTGGGCTCGAACCCAGGTTTTACGATTTTGTGACCGCCCATTATACCAATAAGCTATTTATAATCATTACCAAACTGTCATTTACCTTCTTATTCTAACTATATTGTAGCAGTTTTTAATTGCCTAAAAACACGGACAAAAAGACATTTTCTAAAAATAAATCTTAGCTAGATCGATTTATTATCCCCGAAACTCCCTGGACACTAAATTTTATGAAAATCGTTGGAGCCGTTTCCGAGATCCCGATTATATATATATATATATACATATATACAAGAATTGCTCGTTTAATAGTATAGGATTAACTTTTTGTTTTGTGTGTATTGTATAGCGAAATGATAAGCTTTTTTTTTAAATTATTTTGTACCACTGAGGGTGGAAGAAGATGCTGACGGCTGTAACACAGTTTATATTAGTATGGCCGTTAATGTTTACTTCTTTGAAATATAGGTTTGTAACTTAAAATAGATATAATTCATAAACGTAATTTGTCGAACTGAGAGTCTAAAGTGAAGTCTGTTCTAGACATCTAGAGATATTTCCCGCTAAAATCAAATATAATACATTATTATACCTAAAGTGATAGCATACTGGGAAAATGGAAATTATTGGCTTTACTAAGCACTTGTTACCGTTTTCACTAGCATACTAATTCTTTGACACATACATTCCTTTGACAAGCATGTCCAATGATGAATGCTGACTTAGGGAATCTAAAATTTGTTTATATAATGTAGGTGGTAGACTTGCCATCAAAACAGAATCCCGTTAAAAAGCGTTAAAATGTGTTAATTCCAACAATTTAAATAAAATGGAATATTTTTCTAACATACAATCTCAACAAGAGGCAATATACAAGAAGAATGCAACCAAAAGCATTCCGGGGCAATCTTTAACTAAGACGACACTTCGATATAAACCTTCCTGTAATTTCTAGTATTTACACTGTGTTCGTGTATGTCTTGTTGGTTGTCTAAAATAAATTAAAAAAAAAACTATAGATTTCCATCAAAAACCTGTTAAATTTATGGGCTATTTGAATGAATGAATAGGTTATTTATTCGTCACGGACAACACAACGTAGTATGCAGCCTGGACGTAGCCATAACATTATAACAACTCGTTGATCTTATATTGTGTTGACTAAGCTTTTGATATTAGTTTATTAGTTAACATCTTATTTGAAAAGTAGCCATAATTTTATTACACGAATTGTGCCGATTAGGCTTTTGGATATTTAGATTACTCAAAACATGTTATATGAAGTGTAACGTTACAGAAGACGCTGACTCTATTGTATAATTGTTAGTGCTGGTCAAACCAAGGTGTCATCATACTTTTAATCAACAGACTTGTTCTGACCATCCTATAAAAGCCGTTGCATTTAAAATTTTATTCATTATAGTACCTACTCATCGTAGAAATGCAGATGATTACATTACGGTAAGGAAGTCAGTATTGTACTGAATTAGTTTTAATCAATTATTGTAATTAAATAGTAATAAATGTCATCGAGACATATTTGTTGCTTTTAAAAAAGCTTCAGCACCATTCTCGAAACATAACTACGTACAAAGAAATTAAAACAACGAACACAACAAAAATAACAATAAACACAAATAGATTGGATTGCAGCAACAAAACGGCATCCGATTCAGCATGCTACAGTAGCTGCAGTATAGCAGAACAAAAAGAGAGCTTTATTTTGTGATAGCAGTGTTGCATTCTCACAGCCACAATGCTGTTGTTCTGTCGGTGCCTCATATTTTCGAGTACTTGTCGGACCATTCATTAAGCTGCAATTCCGCAGCCGACTGCAGGCAGCAGCAGCAGGCGACATGTCGTGGCGCCATGTCGCTGCAGTCATGATACCGAACCCGACTGCAGACGGCACCAGCCCGTGTCCAGTCAGCCAGACATGATGTCTGACGTGTTTGAAATTAGCGATCGCGATTTATTTTTGTATGTTTTGTTAAAAGAGGAAGAAGATGATGGTGACTTGCTTTTATTATACAAGTATAAAGAGAAAAGACTAAAAGACACACAGTCTTATGTTGAAATGCAGACGAAATGAGGGAACTTACAGTGCGGGATATTATGCCACCTAGTTTATCAGTTTCTCTTCCTCGGAATCGGCAATTCATTTAAAAAAAAATTCAACGTGTTGTCGCTCGGGCGTTGGCGGCACTACTGATCTGCCGATCTGCCGTCCGGCTACAGTGTGGTCTGCCGCTGACATAGAAGTCACATAGAAACCAGTTGTGTCGCGACGACACGTCGCTTGCTGCTGCTGTCTGCAGTCGGCGACGCAATTGTACCTTTATCCAGCCATTCCAGCCTATAAAAGTCAACTGCTGATGGCATATGGAAGAGCCATAGATTGCCTCACAGGGAGGACCTTTGGCTTAGTTGCCATGGTTGGCATGGGGGTCGGCAGCCTCAAATTTTTATAATTTCGTGTTGTTATTAAGATGATGCTGCCGCCACCTCCCGCTCCAGTTTGCCTCCATCGCCTCATATGACACCCACAGGAGGATACGGGGTGATGGATATGTTTACATCGTTACACACGGTTAAGTTCGATGTCGAGGTATATTTTTTAGCGTTTCGTGCCATTTAGGAAAACGGAACACATCACCTTGGTGCCCGTCACCTGTAACAACTTTCTTCGAGTATTTCAAATAGATGATTGATATAAAACGTATACACGTAATATAGACGTATAAGCAGTGCGATTGAATAGAGTAATTTTTTATTTAATAAGGCTTACAAATAATTCTTATTGAAAGTTAATTTTTTACCTTACCACTGGTTCGAAAAAAAAACTCTGTCCTGGGAAGAACCAGCAAGAAACCTAGCGAGACTTTTTAAAAAGTAAATGTTACAATGTCAATGGTCACAAAATATTTAGAAAATTTATTTTAGAAACAGCTTGGAAGCGACCACCTCATTCCCAGGGGTTATTATATAAACCATGTACTCATTTATATCATAATAACCCTTTTTATACAGTTTTTGTTTAATTAAATATTTAAACTTGGTAATAGAGAGACCTTGTATATTTTCTGGGACTTTTGTGTAATAGCGTATACATTGCCCCAAGAATGAATTAATGACTTTGTGGAGTCGAGAAACTGGTAACACTAGCTTGTGTTTGTTCCTAGTGTTTATAGAGTGTATATCACTCTTTTTTTACTAAAACTACCTTTGTTTTTGTGAACATACATAAAATTTTCATAGATATACTGAGAGGCCGAAGTTAATATATTTATTTCTTTAATTTTTTTTAATTGTGTCACTTTGCATGGAACTGGTTGGCTTCGATTTGTTTGTTTGACGTTTGGTTTCGTTGTATGTATCAGTATCGGCTTTAAGCCAAAATAATAGCATAATATCTTATATTACGTTACACAATACTATCACAATCAAAACACGGAGTAGCGTAGTGATTGCTAATAGTAACTGATGAAAAGTTCAAGGTTAAAAAAATGCTTTAGACAATTTTAATGTATATCAAGATATTTAATGTGGTGTGCTGAAAGAGAATTTCCTCATATTGTTCCGTGAGGGAACAAAGTGAGGGGGACACCCACGGGGTGTGCATAAGAGACTACGAGCAATACGAAAAAATCTCTTGGCCTCCGATACGAGTAGATGGCGGCATTACCATGTAGTGAAAGCCAGATAACCTATGAGCCGATCAGAAAGAAGTCGGTATAATAATAATGATATCGAGTAGTAGATTCTTTTACGCTGCCATTGCGCGTTACGAGTTGAAAATACATCATCATCATCATTATCATCACTACAGCCTTTCATAAGTCCACTGCTGAACGTAGGCCTCCTCCAAGGAATGCTACAAAGTGCGAACCTGAGCCACCTGCATCCATCGACTTCCTGCATGTCTTACCAGGTCGTCACTCCATCTAGTGGGGTGTCACTCTACACTACGCCTACCGGTACGAGGCTGCCACTCTAGAACCTTTTTTCCCCATCGGTTGTCGGTTCTTCGAGTGACCTACCTGCATCCATCGAATTTCTGCATGTCTTAAAAGGTCGTCACTCCATCTAATGGGGGGTCACCCTACACTACGCCTACAGGTACGAGGCTGCCACTCGAGAACCCTTTTTTCCCCATCGGTTGTCGGTTCTTCGAGCTATATGGCTGGCCCAAGCCACTTCAGCTTAATAAACCGTTGCGCTATGTCGGACACGATGATATAGACATGTATTTAAAGCTTTTAAATTACTATTTAGCAATTGAATTATTTAAAATTGACAATGATAAAAAAATTCCGCTAAAACGGACTGGAATACAAATTTTCTAAGAAAATAGATTGTAATTGCAACAATGGCGCAATATATTTACTTTTATGAAAGAACTATCGACAATAACAACGGCTGATAATGAGTACCAATTAAAAAAATAATGGCCGTATATGACTAATACAGCTTGGTGACGTATTATTTTTCTGACCAAGATTTGTTGCCTTATCAAACTTTTTTACTAGTAACGAGATATTCCATCTTAGTTATCAGGGGTGTGAACGCATTTTGATTCTAAAGTAAATTGTAGATATATACAGTACATATAAATTGTAGGCCGAGTTTATGTTGAGTTGAGTTTCCAAAACAAAATCATTATTGTAAAATAGAATTCACATCGAAAATTGGCAGGGAATCTAAATTGACGGTAGCCGGAGTAAATTATTCCCACTTGAGAAATATTAATTACATAATAATCATAGCTACGTTTATCTAAATTCTAAACAATCCAATAGACATCATATTATTATAGTAACAAACGAAATAATTAAATTTATTATTACATACAAAATGCATATAAATTATTATATGTTAGCAAGAATTAGCATTTTTGTGCTACGAGGGCGACACTGAAAGTTTTTAGAACTGGCCACTTGTAAGCGATGTAATAAAAAAATAAGTTCAAATTTTGAAAATGGAACTCTTGCCAATATTATTGTGTATGCATTTTATTAATTTGTCATTTGTTTACGATTTGGCGGCACATTGAAAGTTGTCTGTGTCACGTCAGCATGAATTTAACGCAAGAAAATTTTCGTACAATGATTTTTTATGACTTTCGATGTCATTTGATGTTGAATTACAACAAGAAAGTTATGATAGATTTTGATTAGCCTTTCACCATGAAGCCTTATCTCGTGCCACTGTCTACAATTGGTTTAACGAGTTTAAACATGGTCGCACTAATCTTACCGATGATCTGCGTGAGGGACGGTCATCTACGGCGACGACTGAAGCTGAGAAGAAATAACTTCAGTGTTGTGCGGCGTATGATAGAAACTAACAAAAGTCAGACGTGGAATTACTGGGTCACCCGCTCTGTAACCCCGATCCCGCACCTTGCGATTTTTATTTATTTCCGAAAATAAAAGAACAACTGGCAGTGGCAATGTGCTTTTCTCAGTGGTTCCATGGGACACTATTTTATAAAGATATAATAAAACTAATAAGGTTTTTGATTTTCTAGGAACTTTCAGTGTCACCCTCGTTTTCAGTCGTAGTAAGCCGCAGCGGCGATGCGGCGATTCTGTACTCAGTGGTAAAAATAGTCACTTAGAAATTCTCAAAACCTACCTTCAGAATAGTCAAATACTTAGATTGATCATAATTTAGAAAAAGTGAAATTTTCAAATACCTACTAATTTATCTTTCTAATAATCTGTATCCCTAATGTATTTTTTTATCCTTGCCTTAAGATGACCAAGTTTCTTCGGGATTAAATAAATATATATTTTTATAAGCTTATGGATATTTTATTAAAAGTGTAGCTAATGAATATCAAATATACCACAGGTAAGATTCCCTAGTTTGTACTGCACAGACCACAGTTAGGAATTTAAAAACATACTATGATACCAATTGTGGAGCTACAGGATGGTAAACCAATAATAAACAGACTGCCTTATGTGAATTCTCAAAGCATACAAACGTATATATGTGTGTATATACAAATGCGTATTCCAATTGGTTACAAGTTCAATTTCACAATTGCCGATTTTACCTATTAAAAACAACAAGTCTCCGGGCGAGGATTGTATTACAGCGGAGGTTCTGAAAGCTGGTGAAAACCGATACTTAAAATCCTTCAGAAAATCTTCAATTTCGTCCTCCATGGTGGCACCACTTCGATCGAGTCTCGCACGCAGACTCGACGACTTCCAGCCTCCCGAACAAGCCGTTTTTCGAAATAGCTTTAGCATTATAGACCGCATACCCTTCGGCAAATAGTACAGAAGTCCGAAGAGTACAATCTGCCACTTTGTCTTGAGTATGTGGACTATGAGAAATCCATTGATTCCGGCGAAATTTGGACGGTGCTGCACAGTCGCTTCATCGGTGACAAGTGGACTGTCGGTATATTGAAATACTGAAGTGTTTGTACCTGTATGGCTACGATGGCTATCCGAGTACAGAACCAGAGTACGAAACCTATCCAACTGCAGAGAGGTGTAAGACAGGGTGACGTAATATCCCCGAAACTCTTCACCGCTGCATTGGAAGACGTTGTCAAGCTACTGGACTCGAAAGCATACGGTATTAATGTCAATGGCGAGTACATCACTCATATTCGCCTTATGTCAGAATCGCTGGAGGACCTTAGCACTATGCTCAATGACCTTAATAGTGTCTCCCAACAGATAGGTCTTAAGATGAACATGGACAAAACAAAAGTCATGCGTAATGTATATGTCACACCTATACCGGTGGTTGTTAGGAGCACTAAGCTCGAAGTTGTTGACGAGTATGCTTGCCTGGGACAAGTAGTTCGGCTAGGTAAGTCCAACTTCGACCGTGAGGTCAATCGACGGATTCAACTCGTCTAGGCAGCGTTCGGGAGATTAGGACACATCTTCTCGTCAGGCATATCTCAAAACTAGATTGTACAACCAGTGCGTGTTTCTAGTGATGACCTATGGATCTGAGACGTCGTCTTTCACTGCTGGCCATATGAGGAAGCTCAGTCACTCAGCGAGCTATGGAGAGGGCAATCCTGGAAGTTTCTCTACGTGATAAACTTAGTAATGAGGATATTCGGAGTAGAACCAGAGTGACCGAGATAGTCCAACGGATTAGTAAGCTGAAGTGGCAATGGGCCGGCCTAGCTCGAAGAACCGATAAACGATGGGAAAAAAAGGTTCTCGAATGACAGGCCCGTACCGGCGGGCGAAGTGTATGGCGTCCCTGCACTAGATGGAGTGACGACTTGGTAAGACATGCAGGAAATCGATGGATGCTGGTGGCTCAGGACCGTGCTTTGTGGCATTCGTTGAGTGATGCCTATGTTCAGTACTGGGCTTGTGAAGGGCTGTAATGATAAATGATGATGATGAATAATTCTGTTTTGCGCAGATGAGTAATCTCTGTAGAGTCTAGTGAAAATTCGATCTGAAGGACATTATTTTAAGTGAGTTCTACGCGCACATAGTAATTACATTTCGTAGTACACTACGGAAACATCTAAAGTTGGACTTTCAGTAAGGTACAATACATTGTTGTTACGGTAAAATATCTCACGTTTATTATAAATATGTCGTTCTTAATGAATCAAACACAGTAGCAGCAGCAGGTCCTGAACTTAAGACAATGTTCCATTATCATTCGTACACAAAAAGAACGTGATAGAGCCGTAGTACAGCTACATTATGGTTGTAGCACGAATGTGTGGGCTCGAATGTGGAAGGACTACGCTCTTACAGAATACCAGCGTATAATAGCAGCTTAATGCTGCTGTGTTTCATATGGTGAGTGTAAAGTACTGAAGACCCTTTTCATTAGAAACTGGCAATAGAATAACAACAAAGAATAAGAATAAAATTAAGTTCTTGTATTCATAGAAAAGTAAATATATTTTTAGATTTGATTTTTTAGTGGAAAAGAGTAGTTTAATAATAACTTCACAACCTATATGATAAGGGTAACATATCAGCACGCAGTCCATCTGATAGTAAGTAGTTGCTGCGGCCCATACACATCTGCATCTAACATCAACTACGTATCAAAAATCAAAATGCAGATGCTTTTGTCACCCGGGACGACTAATATGTAATGCCTCGTTTCCAGTAAAAAGTGTCTCCAGTTTTTTACACTTACCAAACGAAACACAGCAGTTAACGCTGCTATTTTATGCTGGTATTCTGTGGTACCATACCATGTGAGCAAATTGCTCGAAGAGGGGAGGGTCAAGAGTACTCGGATACCTAGACGTGCATGTATGAAGAAGTTAATGAACCTGAAAGAAGCGAAAGAGGTATGTAAGGATCGTGACACTTGGCGATCTGTTCTCTCTGGCTACCCCGTTAGGGATTGTGCGTGACGATAAGTAAGTAAGTAAGTAAGTATTCTGTGGTCCTTCCCCGGTCGAGCCGACCCATTCGTGCTACAAGTATTAATATAGCAGCAGCACGTCTCTACCTACCACGTAGATAACATGCTATTTACTGTTAAAAATAATGTGAGTTAAAAGTTTTTTCATGAACTTTATTCATCTTAAGTCTATACTGTAAACACTGACACTGATAATTCGTTGATTGACCTCATCATTACTTCCTCTTCTGATCGCGTGATTCAGTTTGGGCAGCTCTCTGCTCCTTGTTTCTCACGTCACGACTTGATTTATTTTTCATATAAACTTAAACCTCCAAAACAGAAACCTATTTTTCTGCAGTTACGCAATTTTTCAAGAATAAATATTGAGAGTCTCAGGAGAGACGCATCTTCAATTGATTTTGGCCCTTTGGTGGCAGCTTCTAACGTCGATAATAAAATATCCTTTCTAAATAATAGCATTCTGAATCTGTATAATATTCATGCTCCGGTACATTATGTAAAAGTTAAGCGTCCTCCTGCTCCCTGGATGAATAAAGGGGTACAAATGGCAATGGGGCGGCGAGATCGAGCTTTCCAGAAGTTTAAAAAGAATCGCTCAGAAAAAAATTGGTCTAACTTTAAAACGTTAAGAAACAGATGCAATCAGGTGGTACGAAATGCTAAACGCCGCTACATTCATGACAAAATAACTAATTCTTCGCCCACTAATTTGTGGAAATTCCTGAAGTCTATCGGAATTAATAAATCTAATTCTCCGGAATATGGCGCCTCTCTCAATGAGGGTTTTCTGAAATGTTCCCCGTGAGATGGCAGCGCTGTAGTGTCAGGTCCAACTACCTGTCAAAACACTTACACGATTTATATTTTTCGATCATTTTTTTGGTTTATTTATCCTTAAAAACGTTACAAACAGAATATTGTTTTCCAAAATGCCACAGTGTTGTGCAGTGCCTATGTGTGCAAATAAAAAAGGAGGGCATAAGTTCCCTACAGAAGATAAAAACCGATTAAAACAGTGGCTTGTAGCCATTCGCAGAGATAAATTTACTCCAACGAAAAATAGCCTCGTTTGCAAAAGCCACTTCACAAAGGATGATTACCAGCTACCGAAGGACTCAGTATTAGAAAAACGTAAGAATATTTTGTACTTATTTATAATGATAAGCTTCAGTTAAGTCACCTTGATTATATCTGTGCGCGACTAACCTTCAATGATGTAGTGTAAACGTTTTTTAGTACTTGCCTTATCAAAAATGATTTCATTATGACATTATATTTATTGAATTATTATTCCAGCCAGGCCTGTGTTGAAAAAATGTGCAGTGCCAAGTCGATTCCCATGGATTGACCAAAATTCTAGTTTGCATCAAAAAAAGAAGGAGCGGCATCAAAGGCGTTTGGCGCGAAATGAAAGGAAAATTAGTGTCCAAGTACACATAAACAATGAAAAAGAGAAGGATGACACCTTCCTCATGGAAACTACAAACTTTTTCGAAGTAGAAATTGAATTCGAGAAGAAACAGAATGATGTTGGTATCCAATGTGATTTATGTGGAAGTGATAATCTCAAAACACTTAAAGAATGTCTTCAAAATGAAAATAAAAATAAAAAATCTTCAATTGCAAATGTGCTAGATATAACCAATGCGGCCGAAGTACAGTTTTATACTGGTTTCCAAGATTATGAACATATCAAATTCATATTTAGTATTTTTGGAGATGAAGTAAATTGTTTAAAATATTATCCTCAACTGAAAACATTGAAGGTGCCGTTTCTAAACCCTTGTGATCAATTCCTTCTAGTGTTAATTAAATTACGCCGGAACATGCTATTTACAGAACTCGCCTTTCGATCGAAGATTAATAAAACGGTACTAAGTAACATTTTCATAACATGGATCAATTACTTATATTGTAAATTGAAAGAGTTAAATGTTTGGGTGCCAAAACAATGCATAGATAAAAATATGAAATACTATGGCAAGATTAATCCATGCACTGTGATAGTAGATTGCACGGAAATAAAAATAGAGAAGCCCAAAAATCCACTTACACAACAGCTTACATATTCCACTTACAAATCAGCAAATACTCTAAAAGTTTTAATTGGGATTTCAGCATCAGGCTGCGTTACATTTGTATCCGATGCATATGGTGGATCTACGAGTGATCGTGAATTGTTTGAAAAATGTGGACTTATTGATAAACTTGAACCTAATGATATCATTTTTAGTGACCGTGGCTTTAATGTACAAGACCTAGTGTGCCATAAAGATGTTACAGTTAATGTGCCAGAATTTTTAAAAAATACTGATGGACAATTTGAGACTTCTCAACTGACAAGGTCAAAAAATATATCTTCAGAACGGATACACGTTGAAAGGGTCATTGGTTTGGCTAAAACTTTTAAGATCTTAAGCGGCAAGTTGGATTCAAAATTGGTGCCTTTAGCAGATAGAATAATATTTGTATGTTTTATGTTAACCAATTTCAAAAATAATATTATAAAGTAAAATATGTTTTTTTCAATTTTATTTAATTGATGTCGCTTTTAACAGTACTGTATTAAACATACTTTATTAAATAATAACAAGAATACAAAATTAAACTTTGTTCTAATTTCTATCACATAGAATCTTACAATATACTATAAAAATATATTAACAATCATACATATTTTTTGCTATCTTTGGCAACATAAATTGAAAAAAGAAAGCTTTTACTCGAGGGATTATAATATTTTGTATAAATGAATCATTTTTTTTTAACATTTATTATTTTTTCATCAACATTAGTCCATATAAATAAATCACAACAATCTCTTCCTGTGACAAGTAACTGCGTTTGGATTTGGTAATAATAGTTGCTTGTTTCTTTCAGTTGCAAATCATGCTCTAAATGGAAATAATTGTTGGATCCAATCATTTCATCCTTTATGGAATATGGACATTTAACTTCTAAAATTTTGTTATCTCCAATTAATCCATCAGGAGAAGCGCCAATGAAAGGGTACTGCACAGAAACATATAAACCACAGCGTTCTACTTTTTTTCCAGTTTTCCCCTCATATGCTTCAATTGCTGTGGTTTCCATAGACTTGCCCCATTCTAAGGCCGTGCTTACTATTTTCTTATTACATATAAGGCTTTGTGCATACTTTTCTTGGTCCTTTTTAGCAGTAAATTTACAAATCTCACCGACTCTTGAAGCAGTCACTCGAAAAGATCGTTCTGTATGCCATAACTTTGTCTTCGTCTGATTTTTAGTTTTCTTTTCAATTTCCTTTGCTGAGTCAGGTGTAACCTGTTAGGGGCAAAGGATAAGGAAAGTATGAAAGTATAAACCTAAACAAACATCTACAATCCCTATGCAAGTGCAATTAATATTGATGATTACATAATATACTAAATAATAAAAAAATATAGTAGCTACAACTTCTCATGATTCACCACCTCGCTTGCTACAGTACAGTCAATAAGATTGTACAAGTCGTAGCTACTATAATAAATAAATTCATCTGGAATAAATGGCTTACAGATATTTTATTAAGAATAAGTTGATGATGTAAAGGAAAAGGTAGGTAATCATGGTCATGTATCACATCTTGCATGTTTGCACTGTCCAAAATTCCACATAATCCTATTCTTTTTTGTGACAATGAGCAGTAGTTAATGACTTTATTTCTAACTGTTGTAGCCCATTCTTTTCCCTGACTGATAAAGGACTGTGGTCTTGGATCATAGCACACACTTCTTTTCTTTTTTTTGCAAACATTATATTCTGCTATTTCATATGAAAGGTTCTCTGCTTTTTTCGGCGAAACATCAAGTTTATTTTTTTTAGGTACATGCCATACTTGTTTTTTTTGTGTTGGAGTCATTTTAATTAACCATATATTCTGCTCTCGGAATTTGAGTATAGCATAGCACAAAACTGACACATGCTTGCAAATGGCTTTTGGTCCTTTCCCTGCTACACATTCACACACCGATTGTATAATAGATCCACTTCCATTACATATGGCAATGGAAGCAAAATAAGTGAGGGCTTTTGTATTTTCGGAATGGACTTGACCTTTGAAAAATATATGTGTACTAGTATTTGCGGTCACTAATGCGAGTAGGTAGTTATTTTGCAGCATATTATAACCTCTTCTGTGCACTGCAGAATAATCTGACATTCCTATGCCGTCTTTATACAATTCAAGGAAATACGTATTTATGTTAATAATGTCAAAATTGGGTAAAACTGTTTTTGAATCTACACTTTTGTATAACTTTTCTTCTGGCCATTCTATTACATAATTAATCTCACTTAAGAGATGAGAATTATCATTTTCATTTGATTTGAAGTTGTTGTTTCTGTCATAGTCATTTAGCCTGGAATATATAATATACATTAATCAACAACAACTCACTAAAACACAAATAACTTCAATTTAGTAGTTAAAAAAAAAACAATCAAATTGTGGAAACAAATAGAAGTAGATTATGTTTACCTTTCAATGAGCTTTTCTTTAGTACCAGTGACTTTTGCGCCTCTCTTTTTGAGCTCAATTTTCAGTTCGGCAACCTTTCTTTGGCCGTAATCCATAATAAAATCAATAACTCTTCCAAATACATAAAATTTCACTAAAAAAATAATACGTTCGGTAGGAATCTGTGCTATCTGACAGCTGTTTGGACCTGACGCATACGAAGCACCGCCTGGCGGCAAAAAAAGTATCGGAAACCCTGATTTGGATGACATTAATCGTCACTTTGTTTCTATTACTTCATTGGACCCCCAAGTCCGTTCTCAAACTATTGCTTCTATAGAATCAATGCAGCCTCTCCAGATCCCTGACTTTTGTTTCTCCCCTGTCACTCAGGATGAAATTAAAAAAAAAAACTCTGTTAGCCATTAAATCGAAGGCTGTGGGTTTTGATGAAATTAGTAAGCAAATGGTGTCTATGATTCTTGAGTACCTTATTCCAGCTATAACACACATTATAAATTATTATATTATGTTTTCCTTATTTATAAATTCTATCTCCACAGTTCTAGATTGTTCGTACCATCTGTATGCGGATGATCTCCAGCTCTATGTACAGTCAAGCTTAAATAATCTTAACTTTGTAATACACAAACCAAATGATAACCTGGAAGCCATAAGAGAATGGTCATGTAAATATGGCGTTTCTGTTAATCCTGCCAAATGCAAAGTTATAACATTCGGAAGTTCGCAATTATTGGATAAGGTTGATTATGTAAATCTCTCTCCTGTAATTTATAATGGAAGTTTGATTCCATATTGTGATTCCATAAAAAATCTTGGCCTGTACATGGATAAAACTATGACCTGGAAATTGCAGATTTCTGAAGTTAGTCGTAAAGTTGTTGCTACCTTGCGTTCCCTTTATCGTCTTAAAAATTTCCTACCTTTCAAAACCAAGCTTACGCTGGTTCACTCCCTTATTCTACCTATTATCGACTACGCCGATGAATGTTACCCATATCTATCAGAAAATCTTCTAAACAAGTTGGAAATAAGTAAATAAATAAATAAGTCCACTGCTGACATAGGTATCCACCATAGATTGTCTATTATGAGAGGTATATTATGCTGTTCGTTGGGCCTCGTAGGGTCAAAAAGGAAAAAAAAACACAGTGCTTCAATAGATAGATGTTTGAAAATGTTACGATATTTTTGCTCTTTCACTGTTTCTAGTTGTAGCATCTTGGGTGCTTCAAAATATCAATACATTGCTAACAAGTTATCGAAACTTATTTTAAAGGGTATATAAAAACCTCGAACGGGTTGGTTAACAAATTATAATACTGTTTGACAATCGTCAACTCTGAGTCTCAAAGACTCATTTATTACGAGTGGCTACGAGTAAGAGCCGGACTTGCTGCAATAGCAATTAATTTGTAGAATTTGTACTAGATGAATTTTCTATTTCAATACTAAAACTATTGAAATGTTCATTCAAGTCAAATTTGAATAATAATAAAAAAATATATCTAAAATCTGGTGGTTTACTGAAGTCTTATTAAAGTAATAAGTTAACTTTTATCAGAAAAAGACAAGAATACTCACATAAGACCGAAGACAAAGCAATATAAAAAAAAACATTTACAATTAAATCACTCACATAAACACACTAAATACCCCTCTATCAGCGCTCGCTATATAGAAATTATACTCAAAAACGGAGACGCATTAAAAAAAAGGTAAAGAGCATATCTGCCGAATGATAGTCTTGTAGTCGATAATTAAAAGAGCACAGAGAAAAGTATGGCATAGATCTTAGGGGTGACGTCAGTCCTTATCGGTTCAAATTTCATTCGTAGGTAAAGCAAGGGAAGGCAGGCAATCTTCGACAGACGGCAGTGAGATGCAGGCGCGGCTGCTCTATCTGGTGGCTCTCTGTGCGGCGGCGGCGCACGCTGCACGACTTCTCGCTGTGCTGCCCACTAACACCAGAAGTCACTATGCTATGTACGGTCGCCTCATTGAAGCACTGGCTAAGAGACAACATCACGTAACAGTTATGACCCATTTTACTAAGGTATGTATAAAATTTTTGAATTTGTAAAATAACTAATTATGATCTTTTTATCGTAAATAATAATTACTAACTAATGAAAATTTGACCTAAATTTTTTTTAAGTCTAAATGCTACTACAGCTTCGAATAAAAAAGAAAACAAATTACTAAATACTAACTATTTCGTCCTGTCCAAGCAGAAAAACTTATAACAAATATACAACAGAATTTTCTGAAATATAATATTAAATATGTATTTATCATGTATATTTTTTTTCTATTACAACCTATAAAGGTACACTGCTGAACATATAGTCTACCCCATAAATTACCTCATAGTTTTGCCATAGTAGCCACGCTTGGCAGACGGATTGGAAAGGGCAGCTTTTATTGAGTCTGTGGCGATGCTGTCTTCGCGCCACAAGTTATCAGGAAGATGCTTCTGACCTGCCTCTCCTGTTTTAATTTAAATCTGGTGGTTTCTTACGACATTCACGGTACGATATGGAGTAGTGTATATTCTTACACCACCACTATACCATAGATTATTTGTTTATAGACTTTTAAAAACAAAAACATAAAAAGTTAAAACATAAAAATGTATAAAAAGTTGCCTTAAATTTTGTTATCTAAGTACTTAAAATATTTTAATTGAAATTTATATTTAAATATTAATTTAAAATTAGTTAACTTCGTGATATAATGTGTCATTACACTTTCATGTTGTTTAGTAAGCTAATACATTCCAAAAAAATTGCTCTTTCTTATGATATTTATTTAATTAAAGATGTTTTATTAACACAACGTTTATACTTCAATATTATAGTATTATATACTTCAATATATAGTTATAGTTTCAATTTTTGATTTTTCTGTAACACCTAGCGCGTAGATACAAAATATTCTACGTTATACGAAGCATAGTGACACCAGGTCGGTTGAAATTTTATGAATATAGCAATCGCAATAGGATTAACCAATCTGCGATACAAAACCTGCTAAAATGATCCGGATTGCGTCGAGCGTTTATCTATCCTTTCTTGCAATTCTAGATCATGTCAAGCATCGCAGATATAAACTATGAAATAGGCAGTGGTATTCGTGATATTCCCCCAGATGTCAGTTCAACTCTGATTATTTAACTGTGTAAGATGACCGAACCTCCGGTGAATGAACGCCACCGAAGAATCGGTCAGTTTAAGGACACAGATAATATGTGACGTGAAACTAAGATGCAAGATGTTGATTGGAACAATCAAATTGGATGAATAAACAAATTACTTTTTACTTCATAGTCTCATAAGTAATTTGACTGTGTAGGTATGAATCCTGGGTTAAGTTAAAATCTGTTGTTAGGTTTTTTATTAAGAAATTCTCCGTGTCCCGGAGTGAGAAAGTAGGCGCTGTTTCCACCTCGTAAAACCTCGGAAAGCATGTAAAGCGGTATTTTTGGTCCTGCGCATGATTTCTCTTTAGTCGTGCGGACTTCCGTCCCGTCGGACTATGAGAGTGAGGGTTAGAAAGCGCACCTGAGCTTGCGCATAAACTCGTGCACTATAATCCTGTCCTGCGCAGATGGCTTGTCTCCGTTGAGTCTGACCGCCGTGACCGAAATTCGGTCTGGAGGACATTACTAGTAATTAATAAATGTTAGCATTCTGACGTTCCTAAACACAGAATTCTCTACAACGATATCCTAAATATTATAATGCCAAGATTTAATAAAGAATTAGTGACGATTCACAACGAAAGAAAAAATTCGTGATTATACCGGTTGGTGTGATAAATACCATAAAGCGTTTAAAGCCCTTTTTAGGAGAATTTTTAGCTGAATACAGGCTAGCAGGCCCTATAAAATACCAGTATCAGTAATGTCTGGATTAAATATGTATTTCTTATTTCAAGATTAACGACTAATCGGTGGCTCTCATAGACCAAGTTTGAAAGTATCCAGGAACCAGGGCTATTCATTTGTCTTGACGAGAATCTGGTTTGAAAATTATATAAAATAGACAAACTCCAGAACGCCTACGTCTTTCAGTGAAGATTAAGGGATTTGACCTTGAACGTAAAGTTAAATTTATGTACAAGTGATACAATATGTTCAGTGTTGAATATAATTCATTTTTATTAATTGCAACTTTAAAATTATTATTTTTTAATTCATGAAGTGACTACTTGGTAAGAGATACGAGTACAGAAGGACTCAATGGATGCAGGTGGCTCAGGACCGTGCTTTGTGGCATTCCTTGGGGGAGGCTTATGTTCAGCAGTGGACTTGTAAAGGGATATAACTATAACTCTAAGACGAACTTAGTCTTGGTCATGAGATCAAAAGAACCAAAATAGGAAGTTATAAATAAATCTAGCCAACTTTACAAAGTACTTAATAAATACAAAGTACCAACATCAACAAAATCATAGGCGTAATGATTTCTTGTATTTAAGCGCGTATCAAGTACCAACACATTGAATATCTAAAAGTAAAAATCGTTTCCCGTAAAAAGATGCTCCGAATTTATACAAAGTACCTATACAGTCGTATAAGGATGCCACTGTCGACATCTATCGATCTTGTCGCCATCCAAGCGAGTCACCTAGGCATATCATCTCCGGTTGTTCGGCGCTTTCTATCTCCAAATATTTGCACAGACGAAATCTAGTACCAGGAATCTACACCAGTAGCTCTGGAAAATTGGAAACTGCCTTGTCTTTACCTTTCCCCCTAATCGCCTGCCGGCAGGTCTCCCAACCAGACGACAACTCCACTGCTGAGGGTTGCCGTCTGGTGGGTTTTCGCTATTTAAGGGGGAATATAACCTCAAATGGCTTAGCAAGATCCTCCGTTATACCGAAAATATTGCAGCATTAATTTTGAAATAAATATATGGTAAAGTTGAGGATTAATGTTAAGTACTATGTTAGACGAAAACATGATTCCGTAAAATTTTCTCGATAGAAAAAATCCAAAGTTACCTCCAACTGTTACCTCTAAACCGCAGTTATTCATAAAATCCTTTAAATAAGATCATGAAACTTTGCATACTAACTGAACTAACTATAAAGCAGTGCTAATGTTTTTTTTTTTAAATTACCATTATTTTCACTGTAAAAAGAAATTACCTAAATTATCGGCTAAACTAAACAAGCTTATCCTCTTACCATATATTTATTTCAAAATTAATGCTGCAATATTTTCGACATAACGGAGGATCTTGCTAAGCCATTTAAGGTTATATTTCCCCTTAATTGTAGCCGTCCCAAGGCCCTGCGCCATTTGATCTGCCTTGCGAGTGAGACTAACCGGTGCGGTGCCAGGATTCCATCTGGTTGATTTTTATTTATTTATTTTACTAGGTGTGGTGGCTATATTTTATTTTATATTATCGTAATATGTATACTGTTCAACCAGATGAGAATACTGTATAAATACTCCAAAATAATAAAAAGAAGTTACAGTTACAGTTACAGATAAACAAACTATCGGGACCTGACTCACGAGGTGACCGACGTGTGAGACGGTTGTAGAACTATACGATCGTTTCTACGTTTTTATTTTCTATAGAATACGTAAATAAAACTCGATAAAATCCATAAAAGTAGTTTCGTTCAAATCATGGTCAAGGCTAAAAATCAGGGCCTATATGAAGACATTTAATAAATGCTTTAATTTTAAATTAAAAAAATTTGGTTGTACAAGTAGTAACTTTCTTGATACACGCGATCACTTTTAACTGTCAGTTTAACTGACAGTGAAAACTGTGTGTGTGTACGATGAAAACTGTCAGTTTTTTGTTATCAGTTAAAACTGATGATATATTGTTGATACATATTATTTAACTGAAATGACTGAACTGACCAGTTAAAACTGTGCGTGCGTAGGCGGTGGTTCTTCAGTCGTGTTGCGATCGCGAAAAGGAAACTGGTCTGTACATATTTGTCCTCTTCGCATACGCAGAAAAATTACGCAAAGACAGTGGTTAGCCGAGTTTATAGAATTATATAGAATAGAACCTTGCTTATGGCGGAATAAAAGTAAGGAGTACCATGACCGGAAAATAAAATCAGCAGCTGACAAGGTACTATTAGAAAACAATGAAAAAAAATTGACTACGGCAACTATAGATACAGCTTAGCTTAAACGTGTCTCATAGGGGCTACTCCTATGAGATATGTTTAAGTTATACTACTATACAGACGCACGACAAACACAATGCCAATGATTTCAAAAGGAAGGATAGGCCCATCTGAATAGTTTACTCATAATTTTTGCATATAAGAAAAAGTAGCGCATCTGTCTCATCTGGGTCGGATTTCGTAGTATAACTATCCTAATTGTGTCATTATTTCCATGTAGTTTGAATAATATAGTATCGTAATAATACTAAGCGAAAATACCATAATTTTACCTAAAGGTCATCTTGTATTACTATTGGGTCCTTTTACATTTTGATATTAACCTTACGTTATCGAGAATTTCTGTATCGTACATGAGTATCGCGTTTTTTTTTGATAATATTAGAATTAGCTCCCTTTCTGGTCAATCGATGCTCGATCGATGCATTTATGTTGCATCCTTGATACAACTATAATGGGGCGCTAATATGATAAAAACTCTGCTCCAGAAGCAATCGTTTTGAAAACAGAATTTCGAAATATTTTATGAATCCGATTTTCAGATTCAAATAAGCAGATATGGTTTCTTTTGTACTCTTTTCGTTTTACCCTTATTAAATATAAAATATATTGGGTACCAATATTCAAAATTTAACTTACAATAAGTTCTTTAGACAAAAATTAAACAGAAATAAAAATAAAACTATCAGAAAACGAAACGTATAGATAAACTAGATGCGTGACGCCAAAATCCCGGCACATGGGAAAAAAGAAACATGAAACGTCAAACGTGATATAATTTTTTTAAAATAGTTTAATTTTATTTTCCATGTACAATATTTTTGAGGGTCTGAATCCAACCCTGGCCTATACTTGGTAATGTAACTAAACTAACTGTAAAATAAAACTTTAAAATGTGTTTACATAATAATTTTATTGCAACAAAATTAATATAAGGTTATTTACCGATGACACGATATCCTATGTTTTTTCTAAATTTTTGTATCATAATGTTTGCATTCTTGTACCACGCAACTAGACATATTTATGACAGGCAAATCTGACCTGCGCGCGCACCACTGTCGACCGATTTGCGTTGGCCTTAAACTGTAATTTTAGGGCCAGCCCACTGATCCGTTTTAGTTGTACGGTCGGCCCTGTCCTTACGCTAGTAATATATAAGTCAATGCACAATACGCACAATTGAACTATGAACTGTTGTATGATGACGTGTAGTGTGAATGTAGTCTAAAAGATAATGAAAAGTTAATTTATAAAAGTCGATGGAAGTTTAGATAACGACGGAGTGCAAAGTCGCAAAACATTGTTTATTGAAGAGATAATTATAATCAGCCAAGCTTATAATTTATTATTATCGCTTACTTAATACCTCTGGGCAACCGAACTTTGCTCAGTGTTAGAAAGAAATATATAGCTTTCTCGGGAACTAAACCTATCTAGAAAAAAATTGGCCCAATACAAATAATACGTTATGAATTTTCAATTCAAACGCAAAAAGAAAGATAATTCATAATGACTCACGATGTTCCAAGAATTGGAATTATTATCATGAAACGACATAGAGGTTAAAAAGAGATAATTTAAATAAAACGTTTGTTTTCGATTAAAAACAGTTTAATAAGGTTGATGACCGTATATATTACCGTAGCCCACAGCCAATGGTAACATAAATCTTAGTATCGACCGAGCCAAATTGTGGTTGTAATAACTTTAGAACATTCATTGAATGGTCTAAGGTAGTACAAAAGTATGCATCGCCGAACATTCGACCGCCAGATTTTGGGATGCCAGTCTTTCGTAAGATAAAAGAATAATTGTTCACTGCTGTTAACTATAGCTGAAAACTTGTGTATAATAGCCGTAATTTATCCAGATAAGCGACGTGAAGCAGAGTTAAAGGCGCGAGGTGATTGATAAGGTAGTTCCTCCCTACAACGGGAAAGGCAGCGGTTGACTTTTATGGGATTATGAACAAGACGATGAGTATAAAAGAGTATATGATGAAGTTAAAGTCTAATGGCCAAATACTCAAACGCTATTCAATTTTAAGATTTCTTTAAATCTCGTAGTGTCACAGTCACTTTTGTGAGTTTTGACTTAATGTGATAAAGACAGCACGAGACTAAATGGCATCTTAAAATTGAGCAGCATTTGAGTATTTGGGCATGAGTCAACTAATTTTTAGTTTTGTTGAACTTATTTATCGAATATCTTAATGAGAACGTCCATTATCTCTTTACTCGGTGCTTCTACAAACGGACAATACTGTATTTGACAAAAGCGCAGAACCACAAAACATATTTAGTTGCCAAGACGGTCTGTTTAAATTTTAAGTTTAAATATTAACGGTCAATATTATCAAATGACACAAATATTTACGGCGACTTGACCTACAGAGTGAACTCTGCTTTGCTTAGATGGTGTTTCTCTTTGAAACTGTACCATTGATATTAAAATTAAAAGCTAGGATTTTAAAACTGTAGTGAGACCTCCATGCTGAGCAGTTGAAACTAGTACATGTGAGTGAGTTGAAAATTCAAAGATGGGTCAATAAAGCACGAAAATTGCACATCAAATGACACTTATATACCTAGTCAGGTCATAAGTTTTGTCAAAAACTTTTTATAAAATTAATGATACACATTTTGTTAATTATATATGAAATGAAAGGTAATTTAATATTTGTATAAACAAACGCTCGTTCAAAAAACGTCCGGTCTTCTTACGATAAGCTCAAAGTCCTAGGTCTTCATTGATCATTCTTTTGACCGTGGTTCTGTTTAGGCCCATCTGAAGAGCTAACATTTTTTGTTTACGGACAGGATTTTGTTGAATTAGCGCCTTCACTGCTTTAATGATCGCGGGTGTCCTAACTGTACGAGGTCGGCCGGTCGTCTTACGATCTTCGAAGCTTGAATCTTTAGTGAATCGATTGATAGTGTGATAAATAAATCGTAGGGTTATAATTATTTCTTATAATGATTTCTTATATTTACGCGAACACTACACATGATTAAAACTACTTTTACGGATTTTATCGCGTTTATTTTTGCTTTTAATTACTTTTATTTTTAATTCCCGACGTTTCCGGCGCTTTCCAGCACCCATGGTCACGGGGGACTGGGAATTAAAAATAAAAGTAATTAAAAGCAAAAATAAACGCGATAAAATCCGTAAAAGTAATTTTAATCATCGTAGGGTTATTTTCAATTTTTGTAGAATATTGAAAATCTCTTTTGGCGCGTAACCACAGAGGAACAACGCAATTAATAATCATTCAACAGAATCGAAATACGAATATATATATACACACACACACACATATATATATATATATATATATATATATATATATATATATATTCGCATATAATAGCTGCTTGACAGTGTGTTTCGTATGGTGAGTGTAGATCCCTTTAACTATAAACGAGGCATTTCATCTTAGTCTTCAGGGGTGACAACGCATCTGCATTTTGATTCGTTATGAGGATAGACACACCAATAAAGAAACTTATCGTAAAATAAGTAAGTCTGCAATTTGTCCTGCAGCTGTGTAGAAGCTTCTAATCATTTCTGAAACAGTTTTACCGCCCAAAGGGACAAGCAGTTTATGTGGCAGACACAGTCGTGATTACTGCTTGTCCTTTTAACCCTTTTTAAATAGTGTAGGACAGTAACCAACTAATGGCAAACTTTCATCGTTAGAAACAAATGGGAGATTTGAAATGTAGAATAGGTAAGCGATGAAAAATATAATCTGTAATACGAGTAGATTTTACATTTCAATGACATACTATGAGTAAAGTTGTGTTTAGTCGTTACAGCGCGCGACGGACACAATCGTTGATCGTTGTACACTACTATTTTTTTCATACCATTGGGTGACAAACGAGCACACAGTCCATCTGATGGTAAGTAAATGCTGTGGCTCATAGACATCCACATTTATCTTCAACTAAACATCAAAATGCAAATGCGTTGTCACCCCTGAGGACTAAGATAGAATGCCTCGATTCCAGTAAAAGGGGTCACCAGTTCTCTACACTCACCATACGAAACACAGCAGCATTACGCTGCTATTTTACGCTGGTATTCTGTGAGAGCGTGGTTCTGCCCCGGTTAACCGACCCATTCGTGCTACAACCATAATATAGCTGTAGCGTGGCTCTACTACTATTACTAGCAGAAGATCATTAGGCTGAGTTGGATTGATTTTATCATTAATACAGCTATTGTTAATAGCACTGCCTGCCTAGTATTCTACTCTAGATAGACCCCAGGCCTAGTAGCACTCCGGCTTATGGCGTAGTTTAATTTTACAGTAGGGACCAAGCCAAGGCTGGGTTCTGCCTCCGATGATGAGGATGCAATAAAAAGTTCCATTTCCTGTAGCACCAAATCAGCGACAGAATCAGCAACAACGTCGGGATCATCCGGCGAGAAGCAAACTAGCCCCCAAGGGTAGGATGCCAAAAAAGATCGCATCCCCTCCCAGTCTGCTGACCTATAGTGCCAAACACGGCGGCAACCAGCAGTACTCAACTGCGATGAGTGCATGAATGGCACCGTACTCCGTATCAGACAATAGTCCGAGGAGCCAGGAGGGGCATCGATGAAGACCTGATATCCGTCTGGATGAGAAGTCAGCAGAAGGTCCAACAGGGAAGGTACATGATCTTCCACATCTGGGATCCGCGTAGGCGAGGTAACCAGTTGTGTCAGACCATATGCCAAAGCAAAGTCATAAACAGATCTACTCGCATGATCGGCTAAACGAGAACCAAGCCATTCAGCGTGGTGGTCTCTTTCTTTTAAAAAAAATCGTCAAATAGTGTTTAAATTGAAAACTTTATAATAACTTTAAAATTACTGTGTGTAGTAAAGTGTAATATGTACTGGTATAATTTAAATCAGGATACTGGCATTTGTTATTCATTATTAAGACAATGCATTAAGTGTGCAACAGGCACGATAAAAGTAACTTAGTGATGATAATCGATGGACTGACGTGTAGCGGCGTGTGTGACTAATGATAGGGTAGTGTCCTTTAACCCTGTGTCTGCCGCATCGCTTATCGTACGGCACGCGCTGCTACTCGCTTTACGCTGTCCCTGCTGGTCACAAATGTGATGATTTTAATTGAAAACATAAATAATGGAAAACGTCCATTGATTGTTTCCATAGCAACGCCGGATATCGTGAACTTCGCGAACGCATCGAACTCGTAATACGTACAGCATATATACAGTGGAATGATTTCGGATTGGGTAAATCTTTTATCGCGATTTATCTATATTCGATATTTAATCTAGAGCCGTTACCTTTCGAATTCGTATCAATTTTGATATATTTTATAATGTTATATTTTTATTTTAAAATTTAATAGACAAAATCGTTCCAATAATAAAATGTTGGCCCTCGGCCTAGTACATCACGCATAAGATGACGATATATCGACATTTATCTTATTAAACAAGAGTGAACAGACTTGTTAAGCTAAAACAGTGCGGTTATCGATCTGCGGCTACATTCTCACTTACCATTGCATCGTCGTGTGGAATAATTGGAAATAATAGTCAAGCACTATCTATATAGCCGACATAGCCCAACGCATTAGTAAGCTGAAGTGGCAATGGGCCGGCCATATAGCTCGAAGAACGGACAACCGTTGGGGAAAAAAGGTTCTCGAGTGGCAGCCTCGTACCGGTACGCGAAGTGTAGGGCGACCCCCCACTAGATGGAGTGATGACCTGGTAAGACATGCAGGAAGTCGATGGATGCAGGTGGCTCAAGACCGTGCTTTGTGGCATACCTTGGGGGAGGCCTATGTTCAGCAGTGGACTTGTGAAGGGCTGTAATAATGACGATGATGATGACTATCTATATCTATACATATAATAAATCTGTAGAAAAGTCGTGTCCGTAATTCTAATATTTTCTGGAAAAAACAAGTCCAGGGAACTAAATAAAGAGCATTGAAGCCAAATTTGTGGTTTGTAGATTTTTTGTCTGTCTGTCTGTGTATTCAAGATTCACGCAAAAACTACTGAACAGATTTCCATAAAATTTTGTGTGTAGGTAGTTAGGTACCCGGGGCTACTTATAGGCTATTTTTATCCGATTACGGAACTTCAAAAAAGGGGGTTAAGTATTTCCTTCTTTTAGGTGTTAATTTCTATTTTATACGATTGATGTGTTTTATTAAAATAAATAAGATATTTACTAATAAAACCCAAAATTAGTTTTAACCGTTGCATTATAAATTGAACTACGCCGACTACCTGACTAAGTCAACTAGCGCCATCTAGTGTCAGGAACGAGAGCGATGGGAGCTTTGCAGAGAATGACATCACAAATCTCAACCGAGAGCGGCATCCGAACAACTAAGTTTCTGGAAAGTCTATACTCGCACACTCGTCCCTTTGCGCGCATTTACCTGAATATTCGGGATGTTTCTTTGCTAATTTAAATAAATAGGCGCTGCAAGATGCGATCGGGCAGAGTTGAACTCGGCGACACAAGCGAAGCTTCGGAGCGGAATTAAGTGAATTAGTGTGTTTAATTATTAGTGTTTTAAGTTTTAATTTGTGTAAAGTAAATTAAAGTGTTAATTTAGGTAATTTTATCGGCAATTTTTAATTGTCACGAACCTCAAGCTCGTAACAATTGGTGTCAGAAGTGGGATAAAATAATGCCGATTTTACCTAAGGAAGAAACGGAGGGTGTCCGTACCCGAAGTCAACGCCAGCAGGAGACGGACCAACGAAGATTTGGTGGTGCAACGCCGCAGACGTCGGAGGGCCAGCCACCGGCTGCAGGCCCGTCGGTAGCTCCTACATCTGCCGCACCTGACTTAGGTGCTCTGATGGTGATGCTGCAGGAGCAGGCTCGCCGACAGGAGGAACAGGCTCGCCAGCAGGCGGAACAGGCACGCCGATTGGAAGAGCAGCTGCGGGGCGGACAGGAGGAACAGGCCCGCCGACAGGAAGACCAGGCCCGTCGGTTGGAAGAGCAGATGCTCCTCATGAAGGACCTTCACGCTACCTTCGGGAAGGAGATAAAGGAGGTGAAGGATAGGGTTGCTCTGCATGACAACCGCCTGTCGGAAGCTGAAACCCAAATCGCGAAAGCTGAAAACCGAATCGAGAAAGCTGAAACCCGAATCGACCAAGTAAACTATCGGGTTGACAACGTAATGGCTGACATCAAGAAATCACTGGACGAACTCAAACTTGGAGATGGAGCTACAGCTCCCGTAGTAGCTAGAACACCTTTGCTACGTGGGTTCAAGGTGCCACCGTTCGACGGTACCTCTTCCTGGTCAGCCTACAAAATCCAGTTCGAGGCTGTTATGAAGGCGAACGGCTGGAATAAAAGTCAGGCCATGACTGCTCTCACACTAGGCCTGCGCGACCAGGCCTTAACAGTTCTGGAAGCTCTCGGTGAGGAAGTGACTTATGAGCAACTCCTTGAGGCATTGGAGGCGAGATATGGCGACGCTCACCTGGAACACGTCTTTCGTGCGCAGCTTAAAGACGCGTGCAGCGCATCAACGAAAACCTGCAGCAGTGGGCTCTAGAGGTGGAGAAGCTGGTGCGAAAAGCATACCGGTCTGTACCTGCGCTCATTGAAGGGAACCTGGTGCAGACATTCATCGACGGCATCCGTGACCTGGAAGTCAGAGCTGCTGTGAGGCTCGGGCACCACGAGACGCTTAGGGACGCCTTGGCCCATGCACTGGAGGTAGAAGCCGTGCGGCAGGATCATCGTTCCCATCGCGTCAGGGAGGTTGCAGCAGCTACAGTTCGCGACCGCAACAGAGGATACAGCCCTAGGTGCTATGGCTGTGGGGAAAAGGGCCATCTTCGATCCAGCTGCCCTAAGCGAACCCTAGAAAGGGACGGTGAACGATCTCAGGAGGGTAGTGCGGCCAACAGCACCGCCCAGCAGCAGCAGGGAAACGAGTAAAAGCCAGAACTGCGGGGCGGGTGCTGGCTGATGTTAAAAGAGCCCCAAGGATCTCGATCTCACAAACCCATGATGGGAACAGTCTAATCATCAAGGGCGAGGTCAACGGAATGCCGTGTAAACTGACCATAGACACTGGAGCCTCTCGTACGGTTGTTAGTTCCCAACTTATAAGTCAGTTCCTTGGGGACTCCGCATACAACCTAGAACGCATTAATTTGGTAACAGCCACCGGTCAGCGTATACCCGTCCGTGGAGAGAAGGAGATGGAGTTGAAACTAGGCAACGTGATCTACCTGCATAATGTCATCGTGGCTGATATAATGGACGACTGCATCCTAGGCTTAGACTTTATGAGGAATAATATTTGTGAGATCGACGTTAAGCAAGGTGTTTTGAAATGTGGACAGGAGGAACTTTTTATGAAAGGTGCGTTACCAGGGAACGTGTACAGCATTAGGAAGATTGTTCTTCCGCCTAGATCGGAAACGATTGTTCCGGTTAGTCTTCCTCGAAACACTGGGCAAGCTCACCGTTGTGTACTTGTGGAAAGGGTAAACAATGACCTTCCATGGAAAGTAGCTCGAACCTTGGTCAGGACCACTGACATCTCAGGAGTACGTGTGCTGAACCTTTGCGACCGGGAACAGATTATAGAAAAAGGCACACTGATTGGTACTTGTGAGGAAGTGGATTGGTTACGTCGGTGCCAATGTCTATCGACCGGGATCCCCAGCAAGGATGCAGAAACGAGAGTGACCACACTTTTGGAAGACTGCCGCAGTGTTCTCTCCCCGAACGAATTGGTCAAGGCGAAGAAGTTGTTACTCAAGTACGCCGATGTATTCTCATCAAACGATGCTGACATAGGAAAGACTGGCTTAGTTCAACACAAAATAAACACAGGAGAAGAATTGCCTATCCGTCAGCGGCCAAGAAGATTGCCGGTAGCACGTGAAAAGAAAGTGGAAACCATGATTGAAGGAATGGTGAAGGATGGTGTTATTGAACCTTCCTCTAGTCCATGGTGTTCACCAGTGGTGCTGGTGAAGAAGAAGGATGGCAGCATGCGGTTTTGTGTTGACTACCGCCGTCTGAACGACGTTACGAAGAAGGACAGCTATCCCTTGCCAAGAATTGATGACACGCTGGACATGCTTACAGGATTAAAGTGGTTTAGCACGCTGGATCTAAAAAGTGGCTACTGGGAAGTTGAAATTGACCCTAAGGACAAGGCGAAAACTGCGTTCTCGACGGGAAAGGGTCTGTGGCAATTTAAAGTAATGCCGTTTGGGTTGTGCAATGCTCCAGCAACGTTTGAAAGGCTGATGGAGCTTGTACTTACTGGGCTAATTGGCGATGCCTGTCTGGTCTACTTGGATGACATCATCATCGTGGGCCGTACGTTTGAGGAACACCTTCAGAACCTGGAACGCGTGCTCATGAAGATTCAGAGTGCCAACCTCAAGTTGAGTCCGAAGAAATGTTCACTATTCAAACGACAAGTTAACTTTTTAGGGTATGTAGTGTCGGAAGAAGGCATCCGTACGGATCCGGAGAAAATCGCCGCTGTCAAGGGTTGGCCGGTTCCAAAAGACAAGACGCAGGTTAGAGCATTTTTGGGTTTGTGCTCCTATTATCGGCGATTTGTGAAGAACTTTGCAGATATAGCCAAACCTCTTCACAAGCTAACCGAGGAGAAGCGACATTTCTGCTGGGATGAAAGTTGCAATATCGCATTCCAGGAGCTCAAGGACCATCTGTGCAAAACACCTATTTTGGGATAACCTGATGCAAGCAACGAATTTATAGTTGACACAGACGCAAGTGATATAGGACTTGGCGGTGTGTTGTCTCAACGGAATAGTGACCAAGAGGTCGTGATAGCGTACTTCAGCAAGTCGTTGTCAAAACCGGAAAGGAACTATTGTGTCACAAGACGCGAATTGCTCGCTGTGGTAAAGTCGTTGCAGCATTTTAGCAAATATCTTCGGGGGCGAAAATTTCACTTAAGAACTGACCATGCTGCACTAAAATGGCTATTGCAGTTTAAAAATCCGGAAGGACAAGTTGCGAGGTGGATTGAACTACTGCAGGAATACAACTTTTAGATCGAACATCGCAGCGGAAAATCTCACGGCAACGCAGATGCATTGTCAAGAAGACCTTGTCCTGAAGATTGCAAACATTATACTAGGCAAGAGAGTAAGGAAGAGGTATCCGTGAGGATGCTCAGGACGGACCACCTCGGCAACGAATGGAAGGACAGCTTACAACATGCACAGCAGGAAGATCCGGACATCAAGCCGATTCTGGAATGGATAAAGGCCAGTGTTCCCAAGCCTAAGTGGAGCGACGTCTCAGCAATGAGTCCGACCACTAAAAGCTATTGGGCCCAGTGGGACAGCTTGCTGCTTCAGGATGGAGTTCTGTGCCGTAAATGGGAAAATGTTAGGAGAGACAGCTGTCATTTGCAAATGGTTGTCCCTAAAGCTAAAGTACCGGATGTGCTACAGCTGTACCATAATGATTGTTCAGGAGGCCATCTGGGAGTTAAACAAACTCTACTGAAGATCCGAGAACGGTTTTACTGGGTCCACTGTCGAAACGATGTCGAGGACTGGTGTCGCAAATGTACAAGTTGTGCGGCTGTAAAGGGACCTCAGACTCGTAGTAGAGGCGCATTGAAGTTGTACAATGTTGGTGCACCATGGGAGAGAATAGCCATTGACGTGGCCGGGCCGTTTCCGGAGAGTGAAAGCGGTAACAAGTATTTCATGGTTGTGATGGATTACTTCACTAAGTGGCCAGAAGTCTTCGCCATTCCAAATCAAGAAGCTTCAACAGTTGCAGATAAACTAGTTCATGAAGTCTTCTATCGTTTTGGAGTACCTTTAGAGATTCACAGCGATCAAGGAAGGAATTTTGAGTCTCAAATATTCCAGGAAACTTGCCGAGTTATGGGTACTCATAAAACAAGAACGACTTCTTATCACCCGCAATCTGATGGAATGGTGGAACGATTTAATCAGACATTGGAGAGGTACCTAGCAAAAGTTTTAGACAATCGGCAACGAGATTGGGACAAGCACATACAACCGTTTTTGTTGTCATATCGAAGTTCTGTTCACGAAAGTACAGCAGTGGCACCAGCTTTCGCAAACTTTGGAAGAGAATTACGGCTGCCTGCAGACCTGATCACCGGGATACCACCTGATGCCCCACGCAGTATAACCGATTATGCAAATGACTTGCGGAACAAAATGAATGACATTTATGAGCACGTCAGACAATCGGGCCAGCAAATGTCTGAGAAAATGAAAACCCGGTACGACCGCAAAATGAACAATAAAGGGTTCAACGAAGGTTCATTAGTGTGGTTGCACAATCCAGTCCGTAGCAAAGGGAAATCTCCTAAGCTTCAAGCTAAATGGGACGGCCCGTACCGGATTGTAACCAGGATCAACGATGTGACCTACCGGATACAGAAAGGCGCAAGAGGGACTCCTAAGATCGTCCATGCGGATCGCTTGGCGCGTTATTATGGGACCGATAATCCTCGGGACGAGCATGTCTTAGGAGGGGGCAGTGTTGTGTGAATAAGTCAACTAGCGCCATCTAGTGTCAGGAACGAGAGCGATGGGAGCTTTGCAGAGAATGACATCACAAATCTCTCAACCGACAGCGCCATCCGAACAACTAAGTTTCTGGAAAGTCTATACTCGCACACTCGTCCCTTTGCGCGCATTTACTTGAATATTCGGGATGTTTCTTTGCTAATTTAAATAAATAGGCGCTGCAAGATGCGATCGGGCAGAGTTGAACTCGGCGACACAAGCGAAGCTTCGGAGCGGAATTAAGTGAATTAGTGTGTTTAATTATTAGTGTTTTAAGTTTTAATTTGTGTAAAGTAAATTAAAGTGTTAATTTAGGTAATTTTATCGGCAATTTTTAATTGTCACGAACCTCAAGCTCGTGACAATATTATTGTTGTACTCGCTTTTTCAAGACAGTGCCATCTAACTACTACTTACTAATTATATTAAATAATATAGAAACAGAAACAGAAACTTTTTTATTCAATGTAGATTATAACAAATACTTATTGAAAGTCACTTTTTTCATTTACCACTAAATAAGTTACATTTATAAAGTTGGCGAAGAGCGTAGACCTTCGATCGGTTTTGGCACAAAGCGCTTCTTACGAAGCTTCCTTCCTTCCCTTCCCTTTCCGAGAAATTGTGCAATTGGATCACCAGTTTTAATCGTAGTAGACGGTGCAAGCTCCGAATACAAACCCATTAACGCTGGTGTTCTGCAAGGCTGCGTGCTACCACCAACGCTGTTTCTTCTGCATATCAATGACTGTATGAATTTATTGCTATGCAGACGACAGCACTGGTGATGCTTTATACACCGACCGTGCCAATATATCTCGGGAAAACGACGCCGAGTACCGGGACAAACTTATGTCTGCAGTCGAGAGTATGTTGAACAAAGTCTCGGATTAGGGGCGACTAAATCTAGTCCAGTTTAATCCCCAGAAGACACTAGTTTGCGCGTTTACCGCTAAAAATAACCCCCTCGTCGTATCTCTTCAGTTTCGAGGCACTCCCCTTGTTGCCTCAACCAGTATCGGAATCCTCGGCGTCGACATATCGAGTGACGTGCAGTTTCGTGGTCACTTGGAAGAGATGGCCAAATTGGCCTCTAAAAAGCTTGGGGTGCTCAGCAGAGCCGGACAGTATTTCATGCCGGCTACATGGATTACTGTTCCCATTTCCGGGCTGGTGCCCCCCAGTTCCAGCTCCTTCCATTTCATCGCATCCAGCGCAGAGCAGTTCGAACCGTCGGGGACCGAGCTCTTTCCGATCGGCTTGACTCACTGGCACTGCGTAGAGATGTTGCATCTCTTTGCGTATTTTATCGCATCTACCTCCAGGAGTGCTCTGACGCATTGTTCGGACTAATTGCAGCCGCACAATTTCACTATCGCACATTGCGACAAAACTCGCGATACCATCCATACCATTTGGATGACTGGCGGTCCACCATTGTGCGATTTAAAAGAAGTTTTCTTCCTCGCACAACTTGCTTATGAAATCGACTACCACCAGAGATTTTTCCAGACCGACACAACTTAGGGACCTTCAAGAAAAGAGCCTATTCCTTTTTAAAAGACCGGCAACGCGTCTGCAATTCCTCTGGTGTTGCAGTTGTTTATGGGCGGCGGTAATCACTTTCCATCAGGTGAGCCGCATGCTTGTTTGACCCTCTACAATAAAAATGTAATAAAAAATTGTCATTTTAGCAAAATTACTAACAAAACTGGTACACAAAACTTTGTTAAGAGAGGTCTTTAATTGAATATGTTGTGTATCTATCGGCATAGCAATATTTCACCAATTTCTTTTTGTAAGAAATCCAATATAAGTATGTAATGAAAAATGAAACGCACTGTGAGATTTATCCATAATTGATGGAATCGTTGATGATTCCGCTAACGCAGCCTTTTTTACTTTTACCTTATGAGATTTTTAAAACAGTTTGTCATATATTAAGATAGCTTTCATATTTTCGTCTTCGGAATAGTCGAACCAATTGTGATGAAACATTACAAGATTTCTATCTTGTAAAATTTCATCACGGCAATGCCAGGAGAGATCTACTAAGCTATATTGATCCGAAAAACAAAGATTTTTTTCCAAAAATAGAAAATTTAATAAAATAAATGGTCTTTAAATCATCACAAATCTAAATAACGCCACATTAATAGATCCAACTCAGGCAATATCGCATATGTGTAATAATTGTGTTCGTCTTTGTCTCCTAAGCAACTATAAAATTTCAAATGTAATTGTTACAGAAAAATCCGCTACCAAATATAGAAGAGATAAACCTAGCAGGAACAATACCAGAAATCACTAATAACTTAACGAATCAGCACAACTCCTTAAGGCCGGAATTCATTCACAACTTGGAACAGATTATGAAGGAATGTGTTCAAGCTTGTGAAATAGTATCACAGTTGCCTGCTGTGAAAGCTCTAATAAATTCTACGGCCACGTTCGACTTGGTCATTGTTGAAGTGTTTGGAAGCGAGTGCTTCCTTCCTTTCGGTAGGAGGTTTCAAGCTCCCGTAGTCGGTCTTCTTTCAAGCGTGCCTCTACCTTGGGTCAATGAACAGCTGGGAAATCCGGAAGCAACCGCCTACGTACCAGCTTATATGATGGCTTACGGACAACATATGTCTCTTTGGGAAAGATTAGTCAACACGATAGCTGTTTTGTGGGCTAAGGTTATGTACAAATACAAATCACAAAATCCTTCACAGGTAATAAATTATATCTTATTAATTTATATTATTGACATTCTATATGTTTAATTACAGCCTACCCAAAGTCCTTGGCTGAAAGTAGGCCTCCGTCCTTGATCGCCTCATATGGAAGATTTCCCCTTAATCGCCCGTTTGGCAGATGGGTTGGCAAACGTAGTTTTTTTTTGGTTCTTATCAGGAAGATGCTGCTGTTTATCTCATTTTTAAGTTTCCCCCTTTTTTTTTTTTTTTTTTAACATGGGGAAATGCCTACGCATACCCGCCTCGCGGGGGCAAGGACGGGTTATGTCGGACTCGCACCGACTAAAACCCCATGGTGTTCCACCTTTGTCGCTTATTGGCAGGGCCACGGGAACGCTTTCGCACACATCCGCAGCCCCACCAGCGCCTGCCGCCCCATGGCAGCACCTCCTCGGGAGAGGAATATTCCTCCCCGTTCTCCTTCACAGGTAAGGCGCACCAGAACACATGGGGCGCCTTCCTTCTCGGCCTCCAATTTCATCTGCGCAACGGACGCCCCCGCGTCCAATGCAAGAAGGCCATGGGGCCAGGAAAAACGAGCACTTAGAAGTACTAGCCTTCCCGACCCCAGCGGCGGATCTGGTCTATGGCTCCGCCGCCAACCAAGATTCGGCTGCGGAGGGTAGGGAGAGCGGCGCCTCGTAATACCGACAATCCTCTCCCCCCGCAGCCCCACCACCACCGCATCAACGGTGCGGCCCCGTTTGAGTCGCGGAGGATAGGGCGAGTGGCGCATCGCCATACCAACACTCCTCTTCCTCCGCGACTCCACCTCGGCTGCAGTGGTAGGTGGGGAGGACACACCTCTCACCGCAGTCCACCAACACACATCCGAAGCGGGCTTCCCAAGCCCACTCGGAGTGGCCACCTCGGGCCGGCCCTCCACCTCGGACCAGCCATTTGGGTTCCTCTTTGTTCACCGCGGGAGACCAAGCCACGGCTACTAAGCCCCCCCGCCACGACAAGGCGGGAACCCGATCGGGGGGGTAAGTTTCCCCCTGTCGCCTGTTACGACACCCACATGATGATATGGGGGAGACATGATAAGAGGATGGGTTGGGATAATGGTAAAATCCTTCTTATAAGTGTTCTGTTGTACTATTATGTATTCTGTGCTATAAGGCAATTTATGTTCAGTATTGGTTTTTATAGGCTGTGTTCGTAATGGATGCATAGCTGGATATATTACCAATATTTAATTAATTACAGTAATATGTCAGCAAGAATTAATAAGCCATTTAGACATAATTTTTACAGGTGATAGCCGATCGTCTGTTTGGTGCGGGACCAAAGCTGGAGACGTTAGCTCGGAACTATAGTCTGGTGTTGTCAAATAGCCATTTTAGTATAAACGAAGTGCGACCATTAGTTCCGGCTTTTGTTGAAGTAGGCGGGCTGCATTTGGATAATTCGCAAACGTTGCCCGAGGTAAGAACAATCCACTTTGTAAACTAGCTGTTTTAATTTTTTGCGCGGATACCTAATTATTTTTCTAAAATAAAATCTAAGTTTCTAATAAGTAATCTAAGTTAATCCTTATAACATGAGCTATCTACCAGGTCCCGTCAAAATCGGTCCAGCCGATTCGGAGATTAGCCAGAACAAACAGACAGACAGAACGATACACAGACAAAAATTTTAAAATCGTGATTTTGTTATATATAATATCATATGCATTTAGTAAAAATCTGTTATTTTGACATTACAGAGACTTCAATTTTATTATATTTACATGGATTATCATATGAATTTTTATTTTTAATTATTTGTGGTACCAACTATGTAATTAAGAACTTATTTGAGGACGGACTAACAGTCCACATGATGGTAAGCAGCTACTGGATCCCGTAAGCACAACTTCAAACAAACAAACAAAGCTAAAAATGGGACACAGTCTGTAATTATACTGTTTTCTTATGCGATAAATTATCTTAACATAGTAGTGCTCTAGGGTTTTGCGACAGAAATAAGTAAGAGGGTGTACCAATCTAAACGGACTCTTATGTTAAAAGGGAGTAATACCACGTCGTCAAATATTATATCGTGTTATAATTATAATAAATACCATATCTATTAAGGTACGTGAGATTAATATGGCAACCTTAAGCTTTGCCGCGCTATAAAACCAAAACTAGGAGAAGGATAGATATAAAAACAAAAAGTCGTATACTATAATTAACTAATATATTTAAAAAAAATATAGCAAATAAGCTTTGGCAATAATTAGGAACACTTCGAAAAATCAACTTAAAAACACAATACTAAAATCGACAAAATTATTTAAATTTGACCTTTATTTGATTGACTGCTGAAGAGTATTACGGAACTTTCTATGCAAAAAGACTGTAGATTTTGAGTTATAAGAAAGTGACCATATTAACCGAAAAACCATATTACCCTCACGTACTATATAATTTAAAAAAAGAGCCTATAACGTCGTACAACTTCGCAAAGGCCTCCAATATGGAGAGAATAATGAACGAAATATACCGCCGCGTTGTTCTTACGGCGATCGAGTCGTCACGAAAATTTAAGTTCATTTCTTTTTACTGCCATACCGCGTGAGAAACCACTTCCAAACGGCATCAACACCTAAAGCTATTTTTTCCGATTCCGATACCGATATAATACACATAAAATTTAAACGGAATTTTTCATCCAACTCATGACCTATTACCATGTTTAGACTGCCTAGCTGTTACATTAACTCACTAATTAAACCATCAGACTGCGACAAATTCACAATGTCTTCATTCCTCGCTCTTAGATAATGTAGCCGTTTGTAAATCTTCTCTAAGGCATCTTAATTTTTTGCGATAGACAATGTGATATCAAGTCCAATGAAAAAGCTGACTCACAAAGAGCACATTAATTACACTACACTGAATTAAGGAATTCTATTAAGGATTTAGGAAAACAAGTGAATTTGAATCTCCTGATTACTTTTCGCTGAATTAAAGATCGTAACTCAGTCCGAGAGCAAACATCTACGCGAATAAACGATTTTTACACTGTCGCCTACTTTGTCCTAACATTGCAAATTAAACAAAACAAATTAAAGTAAACGTAAAAATGCTGGGTGAAAGAATATTTGTCATGATACAAAATATCAAGTATTGGAAGTATGGTGCCATCGATTCTTGTCGAAATCAAAAATATATAAATAAATTTAGAATGGAATCTGCACAATGTTATGAATAGTTTACCGATTAAATAAAATAAAAATAGGAGCTTCGCTTTTTGAATCTGTGTTTAAAGTTTCTAACTGAACGTTCTAAGCTAATAATATAAGCGAGTTAAAGCATATTACACTACTTAGAATTCAGGGATCCTAATTAGAATTTGGGAAATCAAACGAATTTGTACCTCCTGATTATACTGCACTGAATTCATGATTCGCAGTCGCAGAGCGTCTATGCGGATACAAGAGTTAAAATGCACCTACATTGTCCAAGCATCAAAAATAGGACTTTCTTTAGTGTTAAAATAGCACAAATAAAATTAATTATATCAAACATAAAAAGATGATCGCAGAAAAAAAATAGTTAACATATTTTAAACATAAAAATGCTATCGGATTTTACCAATTCTTTAAGGGAATCTGCACAATTTTATATTATTTCTATACATTTTGGATAAAAAAGAGTTTTTCTCAAATGTAGGGAGTACTTTCAAGACCTTCACTCTTACTGCTGCTGTAATTTTCTCCTTTTCTAAAGTCTAGTTAGTTTACTAAGTTCAGTGTAATGATAAAATATAGTTAATGACAATACAGTTAAAACTTTATTTTATCCTATACCTTTAAGGGAGTATCGGGGGCAATAAATTGATCTAGCTAGGATTTTTTTAGAAAATGTGTTTTTGTCCGTGTTTTCAGGCAATGCAAAACTGCTACAATATAAGAAGGTAATTCTTGACACTGTTAATGATCGTAATAGCTCAACTGGATATAGAGCGGTCGCGAAATCGTAATGCCTTGGTTCGCGTCCTGCCTTCGGTCCGATTTTTTTCCTTTTTTTTTTCAAGTTTCCTTCTTTTGTGAGAAAATCTATTATTTCGAGCCCTTTTTCAATATTTTTTAAAAATACGAAAATTGTAATTAAGCTAATGGCACTCATGATTTTTTATTCAAATAACCAGTTCAGTTTTTTCTATTATGTCAATAAGATCAAAAAATATTATTCATCAGTATGTAATTTGTATCTAAATGTAATTTCAAAAAAAAACCGAGCAAAGCTCGGACATCCGGGTACTTTTTATTAAACAATAAAGTTAAGGTTATTACTCCAAATTTCTTGTGCAATCTTTGATAAAGGTTTACTTTTTGTTGTGGACACGTGTTGATAACACAATACAATATTTATAATAATGTTGTGTGGGTTTTCATAAAAATCTATTTCATTAAATTATGAAATTTGAGAAGTAACAAATATTTTCTATTACATAGACATAAATATAATTCAGTGGCAACAGAAAGCATAGAATACTTTCATTAGCACTACGCAGTCTGTTACAATAAATAACCATTAACCCACATTACACATAATGCAGAAGGAAACCCGACTATCGCGTCGACCTGCAACCTCAGACCCATCGATGCTCCCGATAGTGTCAAGTGAATCATATTGTAAAATCCGAAACACAGTTTGCGTACTCGCAGAGTTTCGCAGTTACAATATGTGTCGACCTACTTTTACATTTCACTATCAACATAACGGATTCTTACCGAAACTTGCGTTTGTTATAACTCTGATTTGGTATCTGTTATCAAAGATATAAAGTCTTTTAATCTGATTGTCTGTTATGGTAAAGGAAATGTTTAATATTGAAAAACTTTTCAAGTACGTTCACGCAGATTCCATGTTTATACCCAGTTTATTCTTAGTCCTAAGAGGGTTCTGCATACTTGACAGAATTAGTTTCTACTCGAAATATTTTTTTCAAACATACATCTTTCCTCACGATAATTTTCTTCACCGCCAAACACTATTAAATTTCTATTAAGAATTTCAGTGGTGCAGGCGGAAATAGAACTCGGTTTGTTCATGTATTATGAAATTTTTAGGTTAGTGGTTATCTCCGGATCTAAATCAAATAGTAAGAACTTGTTATAGTGACGAAAATTTCGTATATTTATCCAGGAGTTGAAGTCTCTATTGGACGAGTCTTATGATGGCGTAATATACTGGAGTTTTGGCTCTATGTCGAGAATAGAAACAATCGCGAGCGAGAAGCTGGTGCAGATATTTGAGGTGATATCGGAACTATCGCAGACAGTGCTGGTGAAAATGGACAGGAGGATGCTTGCTAGAAACCTCACAGTTCCAGATAATGTGTACACAATGGACTGGATTCCGCAGTACAAAACACTTTGTAAGGTTTTAATTTAATAATAAACAATTATAAATCTCTTATTACAGTCTAATTTGCAAAAAAAAAACATTTAGGAATTTTGAGACCTTCGACAACTCACGGAATAAATATGTCAGATACATAGAAACAGAAACTTTTTTATTCAATGTAGATTATAACAAATACTTATTGAAAGTCACTTTTTTAATTTATCACTGGTTCGCAAAAAATACCTCTGTCCTGGGAAGAACCAGCAAGAAACCCAGCGGGACATAAGAATAATAGTTAAAAATAACAGTTATAGCGTGTAGCGTTTAAGGTTGGGGAGGTTTAGAAGCTCGTAGCTTAGCTCTTTAGTTGGCTCTACCACGTAAAGTTGCTCCAAGGAAGTGCAGTTATATTATGGATGTAGCACGAATAAGGCCGGCTCGACCGGAGTAGGACCACGCTCTTACAGAATACCAGCGTAAAATAGGAGCTAATTGCTGCTGTGTTTCATATGGTGAATGTAGAGAACCGGCGAACCTTATACTGGAAACGAGGCATTCCTTTAGGGGTGACGACGCAGCTGCATTTTAATTCTTAATTGAGGATAAATGAAGGTGTCTATGGCCGGAATTCACTTACTATCAGATGGATTGTGGTCATTTATCACCCTTATTATATTTAAAAAAACACCTATGCGAGTCAGACATACTGTTATAAGCGAAAACAAACATTTGTGCAAAAAGAAACATTGCAACCAAAACTACTTTCAATCTAATCGTTTAAAACATTTTACATTGATGAATTCAATGATGTTTATTCCACCAGGTCACCCAAATATTAAAGTATTCATATCACACGGAGGTCTACTCGGAACCCAAGAGGCAGTTGCATGCGGGGTGCCCATGCTAACCGTTCCTCTATACGCTGACCAGGCTCTCAATGGCCGAGCCATGCAAGACCGCGGAGTTGCCCGCACCATCACACTCAAGGAAACGAACAAAGAAACATGGAGGGACGCCCTACACGACTTACTTACGAATCCTAAGTGAGTTTCATTTGTTATTGTATTTATGGGTATAATATGCACAAAAAATCAATTGACAACATGACCTGTTGTGTTTTGTGCGGGATGTAATGTAATTGCCTTCTAGTAAATGATATTGCACCAGGGGTTGTTTCCAATATTATCGTTAAGCATCGCATAAGCAATAGGAAGTTTCATTTCATTCATTTTGGTACTATAATATTACATCCTGTGCAGTTGATTACCACTGGCAATATTAAGAGAGTAAAGAAGAACAGTATATTATACAGTAATAAAGTACAACTAAAAATAAGAGTTAGGTAAGAATATGCTTACGCGTTGCAAACACATTCTAAAACAACAGCCTGATTCGTTAATCAACTTACCTAAGAAAAATCAACCGACCAGCTTTTATATCATATAAATAATGTAATAAATATTTATATGATATAAAAGTTTTACTATTCACTTATTTTTTAATTTTTAGTTGTCGCTGGACATGTTTCTAGGTCCGTTCATTTCATTGAATGCGTCATGTGTCCTGTTTATCAAAATTCACAAGTCTACTTGTTCACAAGTTACACTTTACAAGAAAGTTTTAACAAGTTCGTGTAAAATACGTTTATCAAAAAAATCTACAGGGCTTGTAAAATTTAACACTTGTAGGTTCTACTCGTAAGTTCTAAAATCAAAAAAGTGTGATGCATTATTTTCCCGCCATTTTTTAAACTCATTAAACCAGTTGTAAACAGTGGCACGAGATGGAGCTACATCGTGAAAGGCCAATCGAAGTCTATCATAACTTTCTTGTTGACTTAAATGACATCGAAAGTCTTAAAAAGTCATTATACGAAAATTTTCTCGCGTTAAGGTCATGTATTCCCGCAAAAGTAGGCAATTAGCGCTGTCCCGGCCGCGCACGAATTATTTCGCGCGGACACCAAGGCAGTGAACTTGCATGACCCAACCAGCAACACAGTATAGAAATAAGCAGTAGGATGCCTTTTTTGTTTGACTTTACAAATGCATTTTTTATGATCAAACTTTTTTTATTATAGCGATAAATTGGAGTTACATAATAAAAAGAAAATTAACAACCAGTTCGCTTTTGATAGGTATGGAAACTGTATGAGTAGAGAACTGTTTTTAAGTTTCGTGTGAACATACACAACGCTAGGGGAGAAAGTCAAACTTACAGTGAAAACCATTATAACTATTAAAACCACAGGATTTATATTTATAGCACGCAATATTTAGTCTGTGACAACAATTATATGAACTCGTCAAGAACTGATTTATTGGTGCACGGAGAAAACTGACACGGATCCGCCGTCCATAAGCGCAAGCGCGCGACTGTTCAGGCTTGCCGAGCCGCCGCGCTCGCGCTTTTAGGAGGTATCTAAATATAGTAATTAACACAATATTTTTATCAAGTCAAACTCTGCGAATTTGTCTGTAAAATTAAGTGGCTTTATTTGAGTACAAAATTTAAGTGTAAAATGTTAGTAGTTTTGTCATAATATTGAAAAAACAATACAAAAAGGGGTCACTTCGGGATTTTTTTCTATCGAGTGAAGTTCTTTAGATTTTGTAACTGAATGCGATTTTGACTAGACTAGATCCTTAACTATATATATTATGAGTATATATTTTTATCAGACTTTAAAACACTAATTTCTATGCCTCAGATGGTTTAAGAGAACTCAAAAGCGCGGTCTCTGCGAAATACCTAGTCTTAAATTCATGCTGACGTGACACAGACAATTTTCAATGTACCGGCAAATCGTAAACAAATGACAAATTAATAAAATACATACACATTAATATTGGCAGAGTTTCATTTTCAAAATTTGTACTTATTTTTTTATTATATCGTTCACAAGTGTTTTACGTGGTAGAGCCATGCTGCAGTTATATTAGTAGTATAGTTGTAGCACGAATGGGTCGGCTCGACCGGGGAAGGACCACGCTCTCACAGAATACCAGCGTGAAATAGTAGCTTAATGCTGCTGTATTTCGTATGGTGAGTGTAGAGAACCGGAGACCCTTTTTACTGGAAATGAGGCATTCCATCTCAGTCCTCATGGGTGACAACGCATCTGCATTTTGATTTGCAATGGAAGATAGATGTAGATGTCTATGGGCCGCAGCAACCACTTACCATCAGGTGGACTATGTGCTCGTTTGTCACCCTATTCTATAAAAAAAAGTGACCTGTGCCCTGTTTATCAAAATTCACAAGTCTACTTGTTCACAAGTTACACTTTACAAGAAAGTTTTAACAAGTTCGTGTAAAATACGTTTGTCAAAAAAATCTACAGGGCTTGTAAAATTTAACACTTGTAGGTTCTACTCGTAAGTTCTAAAATCAAAAAAGTGCGCCGCATTATTTTCCCGCCATTTTTTTTTTGCGTTTTATGGAATATCCCTATTTAAACGCGTGGCTGTATGGTATATTGTCTGTGCCTAACATTGATGGGACATTCAAAAAAGTAGTAGCGACAAAGTATTCCCGCCGTATATTTATAAATTGAAGTGTATTCGCGGCGAGATTTTACAATTTCTTGAAAAATGTCTAGAAATGATAATAAAATACATAGAATAACGGTTAAGCGATAGGATGTCCAAACAAAAATAAAATAGAAGAGTGGAATATACATATTACATGTCAGTCGCTTGGTCTTGTACCTGCGACTATCTTGCTATTTGTAATATTAATTTAGTTGACAGGGTGTGGTTTCTGTTTGTATTTCTTTCTAAATGGCTACCCAAAATGTTAATTAATTGTTCCAATTATTCAGCTTTAAGTCGAAACCTTTCATTAAATTCGTAGGTCGTCTCCAGATAGTATATAGTAGTCAATTCTTGTTCTATATGTTCTTGGTTCCATTATTCTAATATTTTCATCATCGCTTGAGTCACTTGACCATATTTTAAAAAGGACAATCAAATTTAAAAAAATATTACAGCACTACTTGTGACACTTGTAAGACGGAATGGAAAGTCGCCGGACACTCTTTGGATTTGCTATGATTTTCTACATATTGTAACTTACAAGGGATTTTTGATGAACGAAATCACGAATACTAGTGTAAAAATATACTTGTGAAATAAATAATGACCCTTGTAACTTGTAATTTACACGTGTAGTTTTGATAAACACGTATTTGTAATAATTAATTTTTTTACAGGAAAATTGATTGTAATACAAGGCTTGTAAGTTTTGATAAACAGGGCACAGTTCTAAAATCTTTGTGTCGCCCTCGTATAATAATATTGCATTTTCATATTAGACGATCGCCATATTGGATATAAAATGACGTCACTTTACTTATAGTGTTTCGCTCGTCAAGCCCTTTCATTTGATACGCATATCGTAGGGGTTGCTATGGACATTATAAATCGCCATTTTGTAACGTCTGCCATATGGTATTAAAAATGGCGGCACGTAAATAATCGTGCATTGTCACGAGAACCAAACGTGTGTGCTAAATTTAGCCAATTTTAGAACGGTAGCTTCAGTCGAAGTGGGTTAAATATTGATTGCAAAATTCCAGGGCATACATACAAGTAAAGTTAAATAAAAGTTTTTAATAACAATTAAAAGTAATAAAATAATTTTCACATATAGACTTTATAGTACGTGGTACACAAATAAAAATGATAAATGAAAATGGTAAAAAGAGCACATGTACAAATGCATTTATTCCATGTTAAAATGTCTTCCAGCAGTAAAATAATAAAGGATAGTTGAAAGAAATAGAGGTAGACTCAGAGTGCACTTTCATATAAAATACATTATACAGCTATATCATTTAAATTTTTAGTTTCTAAAGTTTATTTTTACTTTTCATTAAAAAACCCGCGTAAAACAACATATAGCTGATGTGAAGCATCAACGTTCCGGGAAGTCTGCAGTTTGCGATCATATCCTAGACGGCCCCAACCATTACATCAGATTTGATAGACCACAAATCCTCGCGAAAGAACACCGATTCCTACCAAGGATGATACGTGAGGCTATTGAAATTAAAAAAACATCCTTATTTCAATAGAGAAGGAGGCTGGGTACTACCACCTGCTTGGGATCCTATAATCAATAAAATTAAAACTAAACCCAAGCATACCACTGCAAGACCTCAAGACATAGTCAGTTCATTTTGCATAGATCGGACCATAAACAATAATTAAAAAAGCTTGGGACGTCAGTCCCCCGTGACCATAGGTGCTGGAAAGCGCCCGAAACGTCGGGAATTAAAAATAATAGTAAAATAAACGCAATAAAATCCGTAAAAGTAGTTTTAATCAATGTGTAGTGTTCGCGTAAATATAAGAAAACATTTTCATTAAAATTTAGATTTTCCTCATATATTGAGGTACATTTTGATTGCAAGAATATCTTCGGATTGATTAATTCCATAAGTTAAGCACTAATATTAAAAAGATGCTAATATAATTAAGTCTGCAAGATATTAAGAATAATATGTCATCATCATTTTGTAGTTACAATACAATACAATACTCTTAATTGTACACCAACAAAACATTAATAAATAATAAAAAAAAAATAAGGGATAAACAAAAGGCGGTCTTATTGCTACATAGCAATCTCTTCCAGACAACCCAGAAGAGGAAATTAATAAAAATAAAAGTAAGAATAATGGGTAGGGTGCACTAAATTAGACAAAAAAAATATAACTTATATACTATATAATGACAACATACTTAAGGTATATTAGTGACCATAACTAAGAGGAGAAAGAGAGAGGAGTTAAAGAGACAAATAGTGTTCCTTAATTTGTTTCTTGAACACATTTAAAGATTGAGCACTTTTAATGGACTGGGGTAAGGAGTTCCAGAGTCTTACTCCAAGAACAGCAAAAGATTTATCATAAAATGTCGAGTGTATAGGACATTGGAGCGAAAGGTTTTCTTTGGACCGTAAGGAAAAATCGTGACAAGAGCTAAGAAATTTAAAACGTTCTTTCAGATAGGGAGGACTTGATACATTAAATAAGACGCAGCAGTTATAAATAGACCAAATCGAAATCACTTTCCAGGCGCGTGTCCAGTGTACTTTTTGTATCTATAATGTTGACTTTTATAATCTAAGCAAAAACAAAAGTACTATTGTGACATTATAACCTCTTCGCTCATTTAATGTCTTTGAGTATTCAATCAACTGGAGAGGCCATGCGCGTTAATTCCTAAACAAAAATTCTGTCAACATCAGGGGGGCGCAAGAAAACACACAACTGTAAACTTAACTACAAATGCAATGCATACAATGCAATATTAAATCGTGTCACTATAAACGCACACTACATTTGTGTTTGTGTTCATCGCGTTTACGCATACCATCAAATTGTACACGTGTCGATACATTGATGGTTGATGGCGCTGTCTAAATGCGTAAGCAACGTAAGGCGTGGACTATGTCGATGTTTTTTTATCGATAAACAATCACCATAGTCCACATAAGTTTTTATTTGATTATAAGTAATACATAGATAAATAATACCAAGGTGTTATTTGAAATCCTTTTTTAGAAGTATATTTAGAAATGTTCTTCGGAGAAAAACTTAGAAATTATTGAAAATAAGTTTATTATTTTGCTACAGGTTTATTTTACATTATGCAGGATAAAATTTTAAACATTTAACAAATCGAAATAGGTTTAGTTAACTTATTTTAAAAATCAGATTTTTTGAAAAGAAAAGTCCTATCAGTTTATCATCTTAGATGGTGTTAACCAAGTTTTTGTTTTTATTATAAAGCTTCAATCGCAAAACCGCTAATTAAAAATAGTTGTTGATTTTCAAGAGTTATTAAACGAACTGTCTGGAAAATATTTAATAAATTAGGAAAACAAAAAAGTCTTACACTATATAATAGTTTAAAACAAAGTGAACTTTAAGCAGACAGCTGCTTAAAAATAAAACGTGACATCTACCTAGGGCTAAGTATTCCCCAGAAAGATGTTTTGCTTTAACTTTACATTACTATTTACCGAAAGCTTAACAATATGTGCGAAATATCAAGTTTTGAAATTGGTCTGCCTTCATCACATACGATAACAAAGTGGTACAGTACAAATTATGGCCGACTTAGCTACACAAAAAAAAAGCGTTAACTGTTTTAAAACTTAGACTAGAACCCTGACAAGAAATTATATTGTATATTAGTGATAGATGAAATGAAAATAAAACAATTGACGGAGTACCATGCAAGTTCTAAAAGACATTTTGGTTATATACATAATGCCTTTGGCTACTAGCATGGTATTCTGTCAATTGCTTTATTTTCATTTCATCCATTACCAAGGTACAATAAAAAATTTATCAGGGTTACTCTCCGCTCTCAATTTTAATGCCGTCAGCGCTTCTTGAGTAAACCCTGGTCGGCGATCGATGGTAGTGTACCACTTAGTCAATGTACGGGTGCATGCAAACATAAGTTTTACGTACATAGCGATAGGCTTTTGATGAGTAATAGTTAAGTGTTAGGGCATAGTATTTCTTGCAAACTTGTGAAGCCTGTTTATGCTATTGTTTTTTATGTCAAGGCATTTCTTCATTCTAATTTTCCTTGGCCTAACTGTTGGCTCGTACTCGCAGTGGGAGTAGGAGTAGTCAGAAGATTCAAGCTATATATATATATATATATATATATATATATATATATAGCTATATATATATATATATATATATATATATATATATATATATATATATATATATATATATATATATATATATATGATAAAGATAAAGTATTTATTTTGCAAAACATGAGTAAATAAAATACAAGTGTTAAGGGGAAATATAACCTCAAATGGCTTAGCAAGATCCTCCGTTATGCCGAAAATATTGCAGCATTAATTTTGAAATAAATATATGGTAAAGTTGAGAATTAATGTTAAGGACTATATTAGACGAAAACACGATTTCGTAAAATTTTCTCGATAGAAAAAAATCCAAAGTTACCTCCAAAATAAAAAATAAACCGCTGTTATTCATAAAATACTTCAAATAAGATCATAAAACTTTGCATACCAACTGAACTAACCATAAAGCAGTGCTTATGTTATTTACTTTTTTTAAATACCATTATTTTCACTGTAAAAAGAAATTACCTAAACTGTCGGCGTCATGAAGCTTGATTCCTGCCGCCCGGTCAGTTTCGCTTCGGCCTTTGAAGGGGGGGTTGTGTCGCTTACGATCAGAATACACATTACGCAACAGGACTACTTAAAATTAAAATGGGAAATAACCGTAATAAAAATAAGAAGCGACTGGTTTGGCGTTAAGAAACAGTCATAAATATGATAAACCTAATGAAATAAGTATCCAACGACCTATCTACTTACAGTATAAGTCATTACAAACATGTCGGTACATAGCATACGACACGCGGGGAAGTGGGGGCGAAATTAGAATTTGAGCTGACTTCAAAAAAACAATCCGAACAGTAATTTCGAAGTCATTAAAAGAAAAACACGTTTTAAATTTTTATGATGATACCTTCCGAACGGATCAACCGATTTTGATGTAATTTGTGAAAATCGATGGCCCGCAGGGTACAAATAGATTTTTTTATCAGTACTTTACATGAGATTATGTTGTTGATGTTTTTATGTAGGAATATAAGATCGTGAATATTTCGCCGTTTTTTCAAGGATTCCATGTGAAAAAAGTCAAGCGCTGTAAGGTCACCTATGATTAATGCCAGAGCAAATTAGCAAAACAAAGTGACGAGTGAAATAATACTGGACGAGAAATAATTTTCCGTGGTATACTTTTGTCTACGTGGTAGAGCCATGCTGCAGTTATATTAGTAGTATAGTTGTAGCACGAATGGGTCGGCTCGACCGGGGAAGGACCACGCCCTACACAGAATACCAGCGTCAAATAGTAGTTTAATGCTGCTGTTTCGTATGGTGAGAGTAGAGAACCGGAGACCCTTTTTACAGGAAACGAGGCATTCCATCTCAGTCCTCACGGGTGACAACGCATCTGCATTTTGATTCGTAATCGAGGATAGATGTAGATGTCTTTGGGCCACAGCAACCACTTACCATCAGGTGGACTGTGTGCTCGTTTGTCACCCTATCCTATGAAAAAATAAACTTGTGTATTCCAATTGATTTCTAACGAAAGCATCAAAGTGATTTAAAAAAGATTTTGGCTGAAAAGCTTTCGAGGTTTATTTAATAAGGATTTATTTTTCAGCTTTTTTATTTATCGTTCAGCATTTTATCAGGTTAACAATGCTACATACGTGTATGTAACACGAACTTTAATCTCACCTCGGCGTTAATCTATGCTTTTATAGTCGATGTCGCTAACTTTGGAGCATATAGCGTAAAAGGATTGACGGTAATGTGACTCCGTGTCAGTGGTGTAATTAACTGCCGAGTCAAAGTTTAAGTCATACAAAACTATAATTATTTCATGTTGGAGAGACAATGTTTCCTTTTTAAATACAACATTCAGCAAGTGCCCGTTGTAAATATTTGCCACAAACCACAATACACATTATTTTATTTTTTTCATAATATACATTGTATACACATTATCTTTTTATATTTTACAGGTACAAGCAAAATTCTCTTAAGTTAAAAGAAAAATTCCTGGATCGTCCGCTGCCACCTCTGGAGACTGCAGTTTATTGGATCGAATATGTTCTGCGGCACCAAGGTGCCCGTCATTTGCGCTCACCAGCACAAGACTTATCATTTGTACAATATATAGTATTAGATATAGTAGCAATTAGTATAGTTGTTACATTACTCACAGTTTATATTCTCTATATACTGTTCAGATATCTAAGTACAAGGTGCATTCGGTGGTGGCCGAAAGAGAAACTTGTCTTTGAGAAAAGACTGTTCAGAAGGAATAGAAGCTTAATTCATTGCTTCGTTTGGATATATAAGTTTAAGCCTAATTAACACATGTTGAAGTGATAGGTTCAATATTATGTAAATGTGTAAATAATAAACGTGTAAGATATTTGTGATATCTTTATTGTGATGTTATCCCAGTGGATGAGACTTTAGGTGCAACTGCTGATCATGTGGCTCGAATCCCGGGCAAAATTTTGTTCCTGGAATTTTTTTGGCGAGAAAACTCTCAGTAGCAGTCCGGAGTCATGAAGTTGGCGTGTATCACCCTCGTGTTTCAACATATAAACGTCGTTGGCCGTACGCCTGATCTCTTTTCGGACGTATCGGATTGCCGTCCCACGAGGGAATACAGAGTGCACCATAGAATACTATAATACATACATAATAGAACGGGAGAGTGGGCGAAGCCCGCGTAGCCACTAAAATGTCAATTCACACGTATAACTGCAACACGAGATTGTTTTGACGTTACAATCGTTTCCAAATTTCGCATGCAAATTATTTAAAAAAATGCCAAATTGCACGCTATTTACAAATAAATATGTATTAAAATTTAAACGTTTTTTTTTAATGATGGTCTTGAACATTAAACAAAAGTCTAAAATGTTTAAATTCATTCAGTCTGTCAACACAGCAAATCGGGTTTGGCGACGCCAAACCTCGTACAAAGTAAAGTTAACAGCCATTCTATTGCGTATTACTATTATAGTATTCTATGGAGTGCACCTGTACATGCGCACACACTCGTGCACTATAATTATGTCTTGCGCAGATTGAAACTTACCGCAGCCGTTAACAAAACCTTTTGCTTTGGATGTAGAGCAACACATTTGCGTTTGTGAGGCTATTAAACAACCCAGCCAGCCAGCCTTCATAGGACATGAATTAAACGTTTGACGGCTCCGTGGCGCAGTGGCTTAGCAATGAGTTACAGCGCTAAGGGCCGCGGTTTCGAATCCCGCATGGAACAAGTATTTGTATGGCCTACAAGTAATTGTTCCGGGTCTGGATATTTGTCCTTGTGCAATTTATGTTTGTAAACTACCCCCACGATACAGGAGAAAATCCTAGTGTGGAGGAAACGTTTTAAAAAAAAATGAATTTGTGTGGCTTCTTTTTTATCAGCCCTTAACAATTCACCGTTGGACGTGGGCCTCGTCCATTACAGGAAGTATTTTTCTTCGCTAGGCCACCAAATTTTCGATCGAAAATTTCGCAACAAATGTCCACCATTGTTACGACAGTGTTACATCTGACTTATACTTGATTGGGATACCGGCATTTCCAGAATGATTCTAGCATTTCTCATAGTTACCATTTACGATCCCAATGAGTAAAAAATTAAAAAAGAACTACCGTCGTCATATAATTATGTACTACGCACTAGATGACGCGATCCGAGCATTCACTTTGTTTGACGGAGCAGTACTGCAATCCGTACACCAGCGTTGCCAACTTTACGAATTTTCCGTAGATATACGGAATTTCGTCATCGACTAAGGAATTTGAGGTTGAAATCCACGGAATTCTTAAAAAGTTAACAAACAATCGAAATCTCAACGGGAAAATTAAATTTGTTTTTACAGGAGAGGGGGAAACGAGCATACGGTTCACCTGATGTTAAATGACTACCGCCGCCCATGAAGAACTGCAACACCAGCGGAATTGCAGGTGCGTTGCCACCCTTTCGTTCGGAAAAATTGCTGGTGGTAAACTATTTCATTGAGAGGTCGTACGCGGAAGAAAACTCCTTGTGAAACGTACAGTGATGGATCGCCAAGCATCCAGAGGGTGTAGATGGTATCGCGAAATTTGCCGCGTAGTGCGTTCATGAAATTTGGCGGTTGGGATTAATCTGAACAATTCCTCAGAGCACTCCCCGTGGTAGATGCGAAAAAAATCCATAGGTATGCAACATCTCTTCGCAGTGCCAGTGAATCGAGCCGGTCGGAAAGCTCTCGGTTGTCGACGATTCGTGCCACTCTGCGCTAGATGCGGTCAAGTGGAAGGAGTTGGCAGTGGGGAGCCCCAGCCTAGAGATGGAAACAGTATACCATGTGAGGCCGAACCTGCGCCTTGTAAAGTATCAGGCGTTGTGCTGGCATAAAAAACCGTCGCACTCTGCTGAGCACGCCGAGCTTTCTAGAGGCTAATTCGGCCTTCTCTTCCAAGTGACCACGACACTGCATGTCACTTGAAGGGGAGTGCCTTGAAACTGAGGAGATACGATGAAGGGGTTCCTTTTAGCGGTAAACGCGCAAACTTGTGCCTTCTGAGGGTAAAACTGGACTAGATTTAGGCGCCCCCAATCCGAAACTTTGTTTATCAAAGACTCAACTTCAAACACAAGTTTGTCCCGGTATTCAGTGGCCGGTCTACAAAGCACCACCAATGCTGTCATTCGCATAGCAATGAATGTTACCGGTTTGCAACATATCTCTGATATGCAGAAGAAACAGCGTTGGTGATAACAAGCAGCTTTATGGAACGCCAACATAAATATGCTTATAATCGGAGCATGCACCGTCAATAACGACCTTGATGCTCCGATTTGCAAGAACGCTGGTGATCCAGTTGCACAATTTCTCGGGAAGCCCATAGGAAGGGAGCTTCGAAAGAAGCGCTTTGTGCCAAACACGATCGAAGGCCTTCGCAATGTCCAAACTAATGGCCAATGCCTCCCCCTTGGACCCTACTGCCTCCGCCTATCAATGAGCCAGATAGACCAGAAGATCACCAGCTGATCGACCCCGACGAAACCGTATTGGCGGTCACTAATCAGCTGGTGATTCTCAAGGTACCGCATGAGCTGGCAGTTTATAATGGATTCCATTATTTTGGAGAACAAGGAGGTGATGGCGATAGACCTGTAGTCTGACGGATCTGAGCGGTCGCCTTTTTTAGGGATCGGATCTTCCATGATTTTGGGACTACGCCTAGGGAGTAAGAGTACCGGAAAAGATGCGTTAAAATCGGTGCCAACTCTGGAGCACACATCCTCAGCACAATTGTGGGGATTCCGTCAGGCCCACTCGACTTGTGGATGTCAAGGGTGAGGATTGCCTTGCGAACCGAGCGCTGTGTGAACCGCACATCCAGCATGGAGCACTCACACCGCGGTATGGTCGGCGGTGTGCTCCCACCGTCATCGAGAGTCGAGTTGGACGCAAAGAAAGAGCCTAGCAGATCGGCTTTCTCCTTCGCGGCATAGGCCAGTGAGTTATCCTTCTTGTGCAAAGATGGAAGAGATGGCTGACAGAAATTCCATTGGACAGCCTTGGCGAGAGACCAGGATTCGGGTTCCAGAAGTAAGACGAACTAGTTTCTCACCAATTCTGCATTTGTGCTCTGACCTTGCCTTGGCAATAACTCTTTTGAAGGACCTAGAGCCGGAATTATACTTCTTTTTTAGGGCGCTTGTGTTTACATCCTGGGATGTTGATGCGTTAGCCCAGGCTCGGTAGCACTCCTGCTTATAGCATGATGCTATTTTACAGGAACGACTAAACCATGGCTGAGATCTGCTTCCGATGGGCACCACAGAGGAAGGAATAAAAAGTTCCATGCCCTGAAGTACCACATCAGCGACAAAATCAGCAACAACGTTGGGATCGTCCGGTGAGAAGCAAACCCGCCAAGGGTAGGATGCAAATAAAGACCGCATCCTATCCCAATCGGCTCACCTATAGTGCCAAACACGGCGGCAACCTGCAGAATGCAACCGCGACTTCTGCGTGAATGACACCACACTCCGGACAAGACAATGATCCGAGAAGCCAATAGGGGCATCGATAGAGACCTGATATCTGTCCGGATGAGAGGTCAGCAGAAAGTCCAATAGGGAAGGCGCATGATCTTCCACATCTGGAACCCGCGTAGGCGAAGTAACCAGTTGTGTCAGACCATATGTCTAGGCAAAATCATGCACAGATCTCCACGCATGATCGGTTAAACGTGAACCAAGCCAGATGTGGTGAGCATTAAATTCCAATGGGATGGAGGGGATCTGCTGTAGCAACTAATCTGTAGCCATTTGGACGTGGTCGAAGAGTCGGTCTGTTTCGGCATTACCGCTATGGGACCTATAAAGGCACCCATAGACGGGCGGATGGTCGTCGCTGTCTACACGTAGCCAAAGGATGGACAGGTACAAACCTTCAAGACTTCCGAGGCGTCGAAAACAGATGTCCTCTCTAACGTATACGCAAACTACAACCCTAGGCACAAAGGAGTGTTCCAGTTTGTACCCAGGGTAGGAGAGATGCGAAGCATCAGCCTGAGAGGACACCTGAGTTTCGGACAAAAAGAGCAGAGCCGGCGTCGCCGTCTCGAGATGGTAGTTAAATGCCATCAGCTTCAATCAACTTTTTATGGTAGAAGAACCGAGTTGCGAGACTTGTTTTTTTTTACACATTATGTTTTTGATGGTAGTTAAATGCCATCAAAAACATAATGTGTAAAAAAAACAAGTCTCGCAACTCAGTTCCTCTACCTTAAAAAGTTGTGAGATCCATGTAATACCAAGTCTGTTAATTTATTCAGTGTCTTATTTATACTTAAGGTTCCTTCCTAAGTTATTACGTAATTAGCTAACCTGACAACAACTTATAGTGAACATATCAATATTAAAAATCTTTTATGTTTTAAATAAATACATTGACTTTGGCCATCGCATGAAAATACAATGTATCTCACAAGAAATACATACTATACTAGATTGTTTAGTGCGATTTCAATTCCCAATTCTTGAACTTTCTTATTTATCTTACACGGTTTCGCCGTCTCGAGATGGTAGTTAAATGCCATCAAAAACATAATGTGTAAAAAAAAAACAAGTCTCGCAGCTCAGTTCTTCTACCATAAAAAATTGTGAGATCCATTTAATACCAAGTCTGTTAATTTATTCAGTGTCTACTTAAGGTTCCTTCTTAAGTTATTACATAATTAGAACCTAACAATAACTTATAGTGACCATATCAATATTAAAAATCTTTTATGTTTTAAATAAATACACTGACTTTGGCCATTGCATGAAAATACAATGTATCTTACAAGAAATACATACTATATTTGATTGTTTCGTGCGATTTCAATTCCTAATTCTTGAATTTTCTTATCTACCTTACACGGTTTCCCAGCAAAAGCTTAGCACCAAATTTTGACCTACCACTTGACTCAATTATCAATGATTTCATTATTTTTCTACTTTTAATATAAAAATAGCAGCAGTTACTTGTCGTTTGTAGAACCAGTTTGGGCTACAATATCGTTATTAGCAACTATTTAACAATAAATTCTCCAGCTTCAATGGTTTCTGCTAAATTTTCACTGCTAGCTTGTTAGAGCTACTTTATTGTGATCTAGAGATATTAAGTTTATAGATAAATATATAGATATATATATTTAAAACTCACCAATATAATACAGGCTCTCCAAAATCCATATCAAATCGGAAATGTGAGAATGCTAGCAGCTTGCCTTTCTTTTCTTTTGCGATGAGGTACCATGCAGAATCATCTGTCATTTCCTCAACTTTACGCTCACGATTCCACCCCCATGCGCATGTCTCATATCTGGTTATTAAAGAGTAATTTATAAGCATCACACATTTTTTTTTATTACCATGTTATGACAAAGTAAAGTGGAAAAAGATTCATTGCAGCATTTTGCATCAGAATGTTAAGCCCCATTTACTCTGTGTACTATATTCACTCTTCCTTCTATATCCTTGTCTAAATAAAAACTCTAAAAAAATTATAGCATCAATCATTACTTTGCGGAAATCTATTACATTACTACTACATAGTCATTTGTATGTAATAATTATGTATGTATTTAAATATGTATATTTGTATGTATATGCATGTGTTCAAGTTTGAGGGAAGGTAAGCAGTGCCTTCAAATTTGTTAAGACGCATCATATTCATTTTTACGCAGATCTTAGCTAATTAATTTTAATACGTGGTAGAGCCATGCTGCAGTTATATTAGTAGTATAGTTGTAGCACAAATGGGTCGGCTCGACCGGGGAAGGACCACGCTCTCACAGAATACCAGCGTGAAATAGTAGCTTAATGCTGCTGTATTTCGTATGGTGAGTGTAGAGAACCGGAGACCCTTTTTACTGGAAACGAGGCATTCCATCTTAGTCCTCACGGGTGACAATGCATCTGCATTTTGATTCGTAATCAATGATAGATGTAGATGTCTATGGGCCACAGCAACCACTTACCATCAGGTGGACTGTGTGCTTGTTTGTCACCCTATCCTATAAAAAAAAATATATCTTTAACATCTAAATACACAAACTGATCCACTAGCTCAACTCCCCTTCTATTCCTATTTTCCAAATTTTTTCATTTCCAATGCCCCTGCTGTTGCAGCGTGTAAGTCTACTACTACTATAGTGTACAACTAAACATAGGCTCCTACCATAAATTGCCTCATATTTGCCGCAAAAGCAGGAAGACTGCTGCCAAACTCCTGACTTGTTTCCTACTGCCAAATCTTACGACACCCAAAGGGCAATATAGGGTAGGTTTTGGATATTTTTACTCTGCCACTACACTTAACACTTACTTTTAAAATAATGTAATGCTAACTCTATTTACATCTACATTCATATCTACATTTTTTTTACATTTACTTTAAGTGAAGAGCTTCAAACCAATCTTCGTGAATTATGTAAGCCGATCACCATCATTATCATTGTCATCACCACCATTGCGAAATATAAGTGAAAATAAGTGATATTCATTCTGTAAATACTAGGAGCAGACACAAGCTGGTAGTACCAGTTACTCGACTCCACTGAGTCAGTAATTCATTCTTGGGGCGATGTATACGCTTTTACAACAAAATCCCAGAAAATATACAAAATTTGTCATACACAAAGTTCAAAAATGTTATTAAACTAAGTTTGTATAAAAAGGGTTATTATAATATTAAGGAATTTATAGATGATAATAACCCCTGGGAATGGTGATCGCTACCAAGCTATTTCTAATTTGTCTTGTGTTGTTGATTGTAAACATGATTGTAAGCTATTATTAAAAAAAAATAGTCCCGCTGGGTTTCTTGCTGGTTCTTCCCAGGACAGAGGTTTTTTTGCGAACCAGTGGTAAATTAAAAAAGTGACTTTCAATAAGTATTTTTATAATCTACAATGAATAAAAAAGTTTCTATTTCTATTTCATTACAGACCATCACTAGTACATTAACAAACATAGGCCCCCTCCATTGATAAACCCAAGGTATGGTCCAAAACCACCCACTTTAATGGACTCCTTGCCCTAAATGTGCTTCCCAGCCTTATCAGCTACCACTCAAAATACCATTGCCAGTTATTCAAGCATAGGAAGCAATATGACCAGCCCATTGTCACTTTAGCCTCCTAATCCAATGGGATGTGTCATTTACTCCTGTTCTGATCCGGAAATATTAACACATTACGAAGAGAAACACCAAAGTGTGTCCTTAGGAATCTTTGAGTAACTGTGTTTCACATACAGCCTGCTGTGAAAGGATTATATCTCGGTTCCATAAGTCAATTCAGGCAACACATACTTTTGTGTAGTTACAATATAAAGTGCAACCAATCAATAAGTGGTGTAAATTACATTTTGCTGTTTCTGGGTAGTGGTATTTAAAATATAATATATCACCTCGAAACACATATCTATAGCATAAATGGAGAATAAGTAAAGTTCTTACAGTTTTTTCATATTTTTTTCCGTTAAATTTATAGCCCAATCTAGCACATTCTTGTCAAGTTCAGTTACCCTTTGTATGTACATGTCCACTTCCATCTCATTATTTCGAAACACCAATAATTCTTTACAAAGAGATGCTAAATCAGTCAACTTATTTGCCAGAGTCACATAATTCATTCCATCTGCTATTCGACGCTGTTCTAGCTTTCTCGCCTGTCGCTTTTCCTTACTTTTGGCAACAGAAGCTGTTGACTTTTTCTGGAACAAATTTAAAGAATAAAAACAGTGCAATTGGTAACATTATAGAAAAAGCATGTTTTATACATAGGAGTTCCTATGGATAGGTTGTTAGGCTATCATTGACAAATATACCGTTGTGAATATCCTCATTATCGCATCGAATTAATCACATGGATTTTTAATCTCCAAGGAATATATACTCCTTTATAAAGATCTTTGAGTTTATTGACATGGCTGTGAAAGACCATATATCACTCCTTGGTGATGTGTTCCAGTAGACCTTACTATCCTATCTACTTACATCGCTTGATCCTATATCCTACTTACATCGCTTGATCCTATATCCTACTTACATCGCTTGATGATATGTGGTCTAGCAGTAGCAGTGAATACACTGTTCTTTTCAGATTATACGGATATGAAGAGCTAATGTGACTGGAAACTGTAAGGCAATCTGCGATACTCTCTAGAGGTAGGCAGACATCGCACTTCTAGTCTTCTTTGTTTGAAGCTTTGAAGTAGTTTGAAGCAAAGATTTATAAATCTTTGGTTTGAAAGTGATCATGCACTTCAGTAGACACTTACCTGGTAAGATTTACCATTAAGCGGATATTTAACTTGTTACTCTATTCATATAAAAGTTATCTAATAATCATGTTATGATTATCGAACAACAAATAAGGAATTAAAAGATATTTTTACAGTAAGTTATTAGAAAGATATATTTTAATGATATACTTACTCCCATCTTCCTAACAATATATTATTCAATTATAATATAAAATGTAAGTTGTTGAAAAATACGATTAAATGTAACTATTAAATATAATACTTTTATTTACAAACGGCGGGAAATTGTAAAAACATTAAAACGTATGATTTAAAACTTCATTTACTTTTCTTACACCTTTTGCTTCATAGATTGCATTGAGCTCATTGGCTAAAACCTTTCTCAATGCCAAAAGAAACCAATCGTAAAACAGCATTCTGATGGAAATTCATACAAGAACAAAAATAAACTCTGGTTTAGGGATATTCGATATATCATCGATGCATCGAACTCAATCGATGTTTACAATACGATTCATCGAATTGATTATATATATATATATATAATATATATATATATATATATATATATATATATATATATATATATATATATATATATATATATATATATATATATATATATATATAGATATATTTCATAGTTATCTTTACGGCCGACGGCAGCGTATTCGCATCGAAGATGAGTTCTCATCTTGGTGCGAATTACGGGCTGGCGTGCTTCAAGGTGGTGTGCTGTCTCCTTTACTTTTTGCTATATTCATTAATTCTATCTCTCAAAATATTACTTCTCTCTATCACATGTATGCAGACGATCTCCAAATCTACACTCAGTCAACTCTGTTAAATCTGCCTTCTACTGTTGCCACCATCAACAATGACTTAGCGGCGATAAACCAGTGGAGTCAGCGTTATGGTCTAAAAATTAATCCGTTCAAGTCCCAGGCTATAGTTATTGGTGGTGGAGGGATGGTCTACAGAGTTGACTGGAATAACCTACCCTCGGTGACATTAAATGACGTTGTCATACCCTACAGTAAATCTGTAAAAAATCTGTGGATATATCTAGATTCTACCTTGTCGTGGTCGCAGCAGTTAAAACAAGTGAGCAAAAAGGTGTTTGCTACTATGGGTTTACTTCGTCGTTTACGTTCTTTTCTCCCCATTCCCACTAAGATTATGTTAGCACAATCCTTACTTCTCTCTATTCTCGATTATGCGGACGCAAGTTATCTCGATTTTACTGAAGACCAACTGAACAAACTTGAGCGAATTCAAAATATTGCAATTAGGTTCATATTTGGTTTGCGCAAATATGATCATCTATCCGAATATCGTTTACAGCTCAAGTGGTTACCCATTCACTTTCGCCGGAATCTGCAAACTGTATCTCTTTTGTACTGTGTGTTGTTCAATCCTTTGACTCCAAGCTACTTGAAGGAAAACTTTAAGTTTCTTGGTCATGATCGACCTGATAGAGTTCTTCGGTCAGCCGGCGAACTAATTCTAGAACCATGTTCATTTCGAACAAAATTTATGAAATATTCTTTTACGAGCCAAGCCATAAGGTTATGGAATGAACTCCCACTCCAAATTCGACGTGCGCAAACTTTGTAAAGTTTCAAAAGTGACGTCAAGAACCAAGAACAAGTTATTGATAACCAATTCTAGCAACAGATAGTTATTCTGTGTTTTTCTTTTCCTCTTTGTTTTGTATTTATTATCTATGTATATATATGTATGTGTATATATTTGTATATATATATATATATATATATATATATATATATATATATATATATATATATATATATATATATATATATACATATATATATATATATTAATATGTATGTTTTTCTAAATCTATTTATTAATATGTATGTTTATTTTATTATTTTTTTTTTGTATTGCTGTGGTATTTTAACTAAATATAGTTTAGTTTATTTAGATATTAGAACGTAAGTGTAACATAAAACGCACCACCTCCTACTGTTCTTAATTCCAGTTTCTCCTTACCCCAAAGGTTGTCTGGAAAAGATCGCTCTTTAGCGATAAGACCGCCTTATTTACGTATATATTATATTTTCTCTGTAATTTATTTATTCGTTGTATATGTGTGGTGTATAATAAAGTATATATATATATATTATGATTCACCAGCTATTTCTATTAATATTATAACTTCTAAATCTGTTTTAAATTATAATATTAGATATAATAATAATTGGTGGCACTAGTTAGCAGCTGTAAATTCCTTACGCGGCATCAAGAAATTGAAATTGACTGGTTGGAAGCACTGTGTTAGAGAAAATTAAAAAAATCATCTGTTTTTTTTGCGTAAGGTTTGAATAAAATGCTAAGTTAAATTTGATTTTAATAATGTCGTACACGTACATGTTCGATTGGATAGGTAGTAAGTAAAGTAATTAAGAAGGTTTTTAAGTTATCTTATTTATTCTTTTATGAACAAAAGTACAATTGTATAATTTAGTGAATAAAAAAATAAATAGAAGTTATTTTATAATTTGTAAGATACTTTACAACACAAATTATCTATATCTTATTGCATACATTTCATCGAATCATTCGCGAAAGGAGTCGCGAAGGTACCTAAATAAATTCAGTTATAAGTTAACTAAAAATTTGTATAATTTTGCTTAAACAAAAACAATAAATGGTTAAAGTCGGAAAAAGTACTCGATTTTTAAAAAATGTCGATGTTTCTAACCAATGCATCTGAATATATCGATGTACAGTCTCGATTTATTTTTAAGTGGAGACCCTTACCATACCCTTACTCTGGTTGTGAGGCGTGTTGAATTAAGAGCATGGACATGAAGGATTTTTGAAGGATTGACGGAAATGTTTGAGAACAGGAGAACGATCGCCGTAGAAAATAGTGTCCCAGAAATATGGACACCATAAGTGAGGCGCTGCGATCGCTAAGTTCGGTCAATAAAAGTCATTTTCAGTCTATTTTTCCGATCAGATGCTAAACCATTTGCACATCCACGCACAATAAAATATTTCTCCATTCTTGAATGTTTCTTTTTAAATGAAAGGAAAATTTGTACATTATTCAACTAACTTCATCTACTTGTGCTCATAAACAGCTAACTTCGCAATCACTACTCACCGACGTCAGCGCTGCTATATATTCTACAGTTTTCATAGACAGCCGGTATACTACGTATTTACGTATGTTTTATTGATCGTTCTCCTGTTCCACAAACACAAACTAATAAGAGTACTCCTCTCTAGTATATAGTCAGTAATCTATGGTGTTTACTTGTTGCTTGCTTGTGTTTTTACTACTGCATTTTAATATTTTTGAAAACTTCGGATTATTATTGAAAAAGAGAATATAATTACATTAAAGCTATAGGAAACAGGAATGGCCTTCGGTGAAATTTGTAGAATTTGTTTAAGCATTAATGTACACATGTGTGTACTAAAGAAGACTGGCCTCCAAAATTTGTATAAGGCATTGACAAACAGTTTTGTAAGTTATAATACTTCTATTGCAAATTGAAGTTGCGGTAATTTGTTTTTATCGCTGAAGAAATACATTATAACTTGCCTGATATAAATTGCGATAGATCGGGGCTAGGCTAAGGTGCAGCGTTAAATAAAGAGTCAAATACAACCAGAATCTGAAAAACAATAATTAGCTTGGAATCCTGGGCCGCACAATAATCAGTACTATCATTGAAGTAATATCTACTACGTACTAAAAGTGACGACGAGACGTAGTGTTTACAACACGCGATGGGGACTGCGGGCTCAAACTTACCGAGTCTGTTGCCTCCTTCCAAACGACCCGCACTGCTGCATAGATTTGTTCGCATTGTCTGTTCTAGTACATGTTACTTCAATGAGTAATATTGTAAATTTTTCCTCCACCATCCACCTAAGTTTGGTATTTCATCCACTTATATCTATCAGACTTTTAAACCAGGAAATTAAGAGTGCACAGAAATTCCCATATTAGATAGAAATTTCTCATATTCCTATCAGACAAATCAGGAGGGGGAATATAATCTGCACATTGAAATATATAAATATACAAATATATAAATAAACACACATGCAATATAATCCTGTCCTGAACCGATGTATAGTCTCTGTTGTGACCACATGCTGTATGTAGGAGATTATTATCATTGTTAGGGGTGGCACCACATCCTCACAGAATACCAGCATAAAATAGCAGCTTAATGCTGTTCTGATGGTGAGTGTAGAGAGCGGAAGACCCTATATACTGGTAGGTAGTGAGGTGTTCCATCTTGGTCCTCAGGGGTGACAATGGGGGGTAAATGTAGATGTCCTATGGGCCACAGTATTCACTTACCATCAGGTGGACTGTGTGCTCGTTAAAATTTGGAATTACATATATTTAAAATGCAAATACACACTGCAAAATACCTATTTTGTTTTTATTTGAAATACTTTATATTAATATTTAGTATATTTTAAAATGCAACATGATTTTGTAAAATTTTTGTTATTTTCAATCTTTCATTGAAAATTACTTTATTTATATAAGCCAGCCATTCTAAACGTTGGGGACAACAATAATAATGCCAACATTGCAAGTCAAACAAACTCTTGGAACTGAAGCTTGGCTTGGAACTGTTTCTGTGTATTTGTCAATGTCAAACAAAACAACCAATGATAAAATTAAGTGATCCTTGATATAAAAAAAGTCATTACACATACATATTCAAAAGCTGTTTCTTAAATATAATACTTGCTTACCAAGTACTGCACCTGTTGAACAACTGTTTTTTGTTTGGTGGAATGATTATGAGGGGCCACATAGATGGAATATGAAAGATCAACTCTTTGAATAAATATAAGTGTCAAAATCAATGAAATATGGTATTTTATTTAAAAAAATCTATTTTGAATACATATTTTGTATTTTATATTTTTAAATACTTTCGTTGAAAAAAAAAATAACTAAGCATTTGCATTTTGAATATAAATATGTTTAATAAACTATTTTGCATTGCTTTGGTTTCAAACTTTTAGTTGTTTTATTTTATTTGTTTATCCAATCTGTTCTAAAATTGGTTAATGATTTGTGATAATATCACTTTTGATAGCAACTAGTTCCATACTTCAATCACTTCTTGGTAATTTTGTGACACATCTTTAGTTAATTTGTAGTGATGCCTCTACGATGTGTGTTAATTGGGTACTGGAATAATAGTTTGTCAAAAATTTCTAGATTATGGTGTTCATGTATTATGTTTCCATCAAGTCTCCTCATTTTCTGTGATCTTTCAGAGTTGTAAGCTTAAGTGTTTTCAGACTTTGCTCATATGGTATGTTTTCATTGCTCTAGGAACTTTTGAATATCTGTGTTGAACCTCTCCAGTAACTCAGTATAATTTGCAATGCATAGGTTGAATATAATATGTTTAATAATTTTTTAAGAATCATTTTTGGTGTTATTATTATTTGCCACAGTTGCCACCCTAGGCTAGGCGGGTTGACATCTGCAGTTTTCAATTATTCTGACCTGTTATGTGCAAAATGCTGCTGGCAATATCCTTATGAAATAAAATAATTTAATTGTTAGATTTTCAAACTTATCTGGAACTTACTTTATACTGCAGTTGATTTGATACAGTTTGTGTCCCCTCCTGAAGGACTGACCTGAGTAGGCTGTGAGGCATTACATCTTAGTCCTCAGAGGTAACGTCGCATCTGTAGCCTTTGTTTGAAGTTTGTTGCAGGTGCTTATGGGCTGTGGCAGCCACTTACCATCAGGTGCATTGTAAGTTTATTTGTTACTTCAATGTTATAACAAAATGATGTTGAAGAAGAGAGTTGTGGTGGCCAATATACTTTATTACAAACTTGTACATTTAAGTGGTTTCCTATATTTATGATGAATTTTCATATTTTCAGATGGATGAGGATGAGGAGCCCATAATTGTCTGTTTCATCTGTCATGCAAGACTCATTCGTTGCAGGAGATTGCAACAACAGGCTATTGAGTCAAATGCAGTTCTGAAGCAGTTGCTTGTAGGAGGGTCCATGGTATTATCTATTCCATCCATTAATACCTACAAAAGTCAGTCAGAGATTGCTTCACAGCAGCAATTTTGCCAATGTAGTTATCAGGAAGATGCTACTGCCCAACTCCTGTTTCTGTTTCCCTCTGTCGGCTCTTACGAGACACGTCCCTACGTATATAGGGCAGTGGATATCCTGAAACCACCACTACAAGGTCCAAGGAATAATACTTTTCTTATTAATAAAAGTTCACTGCTTGATGGGTCATTCCCATTATAATAAATATTTGCCTTAATCATCACTTGGCAGGCAATTTAATGATCACTATAATGTTGGCTTATAAACACAAATCTATACCAGCTATCACAAGTCATGTGTCCTACTCTACTACATGTTATTTTAATATAAGTAAGTTAAGTACGGAATTTTTTTGTCTTTTCTCAAGGAGTCCCTAGTAACACCTGTTCACAAGAGTGGCGATGAGAAGGATATCAACAACTACAGACCAATTTCACTAAAAAGCTATATATTCAAAAGTTATAGAAAAACTTATCAACAAGAGGCTCATAAGTTTCTTCAATAAGTTTCCCATCTTATCCAGTTTAGCTTTCAAGCAGGAAAATCAACTGAAGACTAACATCTGTAGTTGTTGATAGTCTTTATAAAAATTCAAATTGCCTCGTGGTGTTTCTTGATCTTAAAAAGGCATTTGACATTGTGTACCTCCATTTTGTTGCAGAAGTTAGAAAATTGTTGGATTCGAGATGTGCAAGGAGAATATTACGCACACACTACACACAATACTTCTACTTTGTAAATTTTAAAAATATTTGTTGTTTACGTTCAGCGTTAAATTTAGTATATGCAGCTCTTGCTTTAGTAAATTTTATGATATGGAAGAGGGGCTTACTTCTGATATGGGTGCATTTCGAATTCGAAAGAAGAAGTCTACCATTGTATATATACTTGCTTATGAATATAACCTTCTTATTTATTTTATTTTTTTATATGGGAGAATGTATTTACTACTGCAAAGTTAAGTTTTTCTTTCAATCCAACTTACTTTATTGTAAGATTTTATGAATTATAATACTTATTTTTGCAACAATAATTATAAAATGAATTAATCTATTGTATATAAACGAAATATTATTTATAATCAATCAAAAAATCAAAAAGTATTTGTGAATCTGAATGGAAAAATTGTTGAGTCTCGATTCTAATAATTTCTAAACTATCTACATTCTTGTTTAAATTTATTGGGAACTCTCAATTTTGTCCGGTTTTTATTATTATTTGGAGTTGTTGTCAGGAAGATGCTGCTGCATCTTCGGGATGGTATGGGGTAGTATGGATTCTCCTACGCCTCTACTACACTGGCTTATTCTCTTATTTAAAAAAGAGTTTGGTTTCAGTCAATACCAAAACCGCATGAGGCTAGAGATGAGATTCAATTCACACCAATTAATCATATAGATATTTGGCCAGTAGAGTGTGATATAGAAAATGATTGTAAGGACGACATTTTTAGCCTTGGATCTGTTAAAGTTGAGGAAGAGAAAATCGAAAAAGAGAATTTCAAATTTGATGTAAACTGGAGTCATGAAACAGGTAAGATATACACATTTTGTGATATTATTAAATTAAGGTACAATTCTACATAATGGCAAGTACTTACTGCAGCCCATGGACACAAACTATAGAGGGCTTGGTGTGCAATGTACTGATTTGCCTTTGCCTAAATTCAAAGTGCAATTAAAAAGCACTCATGGAGGAAGAAAATAACAAATCAAATAATTATTTAAAAGATAACCATGCCATACATGGACATCATAATGAGCTTTTTTAGACATTTTCTAATGTGTCATTTTCTTTGACTTATGTATAAATATATTTATAAATATTTTGACGTTGTATAAATGCAGCCGTATATAAATGCAGTAGTATTCACTTCATAGGTATTAATGATATACTTACAACTGGTAAGCTTACCACCTATCTTTGCCAATTTCTTAACCCAGATGGACTCCTCCATCCTCCTGTTACATATTTATGTCGTCAAATAGCAGTGCGTGCTCTGCTATTTGCCAGTAAGAGGAGTATAGAGTCAGTATAATCACAGGCTGTGGGACATTGCATCTTAGTTGTCAGAGGTAGGCTTGTGAAAAAAAAATCGATTATTTATTTAATCGATTTTTAAATCGATTTTACTCTAACAGTTTTCGATTTTTTGCAGCAGAGAGTTAATGCTTAAAACATTCCCAATTTATACTTTATTGTAATCATTTTGTTCAAATTTTATGAAAAGCAATAAATATTAGTCTCCCATACAGTATTGTTGAAGGCGAAGGTTTTCAAAACTGATAAAGTTACTTGCACCCTTGTACAAAATACCATGTCGGAAAACAGTAACAGACATAATAGACAAAAAATATGAAGAGAAAAAGGCTACAGAAATTGCGTTCGGTAAACAATATATTATGTTTCACAGTAGATGAGTGGGCAAGGACTTGCAGATGAGTAGCTTTTTTTGTGTACTATCCACTTTGTGGAAAATTTTAAAGTACATAATTGCATTCAGCATTACATACGAATCTCTTACTGATAACCGCACAGCGGATTATTTAGCTAATATTTTAAGAAAAGTTTTTAGTTGATATATTAACCCGAATAGACAAAAAAAAAATGGAGATGGACAGGTCACATGATACGAGAAATGGTGTAAAACGGTCACAGATTGGTACCCTAGAGATGGCAAGAGAAGTAGAGGACGCCAACAGACAAGATGGGATGACGACCTAAAACTCACGGCGGGACATCACTGGAGAAGGGTAGCACGGGACAGGTACCATTGAAAAATGTTAGAGGAGGCCTATGCCAAGAGACAAACTGACATTTTATAAAAAACAAAAAAGAAATACAACATATATTATTTATATACTTAAGTTCAGATTAAAAGGGCTTATTATTATTACGAAAAGTTTGCAATGAATGGGAAATAAGTGAGGATAGAATTGTTAGTGACACTACAGATAATAGTGCCAATATTGTTAAAACTATAGAAATAGCATATGGAAGAGGAAAACATACAAGATGCATAGCCCATATGTTGAACCTGGTTGTAGAAATTTTGATTTCTGCAATAGATTTAAAAAGCTTTCTAGGAAAAGTTCATAGAATTGTGACTTGGTTGCATAAAAGTGGTGTTGGTACTGAAGAGTTGAGGAAAACTCAGAAAGATTAAAATATTGCGAACGGAAAAATAGTGTTTGATAGGTGATATTTCCACTCGCTGGAATTCTCAACTACACATGATTGAAAGATTTGTCATGATGAGTACTACTATCGGATCCATTTTAGTAAACCACCCTAATGCACCACCGATGCTTCAAGCAAACGAAATAATAGTATTGAAAGAGTTAATAAAAATACTAAAGCCCTGAAACTGAAAAAGTTAGCCATGTAATGAGTAGTGAGAAATACGTCAGTTTCTACCACTGACCTCTATATATACAAGTACGCTGGACTGGCTATACCATAGAAAATGACTGTGCCAATTTGAAGCGCCGCTAAAGGATGTCTTGAAAAATAAAATTGGCATAATATGTCAAAGTCTGTTGTCACATTTATATTGTCTTATTTAATAAGTCCGTATTTTGAACTTTTAAACTAAAAAGACGAAAGTATTTTATGTTGTTTGATGGTGTATAATATTAGTTACATAATAAGAATTATTTTTATTAATAATGAGAGTGCGTAATCTGTAAAACTCGTTACCAAAAGGGAAGTGGTATAACATTTCACAAGTAAGTGAATTTGCAGCAAATATAAAATAAATTAAAACTATTTGATAATATAAGTACTTAAAATTTGTTACTAATCTTAATATCATATACACCAATATCTTTGGCTATATATTACTGAGTTTCTATAAACAATAAAATTCAATAGGGTTGTCGAGTTCCCTGTCTATAATACTTATCGATGTTCTTTCCTATCCATATCTGTTAACAAACAAAGTCGCCAACAACAGAAGATTATCAAATGTTTATTAATTAACAGGTTTCCAACTGAACCTAGACTAAAATTATGGCTTAAAAGCATAAATATTGTGAATTAGCGTCCGAAACAAAAAGATCATATTTGTTCCAAACATTTCACAGACGACTGTTTTATTAGACATGAGAACTGCACCACTTTCAAAAAGTGCAGTATACCGACAATATTTTCTGGTAGTACCAGTAACAGTAAGTATAAATGTATTAGATTCTTATTTAGAATGTTTTTTTTTATTTCTTCTTTCCTCATTTTCCACCAAACTCAAGGGCCATAGCCAAGTGTCGAAAGGTCGCCTGATGATGTCGAGCCACGTTGTATGTGTTTTAGTGGGCTGCGGCTAGAGGAGATTCCTGTCCCTGTACCGCTGTAGTCGAGGTGGAGTCGTAAGAGAAGAGGATTGTTGGTATGGCGATTGGCGATGCGCCACTCGACTATCTTTCGCGACTTTGGTGAGGCTGCACCACTTGATGCTTCCAAGTGCTCGTTTCGACGCGAAGGGCAGTGTGGCTTGTTTCTGGTGCGCCTTATCTGAGAATGAAAACGGGAAGGAGACGTCAGCAACTAAGGAGAGGCTGCCATTGGGCGACTGGCGCCGGAGGGACCGCGAATGTGATTGAAAGCGTTTCCGTGGCCCTGCCAATTTGCGGCGGAGGTAAAACACTAAGGGGTTTTAGTAAGTGTGCGAGTCTAGAGATTTAATTAGCTCTCGATTCTCAAAATTTAATTTGTGCGTCTTAATGTCGTAGTGGCCCTAATTTAGTTTCTTTCTTATTTACAAATTCTGGCCATCGTTTACATTCACCGACAAAGGTGACCAAGTGTTCGATCAAGAACCCATAGATTGCGATACGTCAAGTCCCCCAGAATACGTGGCACTGCCGAAGCCGGAAAGCCGTATGAGGAAGCTCGAAGTCGCTCAGTGAGCTATGAATAGGGCTATACTCGGGGGTTCAAACTTAGGAAAGAGTATATCTGCAGTAGAACCAGAGTGACCGACATCGCCCAATGGATTAGTAAGCTGAAGTGGCAATTGACCGGCCATATAGCTCGAAGAACCTAATACCGATGAGGAAAAAAGGTTCACGAGTGGCAGCCTCAAACCGGCAGGTGAAGTATAGGACGTTCCCCCATAGATGGAGTCAAAACCTGGTAAGACATGCAGAAAGTTGATGGATGCAGGTAGCTCAGGACCGTGCTTTCTGGCATTCCTTGAGGGAGGTCTATCTTCAGCAGTGGGCTTGTGAAGGGTTAAATGATGATGAATGATAATGGCATTATATTAATATGATACATAAATAGAATGGACGTTACGGGTAGAGTCCATATATCCATAGAGTCCATATATCCATAGAGTCCATTCTATTTATTTAGGTATGGTAGGGTATAGAATTTTTATCGATATAATTTGGTACACTGTCTTATCCCTATTATTAGTTCCGAGGACGTGCACTTCTGCTGTCAGCGCCAAAATGGCGGAAATCAAATCGCTTCATAATGTCACGGTGTATAGCCTGTCCAGCGTATTTGTATATATAGAGGTCAGTGGTTTCTACTTTTTCCAAATCAAGTCAAAGTTCCAAGTCAATTTCTACTTTTTCCAAATCAGTTTTTAATAATAAAAAGAAAAAGATTTGTTTCATTCACTCAATTTACAAATGATAGTCTGTTTTTTTAATAGGTTATTTTTCTTTAAAAAATCGATTAAATGAAAATCGATTTAAAGAGGTATAGGATAGGATTTGATGCCTTTTCTCACATCCCTAGTCAGAGGTGACAGTGCATTGTAGCCTTTTATGTTTGAAGTTAACACGTAAGACTACAGTAACCACTTACCTTCAGGTTGATCAACTACATACCATAAGGTAGACTGTTAGTTTGTTTGCCTCTTCATATTAAAAAATATATGGAGAAAAGGTGCTTAAGGCATCCTTATACTGGCAAGCACTCACCTAATAAAAACAAGTTGTGGCAGAACACTCACTAAATGAGGTGAATGAATCATCATCATCTTTATAGCCCTTCACAAGTCCACTGTTGAACATAGGCCTTCCCGAAGGAACACCACAAAGCACGGTCGTGAGCCACCTGCATCCACTGACTTCCTGCATGTCTTACCAGGTTGTCACTCCATCTAGTGGGGGACCGCCCTACACTTCGTCTACCGGTACGAGGCTGTCACAATTACGTCACCTTAGAAGAACCTTTCTTCTCCATCAGTTGTCAGTTCTTTGGCCCATTGCCTCTTCAGGTTAATACACATAGCTTGTGAAACATACAGTATGGTAATGAAAGTGTGTGGCTCGGGCCCATAACCTATGTGATGGACTGTCATGATCTAGTGGCTTGGAAAGAATATCAGTTTTTATTTTATATATTGAGTCAGAATCTGTTCCATTTTAGATACTGCTGGAAAGCAAGAGGACTTGGAGATTGATGCTTTTGAAGATTGACATGAGGATTTGGAAAACGACTTGCCACTAATTTCATTAGGTTCAAAGAGTAAAACAGATGACGTTGACATAGGTAATGAGTTTATGTTATAAAACCTGTATTAAACAATAAAAAATAAACGCCACATTAGAAATTTCTCTTGCATCATGTATTTGGAGATGTACTGTTCATACAATTTAGTTCTATAATTACACATGAACAAACCATGACCCAAATAACCCAAAATGATTGTTTGTAGACCATACAATTATATTGCTTCAAGCAAGTACTGAATTTGCCTATGAGGCCTATGTTCAGCAGTGGACTTGTGAAGGGCTGTAATGATGATGATGATGAAGTACTAAATTTGCCAGTGCGGACCCAAGGTGTTATTAAGATAAAACAGGAAAGGGGATTCACTGATTTGTTGATAGGGCTACTAATGTCTTAGAAATTTGTTGTATGTACATCTGCCAATCAGGAGATCTTGGTTTGGGCAAACTCAGTTTTTGGGTTTTGCTGTCAAGAAATTTTCAGTAGCAGCCTGGAGCCAGGAAATTGGCAGTATTTCAACCCCGTGCCTCGGAAAGCAGTCGTGTTGGATTACCGTCCCATCGGTTTTAGAGAGAGTGGTAATAGAGAGTGTAAAAAATATGACGGTGACATAGGTAAAAGAACATTATTTTATAAAGTTTGCAAGCCTTTGTGTGGCTTAATGCACGCGATCTCATTTTATTAAATGCTTTTTTCATGTCTTTTTTGAGGCATAGTATTATATGTGCCAATTTCTTCGATAACTTGTTGCCATCTTGTAGGTAGTGACATAATCCTGTTGTTATAGAAATCTTGGGATTTTCGATCAAAACAATGCAACAAGTAGGTTCGACAGTCCTCTCTTGATGTTAACTTTACTCTATTCAAAGGATTTTGAAGAGACCGAAACAGGTGATTGGAGGAGGTCATAGTCCTAAATGCATACACACCTATATATATATATATATATATATATATATATATATATATATATATATATATATATATAGTTCAACGAAAATATTTAAAAAATCTTTGCTTTGTATTTTAAAAATTACATGCATTTATAAAACAAATCGACAAAATCTACATCCTGTGACGCTCTTTTAACTTCTGTTGCTACAAATTTTAACTATTTTTTTAATTTTCTTTTTATTATGTAATCCCGAATAATGCTTCTGTAAACTGTTGCTTAAAATTTGCAGCCAACTGCTCCAGTCCAGAAGAAAATGTAATATTTTCCCAATCTAGTATTCAATATGAATACTTTGCCCAGTTTAAAATCCAAATACACTGCACTGGTCAAAATCTGAAGAAAGAAAGTGAAGATCATTTTCTTGTAATATTCTGTGAGTTGCACTTTTGGTCACTCTAGTCCTTAATTTTGTTGCGCGCACTGAAGTACTCGGGTCTTCTTCGACAGCTTCTAGCACAACGTTTTTCTTAACGTGGTAGAGCCATGCTGCAGCTATATTAGTAATATAGTTGTAGCACGAATGGGTCGGCGCGACCGGGAAGGGACCACGCTCTCACAGAATACTAACGCCTGCTGTTTCGTATGGTGAGTGTAGAGAACTGGAGATCCATTTTACTGGAAACGAGGCATTCCGTCTTAGTCCTCACGGGTGATAACGCATCGTATAATCGAGGATAAATGTAGATTAACACTCACATTTCAACTGGTTCCTTCCGTTTAACTCAAGCTAGAATCTTAAGGTAACGGGCTTGAGGAAAGCCTTGGGATACAAAAATCATTTTAGACAATTAAGGAAAATTAATTTAAAACTGGGGTTCTTTAAAAAAAAGTTATCCATAATTTAACAAATAATCTTGCAAATGCTTTTAAAGTTACTTGCCAAACTTGTGTAGTATATTTTTTTTTCAGTTTATATTTCTTTTCAGTACAGTCGCTTAAAACTGGTAGTATTAATTTTAAAGTATAGTTGGAAAAAAAATTACATGTCCTGGACTGGAGCAGTTGGCTGTTTTATTTGAATATTTAGCTGTTTAGTTGAATATTTACATTTTTGCAGAAGCATTATTTTCCGAATCTGCCTCGTTGGTCTAGTGGTTGTAATAGTGCGACTGCTGATCATAAGGTCCTGGGTTCGAATTCCGGGTCGGGCCAAAAAATTAATTATTGAGTTTTTCCGTCAAGAAATTCTCAGTAGTTGCCCGGAGTCAGGAAGTTGACGGTGTTTTACCCCCGTGCCTCGGAAAGCACGTAAAGCCGTTGGTCCTGCGCTTGAACTTTCGCCGGTCGTGTGGGTTTACCGTCCCATCGGATTATGAGAGTGAGGGATTAGTGAGTGCACCTGTGCTTGCGCATATACTTGGACACTATAATCCTGTCCTGCGTCGATGGCAAGTCTCCATTGAAGCAGGCCGCTGTGGCCGAAATTCGGTCTGGAGGACATTATTATTATTTGGGGTATCTGTATAGTTTTCTCATCTGGTTGGTTTCTGTAAATATATAATCATAAATTAAAATGAAAAGATAAATATACATAAATATCAATAAAATAAAATAAATACAAAAAATACACAAATAAATAAAGAACCAACCAGATGGAAGCCCTCGGCAGAGGAGACCAAACGGCCGAGGGTTAGGAGGAAAGGGAAAGAAACCGACGGACGATGCGGGCGGTATCGAGGACCACTGCCTTCTGCATTTGAGCCCGGAGCGGTCCGTCACGGAGTCCCAGTCGCCTCAGATGACCCGAGGGGCTGACTGGGATTGGCCCATTCGCAGAGACGACTACAGGAATAATTTCCGTCGGCCGACCACCCCACATGTCGGTCACCTCGTGAGCCAGGTCCAGATGTTTTGTTCGCTTATCTGTTTCGGCTTTCACGAGGTTCTCGTCATACGGAATGGTAATGACGACCAAAATATCCTTGACTGTGCCCGGTCCATCAGCACAATATCAGGCTTATTTGCAAGAATAGTCCTGCCTGTGATGATGGCCCGGTCTCAGTAGAGCCTGGCGCGGTTATTTTCGAGCACGGCTTCCGGCAAGTACTTGTAATACGGCACTTTCCGGTCCACGAGACCGTATTTCAGAGCGAGCTCCTGGTGTAGAATTCTGGCTACTAGGTTGTGCCTGTGCAAGTACTAAGAGTTAGAAAGCGCCGAACAACCGGAGATGACATGCCTAAGTGACTCCCCGGGATGGCGACAAGCTCGACAGACGTCGACGGTGCCATCCTTTAGGATGTATCTCCGATAGTTGTTGGTCTTAATAACCTGATCCTGTATTGCACAGACAAAACCCTCGGTTTCCCCGAAGAGGTCACCGAAACGTAGCCAGTTGAGGGAGACGACTGTATCTACGAAGGGCTCATGTAGAGCCCTGTAGTACCTCCCGTGGAGCTCCTTCTCCTTCTACTGGGTCCTGCCATTGCTCGTTGGCTAAAGGATAGAGGGGTAAGCCCTTTATCACTAGCAATGACGTCATTATAGAATGGATCATCCGATCTCGCCAAGAAGTATTGACGGAGACTGCACACTTCGCGATTATGCATGGTGAGCGCACTCAGAAAGCCACGCCCACCATGCTTTCGCGGCAAGTACAGCCTCATTACCGACGATCTCGGATGATGCATCCTATGGGACGTCATGGTAGTGCGGACTTTTCTATCAAGGGCGTTAAGCTCAGTCTGAGTCCACCTGAGTATGCCAAAGGTATAGATGGGGACAGGCATGACCCAGCAGTTATATGCGTGTGACTTATTCACACCGGACAAAAGGCTGTTAAGCACTTTGGTCAAGCGTGCATAAAACACGTCGCAAACTGACTGTTTCATACCAGCCTCATCGATACCGATGTTCTGTGACATACCCAGGTATCGGTATGTTTCAGCCTCGGAAAGGGTCCTTAAGTTGACGGGCATAGACAAGTCTATGCCCTCAGAGTTAGCAACCCTTCCCCTTTCAACATGGAGGACCGCACACTTATCCGTCCCCAGCTCCATTTCAATGGAACTGCTAAATTCACAAGTGATGTTTAACAGTTCCATAAGATGGGAGCGACTGAAGGCGAATAACTTGAGGTCATCCATATAGAAAAGGTGGGTCACTTTTGTCCCGCCTTTCCGTAGCTGAAATCCTCTCCCGGAGCCCTCCAGTAAGGTACTGAGAGGGTTCAGAGAGAGGCAGAACCAGATTGGACTCCGACAATCCCTGGAAGATACCTCTTCTCATCCTTATGTGGTTCTCCGCAGCCATCATCCGCTCGCCCAGATGACAAAGGATCGTACTCCACTGCCCCATACACTGCTCGAGGAAGTCTCTAACTGTACAGTCAATCTTGTACAGCTCGAGGACCCTCTTTAGCCATGTATGGGGTACCGAATCGAACGCCTTTCTGTAGTCTATCCAGGCAGCAGAGAAGTTCCGACGGTTGCGTTTCACCACTTTGCCTATGACCGCGTCAATGAGGAGTGGTTCCTTGGTTCCGCGACCACCGCCCCGACATCCATTTTGAGCGCGTGACATCACCTGGTTTAGCTCCAGGTGACGAGTGATTCTCGCGCTCAAAATGGATGTCAGTGTCTTATATATGGTGGGTGAAAAGGAAACAGGTTCGGAAGGACCAATGTAAAACGAACCAGACGGGCTGGAACGTTCGATAAAGAAACAGAAGGGAGGAATCGAGGCTTCTCTCGATCCGGCCTCCTATAACGCCTACGTTGGGTTCGGGAACAACGTATGTGATCTCCGCAACGGAGTAACACACTAGGGCGATAACCTCTTTCTTTTTCAGCAAGTAGGTTCAGACGGGGATTACGGGTCTTCCGAAGTCGTCCCGGTCCCGACGCCTTAATTCTTCGATGTGGACTGTATAACTTTAGGGATGAATTACTTGGGAATAAAACAGCAAATATCTTCAAACCGTTCCGTGAGAGAGTAATCACTTTTCCCTATCATTTCCCTAAACTTTTTCTTCTTATTGACTGCTGGTTCTTCACTTTTCCCGAAGGATTTTCTTATTTTTCCGAACTGATTCCCCGAACGAATTGCAATAAAACCCGTTCACTAAGCTACCCCCAGAGCTATACGCGAAAGTGAGCCGCGCCATTCGCGTGCCTGCGCAACTTAACAACATGAATTTGTACTATTACTCTCTCACGTTTCACTTAATTTCTTTATTCACATAAATCATACACAAATACAAGTTATCTATTTAGATAGCACAAAACAATATCTACACCATGATATATATTATTTTTTCGTATCTATATATCACAAAAATCCTTTAATTTATAAAACAAAATATGCCTATTTTAATCACAAATTCAAAGTCCGAACTTCTTAAATATTTAACACAGAAAGTTAAAACAATGTTTCCCACTTGAATTTATACATATCGCTTGTTTGCGAGAAGCTTGACATAATTCAAAAAGTGCAAGTTTTGGGTATGATGATTTAAAAGTTTAAAAAATAAATAAATGTGTATTACAGTATGTACTGAAACATTGACTATGTTAAATCTTCTTCTGATTTATCAGTCTCAATGTAAAACTAAAATACAAGACTAAAATGCAAGAACTTTTGTTATAATTTCAAGTTTTCAACAATAGGGTATCACTTGTGACATTATTACGGATAAAAAATATTTTTTTTTGTGTTATTTAAACATAAGTCTATATTGATAATAAGTATTTTATTCAGATGAGTTTTTAATGAAATTAAGTCATTATTGAAAACAAGTATCTTTATCATCAGCCTTTTAATTTACAGTTAAATAGACACAACATTTACTGTAGGTAACTTAACTAGGTACTTAAGAAATAAAATAATCAACAATAACTTTCACTTAAACTTAAATCACTTTAACATTGGTCTTATCTAATTTAACAATAACTTTCAAATAAACTTTAAATCACTGTAACATTGTTTATAGCAAATTTCTGGACTTATCCTGAGATGAAGAACTTTTTACTTGCGTATCTAATTAAAAATATATTTAAAAAATCAACTTAATGTTTAAATTACGACTTTAAAGAGAGTTATAAAAAGGAGCGTAATATCTGTGAGTGGCATTTTTTCTGATCAACTCCAACAAACCGTCTTTTTTTCTTCTTATTTAATCCTGGTTTTACGTCATACGCTTTTTTCACTTCAACATCTACAGATTTTTTCTTTCTTATCACTTCTGCTTTTTTAAACTCTTGCTGTTCATAAGAAGTTTTAAAAAATATGGCTCGAGGATGATTTTTATCTACTTTCACAACTTTCAAGTCTGCTAATTTGATAGTGTTTCCTTCTTCATCCTTTGTTATGTTTACACCCATTTGAGAACAGACACCTTTCCAATCGAGAAAATCATCATTGTTCATTATATTTACCCGAAAAGGTGTGGGGTTTGATCTAGCAACTTTGATTGCACTAATAAAGGCCTCAGGGGTGTACATTGGACCACTTCTGATTTGCTTTTTAACCTGCCTTCTAATGAGGTAATGCGCAGAGTCACCCTCGTTTTGGGTGTGTCCCTTAATTAAATATTTGTGAGTAATTGTTTTTATGTTTGGGTAATGTTGCACAGCAAACATGTACGTAGACAACATAATTTTATTTTTTTGCTGGCCCACACAGTTATCGGTATAAAATATTACATCCACTGTGCTGTTGTTTTGGGCCAGATTTTGTAAATATTTAAATAGGCAGGTGCCCAGATCATTAACGCCCCTGTTGGCTGTAGCTTCATCCCAAACATAACATTCAAAATTTTTAGAATGAAGACCGTATATAGTTAGTTAGTAAGTTAAAGACATTTAACTTGCTTACATAATAAAATAATGAGATATCCCCTTTGGGGCATTGGAACACAGCTTGCATGTCATAAACAGCGACAACTGCATTTTTATTTTCCTTATCCTTGACTTTTTCTGCTCGGCATAGGTCTTTCTCTTTTAATGCGTATCATATTGTTGCTTCTTCTTTTCTTTTTCTTCGCCTTCACAGTTTTCATAAGCAACACAACAATCACAACGATCTTTTTTTGATTGGAATAGTGAAATATTATATTCTTCTGTAAAAATTCTGTAGAACAGAGTATAATTCCCATATGGAATGTTTTTAGACTTACAGATTTCTATGTAATCTTTATGGATATCGTCAATTGATCTACCACCACCTATATATTCTTTGGAAGAGGTGGCTCTACAATAATGGGAATCCATTCTTGGAATAGAATCAATGTGTTCCTTTATTGCTTTACGGATAGTATCATCAACTTTTGCGTGATTTTTGTGTTTTCCTCTATTATCGTCTGCTAAAAGATTCCCTGCAACTTTATTTTTTTTATCTAAGACTGTTCGGATAGGTCGATCTGTGATTCCAAGCGTATTTTTAAAAAACAATTTGCACACTCTTATTTTTTCTTCATGCAAATTAAAATAAAATGCACTATTGTACCGGCGCTTTTCTCTGGTGCCACCTTCACGTACATAGCGATACTTAGGTTTTATATCCTCTATACAATTAGAAATATAATTCCACTGTTTTAAAATACTGCCTAGCGACCAATAATCATCGAATATAGACATTCTTTCAGCTTCAGTAAACTTTGTGCTGCACTTCAATTTGCATTTTTCAAAACAGGCATTTTTAATTTTACGCGCTGGTACAATTTTTATAGAAGTACTCACGTAGGATTTTTTCATAACATTCTTTTGCCAGTTGTTTTCATCTCTTTTATGTTTTCCTCTCTTCTTTATTGCATTTTCTGTATTTTCTTGATCTGGAACATGATTAGCATCACTGCTTATGACTAAATCTGATTTTACAGGCAACTGTCTAAATAGTTCATTATCATTTTCATTGAAGTAGTCAAACATTATTGGAGACACAGGGGCTTGACTGTCAGGTGGTTGGTAGGGAGGATTCTTGACGGAATCATCACTATCTGTAAAAGAAAAGAAACGTTAACGGTCTAATAGTAATATTATTTAACTACTACCAACTTATCTCTGCTAAGCAGGCCTTGAATAAATAGAAACATATTTGAAAATATAAACTCGTAAATTGGTATAAAACTGAAAAATTACCTTCAATGAATGAAGTAGATGATGAAGAACTTGTACTGCTATTGGAAGAGCTCGAGGAAGAGGAGCTGTTGGAGCGACTGTGTTGAGTATTTCCACTGCTATGTTCCTTTGAAGAAACATTGCCCTCAATTTCATTGGTATCATCGTTTTCTAAAAATCAAGTAAACAAGTAAATTAAAACAAACAAAGTGAATTAGGAAAAATAGGTTATAAATAAGTAACTATAATTAACCTTTTTCATCTGACACTGTTTTCGGAGGTCCATCTACACGGTGATTAACTAAAGCCAATATTCTTCTCCCTCTGCTATTTCTTAAACTGGAATCCATGACTATCAAAGAAGCACCTTAAACATAAAATTGTTATTATCAATAATGAATTAATATAAAATAGTGCAAATAACATCAAGGAATATTCTGTGACATTAACAACAATAACAATGTAACTTATAATATGACATTATTGAAATAGTCTATTTATTTATTTTTGCTATCAAAAATGTACAATAACGAATTATGACTGTCGATATCTGTTTGTGTTTCCAGAAAGAACGACTTAACGGAAAATATGACGGTGGTTTTCTAAACGTATTTCAAATAAAAGGTCGTCATAAGTATAGTAATGACATCTTTCTATTAAAGGGTTACGTGATATTATTGACTTACCTTGCAAAAAGAACGTCGTAACACAAAATTTGTCGTCGTCGCTGAAATCAAGCACGTGCACAATCTAAAACGTTTCCACGCTAACTGAGATGCTACGGTCTCGAAACAAAGCAGCAGTAAGCTGCTTTGTTTCGAGACCGCTCCCGGAGGTATAAATTTCCATTTAATATATTTCTTAAATGACTCAATTTTCATGCTCTCATGGCATTCTTCGCATGCTTTCAATAATTCTTTATTCGCAGCTTTGAAATTTGTCCCGTTATCGCTGTATATAACGGCTGGTTTTCCTCTTCTGGCGATAAATCGCCTCAACGCCATTATCATTGACGCTGGTGTCAACGAGGCTGCTAATTCCAGATGTACTGCTCTGGTAGTCAGACACGTGAATAAAACACCCCAACGTTTTTCGTGTCGCCTTCCTATAGTCACACTCATAGGACCGAAATAATCCACAGCTGAGCATGTAAAAGGTGGTTCATGATGAGCTATTCTCTCCAGAGGAATATTTCCTTGTGGCACGTTCTGCGGTTTTGACCTGTATGTCCTGCACCACTGACAATGATGTGACACACTTCGTACTACATTACGTAAGTTCAAGACATAAAATTTCTGGTTCACCTCATTCATCACCGTCTGGTGATTGGCATGTCCAAAATGATGATGAACTTCTCTAATCATCATTTTAACGATTTCGTGTTTACCGTCCAATATGACAGGTTTTCTACTTTCCTCGGTCAAATTAGACTTGAAAGGTAAACGTCCATTTAAACGGAGTAAGTTATCTTCTCCTATTTCCATAGATAATTTACTTAAGCGTGAACTTCTTTCAACACTTTTGCCTGCTTTCAAGCATTTTATTTCCGAATAAAAACACTCGTCTTGAACGAACTTCCAAATTAATAATTCCGCTTGTTTCAAGAGCGCTATGTCCAACGCGCCATCGGGTCCTTTAACCGACTTTGCTAAAACTTTGTTGGAACACATAACCGACTTTTCGGCTGCGTCGTCGGGTCCTTTAACCGACTTTCTTAAACTCTTGAATTTTTCTACCGCTTGTAAGGTGCGTGTAGTTGCCCCAAGGAATTTCTTAAAGCTGCTAAATCGTCCGTAGTCGGGTAGACTTAACGGTTCTTGCTTTCTTAACGCATTTATGCCCTTTGGCGATTTTTCTTCACCTGTTTCTAAGCTTTTTATGGTGTCCACTTGTTTGGGCCATAAATCAGGACTCTTCCTGAGGAATTCAGGTCCTTGAAACCAGCGATGACTTACATCGAAGGTGGAAGGAAAATTTCTAGTGGCGTCGTCTGCCACATTTTGTGACGTTGGAACCCATCGCCATTCACATGGTTTACTGTGATCTTCGATCTCAGCCAATCGATGAGCAACGAATGGTTTAAAGGCGCGAGGATCTGACTTAATCCACGCTAACACTGTACGTGAGTCTGTCCAAAATACTCTCTCGGACATCTCGTACTTGCTCTCTTCACTAACCGAGGCAGCCAGCCTGCTGCCCATAAGAGCTGCTTGCAATTCAAGCCTTGGAATCGAAATTGGTTTCAATGGCGCTACTCTTGCCTTTGCGGCGATCAGCGTAATCCGCCTTATTCCTAGCTCGTCCGTGGTGACGTAATACACCGCAGCAGCGTATGCTTTTTCACTAGCATCCGTGAAAGTGTGTAACTCTCCCTTGCCGACGCCTTCAGCAACGGGTCTAGGTACCTCTAAATGACCTAATTTCTTCACTTCCGATATCCATTTACAAAATAACACGTGTAATTCGTGTGAAACTTCTTCATCCCAAGAGATGCCTGTCCTCCATACTTGCTGGATCAGCGACTTCCCTTGAATCGTTATGGGTGATGCGAGTCCCAAAGGATCGAAGACTGACATCACAGCGCTAGTTATCTCCCTCTTCGTAGGCGGTCGTAAACCTTCCATCACCTCTTCCGGTGTGTTACGAAGACTTGTGGAGAAACTTATCATATCCCGTTTGATATTCCAAATCAAACCTAACGTGCGCTCTGTGTGCTCTTTATCTCCCAATGAAGCACTGTCGCTCTTATATTTATTTTCCATTTTACTTAAAACTTCGGGTCGGTTGCTAGCCCATCCCCTCAGTTGGAAAGAAGCATGTTTATGTAATTCATACATATCGTTTACTATCCTTTCGGCCGTCGTCACGTCGGGAAATGCCTGTAGATAGTCATCCATATAAAAATTGCTTTCCGTAGCGGAAGCTGCTTCTGGATAGATAAGTGCGTTGTCCTGCGCATTCCTATTCTTTACATATATAGCGATGCATGGTGATGATGCCGCTCCAAATATGAGTGACGTCATTCTATACTCTTCCGGTGGCGCGTCACGATTGTGCCGCCATAAAAATCGAAGGCTATCCCTGTCTTCATCCCGGATTTTCACTTGCAGGAACATTTCTTTAATGTCTGCCATTACTGCCACGCTTCCTTCTCTGAATCGTAGCAGAACTCCGAACAACGACTTCAATAAGTCCGGTCCGGTTAATAATGCATCATTGAGACAACGTCCGCCCGTCTTTGCGGCGGCGTCGAAAACTATCCTTATTTTCCTTTTTTGTGGGTGAGTCACTGCGAAGTGAGGAAGGTACCACGTACGTGGGGAAATGGGAATATGGTTCGCTTTCTTTGCGTAACCATTAACGATGAGATTTTCAATTTGCTTCTCATATTCCTTCTTCAACTCGCTATTTTTGTCGAGCTTTTTTTCAATATTCAACAGGCGACTTTCAACCTGCGCTCTATTCGACGGCATGCACTCATTGTCTGTGCGCCATAACAAAGCAGTCTCGTACCTATTATTAGGTATACGACGTACCGTTTTGTTCAAAATACTTAAAGCTCGTTCTTCTGGGTCGTTCGCGGGCTTTCTAGCCGACACTCCCAGAGATTCCAAACTAAAATAATCCTTGATCAATTTATCCATATCTTCCTCCTTCTTGGCGGAAATGTGGTTAACGATCTTGATCGGTTTAATACCACCCGATATGTGACCATGTAAAACCCATCCAAGTTTGGTGAGCGATGCTACAGGTAGGTTCTTACCTCCTGAAATTAATTCACGAGTAACTATGAGATGCCAATTGTCCTGACCAATTAATATGGTAGGTTTGGACCTCTCATACATCAACTCATCCTTAATCGGTGTCAAATGAGAACACCGTTGCAATAATTCTCGGCTTACCGACTGAGGAGAAAGGTTAAGTGACTTAATTGTTTGTACACTTATCTCTTCTAAGTCGCTCGAGTAAATGCCTTTTATCTTAACGTTTAAGCGATACGAACTGTCGTCGTTAATTCGCTTACCTCCCACGGCTTCGATACGTAATCCCTCTTTACGTCCGCGAGGCGCTAATTTCTGAGCCATACACTCCTCTATGAGTGTCATGGTCGATCCCTCATCCAGAAGAGCTGTTGTCTTGACCTTTCCTCTAGGTCCATACAACTCGACCGGTATAATCTTTAAGTATGCACATGCCAGTGCATTCACTGTACTAACAGTTGTAATCTGAGCATCTTTACCCCCCTCGTCCCCTTGTGGCGAGGTTTTTTCATTGGGGTATCGGTGTAGCATTCGATGATGTGACATTCTACATCCCTCTACACCACATTTTTTCGCTTTGCACTCTAACCTCCTATGGTTAGGTGACAAACATTGGAAACATACTTTCGCTTTTTTGACCGCTTCCCATTTCTCGCGAATATTCATGTCCTTAAACTTGTAACAACTCACTATAGAGTGCTCCTTGTTGCATATAACACACTTATGTGTTACCCGACTTACAGGCTTATCCTGGGTTGTCATAACCACTTGTCGGTTGTGCCCTTTACTATTTCGACGTTCTAGACGCTCGCTCGAATTACTTCGGCGCATATAGCGCTCGCTCACGGCACAGCTGCGTACACCTCCTTTTGCAGTGTGTACAGTTTGCTTTCTGAATTCAGGACGCTTCCTTTTTTCAGGCGCATTTTCATTGCTTAAGGACGTTCCAAATTGTTCACTCAATAAATTTAAAAACTTGGCCATCTTCTGTAACTCTGGCTCCAAAGGATACTGAGCTCGATATTCAAACCATTTAAATTTAATCATAGTTCCGAGTTTCTCCACTATGCGGCTCACTAACTCCGGTGAGTACAAATACTGTGGTTGATTCAACGCTTGTATCGTGGCAACCACGTTCGTAATACGACTTGCAAAAGATCCTATATTCCGGCAATCTTCTGCCAATCTTGGCATACGCTTTACATTCTCGATTTCGGCTAGAATGAGCATCTCAACCCTACCGAATCTTCTTTCGAGAGCGTTCATTATTTCTTCCGGTTCACACAAAGTAAATAACAGCGACTTTACCGCCTCTTTAGCGGTGCCCTTTAATGCCCTCCTAAGGCGTGCAACATTTTGCACCCCTGAAAATTGGCTTCTCGTGTCTTCAAACACCGTTTTGAAAATTATCCATTCACCCGGGTCTCCATCGAACACCGGTAATTCCTGGAGGAAATGAAGCTGGGAAGACTTATCTTTACCAGCTATTTTTATTGCACTCACAATCGCTTCGGTCAATTCTGACACCTCACTCGCGTGTGTTTTCTGTGCATTTCCTTGGTTGCGCTCGATCTCCGCCCCTTTGCGGCGTGATCCTTTACGCGCTTCCTTATCAGTAATATCGGGTTGTGCTACACTAACCGGCGCGCTCATTATGGTCTGCTGAACCCAACTCCTTACGAAAGGTTCCATCTGAGTATTCCGCTCTTCATCATCCTCACTCGAGTCGATCTCCTCTTCTCGGTTGAGTCGTGCCAACTCCAATTGAGACTTGGCTAAGGCAGCAGCTGCCTGTGCTCGTTCGAGCTCTGAGCGTTCGAATTTAATCCGCGCCTCTAATTCGGCTTTCAGCCTCGCCGATCGCGATGACCTACTACCTCTTTGTGACCCTTTATCACTAGTGTGCCCGATTACTGTCCTTGACGATGCCGCTTCTTCGGTCCTTTGACCTACTTTTTCGACCACCGTTTCACTCCTGGATATAACGGATTGTTGTGCGGTGCTGGCCTGCGTACCACTGGTGTCCGTCCTGTTGCTTGTCGTTGCCACGGACATCCCTGTGTCCCACGTGCATGTGGACGTGTCGGTGGTGGCTCCACTTGAAGGAGTTGCTCCATTTGACGCAGTAGCTGTGGTCGCTCCAGATGGTTCCGCTTCTTTAGCTTTTCTTGAGAGCCCTGTCCTTGTCCTGCTCCCTTCGCTTCTCCCTGTCTGGTCTTGTGCCTTCTTCATCTTGCAGGAAGGTGATTGTTGGCCTACGGTCCCTACAACCCCTTACCTACAACCCTTCTACACCCCAACCTAACACCACTACCCCTCCCCCCCCTTATCTCCCAACCCTACAACCCTACTACCACCCTAACAGCCCTATCAGCCCTATCAATCCTGGACGGGGCCTACCGAGGTGAGCCGTCCAGGGATGGAGTCGTGCAGGAATGGAATGGAGGAAAGGTTTAGGAACTGTCCCGCCAAGGAATATGACGAAACAGTCGAGCGGTAGTGCAAGCGCAGTCTCGCTCGAGAGAACTGCTCCACCCGAAGGTGTTGTGCCAGAGCCCAACCGTTTGGCACCGTTAGGTGGTCGGGATGTATGCTGTGCTCGCCGCCCAGTTGCCGGTGACGCCTCGTCCGAGCGCCCTCCTCCGGCCGCGATGCAGTCAGGTGCCCACGCGCACCCTCGCCTGGCAGCAGCAGCGGTGGATGCTTCTTCCTGCACCCTGATGACCCGACAGGAAAATGCCGGACACGGTCGTCCGACAGGAAAATGCCAGACACGGTCGTCCGACAGGAAAAATGCCAAGCCCTGCTTGGCCACGATGAGTGCCTTCACAAGACACCTGCGCCCGGCTGCGATACGTGCCCCATGCGAGCACGCGCCCCAGGCCGCAATCCCGGTTTTCTTTCTTCCGGTAGTTCCAGGTCCAGTCCTTCAACGCTGACGTCCTGGTCTTCTGGCCTTTGGTCCTATTGCTTCAGCTCAAACCTCCGGCTTCCTTCGGTTGCTGATCTTCACTCGGCTCCGAAGGTCTTCTTTTTCCACAACCAGCAGTCCACAGCTGGTTCCTTGATCCAGCTGGCGGGGTTCGGGTGGTCCTTTTAATCCGGCTCCGAAGGTTCAATTGAAAAGGAAACCGGTTCGGAAGGACCAATTTAAAACGAACCAGACGGGCTGGAACGTTCGATAAAGAAACAGAAGGGAGGAATCGAGGCTTCTCTCGATCCGGCCTCCTATAACGCCTACGTTGGGTTCGGGAACAACGTATGTGACCTCCGCAACGGAGTAACACACTAGGGCGATAACCTCTTTCTTTTTCAGCAAGTAAGTTCAGACGGGGATTACGGGTCTTCTGAAGTCGTCCCGGTCCCGACGCCTTAATTCTTCGATGTGGACTGTATAACTTTAGGGATGAATTACTTGGGAATAAAACAGCAATTATCTTCAAACCGTTCCGTGAGAGAGTAATCACTTTTCCCTATCACTTCCCTACACTTTTTCTTCTTATTGACTGCTGGTTCTTCACTTTTCCCGAAGGATTTTCTTATTTTTCCGAACTAATTCCCCGAACGAATTGCAATAAAACCCGTTCACTAAGCTACCCCCAGAGCTATACGCGAAAGTGAGCCGCGCCATTCGCGTGCCTGCGCAACTTAACAACATGAATTTGTACTATTACTCTCTCACGTTTCACTTAATTTCTTTATTCACATAAATCATACACAAATACAAGTTATCTATTTAGATAGCACAAAACAATATCTACACCATGATATATATTATTTTTTCGTATCACAAAAATCCTTTAATTTATAAAACAAAATATGCCTATTTTAATCACAAATTCAAAGTCCGAACTTTAAATATTTAACACAGAAAGTTAAAACAATGTTTCCCACTTGAATTTATACATATGTTAACTAATACAATAGTTTAATTTACATTTTCTCTATTTATTTCACTATTTAAAACACTTTTAAATTTCTTATACAAAACTATCATTATTTCACTTATACACAGGAATTTTCACATAAAAATAACACAGAATTCACCTTTTTAGCACGTACAATCAACCTGAAATGTTTTACAAGTCATTTTTACATAAATTGCTGAAATTACAAACATTTTAAATTTTTACATATTTGGCCTCCTAGGGGCGTGGTCAGCGTGCTTCCGTGAACTCACACTATTTGAACAACTAACTTTGCACGGCTCTCGGCTATCAGAAAAAATGAAAGTCTGAAATACACTAATTTTAACAATATTAGGTAAATAAGTGCTTCTACACAATTTTCAAACTGTAGGAAACTATCTCTGATAAGATTCTTATCAGTTATCATGTTTCTTATCAGATAACAATACAAGTGAATGTTCTCATTAATCGATCATAACAAATAGGCATTTGTTTTCGTACAAAACGTATCATACTTATACAAGACAATACTTATGCAATTAATTTCCGTTAATTCTGTTTATGCACAGAGTGATCATCTCGACCGGGTAACAAATCCGATCTCTAACTTCACTTTAATATTCCTTTGAATTCACATCGTTGGAAAGACGATTTCAACCGGGGAACAAATCCGGTAACATAATTTATAACATAAAATTCCCTATATATAATTTATTGAAAGATATTACTTAGAAAACAGTAAACTAGTCCGGTCTGGGAGTCGAACCCAAGACTTTCATACCATTAATTCGACACTTCTTTAAGATTTAACTAAGCATTTTCTTATCAGAACATTTCTATTGGACAATGAGTCTTTGAAAAGTTATTCGTCATCGGTTGACTTAATAAACGGAAATATTCTTATAGGCGCGTCGCCAACAGTGGGTAAACACCTGATGGGGCGGTATTTGCTCGGGTCTGTGGTATCCTGATCTTTAGGAACCAAGTGAGTGATCCCAATAGTGAAGAGGCTCGGGAGCGACTTCTGGTCGAGAGCCTCTTGAAACTGTCGGGCGAGCACAGCGTTACACACTATGAACCCCTTCAGCCAGTAACGATGCAGCCCGTCGAGCCCCGGACTTTTCCAGTTCGGGGCCCTACGGACCGCCTCAGCCACGTCTTCCGGCGTTATGGTGATGGGGTCCATAGGCGTAACACTCGCACCCTGGCTCGCCACAACTTCCATTCAAGGGCCCTCGCTGTGGTTTACGGGCTCTGACCACAGGCCACGCCAGAATGCGATAATGTCAGCCTGATCCGGTCCTTGGCCCGCTCCACATACCTTTGGTTGCTCCAATGATTTATAGAGCCTCTTCTGATCACTCTGGAAGAGACGATTCTGGTTGAACCGCCTTGACGTCTCGGTAAATCGTCGAATCCGCTTCCCCCAAGCAGCGATCTTTTGCTTCAGGTCGTCTATGCGCTCCGTTAGTTTCTGCGTGATATCCGGCAAACGCCATCCTAACGGTGCGCACAATCCTCGGTCTATTATTACCCGACCTGAAGCTTGTCAGTCTGCTGATAAGGGCCCTTGCCTTTGCGATACGGTCCTCGATTCTTTTTCTCCAGGCTGGGATGGCGCTACTTTGTGTAGTAGCGCGTCCAGCCATGGGAAGTTTGGCGCCAATAATACGGCAAACTGCCACTGCGGCGCCAAAGAGAATTGAGTCCGTCTTGCAAAGGTTCCGGCTGGCTTCCAAATAGGTCACCAGCATTGGGTTAAGAGCCCTCACGACAGCCCGGTTTCGCTTGCTTAGGGGTATGCGGGGAAGTCGCGGTCGATTTTCGAGAGGGGTGCTGCGCGTTTCCAAAATCGCCTCTTCCGATATACTCCTCATTCGCTCTAGTTCGTGGGAGACTATTTCACCGTCGAATCAACCACAGCTAGAAGATCCATGGCGGCTTCCACGTGTGGATGCTGGTCTGTCGGATGTGGAACTGCATCTCCAGCCGTAGCCGATTCATTCGACGATGGAACAGCCTCACGTCGTAGTCGTTCGAGTTCGGCATCATCAAATATTTTCGAGCGCATTATGTACCGAACTCGGTCTGTCAGGTTTTGTTCCGTGACGGGGATAGAAGGCTCCAGCTCAGCAAAAAAGCAATGCATCCGAGACCTATACGCTATTCCCACAGTTTCTTCCCCTTTCGCCCTATAGTATGCCGCAATGCGTTTTCGTTCATAGATTTTGTCCAACGCATGCGACGTGCTCCACCAGCGGCGGGTGCCGCTTGCTGAGTCCGAGAAGACCCAGCCGACACCAAGCCTTCTGGTGGGGATGATAGATGCGAGGGGCTGCTAGGTGATCGTGCAGCTCCTCGCGCTCGGCTGGCGGCCCGCATGCTACCGCGTCCAGCGCCAGCTCCAGACGCGCCCCGGCGACCCCCAGGCAGCGGCCCTATGCGCGTTCCTTTCTGTGCCATCATCCATTTTATGGGCGTCAAATAACGGGAGACGCCCAAGCCCGGCACCGTTTCGTGGTTGGGTCATATGCACAAACGGACCTTTGCACCTACAATTTTGCCTAGGCACGGCGCTCACACCTCTTGGCAGGATGCTGACTGACTGCGCCGACGTAGCAGTTTTGTCACATAACTGTTACGTCAGCGGGCGATGGGGTCGTCACTTCCCTACGCCTTTTTATTATTTTATTATTATTATTATTATTTTCCGACGCATTGTTTAGGATTACATAATAAAAGGAAAATATTTTTTCTATTAACTATTTTGATTTATGACATAATATACATTAACCTATCATCCGAATCCGACTTGACGTTGATTTCTGGGACAACCTGTATATATACACATAGAAAATTAATAATTGTATAGGTGCAGGTAGAGAAAGAACCTGGGTTGTTAGCGTGCTGTGAAATTTTACTGCAAACTCCTAGCCCCTGAGCTACCAGGGCTTGTTTTGAGTCTTTGTATGGCCTACAAATAATTCCTCTATCTTAATCGTCCCGTAAACTTCCACTGCTACACATGTAGGGAGGATTTGCCTCAGTCGGCACGCTTGGCTTAGGATTGATAATCGCAGAACCAGACGTGAGCACCTCTGGCAATTTTGCCTGTTGCCGGTCTGGATACTTTACATCTGGAGTAAACGAGGTGGTTATACCGCCATCTGTCGGAAAACCAAACCTATAGTAGTCTCTTACGAAACCCACGGGATAAAATGTGATGATGAATTTACACGCCAACTTCAAACTCAAACTCAAACATTTTATTGCGTTCATGTGGTTACATAAATAGTTCTTAATTTGGATACATTAGAGCCAAACATGAGCCCTGATAGGGCGTAACAATATTATACATTATGTTATATATCAATTTATTCTAATCAATTTAGAAAGACGAATTTCATTTTATTTACTTAAACTACTTATTTAAATTACTACATTACTTTTAGGTTTAATAAACATTTGCAATATTTTCAACGATATTAAAGAGGTAGGTATACATATTCAAAATAAACAATTATTATTTTTCACCGAAAAACTGACAACGAATAGAAACTTTTTTCAATTAAATATTTTTTAAGCTCTCTTTGAAATTTATACAACTATTCTTCTTTTTGTAGATATTTGGGAATTTTATTATAAATTTTTACACACATACCATGGGGTCCTGATTTAACTGTTTGTAATTTTGTGATAGGTGGAGCTAATTTTATACTAGGACGTAAAAAATGAGGCCGGGAGTATATTGAAAAAAGGTGCATATTCTTTTAACAAATGTGCATACTTCTAGTATATATTATATAGTACGGTTTACAGCTGTCAGTGCTATCTATGTTTGTAATTATTCGGATACATTATTTTTGTAAAATAAACAATTTATTTACGTCTGTGCTGTTTCCCCACAGTAAAATGCCGTACTTGAGCCATCCATGGGCATAAGCATAGTATGCACACATGGCTGTTCTTGAATCTGTAACTTTTTTAAGTTCGTATAGTGCATACGAGAAAGTTTAATGATACTTTCTTTATGTGTTCTTTCCAATTTATACCTGAATCTATGTTTATACCTAATAATGTATATGAATCAACACATTCTAGTTTAGTATCGTTGTAAGAATAATTTATAGATAGGGGGCATTTTTGATACGGCTTAAATTGTATTATCTTAGTTTTTGTGTAATTTATGACGAGATTGTGATTTTTTAACCATTTAAAGATATCTATAAGTACACTATCTAGACAGTTGTTAAGATTGTTGTTAGTATTATTGTCGAAAGGTATGACTACAGAAAGATCGTCGGCAAACGAGTTACAGGGGGCTTTGACTATTTTCGGCAAATCATTAATATAAATTAAAAATAATGTTACGAGCTTGAGGTTCATGACAATAAAAATTGCCTGTAAAATTACCTAAATTAACCCTTTAATTTTCTTTACACAAATTAAAACTTAAAACACTAATAATTAATCACACTAATTCACTTTATTTCGCTCCGAATATTTCGCTCCGAAGCTTCGCTTGTCTCGCCGAATTCAATACTTCCCCGATCGCGTATTGCAGCGCCTTTATATAGGGCTCTTCCACGAAAACATCCAGAATATTCAAGTAAATACGCGCGCCAACCGACCAAGCGCAGAAAATTCGAGTGTGCGGCTTCCAGAAAGCTTAATTCTTCTGTTCGATATTAGATGGTGCTGTTGGTTGAAAGACGAGTCACGTATTTTCTGGAAAGCTCTCCTCGCTCTGTTACCCGACACCAGATGGCCCTAGTGCCAGATGTCAACTTAGCCGCGCAACAATAATAAACAACCGAGAACACTAACTACCCTGTGGTATTGATTTAGTGACCGGTGCAAATTGAGACCTGACTTTAATCACATTTCCACTAGCTAGGTTATGGTGTTCTATCTCTACACACTGCTTTCGATTGGTCAGGTATGATTCGAACCAGTTGTATGTTAGGCCTCTTACTCCTATTCCGTGTAACTTCCGTAAAAGTATGTCAAATCGAACTCGATCATAGGCTTTGGTCATGTCCAGTAAAATACCGATCGCGTATTTCTTTTTATTAAATATATTTAATATTTCATTGACATATTTGTATACTGCTGTAGTTGTTGATCTGTTTTAGCGAAAGCCATATTGATTGTCATTTAATGAACTTTTCGCAGTAACAGTATAGTCTATTAGCCATAACGGATTCAAATATTTTTGAAAACGTTGGAAGAATAGCAATAGGGCGATAGTTGTTACAGTCAGTTTTAGAGCCTTTTTTATAGAGTGGTTTAATTATTGAAATTTTTAGTTGGTTTGGAACTTTACTTTCTGTAAACGATTGATTTATCAGGAATGTCATAACTGGGGCTAGTTCTTCGGCGCATTTCCTAATTAGACAAGGCGGTAAGTCATCATGACCGAAGCTACGCTTGTTTTTTAAATTACGTATACATTTTATAATTTCTTGATTAGTAGCGAGTTGTAAAAAGAATGAATTCTTTACGGGATGAAGGACAGGCTGAACGATTGCACCTGTTGTGCCAAAAGTATTGTTATCATTACCAACCGACAAAAAGAAATTATTGAAACACTCAACTATTTAAACAGGGTCCGCAATGATACTATTTTGGACATTCAGTTCTATGTTCTTTTTATTTTGTGTAAGCTTATTAGTTTGTTCCTTTACAACATTCCACATTGATTTTATTACATTATCAGAATTCTTTATTCTTTTAATATTATAGTTCTTTTTTGAAATATTTACAGTTTTTTTTTAAGTATTTTTGAGTAATTTTTATAATACTTGTTTAGTACTGGATTTTTTGTTTGAGATGATAATTTTTTAAGATTTTTTTTATTTTTGCACGATGTTTTGATTCCATTGGTAAGCCATGACTTTTTCTTTATGCTTCTTATTTTTATGAGAATTTTCGGTATAGTTTCATTTAATATATGATTAATTTTATTACAAAATGAGTTATAATTTTCATTAATGTTTTTATCAATAGTAATTATTTTGCTAAAGTTTACTTCTCTTAATTTAGCTTTGAAATGTTGGATATTTTTTTCACTAAAGATTCTTTTTTCTAGAATCCACGTATTACGCACGAGTATGTTTCTTTCTTTTATTGGTATATTTACTATAACTCCTTTGTGGTCAGAGAGACTCAACTCTACAACATTAATTACGACTTGTTCGACATCAAAATTTGTGAATGTTAAATATAGGCATGAGGATGTAGTCTCTGTTACCCTCGTTGGTTCTTGAACATGTTGATAGAAATTATAACTACGCATTAAATTTAAAAGTCTTACAGTCGATATACTTTGTTTTAACACATCTATGTTAAAGTCTCCACCTATTTCAACGTTTGTTTTAGAATTTTTTGCTGAATTCGTTGTAAGAGCTTTTCTAATACACTGTAAAAGGTATCAGGCATTTTGTTACTATTTGGCCAGTATACATTTATGACTAATAAATTTGAAACTGGTATTTCTATTCCACATATTTCAATTATAGGTTCTATGGACATAGCGTTTAAATCGTTTCGTTCAATATAATCTATATCATCTTTAACTAGTATAAAAACACTTCCTCCTACTGAATTAGAAACACTTCCTCCTACTGAATTAGATCGACTGAAATGGGATGCCAGCATATAACCCTGTACTTTGAGTAGGTCAAGTTTTGGAGCACTGATCCAGGTTTCAGATAGACATATAGCGTGTACATTTTTATCTTCATCTGTCCAAGCTTCCAACAGATGCCGTTTGTTATTAAAACTTTGTATGTTTTGGTAAATAATCCTTATTTTATTATCGAAAAAACATATTTTTTAGAGGTGGCGAGGCAGGTATTGGTTCATTTTGATCGTTATGCAATTCTGTCATGGATTCTAATATTTTAGTATAGCCATAATCTTCAATTTCACACATAAGTGCATTAATGTCTTTGAATATGGTTTGCATTCCGTAGTTATTTATGATACTTGTGTGTTTTTTAAACGTATAATCGTATTCTAGATTCAGGTTGGAATCAATAAGGTATGCATACTCATGTGTCATTACATCCAGATGTAGTAAATTATTAAAAAACTTCTACTCGCCAGTTAAATAAATTTCGGAATCTACAGTATCTAAAGGTAGGTAGACACAAAATGATGTTTGTGTGTGTAATTTCTGATAAAGTTTGTCGAATATATGTTATTAATTCAAAGTAATTTATAGTGGATTTGAAATCTTGATCAACTATTAGTAATATGCAGTAGTTTTCCATTGTATAATCCATTTTGGTCTTTAGTCACATCATAAGTGGTTTTATTCCGTATCCAGTCAGAAGATAATGGCAGATATCAAAATCTCCATGCAAAAATCGTTGCGCGATGTATCTTGTTTTAGTAAACTTGTTAGTACTTAGCATACATATCTTCTTTTTGTTCTCCCGAGATATTTTAGAGTTATTTAATGTGTTCTCTTGTTGGCTTGTTACGTCGCGTAATGGTGATTTGTTCATACTATGAATATTATTATTTTGCCGCTTGCTTTCATTAGTCTCACTGGGGCTGTGACATAATGCTATATTTGTTATCGTTGATGGGGCACTTACTTTGGGAGTACTAAATAATACATTAGTAGTATATTTCTTTATATTATTTTCGCAGGTATTGTTCTGGGAGGGACTTACGACCTTCTTTTTTGTAGTTGAGGGACAGATGCGAGATAATTGGTTTATTTTTGCATCTCTTTTTGATATTTCCTCTTTCAATGAATTGTTTTCTAATAACAATCTTTCCACTTCCAGGTCAGCACTTTCGAGCTTAGTTTCCAAATTTTGTAGTTTGAACTTCATTTCCTCCAAATCCTCCATTGCTAAATAGTTATTTTTGGGGCAGCTACGATTTAAAGCGGCGTCTACAGAAATCAACGTTTCACCTAAGTCGTCAATGTGGGAAATTGATTGCGGGCTGCTATCGCTTATAGAGGGATTGAGTTTTTTTCGCAATGTTATATTATCATTTGCCCTTTCGTGACAGCTAGATATACTGCTGTCCAAATTAGGAGATTTTTCTGATGACGTATTTCTATTTTTTGTCTTATTTTTTTTCTGTGTACAAGTTGTACACTTCCAGGCATTTTTGGTGTCTTTTGACATCCAGCGAAATCTTTTTTCCGAAACTATAGTGCAAGTTAAATGAAATTTTTCTTTGCATAGTGAACAAGTTAAATTATCCTTATCCAATATTTTATTTTTGCATTTAATAATACTAGTGACATTTTGAAGTGATATTTTATTGTAATATTTTGAAATGATATTTTATTGTAGTTTTCTCATTAAAATATTTTAAAATAGAAAGTCTCAAGTGGGGGGGAGTTACAAGGACTAGAATGCCCGAACTCTTCACTATAATGCGACGAATGTACCAATACGCCGCGAACACCTTCTTACTTTTGACTAAATTATGAGTTTGTATATACGCCTTCATGTAATTGACTATTGTTGCTAATAATAGATGTCACTTTCACCAAAAAACAACACATCACAAAAAGTTTATAGGTCATTAATCTGATGTATGACGCTAGATGGCATGAAACAATAAAGTCACTATCACCTCGACACACGGTTGTTAATGTTATAACATCGCATCTAATTCAAATAATGTTAACCGTCATATTTGTGTATTAGTTTTTAAATTTTAATTTTTACTATTCTTTTGCAACCATTTATAGATTATATTTTAATTACTAGGTAGAATAGTTACTTTACTAAAGTATTGTAGTTTGTATACTTGCGAATATTTGTTGTTTCTTGGATGCTTTTCCAAAAACACTGATAATGGAATATTTTCATCAATTCCACTCAATTTATTACTATTTTTTAGAAATAACAATTGCACACGTTATTTGGCCGACACTTTACACATTTCACTTATCTAGATACATTTAACAATCACTTTTACTAATTAAATTTATCAAAAATATGGGAGCTAATGTTTACTATGTGACTAAGCGTATTCGACTTCGACTGTACTGTCTGTGTAACACTAGTTGTGAAATTCGAAACAGCGATTATTAGAATAGATTATTTTCATACTACTACCTAGACTATATTCTTAATATCTACAAAATACTAGTCAAAATGTATTATATATAACACTCTTTCTGTGTGGGATTCGAACCAGCGTTTATAAGATTAATGTAATTATAACACGGTCAAAAGAACGTCATCATTATTATTCGAATTTAGATTCTACACCATTCTTTCCCCCCAAAAATGAATATGAAAGATATTATCCAGAGTAATTGGCTAAAATACTTTATATCTTGAAAATGAGTGTAATTATGTAAAATATTATAGTTTCTCTATATCTCTCTGGTAAGGCATAAATTCTGCTTCTAAGGTATTTTACAATAAAGATACAATGTTTTACAATAAATAAAATGTTCGATTCGTGTGTATTTCAGAACAACCCTGCATACAAAGAAATATTTTCTCAAAACCGTGTGAGAAAAAGATTAAATCAAATTCTACTGATTGTAGCATAAATGACGTTCGCAAAGGAAACCTCGATTTAGAAAGTCCTAATTTTAAATCAAAGCCTAAACTCAAAAGAGATACTCAATCATTTATTAAAAAAGGGAAGCATCCTGCAAAAAATATGAAAAAGAAAATTGTGAAACAGAGTGTAAACATATTTACGAAAAACCCATCTGAGGCATCAACAAAATACATTTTTGGATGTGATGATTGTAGAAAAATTTTTTTAACAAAAGACATTCTCGCCAACTATGTATCATACAGTCATAAGACGCAAAATAACTCAGATGCAGTTCAGACACAAGTTGAACAAACTCTAGTACCACAACTAATGGATATATATAACTGTGATATTTGCGAATTTAAAACATCTCAAAAACGTTGCATTTTAGCACATCTTAAAGCGCACGTTGCTAAGCAAGTGTACTGTTGTAATAATTGTGATTATAAATGTATTGCAAAAAGTAAGTTGCAAAGGCATATGAAAATACACACCGGAGAAAAACCTTTTTCGTGTAATATCTGTGAATTTAGATGTATTACAAAGAGTACTTTGCAAGCACATATAAAAAAACACACCGGTGAAAAACCTTTTTCTTGTAGTATCTGTGAATACAGATGTATTACAAAGAGTTGTTTGAAAACACATATGAAAATACATACCGGTGAAAAATCTTTTTCGTGTAATATCTGTGAGTATAGATGTATAACAAAAAGTAATTTGCAAAAGCATATGAGAATACACACCGGTGAAAAACCTTTTTCGTGTAATATCTGTGAATTTAGATGTAATAGTAAAGGAAGTTTCCAAAGGCATATGAAAATACACACCGGTGAAAAACCCTTTTCGTGTAATATCTGTGGATTTAGATGTATAACAAAGAGTCATTTGCAAACACATATGAAAATACATACCGGTGATTAAACCCTTTGCGTGTAATATCTGTGAATACAGATGTAATACAAATAGCAATTTGCAAAAGCATGTGAAAATACACTCTGGAGCAAAACCATTTTCCTGAGCTATCTGGTAAAATATATGCAATACTATGTAAACGTTTTTTATTTAAATATAAAGTGTACCGGATAAAAGTCTATTTTTTGTGAATTTTTGTATAATTAATAATAGAACGAGTAGAAAAAAAATTCCGTGTGTGTGTGTGTGTGTGTGTGTGTGTGTGTGTGTGTGTGTGTGTGTGTGTGTGTGTGTGTGTGTGTGTGTGTGTGTGTGTGTGTGTGTGTGTGTGTGTGTGTGTGTGTGTGTGTGTGTGTGTGTGTGTGTGTGTGTGTGTGTGTGTGTGTGTGTGTGTGTGTGTGTGTGTGTGTGTGTGTGTGTGTGTGTGTGTGTGTGTGTGTGTGTGTGTGTGTGTGTGTGTGTGTGTGTGTGTGTGTGTGTGTGTGTGTGTGTGTGTGTGTGTGTGTGTGTGTGTGTGTGTGTGCGTGCGTGCGTGCGTGCGTGCGTGCGTGCGTGCGTGCGTGCGTGCGTGCGTGCGTGCGTGCGTGCGTGCGTGCGTGCGTGCGTGCGTGCGTGCGTGCGTGCGTGCGTGCGTGCGTGCGTGCGTGCGTGCGTGCGTGCGCGTGCGTGCGTGCGTGCGTGCGTGCGTGCGTGCGTGCGTGCGTGCGTGCGTGCGTGCGTGCGTGCGTGCGTGCGTGCGTGCGTGCGTGCGTGCGTGCGTGCGTGCGTGCGTGCGTGCGTGCGTGCGTGCGTGCGTGCGTGCGTGCGTGCGTGCGTGCGTGCGTGCGTGCGTGCGTGCGTGCGTGCGTGCGTGCGTGCGTGCGTGCGTGCGTGCGTGCGTGCGTGCGTGCGTGCGTGCGTGCGTGCGTGCGTGCGTGCGTGCGTGCGTGCGTGCGTGCGTGCGTGCGTGCGTGCGTGCGTGCGTGCGTGCGTGCGTGCGTGCGTGCGTGCGTGCGTGCGTGCGTGCGTGCGTGCGTGCGTGCGTGCGTGCGTGCGTGCGTGCGTGCGTGCGTGCGTGCGTGCGTGCGTGCGTGCGTGCGTGCGTGCGTGCGTGCGTGCGTGCGTGCGTGCGTGCGTGCGTGCGTGCGTGCGTGCGTGCGTGTGTGTGTGTGTTAGTTTTAAAATTAAGAACACATGTTTTTTTGTTCTTGTTAAATTTATAATATTTTTTTACTTACATATTTTTTTATTCTGATAGTCATGTACTGAATACAATGACTACACAGCCCGAATATGTATGTACTGCTGCATCCAAACCTGTCTGTCAAGTCTGAGGTAAGCGGTACGGGGAATGCGGGTGAAACGCACGCTAATTAGTTAAAATCAAGGTTGCGACACTTGCTTATAGACAAACAGTGATGGGAACTTTAACTGATAAATTTAGTACCAAGTCTACTTAATCAGCACCAAAATCATATTTTTTTTACTATAAATTAGTACAAAAAAAAATACAAAAGAAGTTTTATTTAAGTAGGTATCGTATTTAGTAAAATACCTATAATTTTCTGTTTTAAAGAATATTTTTATTTTAAAACAAAGCTTTAAAATATTGAAATAATAATAGAATACTATTAAAAATAAAATAGCAACAGCTATTTAAACCATCAAGTTCACTTCCGTCTCCTACTTGTCTTGACATGGCGTCTTAGCAGTAAAGAGATCGAAGTGCCGTTTCTTAAAAATTATATCAATTTTATTATGATTTTTTTTGTAAGTAATTTTGAATAAGTTGATTTAATTATAAATGAATTAATACAAATATGGATTAACGTACTCTTGCATACGTACGTACATTCACTAAAAAAAATTCAGCTTACACCTATATCGTTTATATAGTCTGTGTAAAACATTCACGATAACATGCATAATATTTAATTGTACCAATATTATAGTTTAACTGGTGCAGCACTAGTTACACGTGCCGTTAATTAAAGAAAAGTATAGCAACAATGAACTGCATTGAAAAGAAATCAACGCGAGTTGCTAGTGACAAATAAAGGTTGAACTCTCATTTAATTTTAATTAATGAATTTGGAAGTTAGCCCTTAACCAGGCTTAGGTCATTACGATCCCACATCGTTAATGCTGAATTTTTACCAGGTTCCGGATTTATAAAATCCACAAGCTAATAGAATGTCATCCCAAATATATTATCTATGAAATCAAACTGAACGAACTTGTATCGGAACGTAAATGTCACAGTGACAGCCATTTGAATTTGTGGAGTCGTCGAGTGTGTAGATTTTTGACCAAGTTGAGACATTTTTGTAAATAATGTCGAAATCACGAAAGGTAAGTCGTGCTATTTTTTTATATGTTGTAGATTATGAGTTTTTGTAGTGATTTTGTCATAATTTTGTGCAGATTACTGGATAATTTTTTTATAACAACCTCTAAAATATGTTGGAGAACTGTGTCCATTGCCTGACTAGGTGGGGATTTGGTGGGAGATATATGCCCCCAGCCTGACAATGCCTTTTATTTACAGGGACCTGTAAAAGAACACGAAATTGAGAAGTTACTCCAAATGTGGCAGTCATCGGAAGAGGAAAAGTAAAATTTGTAATTTTTTATTACTTAAATAAATTTATTATCACAAAATATGTTTTTATTTCTAATACTTACCTGCCTAGTGATCTGATACGTAGTAGAGCCATGTTGCAGCTATGTCAGTAGTATAGTTATAGCATGAATGGGTCGGCTCGACCGGGGAAAGACCACCTTATCACAGCACCGGGGAAAGAACACCAACGTGAAATAGCAGCTTGATGCTGCTGTGTTTCGTATGGTGAGTGTAGAGAACCGGAGACCCTTTTTACTTTAAATGAGGCATTCCATCTTAGTCCTCACAGGTGACAACGCAACTGCATTTTGATTTGTAATAGAGGATAGATGTAGATGTCTATGGGCCACAGGAACCACTTACCATCAGATGGACTGTGTGCTCGTTTGTCACCCTTTACTATAAAAAAATGAACCTAATGTAATCAATCATAAGCTATAAAAGTTAATATTACTAGGATTCGTAATATTTAAAATAGTATAAGTTTCAATTATATTATTTACAAAAAAAAATTAAGTTTTAGGTTTAAATATTAAGTAGGCGCACTAAATTTCTCAATTATCTTACAAGGCAAAGGTATTACGTTTCCCACATGGTTTTATCTCTTGCCAGGCAAAGGGATTATGTTTTCCCACGTCATTTTCTTTACTTTTCCATGCATTTTTCCAATTGTTAATAATTTGAAATGAATTGAATTCTTGGTATAAAAACGTATTTTCTTTTTTCTTTGCCAGTTAGAATTACTGGCTCAATAATGTTGTTGAGAAGTTGTTTTATACATAATCTTGTACCGTTACTTAATTTTGGCGAATTGAGATTACATACTAATATGACTGGTGATCCAATTTTTAGTTTCAATGCATGCAAAGGCGGATTCAGTGAATTTAAAACTTGTTGGGAAGTTCAAACTTTCGTCTTGATTCATCATTGTGTCTATTGATTTATCCAGTTTTTCATTTGGTGTCTTATTCTGTGTCCTGTCATTAATTTGGTGTACTACATCATTTCTTGCAGCTAAAGTTGCTCGCTCACACAACCATGTCCTATTAAGATAATTCTGTTCAATAGATGGTTAAACTTTTTCAATAAGTTCTTCTTGTGTTTCTACTACGTTACATGATTCTTTTATATAGAATAAGTTTGCCTAACTGTGAATCTATATACGATATATAATATAGGATAGGTGTCATTGCCAATTTTTAACAGATTTTCAACAAACTTGTGCTTCCGGATCTCTAGTAATCTTTGCTCGTATATTTTCTGTTAATGATAATTTTTCAATACGATCCCAAAACGTTAATTGCTTCAAACATGCGATTTTTGAATAACCGGTAGCGTTTGTCGAAAATATTCGAATAATAATAATAAAATTCCTCCCATAGGTTTATATTTTTCCGTATATCCTGTAATTTTCTATTTAACGCTTCAAGTGATTTTCTATGAGCCATTGTACTTTCATCCCATATAAATGTACATCGAATCAAAAGTCAAAACCTGTCCACGCATAGAAGATCTTGAAAGAAACATTACAGACTGGAATTTTTTATTCGGCTATATTTAACCTTTTGAGCGCCAAAGTCGCCTATGCTTGACCAGCACCTGCGGACCCTGAGCGCCAACGACGTCTATAGTTGACAAAAAACCCGGCCCATAAAAATATGAAATTTAGATATTGGAAAATTATTAAGTACTGGTATTTTAATTCTGCACCTCAAAAAAGAACAACCCAGCAATATGTGAGTATAAAAAACAAGTCTCATAGAGTCACAAGTACTAAGAAACATTGAATTAGAAAAATGGATTTCTAAGCAAATACTATGTCCAGCACGCCAAAGTCGTCTATGTTGACCGCTAGTGTCGAACGCGGGAGGCATAGATTTCTTGAAAACTATCCAAAATTCAGCTCAAACGTGTAATTTTTTTTCTATTATTATTGATATTTGATTAAAATAAAAGGTTAGAAACATAAAACTATAATTAGCTACATGAATAAGAAAATGTTATCAAGTCATCTTCGCATAATAAGTCTAATATCTCAACTCTGGCGCATCCTTAGCGTGTCATCGAAAATCAGTTTACTGGGCGTCATGGTCAAGGATAGACGACATCCTGATGACGTCATAAGTGGTTGGCGGGAAATGTAGTGCAGTGCAACATGAACGATTCCTCAGAACTCATTCGCATATTGGAAAGCATCGATGATAATGAATTTTGATTTTTGATTGATGATTTGAATTTTTGATTGCTTGGCGAATATATAGTATATTCCATGACCAAGATTTTAATATTATAAGACTGATTCTTCTCTTCCATTTTCTTTCTCTCTCTCTCTCTCACAAAATCATCTGGCAGTATCAGCATCATATCAAACCCCCATTGTCATAAGAGCGTAAGACTTTTCTTCTGTGCTTCACTTGGCCTACGCCTCCCCCGAACGACATTTGTGCATAGACAGGCACTATGTTTTGCCCGAACTAGTGAAAGGTTTTACATCGATTTTAAAATATTTATAAATGCTGAATATACCTACAGCTTAGTTTTATATGTACTATTATTCAAGACATAATCCCTTAGCCATCTTGGTATTTAGAATTACACTCACAACCAATCAATACATGTCAAAGTTAGAATCCATACGACATTTGTGCATAGACAGGCACTATGTTTTGCCCGAACTAGTGAAAGGTTTTACATCGATTTTAAAATATTTATAAATGCTGAATATACCTACAGCTTAGTTTTATATGTACTATTATTCAAGTGTGCACTATTTTAACTTATAATACCAATGAATACTACTAGAAAATCGCTTTCAGTTTGTTTTTAGGTTATTGTTAGATGCATAATTTATTTGTTAATTTCTCAGGACTCCGTTTAGATGCAGTAAAACTAATAATTTTATTGTAATCTATGGATTATAAGGAATAAATCGACATGCATTTCATTGATAACCTTTAAAATTTGTCGTGGGCCCATTCTCCATAGAAAAATTGATTGTCTCCTCAGTTCTGCGTGTGGAGTTTAATAACTTATCTACCTTTTTAAAATTTTCAGTAAAGTAATTTTCAGTTAGTAATGTTTGTTCAACTTTGTCGTGAATAGGTATAATTTTACAAAATGCAAATAGTTTTCGATAATCATCTTTAAAATTAATTTTGAGATTATTAGGGACTATTTGTTTTAAAATGCGCAGCTGAAGTGAGTATATTCGATCTAGATGTTTTGTAGGTTCTCCCATAGCTTGACAAGCCATATTGTATAACAGATTTAGCTAAGGATTTATAGAGCATTAAAGAGGTTTTGTAAGGTATTTTTTTTGTTTGATTAATGTAAATTTTGCTAATATCCCTCTTAATATATCGCAAACACGATTTACATGCTCTTTCCAGTTTAGCCGATCAAACGTTGAGAAGACGTTGAAGCTTTGCAGTCTCTATCTAATATTACCAGTCAACTATATAATACTTATATAATAAAAATAATTACTACTAACTATTTAAATGTCTTTGCCTAAGCACTTATATCATACAGCATTGTTGCCACATAATATGTGTGGTAGAGCCATGCTGCAGTTATATTTAGTTGTGTCATGTGTGACGTGCGTAAATCAAACACGGTGTTCTGGCCAGTACTGACTTTATTTTAATTTTACAATTCTCATTACATCCTTCTCCCTCAAATGTAATTATACTTATTATACGAGTGAGTGCGCGCGCGTCGCTGTGTTAACATCGTATAACATTAGCTCCGGTTCAAAAATATTATTGTTTTTAAAGTTTATATTTCAACCTAAATGTTATGCATGTGAAATTGTAGAAGTGAAACTGTAGACATTATATTTGAATAAAAGTGATTTTTATAGACAAACATTACAGTGTGAGTAAAATAAGGACAACAGTGATAATTTTGCAAAATAGTGGACTTTGATATCAAACGCTGTTGCGAATCAAACGTATTCTTTTATTTTATAACCACTTGTGTGACTTGCACAAAGTAATAGTTTGTTTATTTTTTAAGATCTTTTGATTAGCTGTAAATATGAAATGCTTAGCATGTTCGAATTCTATTGAGAAGGGAGAATTATTGGGTTGTGTTACGTGTAAAGGAACTTATCATTACAGATGTTTGAATATTACAACGGCGAAATTTATGGGCAATTTCCAACAAATCAAACGAACATGGAAGTACCCTACTTGTACAAATGTTACTAAAAGACGACACAGAAATGATGACACCCCAATAAAAATAATTCGTGAAGAATCGTCCCCCTCTGATTTAGTTGACATGTCCTGTGATAATATTTCGCAGACAGAGGATAGTAGCGAACAGTTATTCCCGAATATGGAGCATCCTGGAGTGCCCAAAGTGAATACTTTTTCATTTTCCCTAGAAGAAATTGGTAAATTGCTGGATCAAAAATTAGAATCCAAACTAAAAAGCGCACATATTTGTCTAGCCACAGAAATCAAGCAAGAATTTCGTGACGTTTTAAAGAATTTAGAAAGTGATTTCAAGCAAATAACTGAATCCTTAACACAAGAAGTATGTAACTTAAAGCTTGAGGTCAATACCCTTAGTGAAAAAGTGCAGGCACTCGAGAATGAAAACATGTGCATCCACAAAGAAATTGAATCTCGTCAAACTGCTCAAACAAATGCACACTTGGAGAGTATTGTTACGGAGTTACAGCAGCAAATAACCTACAAAGATCAAGAAGCCGTGCTAAATGATGTCGAAATAGTCGGAATACCAGAATTTTCAGGCGAATCAACAATGCATATTGTGTTGACCGTTGCCTCTAAACTCGGAGTATCTCTAACGGAACAAGACATAGTTTACGCTGAGCGCGTCGGTCGCCGTTTAAATTGGCTGCATAAGGATACGCGAATAGGTTTCAACAGTGGTAGAGCCACGCGGCAGCTTTGCTGTCGCACGTATGGGCCGGCTCAAACCGGGGTGGTACCACGACCTCACAGAATACCGGCGTGAAGTGGAAGCTCTGCTTCCGCGTTTCGTCTGGTGAGTGCAGGTGGCCGGAGGCCCAAATCCCCCCCCCCCATCAACATGGTAGCGGAATTCAATGATAGACTACCCCAGGAAGGTACCAGCACCCCTGGAGAATCCCTCGCTGAGCATCCACGACCATGTTTCTCCACTTCTGAGCGTGGGTGCTCAGGCTGCCCCGCGTATTCTGGGGGGGGGGGGGGGGCAAAATTCCGCTCAAGACTACAACTGTCCGGGGCAAACGGAGCAACAAGACCAAGGCGACCCCTGCCACGCTGTCCGTGAATTTCTGCAATATCAGGGGACTTCACTCTAATCTAAACGCCGTCCACTACCATCTCGAGACGGCGGGGCCGGCTCTGCTCTTTCTGACCGAGACGCAGGTGTCCTCTCCGGCTGATGTCTCGTATCTCTCCTATCCGGGGTACAAACTGGAACACTCCTTTGTGCCTCAGGCTGGAGTTTGCGTTTACGTCAGAGAGGACATCTGTTCTCGACGCCTCGGCAGACTTGAAGGTTCGGACCTGTCCATCCTTTGGCTACGCGTAGACAGCGACGACCATCCGCGCGTCTACGGATGCCTCTATAGGTCCCACAGCGGTAATGCCGAAACAGACCGACTCTTCGACCACGTCCAAATGGCTGCAGATTCGTTGCTACAGCAGATCCACTCCGCAGAGATCGTGATCCTCGGCGACTTTAACGCCCATCACGCCGAATGGCTCGGTTCACGTTTAACCGATCATGCGGGGAGATCTGTTCATGATTTTGCCTTGGCATATGGTCTGACACAACTGGTTACTTCGCCTACGCGGATTCCAGATGTGGAGGATCATGCACCTTCCCTGTTGGACCTTCTGCTGACCTCTCACCCGGACGGATATCAGATTTCCGTCGACGCCCCTTTAGGCTCCTCGGACCATTGTCTTGTCCGGAGTGTGGTGCCACTCACGCTGAAATCGCGGTTGCATTCTGCAGGCTGCCGCCGTGTTTGGCACTATAGGTCAGCCGATTGGGATGGGATGCGGTCTTTCTTTGCATCCTACCCTTGGGGGCGGGTTTGCTTCTCGCCGGACGATCCCAACGTTGTTGCGGATTCTGTCGCTGATGTGGTACTTCAGGGTATGGAACTTTTTATTCCTTCCTCTGTGGTGCCCATTGGAGGCAAATCTCAGCCATGGTTTGGTCGCTCCTGTAAAATAGCATCATGCTATAAGCAGGAGTGCTACCAAGCCTGGGCTGACGCATCAGCGTCCAGGGATGTAAACACCAGCGCTCTAAAAAAGAAGTATAATTCCGCCTCTAGGTCCTTCAAAAGAGTCATTGCCAAGGCAAAGTCAGAGCACATAGGCAGAATTGGCGAGAAACTAGTTCGTCTTCCTTCTGGAACCCGTGCATTCTGGTCTCTCGCCAAGGCTGTCCAGGGGAATTTCTGTCAGCCATCTCTTCCATCTCTGCACAGGGAGGACGACTCACTGGCCCACACCGCAAAGGAGAAAGCCGATCTTCTAGGCTCTTTCTTTGCGTCTAACTCGACTCTCGATGACGGGGGGAGTACGCCGCCGACCATCCCGCGGTGTGAGTGCTCCATGCCGGAAGTGCAGTTCACTCAGCGCTCGGTTCGCAAAGCACTCCTCTCCCTGGACATCCACAAGTCGAGTGGGCCTGACGGAATCCCCCCAATTGTGCTGAGGACGTGTGCTCCAGAGTTGGCACCGGTTTTAACGCGTCTTTTCCGGTACTCCTACTCCCTAGGCGTAGTCCCAAAATCATGGAAGACGGCTTTCGTCCACCCGATCCCTAAAAAAGGCGACCGCTCAGACCCGTCCAACTACCGGCCTATCGCCATCACCTCCTTGTTCTCCAAAACAATGGAGTCCATTGTAAACTGCCAGCTCATGAGGTACCTTGAGGATCACCAGCTGATTAGTGACCGCCAATACGGTTTTCGCCGTGGTAGGTCAGCTGGTGATCTTCTGGTCTACCTAACTCACAGATGGGCGGAGGCAGTAGAGTCCAAGGGGGAGGCATTGGCCGTTAGTTTGGACATTGCGAAGGCCTTCGATCGGGTTTGGCACAAAGCGCTTTTTTCGAAGCTCCCTTCCTATGGGCTTCCCGAGAAATTGTGCGATTGGATCACCAGTTTTCTTGCAGATCGGAGCATCAAGGTCGTTGTAGACGGTGCAAGCTCCGATTGCAAGCCTATTAATGCTGGTGTTCCACAGGGCTGCGTGCTATCGCCAACGCTGTTTCTTCTGCATATCAATGATATGTTGCAGACCCGTAACATTCATTGCTATGCAGATGACAGCACTGGTGATGCTCTTTACACCGGCCGAGCCAATATTTCTCGGGAAAACGTCTCCGAGTGCCGGGACAAACTTGTGTCTGAAGTCGAGTCTCTGCTGGACAGAGTCTCGGATTGGGGGCGACTAAATCTAGTCCAGTTTAACCCCCAGAAGACACAAGTTTGCGCGTTAACCGCTAAAAAGAACCCCTTTGTCGTATCCCCTCAGTTTCAAGGCACTCCCCTTGTTGCCTCAGCCAGTATCGGAATCCTCGGCGTCGACATATCGAGTGACGTGCAGTTTCGTGGTCACTTGGAAGGGAAGGCCAAATTGGCCTCTAAAAAGCTTGGCGTGCTCAGCAGAGCGGGACAGTATTTCATGCCGGCACACCGCCTGCAACTTTACAAGGCGCAGGTTCGGCCGCACATGGAATACTGTTCCCATCTCTGGGCTGGGGCTCCCCAGTACCAGCTCCTACCACTTGACCACATCCAGCGCAGAGCGGCTCGAATCGTCGACGACCGAGTGCTTTCCGATCGGCTCGATTCTCTGGCACTGCGAAGAGATGTTGCATCCCTTTGCATTTTCTTTCGCATGTACCATGGAGAGTGCTCTGAGGAATTGTTCGGATTAATCCCAGCCGCCAAATTTCGTGAACGCATTACGCGGCAAACGTCCCGATACCATCCACACCATCTGGATGCTTGGCGGTCCACCACTATACGTTTCAAAAGGAGTTTTCTTCCGCGTACAACCTCTCTGTGGAATAATTTACCACCGGCGATTTTTCCGGACCGATACGACCTGGGGACCTTCAAGAAAAGAGCTTACTCCTTTCTAAAGGGCCGGCAACGCATCTGCAATTCCCCTGGTGTTGCAGTTGATCATGGGCGGCGGTAGTCACTTAACATCAGGTGAGCCACATGCTCGTTTGCCCCCTCTTCTATAAAAAAAAAGGTAACCAAAACAACACATCATTATCTATTAGTGCGCGCCCCTTGGCTGTAAGATTGACGCGTCGTACATTACGCGATCACTTATTAAAAAATGCTCGAGTGCGCCGTACGCTTACTACTGGAGACCTAGGGCTACCACCTCACGAATCAACTAATTTTTATGTTAATGAACGTTTAACAAAAATAAACCGCATTTTATTTGCTAAAACACGTGAAATAGCTAGAAATTTAAATTGGAAATTTGTATGGACAAAGGGGGGTCGTGTTTATGTTAAGCGTGAAGACTCTCATAATATTCCTGCGCGCATAGTAAACTCCGAAACGGATATTGAACGTATTTTTGGTGTACCCTATTCTAAAATTTCTATATAATGTTAAATGTATTTTGGGGCTCCTTACTATTTTATTTTTGTTCATTTTATTAGATAATATTGTGCTTTTTATTATACCTTATACTTTATTATTAATTACATGTTATTTCATAGTTTTTAATTCCTATGTTTTATACCATATTTCATTACGTCTATATTCTGCAGTAGTTTGCAGTAGTAATATTGTACGTGTGGTAGTATTTTTAACCTTATGTGCTAATAAAGCTTCTGTCCTGCAGAATCTGTATTATTGCGTAAACATTTTTATGATTTTGTTAATTTGTTTGGAATTGGTTAACGTTATTTTAACTTACATAGTTAGTTTTACTTGCTTTCTTTTGTTAGCTAGTACAAGTATAGAAATATGTTGTTTTTATTCTGAATATTTTTTTAATAATTATTTTTACCTTATTTTATTCTCATTTTTGTGCGAGTACTTTGTAAATTTTTTTTGCTTGTTTGTATGTATTTTTTGATGATATACTGAAAATAATTATAGATGTTATGTGCATGCCGATGCTAGCCAGTTCAAATTATAATATTATATGTTACTATAAATACTCTTTAATTATTTGTGTTCAACATATCGACGATTATATACATGAAATGATTATTCATACACAAATATTATTACAATATGGCTACTACTAAAAGTAAACGTTTAAGAGTTGGCCTTTATAATGCTGGGTCGATCAGAAGCAAAAACGATGAGTTTCAGGCAGCTCTGCTGCGTGAGTCTGCTGATATTATGGCGATAAACGAAACGTGGCTACGAGCTGGTGAAGATGCCTGTGCTCCGTTAGTTCCCGGCTATCGCTTCAGTCATATTCCCCGTTCTGATAACATATCTAGAACACGTGGTGGTGGTGTTGGTTTTTACATCAAACGAGGGATTAATGCTCGTTCTTATGCCCATAATATTATCTTTGATTAGGTGGAGCAGCAGTGGCTATCGCTATCCATTAACAAAGTGAAGCTTTTAATCGGAACGGCCTATCGACCACAATGGGTAAATGTAGAAAGGTTCTTTGATTCTCTTACAGACACTTTAACTTCGTATTCAAATTTCGATAATATAATTTTATTAGGAGATTTCAATATAAATATTTTGGGTGAAAGTGACAACAAAACGCAACAGCTTAATCAATTCTTGCAATATACTAGGTTGAAAAACTGTATTTTTCAACCTACTCACTTTACACAAGAGAGTGCTACATTAATTGATTTGGTAATGACGGACGCCGGTGTGACTAATACTAGTGTAAAATATACTCCTGAACTTGGTGGTCATGCTATCATATTAGTTGATTTTAAGATTAAACGACCTAAGGTAGCTCTAAGGCAGCAAATTATAAGACCTATGAAAAATATCAATCTGTCAGATTTTGAGTCGGAAGTTGAATCCATAAATTGGGATAGCATTACTAGGTACAATTGTGTGAATGATATGGTTTCTGTTTTCTCCAAACGCATTTTAGAGTTGTTTGATAAACATGCTCCAGAGAAACTAATAATTATGCGTAAGAAACAATTGCCATGGTTCACGAGTAATGTTAAGTACATTATGCAGCTCCGGGATAGCGCGCACAATAAATATCGTTACACTAAAACTGAGAGAGATAAAATTCAATATAAGACCTTTAAAAGTCTGGTAAACTTCACTCTCTACGCCGAGAAGAAGGCATATTTTGATTACCACATTAATCAACATTTACATAACACAAATGTTCTATGGAAAAATTTGAAGTCATTTGCGTTACCATCATTTAAAAGTTCGAATGAATTACCAGAATATTGCAGTGATCCCGACGAAATTAATCGTCACTTTTTGAGTATACCGGGAACAAACATCGCCTATTCACCTAATGTAATTAATTTGGACAGTATAAACCGTATGTCTGAAACTTTTAAGCTAATGCCAGTTCATGAAAATGTAGTTGCAAAAATCATAATGGGAATTAAGTCAAATGCTCAAGGCGTTGACCGCATTAATATGGATATAATAATTCTAACGCTTCCGATAACTTTAAATGTTATAACTACAATAATTAATAAATCCATTACAGAGTCTGTTTTCCCTTCTTCTTGGAAAACTGCGCTTATTCGTCCAATACCAAAAAAAAGTAACCCAACAAATGTAGGTGACCTAAGACCCATTAGTATACTGCCTTATTTATCGAAAATACTTGAAAAGGTTGTTTACTCACAAGTTTTGAATTTCTGTGAAAAAAACCAAATAATACCCAACCTACAATCAGGTTTTAGAAAAAATTACGGTACAGCAACAGCTCTGATTAATGTCGTGGATGATCTGTTATCTTTTTCGGATTCTGGAGAAGGTACTATTCTCACTTTATTAGATTTTTCAATAGCCTTTGACTCAATTAACACAAATTTGCTGATTCGTAAGCTTTCATATTACGGCTTTGATAAAGAAACACTCAAGTGGTTCATAAGCTATTTAATTGACCGTCATCAACTAGTAGTTTTAGACGGGCACAATGGTAAAAACTGTGTCTCGAAGCTTCTTCCTGTTGATAGAGGTGTTCCTCAAGGTTCCGTGTTAGGGCTTTTACTTTTTATCATTTACAGCGCTGATATAATAAACTGTCTCGAAAACTGTAAATACCATCTATACACCGATGATTTACAGGTATACTTACCAATAGATCGAAAAAATATTAATGCTTTAGTAAATAAGTTAAATCAGGATCTTCAACGTATTTGCGATTGGTCACAAAATAACTCTATGGTAATTAATCCTTCAAAGTCAAAATTCCTTATCATTGGCACTAAAAAGCAGGTACACGATATTGGTATAACAAAACCCGATATACGTGTTAATGGAGAGACAATTGCACAAGTTCACGAAGCACGTAATTTAGGCATTTTTTTGACAGCAATTTGAGGTTTGAAAACCATGTAACCAATTTGGTACAAAACTGCTTTTACAGGTTAAAAGTTCTATACAAATTTAGACAATTCATTACAATTAATTTACGTGTAAAACTTTGTGAAACTCTAGTTTTAGCTAAATTAAATTATTGTATGACTGTTTACGGACCTTGTTTGCTTAAGAAATCTCAAAAATTAATCCAAAGGGTACAGAATGCTTGTGCACGCTATTGTTTTTACATACCGAGACGATCTCATGTCACGTCATATCTTAATGCTTCGAATATGTTAAAAATGCAGGGGCGTCTCAAACTTTTTTATGCTTCTTTGCTATTCGGCGTAATAAATACAAAGAACCCAGAATATTTATACAAAAAACTTAACTGGAGAAATGACCAACATTTATATAAAATTCGACTATGCTCTAAAGTTCTTGTGTCCCTAAACACAAAACATCAGCTTTCTGGGGCAGTTTTAAGTTTATGGCAACTAAGTGTTGGAATGATCTCCCACCACCTCTACGAACTATGACAAGTAAAAACAGTTTTAAAAAGAATTATAGACGTCACTTACTAAGCGAACAATTACTGTCATAATCGTATTATTCTTACTAAATCACAGGGCCGTTTTATAAATAAAATAAATAAACATTGCCAGTAGGCGGTAGTAGATTTATAAGATCAAATAAGTTAGGCTCAGTAAAATAAATAAATATTATTTAATACTTTGTTGTTATGTTACTATTAGTTGTATTGTTGCATTAATTATTAATAATATAAATTTTATGGAAAAATTTATGATAATTTATATTATATATTTCTTAATTATTAATTTTAAATGGCTAATACTCGTAATACTAATACTCGTAATACTCGTAATAGTCGTAATACTCGTAATACTCGCAATACTCGCAAAAAAAAAACACTCGCTAATACTTAGAAAAACACGACATGTACTCTTATATGAACAGTTGTTAAATGTAATATAAGCAGGGATGCGCGCGTACGTACTCTTCATTTGTTGGGCGCTGGCAGAATAACGTTGTAGGCAACTGCAACATTTATGCTGAGCTAGAGCCCATTCATTACTACACTTTGTAATTTTGGTTATTTCTGTATATACTGCTCACTGTAACTATATTGGTGGTAATGAATAAATGTTTTATTATTGTTATTATTATATACTTAAGTAATAAAATCATTAAACACCAATTTATTAATGTATAAATTAAATACTGAAATTATCCTACACCTTCCTTCTTTTTTTTACACACTGGGTGTGTTGTTTCCCATTCCTTTATAAGATGAACCATGATGCGCCAGTTTATGTTGTTTGTCCATATCTATTCGATGGTTTCACTGGCCTGCCGGATCGTGTAACATAATTATTATTAATAGCATTTTCTCTATATGTTGAGTACATATTTTGGTTGTTATGAGATACACTGGCATTAAAGTCATCATATTCGAAGTTATAGTTAGGAGTGTCATGTCTGTTTGGCGAATCTTTTATTATATGTTTACTATTTCTAACTATTTTACTACCGGTAACTAATTCAATTTCATATGAGCGGTCTCTTATTTTTCTTGTAATAATCCCGGATATCTACTTTCGTTTATTTACGTCTAGTAACACTTACATTCTGCCCGACATTTAATTTTTGCAAGTTTTTTGCATTGCGATCATAATACATCTTTTGTTTTAGTTGTTTTTCTTTTAATTTACTTAAAATATTTTTTTGTGTTTTGCGTTTTAAAATTTTTGTAGACATAGTTTGGTGGAGCCACGTGTCTAAGGCTGCCGAAGTCTTATTCCCTGGTCGAACCTTAAACCTATTACACGAGATATTAATCTAAGTGGACTGTATATGCGATTGCTTCTACGCTTACGTAAAAGCGACTACTATAGCATGCGGTACAATGCACTCGCTCTTCCCTAAAACTAAAACTATTATTTTGCCAAATCGATGAAAAGGAATCCTGCCTGATTAGGAGAAAGACAAAATTGGAGCGGGTTAAAACAATTATATCAGGCAGGCAGTATTATTAGGAATATTGACTCACCGGGGTTTCTTCTATTTTGTTGAGCACTATAGCTGCGACTTCTGGAACTTCTTCTGGACAGACACTCTGGGGCCCCAGAGGTACGTCGGGAGAGAAGCGTTGTGGTTTCAACGACGAGCGCGGCGGGAAGAGACTGCGCGTCGGTCGCGCGTGCCTTATATATCTTCGGTTCCGATAATTACGTGACATTCTAGAATCATCTTCTTTCCCCTCCCACCCCACCACCCCGATGTGTCGATAGGAGGGTGTGAATGATATCGTTTTGGAAAGGAATAAACGACTTGGCACCTACCGTCAAATATAATAATACGAATGGTTTTCCGCGCAACCATAGTTAATATACTTCTCAATTTTCTACTCTGTAATAATTCCGCCGGAGAAGGCAAGTCTTCATCTAAAGGAGTGTTTAAATATTCTAATAAAGCCAACCTGTAATCCTGCCTTTCCGCGGTAGACTTCAGAATTATATTCTTTATTGTTTGAACGGTCCGTTCAACTTGTCCGTTTAATTGGGTGTAACGCGGCGATGAAGTTATGTGAGTGATATACCATTCTGATGAAAACTGTTTAAAATCACTCGATGTAAATTGTGGACCACAGTCAGTCATGACTATATAGGGTATACCCTGTGTACAAAATATATTTTTTAAAGATGTAATAACAGAAAATGAATGAGTTGACTGCAATTCGACCAATTCAAAAAAATTGCTATAAATCTACTCCTATTTTTGCCCACGGTCTATCCGGTATTTCGTGACATTGTAATTGTTCCTTTTGATTATTTCGTCTAAATCATAGGCATATTTGACAGTTTAATACCATGTTTTTAAATCATTATTTTGCCCTGGCCAAAATAGAATTTTTCTCGTTCTTAGTTTGCATTTCTCGAGACCCATATGGCCTATATGAAGTTTGTTCAAAAATTCTTTTCTTAATATTTTAGGAACAATAATTCTCTCATTTTTCCAAACTAACCCATATGCGACAAATCCTCTTTATAGTTCCAATACGGTTTAACTATACCATTCACTTCTCCTTTGACACTTGGCCAGCCTTTTAGCACATACTTCTTTAATTTTATTAACTCGTTATCAGTTTCCGTGTATTTTTGCAGTTGCATAAACTGAACGTCTGTAATGTCGTCGGTGACTCGTGAGACGGCCCGTCGATGCACCACACACACCTCATCATGCAGCAAATCGGCATTCGGATGAAGTGCGCATAGCACTGTCGGTTCGTACGCACGTGATAATGCATCGGCTATGTACAAGTGTTTGCCCGGTTTATATACTAGTTTGAATGTATAACGCTGTAATCTTAACAACATCCGTTGCAAACGTGCTGGTGAATCGACGATGGGCTTTTTAATAATGCTCACCAGAGGTTTATGATCCGTTTCTATCGTAATATCAGTTCTACCATAAATATAAGCGTGAAATCTCTCGCAAGCAAATACACAAGCATACAATTCTTTTTCTATTTGTGCGTATCTTTGTTCCATTTTAAAATTTAAATTACCGACTGCGCCATGTCATGTGTTGATCACACAATCAAACATGGTGTTCTGGCCAGTACTGACTTTATTTTAATTTTACAATTATCATTACAAGTAGTATAGTTGTAGCACGAATGGGTCGGCTCTACCGGGGAAGTACCACGCTCTCACAGAATATAAGCGTAAAATAGCAGCTTAATGCTGCTGTGTTTGGTATGGTGAGTGTAGAGAACCGGAGACCCTTTTAACTGGAAAGAGGCATTCCATCTTATTCAATGACCTCTACACAACATGTAACATAATTAACGCACATCCTCATAGTAGTTTGTCCAGAATCGTTTACTGAATCGATTTAACACACTGACTTTTTAGTTAAACATATTTATGCATTGATTATTTATTAAATTAGTTGTACTACTTCCGGAAGAATGTTGTGGTCACAGTACATATTCACGAAACAAAGAACAAAGACTTTAACGTGCTTGAATAAGATAAGGTTAATTTTTCTTTATTTTGTATTGAATGACGGAATTTGTATTAATACAAATAAAACTGCTCTTTTAAAAGTCTTATAGCCTTGAGTTACGGTCCATTTCATTTTGTTTTGACTGTACAGGTTTAGTGTGACTGTAATTTACGTAGTTTTAATAATTTTTGGCATAAAAAATGACTTATATTAGTAATGATAGAAATCGATTCAGTAAACGATTCTGAACAAACTACTTTCAGGATTTGTTGTATATACATAGAGGTCAGTGATCTTAGTCCTCACGTGCGGGTGACAACGCATCTGCATTTTGATTCGTAATCGAGGATAGATGTAGATGTCTAAGGGCCACAGCAACCACTTACTTACCATGAGGTGGACTGTGTGCTCGTTTGTCACCCTATCCTATGAAAAGTAAATAATAAAAATAACCTAAACACATATCGTTTAGCATTGTTGCCACATAAGATTTCACTGAACAATCAGTAATAAACGCCCGCGACTCAATGTATTCGTAACATTCTGTATTTTATATCTTAGTCGATAATCAAATGAGCCAAACATATCAGTATTTCGTTTCATTTCAGTGATCGAGATGCAAATGTTCCAATCGGAAAAATGATAAACTTTGCCCACCTCCAATTTGATGGTATGTGTAAATGCAATGAACACAAACAAATGCTGTAGTGTACGTGTATAGTAACGCGATTCAATTTTACATTTGTTATGAAGTATAACAGTAGTGTGGTTTTTTTGCGCCCCCCTGTTAATAATTTCGACAGTATTTCGATTAATCGATATTTTTAACCCAAGCATAATCTGCCTCACAAACTAATAAGATTAAGATCTGCCTGTGGGAGTTTTGGCGGGAACTTGGCCGTAGACGGATTGTCGCTCCTGTTTAGTCGCTTGAATAACAGTTTCAAGTGGATTTTGATATAAACCTCAAGTTATTTTGATCGTTTGGACGCCTTATAAACTTGAGTAGCTGTCGTCATCAACTGTCTGCTGGGTTGAGCTTTTGTCAAAATCTCCCAAAAACTTGACGATGTAACGCATCGGCATATTGTGAAGAAAAAGTATATAGAAATGAAGATTCCGAGGGACATGATAGGCTCAGAAGGGCTAGAACCCAGAGCCGTAAAGTTACTTAAAAATAAAATAAATGATAGACGTAATAAAACCATGAAGGTTAGAGAACAGGAGAACGATCGCCGTAGAAAATAGTGTCCCAGAAATATGGACACCGTAAGTGAGGCACGGCGATCACTAATCTCTATCGATAAAAGTCATTTTCAGTCTATTTTTCCGATCAGATGCTAAACCACTTGCACATCCACGCACAATAAAATATTTCTCCATTTTTTAATGTTTCTTTTTGTCAAAAAATACAAAATTACGGAGCATGAAAATTTTCTCATTAAAAATGAAATTGAAATTTGTACATTATTGTTGTACTCAGAAACAGCTAACTGCGCAGTCACTACTCCCCGACGTCAGCGCCGCTATAAATTCTACAATTTTCAAGGACAGGCGGGCTATACTTTAGTACGTAGTGATCGTTCTCCTGTTCTCTAACCTTCATGAATAAAACATAATATCATGAAGGTTAGAACAGGAGAACGATCGCCGTAGAAAATAGTGTCCCAGAAATATGGACACTTTAAGTGAGGCGCTGCTATTGCTAAGTTCAGACAATAAAAGTCATTTTCAGTCTATTTTTCCGATCAGATGCTAAACCACTTGCACATCCACGACCAATAAAATATTTCTCCATTTTTTAATGTTTCTTTTTGTCAAAAATTACAAAATTACGGAGCAAGAAAATTTTATCACCAATGCCGCGAAGATGTACATTATTCAACTAACTTCATCTACTTATAAACAGCTAACTTCACAGTCACTACTCACCAACGTCAGCGCCGCTATAAATTCTACAATTTTCAAGGACAGGCGGGCTATGCTTTAGTACATAGTGATCGTTTTCCTGTTCTCTAACCTTCATGGGCATGGAAGTTTCAATATGGAGTGTAGAAGTAAGGAGTACCAACTCCCATTGTAGAATAGTTGAAAAAGTGGTTATCTGTAAGCAGTAAATAACAGCTCAAAAACTCTCCACTCGGAGTAGCTATTGTGATGAAATGAACTTAGCAGTTGTCGCCGGTTTAAGTGTGCTGCCAGACTGATCAATAGCTCTAAAATCTAAAATAATTTTATTTAGTAAATACAGCCTCGAAAAAGTCGTTTATCCCACTAATATTTTTCGGTGCGTTCTTTAAAATTTACCCCGTAGCTATAGTGGCGCCACCCTTATTTAAAGGTTTTTATGGACACTTTTTAATACACAGTCTGTACTCCTTACTTCTACACTCCATAGTTCCATGTTGAGGGGTCTCGGACCGTAGTCAGAGAAACCTATAGACTAATGATTAGCGCGGCCTCGAGTGAGAAAGGACGATAATGTAGTTTTAGGTTATACAATAATCTTTATGACTTTTAAACATATTTAGATCAAAATTTTAATTGTTCTAAGAACTGAACTGAACAAGATTCATCAATTTTAAGCTCACGAAACACTTTTTTTCTCACTTAAACCAACTTGTAAACTCCTTAGATCGCTACGAACTGTCAAAGTTGTTTAGCAAAGTGTAGTTTGCTAAACAAAAAAGCCGGCACGGAGAAAGGGACAAACAACCACACCGCTCTGTCTCATTTCTATGCAAGATGTATGCATAAATCTATCTTTTTCGTGTGCGAAAGCGAAAGAAGGCGTCAATTTGTCTATAGCTCTCTCTGTCTACGTCTCGGACTTTAATATACTCTGTGGTATAGACATTCTAAAGACTACGTTCATTTTTATTAAAACTAAATTTTATTATTTTGTTAAATCAATGTGATCAATGCATTATATTTAGATATAAAATATTTTATTTTCATTAAGTAGGTAAACGTAAGTTTGTATAAACATTACGTCTTAGTTATATTTACTAAGGTAAAATGTAATGGACTAAAGTATAATTTCTAAACGAATTCATAGCGGGAAATTTAAAAATCAAAATTCTTTATCATAAAAATCAATAACATTGACAAACTCGGACGTTGTGAAGATTAAATTTAACATATATTTATAGATTACTGTATATTTATTTAAATAAAAATACATGCATACATTTTGTTACACTTTTGAATAAACAAGCAAATATACTATTTTTGTATCGTTACAGAATTTTTTGGCTCATTGCCAAAAATATATGTCTGTCAGATTCTGTGTAAAAAATTATATTGCGAATTGCGGAGGAAGAGAGTGGTTAAAGTTAAAATTCCAACCAAGCCGTTTTTACAGAAATATGAGAACTATGAAGCATATATCTCTTTCTCAGACTGACGATTTAATGCCTACATTAGGTTTGGGTACATGGCAGGTTTGTCTTTCAAGGTAATAGGAACAAATTGTGTTTTTATTATACATCTAACAAAGAAAATACAAATTTCAGGCCCCTGCAAATGTTATCGAATCAACTGTTTATAAAGCTCTAGATTTAGGTTATAAGCATATAGATACAGCTTTTAATTATAATAACGAAGAAGCCATAGGCAAAGCTATAAAACAATGGATTTCTGATGGAAAAGGCAATAGAAAGGATTTATTTATTACTACCAAGGTAAGTATTTTCATAGAATACTATAACCACAGAAATCTAAATATTATTTAGATTTCTGTGACTAAAATACATACATATAGTATTCTATGAGTATTTTAATTTAAAGCAATGACTAAATTCATTGAATTTTTCGGTATTAGTTATTACATACGATGACTATCTATTTAAATCGTGACAAATATTAGTTATACAGGAATGATAAAATTTAAAAATAATTAAGTACTTCTTAAAATACTTTATAATTCACAAAAATCTCCTTTTTGACCCGTCCAAGATATATTTGGATATAATAATGCCAATTGTTCAATGTAGGGAACATGAATAAAATAGGCGACTCACACGATAGGCAAATTGTTTATAGTATAAACTAATTTGGTGGTGATCGGGTCGCGAGCTATCGGATCGGCGAGTGAGGTCTTGCGCGGTGGTGAGAAAAACCCCCCGCGCATCTCGTACTCCCCGCGAACACCGTCGGTGCTGTCGTAAGGGCGCCGACACCAATTACAACACCGCGTTAGTCGAATTTTGGTCATTTTATGTTTTTAGATAATTTCGTCACGCGTTAAATGGTCCAATCAGAGAAAAAGCCCAATTTTTATTCTAGAAGTATTTTTTTACAGTATGATGACAAACGACCACATAGTCCTCCCGATGGTAAGAGGATACTGAGACCCATAGACATCTTTATTTATCCTCGTTTTAAGAATCAAAATGGAGATATGTTGTTACCCCTGAGGACTAAGATAGAATTTCTTGTTTCCAGTAAAGAGGGTCGCAGGTTCCCAACACTCACCTAATGAACAGCAACTTTAAGCTGCTTTTTTATGCTGGTAATCTGTGAGAGCATTGTCCAACCTCGATCGAACCGACCCATTATTATACCACGTGTAAGAGTAAGGAGGACCAATGAACTCAAAGTCAACCTGATAGTAAGTGGATGCTGTACTTCATAGACACTTTTTCTATAAGTATTGCATTATGGGGGCTTTACGGTTCCTACGACGCGACGCCACGATTTGAATGATTCGCATAGATCTCGATGAGATACGCCGAAAAGTAAGAATAAAGTTTTTCGATATCTCTCTTATTTTCCGAGATATCGATATTCAAAAATTACTTTTTGAGTCGACGTTTTATAACTTTTAAATCGTCAGTCCACTATATCGTATGGAATTTTTTATGCGCTACAGCCCTAAAAATTAAAATTTTAACAAAATGTAAAAAAGCTGACTGCAAAGAACAATTGAAGCACCGACTTCATAATGTGAAATTATTTTATTCTTATTATTACTTACAATCTTTATTATTTAGAGGCTTTCGGGTTTTTACTTTTTTTAAAGTTAAATTTTTTGCCCCTACTGAAAAGACTAATATCATATGCTTAAGGCAATGACTAGAATATCGTCAAATAAAAAAAGTTACAGCTCATATACGACCTACAGCTGAGCGCAGGCCTCCTCTCATTTCTGTGAGGGTTTTAGGGCAAGGAAAGAAAAAAAAAGAAGTGTCCGCCGCGCTGCCCCAATGCTTGTTGGCGAACTTCCTTTGTCTCTGAAATATTTTTTTTCTTATTTCAGCACTTAAAATTGCAATTAACAATTTCATTGGTGCCGGCGTTGATCGGACTCAGGTTGCTCGCGTACTGTGAAATTTACAACGAGCGCTAACCATCTGAGCTACCACGGCTTTCGTCAAATACTTAGTTACATTAATAAATTATCCTCTATTTTGCCATTTTTTTCTTTAATTTTATATGTCAACGCCTGAGGCCTAATTTATAAAATAGAACCTATTTAATAAAAACGGCATCATCAAAATTATATCGCCTAGCATAGTACATACTAAAAAACATACGGTCAAATTGAGAACCCCTCTTTTTTGTAAGCTAAAAAGTACGGTGTCTAGAAAATAAATAAAAAGCTGAAAAAATCCGCCTACTTAATGTGATGATTAAGGCGAATGCTCCTACAAAAGGAATCCCAAGGACCAGCTGTGGGCGTTTACATGCTGATAAACAAGATTAACAAAAAAATTGGAGGTTAGGTCCGCGAAACTTTTCACCGCTGCATTGGAACACGTTTTCAAGCTGCAGCTATATTACAGATGTAGCACGAATGGGTCGGCTCGACCGGGGAAGGACCACGCTCTCACAGAATACCAGCGTAAACAAGTAGCTTATTGTTGTTGTTGTGTGAGTGTAGCGATAGGGGGACCATTTTTACTAGAAACGAGTTCCTCTTTGTCCTCAGGGGTGACAACGCATTTGCATTTTGATTCTTAATTGATGAGTAATGAAGATCTATGGGCTACAGCATTTACTTAACATCAGCTGGACTGTGTACCCGTTCGTCACCCTTAAAGCATAAAAAAGCTACTGAACTGGTAAGGGTACGGTATCGACATATACACATGAACATCACTCACCGTCGATTTTCCGATGATATTATCATTGTGGCAGAATCGCTGGAGGACCCAGCATTGATCTCAATAGAGAATATCATTACACCGCCAACATACGTTTAATGCTGTAGAGAGTGTTACGTTTATGAGTTTAAGTATACTGTATCAGAGAAGACTTTGTTTTGAATAGATAAATCCGAAAAGTATTTGCTTTATATCTAAATAATATAAATATTATACTTGAAAGAATGTGAGGGGGTGGGGAGTGTATATGTTTGACTCTAGCTTCTGGCGGCGTGAATTCATGCTGCAATACTGCTCACCTGTAACTATAGGGACTCTTACCCAAAGAATAGGCTCTCGTCCTTCAAACCAGCGCACACCAGTTTGTACACTGCTGCTTGATGGTGACCCAGATGCTCGTAGAAAAGTATCCCAACCAGCCTAGTGAAAACATGCAGCCAGTACCAGAGCGTTACGATACGCGGTGCGACTACTCCTGCGCAGGTCGCAGTACCTACGGTTTCATTCGATTCAAGAGCATACGTGATAGAAAAATGGGTACATGGACGTAGTAGCTGTTGATAGTTATTAGTTAGGTATTGTCATTAACTGTAACGTAAGTCTACGCTAGAGGAGCCGATCATGAGCCGAGCACAAGCTGAGCCGCTCTACTCGCGGTGTCAAGTGTGGACGTACAACGAGCCTACAACATGAAAATCGATGCAAGCGATAGAAATCCCTTTGTGTTCGTCGAAAAGCCGACAGTAGGCGGAGCACAGTCGACCACGAACCAAACGCTCGAAGCGCGCTCGGTCAAGGCTTGTAAGTCGGTCCACACTATAAGATTTTGTGCTCGGCTCATGCTCCGCACGTGCTCGGCTCGTCTAGCGTAGACCCACCTTTAGTTGTAAGTATAATGAGAGGTGTCGTACTTTTAGCATTTGAACTTCCATTGTGCGGTTAAGTTACCGGTCTATCGAAATGCCACCTAGCGGCTTGGATTCAAGGGAAAGATGTGTTAAGATGCTTATTGGTGACACCAATATGGTTAGAACCGATTTTACTTGGTCTCTAGCTCAGACGTAAAGTGGCAAAGTTTTGGGTACTTTACGGGATACATTTCGGAGAGTGTACATAGAAATTGCATGACTTCATCCCTCCCTCTCCATCATGCATTCCATCTTCACATCCGGACCACCAGACGCTCTGCTGGTTTTCACACCTTTGTTGTTGACATACCACGCATTCGAACTAAACGGTTTGCTTTGTCGTTTTTTAATGCGCACTGCAAAGGATTGAAATTATTTGCCAGCAGCTGTGGTTTCCATTCGATTATAATGTGGTGTCTTCAAGGCAATAAAAATTAGGTGTTTGTTAAGCTAAGTCATTGCGCTTTACCATTTTCGGCTGCATCACCACATTTATCATCACCACTTACCATCAGGTGGGAATAATAGTAAAAAAAACTATCAGTACGTATTATGAGCTCTTTGCTAATCTCTTTTTGATACCTACTTGCGATATTATTGGAACTACCTAGCTAGGATTCTTCCGACATAATAAAGCAATAAGCTGAAGACGTCAATTAGTAAATTTTAATAATTTACAGCTCCCTCATGTTGGAAATAGAGCGTCTGATGTTAAAAAATTTCTGGACCTGCAACTGAGTCGTTTGCAAATGGAATATGTGGATTTATATTTGATTCACGTCCCGTTCGGTTTCCATTGTAATCCAGATACTTTAACGCCAGTTGTCAAAGATAATGGCGAATATGACCTTGATATGGAAACCGATCACGTTAGTACTTGGAAGGTAAGTTTGAATATATTTTTTTTACGTCCTCCAGGCTAAATTTCGGTCACGGCGGCCAGTCTTAACAGAGACTCGCCACCTGCGCCGGACAGGATTATAATGCCCAAGTGTACGCGCAAGAACTAGTGCACACTATATTCCCTCACTTCCATGGGATGGTAATCCGACACGACCGGAAAGCAGGCGTAGGACCAACGGATTTACATGTTTTCCGAGGCACGGGGGTGAAACACTGGCAAATTTCTTACTCAGGTGTTTTACTGAGAATTTTGACGGATATTGTTTAACATACACACAAAAACATACAGCCGAATTATTAACCTCCTTTTTTAAAGTCGGCTAAAATACATTTTTCCTGATATTGTAAGTTGTTTTTATAAGGCTTGTTTTTAATAACGATCTTTGTTGACTGATATCGATTCCATAAGACATAAAAAACCTTCAAAAATCTTTTCAATATAGTTTTTATTTTCACCAAAATAAATAAATGGAGTCCTTGCGACAAATTTATATAACTATACGGTATATATTTTTTTCATAGTCCCCCATCTCAACGCGCGAGCCTGTACATTTATAATTAAATGTATTTTTTGGGTTATTGCGTTTATCCTCCCTAAGAAATCCACCCTAGGGTGGTTCTCAGAAACGCGTGTTCGTTTATCCACCCAAGACGGGGTGGATAATCGGAATACACTTTTTTATTGTATTTTCGCCTTTCCACCCCAAGTACAGTTCAACAGAAAATATGTTATTGATTAATTTTTAATAACCACAAATTTATACAAAAATCATATTACGTATTGCATTTAAACCAAATTAAACTTCCTTGTTTTAAATAATAATAAGTATGTAATTTATAAATTCTGCAAAATGTCCAGGAAACGAACAATACTAATTTCATTATTGAGTGTAAATATTCGTCTCTCAATAAAATACATTTTAAAATTTGTTACGTAGTGTAGGTACTATTTCCAATACTGTGTTTTTATAATTAACAATATATTTATTTAATTTGAATACCTACTTCAATAAAAAATAATTGAAAAGTAATTGCAGTAAAACATTTCTTTCATCATATCTCTAAAATGACGTAAATTATGTCACATCGAATGATATGTAATTGAAAATTTAAAAGTATTTCAGTTTTATCCTTTGAACAATAAGTGTGTATGTATTTTTATATGTATGCTAATGTCGACTACATAAGTAATCTTGGGCCAGTTTTTATCATGTTTTTATAAACGACTGTACAGCCGATGGGGAAAATCGGAAGAAAAATAATATAGGTACGAATTCCGATTATCAACCTCGTCTGGGATGGATAAACGAGGACGCGATTCCGAGTACTACCCTAGGGTGGATAAACAGAAAACCTTTTTTTAATTTAAAAAATCTATCGTAAATTAAAATTATTGGTGGGTCCCTTTTTTCCTTGACAGGATATTTATCAAAGCTAATGAACCTTATAAACTTGTTCTTTAAAAGATTAACGAACGATAGATAGTAAATGAAGAATTTAAATGTTTTCTAATACTTTTTAATAAAATTGAAGTGTCAAACGAACATACAGTCTACCTGATTTTATGTGGCTACTGTTGTATATGGGCACCGCCAGCCAACTTCTTACAAAGAAGCTTATACGTTACGTTAGCACCTCTGAGGACTAAGCTGGAGTGCCTCAATACTTACTCTATGCACCTTTCAGAACAGGACATGGCAATGTAGACACTATTTAGCGGCAGGAACAGGTCCGAATACCTAGTAAGATACGATCAGCAAGTGCTCGTAATTTCCCTTATAGGAACGGATTATCCCACTTATGATATTTTTAAATAGTTAATAGCTTAAACATAAAGTGTAACAATTCAGGTCATGGAACAGTGTCAGAAAGAGGGCCGAATTCGTAACCTTGGGTTATCAAATTTCAACGAAGCTCAAATATCTAAGATCATGAAGCATGCTACAATTAAACCTCAAGTTTTGCAAGTGGAACTTCACGCGTATTTTCAACAAGTGGATCTGCGCAGGTTTTGTGCCGACAATAATATAGTGGTAACGGCGTACGCGCCTTTAGGAAGCCCCGGTGCCAAGGATCACTTTGTCAACAAGTATAACTACAAGTAAGTACGCCATGGTATTTTGTATTATAATTAGTGATCGGATAATCTGATGCATATTTACCTAAAGTTCATTTTTGGCTAGGAAATTATGGAAGCGTCTTCTTAAAACATATTTTTTCCCGGGATTTAAGTCCCGGGATTCCAGAAGATAAGGGAACGCGAAAATAGTCTTTATTTAAAAAAAAACAGGGGATTACATATTAATGTGTATTTATTTGAAGTTAATTTTAAACTCTCCATCAATTTATGAGTATGTTGAGTGTAAGAGGAGTAGTAGGTAGGTAGTAGGTGTTAACTAGAAAAATTAAGGGGAAGTTATTATTTATAGTTTTTTTTTAGTATATAAAAGTTAAAATAAGTAAATATACCTACTATAATATGTATCTTTACTACCTACACCAGATATGACATTCTATAATAAAAACAATAAATTTGTCGATTCCGAAATCCCGGGATTTTTTCGATACAAAAGTGAAGTGCATTCCATAATAGCCAATACATACACTTTAGGTAAATATGCATCCAATTATCCGATCACTAGTTATAATTTAGTAGGAGAGCTAAAAATGTAAACTAAAAACGTGCGTTCGCAAAACTTTTAACTGGGCTATCTGCTCCGAGTTTGTCTTTATCAGTTGTATAATTTTATACATACTTTTAATTAAATATTAAAAAGTTTATTTTCCAATATTTATATAATATTATCATAAGTGAGTATATTCGTGTAATAGCAAAATATTATCCATAGAATACTATAATACACAATAGAATGGCTGTCAACCTTATTTAGTACCGAGGTTCGATGACGCCGGGAGCACACATACAAGCAATTACGTCGTATTATCAGTTAATCACTACTACAAACCCGATTCGCTGTGTCGACAGACGAATTTTAATACATATTTATTTGTAAATAGCGTGCAATTTGGCATTTTCTAAATAATTTCCATGCGAAATTTTGAAACGATTGTAACGTCAAAACACATCTCGTCTTGACATTAATACGTGTGAATTGACGTCTTGCGGCATTTTAGTGGCTACACGGGCTCTGCCCACTCCCCCGTTCTGTTATGTATGTATTATAGTATTCTATCGTATTATCCCTATTAATTACGGTCGACATCAGCAGAAACAGACAACTGGTTAGTTTTCATCTCACAAGTACTATCTACAAGTGCTTGGCGCCAGAGTAATTCGTGTTGGCGTCTTTCATTAAAACTTTCTACTCATGTGATAACACAGCATTGAATGCTAAAGATAACTTGAAGCAGTAGAATATTGTTTCTTTTTTAAAATAGAGAAGGGAGAGAATTAATGGCGCACCAAGTTCCATTCTTTATAAAACGTTCCCTCTCCACAACTAGTGTGTTCTGTCATAGGTATTGGTCAATTTTATGTTCTAAAGTTAAATTAGATTTTTAGTAATTAGAAATATAGAATATATTCTGATTCTTTAAATATTAAAAAAAACTAGTTTTAAATTCTCAAGTATTTGTAGGGCCCAAAATACCACTATGTCTACGTATTTTTTTTTCCGTACGGAAATCCAACCAGCAACCTGCACTCCCAAGCTATCGCTTAAAAAAATACTTTATATTTTTGAGCCTCACTGTCATGTGAGGTTCGCGTCGAATTGTTACTTTTGTGCGTAACTAAATGTAACTCATTGGCTTTTTTCAGCCCTGACACATTTCCGGATCTGTTAAACCATCCAGATGTGAAGGAAATTGCTGAGAAGCACAGTAAAACTCCAGCACAAGTACTTTTAAACTTCTTGGTTAATCAAAAGATTGTAGTTATACCAAAGAGCACTAGTGAAACAAGATTAAAGGTTTGTATTTTTAACAAAAAAAATGTAGTGAATTTAAATGACTGGCATGGTGTTGAAACTAAGTGGTGCTAAATACAACTCAATAATAATAAAATAAAAAAATACCACGTTTTTTATCATATTCTTGCACTGTCATCTGAATTTGAGCTATATTCAAAATTTCAAGTTTCCAGCTCATGGGGAAAAAAAGGGACAGACAAGAGATGTAATAAAAACAATAAGTACTCGTACTGTAAATATTTACTGTGTTGATCGTATGTACTTAATTTGTTACATAATTCTACTGTTTTTGGATTTTTGTTGTTGATGTTATTAGGTCAGACATCAAAGAAACAATCACCTTATACCATATGATTCTAAGGGTATTATTATAAAAGATTATAGGACCCGCAAGAAAAAGTAATAGCTTCTTATACGATGGTGGTATTGCCCTCCTGTTTAAACCATACGTAAAATACCTAGACTAGCGACGGGCAGAGCCTGGCTATTATAGCTGATCTTCTGTACAACATAAGCCCGGTTCTAAATTGATATATTGTGTCAATTTAGTAATAATAAATAATATAATAATAATAATAAATTAATATTGTTGTTATGTGCTGAGGTGATTTGACGATGGGTTATACAATATGAACCATTACTCATTTCTGTTTTAGGAAAATTCAGATATATATGACTTCGAGTTGACACCAGCAGAGTTGAATCGTTTGAAAAAGTTAGACAAGGGTGAAGACGGGCGTATTTTCAATTTTCTGTTTTGGAAGGGCGTGGAGAAACATCCAGAATATCCTTTTAAAGTTCCTGACTTGTTGGAAAGAGCTTCCGAGTAACTGCTATCTACAAGTTAGATTTCTAATTTTCTAGTCTTCTTCTTAACCAGTCACTATGGACTGTTTCGCGAGTTATACATTATAATTATTGTGTTCTTAACAGTTATAAACGATTTTGAACACATTCTTTATATCACGGGTATATCTTGGTATGTATGTAATGATACCACCGCTATATGCGCTACTAGTGCTTTCCAGATAATTAAGCGAGACCCTGATGTAAAATAAAATGATTATTGGAGACTCTTTTTGCTTGTTTATTCTAAATGTGACTTATGATTAAAGCAATAGACCACCGTAGATAGCTCTTATAAATTTACGTCAGTACAACTGACAGATAAATATCTTTACCTACTATGCTATAAGCATTGTTTAATATATTATATTATATTTAGTATTTAACATTAAAGAAAGACTAGATTAGTCTGTAATTATCTACAATGTATTGAAGAAAAATATAATAAAAGCTAAAATAACTATTGTTTATTTTCCACTTTTATTTATTAAATGATATCAACATGGCTTAGGAAAGTCGGTAGAGCATTTTCCTCTGCAGCCTGTGTTGGAGTTCGCCGCGTCTAATCATTGTGTGTATAACTTTTATTATAGCCCTCTCGGGATATTTTTGTCGGACAAAGTCTTGGATAACAGTTTGTTCGGAAACTTGTGAACCGACGGCGAATCTGCGCTTTAGTTGCTTCTCTATGCGTGAGAGCATTTCATGGTCTTCCTCAGTGGTGAAACCCTCGGCACCTGAGAAAGATATGAAATTGCCAACATTTAAGAGAAAATCCGGATTGCAAGAAATTTCGAAGGGTAGCTTATACTAGATATTTATTGCTGTCACGTAACATCTGTTGCTGTTGTTGGGCTGTCGCCAAGACTTTCACATATAAGTACATAACTATAGATTGCTGGAGAGAAAACTGCAGCTTGCACTGTCAACACCTATGACAAGTGGTAAAATTAAAAAAAATTGTACAATCGACTTCAATATAATTATTATTAATATTATATAATTATTATATTAAGGATAACTCAAAAACTACTGGTTAGATTTTGATCAAATGCATATGGGTCCACATGAGAAGAACCAGCTTTCAAATATAAAAAGAATCATCAAAATCGGTTCACATAGAAAAAAGTTCCAAGGTAAATCATAACATATTAAGAAAAACACAGTGGAATTGAAAACCTCTTCTTTTTTTGAAGTCGGTTATAAACTTGACGAAGTTGACCTCGTCGGTCATATATTGTTCTGGACCTAGGTACATGACTAATATTTTGACTATGTCTGCATGTTATTACTTATTTTTTTATTTTCGTTCAATTTATTTGCTGGATGTTTAATAAAGACTGTATTAACTGAGTAAATTTATAGATTTTAGAAAGTTCTTAGTTAAAATAATCTGTTTAGTGAAGAAAAAAAAAACAATATATACCATAGGCACGTGGCAGTGAATGATATAGATTGTTTCATAAAAAATATTTGCTCTGATGTCTATCAGGGAGACAACAGAGAAATATGTTTGTATCTACTAAATGCCGCCCGGATATTCTCTTAATTACAGTCATTTTGTTATGCAGTTAATATGTCTAAGTGGCCAATATAGAAAATAAATAAGGGCAGAACTCTTTTTACTGCAAACGAGGCATTCCATGTCATCAGGGGTGACAATGCATTCTGCATTTTGATTCTTAAACGAGGATAAATGTAGATATCCATGGGCCACAGCACAGATGGACTGTGTGCTCGTTTGTCATCCTTCTCTAAAATAAAAATGATAAAGAGGAGGAAATAAAAACTATAAAATTACCTGCTAGAGTTCCGGTCATAGCTGCGTCTAATGTGGACACTTGAAACAAACGCAGGGCTTCTGTCACATGAGCTTCCGTTGCAAATGGCTGGAGCTGCATCTTGGCCAGAGACTCTGATATCCGAACTATAGCTTCAAGTTGTCTGTATAATTGAGATAGAGCGTTATACAAAATGACAACATTAACATTATACAAAATGAAAAATGACGAAGGGACGGTAACATGACAAACAGGGGGAGATGAAACGGGAATCACGGTTGACATCAAAGAAATTATAATCTGCAATTTTAAGTGGTGATTTATTTAATAGTGCAAGGTTACAAAATGTTGATGTTTAAAAAATGGCTGAAAATAATAAAAAAGAGAAGAATGGAATCCCAAAAGAATATATTCGACTTTATGTAGCTTCGATCAACAATACCAACTAAATGTCGGGTCGGCGCAAGAAATCCATCTCAGTAAATAACGTGACGTGAGCTCTTGCACGTGAGAGTGTAGCTCGCAAGGCGATAACGGGAAAAAGAAGTTTATTTGTTACACCTTAAGGTTGATTTCACACTAAATGTTATTTAATTTACGTCTTTTCATAGTTTATATTCATGCGGACAGTATTTAGCTATGATTTTGTACGTGACCCGTTATCTAGTTGGTATTGTTGATCGAAGTTATGCAGCAAGTAGATTATGAAGGTGCCCACCGTGTAGTGACGGTGTAAGAGTATCCACTACTCCATATCATCTCGTGGGTGTCGTAAGAGTGAGATAAATCAGGAGATAGGCAGTAGCATTGTCCTGCCAAGCGTGGCAACTATGGCTGATATCCCCTACGAGACAATCTATGGGGAAGGCCTGTGTTCAGCAGTGGACTTTAATAGGTTGTAACAGTAATATAGAGGCATGCATTTAGGGAAAAACTATAACACATCCACTCCATAAACACTTATTAATAAAATTACATATTGAAACTTATTTTATTATTAGAATAAAGTAATGAAGCTAAATTCCAAAATATCTTTAAATAAAGCTCACAACATTTTTACAATAAATTTTATACTTAACTTCGAAGGGTTCTAAAAAAATTGACATAGCAGTCTTGCTTAATACTTTTTTAGTACCTACACGTTTCTTATTGCAGTTTGTTTTAGTTATTAACACTTAATTTATATACATATCATAGCATATAATTTTTTTAAGAATAACTTTTTCTTTTAGCGACTATGTATTAAAGATTTTTGAAGTTAACCGAGTTGAATCCGTCTATTGACCTCTTGGTCAAAGTTGGACTTACCTAGTCGGACTATTCGACCCAGGTAAATGTACCAATGCATGGTGCAACAAAGCTAGGCTGCACTTAAAAGTATCGGGAATGGAGTATTTACACTGTTCCTGTCATATTAAAATCTTTTTAATTGAAAACTCCTTGGTTTTAAAAATCGAATACCATTTATTTATTTTAAAAAAGATTCTCGGTCTTGTCACAAGGTTTTGTCAAACTTGTTTAGTCGTTGAGAAAATGGAATTGACTCGAGAAAATTCAAGAGCGATGATTTATTATGACTTTCGAAGTGGTTTAACACAAAAACAGTGTGTTGACCGGATGATTTCTGCATTTGGTGATGAAGCCCCATCCAAAACCACAATTTATCGCTAGTTTGCTGAATTTCAACATGGACATGTCAAGCTCAGTGATGATCCCCGTCAAGGTCGTCCAAAAACTGCTCAAGAAAACGTTGATTCTGTACGTAAGCTGATTGAGGAAGATCGACATGTGACATACCGCGAAATTCAAGCAACTTTAGACATTGGTATGAGTCAAATACAAATAATCTTGCATGAACAATTAGGTGTAAAAAAAGTTGTTTTCCCGATGGATACCGCATTCGTTCTGTGAAGAGCAAAAAGCGGCTCGCGTTACTTGTTGCTTCAGAACTCACGAAAGATTCCACGCAGGATCCTCAAATGCTGTATACAACATCGTATCAGGTGACGAATTTTGGATATACGCATACAAACCCGAAACAAAAAACCAGTCATGAGTTTTGGTGTTCGAAAATGAGTTAAAGCCAACAAAAATTATTCGTTCACGGAGTGTTGCAAAACAAATGGTGGCCACGTTTGTCTCCAAAACCGGCCATGTGACGACTATTCCTCTTGAGGGACAAAAAACGGTTAATGCAGAATGGTATGCTAACATTTGTTTGCCACAAGGTCGTTTCTGAACTCAGTAAGGAGAACTGCAACCGCCGCGTCATCCTCCATCACGACAATGCGAGTTCTCACACCGCACACAGAACAAAAGAGTTTTTAGAGCAAGAAAACATAGAATTATTAGACCATCCGCCGTACAGTCCCATCCTAAGCCCTAATGATTTCTATACTTTCTCTAAAATAAAGAATAAATTGCGTGGACAGAGATTTACATCACCTGAAGAAGCTGTGGACGCCTACAAAACGGCCATTTTGGAGACCCCAACTTCCGAATGGAATGGTTGCTTCAATGATTGGTTCCATCATATGGAAAAATGTGTCAAATTTCGCGGAGAATATATTCGAAAAGCAATAAATACATTTTTAAATAGTAATGTTGTGTCACTTTCTTGATTCCCGAAATTTTCAGTGCCGCCCTCGTATTTGTCACACACACATACACACACACACACACACACACACACACACACACACACACACACACACACACACACACACTCACTCACTCACACTCACGCACGCACGCACAAGCACGCACGCACGCACGCACGCACGCACGCACACGCACACACACACACACATCGCGCGCACGCGCGTAAGTACGCACATAATTGTATTTTGATTTTGTCTCGCCCTAATCACTCCACCGCCAATCTATACTATACCCTATGGTATGCTGAAAGCGATGGGTTTGGAGAGTCGCTTATTGGCCATCACTAGTGCGCGGCGCTGGTGAGCATGAGCACATAGCCGCTACTAACTTCAGAATGTGAGATTATTTTATTTTTATAAATTCTTGGAAGTGAGCTCCTATTTTTAAAAGTTATCTTTAAATATATAACTTTTCTGTCCGTGTGTACGCGACAGAACTCCGAGACTGGACCGATTTTAATGATTTTGCGATCGATGTGCGATTAAGTTGATTCGAGAATGGCTTAGGTTCACAATTGGATCTGATAGGTGGTGATATTCTTGAGATCCAGAAATCACCTGTGTGAAGCTGGGCGATCGCTAGTTTTTTTTTAATAGTTTTTTTCTATTACCGTTAACGATTGAGAAAAGTCAACTTGGCTAACCCCATAGAATACTATAATGCACAATAGAATGGCTGTCATCTGTATTTTGTACGAGGATTGGCGTCGCCAAACCAGATTCCCTGTGTTGACAGACTGAGTAAATTTACACATTTTAGACTTTTGATTATACATACATATATATATATATATATATATATATATATATATATATATATATATATATATATATATATATATATATATATATATATATATATATATATATATTTGTAAATAGGGTGCGATTTGTCATTTTCTAAATAATTTGCATGCGAAATTTAGAACGATTGTAACGTCAAAACACATATCGTGTTGACATTTATACGTGTGAATTACATGTAAGTAACATTTTAGTGGCTACGCGGGTTCCGCCCACTCCCCCGTTCTATTATGTATGTATTATAGTATTCTATGGCTAACACTGCAAGGCATTTTAGTATAATGTATTTGTTATGTAACAGTGATGGGCATGGGAGTGGCGTTTGTCCACCACGTGCTCGTACTGCGAGGCCGCGGTGCGCATGAGCACGGAGTAGGCGCTTAATCAATGTTGTTTTCGACAATTTAACATTTTTTTGTTTAATTATTTATGTGTGCACTTTGTCAACGTGATTTGAAGTTTATTTCAGATAAGTATGTCACTTTATTGTGTATTGCCATAGAAAACAGTAACTGTCGTAAATGATAATATAATTGCGCGAACATGTTAGCCACGCTCGCGGCCGCGTGATCCACAGCTGTGATACAGTTAGAATTGTCGGTTTAATAGTACATATAGACGTGTTCAGCTTTAGTATAATAATAATGATCTCCAGACCGAATTTCGGTCACGGCGGCCAGTCTTCATGGAAACTAGTCATCTACACAGGACAGGATTACAGTGTCCGAGTGTATGCGCAAGCACAGGTGCACTCTCTATTCTCCCACTCTCATATTCTGATGGGAAGGTAAACCGACACGACCGGAGAGAGATCAGATATAGGACAAACGGTTTTATGTGCTTTCTGAAGCAAGGGGGTGAAACACTGCCAATTTCCTGATTACGAAATTTCTTGTCAAAAAACCTAATAACGGATTTTATTTCGACTCGGGATCTGAACCCGGGATATCAAGATCATTAGTCGTGTTTACGAGCACTCGACTAATGAGGCAGTCGGCTTTAGTACAATGTTTTTTTTATTTTATTTTTATAGGATAGGGTGACAAACGAGCACACAGTCTACCAGATGGTAAGAGGTTGCTGTGGCCCATAGACATCTACATCTATCCTCGATTACGAATCAAAATGCAGATGCGTTGTCACCCGTGAGGACTAAGATGGAATGCGCCTCGTTTCCAGTAAAAAGGGTCTCCGGTACTCTACACTCAACATACGAAACACAGCAGCAACCTGTAGGCTCTCGCGAGGTACTATTGTGTACAAGAACTAAACACCTTACGCTCGCTCGCACGATGAACACATGTGTACAACAAGTACTACCCTTTGAAAAAGAATTTTTTTAATTAAAAAAAAAAAACCAAAAGCTAATGTATAATAGAAGCAAAGACAAATATATGCTCTATGACTTGATATCTTTGCCTGGCAATGTTACTAAGAAAAAACTAAAAATAAATTACTCTATTCTTCCGGCGTTCCATACGTCACATTGTTGCGTGTTGCTCCATACATTTCTTCGAATTTATTTTATTTGTTGTTTTTTGTGTTTTGTGAATTTAATTGTATATGTTTATTGCAAATAACAATATAAATGAGCTATTCAAAACATATTTCATTTGTGTCGAAACATATTTGAGTGTGTCATATGTGGATTTATGGTGACTAAAAGTGAAGTATCTACTAGTACTATGTGTTTGAAGGGTAATTTATGAATTTTATTACAATATCTAACATCTAAAAATTATTTTATTTGATACTTTGTACATTCAAGAAGAATTCCTGTAAGTTTTATCCATAAATATTGTCTCAAAGTGAAAATATTGCAAAATTTGTAAGTTAGGGAAAATTTTCCGCTTTCCGCCATTCGCGGTCGCGAGCGCACGGGAGTATATCAATATTACGTGGTATTTAGAGTTTACAGGTCACTATTTGACGCTGGTATTGTGTGAGAGCGTGGTCCTTCCCGGTCGAGCCGACCCATTCGTGCTACAACTATACTACTAATATAACTGCAGCATGGCTCTACCACGTATAATGTATGTATGACCTGACAGTGATGGGTATGGAGAGGCGCTTGTCGGCGGCGCGCTCGTGCTGCGAGGCGCCGGTGCGCATGAGCACGTAGCGCGCGCGCAGGCGCTCGGCGGCGGCGGGCGCCAGGCGCGGCCCGCAGCGCGCGCGGCAGTAAGCGCCGTAGCGCCGCAGCAGCGCTAGCGGCAGCTCGCCCGCCGCGCCGCCGCCCGCGCGCTCTGCGCTGTCGCCGCCCATGTGCACACTGATTATGTGCTTCGCGAGAGTCTGTGCACACATTTACACAGCTACTATTACTTTAAACTGCAAAGTTTATTAAAAGAAAAAATTATATACTCTATATAACTTTCACTTTGACTTTGACAGTAGCCTAATGGCAGGGCACGGATCGCGAACTCAAAGTCGTGGGTTCGAGTCCGCCATTTGACTACTGTCGTGAACCACTCCTAACACAAGCATTTCAAGCTTACCAGGAGTGGTTAAAGAAATATTAGTAATGTTAATAAAAAGATTACTAATATTTTTTACAAAATGAACTTTCACAACTAAGACGAACGTTAGGCTGGAAGGGCTAGAACCCAGAGCCGTAAAGTAGGCTAAATAAAATAATATAAGACGAACGAAGTATAAACGAAGGAGTTTTAGCGTAAACTTGACCATCGATGGATTGCTGCTCCTTTTTTATTGTTTAAATAATGATTTGAAATGGATTTTGATACGTAAAAATGACGCAATTTTGTGTATTAAGTGTCTGCGCATGTGAACTATTATAGAAAACGACGAAACAAATGCTTCGATTTCGATATAAGCCTCAAGTTATTTTGATCCGCTTAGGCGCCTTCTGAACTTGAGTGTGTCGTCATCTACCGTCCGCTAGGTTGAGCTGTCGTCCAAACCTCCCAAAAACTTCGCAATGTGACGCATCAGCATATTGTGAAGGAAAAATCTATAAAAACGAAGATCCCGCATGAAATGAACACATGGCTTAAAGCATCCAAGCCATAAATCCTAAATAATCACTAAGACAAATGACATCCCATATGTTTAAATCCATCAAACCGTTTCAACTGCATCCCTCGGTTACATAAAGAAAAATATTTAAATCTTATTTGTAGGGCATACTAGCACATGTACATGTACATAAACAGCCGAACCGTAGAGAAAATAATGATAATCTAGTAATTTTTAACCCTTCAATTCCCATAAAAATCCCATGTAGTCGCATGCGTCCGTCAAATCCCGAGCTGTCGCATTCGACCGCACTCACACACAGCACTTTAAACCATTCAATTAAAACGTATGTTTAAAAACCACTTTTCCATGAACTATTTTCTATTCCTGTGGTGTAAACAAAAGTCAGGCCCAGGTTTAATCAAAAATCCAAAAATCAACACAATAACATTTCCAATTAAAAATTTGAAAATGGCGTACGAAACGAACGTAGATTATAAATAAATATCCATTGAATAAGTGACTTTTTATTCCACTAGAGAATAGAAAATTTCATATTGATTCTATGATGCTACACTTCTTCATAGAAAAGTAGTCTCTAAACATAAATAATTATGGGTTAAAGTGCTGTGGGTGGGTGCGGTCACATTTGACCTCTTGAATTTTGACGGAATATCGCCGCGGTCAAATTTGGACGCTTGGTAGCTAAGAGGTTAAGTAACAACTTACGATGTCTCTGTTTTGATCGTGTTCATCCTTCACAATGAAAATCATATCAAATCTTGAAAGAATTGTGGGCATGAAGTCAATATTATCGTCAGCTTTAGTGTCGTCCCATCGGCCGAAAACTGAGTTTGCCGCAGCCAGAACAGAACAACGTGAGTTCAAAGTTGTTGTTATGCCGGCCTGAAATCATAAATTTAAAAAGTAAAATAAAAAAGGGTATAAAAATTTCTTGCATATTTCTAAATACATATTTTTCCTTCACCGCCGAGAAGGTGGTAAATCAGCACTTAGCATGCGACGGCGGATAGGAGGGGAATGAACTCGAGTTTACTCGTGTACCTGTACGTGTATATTTACTAGACAAAATTGAAGAATAAGGTTCTATGTCCGTTAAAATCGCACACAACACATCAACAGCTCACGCCTGTCACCTAGAGGGGTAGGCAGAGACTACAGACTTCCATTTGGCACGATCCTGACACACCTCTCTCGCCTCCTTCACATCCATACACCTACGCATGCATGCTCGTCGGTTAAGGGTACTCCTTATTTGGCCCGTTTTCAATAAATCGCCAATTTGGTCGATAAATTTTCGCCTAGGACGTCCCTTTCCGACTCTGCCATTACTTCTGCAACATAAATTTTCTTTATCACTCTTTCCTCATCCATTCTTTCCACATGACCAAACCATCGAAGCATTCCTTTCTTAATCCTGGTCACGACATCATCTTGCAAACCACACTCTTCTCTTATCACACAATTTTTCACCATGTCATTCAGATTCAGCCCTAACATACTCCTTAACGACCGCATTTCTACTGCATTTATTCTACTCTCGTGCTTCTTCTGCCATACCCAACTTTCACTACCATACGTTAAAGTAGGGACCAACACAGCATTGTGAATTGCCATACGTGCCTTTTTTGACACGTTTTGACTCTTCACAATAGAGTGTAGGGCCCCATTTACTCTGTTTCCTGCGTTCACTCGTCGTTCTATATCCTTATCATATCTCCCATCCCTGCTAAATACGCAACCCAAATATACAAACTCATCTACTTGCTCGATTAACTCCCCATCTATTCTTATTTCACATATCGTTTTACTTTCATCTCTTTCAAAAACCATAATTTTCGTCTTACTTGCGTTCACTTTCATACCCCTTTCTTTTAATGATCTGTTCATTAATGTAACCATCATTTGCAATTCAGCCGCCGACGACGCAAGAATAACTTGATCATCGGCGTACAAAAGGCATTTGATGGTTAACTCACCCATTCTTAATCCGCATTCTTCAACTTTCAAATTTTGCAAACAACTGTCCATAAATAGGTTGAACAAGCATGGGGAAGCCACACAGCCCTGCCTGACACCTTTATGGATGCCAAACCAGTCCGAGTAGACCCCGTTGATCCTAACACAAGCACTAGAGTCCCTATAAAGAGACTCCAATGCCTGTATCAAGCCAGCGCTCAACCCAAATGAGTTCAGTGTTTGCCATAGCACATTCCTATCCACTCTGTCATAGGCCTTCTCCAAGTCCATGAACGCACAAAAAACCTTTTGGTTTTTGGCCAAAAACTTCTCCGCGATCATGCGCATGGAGAAGACTTGATCTGTACATCCCATTCCCTTTCTAAATCCCGCTTGCACATCCCAAATTTTTCCATCGGTTTCTTTCATGACCTTTTCAATTAGTACCTTGGCATACAGTTTTCCCACGATGCTAAGAAGGCTGATACCGCGGTAGTTTTTACAGTCCTGCTGCGACCCTTTTCCCTTATATACTGGGACTGTCACGGCTTTGCACCAGTCTCTCGGTACCCGCTTCAGTTCCCAGCATAAATTAAACAAGGTGTGCAGCAGGCCTGCCACCACTTCCTCTCCAGCCCCTAGCATTTCGAGTGAAACTCTATCATATCCGGCAGCCTTACCTGCTTTCATGCTTTTCATTGCTTTCATTATTTCATCTATATTTATCTCGCTACCTCCTTCCTCTTCTTTCGGAGTTCCTATTGCATTCACTTCATATGTTGTCTTCTCACTCATAAACATGCTTTCAAAATATTCCTTCCATCTCTTTAAACTCAAAACTTCATCATTCAGAATATAGCCATTCTCATCTCTTATAGCATTCATTATAGGCTGTTTTGAATGTCCCCTGGCAGTTCTTACGAGTTTCCAGAACATTTTAATATTTGCCTGGAAGTTATCCGATATTCTTCTATCATTCTTATCCGTTCTTTCTTGCTTTTTCCTTTCAACTACTTCTTTTACTCTTTTATTTAGATGTCTAAAGACTGCCTTTTTTCTTTCAAAATCATCTTTCGTACCGCTAGAATTACCAGCCTTAGTTGCTAGTAAATCTAGCCATGCTCTCTTCTTTGCTTCAACTTCCGTACGTATCTCATCATCCCACCATAACGTATTATTTTTCCTTTCATTCTTTCTTTTACTAACACCACATACTTCGGTAGCTGCATCTACCTTTCTTAACATTTTGCCATACATTCTCCAAGTCTAACTCATTCACACATAATTCATCCAAACCACTTACGTTTTCTTTCAGTCTACATTTGAACTTGTTTTTCTCACCTTCATCTTGTAATCTTTCTGTTCTAATACGCTGTAACGCAGTGGTAGACACAGATGACCGATGGCGCCACCGCCTGAATAGACCATTAATTCGGCATAAAACCAAAAAATGATCCGTTCCTACGTTTGACCCCCGGTAAACCCTTGTATCCACCACTGCGCCCCTCAATCTATCATCCACAATTATGAAATCTATCATGCTTCTATCATCACCTCTTTCCCAAGTATACATGTGAATCCTCTTGTGGCGAAAGAAAGTGTTCGTCATGAAAAGATTCTTTTCCATACATACAGTGAGGAGGCTTTCACCATTCTCATTTATACTTTCATCACCAAACGTTCCCAATATCCTTTCATAATCAAGCCTCCTCACCCCAACTCTTCCATTAAAATCTCCTAGCATAACAACATTTTCATTTCCCTTACATTTCATTAATACCATCCTTACCATTTCCCAAAACTGCTCTCGAATATGAGTGGGCTTAGACATGTCTGGGGCGTAGACCCCTAGCACAAACAACTTCTTTAAGCCCACTTTCAATCGTATCCATAGCAGTCTTGGGCTTACACATTCATACTCTTTCACACATTGCACCATTCTTTCTGATAGGATGATACCTACTCCCTGGCATGCCCGCTCGAGCTCGTCTACACCAGACCAGTATGCGAAATACATGCCATGTGTAGTGACATCCTTCCCCTTCCGTTTCGTCTCATTTACACATAACAAATCTATTCCTCTATCATACATCACCTCGCATACTTCATCCATTGCTCCACATACATTCAACATAGCCAGATGGGCCTCTGCAATCCACTTTTCGCCCCTCCGGGAGACAGAACGTGACGGGTGGCGAACCTCGTCGCCGGTTTTCCTCCCGGAGATTCTTCGCACCCCTGCCCCATTAAAGGGGCGCCGGGAACTCGGGGCCATTTCTTTAATTTGATTCCTCATGGTGCGAATGGGGTGGTATATTTAACGCCGCTACCACGGCGAGGAGCCGAGTCTGTGCTATCGGCTTGTCGCTCATTTAGCACCACCCGGGGGACACGTGTAGGGTGGGCCTAGGATTAGGACTAGGATATATATATATATATATATATATATATATATATATATATATATATATATATATAAATATAAATTACGTGTCACGTTGTTTGTCCGCGATTGACTCCTAAACTGCTTAACCGATTTTAATCAAATTTGCACACCATGTGCAGTTTGGTCCAACTTGCGAGATAGGATAGTTCTTTTGCCCATGAGTGACCCATAATTTTTTTTGCAAATTTAGGGATTTTTAATAGGACATGACAAAGGGTCCTCGAAAAGGTCAGAACAACGTCTGCCTGGCAAGCTAGTATATATATATATATATATATATATATATATATATATATATATATATATATATATATATATATATATATATATATATATATATATGGAACAAAGTCTGCCCTGGCTGTAGTGAGCCAGTAGCCCTGGCGGAATTTACACATTTGTTGTGTTGTATATTATTAGTACATAATTAATTAAACACGAATTACATAATTAAAGCTTTAGGATAGTGTGGTACCTTGGCAATGGAAATGGTCTGTTGCTCCATAGCTTCGTGTATAGCGACGCGATCATCTTCGCGCATCTTGTCGAACTCGTCGATGCACACCACGCCGCCGTCTGCCAATACCATCGCGCCGCCCTCCATTACGAAGTTGCGCTATAATTTATATGTAGTAATTTATACTATATACATACAATACAATATTCAAATTACATAATATGAAAGTGAACGCAAGTAAGACGAAAGTTATGGTTTTTGAAAGAGAAGAAAGTAAAACGATATGTGGAATAAGAATAGAAGAGGAGTTGATCGAGCAAGTAGATGAGTTTGCATATTTGGGGTATGTATTTAGTAAGGATGGGAGATATGATAAGGATATAGCACGACAAATGAATGCAGGAAATAGAGTAAATGGGTCCCTGCACTCTTTTGTGAAAAGTCAGAATGTGTCAAAAAAGGCACGCATGGCAAATCACAATGCTGTGTTAGTCCCTACTTTAACGTATGGTAGTGAAAGTTGGGTGTGGCAGAAGCACGCGAGTAGAATAAACGCAGTAGAAAGAGAAGTGTGGTTTGCAAGATGATGTTGTGACCAGGATTAAGAAAGGAATGCTGCAGTGGTGTGGTCATGTGAAAAGAATGAATGAGGAAAGAGTGACAAAGCAAATTTATGTTGTAGAAGTGAACGGCAGAGTCGGAAAGGGACGTCTTGGGCGAAAGTTTATCGACCAAATTGGTGATAAATTGAAAACGGGCCAAATTAGGAGTATCCATAACCGACGAGCATGTATGCATAGGTATATGGCTGTGGAGGAAGCGAGAGAGGTATGTCAGCATCGTGCCAAATGGAAGTCTGTAGTCTTTGCCTACCCCTCTGGGTGACAGGCATGAATGTTTATGTATGTAATAATGCCATAATAAAGTTACTTACACTTCCGGGGTCTCGAATCACAGATGCTGTAAGACCAGCAGCACTTGAACCTTTGCCAGAGGTGTATACTCCAATAGGCGCAGCTTTTTCTACAAACTTTAACAACTGGGATTTGGCTGTACCAGGGTCTCCAAGAAGCAGAATGTTGATGTCGCCACGCCTGGTCAGACCATCTGGTAGCCTCTTACGTGATCCTGTAAGCATAAATTAGTTCCTGTTATATTATATGCTTCATAATACATAAGATAACCTGTACCAAATTACAGGACTTAAAATTTTAAATGAAGCATAAATTAGACACAGTAATATAAAAATTATCCAACGCAAACATGTATATAGAGATATTCAGATTTGAAGTTTTTCTATGATAATAGATTCATTAGAGATATTTATAATTATGCATTTTATCAACTGCAATTGCAACATGTAGCGCAATCGTTATTATGAGTATAAGCTCTCACGATTATTTTGGAATATTATAAAATTAGTTTTGAACCCAAATACCAACAAGTACCCCATTGGATAGTTTTTGCATAACTGCATGTAATTTGTTTCAAGTCATGATGTTAATTACCCAATGCATAAAGCGTGTGCTCAAAAACGTAAATGTTTAATGAGTAAATGATAAAATGATGAGAATCAAAATGTTCTAATGATAACATTTCCAGGGATGAGATAGCAATACAAATAAAACAAATGAATGAATGGAACTAACTCTAGGAATATGGATAATAGTAAAAAAATTCTAGCTAGGTTTCTTGCAGAGTTTGTTGGTAATTTTTCCCAGGACAGAGGTCAGTGCGAAACTGTGGTAAAAGTATAAATTACTTTTATTAAGTATTCCTGTAATCTATATTTGATGAAAAATGATTGGTCTAGTGCTGAGTGTTAAAATAAGGTACATGTCTGCATGAGACAGGAGCATTTACTTAGAGGCTGTAACATGTATTTGCAAACTGAAACAAATTGAATTGAAACTTTATTGCTTGGTCTATTGCAATGTTACCTCCAAATAATAAACAGGCTATAGCTTTCTTCATATCAACAGCTCCAAAAATACTGGGAGCAATAGATTTTGCAATTCTGTCATATATATCTGGGGATGCTGCCAATCTACGAAACTGTTCCTCTTCATCAGCTGTGAATGGCCGAAGACCACCTGTGACGCCTTCTTCTGCTGTTAATCCTACAGCACGTAAGTAAGATGAGCGAACACCGACAGATCCTTTATCACGGCCTTCTTTCTGCACATATAAAATATATCCTGTTGTTTCTTAAATTTGTATTAAAATTACATAAACGTATATAATTTAAGAGTGACATTGGCAATAAAATAATGTATTTTTGCAATTTATTATACCTCTGTAGAAATACATATATGCATTGGTGTAACCTTTGTAATCTTTAAAATGTTATGGACACTAGTAAATGAAGACATATCCCGAGGAAATTGCAGGCAAACAATAAAACACAAGAAAGACGCAGCGGCGGGTCTGTTTCGTCTTCCGTTGTTTCGACAATCAATGGTATAATGTGATGGTTATATACATCAATAGGCAATGATTTCTCTGGCACCTATAAAAATATTAGTAGTGTTATAAGAACTACTTTCAGCTGGTGGCGTTAATTAATCCATCACCCTAGTAGTCAAGTGGGTGTCGTCAGAGACTTCAGGAAACGCCAGAGATCTCATGATTTCTAAAAGATAGCGGTATATCCATCTTGTTTACACTAGAGTAAAAGAGAGCAGTCTTTGACACTGCTCCCTTTAACCCTGCAAAGCTTTTGTTGCACTCGCCAATCTGCTGTTTTTTTTTATAGAATAAAAAATGACAAACGGCCACACAGTCCACCTGATGGTAAGTGGATGCTGTGTGACCCATAAACATTTATATCTACCCTCGATTAAGAAGCAAAACGCATATGTGTTCTTACCCCTCAAGACTAAGATGGAATGCCTCATTTCCAGTATAGAGGGTTTCGCCAAACGAAACACAGCAGTATTAAGCTGCTATTTTACGCTGATATTCTGTGAGAGCGTGGTCCTTTTCTGGCCGAGCCGACCCGTTCACGCTACAACTATACAGCTGCAGCATGGCCCTACCACGTAAAACTGCTTGCCAAGATGCACATGTCCATCAGTGGACTCCTGCAGGCTGATGAAAAAAAAATATAATCGTCAAGGTACGAGTTAATAGGCTTTTGTTATGCTAACAAAGCGCGATTTACTATCTAGGACTTTATCACTTACACCAGGTGAAACTGAAGTCAAGCACTGGCTTAAATAAGTAAAAAAAATTATAAAAGAATATTTTAACCGTTACATATGTAAAATATGTTACATAGTAAAATCTTACCCCAATTTTGGCAATTTTTTTGATCGAATAAATGCCGAGTACAGTGACGCGAGCGCCGGGCGCGACCCTCTCGCATAGCATGCGTTCACAGTACACGGTTAAATGGCGCGGCATTTCACCCTGTGGGATGCTCTCTGGAGTCTCTTGCAGTTTAAGCACCTGAAACATACCATTAAAAGATACATTTTATTAGGTACAGTTATATTCTGTTCTAAGTGTTGTTGATGACAGCTTGGAAGTGTCAAAGCCAGTTGGGTGGCGAGTTTGGATCCCACATGGAAAAAGTATTTGTATGACCTACAAATAATTGTTTCGTGTCTGGGTGTTAGTTCATGTGCAATTCATGTTTGTAAAAAGTTTCCACTATACAAGAGGTGTTTTTTTAACAATAAGAAAATAAAAATATAGCATTTTTTCCCCATTTCCTTAAATGTATATGTTAGGCTGTTTAGGATATTGTGGAGATGTTTTATAAACATGAGTCACATATGTCAAAACAATATTAAAACAAAATTTTATTATAATTTTTTTATATGATAGGGCGACAAAGGAGCACACAGTCCACCGGATGGGAAGTGGTTACTGTGACCCATAGATATCTACATCTATCCTCGATTATGAATCAAAATGCAGATGCGTTGTCACCCGTGAGGACTAAGACGGAATGCCTCATTTCCAGTAAAAAGGGTTACTGGATCTCTACACTCACCATATGTAACACAGCGGCATTAAGCTACTATTTTACGCTGGTACTCTGTGAGAGTGTGGTACTTCCCTGGTCGAACCGACCCATTCGTGCTACACCTATACTACTAATACAATTGCAGCATGGCTCTACCACGTTTATATTACGTATAATTCGTAAAAACACTTTTTGCTCTCTATTTTTTACTAACCCTTTGAAATTTCACTACTAGACATGAAGTATTGTAGGGAGGATTTGCTTCGATCGCAATGCTTGGCAAAGGGATAGAAGATCGCAATATCGACATTTTACGTCTGACCTAAACTAGATGGTTATACCGCCATCTATCGCAGATTAGATTTCTCTGGTATCTCCCATACTCGACTCTTACGACACCCACGGAACGTAGTGGGATAGTTGATATTCTTCCACCGCCACCACATGGCACACATTAACTACATTAACAGCATACATTAATTTGTTTTTATTCTATTCATCATTCTTACCTGATAATCAATGCATTTACATTTATCTGGAATAATGAAGAACGGATCCAAGGGGCATTTTGGTCGACCAGCTTGTTCTCTGAAAATAGCACAAAAATTATTTTAAACCATGAAGATATAGGAAGTATGGCAATAATAATTGATAGTAAAGAGTTGAATTTAAGTTTAATTGTTGAGAAATATATTTACATAATAATAATATTTAATTAGTAAGCGGAAGTGGCTATAGGCCAAATAGCTTCAAGAACTGACAACTAATAGGGAAGAAAGATACTCAAGTCAACACTCAATAGATGTGACACGCTGGTAAGACATGCAGGTGGCTCAGGACCATTCTTATTTAGCTGTGGACTTGTGATGAGCTTTAATGATGATTATTGAAATATTTAGTAATAGTATTAATGCCGTGATGTTGGTATAATAAGAATCAATCATCACATCTCATCAAGCAAGTGAAGTAAGGAAAGTTGCCCAAGGGAAATGTACAGAAAGATGTTGTAGCCTCCATTTATATGTCCAGACTTGAAATATGGAGTAGAAAAATCCAAAACACCAGCCATGAGGAACACTGTTGGCAAAACATTCCTTCTATGGGAGAAGCCTATGCTCATGTGAAAAAATAGTGATTGTGGGCCATAGTGGCTTACATATCCAAAAGGTGCACTTACGTATTACATTTCCTTGGCATAACATATCCCTCTAGACCAGGTTTCACAGGTAAATTAGGTATAGTATTGCGACAGGAGCGGCATTGTATGGATATCTTTGTGGCCTTCGCTTTTATTGCAGATGTTGATATAACAATACCTGGTACCTTCACAAGCCGTGAAACTGTTTCAGACTAAAATAAAGTAAAACATTTAACAGATTATATTATTTTAATAAATTAAATTAAACGACTAGGGTACAGTATAGAAGAATATAACAAATATATTAGTTTAGTTTACGACGGGCTGCTTTCCGCAACTCCACGTCCAAGCGCGTATTTTGCGTGTGGGCAGGAATAATATGCTTATTCGAGCCATGATATCACAACGAAGAAGCTCAGCAGTCCCTTGATGTTGCAAGCAACGTCGGGGAGCGATCCCGGCGTGCCGAGATGTTTAGCCCTGTATGAAGCGACTTCTGGACATGTCAGCAACACGTGAGCCGCCGTTTCTTCTTCTCCCATGCATGCCCTGCACAGGGGACTGTCAGTAACACCTATGGTGAACAAATGTTTGTTAAAAGAGCCATGTCCTGTGATAGCACTTGTTACTATCCTGATCTGTGGCTTATTCAGTCTCATTAGAACCTTGGTTAGACGACTGTTTATTTCAGGCAGGGTCTCCCTAGCTTGTCTACAGTCTACTAAATTTTTCCAAAGCTGAGCGTGTAAATTATTGAAGTATCTACATACCAGTGAACGAACATAGCCAAAGGGGATTGGTATTATTGGTTCCGGCCCTATAGTTGCTAGGGCCGATCCCCTTTTGGCCAGTTCATCTGCTGCATCGTTGCCTCTAGATCCACTGTGTCCCTTGATCCATTGCAGAGTCACATTGTTGTGCTTACATACCTCATTCAATCGTTGATGGCACTCGTATATCAGTCCCGAGTTCGTCACATTGCAACTCAGAGCTTGTAGTACGCCATACTGTCGGTCAGTATTCTGATGGAAAAGTCTTTCACCTTCCTAGCATCTATTGCTATGGCCGCTTGGATGATACCCATGCATTCAGCCTGGAAGACTGTGTTGTGGGTACCCAGCGGTGTGCATATGTGGATATTAAGGTCTTCAGAGAAAGCCCCAGAGCCCACACCTTCATTTGTCTTAGAGCCATCCATGAAAACTTTGAGCTCTCTTGGACCCAATCCTTCCAGATGGTCAGTTTCCTTCAATTGTATCCTGTACTTCTTATCAAATACAAATTGTTTTGGGATCCTATCATACTTGGCTTGTAAGATAGGAATTTTTGAGTAAATTCTATCGATTATATCTGTATGGGGGACTCTACTCTTACTTAAAAGATTTAGGGTTTTGAGTCTAATGGCAGCTAGCTCCAGCATAGCCTCCAAAGCTGCTGTTTGTGTTGTCCTTATGCAGCCCGTGGCAGCCATACAAGCTAATCTCTGGTAACGCTGTAGCTTTTGTATAGTGGTGGCTTCATTGGTTTTGGTCCACCATACCAGAGAGTTGTATGTGATCATGGGCCGAATTACAGTTTTGTACAGCCACAGTATAATTTTTGGCATTAAACCCCATCGCTTGCCAATCATGTTTCTGCACTGCCAGAAAGTTAAACAACTTTGCACATTTTGTTTTCTATGTGTTTGTTCCAATTAAGTTTACTGTCCAAGGTAAGACCTAGGTATTTTACCTCGGAAGAAAGTTGGAGTTTTGTGCTGAAAAGACTTGGAAGATGATAGTTATTCAGCATTCGTTTTTGTGTGAACATTACTATAACCGTTTTATTTGGATTAACGGTTAGGTTATATTCCCTGCACCATCTCTCCACAATACGGAGAGCCGCTTGGGTCTGGTCGCATACAATGCTTGCTGTCTTACCAGAGATCAGTATTGTCAGATCATCTGCATAACCGACTGTGTAGAAATGATTAGCGTTTAATTTGCTGATGAACTCATTAATGACCATATTCCACAGGAGAGGTAAAGAACCCCACCCTGCGGGCATCCTTTCATGAAGAAGGTTCAAATTGGAGGAGGCTTTTACCCAAGAGGGACTACATAAAACAAGAAGAACTTTCTAATAGTTCTATGTATTTATTTATAATTTTGATAACTCTGTAAAAGTGTAGAGAAAAAAAGCTATTATTATTATTATTATTTTAATAAAAATAAAACCATAATGAGAATAACTTTTATTTAGCCTATATAAGTTATTACACAACAAAATTCAAGACTTTAAATGACAAAATTAATTATAACAAACTTAATGGATCAAGGGATACAGTGGATCTAGCGGCAACAATGTAGCAGATGAACTGGCCAGAAGGGGGTCGGCTCTGGCAATTATAGGGCCGGAACCTATAATACCAATCCCCTTTGGCTATGTTTGTTCACTGGTACGTAGATACTTCAATAATTTACTTGCTCAACTTTGGAAAAATTTAGTAGACTGTAGACAAGCTAGGGAGGCCCTGCCTGAAATAAACAGTTGTGTAACCAAGGTTCTAATGAGACTGAACAAGCCACAGATCAGGATAGTAACAAGTGCTATCACAGCACATGGCTCTTTTAACAAACACTTGTTCACCATCGGTATTACTGATAGCCCCCTGTGCAGGGCATGCATGGGAGAGGAAGAAAGGCGGCTCACGTGTTGCTGACATGTCCAGAAGTTGCTTTATACAGGGCTAAACATCTCGGCACGCCGGGATCGCTCCCTGAAGTTGCTTGCAACATCAAAGGACTGTTGAACTTCTTCGGGGAAATATCATGGCTCGAATAACTACATTATTCCTGTCCCCATGCAAAATACTTTGAACTTAACTAAACAAAATTAAAAAAAATGGTGTGATTCTATAAATTTTGACTGCTCAAAGTAACATTAAACTGATAACAACCAACCTTAAGCTCTCGTAAGCTCGAAGGATTTGCATCAGATGATAGTAAGACTTGTATATCTTCAACCTTTTCTTCACCTTCAGGTCGAGGGGCAGTGAGTTCATCTGCCAACTTTGAATAAATAAAAAATTATTAAGTAAATGAGATTATTAATGTGTGGTGCGGCCCCACAAGATGGAGTGACAACCTGGTAAGACATGCAGGAAGTCGATGTATACAGGTGGCTCAGGACTTTGCTTTGTCACATTAATTGGGGAGGCCTGTTATTAAACAGTGGACTTATAAAGGACTGTAATGGTGATGATGATGATGGGATTATTAACAACAAAATCTAAGTATTTCAAAGCACTGAGGTTGCTTGCTAAAATCAGAGATTCATGAGCCAACTTAAGAATCTAAAATAAAACTGACTTTATAACCTTATATATTTAAATAGTTAGCAATAAAATAATACTTAGCTATACTATGCTATGGAGCAATCAATTAATAACTATTATATAATATTTATTTCATAATATCTTTATAATATATGTACAATAATAAAACCATAAGTAACTAAAGTAGGCACATGACACACGTAGCTATCTTACTAATATTATAAACTATGTTTGTAAAGTATGTTTGGATGTTTGTCCATTAATCACACTTGGCATAGAAGTGGAATATGTTGTGGAATTAGAATACATTTTAATAACAGCTATTACTATAGTTTAATTTATGTTCAGCAAAACAAGAGTGTTAGTTAGCAGCTTATGTTTTTTAAATGCTACAAGCCAGTGCTTAATGTAGTTAAGCACTGGCTTGTGCTTAACTACACTGGTGGTTTGAATTGAGGACACTTTGGATTTATAATAACAATACCAGCAAACAATGCTTTAATTAAGGGTATGTTCCGAAATACAATGCAGTGTACTGTCCAATGCAAATGACGTCATAAATCGACGCTATACTGGTGATTCGTTCCAAAACATTGGACAGTATATGACGTCATACTTTTGCGCCATTTAGAAGTGTTGGCGATTATTTTGTCATTTTGTGATCCAAAAATCATTATATCCTCCTAATGGATATACCAGCAATTATTCTATAATTTTTTGTATATTTGAATAAATAGAAACAAATTCTGACATGCTTCATTCAGCGCACACACAATTGAAAATTGTGTTATTGTGGCCGGATATCCGATGCAATATGGCGGCGGCACGCCGGTACAATATAGTGTCAATTGACTACGTCATTAGCATTTAACAGTGTACTGTGTTGTATTTCGGAACATACCCTAAGTTACTCTATATGACAAACTCCATATCAGGGAATCTATGGAATTAAAGTAACTTCTAAGCCAAGGCATGCTTTCCTAACTTTTGGTTGTTGAGGGTTATATTTTTTTAAGGAGTTAAGAGGAGATAAGCAAGCTCACAGAACACCAGAGGCTAGATGTTTGTTATTCCTTACTGATACATACATTTATTTTTTTTTATTATATTATTCTCAATCTTCTTACATATAGAAATCAATTGTTGTCTGTAGTCATATGACCAGCTCATAGAAATTTCAGCCTACTGATTAATGAATCAATAATAAATAATTGTAATATTCATTAAAATATAATTGCATGCTAAAATAATGATAATTAAAAATAGGTGCTTAATAAAGTTCAGTAGGTGGTAGGACAATTTTTCTGTCTAGGTGGCCTCCTACGTAAATAACATCCTTTTAACTGTTTTGGCCACCAAGTGGTAGAAGGTACAATGCTGTATTTTGGTCTGTAAGGTCTAGCAAGCAAGTTTAATTACGGGATGTGATAACACAGTTGTTGACTTTATTGTTTGAAGTTATTCCATCAGATGGATTGTTAGTTGCTTTGATTAGAACTCATTGCTAGCAAGTGTTGATAAATATCAACACTGGCTAGCAATGAGTTTTAGTTATAATTGTAACTTTAGAAACTATAAGATGGATGATAGTACACTGTTAGGAGAAAAATTGTACATAATATATGAAATCCGTAAATAAAACAAGTGTTGCTTATTAAATAAATAAACATACCTCTTTAGCTGCCTCCTCCAAAATTGGCAAATGTTCTGTTGGTTTTTTATACAATTTCTCCGCTAGAATCTCATCAAAACTCGACAAATCTTCAATGTTTATTTCAACCCAATACTGGTTGAGGTTGTAATTTCGTTTTAGTGCATCCCTAAAACAAATAATAATTATAACAAAAAGAACTAAACATGTTATTTTGCACAGTGAGCAGATTTAAGCAATTATTTAAAACATGTTTTCAAGAATCTTAACCACGTACCTGTATTTAAAATTAAAATTTCCTGTGTGAAATTGCCGAATGAATTCTTTAAACTTTTTTTTAACAGCCTGTAAGTTAATTTGATCTTGTGATTCATTCTCCTCTACGCCAAAATTGTCAGAAAAAAATACTCCAGGATCATCAAACCCTTCCATTTTTATTTGTTGTTGCAATATATCAATCAATTATAATAGTAACTAACCTATTGCAAAATCATAAATAAGCAAAACGCTAAAGCTAAATTAAATTACAGTGACACTTATTTTGGCGCCTAATTTGACATCGACACCATAGATTACTGTGTTGTTGTTGTTTTTATTATTCGCTCGAGAGAGCGGGCAAAGGAACTAAGCCATACAGCCTTATCCTTTTTTTATTTGAATCAAGTCTTATTTTTAATTGGAACCAAGTCTTATTTTTCTTCTTTCCATCTCTTCAAAATCCATAAAGGCCGAAACCAAGTCTTGTTTTCTTTAATTTCTCATATTTTCTAAAACCACAAAGGCTAAAGCCGTCTTATAATCTAAAGTTACAATCCATATAAATTTATCATTACAGTTTCAAGGTTTCCGCCTTTTTCTTTTTTCTTCACAATATGCTGATGCGTCTCATTGCGAAGCCCTTGGGAGATTTTGACGACCGCTCAACCCAGGACAGTTGATGATGACAGCCGCTCAAGTTCATAAAACGCCCAAGCGATCAAAATAACTTGAGGTTTGTATCGGCATCAAAGCACTTGTTTCGTCGTCTTCTTTAATAGTTCATACGCGCGGACACTTAATTCACAAAATCGCATCACTTTTATGAATCTAAATCCACTTCAAACTATTATTCAAGCGACAAAACAGGAGCGACAATCCGTCTACGGCCAAGTTCCCGCCAAAACTCTATAGTATGGAGTGTAGAAGTAAGGAGTACCAACTCCCATAGTAGAATAGTTGAAAAAGTGGCCATCTATAAGCAGTAAATAACAGTTCAAAAACTCTCCACAACAGCGCTGGAGTAGCTACTGCGATGAAATGAACTTAGCAGTTGTTGACGGTTTAAGTGTGCTGCTAAACTGCTCAGTAGCTCTAAAATCTAAAATAATTTTATTTAGTAAATATAACCTCGAAAAAGTCATCTATCCCCCTAATATTTTTCTGTGCGTTCTTTAAAATTTACCCCGTAGTTATAGTCACCCTTATTTAACGGTATTCTATGGACACTATTTAATACACAGTCCGTATTCCTTACACTCCATACTCTATAGATTACTTTGTGTATTTGATGTAGACAGAGAAACCTATAGATAAATTGACGCCTTCTTTCGCATTCGCACACGAAAAGGACAGATTTATTCATACATCTTGCATAGATCTTACAGTTTATTTCAAGTGTTATGGTAGGAATGTATATTTTAATTATTTCTTTATGTAAGATGCATAATTTTGTAATTTATTTAGCCAATAAAAAGACTGCTAAGAAGTTCTATAATTATTAAAAATCACAGTATATGTATGTCTGTCGCTACTAGTTGGGGGAGAAAAAACAAAAACTTTCAGGAGTGGTCTTCAGTATGTCTCTATTAGAGTCGTTATTTAAATTACTAAAAAACCTTATCAATTGCTGTATTAGAATATATTGCGGAATTTGTGGCAGAAAAAGGTTCAGATACCATGCAAGAAGAAGCAGTGACAAACTGTCTTATAGAAATTATATTAAAAAATAATTTTGTTCAGAAATGAACAAATAATAATAGTTTATATAAAAATCTATCATGATCATGAAACGGTGGATGAAATATGATATCGAGAATGTTATCCTGCATATCATATTTCGTGATCATGCCAGATTTTTGAATTTTTCGAAATCTGATATTATTTTTAATTTAAAATCCGAATGAATAAATAAAATATGATATACAACTTGCTTGTTTAACTTACTATTTGTGATGAATTATGTGCAGAAAAATTAATAATAAATAAGTATTGATTTTTAAAACAGTTTATTTCATTTTTACTCAACATCATTATTATTTTACATTAATAATATGGGAACTGGGATCACCATCCCAGTAATACATTAAACACAAAAGAAGGATTTAATTTCTATCTACACAAAAGCCATAAATCTGTCAGTCACATTTATTTGCCAGATAAGTTATTTGACGATTGAAAATTCAGCCCTGTATCCATGTAAATACCTACGGAATAAAGTAAACTAAGCAACAAATCCAATTATATAAAATGAGAAAAAAATCATATTAGTTAAAATATCGATATCAGCTGAGCATATTGCAGAGTTACAACCCTATAAAAGGCAGCCATTTTATGCGCCAGATTTTTGTAGGTAGTCACGCTAATTTTGTATGTATGCCCAGCCCAGTCCATATACTTATAGGTCAGTGCAGTTCGTAGCGATCTAAGGAGTTTACAAGTTCGTTTAAGTACTCTGTGAGCTTAAGATTGGTGAATCTTGTTCAGTTCAGTTCTTAAAACAATTAAATTTTTTATCTAAATATGTTTAAAAGTCATAAAGATTATTGTATAACCTAAAAACTACGTTATCGTCCTTTCTCACTCAGGGCCACGCTAATCATAAGTCTATAGGTTTCCCTGTCTACGATATTTGACACTTTGATTTTTTTATATATTTATTTGAAGGTAATGGGCTCTACACTCATACAAACTATTCAGACATGTATTCTGTTCACAAAATTCTTTACAATTAATTAGCTGTGAACTGTGTGTACGTCACACGGTGAAATTTTTGGGAGATTTTGATGACAGCTTAACCTAGCAGACAGTTGATGACGATCGTATATCAACATTCCTTAGCTGATAAAAAGCTAGAGACATACTTCACGATCAAAACTCTTGTTACATTGTAGTTCGTTCTTAGAAGGAGCAGCAATCTTTATACACAAAATCGCAGCAATTTTTATGTATCTACATCCACTTTAAACCATTATTATATAAGCGATAAAACCGGAACAGCAGTCCACCGGTCAAGTTTCCACCAAAACTCCATAATGACATTTGATTTGTCAGAGACTTCTTCGTTATCATCAGTCCATATTCCATCTTAATTAGTGAAAATACAAGGTCAACGTTTTGAAATACATAATTGTATTATCATCGGTCCTTAATACGCCTGCAAAGTTTATAAGATTATTTAGACATGTAGAAGTAGGAGAAATTAATATATAAGAATCCATTACATTCACATATATTCACATACATATAGGTCAAGTAAAGAAAAGTAAAAATTATTGACTTATAATAGTGACTTATAGAGAAACAACATAAAGTTCCATTCAATTCATAAAAATTCAAGTCAATTAATTAATGATTTCTTATATTTACGCGAACACTACACATTGAAATAATACTAGTTTTAACGAAATTTATCGCGTATATTTAACTTTTTTACCCGATGTTTTGAGAGCTTTACAGCACCCATGGTCACGGGAAGGACTGAGATGTTCAACGTCCAGCTGTCATAGTTAACCGCGGTTACCATAGATTAAAATTTTAACTTTTGTTCCGATCTACACAGTATGAGCTTATGGTATCATGGAGTCTTGCAGTTGTATGCTTGGGTTGGGATTTAATTTTATTTATTATAGGATCCCAAGCAGATGGTAGCACCCAGCCATCTTCTCTATTGAAATTAGGATGTTTTTTGATTTCAATAGCGTCGCGAATCTGTCGTGAAGCGACAATAAAAAACTAAAGAACCTAACTTAACTACAACGAAAACAACCAAAATAAAATAAATTATTTAAAAATTTGAAAAGTTTTACAGTTTCTTTTATAAAAAAAAGGTATGAAGGTGATGATGGGTTGTAATGAAGATAGTGATTTACAATATTATTAAAAAAAAAAAACAAAGATAAAGATACTGCAACGAAGTATGCACAGGCTATGCCTATGATAGGTGTACAGCTCCTGCTCTAGGTACACGCAGAATCTGGAGAAAGCACACGCAGCGTCTGGAGAAGGTACACGCAGCGCTTGGAGTAGGCACACGCAACGCCCGGAGTAAGTACACGCAGCACCCGGAGTAAGTACACGCAACGTCTGGAGTAGGCACGCAGCGTTTGAAGTAGGTATACGCGGCGCTTGAAGTAGGCAAACACAACTTCCGGAGTAGACACACACAGCGTCCGGAATAGGCACGCAGCGTTTGAAGTAGGTATACGCGGCGCTTGAAGTAGGCAAACACAACTTCCGGAGTAGACACACACAGCGTCCGGAATAGACACGCAGCGTCTGGAGTAGGTCCACGCAACGTCTGGAGTAGGCACGCAGCGTTTGAAGTAGGTACAGGCGGCGCTTGAAGTAGGCAAACACAGCGCACTAGTAGGCGGAGGCGTAGGCGTGGCTAGGCGACGACTTAAGGAGCGGGCAGAGGCTTGCAGGATCCCGAGGCAGTGCGGAAAAGGCCTTTAGGAGATGCTTCAAGTATCAAAGCTCAAGTCAGACTCCCCCATTCGCCGATTGTTCGGCTTATTTTTGCTTTTTGACGGATCTGGCCTAAGAACGGAAAATTATTCTCATTAAATTTGAAATTATTTAAATTAAAAGCAAATTCTTGTAAATGGCCAAGAAGAAAGGAGTATTTTGAAGTAAAAACATCAGGCCGGTAACGATATTTGAATAAAAATTGCCATGACAACCTGATAAACAACGATGTCAAAACATGTCAAATTTTGGTTTTAGGCTCGTAATACAGAAACGGCAAGATTTAAATGAAAAATGAGATATTATTTATATAGGAAAAAAAGTAGCGCAACAGCGCGCACGAAACCCGAAATTGCAGAGTTACGGAGAACTAAATAAAAGACCGAAAAAGGTAGACTCCATTGACATCGATTTAAAAAGTGCTGATAACGGGAAAATACGACGTGAAAATGATTTGTTATTGTGTTCTTATGGTTTAAAAATGTTACAGGTTCCTATTGAAATAAAGGTGATGCAAAATATCTAGTTTTGAGATGAATGCAGAAAATAGAAAACAGAATGGAAAAATAAATTTAAAATAGTTAAAGTGGTATGTAAGTAACATAACACTACAAATCATCCTTGGAAGGAATCGGTGTTCTTTAGCGAAGATTTGTGGTCTATCAAATCTGATGTAGTGACGGGGGCGATCTTGTACATGTTCACAGACTGCAGACTTCCCGGAGCGTCGATTCTTCACATCAGCTATATGTTCTTTGCTAAATCCCAACCCAAGCATACAACTGCAAGACTCCATGATACCATAAGCTCATACTGTGTAGATCGGAACAAAAGTTAAAATTTTAATCTATGGTAACCGCGGTTAACTATGACAGCTGGACGTTGAACATCTCAGTCCTTCCCGTGACCATGGGTGCTGTAAAGCTCTCGAAACGTCGGGTAAAAAAGTTAAATATACGCGATAAATTCCGTATTAAAAACTAGTATTATTTCAATTAATTAATTTGATGAACCTTAACTAATAAAAGCGTGTTAAAATATAAAAAAGTAAAAAAAAATTACTTGCTATGGTCCTTGTAGAAACACTATTACAAAATTTTGCTGACACAGGCAGCAATAAACTAAATTTTACAGACAGAAAAACACAATAACTGATTTTAGCCTGACCCGAAATTCGAACCCGGGAGCCCGGGACTACATATTTAATTCATATGTACGTAATAAGTTTGCATTTATTACGTACATATGAATTAAACTGAGGTGATATTTATATTTTGTTTATGAGATTCAGAAAAATAATATTTTGTGTAAATAATATATTTCAATATTAATGAATATGTGATAATTTATTTTTATTTTATTTTATTTAAAAGGACAACCAACAAGACGAACACTAATACATGGATTTTAAGGTAACATGAATATCAAACTAAAGCTAAGCGTCATCTTAATTATAGGCTGCCACGGCATGCAAATGTGGACTATGCAATAAAACTTAAATAGGTTAGTTAACACTAAGCAAATGACAACTTAAACATTTTAATCATCATTTAACAATCATTATTTTTATATGTTAAAAAATCAAACAATAGATATAGGTACTTGAATCAAACAGACACCATTGACTTGAGAAACTGACCGAGCTTGCGTCTAAATTTCAACGGCTTGTCAGAAAAGATGTCGATGTTGTAAGACTTAGATATTAAGTTGTACTGTCTCTGTAAGCGATTCATGGTGGCATGGTGACCTAAGCAACTTTTGGCATCTTTTGGTGAGAATGGAACGTAACGTACGCGACGCGGCAACTTGTATGGGATATTAAAATTGACAGATCGCAATAACGCAGGGCAGTCAATGAGGCCATTGATAATCTTATAAAAAAGCAATTGATCCAAAAACATTCTTCACTCTTGTAGGCTAGTCATTTTAAAATAGGCAAGACGTTCCTTATATGAGGGCAGCAGTTTCGCTTTGTTAGATTGGTAGGATAGGTGCCAGAGAAATCTCTTCTGTATTCGCTCGATTCGCCTGATATGAACCTCATAATGTGGGGACCAAACCTGACTACAATATTCCAAACCCGAACGAACCAATGCCAAATACAGGAGAACTTTTGTTGAGGGCTTTTTGAATTCCATTGCATTCCGCAGCACAAACCCTAGCATCTGGAAACCTTTTGTTGCGACATGGTCAATGTGCTTATGAAAACGTAATTTTTTATCCATAATGACGCCCAAATCGCGAATAGAGTCCACCTCTTGCAATTTTTGACCGGCAATATTGTAGGACGGCGACAAATTCGTTTTGCATCTCGAAAATCTGATAAATTTACATTTCTCAGTATTTAAATATAACCTGTTCTCCCTACACCATCCAGCGAGTCGATCTAGATCCTCCTGTAATAGCAATGAATCATTAATACTTCTGATCTTCATAGACAGTTTCATATCATCAGCGTAAAGGAAACAAGCAGCGTGATCAAAGATACCCGCGATATCATTAATAAATATATTAAAGAGGATTGGACCCAGATGCGAACCTTGTGGAACGCCGGAAGTTGGCTGAAAGGAATGCGATGCGTAGCCATTAACCACAACGTGCGACTTGCGCTGATAAAGATAGGATTCAAACCATTCCAGAAGGCTGCCATACACACCCAAACGAGAAAGTTTACCCAGTAAAATTTTGTGATCAACTGAATCGAAAGCCTTACTAAAGTCGGTGTATATGGTGTCTACAGTAATACGGGAATCAAGGGAGCAAGAAACAAAATCCACAAACGGGATCAAATTAGTTACCGTTGAGCGAGATGCCAAAAATCCTGATTGGCAAGGAGAAATTAAATGCTTTATGTGATAGGACAAGACCGGGCAAACCAACGATTCAAATGCCTTCCCAAAGACTGAGAGTATCGAAATGGCCCTATAGTTCTTCACGGATGCCGAATCTCCCGACTTAAAAACTGGAACAATTCTCGCCTCCTTCCAGATCGAGGGAAATACGCCATTCGTTAGAGACTCATTAAATATTATTGTTAGAGGAAAGGAAAGAGATTCACAGCATTGAACTACAAACAACGAGGGTATTCCATCTGGTCCAGCTCCCTTATTCTTATCTAGTCCTTTCAGAGTTTTCAGAACATCCTCCCGCCTAAGGGTGAGACTTCCAAGGAAGCAAGAGACTGAGTATTCTAGATCAGGTACATTGCAGAGAGGCAAGCTTGGTCGGTAAACCGAGGCAAAATAGGAGGCAAAGAGATTACAAATACCAGTACCAGAAGTTTCTTCCTTATCATCGAAAGTCATTGCAGATGGATACGCATTGCTATTGACTTTTTTACTCTTAAGAAAGGTCCAAAACTTTTTTGGATTTACTGATAGGGACTTTTCGAGATCAGTTATATATTTTTTTTATAATATATTTATAAGTTCGTTTGCCCGAAATGATGACACGAAATAGCGATATATTATTTATGGACGAATACATCAAGAATATTAAAGCATATATTGTATTTTGCAACAATAAGGCCAGGGAGAACTTTAAAGAGTACTGCTGACATACATTATTTTTGTATAGATTATGAATAAATTTATGAAAACTATTACTCTGACTTCGAAACCTTAAATCTTGGTTGTATTTACAAATAATGCAGAATATTAAATGAGAAAATGGAACAACGTCAAAATAACGAAATCAATGTTCACTACTTCTTCTTCTTTAAGTGCCTCTCCATTACTGAAGGTCGGCAGTCATTCTTCTAAATTCTTCTTTGTTCAGGGCTAGCCTGAACAGATCTTCAACTTTCTTTATCCCATGTTAATGTTCACTACACTTTTTCTGATCCCAAGAAAACTACTAATGCCGCGTTTTTATTGGGATGCTTGAGCGTTATATATCTGAGTTTGTCACCAAAAGAAGCTTTGAAACCGTCCACTGTAAGTGGTTATAGTTATAGGTCACTTCAAGATGCAACGCCTGGCGATTCATCGTACATAATATTAATATTAGATTGCTTCAAGGCGATAAACAAAGCTCGAGAACTAGGTTTTTTTAATTTTCATGTTCAAGTTGTAGACATATATTTACGTTTTTTTTTATAAGTTTTTCAACGAATATTAGCGCTCCGATACATTCACAGTCGGATTTCCTACGGTGTCAAAATTGTACCGGACGGTAGGTTGTTTAAAGGTAAAAATGGATTAAATATACACATTAAACGGTGCCATAGTAAAAATATTTTGGCTTCACAGCCTACCGTAGAAATTAATGACTCTTCTAGTAATATCCCCAATGACACAAATTCTTCGCTTTTTTCGGAACAATTGTAAAAATTTTATAGTAACGTGCTATTAAAAGTGGTTAAAAGAGTTCCCAGAGGAGCGAGGATGCAACTTGCTAAAGCATTATCATGCACTATTCAAAGTTGTATTACGAATTGTTAAAAAAGTTGGCAAAAATGATTAACATTGCGTATTCCCATTTCTATTTTTATTAAACAATAAATCAATTAAGACTCACCCAAAAGAGAATTCTTTTCAAAATTTAGATTACCCGATTAATGTTCATTTATCTCAACCTTGTCCTAAATTTGATTTAAAAAAAGTAGTTGAATCGAAAGTAATGGACGGCGACTTAAAAAATGCATCCTGTATTCTACTCTCAGACGATATCCTCGCTCCTCGTAATGTCGAAACTTTTGAAGGCCTTCGTCAGAAACATTCTTCGGGTATTGGTGTAAGAAACAGTTCTAGTGTCCCATTGCCTGCTTTCCTTGCTTCCGTGAATAGTGTCAATGAGTTATGTAACACAATTTTAAATAATAAAGTAGACCTATTCTTTGCTGCTGAGGCAAGGCAAACATGGCTAACGCTCTGTCCCGGTCTCGAAGATATCCCACTGGAAGTTAACCAACAAAAACAGTGGGATATCCCATTGGTACAGAGTGTCCAGAAAAATTTATTTCAAAATTTCCACAGTCAACAACATCAGGCTCGCCTTCTAGCTGTTTCGACTAAGGAATCTAGTCACTGGTTACATACTCTACCGTCAAGTTGTCTCGGCATATTGCTTGATAGGGAAAGCTTGCGCATCGCCGTAGGAATCCGGCTAGTAGTGGCAATTTGTCAACCTCACTAGTGCCCATGTGGTAGCAGCATCGTGAGTTTGGGCGCCACGGACTTTCATGCAAGAAAAGTGCAGGTAGAACCTCACAGAATACCAGCGTGAAGTGGAAGCTCTGCTTCCGCGTTTCGTCTGATGAGTGTAGGTGGCCGGAGGCCCAAATCCACCCCATCAACATGGTAGCGGAATTAAATGTAAAACTACCCCAGGAGGGTACCAGCACCCCCGGAGAATCCCTCGCTGAGAATCCACGACCAAGTTACTCCACTCCTGAGCGTGGGTGCTCAGGCTGCCCCGCGTATTTTAAAGGGCCGGTAACGCACCTGCAATTCCCCTGGTGTTGCGGTTGATCATGGGCGGCGGTAGTCACTTAACATCAGGTGAGCCGCATGCTCGTTTGCCCCCTCTTCTATAAAAAAAGAGACCCGACGGTATTACTTTGGTCCCTTGGCTTTAGCCCTAGTGTGAGATTCTACTCCTCAAGGGTACCTCTTTTAGAGCCGGTGCGGCATCGGAGGCAGTATTAACGGCCGAATTTAGTAAATGGCGCAAATATGAGTCTTTGAGAAATGACTACATATTTGTGCCATTTGCCATAGTCTCTACTGTCTATCAGTCCGTGGGGTGTATCGGTACGTGCAGCGAAGTTCCTAAAGGTACTGTGTCTACGACTGGTCGTCGCTGCTGGTGATGATAAGACGGCTGGTTCTTTCCTCGCTCAAAGGCTAAGTATAGCTATTCAGCGAGGAAACGCAGCTAGCGTTCTTGGCACTATACCACGAGGAGCAGGACTTTTTGACTATTTAAACTTTCAGTTTTAGTTTTTCTACATTATAGTTCCTTTTTAAAAGTGAAAACTTCTTTAGCGTCGTTGTGATTTGAAACTAGATGAAACGAAAAAGCGACAGTAAAAAGAGACAAACGTATATATCTATAGGATTTAGTCTGAGTGAGAACGAGATAGAATACATTGTAGCAAGCAAAGGTAGCCTAATGGCAGGGTGCAGACCGCGAACTCAAAAGGTTGTGGGTTCGAATCTATCATTACCAATAGTGGAAGTGAGAATTGTAGTAACGTTAATAGCATTCCTAGTATTTAAAAAAAGTGTTTCTTATTATTTCGATCTCCTATATGTGCGGTGCTTTAAAAATAGTTTTAAAACTATCTTAATTAATCCTTCATTACAATCGACGATTTCATAACTTATCGATTTATATTAAATTATTCATGTTTATATCTTCTAACGTCTATCTTATGTACCACTTTGAGAGTTAATCAATTTTAATCGATAAAATGGCTTAACCAATAGAATTAAGTAGGTGGCGCTATTACAAAGCATTTTTATATGAAAACAAAAAACTAAATTCACAGTCTAAAAATAATGATTGTTACATTTATTTGCTATAAAATGAAACTTTTATCCTATATTTTTGCCGCACTTATGATTGAATATGATCATATTACATAAATCCTTTGCTGTGAAATATTTTTATTTTATATTTCATTTCATTTGAAGGATTCACTTCTACCGCGTGTGAACTGCACACATGTTTTTTTTTAAATATTGTGTATAATTAGTATTAATTGTAAATATTATAATTTTAATAAATGTAATTAAATAAAAAAATTATTACGCTCAATAAAACTTTGAGGTGTCTGTCTGTAATATCGAAGTAACTGTCTATTGAGCTAAGGGGATTACTTGCATGCTATTGAATAACCATCTTTTAAACCATTCGATTGAGTTCCGTTCGCGCACCGCCCCTGAGCGGTTGTGCATTCAGTCCGTGCTCCGTCCTTGTGCGGTAGTGCAACCTCTTGCCCGCGCGCCCCGCTCTCCCGGGCACATACCGCCCGAGCAGACGCTGTCGGTGAGTTCCTTTGTTTTCGCATCGTTCTTGCCCCCTCGCTTCGGCGGGGAGGTTCGAGCGCGCTTTGATTTACTGTTTGGTTTTAATTTTAATTTTTTTCTGTTATTGTTTTACTATTGTTATACTGTTACTTTGTTGTTTGTTACTGTTCTTGGAAGATCGTTCTTGCTCTTCTCAGAGCGAGCCCTTGTTCTTGTCAGAACATAGGGACCCCAGTTTCTGGGAATAGATCGTCAGTTCTCCCCATCTGCCACCCAAGACCCTGTTCTTCTCAGAGCAGGGACCTCTAGATTCTTAGACTAAAATCGTCACCCCCCCTGTCCATATCATGTCTATCAACATGTCTGCCATAGACATGAGCAATTTCGAGAGCCAACTTATGGCCATGGTCGCCCAACTTGTCCAAGCCTCAGGCCTACCCATCCAAATCAATGAGATCGCTCTCGTCAACGCCTTTTCTCACATTGCCCCTAAGGCATGTGTCCCCCCGCCCGCCGTCGCGGCTTTCCTCCCGACCCAAGCGGCTGCCCCGCAGACCGACTCGCCTGCGTCCCTCGACTCCGGTATGGAGCACTCGGACAACACGTCCGTTACCTCCTCCTCCCGGAAGAGGACCGACCACAGCTCCACCGGCTCCCCGGAGTCATCCGACTCCGAAGGAACGGTCACTGAATCAGCCCATTTCACGATAGTGAAATCCAAACGCGTAACGAAGCGCGCCGTGACTTCTCGCACTCCCCGCGCCCCGGCGGCCGCCGCCGCCGCCCGCGCACCCCCCACCGCTGCCTCAACTTCCGCAGCCCCCATCGTTGCCCCTACCTCCGCAGCCTCAAACGCTGCCCCCTCTCAGTGAGCAAGACACTACCGCCAAGCCAGCAACCCGCTGTGCTCCCAAACTGGCTAAACGCCAAGTCCCGCCCCCTGTCCTTCTCGGAGACAAGGCGCAATTCACCAAACTGTCAAAAACCCTTTACGAAAAGGGTTTCAAATATGACCAAGCCACCAATGTCGGCGAGGCCATCAAAATCATGCCGGCGTCTATAGAAGACTTCCGGAACATCACTCGTCACTTCACGGAAGAGCCACTTCACCTCAGGCCAATGACCTAACTTTCCCGGCTCTTGGAAGCCGCATGCCCCGCCAGGGCCTGCCCCTACCACAGACCCCTCAGGGCTCATCCCAGCCCACACAGGGCATCCATCGGCCCCCTCAGGGCCCCTATCGGCCACCTCAGGGCCCTCCTCGGCCCCTTATGAGCCTTCCGCTTTCCCAGCCTGCGCCGCTCCCAATGAACCCTTGGTTCCCAAAGGCTACAAATATACCGCGGCCCTCTGCCGCCCACTATGAGTAAGATCAATATAGGGGAAATCTCTATCCTTGCGTGTAAACTGCGCGCTGCTCAGTCCCCTCGGTACCGTCTCCTTGCTCTTGCTGAGCACATCAATATACTAAGATCGTTGTAAAAACACTACGCCGGAGCCCTCTGCTCCCGCAATATCGCACAGTCGTATCAAACCAAAGGGTTTGTCGCTTGTTTCGTTGAATATAACCTCCCAGAGCTTAGGCTCTTTCTTCGAGATCGCGAAGCCGACTTCCTCCTCCTTCAGGAGACCCAAATCAGCCCTAAGGTCTCTAAAGGCCCTCTATCAAAAGTTGTTCACTTCTCCGTAATGACAGAACCGACCGCAAAGGCGGCGGTACTGCCATTTATTACATAAAGTCCCTTCATTGCTCCCACATCCCCACTCCGACGCTTACCAGTATGAAAGCCACTATCACTAGATTAGCCATGACTGGACACCAGTCTATCATTATAGCCTCTTGCTATATCCCTAGCGGAACCCTCCCCGTTAAGAGTGATTTCGAGGCCATCCTTGCACTAGGCAACTCAGTCATTATGTTTGGAGATTTTAACTCCAAGCGTACAGAATGGACCTGCCGCACTACTACTAGTAGTGATAGGATGCTGCTCAATATCACTCAGTCTCTCGACCTGACTGTCTACAGCCCGCTCGCTGTCACCCACTATCCCGACAATGTTAACTACGCTCCTGACGTACTAGACTTTGCTCTAGTTAAAGGAGTCTCCCTTAACCTTAGAGCAATCGAGTCTCTCGATGATCTAGGATCCGACCACCATCCTGTATCCCTCCTCCTTGGCCATCAGCCACCTCCAACTCCCACTTCCAAAACCTACACCAACTGGAAGGGCTTCAAGAAGTCTCTAGCCGTGGCTATGGACTCTCCGGACCCTCTCATAACCTTCTCTTCCGACGTCCTCGACAGTACGGGGAAAATAGACACCGCGGTCGAAAATCTCACCTCTCTTATAACATCCTCTCTTAAAGAGAATGAAAAGGTTGTCCCGGTTGCTAAAACTAGTCTTCCCCTAGATATTAGCAACCTGCTCAAAGCCAAAAAAGCTGCCCTCCGTAGAGCCGCACGCTATCCCACTTCCGAGTATAGACTCGCGGCCTACCGCCTTCAACGCAAACTCCGTTACCGCCTCAAAGACTTCAGAGACCTCGAAAGGAGTAATCTCATGGAGAAAATCTCTCCCTCTCACACAGCGTACTACCAGATGGCGAGAGCCCTCCGGGTAGACGCTATCACGCACACTCCCCCTCTATCTCGTCCCCACGGCTCTATTGCCTTCGAGTACGAAGAAAAGGCTGAGTGCTTCGCCGACAGCGTAGCCGCTCAATGCTCTCCCAGCTCACAACTCACTGACCCACTACATATCCAACTAGTGGAGGACGAGGTCCGTCGCCGGAAAACACCCCCCACCGCCTCTGACCATATCACTGTGTCCAAAGATGAGATTTCATCCACCATCAAAGGAATTAAGCCCAAAAAATCACCGGGCGCGGATGGCATCTCCAACCAAGCCCTCAAACACTTTCCGGAGCAGGTGATCGCTTTATTGGCCATAATCTTCAACGCCTGCTTCGAATTCAGCTATTTTCCCACCTCTTGGAAAGAGGCAACTGTCATTGGCATTCCCAAGCCAGGCAAACCTCACCACCTCCCCTCCAATCACCGTCCCATCAGCCTCCTCAAGGCCATGGGCTCTCTCTTCTCTTCTCTCAAGTCTCAAACTCTTCGAACAAGTTATTCTCGTGCGCATGAGGCGCCAATTGTTTCCCACAGACGGCGGCCCTCTTGTCATCCCTCAACAATTCGGGTTTCGTGCCAAACACTCGTGCCCCCAGCAAGTTTACCGCATAGTGGAATATATCCTCAGAGGTTTTTATCCTCATCATCAAAAGACCACCGCGGTCTTTCGACATTCCCAAGGCATTCGACAGAGTCTGGCATGAGGACCTTATCTACAAATTGTGCGACTTAGGCCTCCCTGACCGCCTCGTCCGCCTTGTAGCCTCCTATTTGAAGAATCGTACCTTTCGTTTTAGACACGAAGGCACGCTATCCTCTACTCGTCAAATCAAAGCCGGTGTCCCTCAAGGCTCTGTGCTTGCCCCCCTCTATTATAATGTTGGTGAATAGTATATATATAGTCTATATATACTATTCACCAACGACATCCCTATCCCGTCGAATGGTGTTCAACTAGTCCTCTTCGCAGATGACACAGCCCTTTACTCTAAAGGCAACTCACTGCCACAGATTCGGAACAAGATCCAAAAGTCAGTTAACGACTTAGCAGCTTGGTTCCGAAAATGGCGTATCGACGTAAACCCGGAGAAGAGCTCCGCCGTTTGCTTCGAATATAAACGACGCCGTCTCACCGCCACTCCGCCAATCAGGATGTTAGGAACCCCTGTCCCATGGCAATCAAAAGCCAAATACTTAGGCGTCACCCTTGATGCAAGGCTCACTTTCAAGCCCCATATCAAGAAGGTAACTCGCACCGCGCGATTTTACATGGGTAGGCTCGACAGCATGTGGGGCAGACACAGTAACATGTCTCTCCGCAACAAGCGAACCCTATGTAAGGTCTGTATCTCTCGTCAGATCGGTAAGCCAATCCATAAAAGCGGTGTTTAGTGGGTTAAAGTCTCCACATAACCACGCAGCCGGCTGCGTGTTATGCTATGAGTATTCACCGCCTCCCTCCCCCGCTTTCCGGAGGGTTCCTAACAATTCGATTCTATTCCCAAATAGTTAATGGGTTTTTCTGTCTTGAAAATTTCATGATGGTCCAGAACTCGGAAGCGGGCGGTTTTTCACCCACGTGTCCCGGAAAGTCGTTGGTTCTGCGTCTTATCTCTTGGTCGTCTCGGATTACCGTTTCATCGGACTATGAGAATGAGGGAATAGAGTGCATCTGTGCTTGCGCATACAGTCCTGAACTTAAATCCTGCGCTGCTCCGTGATAGAAACTTGGTCTGTAGAATAATTCTTAATGAGTAGCAAGTTTGAAAAAGCCCAATTAATAAGACCATATGACTGTACCTATTAAAATATTAAATTAACCAGACTTTATGAATATCTGTTAAAATGTGATTTATTTAAGTAGGGTAAATTAATGTTAGTACCTGGATGACCGAGATTTGCTCGGTATTTTTTTTGGAAATCGTGTGTTTTAGAAATTATATTTAGATACAAATTACATACTGATGAAATATGAATAATATTTTTCGATCTTACTGACATAGTAGAAAAAACTGTGGTGGAGCGACCAGCCTAAGGCTGCCGAAGTCCAATTTCCCGGTCGAGCCTTAAACCTATTACGCGAGATATTAACCAAAGTGGACTGTATATGCGAAATGCTTCTACGTTTACATAAAATGGCGACTATAGCACGCGGTTTCCCATACAATGCACTCGTTCTTCCCTAAAACGAACTATTATTTGCCAAATCTATGAAAGGAATCCTGCTTGATTAGGATAAAATAAAATTGGAGCGGATTAACTATTAAACACAATTATATCAAGCAGGAACTATTAGGAATGTTCACTCACCGGGGTGTTGCTTCTATGCTGCTTGGGCACTATATAGCTGCGACTTCTGGAAGATACTCTGGGTAGACTCTCTGGGGCCCCAGCCTTTCTTGTCCGGTGACGCGTCGGGAGAGATTGCGGTGCGCCACTATTTCTCACACGAGGTGAGGCGGGTTTCCTGGAGCTCGACTGCGTCAGGCTAAGCGGTTATACTAGCGGTGCGCGTGGGCAAGAGCTCTTTAGTACACTATTATCCTAGGCGGTGTGGTTCCAACGACGAGCGTGAGCCTGCGCGTCGGCCGCGCGTGCCTTTTATTCCTTCGGTTGCGATGATTACGTGATATTCTAGAATCATCTTCTTTCCCCTCCCACCCCACCACCCCGATGTGTCGATAGGAGGGTATGAATGATATCGTTTGGAAAGGGATAAACGATTTGGCAAGCCTACCGTCAAATAAATAAATACGAATGGTTTTCCGCGCAACCATCTCCCCCGCCCTTGAAGGATTTCCTTCAAAAAATAACTAAACAACTAGAGCTAAGATCAAACTAACAAAATAACTAACTAACGCTAAGATTACCTAAATTCAACTACAATTTCTAATCTAGAAAGCTAATTTAAATTATGGAAGAGGCAAGGGGCACAAACGGACAACAGGACGCAGGTAAGACCCAACCGTGGTCTTAACGCAAGCTACCCTAATTACTCCGTCGGAACCGGGAAAGACCTCTTCGACAATTCCTAACGGCCAATGGAGAGGCGGCGTATTCTCTTTGGTGAGCACAACTAGAGTTCCTACAGCTAAATGCTCAGTTGCTGTGGTCCATTTTTGCCGAGACTGCAAAGTATGCAAGTATTCCATCCTCCATCGTTTCCAAAAAGATTGCACTAACCGGTCTAATAATTTGTGGCGTGCGGAAATGCTAAGTCCGTTCTCATCCATATCTACGGCGGGCAAATACTTTGAAGGCGTTAAATTCAAAAAATGTGCTGGAGTTAGAGCCAGCGGCTCCGAGGGGTCACTAGACAACGCACGACAAAGTGGGCGGCTATTCATTACGCATTCAATTTGAGCGAGCACCGTACTTAGCTCTTCGAAGGACAAAAATTGATCTCCTATTACTCGGTATAAGTGACTCTTTAGACTCTTAATATTAGTCTCCCAATTGCCCCCAAAATGACACGCGGCTGGGACGTTCAGAGACCACTCAATGCGGTTCTCGGCTAGAATGTGAGTGAACTCCGAATTATAATACTAGCTAGCTAAGAGCTCATGTAGTTCTGATAAAATACGTTTTGCACCGACGTAGTTCGTACCGTTATCCGAATATAATTTACTTACAGGGCCACGGCGGAAAAGAAATCTTTTAAATGCACCCATAAAGCCTGCTGTGCTTAGATCACCAACGAGTTCTATATGCACCGCTCGAGTAGTTAGACATACGAAAATGCAGACGTAAGCCTTTGTGGATCTTATACCACGCCCGCGAGTGAGCGTGACCTTAAACGGACCAGCGAAATCAGACCCGGTGTGCGTAAAGGGCTTTACTGATTGTATTACTCTACAAGATCTAAGTTCCGCCATTTCCGGAAATGACGCTTGGGGCGTGCCCGAAAGCAAGCTATACATCTGTGCACCCGATTGCGGATTAAACTACGTGCAGAAAGAATCCAATAATTCTGACGCAAGATCGACATCAGCAAGTCGGGCCAGCGTGCAAATTAAATTTATGATGGTAATCGACTAATAAATTCATGATATGGTCTTTACGCGGTAAAACTATAGGGTGCCGTTGGTCGAAACTCAACTGCGAGTTGGACAAGCGTCCACCTACCCTTACAATCCCATCCTGTAAAAATGGCTTAAGGCGTTGCAAGGCGCGACTACAAGCTCTATTCGATTGTAATCTTCTAATTTCTTCAGAGAAATGCGCACGTTGAAGTTCACGCAATACTAGCGACTCGGCATAGTTGTAATCGGACGCTAAGACATACGAACGTCGCGGTAAAAGCTTCGCGGATCGACAAACGTAAATTACGCTACGCAATAATTTCGACCAAGAGGACAAGCGGTTCGCCAAAGCAATGATTGGAGAAACCTCACTCGAAACGTTCGCCACTAGAGCGTGTCTCTTCTCTTCCGGCGGTTGTGACACTGGCGAAGGTTCGAAATCGGTTATTGGCCATTGCGAGGGATCCAAGTGAACCCAAGAAGGTCCGTGGAACCAAAGGTGAGTCCACGGGATAGACAATCGGCAGGGTTTTCCGTACCGGACACGTGATAAAAGTTCTGCGTTTCTAACTCTTCTTGGATCTTGGCCACTCGGTTCGCGACAAACGTATCCCAACGGTGGGGTGAAGAGTGAACCCAGCATAAGGCGACGGTGGAGTCGGAAAAGGCAAATATCCTTTCTATGTCAACTCTATCCCTACATGCGCTGATAACTGCGGTAATAAGCTTGGTGAGTACTAATATTGCGCAAAGCTCTAAGCGCGCCAGAGAGACAACCTTACGGGGGGAGACTCTCGACTTAGAACTAATGAGGCTAATCGAATTTCTACCATTATTCTGGACGTGGAAATATATAACGCCCCCGTAAGCCTTCTCGCTGGCGTCTGCAAACCCAACGACCGTGATGACGCTATTTCTATCGACGTTTATATGACGCGGTATTTTAATTTCTCTTAGTAAAGGAAGTTCCTCTCTAAAACGCTGCCACAACCGAACAATGCTGTCAGGCGGCGAGTCAACCCAGTCGCATTCAAATAACCAAAGTTGTTTAATCAAAAGCTTAGCGTATAATACCACCGGAGCTACGAAACCCATGACGTCCCATAATCTAGCAACGCATGACAGTATTGTGCGATTTGTGCATTTCTCTACGGGCGGATTTACCTTAGGGCTAAACACGTCGGACTCTGGTGACCAACACAGACCGAGCACCTTGTGTGTATCAGAATCGTCGAATTCCTTTATCGCCGAAAGACGGTGTGATAGTGGGATTGTGTCTAAAACCGGAGGCGAATTACTAGTCCACTTCACAAGATCGAATTGACCCGATTTCATGAGCTTTATAACCTTGGCGGTGGTTAGGGTGGCCTCCTCCACGCTATCGACCGAGTATACAAAATCATCCATATATAAACCGCTCTCAATTGCCCTCTTAGCTTTAGGGTAAGAGGGACCTTCATCGTGAGCGAGCTGTCTCACCGTTCGTAACGCATGAAATGGGCTCGACTTTAAACCAAAACAAACGCGGTTAAATTCAAACACCATTAGAGGTTCCTTTGGGTTGAAACGATGTAAAATGCGTTGGAATCTACGGTCGCATTCACGGACCCCTATGCAAAGAAACATTTGGCGAATATCGGCGGATAGTGCTATACTAAACAAACGAAAATTGGCTATTATATTAAATAAACTGCCCCGTAAATTTTGCCCACTACAGAGGATATCGTTAAGCGACAGGTGAGTGCTAGTTTTAGCACTAGCGTCGAGCAATACACGTAACTTAGATGTTAGTTTGTCCTCCCTAATGACCCCGTGGTGTGGTATGAAATACGACGGTGTGTCTTCGTAGTTATCTAATTTCGAAGCCACAAGTGATATGTAACCTTCCCTTATATATTCGTTAATGACGCCGTCATAAGCTTCTTTTAACTGGGGTGAAGCGAGCATCCTACGCTCCAAGCTGTAGAAACGTTTTTCCGCCATTTGACGCGAATGGCCGAGAGATAAGACATCTCCTTTAAAGGGTAGCGCTACACTATATCTACCGTCGCGATCACGAACGGTCGTGCGGACGTAAATTTCCTCGCTTAATCTGTCATCTGAGCTAGCTATGGGTGGGACGTTCACCTCCTCCATCTCCCAAAATTTGCGGACTAACGACTCGAGCGGTTCGACAGCCATACCACAATAAGAGGTTGCAGAAATACTATCCATGATGGGGGCGGAGCCAACGATGACATAGCCCAAGACGGTTTCCAATGCGTAAGGCGCGGTATGCGAGGAGTTGCCCCGGACCTTATTGTTTAACAAAAGATGACGGAAAAGCGATGCTCCAATGAGCATGTCTATGTTTCCAGGAACGGCATAAGTGTCGTCTGCTAGAGTCAAATTTTTAAATTCAATCATTGCCGAGGTGTCAACCGAAACGGTTGGCAGCCGTTCAGTGACCCTATCTACTACTAGTGCTTTTATATCAAAAATAACATTACGATTTATCCGAGAATAAAATTTTAAATTTATATATCCCTGGGTAGCTTTACTAGTACCTCCGATGCCTTTGACTACGGGACATGAAAGTGACCTATTTATTACTAAGCCTAAGCGCTGACAACATTGTCGCGTTATAAAGCTATTTTGGGCTCCGCTGTCCAGCAGTGCACGGACGCTTTGTTCGTTTCCACGCGAATCCCTAACCAAAATACGTGCCGTACCCAGTAACACGGTTGAAGGAGGTTGTGCTCCCATATTTGCCAATGAGCACAGAGCGACATCACCAGGTCGACCGCTAGAATCGTTGACTTTAGTAGGGGTGAATTCCTTGTCCGCTTTACTTGACGCCGCTATGTTGCTATTTTCAAAATGTAATAGCGTGTGATGTTTCCTGGCGCACTTGCTACATACGGAACTAGAATTGCATTTTGCAACTAAATGCTTATCGCTTAAGCAGTTCAGACATAGGTTGTTTGTCTTTACCATTTTATAACGTTCACTTGGTGAATATTTACGAAAAGTCGCACAATTGTATAAATTACCGTGTTTATCTTTGCATATGATACAGGCATGCTGAAGTGGTACCGACGAAGCGGTTACGTACGTTAACGACCCTGCTGTTTTAGGTGGTTGAGTCTGTCTACGGTCGACGCATTTTTTAATTTCTTGTTTAACGTTCGGGGAGCGCTGCATCACCTTTATTTGATCTCGCACAAACGATGCTAATGAATGAAAGGAAGGCATCTCCGAGCTACGATTCTCCATTTCAAACGCACGCACGGTGTCGGGGTCTAATTTCTTTAGTGCAATATGGAGAAACACCACGTCCATAAGGTAATTAAATTTCAAATTCTTAAGTGCAGCTACCGATGCCACAAATTTATCTAAAAACTGCTCTAAGCCGTTGATGTTCGCGGATGATATAGGTTTAAGATCGAATATCTGGTTCAAATATTCGGAAGCTAACATTATCCTATCTTCATATTTAGTTTTAAGCGTTTCGTATATTAACAAGTAATTGTTTGCTGTAGGTGTAAAACCCGAGCAAATTGACTGTGCCCTGCCACTAAGTTTACTAATTAAATAATATAATTTTTCAGAGTCCGATAACGATGGGTTATTATGTATATTGTTTTGAAAACTACTGAAGGAGAAGGGCCATGTCTTAATATCTCCATGGAATACCGGAATATCTATTGGCGGCAACCTAATTGAGTCACGTGGGTGTACCTGTGTTTCCGGCTTTGCTTCGTTTTGAGATGGAGACTGTAAGAGTTTCGCCGTTCTTTTCACGCGACACAACATATCTTCAAATGCCAGAAGCGGTTGGTAGTTCACTATATATTTCGGGTCGATTTGTAATTCCAAATGATTAATTTGGTCTAATATTCTTTCGTAATCCGTCCGCAAAGAATCCACCGTTACAATTTCATTCAAAAAAGTTTTCCGCACTGCTTCTACATTAATGTTCTTTATGTGATCACTAATACTTTGTATACGTAAAAAAAGTATGTCCCTCTTGGCATAAAGCGTTTTAATTTTGATTTCATTTCCACTAACTGCCATTTTAAATTATTATAATAAAATTATATTAATCACAATTAATCTCACAACTCTAGAGGATGGACACTCGTACGCCGTATTACGTCATTAAATTGAACACCTGTTACAGCGAGTCGAGGTGACGCGTGTCGCTCGCTAAACTCAATATATTTTTATCAAAATTGTCGGGTAAGCGTACAAAACGGTTGCGATTACACTGTTTCAATTATTTAAGCGACTAATAAGCTTTAAATTTAAACCAAATACAAACACTATTTAAATGAATAATTCTATTTACGAGTAACTAACCAAAATTTAAATTTAAACTAAACGAGTACTATTAAAGTGAAGAATTAATTCTATTTGCAAGTAACTAACCAAAGTTTAATTTTAAACGAACACTATTTAAGTCTATTCCATAAATTAGAGTGCATTATCTAAATAATTAATCTAATAATTCGACCAGAAAATGGTTGAACGACTACTAAACACCAGTCCAAATCCGGCTCGAAGCCCCATAAAATGGTGGAGCGACGAGCCTAAGGCTACCGAAGTCCAATTCCCCGGTCGAGCCTTAAACCTATTAAGCGAGATATTAACCAAAGTGGACTGTATATGCGAAATGCTTCTACGTTTACATAAAATGGCGACTATAGCACGCGGTTTCCCATACAATGCACTCGCTCTTCCCTAAAACGAACTATTATTTGCCAAATCTATGAAAGGAATCCTGCTTGATTAGGAGAAAATAAAATTGGAGCGGATTAACTATTAAACACAATTATATCAAGCAGGAACTATTAGGAATGTTCACTAACCGAGGTGTTGCTTCTATGCTGCTTGGACACTATATAGCTGCGACTTCTGGAAGATACTCTGGGTAGACTCTCTGGGGCCCCAGCCTTTCTTGTCCGGTGACGCGTCGGGAGAGATTGCGATGCGCGACTATTTCTCACACGAGGTGAGGCGGGTTTCCTGGAGCTCGACTGCTTCAGGCTAAGCGGTTATACTAGCGGTGCGCGTGGGCAAGAGCTCTTTAGGACACTATTATCCTAGACGGTGTGGTTCCAACGACGAGCGCGGCGGGAAGAGCCTGCGCGTCGGCCGCGCGTGCCTTTTATTCCTTCAGTTGCGATGATTACGTGATATTCAAGAATCATCTTCTTTCCCCTCCCACCCCACCACCCCGATGTGTCGATAGGAGGGTATGAATGATATCGTTTGGAAAGGGATAAACGATTTGGCAAGCCTACCGTCAAATAAATAAATACGAATGGTTTTCCGCGCAACCATCTCCCCCGCCCTTGAAGGATTTCCTTCAAAAAATAACTAAACAACTAGAGCTAAGATCAAACTAACAAAATAACTAACTAACGCTAAGATTACCTAAATTCAACTACAATTTCTAATCTAGAAAGCTAATTTAAATTATGGAAGAGGCAAGGGGCACAAACGGACAACAGGACGCAGGTAAGACCCAACCGTGGTCTTAACGCAAGCTACCCTAATTACTCCGTCGGAACCGGGAAAGACCTCTTCGACAATTCCTAACGGCCAATGGAGAGGCGGCGTATTCTCTTTGGTGAGCACAACTAGAGTTCCTACAGCTAAATGCTCAGTTGCTGTGGTCCATTTTTGCCGAGACTGCAAAGTATGCAAGTATTCCATCCTCCATCGTTTCCAAAAAGATTGCACTAACCGGTCTAATAATTTGTGGCGTGCGGAAATGCTAAGTCCGTTCTCATCCATATCTACGGCGGGCAAATACTTTGAAGGCGTTAAATTCAAAAAATGTGCTGGAGTTAGAGCCAGCGGCTCCGAGGGGTCACTAGACAACGCACGACAAAGTGGGCGGCTATTCATTAGGCATTCAATTTGAGCGAGCACCGTACTTAGCTCTTCGAAGGACAAAAATTGATCTCCTATTACTCGGTATAAGTGACTCTTTAGACTCTTAATATTAGTCTCCCAATTGCCCCCAAAATGACACGCGGCTGGGACGTTCAGAGACCACTCAATGCGGTTCTCGGCTAGAATGTGAGTGAACTCCGAATTATAATACTAGCTAGCTAAGAGCTCATGTAGTTCTGATAAAATACGTTTTGCACCGACGTAGTTCGTACCGTTATCCGAATATAATTTACTTACAGGGCCACGGCGGAAAAGAAATCTTTTAAATGCACCCATAAAGCCTGCTGTGCTTAGATCACCAACGAGTTCTATATGCACCGCTCGAGTAGTTAGACATACGAAAATGCAGACGTAAGCCTTTGTGGATCTTATACCACGCCCGCGAGTGAGCGTGACCTTAAACGGACCAGCGAAATCAGACCCGGTGTGCGTAAAGGGCTTTACTGATTGTATTACTCTACAAGATCTAAGTTCCGCCATTTCCGGAAATGACGCTTGGGGCGTGCCCGAAAGCAAGCTATACATCTGTGCACCCGATTACGGATTAAACTACGTGCAGAAAGAATCCAATAATTCTGACGCAAGATCGACATCAGCAAGTCGGGCCAGCGTGCAAATTAAATTTATGATGGTAATCGACTAATAAATTCATGATATGGTCTTTACGCGGTAAAACTATAGGGTGCCGTTGGTCGAAACTCAACTGCGAGTTGGACAAGCGTCCACCTACCCTTACAATCCCATCCTGTAAAAATGGCTTAAGGCGTTGCAAGGCGCGACTACAAGCTCTATTCGATTGTAATCTTGTAATTTCTTCAGAGAAATGCGCACGTTGAAGTTCACGCAATACTAGCGACTCGGCATAGTTGTAATCGGACGCTAAGACATACGAACGTCGCGGTAAAAGCTTCGCGGATCGACAAACGTAAATTACGCTACGCAATAATTTCGACCAAGAGGACAAGCGGTTCGCCAAAGCAATGATTGGAGAAACCTCACTCGAAACGTTCGCCACTAGAGCGTGTCTCTTCTCTTCCGGCGGTTGTGACACTGGCGAAGGTTCGAAATCGGTTATTGGCCATTGCGAGGGATCCAAGTGAACCCAAGAAGGTCCGTGGAACCAAAGGTGAGTCCACAGGATAGACAATCGGCAGGGTTTTCCGTACCGGACACGTGATAAAAGTTCTGCGTTTCTAACTCTTCTTGGATCTTGGCCACTCGGTTCGCGACAAACGTATCCCAACGGTGGGGTGAAGAGTGAACCCAGCATAAGGCGACGGTGGAGTCGGAAAAGGCAAATATCCTTTCTATGTCAACTCTATCCCTACATGCGCTGATAACTGCGGTAATAAGCTTGGTGAGTACTAATATTGCGCAAAGCTCTAAGCGCGCCAGAGAGACAACCTTACGGGGGGAGACTCTCGACTTAGAACTAATGAGGCTAATCGAATTTCTACCATTATTCTGGACGTGGAAATATATAACGCCCCCGTAAGCCTTCTCGCTGGCGTCTGCAAACCCAACGACCGTGATGACGCTATTTCTATCGACGTTTATATGACGCGGTATTTTAATTTCTCTTTGTAAAGGAAGTTCCTCTCTAAAACGCTGCCACAACCGAACAATGCTGTCAGGCGGCGAGTCAACCCAGTCGCATTCAAATAACCAAAGTTGTTTAATCAAAAGCTTAGCGTATAATACCACCGGAGCTACGAAACCCATGACGTCCCATAATCTAGCAACGCATGACAGTATTGTGCGATTTGTGCATTTCTCTACGGGCGGATTTACCTTAAGGCTAAACACGTCGGACTCTGGTGACCAACACAGACCGAGCACCTTGTGTGTATCAGAATCGTCGAATTCCTTTATCGCCGAAAGACGGTGTGATAGTGGGATTGTGTCTAAAACCGGAGGCGAATTACTAGTCCACTTCACAAGATCGAATTGACCCGATTTCATGAGCTTTATAACCTTGGCGGTGGTTAGGGTGGCCTCCTCCACGCTATCGACCGAGTATACAAAATCATCCATATATAAACCGCTCTCAATTGCCCTCTTAGCTTTAGGGTAAGAGGGACCTTCATCGTGAGCGAGCTGTCTCACCGTTCGTAACGCATGAAATGGGCTCGACTTTAAACCAAAACAAACGCGGTTAAATTCAAACACCATTAGAGGTTCCTTTGGGTTGAAACGATGTAAAATGCGTTGGAATCTACGGTCGCATTCACGGACCCCTATGCAAAGAAACATTTGGCGAATATCGGCGGATAGTGCTATACTAAACAAACGAAAATTGGCTATTATATTAAATAAACTGCCCCGTAAATTTTGCCCACTATAGAGGATATCGTTAAGCGACAGGTGAGTGCTAGTTTTAGCACTAGCGTCGAGCAATACACGTAACTTAGATGTAAGTTTGTCCTCCCTAATGACCCCGTGGTGTGGTATGAAATACGACGGTGTGTCTTCGTAGTTATCTAATTTCGAAGCCACAAGTGATATGTAACCTTCCCTTATATATTCGTTAATGACGCCGTCATAAGCTTCTTTTAACTGGGGTGAAGCGAGCATCCTACGCTCCAAGCTGTAGAAACGTTTTTCCGCCATTTGACGCGAATGGCCGAGAGATAAGACATCTCCTTTAAAGGGTAGCGCTACACTATATCTACCGTCGCGATCACGAACGGTCGTGCGGACGTAAATTTCCTCGCTTAATCTGTCATCTGAGCTAGCTATGGGTGGGACGTTCACCTCCTCCATCTCCCAAAATTTGCGGACTAACGACTCGAGCGGTTCGACAGCCATACCACAATAAGAGGTTGCCGAAATACTATCCATGATGGGGGCGGAGCCAACGATGACATAGCCCAAGACGGTTTCCAATGCGTAAGGCGCGGTATGCGAGTAGTTGCCCCGGACCTTATTGTTTAACAAAAGATGACGGAAAAGCGATGCTCCAATGAGCATGTCTATGTTTCCAGGAACGGCATAAGTGTCGTCTGCTAGAGTCAAATTTTTAAATTCAATCATTGCCGAGGTGTCAACCGAAACGGTTGGCAGCCGTTCAGTGACCCTATCTACTACTAATGCTTTTATATCAAAATTAACATTACGATTTATCCGAGAATAAAATTTTAAATTTATATATCCCTGGGTAGCTTTACTAGTACCTCCGATGCCTTTGACTACGGGACATGAAAGTGACCTATTTATTACTAAGCCTAAGCGCTGACAACATTGTCGCGTTATAAAGCTATTTTGGGCTCCGCTGTCCAGCAGTGCACGGACGCTTTGTTCGTTTCCACGCGAATCCCTAACCAAAATACGTGCCGTACCCAGTAACACGGTTGAAGGAGGTTGTGCTCCCATATTTGCCAATGAGCACAGAGCGACATCACCAGGTCGACCGCTAGAATCGTTGACTTTAGTAGGGAGGTTTGGTTTCCTTGTCCGCTTTACTTGACGCCGATATGTTGCTATTTTCAAAATGTAATAGCGTGTGATGTTTCCTGGCGCACTTGCTACATATGGAACTAGAATTGCATTTTGCAACTAAATGCTTATCGCTTAAGCAGTTCAGACATAGGTTGTTTGTCTTTACCATTTTATAACGTTCGCTTGGTGAATATTTACGAAAAGTCGCACAATTGTATAAATTACCGTGTTTATCTTTGCATATAATACAGGCATGCTGAAGTGGTACCGACGAAGCGGTTACGTACGTTAACGACCCTGCTGTTTTAGGTGGTTGAGTCTGTCTACGGTCGACGCATTTTTTAATTTCTTGTTTAACGTTCGGGGAGCGCTGCATCACCTTTATTTGATCTCGCACAAACGATGCTAATGAATGAAAGGAAGGCATCTCCGAGCTACGATGCTCCATTTCAAACGCACGCACGGTGTCGGGGTCTAATTTCTTTAGTGCAATATGGAGAAACACCTACCTACCATAAGGTAATTAAATTTCAAATTCTTAAGTGCAGCTACCGATGCCACAAATTTATCTAAAAACTGCTCTAAGCCGTTGATGTTCGCGGATGATATAGGTTTAAGATCGAATATCTGGTTCAAATATTCGGAAGCTAACATTATCCTATCTTCATATTTAGTTTTAAGCGTTTCGTATATTAACAAGTAATTGTTTGCTGTAGGTGTAAAACCCGAGCAAATTGACTGTGCCCTGCCACTAAGTTAACTAATTAAATAATATAATTTTTCAGAGTCCGATAACGATGGGTTATTATGTATATTGTTTTGAAAACTACTGAAGGAGAAGGGCCATGTCTTAATATCTCCATGGAATACCGGAATATCTATTGGCGGCAACCTAATTGAGTCACGTGGGTGTACCTGTGTTTCCGGCTTTGCTTCGTTTTGAGATGGAGACTGTAAGAGTTTCGCCGTTCTTTTCACGCGACACAAGATATCTTCAAATGCCAGAAGCGGTTGGTAGTTCACTATATATTTCGGGTCGATTTGTAATTCCAAATGATTAATTTGGTCTAATATTCTTTCGTAATCCGTCCGCAAAGAATCCACCGTTACAATTTCATTCAAAAAAGTTTTCCGCACTGCTTCTACATTAATGTTCTTTATGTGATCACTAATACTTTGTATACGTAAAAAAAGTATGTCCCTCTTGGCATAAAGCGTTTTAATTTTGATTTCATTTCCACTAACTGCCATTTTAAATTATTATAATAAAATTATATTAATCACAATTAATCTCACAACTCTAGAGGATGGACACTCGTACGCCGTATTACGTCATTAAATTGAACACCTGTTACAGCGAGTCGAGGTGACGCGTGTCGCTCGCTAAACTCAATATATTTTTATCAAAATTGTCGGGTAAGCGTACAAAACGGTTGCGATTACACTGTTTCAATTATTTAAGCGACTAATAAGCTTTAAATTTAAACCAAATACAAACACTATTTAAATGAATAATTCTATTTACGAGTAACTAACCAAAATTTAAATTTAAACTAAACGAGTACTATTAAAGTGAAGAATTAATTCTATTTGCAAGTAACTAACCAAAGTTTAATTTTAAACGAACACTATTTAAGTCTATTCCATAAATTAGAGTGCATTATCTAAATAATTAATCTAATAATTCGACCAGAAAATGGTTGAACGACTACTAAACACCAGTCCAAATCCGGCTCGAAGGACCATAAAATGGTGGAGCGACGAGCCTAAGGCTACCGAAGTTCAATTCCCCGGTCGAGCCTTAAACCTATTAAGCGAGATATTAACCAAAGTGGACTGTATATGCGAAATGCTTCTACGTTTACATAAAATGGCGACTATAGCACGCGGTTTCCCATACAATGCACTCGCTCTTCCCTAAAACGAACTATTATTTGCCAAATCTATGAAAGGAATCCTGCTTGATTAGGAGAAAATAAAATTGGAGCGGATTAACTATTAAACACAATTATATCAAGCAGGAACTATTAGGAATGTTCACTCACCGAGGTGTTGCTTCTATGCTGCTTGGACACTATATAGCTGCGACTTCTGGAAGATACTCTGGGTAGACTCTCTGGGGCCCCAGCCATTCTTGTCCGGTGACGCGTCGGGAGAGATTGCGGTGCGCGACTATTTCTCACACGAGGTGAGGCGGGTTTCCTGGAGCTCGACTGCTTCAGGCTAAGCGGTTATACTAGCGGTGCGCGTGGGCAAGAGCTCTTTAGGACACTATTATCCTAGACGGTGTGGTTCCAACGACGAGCGCGGCGGGAAGAGCCTGCGCGTCGGCCGCGCGTGCCCATTATTCCTTCGGTTGCGATGATTACGTGATATTCAAGAATCATCTTCTTTCCCCTCCCACCCCACCACCCCGATGTGTCGATAGGAGGGTATGAATGATATCGTTTGGAAAGGGATAAACGATTTGGCAAGCCTACCGTCAAATAAATAAATACGAATGGTTTTCCGCGCAACCAAACTGAATTGGTTATTTGAATAAAAAAATCATGAGTGCAATTAGATTAATTAAAATTTTCGTGTTTTAAAAATACTAAGAAAAGGGCTCGAAATAATAGATTTCCTCATAAAAGAAGGGAACTTTATAAAAAAGGAAAAAAGTTAAACCGAAGACAGGACTCAAACCTGGGTACTACAACTCCGGGACCGCCCGATTTCCCATTTGAGCTATTATATTCATTTCCTCATTGTCAAAATTTACCTTCTTATATTGTAGCAGTTTTTCATTGCCTGAAAATATGGACAAAGCGACATTTTCTAAAAATGAACCCTAGCTAGATAGATTCATTGCCCCCGAAAGCCCCTGGACACTAAATTTTATGAAAATCGTTGGAGCCGTTTCCATATCGTCCTATGGGTGTCATCAGAGGCAATAAAGGGAAACTGAAACAGGCCATGGACAGCAGTATATTCCTGATAACAAGACAATATTATAAAAACCACTACTACAATCATTGGGAGAGCCATATATTCATCAGAGGACTTTTATAGACTAATGACTTTTATAACAGTTTGTACAGGGATGTCTCATCACGCCTTGTCAATGTCTCTGGTGACCCAAAAGCTTGAAGATATTTTGGTCAGCGGATTAGCCTCGCAATACAGCGAGGCAACTCAGCCAGTATTCTGGGTAGAGATGGCGATTCTTTTCGAAAAAGATCGATTTTTAAATCGATTCGAATAGTGACCTAATGAATAGATTCACAAAAAAATCGAGGTCTATAAGATTGATTTCCGAAAAATCGATCTTTTTTTTCAAGTTTTCGTTTATTATGTAATATTTTATTAAAAACAAGGTACATATTATAATTTAACGATCTCTTATCAGTAAAATCAGGTAATTCGAATAAAATTAAAAATATTTTCATTACCATGTCAAACTAACAGATAAAGTATAAAATAAGACTTTTATTTTCTACATTTAGAAATTTTACAGAGTTAAGAAAATGGTTAAGAAAAATCGTTTATAAAGTTAATAGATAATGTAGCTTATAGTTCCCAATGCTTAATATCTAAAATTTTTAAAAACAACAGTCTATCAAGTCTACAGGGTTCCAAGCGGTTTGGCTCATCTGTTGCGATGTTTCCGGCAATTGAGAAAAGGCGCTCACAAGGAACAGATGATCCTACGATACTCATATACTTCACGGCTATTGAGTGAACTTGGTGATAAATAGAGTTTTTTTGTTCTTACCAGTAGAGTATAGGATCATAATTTAGGTGCACAACTGCCTGCGATAAATAGTGTTTAAATTTTTCATTTAAGCCTTCACTTTCCTGTGCATGTGCAGTATATAAAGAGAGTTGCTTTTTCACAAGCAACTTATGAAATTCCCGAATTCCTTTTTTCATATCATTACCAGTCTCTTCAATGGCGTCGATTTCTTCGCTATTATTTTGTAAAAGTTGCTGCCGCGTAATATCTAAAATTGAAGTGTTTATTCTATTTATTTCTCGAGAATAGGCGACATGGTCAGTAAAATGATTTTTTTTAAATCTAGGATCTAAAATGGTCGCAGCAGCTAACAAATGAACTTGTTCGACCATTCCAAATCTTTTTTTAAGGCCGTCCACTATTAAAGTTCGTGTTTTAGCACCAATATCGATTGAATTTTCCATTGTATTATATGTTTCAGTCAGACAAGATACGATTGGTATAATTTTACTGGCTGTAACATAGTTTTCTCCAGGTATTTCCTTAGTTATTACTTCTAATGGTCTCAATATATTTATAAGATCTTTTATGAATTTTAACTGCTGTGCAGTAAGCATTGTTGGAGTTTTAGGATACTTGAGTAATATTGGCGCAATTATTTCGGATAACTCAACAAATCGTTCTAATTGATAAAAAATAGAATTCCATCTGGTACACATAGATTGAATAAGCCCCAAAGGCTTTGTTTGGTGATCCTGAGCTTTCTTTAAAGAGTCAGCAGCATTTGTATTTTGCTTAAAATATGTAGTAATATCTTTAACAGCTGTTAATAAATTCTTGGCTTCGTCTAGTCCATCCTTATTGTCAAATGGTTGTGATGCTACTAGGTTTAATGTATGAGCAAAGCATGGCATGTGTTTATTTTTGTCATAAACATTTGTGACTGCTTTAACGATATTAGCGCCATTGTCCGTGATAAACGCTACCACTTTGTCACTTGTGATGTCCCATTTTTCTGTCATATTAATAATTACTTGTGCTAAGTAGTCAGCATTGTGTGGTTCTGCTAGAGCAGTTACACCGAAAATTATGCTCATTAATTTATTTTCATATATACAATGACCAGTTAAGCCTAAGTAGCTTCTACTATTATGGGTGTCGGTCCAAACATCTGCAGTCAAAGATAGTGCTTCTACTTCTTGTGTTTTTAATTTCAGTTGTGCTGAGAGAACGTTATATTTATCATCAATCATGTGGGTAATTGTTTTTCTGGCTGGAACTTTATATAGCGGTGCCACTACTTTCATCAAATATTGAAATCCTGTTTTTTCCACAGTATTTAGAGGCAAGCCATCCTTTGCTATCATGAAGACTATTGCATTGGCTAGTTGACCACTTTTAACACCATTATCTGGAAATTAAAAAAAAGTTATAATTTTCGATCCTGTATCTATACATCTCACTTTCATGAAAATTTATTAAAAAAAATATTTTAGTTTCTTGTCTTACCTCGAAATGATTTTATATTTGTTAAGCAAGATGCCAATGTTGGCTGTTTTAAGACTGATACAGAGACAGAAGAAGAAGCCACGCTTTCAGTATCCGAATTATCAACATTTTGAGAATCTGGAACTGGCACGATGCCTAAAGCCATGTCATCAAAAACCTAAAATAAGAAATATATTACTTTGATTTATTGAACATTAATTCTTATTTTGTTCAAACTCAGTACATTGGAAAACAAAGGATGTGATATAAGAAATACAGGCTCCACTCCACTCACTTGTCCATCACCATTTCGTGCATTACCACAATTGCCACCACCACTTTCACTCTTCTTATTGAGACTTACAGTCTGAATTGTTGGATGACGTCTTAATAAATGATTACCCAAGTTTGTTGTGTTTCCCTTAGTTTTTACTTCCTGGTGACAATATTTGCATTTGCCTCCTGAGTCTTTTTTTATGAAATGATTCCAAATATCACTTTTACCCAACATGGTGAAAAAATACATTTTTTCCTCATTAAATTTGATAAACAACGAAATTTTTAGTAATTAATTACCTACTAGTTTTAAGTAATATTCAAAATCCTATTAGCATCAATTCCTAAACAATTTAAAAGAAGACTTTATATGAAAGATTAGTAAAACATTTAAATAGTAAAACAATTAAATAGAAATAATAGTTTTTTTTTGTAAAAAAAACCATTATAGGTTTATCAGGTTATAATTCGATTTGATTTAAAAATCGATCTTTTTCGGAATGAATTGCCCACCCATCCCTAGCCTGGCGTTCTTACCTACCAAATATGTATGTATTGTAGGTGACCGCAGACCGATTTTACTTGATAAAAATAAGATTAAAGTAATTTCGGTAGTTTATTTTATAAAAAGATAATCAGGGCTTTACTATTACTTTCTATGTAAACAAAATAAACAATTTGAGGTTATATAGATAAAAGGACATAATAGTAGAAGTAAGTATGCACACTTCCTTAAGGAATTCCACATATTATGACTTACTTATTAGTTATTTCAATGCAAAATATTGATTATTAGTATCTAAACGTAAATGAATTACATAAATGGTTAGATTTAATGATCACAACTAATAGATTAAACTGAAAATAATAGCACGAAAGTAAAAAACAAAATAAAGCGCTTTACTAACCTACTTTGTCTCAATTAGTTATTATTCCGCAACAAACACTACATAAAAATTTGTACTTATATCGCTTTACGAGAATCACTCAATCAATCAACAATAAACAAATAAAATAAATAAAATAAAATAATTTATTTTTCTTCACAAAAATTAAATGAATGACATAGTTGACTGGGATCTCCATTTAAGCAAGTAATGCCTGCGTTTGGAAATCCCGCTCTTCCTTATCTAAACATACATTTTTTAATTTAAAAAACCAAAAATAACAAAAACAAATTACTCGACTTTAACAACCAAAATTTACAAAAATTACAAAAGTGTGTATGTGTGCATGCGTGCGTACGAGCGCGCGCGCATGTGTGAGTGTGTGTGTGTGTGTGCGTGTGCGTGTGCGTGTGCGTGTGCGTGTGCGTGCGCGTGCGCGTGCGCGTGTGCGTGTGTGTGTGTGTGTGTATGAAAAATCATTTTGTTTATTATATTGTACATAGAAGTGAATTATGAAATGCGGTAGAGCAGAAATTCGGTTTCTTCATAAGTTTTCGACTGCACCCACTTTAGTATCAGGTTTTTACACTCCCTGTACGTTTTGTCGTATATGTTCAATTCTCTATTTATTTTATTATATAGGAATGCAGAACATGACCTAAATTGCCTACTAGCAAAAACTGTTTTGGTACCAGAAGGCTTAACCACAACATCTTTTCGCCGCTTTTTCAAGATGCATGGGTCAAAGGACAGGGATTTGTGTGCTTTGAGAATTGCCATAGTAACATATAATTGTCTAACTGAGAGTAAACCACTTATTCTATACAGTTCTTCAGTGAAAAAACGTCTTTTTTTAAAATTCATGACCTTAATTAGGGTTCGTTGGGCTCTTTCCAAGTTAAGAAATTTGGTCTTTGCAGCTCCACCCCACACCGGAATGCAATATGTTATGATAGATTGTGCAAGGGACGTGTATATTTGGTTAAGAAGATATCTGGGAGAGTCCGATTGCTTAGTACTATCAGGTATTACGTGTCTTAGAGTTTTGAAAATCCAAATCAATTTTCGGGTCCTATTAATGACATATTCAAGGTGTGGGTACCACGATAGCCTCTGATCTATAACGATGCCCAGATATTTAGTGTGAGAGACTTTTTCAATTGATGGGCAGTCACAAGCTTTGTTTTTGGCATCCTCAAAACACATATGAATTTTAAGGCAAAAGTCATTCTGTGGCTGCAAGTTCTTGGCAATGCTAAAGCAAATAAAATTTGTCTTAGCTGTATTCAAAGTGAGGAGATTTTGTTGCAACCATAGAGCGACTCGAGCTACTAGTCTTGACAGCCTCCCAAGATTCATCAACAAAAACCAAAGCCGTGTCATCGGCGTACGACAGGATTTTGGCATTTGGTATGGTCATACTGCATAGATCATTGACATAAATTAGAAATAAGGTCGGGCCCAGAACGCTACCCTGTGGAACGCCATATGATAAAACCACCGCTTCCCCACTAATGAACCCAGGAAGCTTAACCTTCTGTTTTCTCTCCGATAGGTAGTTTTCGAAAAGAGCAAGTGGAGTCCCTCTTATTCCAATTTTTTCAAGCTTGTGCACAAGGTTAGGGACAGAGACGGTGAAACAAATGAAATAAACACCAAAAATAAATTATGGCGGGCATGACGCAACTCAGTCCAGTCACAGATACAAACAAAAACAAAAAGTCAAAGACTACAAACGTAACTTTTTTATTCAAGAGATGCGAAGGAATCTAAACATACAGCCATCGCGCGAGTTTTTGAATAATTAATTCTTTAACCGGCAGCACTCTTATAATACGGAGACATTCAATTAATTGTAAATAGTTTTATGGTTTATACCAAAAACATCGAATGTCGATTTTCAAGGGTGAAATATCGATTCACCGAATCGATTCAGTACTACATATCGATTTAAAAAATCGATCTTGTTGGCTCCAAAAATCGATTCTTCGATTAATCGATTTCAGATCGCCATGCCTAATTCTGGGCACACTACCAACATACGGCGGCGGCTTAGCAAGTATTTAAGTTATAAACGGGTTAAGTTAAGCTTTTTATACTTTATAATTTTGTAAAACACTATTTTTCTTTAATTTGTTTATTATGTTAATTAATTATTTTTGATGAATTGTTTTTATGTATTTTTTGGATATTATGTATTATGTTATATTTTTTATAATTTACTCATAAAAAATGGAAATACCATTAAACTTGTTATTCATACTTATAAGAAAAATATTATAAAATTAAATGTATAAATAAAGCATTAAAGTTAAAATTTTATTTTAGATTTGGCGGTTTTCTCAAAATAAAACAAAACAGAATACTATTTCGAGACAAAACTGTTACTATAACAACCACTTTAACGAAATAAACAGTTTTGTTAAATTCACATTAGGGTAATTTATTATCATTGATTTAGTGCCTGAGTGTTTATTAGCAAAACTACATGAAACTTAACGGTTTTCATTATTAATTATGGAATAAGTGATAATTGCGAATAAATGGTTTAGTCATACAACATATTTAATATGGGTGATGTAAGTGTCATATTTATTGTGTATTTTATACTCACTATAGATTTACCTATATTACCCTAACTTGGATGTATGTAGAAATCATCACTCAATTTTACACGTCTGAAATTTTGCAAAAGTAATATACACGTCTTAATATATATAAATTACGTGTAACGTTGTTTGTCCGCGATGGACTCCCTAAACTACTTAACCTATTTTAATCAAATTTGCACACCGTGTGCAGTTTGGTCCAACTTAAGAGATAGGATAGTTTTTTTTGCCTATGAGTGACCTACTATTTTTTTTTTTGCGAATTTAAGGATTTTTAATAGGACATGAAAAAGGGTCGTCGAAAAGAGTAGAACAACTTCTGCTTGGCAAGCTAGTATTGCAATGACAATGCAGTATTTTCATGAGTATGACCTAGTATCCTCACTAGAATAGCCACGCTCCATGATGAAATGCGTCCATGTTGTTTAAGTATTCTAAACTAATTAAAACAATATCATTTAAAAAATCCTGGTTTATTATAAAACACGGTTTATAGATAGTCTCGGGTTTAAACTATGTTTCAAGAAGAATCCCTCTCAAGACTGTCAAAGAAGCCCCGAAACCCCACAGTCTTCGCGAAACCGACATTTGCTCTCTGATTTTATATTTTACATGTCTGATAATTTGTGTGATCTTTCCATGCAAGCAAAAAAAAAAATACATCAAATCAGTAAAATATTTTCAGCATGAGATGATAAACATTCCCGTTATCAGTATAGTAACAATATAGTATAAGCGCGTACTATACCTGATAGAATAAAATTAAATATCGTTTAAACATTGATATAAATGACAAGCTATGGTCGTGCGAATCTTAGACTAGAGAAGAAAAAATTCTCTAGTCAAAGGTGCAAACAAAATTTGTTCACGGTTTAAGCATAGAATAAATCAGCACCGTCTCTTAAATACTCATGAACTACCACGGAACCAGTGCTTACACTTATGATTTTGGTTTTACCCCAGAACCTGTAGAAATACTCTCTAAATTATGGTAAATAAATCAAAATAGCCTTATTCATTGCACCTAATTTTCAATATTTTAAATTACATCATTGTAAGATTTGAATATCATTTCACGATTTAGTCTTGAGTTTTGTGATGAAGAAGGCGTCCTCATTTTCAAGTTATAATAACACTTAGTCTCATATGAATAACGAATATGTACCTATATGTAACTAAGTAAAAATATACCATTATTCTATTCTATTTATTATATTATTTATTAAAGAAAAACTTTTTCATTCTACACTTTTCTAGCTCTTTTGACCCTATTCCCTTCGATAAATCTTTAAAAAAATACATTGCGTGGAAATAAAAATCAGGGTTACATAAAGTTCGTTTTAACCCCAAATTATCCAAAACCCTGTCAACTTGAAGAAATGCCTAAACTCCTACCTAAATTAGTAGATTTATCACAAAATAATGCAAAATATCTAAAAGTGGAAACACTGCACGGACGCACGGCACGCATTGCTGGTCGCGTTAGTGCTCCATAAACATTTTAGCACCAATGAGTCGGTGCCATTTTGTTTGTTCTATGCCCGGGTCCATACGCAGTAGTATAATAAGTCTATTCATTTAAATAATCAATATGACCGCATTGTAGGGTAGCGGTGTTAGATAATCGATTACCCCATTTTGTTTCGTAATTAGTAATTACGTATTAATTTCCTATAAATACTGCGATCTACCTGCAAATCCCCCTACGAGTCAAGATAGTCTTTATAGCAGAATCGCTGGAGGATCTCAGCATAAAACATCTGTAGTGCCGATCGGAGGCAGATCCCTGCCATGAATTGGTCCCTCCTGTAAAATTGCATCACGCCATAAGTGGGAGTGCTACCAGGTCTGGGCTGACGTATCAAAGTACCACAATGCTTCACAAACTTCAGCGCTCCTAAAAATAAATATAATTTCGCCGCCAGGTAAGTACTTCAAAAGAGTGATTGCCAAGGTAAAATCAGAGTGGCCAGTAATTTATATTACAAGAAAGCCGATCTTTTAGGTTCTCTTTTTTCGACCCCCTTGACTCGCGTGAATAATAAATGCCATATGTGCGGTTTACACAGAGCTACGTGCGCAAAGCTCTCCTTTTTATGGACGTAAACGAGTGGGCCTGATGGTGTTCCTCCTATTGTGCAGAAGACGTGTGCTCCAAAGTTGGCACCGGTTCTAACCCGTCTTTTCTATACTACTACTCCTTAGACTTAGTCCCTAATGCATGGAAGACAGCTCTTTTGCACCTGATCCCTCAAAAAGGTGACCCCTCACACCCATTCTTATGCATGCCTATCGCCATCATCTCTCTGCACTCCAATGTAATATAATTTATTATAAACTGCCAGCTCATGAGATTCCTTGTGAACCACCAGGTGATTAGTGACCGCCAATACGGTTTCCCTCAGAGTCGCTCAGCTTGTGATTTTAGAGCTTACCTGACTCATAGATGGGTGGAGGGAGTAGAGTCTACGAGGGAGGTCGTTCCTGTCGTCCCTGGTCGTTCGTTTGGGCATAGCGAAGGCATTTGATTGTTTTTGACATAAAGCGCTACCTTCGAAGCTCCCTTCTTATGAGCTTTACAAGAAATTGTGCTATTAGATCACCAGTTTTCTTGCAGATCGAAGTATCAAGATTGTAGTAGACGGTGCATGCTCTGACTACAAGCCTATTAAATGCTGGTGTTCCACAAGGCTGCTTGCTATTACCTACGTTTTTTTCTGCATATCAATGATATGTTACAAAATGCCGTATATGACTGCACTGGTGATGCTTATTACACTGGTCGTGCCGGAATGTTACCGGTTCGCACTTTGCTACATATCATTGATATGCAGGAAAAACAGCGTAGGTGATAATATCACGACGACGACTCCACTGGTGATGCTTTTTACGCCGGCCGGGCCAATATTTCTCGGGAACACTTCATCGAGTACCGGAACAAACTTGTGTCTAAAGACGAGTTTTTGTTAAACAAAGTCTCGGATTGGCGACAAATAAATCTAGTCCAGTTTAACCCTCAGAAGGTACACTTGTACGCGTTTACCGCTAAAAAGAACTCCTTTGTCGTATTTTCTCTATTTAAAGGCACTTCCCTTACTGCCTCAGCCAGCATCGAAATCCTTGGCGTCGATATATCGTAGTTACGTACAGTTTTACAATCATTTAAAAGGGCAAGCTACAATGACCTCTAAAAAGCTTATCGTGCTCAGCAAAGCGCTTGCAACGTGCCGGCTGTTCTAATCTCTGGGCCCGAGCACTCCAGTGCCAGCTCCTTCCACTTAAACGCATCCAGCGAGGAGAGGATCGAATCGTCAGCGAACGAGCAATTTTTGATCGGTTCGATTCACTGATGATGCGATGTGGCAATCGGTCGGCCACGTTGCTCGAAGAACTGACAATTAACTGATGGGACAAAAGAGTTCTCGAGATGCAGCCTCGTACCGGTAAGCGAAGTGCAGGTCGATGGATGCAGGTGGCTCAAGAACGTGTTTCATGGCATTTCTTGTGGGAAGCATATGTTCAGCAGTGGATTTGTAAAGTAAAGTTACAGCCTATATACGTCCCACTGCTGAGCACAGGCCTCCTCTCACTCCTGAGAGGATTTTAGGGCAAAGAAGTGTCCACTGCACTGCCTCAATGCATGTAGGCGGACGTCACATCTCTTCAAAAAATATTTTTTTCTCCGACATCCGGGTTTTCTCACGATATTCTTCACCGTCAAACACGTGCTAAATCAGCACTTAAAATTGCAACTAACAATTTCATTGGTGCCGTCGGGGAACGCACCCGGGTTGCTCGCATACTGTGAAATATACAGCGAGTGCTCTGAGCTACCACGACACTTGCGAAGTGGCTTTGTGAAAGATTGTAATGATTATGATGATAACAAATATTGGTTAATTGTCCAATAATGACAATCTTTTCATTATTGTTTGCAGAAAGAAGATATCGACACTAGGATCGAGTTTATAAGTGAATATGTAATGAAAACGTTGAAAATTAAGTTTGAAAAATGGACGAAATTTATTACTGGAGATGAAAGGGTTTGGATCTTACATGCAATTTTATTGATTTGTTAAACTTTATTTTGTTAAGTTGGATATCGTGTAGTTTGTTTTGTTTTTCCTCTTATCATTCATCTATTATTTATTACTGCTAAATATATCGCTTTATCGTATATTTATTTTTCGTACTATTTAAATGAAATAAGGGCACCGTATCTTACGCTACTGCATGCACAGCGTGTGGAGTATGTAGCTCCACACGCTGTCCGCAGACCTGGATATCCTTATACTGCTATCTTTTTTTATAAAATAGGAGTGACAAACGAGCATACAGCCCATTCCACCTAAGAGTAAGTGAATGCTGTGGCCCATACATGTGTCTATTTCTTGATGAATGAATAGACTTGATGAATAGAGAATATACGGTATTTGTTGGGCACCTGAGTGATAGGGAGCATCGTGCGTCGTCGGGGTAAGTTTGGCATTTGGAATCGTACTGAATATATCCTACTACTACACAGGAAACCTAATCATGACATTTTATCCGTGACTGTTAAAGGTTCTTATGATATTTTTTCAGCACATGTTATCCAGATTCTTTGATATGCCTAAATACGACATATTAGTATTTCGAATGACCACAGCAGGCCTGCTTACATGCGCCACTCACTTTCCTCCCATAAGCAGAGGAAAAATGGTGTATTTTCTAAGAAATACAAACCAGAAAATAACTCAGGCTAATTTGCGCGAGGTAATTTTAATCATACATTTATTCGTAACAGTGTATTTACTGTTTAACATAGTCCTCCCCATACAGTGCTTGATAGTGGGCATATTTGTCTTAGTTGATATGCTTGGCAGGCGGCATCCGCAGTATTGTTATTATTTATTTATTTAACAATTTATGTACCACACAAAGTAATATTACAATGAAAAAAAAATATTTTGTGTTTCTTCTTCTTGTGGTTATTAATAAAAAGACGCCGCCGCCCATCTCCGTGCTTGTTTCCATCTTTCTCCTCTCATGACACATTCTGACGGCCTGAAGGCGCGGTGGCTTAGCAATGAGTTGCGAAGCTGAGGGACGCGGGTTTGAATCCCGCTCGGAACAAGTATTTGTATGGCCTACACATAATCGTTCCGGGTTTGAATGATTGTCCTTGTGCAATTTATGTTTGTAAACTGTCTCCAAGATACAGGAGAAAATGCTAGTATGGGGGTAATATTAAAAAAAATTAACGCTTTATTAAATTTGGATTACCAAAAATACAGCTTTAAAATTGAGAAACAAGGTAATTGAAATAGATTATATGTTCATTTGTCGACTTTCCGACAAAGCTGCGGAGAGCCAGAGCCAGAGTTAGAGCTGTTACGAAAGTAATCAAAAAATATTTTGTTATCAAGAAGTTTCTATTCGCGTTTTCCGCACAAGTTTTGAAATATCTACTACATCTATAATGTGACATCTATTTAATTAATAACATTGAACTCACTACAGCCTATCAGAAGTCCGCTGCTGATCTTAAGCCTCCACCATAGATTGTCTAATATTTGACGGGAAGTTGCCCTAATAGCCGCGGTTGGCTTGCGGAGAGGCAATCGCAGTTTTTGGATCGTGAAGTACCGATACGCGGCGCGAGTATTTTCAAAAATGCTATCTGTTTCACATAGCTCGCTCTGTATCGCCGTCGTCGTGAGATAGAGAGAGTTGCAAATGTTAGAAGTAATTGCTTACATTTTATTTTTAAAAAATTGCTTAGAGCGATAATATTTTCACCCCCCTAAACCTTTACGAAATGAGACAATTTTGGTCTCATTAGATTCAGTATACCTTAATTTAGGTCTGTACTTTTTATTTTTTTAGTAATTCAGTTTAGTTTAACTAAAAAAAAATGAAAGCGCTCGAATTTTTTCAAATTCAAATTTATTTATTGCTAGAATGTAGTACATAGTAATATGGTGTTATTAGTTATTAACGAGATCTTACATTCTACCATGATAATGGCGTGCAATCTTTTACAGTAAACAAAAAAATATTAATACAGATTAGTGAAGTAACTTATTGAAGAAAATGAATTATGTACCTATTCAAAAATATTTTAGCGTCAAATTTTTAGATTACAATAAATATTACATGTCAATGTTTTTTTATTAAAATGTTTACCTACATTGTGTCTTGTCTACATGTTTATATAAATGTCAAATATCTAAACAGTCAAAAAATTGTTAAAAAAATTAATAAATATTAATATCTAAAAGATCAGTTTTTTTTCATATTTCACCATTATTAAAAGTACCCGGTTGACCGAGCTTTACTCGGTATTTTTTGCTCTATTTTTTTAATTCGTGTGTTTCGGAAATTATATTTAGATACAAATTACATACTGATGAAATATAAATAATATTTTTTGATCTTAGCGACATAACAGAAAAAACGGAACTGGTTATTTGAATAAAAATCATGAGTGCAATTATTTTAATTTAAATTTTCGTGTTTTTAAAAAATACTAAAAAAAGGGCTCGAAAAAATAGATTTTCTCAAAAAAGAAAGGAACTTGAAAAAAAAAATTAAAAAAGTCGGTCGGTCGGTCTGGGCTCGAACCGGGATTTTACGATTCTGTGACCGCCCATTATACCAATTAAGCTATTTACAATCATTAACAATCTGTCAAAATTTACCTTCTTATTCTAACGATATTGTAGCAGTTTTTCATTGCCTAAAAACACGGACAAAAAGACATTTTCTAAAAATAAATCCTAGCTAGATCGATTTATTATCCCCGAAACTCCCTGGACACTAAATTGTACGAAAATCGTTGGAGCCGTTTCCGAGATCCCGATTATATATATATATATATATATATATATATATATATATATATATATATATATATATATATATATATATATATGTATATATATACAAGAATTGCTCGTTTAATAGTATAGGATTATAGGAGATGATTTTTATTTTCGGATGAATATATACACAGTACAACATGTTACTATATTGTCATAAATTGTATAAAACTATTAACAAAATTTACATAAATTGCAATTTACTTATTAAAAATTATATTACGTTTCGGCTTCAAATTTTTTTATCAATAGCTAATGGCGTAATAGAAGAATAATTATTAATTATTTTATTCGAAAACTTTTTATGTCCAAAATATAGATATTTAGATGCTATAACTTATATCATACGCAATATTTCCTTAAAATAAAAACGTACGGACCTAGTTCTTCGTTATATCTACATTTGCAAAAATTATAAAAAATTGACTATGTTTACGGGAGGGGAAACGTTATCGCTTTTTGTATGAAAATTTACAGCTTCATAATCCTCTCGGGTTCTTATGAAGAAGACGCTGCTGTTCGACTTCTGCTTCAGTTTCGTTCCGTGGCCGTTATGATCGCGTGATGACGTGGGATAATGTTTAATTAATAACTAAAATATGTTTGTAGATTTTAACAATTGGCGAAATGTCAGGAAATGTGCTTATGGATCTTAGTGTTATGGCAGATGATGTAATAGGTCCCATGCTTTGTAATCCTGAAAACCAGAAAGGGTGGCCAAAAATTGTACAGCGAGATATGAGAAGGCATGTGAACGATCTCAGGAATCTAATGCATCAAGTAGGTGTCGTCATTTAAGCCAAAGACTATTGTAATAATTTATTTGCATCCATTTAGTTTATAGCATCTTTTATAAAGTAATATAAAAATAGTACTTGTTTGTATTAGCTTACGATTATCGACTTACTATAGGTGCGTCAGTAATTGTTTTAGAGACGACGTCCACCCTTTTTTCTGGGTCCATGTGTGTAGAGTAGATTTCACATGAACCACTCGAATACGACTTAAACAAAGGGGATTGACATCTGGCATTCTAACCCAGACATCATTCAAAAAAGTTACAATTAATGAAATATGAACGGGTGATAGACAGAAACAACAATAACTGCGTATAGTATCGCAGAAAGAGACACAAAATCACTCAATCACACAAAGAAGGACACTGCACAAAGTTAATGATAGGCCGTGATTGTATAGCTTTCTCTATGTTTGATCTACCTATACGTATTGAACTTCATAAATTTAATAAAGTTATCTGCTTATTGGGTTGTAAAATGCACTCTATCTCACTCCGTCAGTTGAGAATCGTTTTTAACAAGGTTATCCGCAGTAGAATAAAAATTCGTTCATATAGCCGAATGCATTTTTTAAATAAGTAATAGCAAAGCTAAATCTAATATCAGAGCAAAAATGCTAGTTTAGTTAGTAATGAGTTTGCGGCCCGCAACCTGCCATTAGGCTACCTACTGTCGCTTCATTCATTTATGTCGCATTAGTAAAGTTGAAGTAGCAACCAATCGGGAAAAACGGTTCTCAAGTGGCAAACATAGTCAAATAGGTTATACTGGATGACCTTATTTACCGTCTGGAAGGGTGTAACATGTGAACGGAGTGGAAGCCTGTGGCACTCATATTTGATAAAAAATAAAAACAAAAATTTTGAATTTTTTTAACAATTACTTTGCACTTGCCCTTGAGCCTGTGACGCTGCGAAGTGATAAGGTCAAAGATGCTTACTAAATTTATTGTTTTATTGCCGATCGTAAAGTAGGGATATGATTTGAATTTCGATAGATTTTAATTAATTTAATCAAACATTTTGTTCTTATTTTTTGTAAAATATCAGTACCATATACTTCTATACCGTTCACATGTTACACCCTATTTTTTCCAAACGGTAAAAAAGGTCATCCAGTATAGGTATTGGCTAATGAATTTTATACTTTGCGATCAGACTTTAAATAAATGTATTGCATTTGTAAAACAGTCTCTGAGTTTACCTTAGATATATTACCTACTGTTTTTTTAGCTCAAAGGGGAGATGTCTAGCCAGGTCATGCTGCCCATGCCAGCCGGCGTGGAGAACATTTATTATGCAGAAACAAGGATTAAGGAAAGGTAAACTGGGAATAACATATTACTCAATCATAATCTTACTATCAGAAAAAGTACTTTATTACACACGAATGTAAATTATTATATTGTTTATGCACAAATTAAACACGAGTATCTGATGAGTCGTTTAAACTTTCAGATTGAACGAGCATTCCTATATCTGAGCCGTAATCAATTAAATAGATATCTATTATGGACGTTAAAAACGGTCAGTTCAACTGATCATTCCAACTGATCAGTTCAAACTAAAACTCTTGATATTTTTTAAAATATCGGATTTTCGATATATCTATCATTGTAAATATATTAATATCGGAGTTTTAAATATAATTTTATTTATGGATATATCGAAAATCCGATATTTAAAACAAATATCAACAGTTTTAGTTTGAACTGATCAGTTGGAATGATTCGTTGAACTGACAGTGTGTGGCGACCATTACAGTCCAAATTGATATCTGTTAAGTCCAACAGATCCTCACCAATAGATTGTCTCATAATGAGGATTTTGCCACAATTGCCACGCTTAGCAGGCGGCGTGGCAACCACAGTTTTTTTCATTATTTTGAGTTCACTTCCTGTTTGTTTCGCTCTGTCGCCTCTTACGACACCCACGGGGCGCGAGTGACGTATATTTTTACACCGTCATTACATGATACCTATGTGTAGTAAGCGGTGTATTAAATAGATAATAGTAACTTTAATTTTTAATCAAAAAAAAAATTCTAATATTGTTGACAAATTACGAGTTTCAGTCAAGTACGTATGCCCAGAATGCAAGTCTCCTCTATTAAACGCATATCTAAAAAAAAAAACAAATAACAAAATATTTGATAATTGCATTCTATAGCTTATAGCTAACATGTATATTTCTACTGGTTAATTATATCTAGAAATATATCAACTAACATATGAATGAAAATATTTTAGTGACGGTGAAGACGTCGACTTATTTTTAAAGACGAATATCGAGGGTGCTGTTATAAAATGGGCGCAGCAAGTTCACGATCTGCTGCAAGAGGATTCATATATAGGTAATAATTCGTTGCAAAATAATAAAAAATATAGTGTAAAGGTTAACATAACATAAACATAAACTCTCACGCCTCAGACTATGAACTACCATTTGGCACGATCCTAATACACCTCTCTCGCCTCCTTTACATCGTATTTATCCTATTACCTCGTCGGTTAAGGCTTCTCCTAATCTTGCCCATTTTCAATATATCGCCAATTTGGTCGATAAACCTTCGTCTAGGGCGACTCTTCCCGACTCTACCGTTCACACCTGCAATATAAATTTGCTTTGTCACTCTTTCCTCGTTCCTTTATAATACATCACCAAAGCATTCCTTTCTTAATCCTGGTTGCCACATAATCTTACAAACCACACTTTTCTCTTATCTCACAATTTCTCACTCTGTCATTCAGATCCATTCCTAGCATGCCCACGTAAATGACCACATTTCTACAGCTTTATTTATTCTACTCTCTTGCTTCTTCTGCAACACCTAACTTTCACTATCATTTATAACTTTCAATATCACGTTAAAGTAAGGACTAACACAGCATTATGAATTGCCATACGTGCCTTTTTTACATATTACACAATAGAGTGTAGAGCATCATTCACTCTTTCCTGCGTTCACTCGTTCTGTATTCTTATCATATTAACCATCCCTGCTAAATACACATCCCAAATATACGAACTCATCTACTTACTCTATCATCTCCACTTCTATACTTATTTCACTTAACGTTTTACTTCAAAACCCATCACTTTCGTCTTGCTTGCGATCACTTTCATTCCCCTTTCTTTTAATGACCAGTTCATTAAAGTAACCATCTTATGCAACTTGGCTGCGGAGGACCCGAATATGACTTGATCATCGGCGTACAAAAGGCATTTGACGGTTAAAGGTTAAGAATGGGTGAGATTCTCAACCCACATTTTTCACCTTTCTAAGTTTCCAAACAATTGTTCATAAATCGGTTGAACAGCCGTGGAGAAGCTACACAGCCCTGTCTGACACATTTTTGGATGCAAAACAAGTCCGAGTAGACCCGTAGATCCTTAAATAAGCAAGAGTCCGTATAAACAGACCGTATTGCCTGTATCAAACCAGACATCAACCCAAATGAGTTGAGTGTTTGCCATAACACATTCCTATCCATTCTGTCATAAGCATTTTTCAAATCCATGACCGCACAAAAGACTTTCTGGTTTTTGGACAACAACTTCTCCGAAATCATGAACATAGATAAACTTGATGAAAGACTTGGTCTACCCTACCCTAGTTCGCACCAAGAGGCATAAAATAAAGAATTGGCCACGAGTTCCCGGCGCCCCTGTAATGGGGAAGTGGTGCGAAGAATATCCAGAAGTACAACTGGCGACGAGGTTCGCCACCCGTTAAAAAGTGGATTGTGGAAGCCCGTCTGGCTACGCTGAATGTATATAAAGGTTACTGATAACTATCGTTTTAATGACAGTTACGAAGTGGTGAGTTGCTTAAATAATTACCTCACCATGTTTTAATGATTGTAGCCAATATATTTGTTAAAAAAAACTACGTGTTTAGAGTAGAAGTGTATGAAGGATAAAAAATTGCAAAAAGTTAAAAAGTCATAAGCAGGCTGTAATTCTATATTAAAAAAATATCCGGTCGGCTGCCTTGGCCTTTCCAGTTTACTTTATGCTTATTAATTTCCCATGTTTTTCGGTTCATTCCGCAAATTATATTTTTTATAGGAAAGGGGGCAATCGAGCATACGGCTCACCTGATGGTAAGTGATTACCGCCGCCCATGAACAGCTGCAACACCAGGGGGATTGCAGATGCGTTGCCGGCCTTTTAAAAAGGAATAGGCTCTTTTCTTGAAGGTCCCAAAGTCCTATCGGTCCGGAAAAATCTCTTCTGGTAGTTGATTCCACAAGGAAATTGTGCAAGGAAGAATACTTCAAATGTATTGTATTACGATTTCAGCATTTAAAAGAACAAAATTTCCATTACCAAGTGCTGATATAGAGTTTTATGCTCACCGGCTTCGCAACCTTGAGGGTATTTACTCGCAGTTGCGTGACCCGCGCGTCAAGCGTATGGCGCATTATCTGGAGGATACAAAGAGCGTCTACTTGAACTGCTTCAAAAGCATGCTCACCAACGTAGTTGCAGGTAAGAGAAACTTCTAAATATATGCTGAATGACCTTTTTTATCGTAGGAAAAAATAGGGTGTAACATGTGAACGGAGTAGAAGCCTACGGCACTGATATTTTATAAAAAATAAAAACAAAGATTTAGAATTAAATAAAAAAAATAATTTACGAAATCTATCGAAATTTAAATCATATCCACCCTACTTTACGAACGGAAATAAAACAATAATTTTGGTAGGCATTTTGTCCCTGTCACTTTGCACGGTCACAGGCTCTAGGGCAAAGGGCAAAGTAATTATTCAATTTTTTTTTCATACGTTTAATTCGAATATTTTTTGTAAAATATCAGTGTCATAACTTCTCCTCCGTTCACATGTTACACCCTAATTTTTGCAGATGGTAAAAAAGGTCATCCAGTAGTGTATTTTATCTTTTAAACACCTATTTCTCAGTGTATTGGCAGCATAGGAATATCCCATACCCTATCGGGATGATCCCGTGGGTGTACTAAGGAAGCAACAGAGGGAACCTGAAATAGGGGAAAACTGATAACAACTGAAAATAATGTAAGACTGTGGTTGCCAACTCACCCGCCAAGCGTGGCAACTATTGCATTTGAAATTTGATGGGCTGTATGAATGAATGAATGAAAATGAACGGGTGGGCCCAAAATTAGTTATAAAGATTTTCTGTCAAGAAATTCTCAGTAACAGGGCGGAGTCCACCTCGGAAAGCTTGTAAAGCCGTTGATTCAACATCTCATCTCTCTTTGGTCTCGTTGTATTGCCGTCCCATCAGACTATAGCCTCATTTACATTCTGCCCCTGCCACTGCTCCTTGCGCTGCCGGTAATACTTCGCTAAATAAAGTGTGTATTTACACTCTGCCCTGCCACTCATATCACTTTCGGCTTTCGACGCGGCGCGGACGCTGTAATTATTTCGACGTCTGTCGTAACAGACGTCGAAATAATTACAGCGTCCGCGCTGTATCTTCATGCAATACAAAATTATGTTAATAATTTAAAAAGATATCAAGTTCAAAAGAAGATAGATAGAAAATTTATTTGCTTAAAAACATGGCACATAAGATGATCAATGACGTGGAACTGACATGTTTTGCCATAATTGGCGTGCAAAAATGATACGAAATACAGCTAATTACACAAACCCAATGTTAAATTTCAAAATTTCGAAAAAAACGAATTTCGGTCTGGAGGTTATTGTTATTATTTTATTATTTTACAATGCAATGACCTGCGTATATTTCTATCATATCTATATATTACGGCTTATAGCCGGCTAGAACTATAAAATATATATTATAGGTGCGGCCGGCAGTATGTTAGGGCTAACAACTGAAGTGCGGATTCACCTAGGTGTAGCCGGCTAATACAAAGTGTAGTCGATTGCGGTAGATGTATCACATATAATTTATAAATTAAACATATGTCTGAGGTTTTAACGTGGCCCAAGGGCCACCTCAATCGCAACCCACTGCTACTTGATAGGTTTTTCCGTATTTATTTTACAAATTTAACAGTACACCTAAATTTAACTAACTACTGCTAACGCACCTGGTTCTAGACGGCTAGAACTGTAACCGCACTTTAGCTTTTAGCCGTAACATATACACATAAATAAAATTGATTTGTCTGTCTATAATATCAAAACTGCTTTTTATCTATCTCTTGGGTTATTTGGGTTATTTTTGTCTGCCTGATTGTGATGAAACTTCACTTACGACATTGATGAACAATTTTAGGAGATAATAGTTTTTGATTTTATAGTTAATTAAAAAAATCTAAATGAGGCTGCATAATAAGTCCCACGCAAGTTATTATATTTTATTATTATCAAGTTATTATTCGCCCTACACTACGCCTCGTACCGGTAGGCGTAGTGTAGGGCGACCTCCCGCTAGATGGAGTGACGACCTGGTAAGACATGCAGGAAGTCGATGGATGCAGGTGGCTCAGGACCGTGCTTTGTGGCATTACTTGGGGGAGGCCTATGTTCAGCAGTGGACTTGTGAAGGGCTGTAATAATGATGATGATGATGAAGTTATTATATAAATTAAATAGCAAAGTAGCATTAAACGTAACTTTTATTGCAAAATAATTTACAGCTATAGTAGAATGCCGTGACATATATGTATATCAGAAGCCCCTAGTACAACATTTCGAAACATACGAGGGCACTGATTTTCTTGATTCAAAGCCGTTTATTAGGCCAATGTTTCACTGCATCGGTCTTCTGTGGGGCAGCTCTAGGTACTATTGCAGTGTCGAGAAACTTATACGTAAGTAAAATGAACATTGATTTTCATCTTTCAAGCCATTAGTATATCATCACCAACGTTGTTTTATTCTGCGTGTGGTGATGGCGTAAGAAAATTCATTACCGCCAATCATCTGCGATCGTCGTAAGTGGAGATTAAGGGAAATGCCTGAAAAATCTCAAAGTCTCCATTAGATGGCGGTATAAACATCTCGTATATACCGGATGTAAAATGCAATTTGCCAGACAGACCAATATTCTGTTGTGAAGCATTCACAACAGAGTATTTTCTGTACACTTGTCTATACAGGCTGATAAAAAAGAAGAAGGTTGTTTAATTACGTTTTTGGTAAATACAAGTATGGGTGGCATAATGACAGACGTGCTCGTAATAGTTACCAAGGCAATTTTCGAAAAAATCTTGTAGCATCCACCGAAAACTCCGTGTTGAAATTTTCAGACAATTGATTGCACATACAAATGGTAAGTAATTAATACTTAAATAACCAGCAATCTATACACGTTGACCAATTATAAATAAAAAAATTGCTCTTAACAAGAAGAAAATAGAAATAGATTAGGTATTGCTTTGCGGAAATTAATTATAAATAAATAATTCTGAACTAAATATTACAAATAACTGGCTAAGATCTGCGTGAGAAACAAAATGGCTCTCAGTTGAACTCCCACTCCCAATCTCTCCTGGAGTTGAAAAGGGAGCAAGAGGTGCTCTTCAAACACATCATATTTTGCTTGCTCCCTTTTATGTACAGGTTGTTTGGAAGATGGGTGCAAAGCCTGGACAATATTAGCAATTAAATGAAAAAAAGGGTATTATTGTTTAAAACCATAGAAATTCAATAAAAAGGAGCAGACTTCGTTTATGCTTAGCTTAATATTTTCTAAATGGTTTAAGGTATCATCCCCTTCAGGCTTTGCACCCATCATAGAAATTTAAGTGGGTATACATATTTAAATCTCTTTGGCACCCATCTTCCAAACAACCAGTATTGTTTAAACCGTCTTATTTTTCAAGAAATCGAAGAAAATTCTAATCTCATGTCAATTTAAATTCAAAGCGTCTTTACAGCATTGTTGCGGGAAGTGTGCAACCTACTAATCCAGCAGTGTACGAATGCTATCGACCCCATATCCATTTTCCAAGGGGACCCTGATGAACAGTTGTCAAAAATTAAAAAAGCGCTGGATATTTTGAATCATTTTGTGTAAGTTTAATTCAAAAAGAATCTTCTTTTGATTTTTTACAACAGCTATAGTATATTATATATGTATGTATAGTATAGGATGTATGTATAGTATAGCATTTACTTCCATGTATCTATACAATCACTATTAAAATTAATGTAATACTAACAAGCCATAAAATATATACAGTTTCATCTTAACTTCTGTAGTTTGCGATCGCATTGAGGTCTATTTCAATTACCTAATCGAATTTAGTGATGAGCAGAGAAAGACCAAGATCAAGACAGTCTTGGTATCGGTCTCGGTGTTGCTTGTCCGGTCTTGGTGTTGGTCCTGCTCAAATACTTATCTTTGTCTTGGTCTTGCTCATTCAGTCTGTTACTTACTACTTATGTCGTTTTGAAAAATTTTATTTTATAGATATGAAAAAGCGGTCTAGGTGCGACCTGAAAGGTGCACACGACTAACTTCCCAGTGGAAAGAATAAAAAATATCATATGTTTTAATATTTTATACAATTTTTCATTCAGCACGAAAAACGACTTGACCAATTTTGCTCAAAGTTTAATGAGATCGAAGTTACATAATTATGCGTTGAATGAAACTGGTCCCATGTCAATATCACTCTTTGTTCTTGAGATACACGAGGCAAAAATTTAATTCGAATATACATACGTACGTGTGCACACACGGATATCCTCTTGAAAACCATACTATTCGACTCTATAGAACGAAATGAAACGTGGAGATATGTTAAAATTTCCAATTTGCGAAATCGGACCCATTACAATAACTTTCCACTGGGAAGTTAATTATAAGTGAGCAAGAATTAATATCTAAAATTAATTAGGCTTTATTTTACAATAATAGAATTTTTTACCTTCAAGAAGTGTTTACAAATTTATCTTCTGTTTTAACAACTTTTTGTTATTACCCACATAGAGAGCTACGATTGTAATGCATCATATAAATATATTATATTATACCTTGATGTTACCAGAGCTTCTATGGATTCTAAAAAGACGTTTCTGTTTTCTTCAGTGACACGTATTCCATGAACCGCGACAATGTGCAAACTTTTTTTCCGGCGGGTGTATTTCCAGTACGATGGTCCTTTGACTTTGATCGCGTTTTTATGCGTTTCAACGAGTATATAAAGCGGCTCTCCATGATCGAGTCTATATTGGAAGCAACAGTGGAGATATTCAAATTGGAGAAAGTGGAGTTTAGTGGTTTAAGAGGAAAGATACTTAGCACCGAGTGCATGAAGGTATGAAATTAGTAAAATTTGTAGAGATGGGCCGAATATTCGTTTCATATTCGGTATTCGGCGGCTTTACCGAATATTCATATTCGGCTAAATCATCGAATATTCGTTAAAGTGGTACTCAAATTGTCTACTGTATTGAAATGGACTAATTGAGTAACGCCATGTCTTTCATATTTTTACTGTTGAAAGTATATTTTATTTATCGGTTAAATCTGCTTGTATGGCGGTATATTTTTGAGGTACTGTAGATTTATTTCAAGTTATGGCAAATAGAAAGCTTGATAAAATGTTTTTGGAATCAACAAACAAAGAAAAATTGTACTAAGTACATTTCAATTTACTTCGGTCGTCAGTTTCTCTAGATTTCCTGCCACTCATTTTTAACATATAAATTATCAATTTTCACTAAGAATAACACAACGAACAATACTTTTTTCTCCCACAAAAATATTCAAAACAAGCATGTGCCGGCAATTAGCTCAATACTTGATGATGCAATAACATGTCAGGTGCGGCGCGGGAGCAAGAGACAGGGTCCGGCGCTATCCCGCGCGCTTTATGGTAACAAGTTTCGTCATAAATTAGTTAGGTACCAAGGTGATCCTGCCGAATTAGGTATGTTTGGCCGAATATTCGGTTCAGTAAAATGTTTACCGAACTTTCGGTGAATATTCGTATTCGGTGTAATCCATTTTCGGCCCATATCTAAAAATTTGTAATTTTTGAACAGTCAGGGTTAAGACATAAAATCTTTGTCTTGTGAGTATTATATTATTAACCTTTACGAATAAAACACTTAGAAACAACAGTCTTGATATATTAGCCCTTTACATGTCAATATAAAAATATTCGAATAATGGTCGCTGGTGGTGAATAGGGTTGGTTCTTTTATCGCTAAAGGCTAAGAGATTCAGTAAGGAAATGTAGCCAGCATTCTTGGCACTGTACCGTGGTGAGTAGGACTGTTTTATAATTTAAGATTTAGTTTTTTATTACATTAAAAACGAGAAGGATAAACAAGAAAAAGCTATCAATAACAAGGTGAAATGAATCTGAAATATGCGGTATCACCGCGTCATATCTTTATGAATAAAATTAATTAGAATCGTGAACGGGCTGTTTTTGTAAAAAATTAAATATAATATATTTTGATAATTATATAAAGATAGTACAATTTTATTTAAGTGTGTTATTTTATTCCTTTTATATTTTGCTTTTTATACAACAGCAAATGTATTTGGTTTATCAACGGCAACATTTCGTCACCTTATATAAAACTGCTTTTAATTTTGATGTAGGTTCTTGATGAATACACATTAATATATCAAAACCTTGGAAGCATAACGTATGATCCTGCGGATCCAGAAGATGAATCATTCCAAATGGATTACGAAAAGCATATGCGTGTGCTTGAAGATGTCGATAAAAGGCTTGCTGCGCTCTTCTCTCAAGGCCTAGACGAATGCCGAAACTTGCAACAGTTTTTCAAAGTGAGATATATCTATGTATATTTTAGTTTTAGTTAAATATTTGTTTTATTATTTGTAGTTTTTACACTAACACATTGAATGAAATAATTTTAATAATTTTATCGCATATAAGTTCAACTTTTTCAATTCCCGAAGTTTACCACCAAATTTATATCTTCACAGTACTCGTGTACACCAAAAAAAGTGTACATCCGTAATCATCATGGGTCATGTGGTCAAAACGTCGGGAATTGTAGTTAAAAGCTAATGTGATAAAATCCGTGAAATTAGTTTTATTATTGTAAGGTTTTGGATAATACCTATGTACCTAAGTAATTAACTTGCATTTTATAATTAAACAAAAGTACCCGGATGACCGAGCTTTGCTCGGTTTGTTTTTGAAATTACATTTAGATACAAATTACATATTGATAAAACATGAATAATATTTTTTGATCTTATTGACATAATAGAAAAAACTGAACTGGTTATTTGAATAAAAAATCATGAGTGCAAATAGTATAATTAAGATTTTCTTATTTTTAAAAAATACAAAAAAGGGCTTGAAATAATAGATTTTCTCACAAAAGAAGGGAACTCGAAAAAAAAATAAGGAAAAAAAGTCGGACCGAAGACAAGACGCGAACCAAGGCGTTACGATTTCGCGACTGCTCGATATCCACTTGAGCAATTACGATCATTAACACAGTGTCAAAATTTACCTTCTTATATTGTAGCAGTTTTTCATTGCCTTAAAACACAGACAAAAAGAGATTTTCTCAAAATAATCCTAGCTAGATCGATTTATTGCCCCCGAAACTCCCTGGTTACTAAATTATATATACAAGAATTGCTCATTTAAAGGTACAATAACAAAATTGATGAGGATGACCCAATTAGTTTACATTTGAATGTATTTAGACAACATGTTGAATCAAGTAACGATACACTATCAAAATGTAGGTACAAACAGTAGCGAAATGATTTTTTTTCATTCAGCGAGAACCTGGAATGTAAAAAAAATTTGAAGTTGGAATGGTTACTTTTCCTTTTTTTTTCTGCTTTTCGATTCACTATCTGCAACCCTACACATAATTTTATTTGATAAGTTTAATTTTTACATCTCAATATTCTTTTTAGTTTTTTCAAATTATTGGCGATCTATTTCATCGGCCAATTATCAAGGAGGAGCTCAAACCTAAGCTGCCGAAGCTTATAGAATTGATGCATGAGAATTTAGATGACGTGAAAGAAATCTATGATGAGGAAATGTCGGTATGAAAATAATATTAGTACTTATGTATTCAGAGTTAATGTATTAAACTACTAATAAAAATATTTAAAAGTGTGTAACCATTAGGTATATAACTGATACACTTAGGGTCAATACACACCGAGACGAGACGCTACGCGACGCGGCGCGTACTTTTTTAGAGAGTGAAACAAATGTAACTTTTTCTCATAGAATACTATAATACATACATAATAGAACGGGGGAGTGGGCGGAACCCGTGTAGCCACTAAAATGCCACTAACACGTCAATTCACACGTATAAATGACAACACAATCAATCGTTTCCAATTTTCGCGTCAAGCGTCGCTCCATGAAAATTATTTAAAAAATGGCAAATTGTGCAATAATTACGTGTCGAAAGAACAGCGGGAAATCGAATTTAAATAAAGGAGACATATTCTACAACCAGTAAGTCGAAACTATTTATATTTTGTGAATATTAGAAACAAAAATAAAGTAATATTTATATGTTAAAAACATTAATCAAAAGTCTAAAATGTGTTTGTAGTAGTGACAACTGATAATACGACGTAATTGCTTGTATGTGTGCTTCCAGCGACGCCAATCCTACTACAAACTAAGATTGACAGCCATTCTATTGTATATTATAGTATTCTATGCTTTTTCAACTATACAAATAGATACACATTTTATTGAGATAATTTGAAAATGCCCCGTAGCGCCGCTCTGCGTGTCGAGATGACTAGCGGCGTAGAGCGAAGTCGCGTTACGATGCAAGACGCTGCCGCGAGTCGCAGCCTGAAGCCATCGCTGCGAGTTGCACCTGGGCTGAACTGCACCGCAGCGGAATTAGCGACACGCGTCAAAATATTCTTTATATGAAATTATATGAGACAACACGCACTAAGCGGTAACGGAACTACACTGCAGCAGAACTGCACGGCAAAGTTGATCAACTGACCAACTCGTGTCACTCAGTTCCGCTGCGGTGCAGTTCAGCCCAGTGCCGTCCTACTCTCGCCTTCTTCATATCGTGAGTTTGATATGTCATGTATCCATATTCTTTGCTTTTTTCTTGCCTATTCTTTCTCGATCCTTTCCTCTTCCTCGCACAACTAGAAAATAATAATGATATCCATGTCGTCGTTCATCTTGCTCAGAGGCTGCCTAGCTATTGAATTTATTTTTGTAACGCCGCTGTAGTTCAAGTACGGTTTACAAAAAAATTACGCGTCGTATCGCTCAATCCCGCTGCGGTGCAGTTCCGCCCAGAGCGCTCCTACCTTAAGGCGTCACGCTGCCAACGACTTTAAGACGCGCCTCGCGACGTCGTGATGCATCTTGCGGCAGCGCAGCGGCGCGGTGACCTCTTCAAGCACCGTCGCGTCTCTGTGTGAACTGACCCTTATTCTACTTATGCTATATATTAACTTAACATAACACTTCAAATATTTTAAAAATATTAAAAACTAATAATCATTAAAAACTAATATTAAATACTCAATGTCTCTAAAGATATCGTTGTTTATTTCAAGAAATTAACCAAAGGTCCAGAGAGACCAATGGTCGACCCATATTTGCCGCCAGTGGGTGGTATGATCTGGTGGATACATAAGCTACGAAGGAGGATACAGGAGCCTATGGAAGATTTCATTTTATTCGAAGACCCGTACGTAACCTATTATTTCTTTAAAAGGAAAAGTGTTAATGAGTAATGGATGTTTACAAATTCTTAATAACTATGTGCCATTCATATTGTTCGTTCTTACGATTATGTTTATAATGTTTAAGGACTATTTAAATTAACTATAAAGAGGTTTTTTATTTTTTTATAAAAAAAAATTACCGCCACACTAGGATTTTCTCCTGTATCGTGGGGGCAGTTTACAAACATAAATTGCACAAGGACAAACGTCCAGACTTGGAACAATTATTTGTAGGCCATACAAATACTTGTTCCGTGCGAGATTCGAACCCGCGGCTCCAGTGCCAACTCATTGCTTAGCCACTGTGCCACGAAGCCGATATAATAAAATTGCCTTTAGAATGGTGTGTGGATTTTTATGTAGTGCAGTTTTCCTTAGACCCCTTTTTGTGATTGTAAGGATAATAAAAATCATCAGAGAGATAGATCATAATCAGAGAGAGCTCAACCAACATTTTTTTTAAATGGTTTCTATCAGATAATATTTTTTTTGAAAAAAATTTGAAAAATCCTGTTAACCACGTAATACTAATAAATTAAATCATTTGCGGACATTTTAGACCGATGGCACTGTAAAATTATTTTTCAAATCGTGCGTTAAGTCTTTTGCTTTGCCTCAAGTATCACAAGCAGCGAGGCGGCCTCGTACATGAAGCAGAAGCACAACGAGATGCTGGGCTACCTAAATGTGCTGGAAGACAGACAGTTCAAGCAGTGGTGCGCAACTGTCCCCAACATTTGTCAAGTGCACCTGGCTAAGAATCTCATATATCGTGATCCACCCTTTGTCAGGAACAATTTTAGTCCTGAGGTAAGAAAATCATGTTATATAATCATCATTACAGCCCCTCACAAGTCCACTGCTTAACATAGGCCTCCCCAGGGAATGCCACAAAGCACGGTCCTGAGCCACCTGCATACATCTTCTTCCTGCATGTCTTACCAGGTCGTCACTCCATATAGTAGAGAGACGCCTTGCACTTCGCCTGCCGGTATGAGGTTGCTACTCGAGAAACTTTCTTTCCCATCAGTTATCGGTTCTTTGAGATATATGGCCGGCCCATTGCCACTTCAGCTTACTAATCCGTTGTCATTTACTCTTCTTTTACGGCGGATATCCTCATTTCTAACCCCAAGAAACCCCAAGCGTATCCTCTCCATAGCTCGCTGAGCAACTTTGAGCTTCCTCATATGGGCTGCAATGAAGGACGACGTCTCAGATCCATAGGTCACCACTGGCAATACGTACTGGTTGTACAATCCAGTTTTGAGGTTTTGAGGTATGCCTGACGAGAGGATGTGTCGTAATCTCCCGAACGATGCACAGCCCAACTTCGAGCATAGTGATCCCAACAACTACCGGCATAGGTGTGACATGGACATTAGGTACACATGACTTTTGTTTTGTCCATAGTCATTTTAAGACCTATCCGTTGTGAGATACAATTGAGGTCAATGAGCATAGTGCTTAGGTCCTCCGGTAATTCTGCCATAAGGACTATATCGTCGGAAAATCGAAGGTGAGTAATGTACTCGCCATTGACGTTAATACCGTATCCTTTCCAGCCCAGTAGCTTGAAAACGTCTTTCAATGCAACTGTGACGAGTTTCGGGGATATTAAGTCACCCTGTCTTACACCTCTCTGCAGTTGGGTAGGTTTCGTACTCTGGTTCCGTACTCAGATAGCTATCGTGGCCCTACTGTACAAACACTTAAGCACTTCAATATACCGACGATAAATTTGGCACCGCTGAAGGGACTGCAGTTGACTTTTCTGGTAGAAAAGGTAGCTAATGTCACGCAATAGAACGATAATAGCGATTCCTGGCCACAGGGTACTTTTGTTTTCCCAAGACTATTGCATGCCTTAAGCGCAAAGCGCGTAGGTAGGTATGTTCTACCAGCGCTAAAAATCAAAAATCCAACGTTTTGTCGCATGAAATCGTATCTAAAAATGACATTGAACATAAATGATATAAGAAGCACATCGTCAGAAAGATAAATGACATTAACAAAGTGGTTTTAGTGGCTTATGGTGTAAATGTATTAGTTCCGCATATCAATCTCTTCGGATCTCAGATAATACTATAATATCCTAGCGCAACTTGTCTATCTCTTCTTTCAGCTCCAGTATCTTGTTGTCAGTTCTCAGGGTGCGTACATTATATGTTGCCAGGTCAAATCGTCTGAGGTGGCAGCCGAACCTCCACCGGAGATTTTTAGCACCCACTGCACCGCTACCATAATCGCTGTAGCCAGGAATAGCAGTGCCGCCGGGGACCGGGGGCCGTTTATTTGTGTCGTTGCTCATGGCAACTATGGCAATATACCCTATATTGCCATAGTTGCCACGCTTGGCGAGCGGGTTGACAACTGCAGTTTTTATTGCTTTTTGCTGTTAATAGAAAGATGCTGCCGCACATCTTCTGCCTCAGTTTCCCTCCGTCGCTTCTTACGACACCCACGGGAGGATACGAGGTAGTGGGTATTCTTATCTGCCACTAACTAGGGATTATAAAATAAAATATGATAATAAAAAATAATTATATAAGTAATAAAGTTATTTATTTGAGTTTGGAAGGGATCATGGTCATGCGGCTTAGAAAAAAAAAACGAACGGTGTTTGTGTATCCTTTACTGTGTCTTATCTAGATCATATACATCGTACTTGTAGTCTGATCATAAAAACAACTCAACAGATATTTAAAAGGATTCTACAAAAGCTATTAGTTATGATAAACAAAAGTTTATCGTTTCTAAGTATTGGCATGTAGCTGAAGCTGATATATTGATTTTAACCTATTATAACACAATTTTACAATATGCGTCATATTTATGAATAAAAATGTTATTGGAAAATATCCTTAAATGTCGTATTTAATTTAAAAAAATATTCCTAAAATGTAAAATATGCAAGGCAATGGATCAAGTGATTTTTTTTTGTTGAAACAGTTAGTAATGTTATTGCGCGAGATACGCTATATGAAGTATTTGGACAAACAAGGCATTCCTGCTGAGGGTTTGGAGCTATATGCCCGAAATGAAAAGCTACAGGTGAGTGTAACAATGAGATAAAATATTAAGTAACAAATAAAGATCAGTAACCGACTATTTGGTACAAGTTATATTATACTATAGTAGGCGTTGTACAAATCGCAATGTGCAATCACATGTTATCAGATTTTATTTATTAGAAAATATCTTAGAAAATACGCTATATTATCGCAATCAATGATTGCGTCATATTTGGTTGACGTGATAGACGTAAACCGGGCAATTTAAATAATCCTTATAATAATCTGTGTTATCATATTATTTTAGTTAAAACACAATAACAAACATAAAAATAAAAAGTCTTTTTTAACGTCAATTTCACACCCTAGAATAAAATAAACATATACTAATAAGCAATTAACTGAATATTGGCATTATGTATATGGGCTAGTTTAAATAGGACTGATCCACTTGATGGTAAGTGGTTGTTGTGGCTCATAGACATTTACATCTATTCTCGATTACGAATCAAAATGTAAATGCGGTGTGTGGGAGTTTTGGCGGGAATTTGGCCGTTGACGGATTGTCGCTCCTATTTTGTCGCTTGAATAGTGGTTTGAAGTGGATTTTGATTCGTAAAAGTGATGCGATTTTGTGAATTATGTGTCTGCGCGTGTGTACTATTAGATAAAAGGACGAAACAAGTGCTTTGACGTTGATATAAACCTCAAGTTAATTTGATCGCTTGGGCGCCTTATGAACTTGAGTGGCTGTCGTCATCAACAGTCCGCTGGCTTGAGCTATTGTCGAAATCTCCCAAAAACGTGACGCATCAGCATATTGTGACGACAAAATATATAAAAAGAAAATTCTAAAAGAAATGATAGACTCAGAAGGGCTAGAACCCAGAGCCGTAAAGCTAGTTAAATAAAAATAAAATAAATAAATGCGTCGTCACCCGTGAGGACTAAGATGAAATGCCTCCTTTCAAGTAAAAAGGGTCTCCGTAAAAAGCTGCTATTTTACGCTGGTGTTCTGCGAGAGCGTGGTCTTTCTCTGGTCTAGTCGAACCATTCGTGCTACAACTATACTACTAATATAGATGCAGGATGGCTCTACCACGTAAACGTTGAATGAGTTCACTGCTGAATTTAGGCTTCACCGTCTGTTGGGAGTATCGTTCTTTTGTATGGAAACATAATGAGATTGGATTTATTGTGAACTTTGTTTAATATTCAAACTCAATAATGGCGTACACAAACATGGCAGTATGACATGAATCGTCTTAACCGCGCGATCGCCTGGTACAACGATATCCGGGAGGGCAGCCACGAGACCGAGGTGGCACTCATTGAGAAAGAGATCTCCACCATCGACAATTTACTCGGGCGCGGCGTAGAGGAGCTTACGTGGAATGATGATTGTAAGTATAACATAATAATTTTTTTATTTTCTTTAACTATTCATTGAGCCGTTTTAGATTAGGGGCAAGGAACAGTATACAAGCAATCTGGTTTTGATCTCCACAGGCACAAATGTAGTGCGATATAAAAATCTACAAATGGGTATCTACAATGGCAATATATATTCACTTATACTTCGTAGCTATTTTGCTTTGATCTACACATAATTACTAATTCGGTTTTAGTAAATAAAAAAAGTTTGTTATTTTTAAATTTAATATAGGCAGCAATAATTTTTGAGTAGGTTAATTTACGCAATAAAATTACGTAAAGAAAGTAATTTTTCTAAATTTCGTTTGTGTTGTATATAAAAAACTAGTAGTCCCTTAGGTATCACCAATATCAGAATAGTGATGTATAAATTAAAGTCTTCTGGACATGGGAATCTCCCATGATAGGGATGACTCGTCTTAACGCCCGTTCCCGTTGCCGGTCCAGGTAATTTAAGTCTGGTGTAAACGAGATGGACAAACTACCAGCTATCGGAATACATGAGATAAAATGGGAATAATAGTATGGATGTGTTTATTTAAAGTAAGGGTTTTCAATTTCCGAGACGTTGACCATGAAAGGTGAACATTTGCATGATGACAAGTACTGCCAGATTCGCGTTTATCGCGAAGGTGGTGTTGGTGGGCTGGATGAAGTGCTCGAGGCGGTTAAGCGACAGAATTGGCAACGCTCTAGCGACGAACGCGTTTTCGGTTCGAAGGAAGGAAGGAGCGTTATGTAATGCGTTATGTATTATTAATTTAAGCAACAGTAGCCTAATGGCAGGGCGCGGAAAGCGAACTCAAAAAGGTCGTGGGTTCGAATCCGCCATTCGACTACTGGCGTGAACTACTCGTAACACAACCAATTTAAGCTTACCACGAGAGGTTAAGGGGAATATTGGTAATGTTTATAGCATTGTTAATATTCTTAAAACAAATTGCAATTTTAAGTGATGATTTACCACGTGCTCAGTAGTGAAATAAACCGTCGCGAGGAAACCTGCATGCTTGGGAAATAAAATATTTTGAGGGCGTGTAAAGTCTGTTAAAGCGGGCTACATACGAGACGATATCGGTGGCGATCTAGGGCGGAAAGAAATCGGGGCTTTTATCGAGGCAGACCCTACACACGGGCCTGCCTAGCAGTACGCGTTTGGACTTGGAGCGGAACGCATATGCGGTAGAGTTCTTCAAAATGCCTCCGACTCTCTTAAAACACCAACGTGGAAACCAAGTTGGAATTAGCCCTCTCGGTTATTTTATTCGAAATTGGAAAAAGAGGAGTTGCTGGGTGAACAATGGCTCCAAAAGAGAAAAAAATTAAGCCACATAAACGTACTAAATGGTCTGTAATACAAAGACATGATTAATTTTCTCCAGATGGGTGAAGACAATTTTTACAACCTTCTAGAATTTTTCTATATTTATGATTTCGCAACTTATATAAAAACATCAATTTCTCCTACCTATGCTATTTAGTTATTTCTTCTCTTTGTTAATTTCTGTTTTGGTCAAAATCGGGTTATGTACTACACACAACAAACAAAGAAATAAAATACTTTTGTATAATAATATAAATACTTTTTTTAATGTAATCTTTATTTATGGATTAAAACTATCAAAAAATAAAATAGCTTATATATTTTTTTTAAACATAAAGAAACCTTTAATTTCGGACATAATCCCTTCTATATAGCTTGTTTGTTGATTTGGATATGGTGAAGGAGTAGGAGTTAATTGTTGATGAGAGGATGAAGGCACGTAGGAGATCTGAGTGCAGTCTTGTGTTGATAGCGTTGGAATAGGAGTTAGTTGTTGAGGAGAGGATGAAGGCACGTAAGAGATCTGAGTGCGATCTTGTGTTGATAGCGTTGGAATAGGAGTTAGTTGTTGATGAAAGGATTAAGGCACGTAAGAGATCTGAGTGCGGTTTTGTGTTGATAACGTTGGAATAGGAGTTAGTTGTTGATGAGAGGATGAAGGCACGTAAGAGATCTGAGTGCGGTTTTGTGTTGATAACGTTGGAATAGGAGTTAGTTGTTGAGGAGAGGATGAAGGCACGTAAGAGATCTGAGTGCGATCTTGTGTTGATAGCGTTGGAATAGGAGTTAGTTGTTGATGAAAGGATTAAGGCACGTAAGAGATCTGAGTGCGGTCTTGTGTTGATAGCGTTGGAATAGGAGTTAGTTGTTGAGGAGAGGATGAAGGCACGTAAGAGATCTGAGTGCGGTTTTGTGTTGATAACGTTGGAATAGGAGTTAGTTGTTGAGGAGAGGATGAAGGCACGTAAGAGATCTGAGTGCGGTTTTGTGTTGATAGCGTTGGAATAGGAGTTAGTTGTTGAGGAGGGGATGAAGGCACGTAAGAGATCTGAGTGCGGTTTTGTGTTGATAGCGTTGGAATAGGAGTTAGTTGATGATGAGAGGATGAAGGCACGTTAGAGATCTGAGTGCGGTCTTGTGTTGATATCGTTGGAATAGAAGTTAGTTGATGATGAGAGGATGAAGGCACGTTAGAGATCTGAGTGCGGTCTTGTGTTGATAGCGTTGGAATAGGAGTTAGTTGATGATGAGAGGATGAAGGCACGTAAGAGATCTGAGTGCGATCTTGTGTTGATAGCATTGAAATAGGAGTTAGTTGTTAATGAGAGGATGAAGGCACGTAAGAGATCTGAGTGCGGTCTTGTGTTGATAGCATTGGAATAGGAGTTATTTGTTGAGGAGGGGATGAAGGCACGTAAGAGATCTGAGTGCGGTTTTGTGTTGATAGCGTTGGAATAGGAGTTAGTTGTTGAGGAGGGGATGAAGGCACGTAAGAGATCTGAGTGCGGTTTTGTGTTGATAGCGTTGGAATAGGAGTTAGTTGATGATGAGAGGATGAAGGCACGTTAGAGATCTGAGTGCGGTCTTGTGTTGATATCGTTGGAATAGGAGTTAGTTGATGATGAGAGGATGAAGGCACGTAAGAGATCTGAGTGCGATCTTGTGTTGATAGCATTGAAATAGGAGTTAGTTGTTAATGAGAGGATGAAGGCACGTAAGAGATCTGAGTGCGGTCTTGTGTTGATAGCATTGAAATAGGAGTTAATTGTTGATGAAAGGATGAAGGCACGTAGGAGATCTGAGTGCAGTCTTGTGTTGATAGCGTTGGAATAGGAGTTAGTTGTTGAGGAGAGGATGAAGGCACGTAAGAGATCTGAGTGCGATCTTGTGTTGATAGCGTTGGAATAGGAGTTAGTTGTTGAGGAGAGGATGAAGGCACGTAAGAGATCTGAGTGCGGTTTTGTGTTGATAGCGTTGGAATAGGAGTTAGTTGTTGAGGAGGGGATGAAGGCACGTAAGATATCTGAGTGCGGTCTTGTGTTGATAGCATTGAAATAGGAGTTAATTGTTGATGAGAGGATGAAGGCACGTAGGAGATCTGAGTGCAGTCTTGTGTTGATAGCGTTGGAATAGGAGTTAGTTGTTGAGGAGAGGATGAAGGCACGTAAGAGATCTGAGTGCGATCTTGTGTTGATAGCATTGAAATAGGAGTTAATTGTTGATGAGAGGATGAAGGCACGTAGGAGATCTGAGTGCAGTCTTGTGTTGATAGCGTTGGAATAGGAGTTAGTTGTTGAGGAGAGGATGAAGGCACGTAAGAGATCTGAGTGCGATCTTGTGTTGATAGCGTTGGAATAGGAGTTAGTTGTTGAGGAGAGGATGAAGGCACGTAAGAGATCTGAGTGCGGTTTTGTGTTGATAGCGTTGGAATAGGAGTTAGTTGTTGAGGAGGGGATGAAGGCACGTAAGATATCTGAGTGCGGTCTTGTGTTGATAGCGTTGGAATAGGAGTTAGTTGTTGAGGAGAGGATGAAGGCACGTAAGAGATCTGAGTGCGGTTTTGTGTTGATAGCGTTGGAATAGGAGTTAGTTGTTGAGGAGGGGATGAAGGCACGTAAGATATCTGAGTGCGGTCTTGTGTTGATAGCGTTGGAATAGGAGTTAGTTGTTGAGGAGAGGATGAAGGCACGTAAGAGATCTGAGTGCGGTTTTGTGTTGATAGCGTTGGAATAGGAGTTAGTTGTTGAGGAGGGGATGAAGGCACGTAAGATATCTGAGTGCGGTCTTGTGTTGATAGCGTTGGAATAGGAGTTAGTTGATGATGAGAGGATGAAGGCACGTTAGAGATCTGAGTGCGGTCTTGTGTTGATAGCGTTGGAATAGGAGTTAGTTGATGATGAGAGGATGAAGGCACGTAAGAGATCTGAGTGCGATCTTGTGTTGATAGCATTGAAATAGGAGTTAGTTGTTAATGAGAGGATGAAGGCACGTAAGAGATCTGAGTGCGGTCTTGTGTTGATAGCATTGGAATAGGAGTTAGTTGTTGAGGAGGGGATGAAGGCACGTAAGAGATCTGAGTGCGGTTTTGTGTTGATAGCGTTGGAATAGGAGTTAGTTGTTGAGGAGGGGATGAAGGCACGTAAGAGATCTGAGTGCGGTTTTGTGTTGATAGCGTTGGAATAGGAGTTAGTTGATGATGAGAGGATGAAGGCACGTTAGAGATCTGAGTGCGGTCTTGTGTTGATATCGTTGGAATAGGAGTTAGTTGATGATGAGAGGATGAAGGCACGTTAGAGATCTGAGTGCGGTCTTGTGTTGATAGCGTTGGAATAGGAGTTAGTTGATGATGAGAGGATGAAGGCACGTAAGAGATCTGAGTGCGATCTTGTGTTGATAGCATTGAAATAGGAGTTAGTTGTTAATGAGAGGATGAAGGCACGTAAGAGATCTGAGTGCGGTCTTGTGTTGATAGCATTGAAATAGGAGTTAATTGTTGATGAGAGGATGAAGGCACGTAGGAGATCTGAGTGCAGTCTTGTGTTGATAGCGTTGGAATAGGAGTTAGTTGTTGAGGAGAGGATGAAGGCACGTAAGAGATCTGAGTGCGATCTTGTGTTGATAGCGTTGGAATAGGAGTTAGTTGTTGAGGAGAGGATGAAGGCACGTAAGAGATCTGAGTGCGGTTTTGTGTTGATAGCGTTGGAATAGGAGTTAGTTGTTGAGGAGGGGATGAAGGCACGTAAGATATCTGAGTGCGGTCTTGTGTTGATAGCGTTGGAATAGGAGTTAGTTGATGATGAGAGGATGAAGGCACGTAAGAGATCTGAGTGCGGTTTTGTGTTGATAGCGTTGGAATAGGAGTTAGTTGTTGAGGAGGGGATGAAGGCACGTAAGATATCTGAGTGCGATCTTGTGTTGATAGCATTGAAATAGGAGTTAGTTGTTAATGAGAGGATGAAGGCACGTAAGAGATCTGAGTGCGGTCTTGTGTTGATAGCATTGAAATAGGAGTTAATTGTTGATGAGAGGATGAAGGCACGTAGGAGATCTGAGTGCAGTCTTGTGTTGATAGCGTTGGAATAGGAGTTAGTTGTTGAGGAGAGGATGAAGGCACGTAAGAGATCTGAGTGCGATCTTGTGTTGATAGCGTTGGAATAGGAGTTAGTTGTTGAGGAGAGGATGAAGGCACGTAAGAGATCTGAGTGCGGTTTTGTGTTGATAGCGTTGGAATAGGAGTTAGTTGTTGAGGAGGGGATGAAGGCACGTAAGATATCTGAGTGCGGTCTTGTGTTGATAGCGTTGGAATAGAAGTTAGTTGTTGAGGAGAGGATGAAGGCACGTAAGATATCTGAGTGCGGTCTTGTGTTGATAGCGTTGGAATAGAAGTTAGTTGTTGAGGAGAGGATGAAGGCACGTAAGAGATCTGAGTGCGGTTTTGTGTTGATAGCGTTGGAATAGGAGTTAGTTGTTGAGGAGGGGATGAAGGCACGTAAGATATCTGAGTGCGGTCTTGTGTTGATAGCGTTGGAATAGAAGTTAGTTGTTGAGGAGAGGATGAAGGCACGTAAGAGATCTGAGTGCGGTTTTGTGTTGATAGCGTTGGAATAGGAGTTAGTTGTTGAGGAGGGGATGAAGGCACGTAAGATATCTGAGTGCGGTCTTGTGTTGATAGCGTTGGAATAGGAGTTAGTTGTTGAGGAGGGGATGAAGGCACGTAAGATATCTGAGTGCGGTCTTGTGTTGATAGCGTTGGAATAGAAGTTAGTTGTTGAGGAGAGGATGAAGGCACGTAAGAGATCTGAGTGCGGTTTTGTGTTGATAGCGTTGGAATAGGAGTTAGTTGATGATGAGAGGATGAAGGCACGTTAGAGATCTGAGTGCGGTCTTGTGTTGATATCGTTGGAATAGGAGTTAGTTGATGATGAGAGGATGAAGGCACGTTAGAGATCTGAGTGCGGTCTTGTGTTGATAGCGTTGGAATAGGAGTTAGTTGTTGATGAGAGGATGAAGGCACGTAAGAGATCTGAGTGCGATCTTGTGTTGATAGCATTGAAATAGGAGTTAGTTGTTAATGAGAGGATGAAGGCACGTAAGAGATCTGAGTGCGGTCTTGTGTTGATAGCGTTGGAATAGAAGTTAGTTGTTGAGGAGAGGATGAAGGCACGTAAGAGATCTGAGTGCGGTTTTGTGTTGATAGCGTTGGAATAGGAGTTAGTTGTTGAGGAGAGGATGAAGGCACGTAAGAGATCTGAGTGCGGTTTTGTGTTGATAACGTTGGAATAGGAGTTAGTTGTTGAGGAGAGGATGAAGGCACGTTAGAGATCTGAGTGCGGTCTTGTGTTGATAGCGTTGGAATAGGAGTTAGTTGATGATGAGAGGATGAAGGCACGTAAGAGATCTGAGTGCAATCTTGTGTTGATAGCATTGAAATAGGAGTTAGTTGTTAATGAGAAGATGAAGGCACGTAAGAGATCTGAGTGCGGTTTTGTGTTGATAACGTTGGAATAGGAGTTAGTTGTTGAGGAGAGGATGAAGGCACGTAAGAGATCTGAGTGCGGTTTTGTGTTGATAGCGTTGGAATAGGAGTTAGTTGTTGAGGAGAGGATGAAGGCACGTAAGAGATCTGAGTGCGGTTTTGTGTTGATAACGTTGGAATAGGAGTTAGTTGTTGAGGAGAGGATGAATGCACGTAAGAGATCTGAGTGCGGTCTTGTGTTGATAGCGTTGGAATAGAAGTTAGTTGTTGAGGAGAGGATGAAGGCACGTTAGAGATCTGAGTGCGGTCTTGTGTTGATAGCGTTGGAATGGGAGTTAGTTGATGATGAGAGGATGAAGGCACGTAAGAGATCTGAGTGCGATCTTGTGTTGATAGCATTGAAATAGGAGTTAGTTGTTAATGAGAGGATGAAGGCACGTAAGAGATCTGAGTGCAGTTTTGTGTTGATAGCGTTGGAATAGGAGTTAGTTGTTGAGGAGAGGCTTCATCCTGTCCTTACATACTTCATACACCCTACTTTATGTACGGCAATAAAATAATTAGTTTAGTAGGCATTCTTGACTTCGCAAGGTCACAGGCTAGGGTGGATATGATTTGAATTTCGATAGATTTTAATTAATTTATTTATTCAATTTTTTTTGTTTTTGTAAAATATCAGTGCCATAGGCTTCTACTCCGTTCACATGTTTAAAATGTAAAAATTTTGTTATGTAAAAAAGGTCATTCAGTATCACTGTTTCATTAACGTCCTTCGGCGTGGGCTGCCGGCAGCGACTGCCATAAGAAATCAGGCCGATGCAGCTACACACACGCAGTACGGAGGGGGCGGGGCCCCGATCTAGGAAGCATCGGCTGCATTTTTGCTCCTGCCAGCCGATTAAGGAGGCGACATCGGCCACGACTTAGGATGGCCCTACATACAACACGATTTAGAGGCAATCTAGGGGGCATCCCCACTACTCCACCCTAGGTCGCCACCGATATCATGTCGTATGTAGCCCGCTTAACAAGCGCTGAGCAGTGGACGTGTATTGATTGTTACTTATTTAAAAAAAAGCTTTAATTTTTAAACATGTATGAAACATAATAGAAATAATAATATATTTTTAATTGCACTGTTTTAGTCACGGAATGGATGGCGGAAGTGTACAGCGCAATCAACACGCTGCAAGAGCGCGTGCTAAGCGCGCAGAGAAACGTGAAGCGCGGTTTGGCCAACATCGCGGCGTGGGGCGACAAGCCTCTATACGTGCGCAAAGAGAACCCCGAGCGCCTCGAGCTGCTTGCCGTAAACGAGCGCCACCCGCGCCTCGTGCGCAGGTACACGTGACGATAGGATTTACTCACCACGTTTACTTTACGCGTTTATTTACCACAGAACAACTATTTTACTTTTAGCTATTGATAACTTTACTCTCTAGTCACACAATTATGTTTCACTTTACTGTATCGAGTGCATTAACTCACCTATATGGAAACTCGTAACGCATAACCTTTCCTTTAAAAAATGTAACATGAACCAGAAAAACACGTGATTTAGTATCACCGTATCTATATCACGTGTTAAAATTGCATCTATAATCTAGAAAAATAAAGTGAGATGGAAGTAGACGACGGTTGTGGTTAGTATATAACAGAAGAATTCCCGCTTTGGGTGTTCATGCAAAATTCGTTATGGCCCAATGAGTTAAAAGAGATGTTGAGACCAGGATTAAGAAAAAAATGCCTCGATGGATTTACCACGTAGAAAGAATGAGTGAGGAAAAAGTGACAAAGATTTTTTCATTGAAAATTTACGCTGCAAATGATAGTGTCATAGTAGGCAAGGGACGCCTTGGGCGAAAGTTTATCAATCAAATTACTACTAGCGACTTGTCTATGAAGGGCCAAATTAAGAATAGGCTTAACCGACGAGCATGTATGCGTAGATATATGAATGGGCAAAAAGCGAGATAGCTATGTCAGAATCGTCCTAAATGAAAGTTCGTAGTTTCTCCTTACTTCTTTGGGTGACAGGCGTGAGAGTTACCCATTTTATTACCAAACGTAATTTATCGATAGACACGGGTTTAACTTTAACTACGGTTTAAGGATAGTGTTTCCAAAAAACGAAGTCCCTTAGACGTTGGGCCACAGTCATCGCGAAATTTTACGTTTGCTGTAAATTTGTAAGGAATTGTATTCAAGTTCGCTTATTTCCGTGAGATTTTTCCATGAAACAAATTCTAGTTTATACATGAGACTAAATATTTTTGAGTTTAAGTCCTGGAAATATTTAATTTTATTTATTTATAACATTATAGCCGAGATAAGAATTTTTCAGACATGAAGGATTTTTGTCCACTCATTCCTGAGTAGTTGGTAAATCAGCACATACTAGCAAACAGTGCAAGTAAATTTTGTTTTCGATAAAAATATGGTTTTTTGATTTTTATGTTTATTACTTGTTAGAATTTAAAATAGTTAAAATTTAATGATTTCTTATATTTACGCGAACACTACAGTTACTACTACTACTACTAGTTAAAATTTGATTAAATTATTTTTTTTTTAAATTTCAAATAGATTTAAGTTAAAAATAGGGTTTGGGAATTCCCGACAATTTTAAAGTCCCGGGACACAAGACAGTCAATAATCAAAACACCGGGAATTCCCGGGACTTCGAGACTTTTAGGAAAGAAAATATTTTATAAACCTTTTTTGAAGAATTTTAATTGAATTAATTTCTGGCGAAAAGTATTATAAACGGCATTTTTTTTTGTAAAAATCAACATTTATTAAACAGAAAATTAAATCTTAATAACTTTATTGTTAATTTCAGTCTTAAGAATTGCTTTGTTTTTTCTTTTAATCACACACAAATTCAATCTCCACGCCGTTAAGTTGTTCTAATTTACCATGTGCTCGGCGCTAAGCAAAACCATTGTGTGGAAACCTATATCTGAGTGGAGCGACGGGCAGAGTGAAGAACTCTACCTTGCCCTAAAACCGCCGCTTTTATGCAGTTCAATCTTATAGTTATAAAACGAATTTAGTTAAAAATCATACTAATTCTTAATAACTTTACTATTATCTAGTAATTTTAGTATCTAATCATTGGTCATAATCACACCATTGTTAATTCTCATAATCACAGATTTGTTTTATATTTAACATATTTAAATAATCTAAATATAAATAAGCCCTCAGTCTTTTAAACAATCAACTAACACATTAATTAGACTTCTTTGCTGATTAATAAAATAGGCTTTTAAAAAATCAAGGCATCAACAGACAGTCTGTTTTCTTCCGACAATCTGTTTCTGATTTTGTAACAATACCACCGGACAAGGGAACACTCTCTCGTTTTCATTAGATGTCGGTTTAATCGTTTGTTGTTTAATCGTTGTTTAAGGCTTTATATAGTAGTTCCAAATTTTCTGTACGTTTTACGGTTGCTTCAAACAACTGAAACTCCTTTTTTAATGTTGCTCTTGTTCAACACAATGGAATCTCGGGTACATTTTCTTAGATTGTTTATTGGTTGTTCCATGTGATTTACAAAAAAACTCGTCAAGCTCGTTGTCTACTTGAGAGCTACTGGCACTAGCTCCCATTTCCACATCTGATGTCCGGATACTAGAGATATTTTCGACAAGCCTACAATACAGTTCTTCCGCAAAGACAATTGGTGCAGTTTTACTAATATTCGAGGTAAAAAGTTGTGAGACTGTGAGATGTGGTGGCTAGTGTGCAAACATTTTATTAAGCATACAACTCGTTCTATCTTTATTAGTCGTTGTTGATTGAATGTTTTTGAGCAACACGTCAATTATTGCTTCAGCTGTAAGTAATTAAGCGTTTTTTCGGCCTAATTCACTGACACGCTGACAAGGCACAGCTATCTTGACTGGTTGTAACAAATCAACATTTGACTGCAAAAGAAGAAGATTATCTTCATTTCACTTGCTTTACATGTTTAAATAAATCAACGCTTTCTTCACGCAATTTTTGGGCTTCAGGAACCGTTCTTCCATCACAATGATGAAATTTCATCTTCTTTAAACATCCAGTATTAAACTGAGTTCAAAAGAAATACCACACCACGCTCAAATCATACTCGTAAATGAAATTGACAACGAACTGACTGACTCGACTGACACAGACACAATCATAATCCAAACATCACAAAACAACCAATGTGCGGCAAACGCATTTATTGTGTTTTGTACTCAGTAGGTTACGTAGTAGAGTAATACAGGTAATAATTCATTAAACTAACAGATGGCGCCAAGCTCCTTCAAATATTTAAAAATAAAATTATTACAATAAATCAAAACAATTTCGATAATCTTGCCTCGTCTCCAGTCTCGACCTGAAAGTCTCGGGACTCGAGACAACTAAAATTACGAAAATCCCGGGACTTCGAGACACGAAACGTCCCGGACCCAAACCCTAGTTAAAAACATATATTTCGCTGTTTGGTAATATCGCTTTTTTCATTTTAAAAACGATTTTCATAAATTATTAACATATTTAATTTTTATTTTAGGCGTAATAATATTCTTACAAGTCACAAAGAGTTCGAGCAAATTTTAGTCGACAATTATAAATTGTTTTTCAATATTCAAGACGAGGAGGAGGTAATTTAACAGTCATTTAGTTTTTCTTTTATATTTTTTTGTCTAAAATCTAATTCAACGAATTCTATAAATGTTATAAATTATTCATTACGAAATATTGACAGAATTTGCGGTTTGAATATATTATTTTAACACCGATCGAACGTAGTCACCGTACTGTAATGCTCCCAGTATTTTTAGCTGGCTTCAAAGAAGGAGGAGGTTCAAAATTCGATTGAGTTTTTGTATGTATTATATTATTTGTATTCGTCAATTGTGAACCGATTGAATTTTTTTTATAAGAAGTTCAGGGCCGGGCTTTAACCAAATATAGGAACTTTGTCTAATGTATAATTGTTATAATATTTCAGCTGGAATCGGAAGAAGAAGAGTTGGAAGAAGTTGACGAGACAATTCTTGATGAAGATGAAAAACTAGCTCGAGAAAAAAAATTGCAAGAGATAATGGAACGACGCGAGGATAAGCGACTAGCCAGAGAGGAGAGACAAAGGGAAAAAGCTGAAGCTGAAAGGTTGAAGTTTGAGCGAAGAGAGGCACGTAGATTGAAAAGAGAGGCCAAAGAAGCAGAGAAAAAAGATCGGCAAGATCGCAGAGATGCAGGTAGTAACGTTTATTTACTCATTGTAGCAGAACTGAAAATATATGGCCTATTATATTACTATTACACTGTCTCATAGGAGGCATATTTTTAGTTTTATATTATTTTGAGTAGTTATTATGAAGATGGCGCTGCTCACATCCAGTTTCTTTCCATTGTCACCTCTTTCGATATCAAAAAGATGATAACATATAGTGGAGATTTAACGCCGCCACTGAAAGGCAAGGCACAGGGGAAAAATAAAAAAAATATGAGTTAGTTATTCATTTCATTAATACATTCATTTCTGATTTTTAATGACCCTGGCCGATTTCAACATCGATTACACTTTTCAATGAACTTTCACCGTCTTATTACAAAACATGAGATGTATATTATTTGATTCGGATTTATTCAGATTAAACTATGGCTTAACAATAGACTTTCTCACAAAAGAAGTCCGCTAACAGCGGTACCACAATCTTCGCTGATATTTAATGTCAATCCATGTAAATACATTTTAGTTCGCAAATATTTCAGGATTTTTGTCGTAAAAATTGTTACAATTTAAGTCTGAGACTATTTATAAACTATTGCTTTTTATAAGAAGGTAGTTCGAATTTTGAAATCACTTTTGATAAAATTAAAGGTTTAATTTACTTTCTATTATACCATGTGAAGCTTAACCTGATCAAATTTAGGTGTAAATACACGGGTAAAGAATAAAATCAGACATAAAACTAATATTTAGATATTACTGCAAAAATAATGATTTCAATAGACGCTTTTATCTAAGATATATCTAGAAAAAACCCTAAAATCATACCGTATCTGAGAATACATCAAAAACCGTAGACAGAGAAACCTATAGTCAAATTGACGCCTTCTTTCGCATTCGCACACGAAAAAGATAGATTTATACATACGTCTTGCATAGAAAGGAGACAGAGCGGTGTGATTGTTTGTCCCTTTCTCCGAGCCGGTTTTTTTTGTTTAGCAAATTACACTTTGATAAACAACTTTGACAGTTCGTAGCGATCTAAGGAGTTTACAAGTTGGTTTAAGTAAGAAAAAGTGTTTTGTGAGCTTGAGATTGGTGAATCTTCAGTTCTTAGAACAATTAAAAATGTTATCTAAATATGTTTAAAAGTTATAAAGATTATTGTATAACCTAAAACTACGTTATCGTCCTTTCTCACTCGAGGCCATGCTAACCATTAGTCTATAGGTTTCTCTGTCTACGTCAAAAACCAATTCCACAAACAAAATGTGTGGCCAACAAAAATATTGTGTAGGTGAGGAGGTAGATTCTCCCGCGGAAGAGGAAGAGGAAGTCGATCCAGAAGAGTTAGCAGATATTGAGGCAGAGCGAATTGAGCAGGAACAAGAAGCATTTAGAGCAGAGCGATGGCCTGCTTACGTAAAATATGTCGATTCACAGGTGAGCAATTTGTCGTCTTAATATTTTTTTAAAAACATCTTAAACTTGTACGTATTTATATTAGACTTGCAGCGAATAGTATATCCGGCCACACTCCGAATACCGAATATTCGGCGGACTTCCTGGCTGAATAGTCGAATATTAGGCAAAAGTATTCGGCGGGAAAGGAAGTAATGTTTATTATTCAGAGCGTCTATTCCCTGAAGCTGGGATTGTCTACGAGAAGAAAAGGAGTAAGCTACTACCTTAAAATGAAGAAAACTTAGTCTTTCTGTACCATTATCTTCCACTTTTATTACGATAGTTTACTACTATTACATGTATTTGACAGTTTTTATTTTTTATTTTTATAATAAACGAAGGCGACTGTGTACTTATGGCTACATCAATGATTACAACAAAATAAAAATAATTGTAAAATAAATAAAAATTTTAAAAAGAACCTCTTACTTAGGTATTCGGTATTCAGCCGAATGGTACCTAGATGTTCGGTATTCGACCGAGTAGGATAAAAGTAGCCGAATAGATCGAATACCGAATAATAGTCGAATATTTGTTGCAAGTCTAATTTATATTATTTATGATGCTAGTGTTGATTTATAATTTTTATGTGTATGTAGCTATAAAAAGTTGTGTAGAACCGTGTTATACTCGTAGAACTTTTAGTAGGGACTTTTCGCAGTGAAATTTAATGTTCATACGTACGAGGTGTGTTCAAAAAGTAAGGTGACTTTATATTTTTATGAAAAACTATTTATTTATTCATCAATATTTATGTTGTCCCCTTCAAAGTAATCCCTCTCAGATATAATACACTTGTGCCAACGTTTTTTTCAATCGTCAAAGCATTTCTGATAATCACTTTCTGGTATAGCCTTCAGCTCTTTCAGCGATGCAGTTTTTATCTCTTCAATCTTCGTCCTTTCATAGGTCTCTTCAGTTATCTAGGTGCCAAATTATTAGGGTATCACTTGGGGTTCACTGCTATTGTTAAGGCCGATTTAAACCAAACGAACGAATGCATGTTTTATACACACTTTATCAAACTCTTTTCGTGTAAACAGATTAAAGCATTCTTTCGTTATTATTTGTTAGCGGAGATTATAATATGGAATGTTTAAGAATGTTCGCTTGCTTAATTTCAATGGTGCACGAGCGGCGTGCAGAGCACTCGATCGCTGTATTTAAATATCTCTAGAATCTGCGTAAAAATCTAGTTTTTGTTCTTATACGTGCTCGCTGGTATTCTTTTGGTGTAAATGATGAAAAGGCGCATTTTTTGTTTATACTGAAACTCGTTCATTTTATTTAAACCCACCTGAAGATGAAGTTTCTTGGTTATTATTTACTTGTATTTTTTAATTAGTAAGTTTTTGAATATCTTAATTTTAGGTATCGCGTCAAGTAATGAAGGCTATACAGACTAGCTTGGATCTTTTCGAGACGCAGACCGATCTGGAGAAGGGTCCACAAGTTGCCTTTATGGAAGTCATTGCGGAATTAAAAGACCCAGGTTATCTTGCATATTTATTTGAGGATATTCAAATTCAAAAGACTAATAAGTAATTTACTGTCTCAAATATACTATTTTCTATTTAACTAACTAATAACTAATTTCCTTGCAGATATTGTATTTACCCCATCTCTGGAGATTGACGATGAATACGGCCTATACGACACTCTCAATGAAATGATGAAAGACATGTTTTTGCAAGCTACGCTATTTCCTCGAATAGACCCCATTGTTCCTATTGCAAACTACGAAGGTGGATATTAGAATTATTAAAATTCACAAATTCTGTTGTTTTGTGTGGTAGCTAAATTGTGTAATATTACGTGTATAATCAAAAATTTATATCGATAGCTCTCATTCATTCGTATATGATTAGTAAAAGTAGGTACAAGTGGTAAAATTAAAATTTTTTTTGTACGACCGACTTCAATATTTAGGTAAAATGAGAACATGTTCAATCTATTCCAAGTCAATTAATTACGCATTATTAAGGAAAACTCAATAACAGCTGTCTGTTCTTGATCAAATTTATATGAGACCACACGAGAAGCACCAGCTTTCAAATAACAAAACCATCATCATCATCAGCTTACCTAGATAAAACATAAAACACTCACGCCTGTCACCCAGAGGGGCAGGCAGAGACTACAGACTTCCATTTGGCACGATCCTGACACACCTCTCTCGCCTCCTTCACATCCATATACCTCCGCATACATGCTCGTCAGTTAAGGGTACTTCTAATTTCGCCCGTTTTCAATAAATTGCTAATTTGGTCAATAAATTTTCGCCTAGGACGTCCCTTTTCGATTCTGCCATTCACTTCTGCAACATGAATTTTCTTTGTCACTCTTTCCTCATTCATTCTTTCCACATGACCAAACCACCGAAGCATTCCTTTCTTAATCCTGGTCACAAAATTTTCTTGCAATACACACTCTTCTCTTATCACACAATTTCTCACCCTGTTATTCAGATACAGCCTTAACATACTCCTTAACGACCGCATTTCTACTGAGTTTATTTTACTCTCGTGCTTTTTCTGCCACACCCAACTTTCACTACCATACGTCAAAGTAGAGACCAACACAGCATTGTGAATTGCCATACGAGCCTTTTCGACACATTCTGACTCTTCACAATAGAGTGTAGGGCCCCATTTACTCTATTTCCGGCGTTCACTCGTCGTTCTATATCCTTATCATATCTCCCATCCCTGCTTAATACGCAACCCAAATATACAAACTCATCTACTTGCTCGATCAACTCCCCTTCTATTCTTATTTCCCATATCGTTTTACTTCCCTTTCTTATAATGACCTGTTCATTAATGTAAACATCATTTGCAACTTGGCCCCCGACGACGCAAGAATAACTTAATCATCGGCGTACAAAAGCATTTGACGGTTAACTCACCCATTCGTAATCTGCATTCTTCAACTTTCAAATTTTCCAAACAACTGTCCATAAATAGGTTGAACAGCCACGGGGAAGCCACAAAGTCCTGTCTGACACCTTTATGGATGCCAAACCAGTCCGAGTAGACCACGTTGATCCTAACACAAGAACTAGAGTCCCTATAAAGAGACTTCAATGCGTGTATTAAGCCAGGCCTCACCTAGATAAAAGTTCTGATGTAACACACAATTAAAAAAAATGCAGTCGAATTGTACCTCCTCTTTTTTGAAGTCGGTTAAAAAGGCTGTGAAAGACAAAAAAGTGGGTTCCATTGAATAAGTTGATGCATAGAGACTACTTCAAAAACAATAAGGACCGCACAATAATAAGAACCGGACTTACGATTACAGTTAAATTGAGTATCTCCTATTTTTTTTAAGTCTGCAAAAAATAAAAACGGTTGTATTGAGTTCCACTGATGGTCTAGACTTTTTATTTCTGAGAAGGTTTTAGAGCAGAAATGAGTCCGTTGCGCGCTTCAGCACGCGTTAACGGACTTCATGATCATGACATTTGAATCATTTTGAGTATTTGTCTGTCTGTATTTTGTCCCGGAGATGTTTAGTCCTTACACACGAATTCTTTTGTTTTTTCACTGGATAATGACACTAGAGCAAATATTTTTTATGATACAATCTATTTCTATCACTGCCACGTTTTGTTTTATTTTGTCATAAAATAATTTAAAAAATATCTCTAAATTTGTCCAGTTGAACCGCCTTTATCAGACATCCAGCAGACAAATTAATGAACATTAAAAATAAAAGAAATACGTACAAACAGCAACAATCTTTATACTAACACTAACCTACGGTACAGTTTTAGAGGAGGATACTGGGCTTGGGGCAATATGGAATTATGATTTCGTAAATTTTTAATGGGTTCAATTAGTTCTAGCGCGTCTTTCCGGTTGTCTTACTCGTACGTTCGGGCATAACGCGACACCAATAGGTAGTTATAAAAACTTATATTTCAAATGAATGCAGCCCGGAGGCGCTCCTAAGCTAAATATTTATGTTAGAGGAATAAGGTTCGTATGCACTGCACGTATCCGCAAGAACTTGATTTGAATTTAATTTTAGACACACGATGATTTCGTGTGTCTAAAATTAAATTCAAATCAAGTTCAAGAACATATAGCTGATGTGAAGCATCAACGTTCCGGGAAGTCTGCAGTTTGTGATCATATCCTAGACGGCCCCAACCATTACATCAGATTTGATAGACCACAAATCCTCGCGAAAGAACACTGATTCCTACCAAGGATGATACGTGAGGCTATTGAAATTAAAAAACATCCTAATTTCAATAGAGAAGGAGGCTGGGTACTACCACCTGCTTGGGATCCTATAATCAATAAAATTAAAACTAAACCCAAGCATACCACTGCAAGACCTCAAGACAGAGTTAGTTCATTTTGCATAGATCGGACCATAAACAATAATTAAAAAAGCTGAAGGTACTCCGGGTTTAACAATGACATCGGGACGTCAGTCATCTCAGTCCCCCGTGACCATGGGTGCTGGAAAGCGCCCGAAACGTCGGGAATTAAAAATAAAAAGTAAAAATAAACGCGATAAAATCCGTAAAAGTAGTTTTAATCATGTTTAGACACACGAGTATAGAAACCAACTAGGACTCAGTAGTTCTTACAGGCATGTAACCGTTGTAAAACACGGTAAAAATAAAGTTAAAATAGTAATGTACAACCTCATCACTTCTTGTTTTATAATACGTGGTAGAGCCGTGCTGCAGTTATATTAGTAGTATAGTTGTAGCACGAATGGACGACCGGAAAAGGACCACGCTCTCACAGAGTACTAGCGTAAAATAGTAGCTTAATGCTGCTGTATTTCGTATGGTAAGTGTAGAGAACCGGAGACCCTATAAAATATCTTTGCGGAGACCCTATAAAATATCTTTGCGGAGACCTTTTTAACTGGAAACGAGACATTCCATCTTAATCCTCACGGGCTACAACGCATCCGCATTTTGATTCGTAATCGAGGATAGATGTAGATGTCCACAGCAACCACTTACCATCCCGTGGACTGTGTGCTCGTTTGTCATCCTATCGTAAAAAAAAGTTTTTTTGGGTTAAATATCTCACGCAAACAAGTTAACGGACTACAAAAATAAAATTGTGTTATGGGGATTTCAAATGTTTGTTAGCTGAGTGCTAAGGCGATGTATTTATTTCAGACGATATAGCGGACGAAGACGCAATGATTGACCTCTATCATGAACTGTTAAAAAGAATCGAGAATAGCATTAAGGATATACTGCAGTACGCCTCGGTAAGTAAAATTTAACATTTCAAATGATGGTGATTATTATTATTAGCACCCATCACAAGTCCACTATTGAAAATAGGCCTCTCCCATAGAATTACATAAAGAACCTGAGTCACCTGCATACATCGACTTCCTGCATCTCTTCCCGTCGTTCTTCGACGTCATTTCATCTTCCTACACTTTGCTTACCGTTGCGCTATGTTAGTTACTCAGATTCTCCTGCGATTTTGTTATAGAATGGGGTGACAAACGAGCACACAATCTACCTGATGGTAAGTGGATGCTGTGGTTCGTAGACATCTACATTTTTCCTTGGTTAAGGATCAAAATGCAGATTCGTTGTCACTCTTGAGGGCTAGGATAGAATGCCTCGTTTCCAGTAAAAGGGGTCTCCGCTACACTCACCACACGAAACACAGCAGCATTAAGCTGCTTTTTTACGCTGGTATTCTGTGAGAGCGTGGTCCGGTCAGACACCGGTCGAGCCGACTCATCCATGCTACAACCATAATATAGCTGCAGCTTAGCTCTACCACGTTTAAAACATCCTCATTCCAATGGTACTAATAGATATCAATTGTTGTAGTTTAACGATTATGAACCACTTTTTAAATTTCGAAAATATAGATATTTCATTAATTAATCATTAATTAATATATAATCATTAGAATTGATTTAAATACATTAATAATAATGTTTATAAATCGATGCTAAAATACGAAGTAAATATATTTTACTCTAAACTGTTAAAACCATACTGTACATTTTTATGTTGTCAGAAATATGAAAAATACACACCGCTATGGATGGAAGATAGGCAAGAAGTTCTATCTGGTTTTCTAAAGTATGGTCGCGTAATACCACCTGAGGAATTCGACAAATATCAATTTGAAAACGGTTGCGACCCTCCAGAGGCCAGACCGACGCTTGAAGAGTATCAAAAAGAGGTTTTATTTTCATTTCAATTTTTTTGCATTACTAACTTTTTTATTATAAAAAAAATCACAAGCTACCTCAATTAAAAATGCTATAAAGGCGAAAATTTGCTAGAGAAGTCACATTTGAAAATTATCTTTAATTTTTAATATATTCAGCTTCCGTCACCAAACGGTTCATTAAGGGGCGTTGACACCTCCCATAATTAGAAACACTTGCTTTTATTGTCACATTCGATAGTAGGGTTGGCAACCAGGACAAAAGTAGATCTTGTATTTTGGAACTGGCAAATTTAAATAACTATGCGGTTAATAATTGCTTGAGCTTGAGGCTTCTAAATTTCCTGAGCATGTATTTCGGATGTATCCACATTTGAAAGTATTTTATTTCTTAAATAGCACCAGTTGCTTTGTATTAGTTTTAGCACGCAAAAGCTGACTTTAATACCACTTGATATGTCTTATGTCTAACACACTAAGAAATGTTTCCTAAAGTGTGCGTCGCGGCATCGAGGTGTGCCGTAGAGCGTAAAGGGGTACGCCGTGAGGCGCTCCGGAAACTAAAGTTATGTATTCGTGGGTAGAAAATAAACTGGATTTTCAGCTGTAGCTGTAATAAAGAGCAAATATCGCTCCAAGATTAGTTTGGAGCAAGAAATAAGAATAGCGGTGACACAAACTTGACAACTTTATTCCATGCTTTGAAAAATGTGTAGAGTTCACCAAGCTCACACGTCATTCTAATTAAGTTGCCTTTGTATTTTATTTCCAATTTTTTAAAACTCTACCTAGGGCACCCAGACAAAATACTAAAGCTGTTAGTGCGCCGTGAACTGAAATGGTTGGGAACCCCTTCAAAAAGAAGTTTTTCTTGAACGTCTTAGCGGATCAATTTTGTTCATTAATTATTAACTGATTTCATTAAATATTTGGAAATATTGTTCTTCATCAGGTCATTTAATTAATTTATCATTAAATTATTTTAGATCGACAAGTTCAACGTTCTATACGATGAAGTGGCCGCGCTGCCGTCCGAGTACTTGTGCAACGGCTGGCTGAAGCTCGACCTGAAACGACTAAACCAGGCTATTATGAACATCGTATGCAAGTGGAGTAATCTCTACAAGCAGAATCTGAAGGATCACGTACATACCAGGTTTTGTATTTTGATACTTAATAAATGTGGGTGTTCTTAGGTTATATTTAGAAGTACTATTCGTATTCATCGACTTTCTAGATGTCTTACCAGGTTGTCACTCCATTTAGTGTGGGGCCGCCCTACACTTCGCCTACCAGTACGAGGCTGCCACTTGAGAACCTTTCTTCCCCATAATTGATTCGCTATGCAGGTGGCTCAGGACTGTGCTTTGCGGCATTCCTTGACGGAGGTCTATGTTCATCAGTGGACTTATTAAGAGGTGTAATGATGATGATTAATATTATTCGTATTCGTGGAAATTAAGTTTATTTATCTAATGAACCACTGTCATTATATTATAATGCAATTAAGCATTTTACCGTTTGGATGTTAAATATTTTTAAGTAAATTTTTTGAATAATGCCGTTATAGTGACAATTTAATGGAATCCACCACCATCCAATTTGACTTTGACTTACATCATATCTGAAGCAGGATATGGGCGGCAGCATTTTCCTGATAACTGTTTAAAATAAATGAAATTACGCTTGCAAACCGGTTCGCCAAGTGTAGCTACTATGGCAAATTTCTCCCCAATGAAGCAGTCTATAGGGAGGCCTATGTTCGAAGTGTCAGCGACCGCGGCCCTGAAGTGTCACAACCTAATGGTTAGCCTTTGCACTAAGAAGTCGACCATATGTACTTTGAGTTATTAGTTTCTCTATAGATTGAGATTATTTAACAGGCGTACCCGATATTTACAGTAAACGATTTACTGACAGAATTCACTTCTCACCTGTAAACTGTACTACTGTACTGTAATGTCCTCAACTTACTGAGTAGGGCATTGTTGGTACGTTTCAGATTTTATCACGCGAACGTAGCCCTTTTCATAGCACTTTTACCAATTCGTAGCTAAACGCCGCAAAAGGGCGAACTACAAATTAAAAATAATAGATTTAACGGAAAACTACAAATACGATTAGTTTTGTGATGAAGAAAAGCTAGTAGTCGGAGAATAATAAATATTTTCTTACTTCCCTGTAATTTTTTAAAAATTGGGGTTCGCCTCATTGCGATGTTTGCGACGAATTATGACCTTACAGCTGAAGCTGTCAGGAAAATAATATACATAAGCAACACTAGACTTATTGTTATGGGTAACCGAACCTATCAGTGAAAAGCTTGACTGCCCGATACTGGGGCACTGGGTGTATACTCACACACATTTTCGCGCAGTGCATATAGATATTTAAATTAGAATTTGAACCAGATATTTAAACTATTAGAATTAATTATTAAAGTAAAATTCTAAGAAATGTTAACAACATAGTTTTTTGAATCTCTTTTTTGCTACTAACAATATGGACAAACGTCTGAAATAAATCAATTTTATTTAAAAGTTATGGGCTTTAAAACACCATTTTACTATTATCTTTTACCACTTCCATTACCATAAGCTCAGTTATAGTTGAGGTTAGTATAGCATAACTGTATTATCTGAAAAGACTTTTCTCCATATTACTGTAAAATAGCCTCGACGAGTTGGAGAAGTTCATCGAATACGCGATGAAGGAGCTATCGGTGGAGTTGGCCGAAGATGACTACGATGGGTTACTTAAGGTGATGGAGGTCTTGAGCGAGGTGCGCGCGAAACAGGATGCCGGCGCCGAGCGAATGTTCGAGCCACTGCGCGACGTCATGTATTTGCTCAAGGAGTACGGCGTCGAGTTCCCGGAGGAGACTTACGAACAGGTAATATTTATGCAAGGAGCGCTAGGTTTGAGTAATAAAGTGTAAGCATCTAAATAAATTTTCCAATAACTAACCTCACCTAAACGTAGGTCAGCTGCAGGCAGCAACATCTGTGCATTATCAGTATGAAGAGTTTGAGCAAAATTATCATTTGTATATCATAGATTTTACGTGGTAGAGTCACGCTGCAGCTATATTATGGTTGCAGCACGAAATAGGTCAGCTCAACCGGGGTAGGACTACGCTCTCACTGAATACTAGCGTGAAATAGCAGTTTAATGCTGTTGTGTTTTGTATGGTGAGTGTAGAGAACCGGAGACCCTTTTTACCGGAAACGAGACATTCCATCTTATTGTTCAGGGGTGCCAACGCATCTGTATTTTGATTCCAAATCAAGGATAAATGTCTACGGGCCACAGCCCTTTCACCATCAGATTCACTGTGTGCTCGTTTGTCACCTTATTCTTTAAAAAATATTTTTTTATAGAATAAGGTGACAAACGAGCACACAGTCTACCTGATGGCAAGTGGATTCTGTGGCCCTTGAGGACTAAGATGGAATGCCCCGTTTCCAGAAAAAAGGGTCACGGAATCTCTACACTTACCATACGAAACACAGCGGTATTAAGCTGCTATTTTACGCTGGTATTCAGTGAGAGCGTGGTCCTTCCGCGGTCGTGCCAACCAATTCGTGCTACAACCATAATATAGCTGCAGCGGACTCTACCACGTATAAAATTTGTGATTAAGATTTGTAATCAAGAAGTTTGTAATTTGGCATATTTTTCTCTCTATATTCAGCAGTCAGCAGCAACCAACCGGTTATTTGATTTTTGTTTTGTGTAATTAGAGAATATGTAACTGCCAGTTCATGAGGTACCTTAAGGATCACCAGCTGATTAGTGACCGCCAATACGGTTTTCGCCGTGGTCGGTCAGCTGGTGATCTTCTGGTCTACTTAACTCACAGATGGGCGGAGGCAGTAGAGTCCAAGGGGGAGGCATTGGCCGTTAGTTTGGACATTGCGAAGGCCTTCGATCGGGTTTGGCACAAAGCACTTCTTTCGAATCCTTCCTATGGGCTTCCCGAGAAATTGTGCGATTGGATCACCAGCTTTCTTGCAGATCGGTGCATCAAGGTCGTTGTAGACGGTGCAAGCTCCGATTGCAAGCCTATTAACGCTGGTGTTCCATTGCTATCGCCAACGCTGTTTCTTCTGCATACCAATGATATGTTGCAAACCCGTAACATTCATTGCTATGCAGATGACAGCACTGGTGATGTTCTTTATACCGGCCGAGCCAATATTTCTCGGGAAAACGTCTCCGAGTGCCGGGACAAACTTGTGTTTGAAGTCGAGTCTTTGCTGAACAGAGTCTTGGATTGGGGGCGACTAAATCTAATCCAGTTTAACCCCCAGAAGACACAAGTTTGCGCGTTAACCGCTAAAAAGAACCCCTTTGTCGTATCTCCTCAGTTCCAAGGCACTCCCCTTGTTACCTCAGCCAGTATCGGAATTCTTGGCGTCGACATATCGAGTGACGTGCAGTTTCGTGGTCACTTGGAAGAGAAGGCCAAATTGGCCTCTAAAAAGCTTGGCGTGCTCAGCAGAGCGGGACAGTATTTAATGCCGGCACACTGCCTGCAACTTTACAAGGCGCAGGTTCGGCCGCACATGTAATACTATTCCCATCTCTGGGCTGGGGCTCCCCAGTACCAACTCCTTCCACTTGACCGCATCCAGCGCAGAGCGGCTCGAATCGTCGACGACCGAGTGCTTTCCGATCGGCTCGATTCACTGGCACTGCGAAGAGATCTTGCATCTCTTTGCATTTTCTTTCGCATATACCATGGAGAGTGCTCTGAGGAATTGTTCGGATTAATCCCAGCCGCCAAATTTCGTGAACGCGGCAAGCGTCCCGATACCATCCATACCATCTGGATGCTTGGCGGTCCACCACTGTACGTTTCAAGAGGAGTTTTCTTCCGCGTACAACCTCTCTGTGGAATAGTTTACCACCGGCGATTTTTCCGGACCGATACGACCCGGGGAACTTCAAGAAAAGAGCTTACTCCTTTCTAAAGGGCCGGCAACGCACCTGCAATTCCCCTGGTGTTGCGGTTGATCATGGGCGGCGGTAGTCACTTAACATCAGGTGAGTCGCATGCTCGTTTGCCCCCTCTTCTATAAAAAAATGTACAATATATGAAGTAAGTTCGTTATGTGAGTTACATAAATATATTTATAATTTTTGAACATTGTATTTATATTTAAAATGTTTGTGCATCACCGTTCTTGCTTTCGTATTGGAAAAGGACAATCCATCACAGCGACAATACTCCGTTTATACGTTGGTGAGCAAATTTGTGGTTATTTCCAAGTTGTTTTTATTTTATTTTTTATTTCTATAAGTAAATGTTACTAACAAAGTAGGACTCAGTGGCGGTTTATATATGTACATACATTTTACAAGGATACACACAGTTTACAAACATAAATTGCACAAGGATAAAAATATTACAAATGATTGTTCGTAACCGATAATACGACATACAACGTAAACAGAATATAAACCCTGTTTTTTTTCCCAGGACAAAGATAACCAATTGTTAAATAAAAAATATACTTTTAAAATGTATTAAGTAATTAATAATTAACACATATTATTGAATACAAATATTTTATTCTATTGTAGAATTTCTTTGGTGTCGGCGAGGATTTAACCCGGCTTATTTGAGTACATACTATGAAATTTTCAGGGAGGGTGCTTATCCTCTGAGCTACCACGAATGTGCTACAAGCACATATTATTTGCGTAAACTTGCATTGTTTGAGATAAAATATGTTTTGGGGATATTATGACAATTTCACCGTAACATCATCGTATCACCATGTCGTATTGGAGCCATGCTGTGGACTTATTGCACCAGCATGGGTAGCATAAAAGATTTTACTTTTAATTTATTTATTGATTCTGTTTTCTTCTATGCAGTAGTTAAAATATAATTATTTCGATTCGTCGGATTCGACCCCGTCGACACCAATTAAACTGTTAATTATAATTATAAGTACCTAAGTAAGATTTATCACTTACTCGTTGGTGAAAGATAACCGGCATGTGTGTGAAATAAATGCTTTGGGGTCAGCTCTGCGAACACAACTTTGTTCTAAAACCCGCTCAGAAATTGGACGTGGCCTGTGTCCTGCTGAGAAACTTAAAAAAAACTATAACTTTACTATACTTGCGATTATAGCTGGACATTCTGCCAGAGAGGTGGCGCAATTTGGTGAAGGTAGCAACGGTGATGAAGAACAACGTCGCTCCGCTCCAGGCAGCGCAGGCCGCGCTAATCGCCAAGCGAGTCGCTTTGCTCAATTTACGCCTCACCATGTATCGCGACCAGTTTAACAGGAAAGAGGTCTCCGGGCTAAATTGTTTTGTTTCCGTTTTGCTCTCTTAGTAGTTTTTTCTCTTAGTTCTAAATGTGTGTGCGTGCATGCGTGCGTGCGTGCGTGCGTGTGTGTGCGTGCGTGCGTGCGTGCGTGTGCGCGCGCGCGCGCGTGTGTGTGTGTGTATGAAATGGATGAATAACACACACACACACACACACACACACACACACACACACACACGTGTGGAGTACTTTTGTTTTTCCACATCTATTTAATTTGGACAAATTGAAAGCTAGCTAAAGAATATTTTTTCATCCAAGGTTTGCTTCGACGACTTTTAAGTTATGTCATAGAAGCTATTTTCTTCACTTATAGATGTTCCTCGAGACTTGTAAGGAGCCGTACAGGGAAATCGACACGGTGCACCAGGAACTCAACAATTTCGAGGAGATGATGCAAAGTCTGAAAACCTCTTGCGCGTTGTTCGACATACAGCCGCCTGATGAGAAGAATCTTAAACAGTGCCGCAGGGAGCTAAAGCTTGTTAAGGTATTCACAACAAGATATTTATTGTTCATACAACTCTTGTGTTTAACAGCTGTATCATCACTATTACATGAATATACTTTGATAAAACCTACTAACTATTTAGTTAACTATTTCTCTCGACAAAAACTTAATGATAAATATAATTTGTATGTAATAGTTTTTGTTTCGATTACAAAGATACTTTAATTTGAATTTATATCAACCATGCAGCAACTCTGGGACTACTATAATCTTGTGATGGGAACTATTGAGTTCTGGAAGAAATCGCCATGGAAAAAGATAGACGCCGATGGTATGGACCAGGAGTGCAAAAGATTCACGAAGGATATACGTCAGCTAGACAAGGATATGAGATCATGGTGAATATTTTTATATGTCAGGTCGTAGTTAAAATTTTTCGGAAGCAAACTTAATTTTTTTTCAAATAAATTGACTCACGTGCTTTGTATATGTAGAAAGATAATTATAATTGTGATGTATGGGGTTATTACATAAAAGACTTTTGGAATAGAATAGAATCACTTTTATTCAGTATAGTGCTATGACCATTGGTTTAAAGAAATCCTCTGTCCTGGGAAGAACCAGCAAGAAACCCAGCAGGACATTTCCTTTAAATAGAATTAAAATCACTTCATACAATTTTGAAATACACAGATTACATTGATAAGAATGGAACTTATCAACTATAAATTGTACTGAGACTAGTTTAATAGCTGAGGATAATAATTAATTCGAGGCGAGGTTGAGCTAGTAGCGGAGTACAATAAGTGCACCAAGCCACGCTCTGGCCAACTGCGGCCGCTCTGTCCGTTTTATGCGAAACAAGTAGCTACACGAGAGGCACTGCAGATGCAACGCGCAGGTGTGAGGTGCACGTCTTGTTTACAAGAATTCTGGCGAGCTACAGAGGCGCTGCTGCACTTGCAACGGCGCAGGCGCCGTCATATACGTGTATCCAGTTCCTGTTTATTTAATGACATCTGATATTTCAGGGAACCATATATATCAATAGAAGCAACTATAAAGAATTTAATGACCTCTCTGCGAGCAGTGACAGATTTACAAAATCCTGCCATTAAGGATAGACATTGGATTGAGTTAATGATGGCCACAAAGGTTAATAATATAGATTCTTATTGTTTTATTTCTTCTTTTACACCTTTAAATATAAAAATGTTTATTTTTATTTTTCATATAGAAAGCCGCACATTCTCACCTCATATCCATTGCCACCAATCATCGTCACACATCATTGTCAACCAAGTGTAGTCTCAATACTTGTGTTTCGTTCGAGGAGATTCTAAAAGATTTTAAGTCTTTAGAAGATCTGACGGCAAATATTGAATTTCCCAACACTCATAAAGAAAGTGATAGTAAGACAGATTACGAAAAATATGTGCAATTGCAAGATTTTAGACGGCCCAAGCTACAAGAGAATCAAAATAGAACAAACAAAATTTTAAAACTGAATAGAACGTATTCGTTGCAAGAAATTAAGGAAAAAGGGTTACAGTTGGAATCAGTCACAAAAGAGGCGTCCAACCAAAAACTATTTAATAATTCATTGATATTGTCTGAGTTCATACTGTAATAGTGTAAATACAAAATCATAATAATCATACTATTTTAAGTACACTTCTTTGTTTTTATTTATAAGCTTTCTGTAGAAATAGAAACTTAGTGAAAATCATTGTATTTATGAACATTCATTAGACTCACTTTAAGGTACGTTTCATTAAATACTTTCGTTTTTATTCATTTACAAAGAGCTGTTTAAGTAATACGTATTCATTGTATTCTAAAGGTTAAATTCCACATCGACGACGACACCACGTTAGCTGATCTTCTCGCACTTAATCTTCATAAATACGAAGAAGAAGTAAAAACAATTGTTGATAAATCCGTGAAGGAAGCTGCAATGGAGAAAACTCTCAAGTGGGTCAAGTTTTATTACATTGTGCAATATGTATTCTAGAATGAACTGAGAATATCCTATGGTATACAATAATAAAATAACTTCTATACTATGATAACAAAGTTTATTTCTACTTTATTACTAAATTATATTACATCTTTATATATCACAAATTTATTTATATAGGATGTTTTCACATATTTTCTTATTTCCCCACCCACCTTACTATAAACAATAAAGTAAAGAAAAACTATTATTTTATTTAAATTTAAAATTTTGTGTACTTCGTATAAGAATTCTGATATAATATTTAAAAATTATAACACTAAAACTACTTGACCTAAGACAATAAATTTTAGTATTTCTATTAGATGATATCCCTGCCTCTTCCTTTCCTTCTCTATCACCATTATAACATTGGTCCACTATTTAATACACACCCGATATATCGTAATATATCTTTCTAAGAGCCATGGTAGCTCAAGGCCTATGCGCTCACAGTAAATTTCACAGTACGCGAGCAACCCCGGGTGTAATCCCTGCCAGCACTAATGAAATTGTTAACTGTATTTTTCAGTGCTGATTTACCACGTGCTCGGTGATGACGAAATATTTCGTGAAAAACCATTCGTGAAAAAATATTTCTCAGCCATGTGAAGTTATCCAACATCCTGTCCTCTCCGCAACTCTTTCTGCTGCATACAAGTTGTGGTGTTTCCTGCGTACTCATATACTCGTAAGCATGGTATGAGTAGGTGGTTGTAGAAATATATTAGTCTACTCAGGCCAGTCGGGGTCAAATCCTAAAATAGTAGCTATGTTTTAGCGAGTGAATCACTCACTACAAGCAGTCTCCGAATGGGGCGATGCCGATTTTGTGAGACCCATAGATTTCTAAACACAAACGTGTCTCTTTACCGCAAACAATAGGCAGTTCACTATGGCTTTTATTCCGAAATATATCATTGGAATATATCGGTTGTTGGAAAGTGAGATTTCCTTGATCCTGAACTTTAGTAGTGAACTTTACTAGAGTAGTTATAATATTAATTAAATTTATGGACAAAGAAGCTGCAAGGAAGTTATATGTCCTTAGAAAGGTTGTCTTCTCAGTAGGACAGCTGTTTACATTATATAAAGCGCAGGTCCAGTCGTGCATGGAGTATTTGCTGCCGTATTAAATCGGCTGGTGCTGCAAAATGCCACCTAGCGGCTTAGGAAAGAAGCTAAGAAGGTTATTTGTGATACCAATATCATCTTGAGATCATAACCAAAGTAACCAGTCTTTACATGATGTAATTCGGAGTGTACGTAGGAATTGCTGAATAACTTTATTAAGGTGATACCTCGAAAATTTGGTGGTTTTTCTATTTAACATATTTTTTTAAATTTTATAGATTACTATATATGACATTATATTATGACTAACACTATATATGACATGATAATATTATATGACCTTGTATTGCATGAAAAGAAAATACGATATCATGTAATTTTCTCGATAGAAAAATATTGCAAAGTAGGCTCTAATTATTTACATTTCTCCATGACACCACAATATTCTTACGAATAAGTTCATGGAATTATTTTTAAAGCATAGTAAATAAACATATCTAAGTTCTCATAAACCAGTTGTTTAATCCATGACGAAGTTTTGTTAAAATAAATAAAAATGTTGTTTGGCGCTTACTTAGTTTTTTTCCGAGCGCTTGTTCGGTACGGCTATCTCATAATTTGCGCACTATGAAGTCATTGCAACACTTTCATTTTGACACTCCCTCAGTCGTCCGTTAGCTTCACCGACAGAGGAATAAGCCGCGCCCCCAAAACTTCGATTCATTTTCAGGATATCCTCTTAATCTATTTCCGTTCTCATCGAACTAACATACGCTCAGCTAGCTTCACCCCTTTGTAGTCGACGGTTTTCTCCGTTGTTTGACATGCGTGCAACAAACTAGTGGAAATTTGTCAGCATCTGTTTTTCCATCTGATTACAATGATAGTGTCTTTAAAACAGAAGTGAAAAGGGATAGAAGTTAAGCACTAATAATATAAAACCCTTAGTGCATCTGTTAGTATATTTTCACAATATATTTGTATTCTCTATACGATAGTTCATAGCTATCTCAGGATCTATTAACAAATCCTATATTTTTGAACCAAAATAACTCATAATCACAATCAAAATCTGGCGCATTATCACGAGTTTTTAATAAAGGTTATCATATTGTTACGAGCTTGAGGTTCGTGACAATAAAAATTGCCGATAAAATTACCTAAATTAACACTTTAATTTACTTTACACAAATTAAAGTTAAAAACACTAATAATTAAACACACTAATTCACTTTATTCCGCTCCGAAGCTTCGCTTGTCTCGCCAAATCAACACTGCCCCGATCGCATCTTGCAGCGCCTATATATACAAATTAGCAATGAAGCATCCGGAATATTCAAGTAAATGCGCGCAAAGCGACGAGTGTTCGAGTGTAGATTTTCTAGAAATTTAGTTCTTCGGATGGCGCTGTCGGTTGAAAGATTTGTGATGTCATTTTATGCAAAGCTCCCCTCGCTCTCGTTCCTGACACTAGATGGCGCTAGTTGACTTATTCAAGCAACACTGCCCCCTCCTAAGACATGCTCGTCCCGAGCATTATCGGTCCCATAATAACGCGCCAAGCGATCCACATGGACGATCTTAGGAGTCCCTCTTGCGCCTTTCTGAATCCGGTAGGTCACATCGTTGATCCTGGTTACAATCCGGTACGGGCCGTCCCATTTAGCTTGAAGCTTAGAAGATTTCCCTTTGCTGCGGACTGGATTGTGCAACCACACTAATGAACCTTCGTTTTATTGTTCATTTTGCGGTCGTACCGGGTTTTCATTTTCTCAGACATTTGCTGGCCCGATTGTCTGACGTGCTCATAAATGTCATTCATTTTGTTCCGCAAGTCATTTGCATAATCGGTTATACTGCGTGGGGCATCAGGTGGTATCCCGGTGATCAGGTCTGCAGGCAGCCGTAATTCTCTTCCAAAGTTTGCGAAAGCTGGTGTCACTGCTGTACTTTCGTGAACAGAACTTCGATATGACAACAAAAACGGTTGTATGTGCTTGTCCCAATCTCGTTGCCGATTGTCTACAACTTTTGCTAGGTACCTCTCCAATGTCTGATTAAATCGTTCCACCATTCCATCAGATTGCGGGTGATAAGAAGTCGTTCTTGTTTTATGAGTACCCATAACTCGGCAAGTTTCCTGGAATATTTGAGACTCAAAATTCCTTCCTTGATCGCTGTGAATCTCTAAAGGTACTCCAAAACGACAGAAGACTTCATGAACTAGTTTATCTGCAACTGTTGAAGCTTCTTGATTTGGAATGGCGAAAACTTCTGGCCACTTTGTGAAGTAATCCATCACAACCATGAAATACTTGTTACCGCTTTCACTCTCCGGAAACGGCCCCGCCACGTCAATGGCTATTCTCTCCCATGGTGCACCAACATTGTACAACTTCAATGCACCTCTACTACGAGTCTGAGGTCCCTTTACAGCCGCACAACTTGTACATTTGCGACACCAGTCCTCGACATCGTTTCGACAGTGGACCTAATAAATAAAATATTTACACAGTAAAAGTCCAAAGTGAATTCGAAGTTGCGCCACCGATCAGAAAGGGTAGAATAAAGTATACCGGGCCAACTAGTATTAAAATATTTAATTAAATTATATTACAGTACCTGGTTGACCGAGCTTTGCTCGGTATTTTTTTTAAATCGTGTGTTTTGGAAATTATATTTAGATACAAATTACATACTGATGAAATATGAATAATATTTTTTGATCTTACCGACATAATAGAAAAAATGAATAAAACATCATGAGTGCAATTAGTTTAATTCGAATTTTCGTGTTTTTAAAAAAATACTAAAATAAGGGCTCGATATAATAGATTTTCTCAAAAAAGAAGGCAACTTGAAAAAAAAATTTAAAAAGTCGCACTGAAGACAGGTCTCGGAACCAGGGTGCAATGATTTCGTAACGCCCATTTCCTTTTTTTTATAGAAGAGGGAGCAAACGAGCATGCGGCTCACCTGATGTTAAGTGACTACCGTCGCCCATGATCAACCGCAACACCAGGGGAATTGCAGGTGCGTTGCCGGCCCTTTAGAAAGGAGTAAGCTCTTTTCTTGAAGGTCCCCAGGTCGTATCGGTCCGGAAAAATTGCCGGTGGTAAACTATTCCACAGAGAGGTTGGACGCGGAAGAAAACTCCTTTTGAAACGTACAGTGGTGGACCGCCAAGCATCCTGATAGTGTGGATGGTATCGGGACGTTTGCCGCGTAGTGCGTTCACGAAATTTGGCGGCTGGGATTAATCCGAATTTCTCAGAGCACTCTCCATGGTATATGCGAGAGAAAATGCAAAGATATGCAACATCTCTTCGCATTGCCAGTGAATTGAGCCGATCGGAAAGCACTCGGTCGTCGACGATTCGAGCCGCTCTGCGCTGGATGCGGTCAAGTGGAAGGAGCTGGTACTGGGGAGCCCCAGCCAAGAGATGGGAACAGTATTCCATGTGAGGCCGAACCTGCGCCTTGTAAAGTTGCAGGCGGTGTGCCGGCATGAAATACTGTCCCGCTCTGCTGAGCACGCCAAGCTTTTAGAGACTAATTTCGCCTTCTCTTCCAAGTGACCACGAAACTGCACGTCACTCGATATGTTGACGCCGAGGATTCCGATACTGGCTGAGGCAACAACGGGAGTGCCTTGAAACTGAGGAGACACGACAAAGGGGTTCTTTTTAGCGGTTAACGCGCAAACTTGTGTCTTCTGGGGGTTAAACTGGACTAGATTTAGTCGCCCCCAATCCGAGACTCTGTTCAGCAAAGACTCGACTTCAGACACAAGTTTGTCCCGGCACTCGGAGACGTTTTCCCGAGAAATATTGGCTCGGCCGGTATAAAGAGCATCACCAGTGCTGTTATCTGCATAGCAATTAATGTTACGGGTTTGCAACATATCATTGATATGCAGAAGAAACAGCGTTGGCGATAGCACGCAGCCTTGTGGAACACCAGCATTAATAGCCTTGTAATCGGAGCTTGCATCGTCTACAACGACCTTGATGCTCCGATCTACAAGAAAGCTGGTGATCCAATCGCACAATTTCTCGGAAGCCCATAGGAAGGGGGCTTCGAAAGAAGCGCTTTGTGCCAAACCCGATCGAAGGCCTTCGCAATGTCCAAACTAATGGCCAATGCCTTCCCCTTGGACTCTACTGCCTCCGCCCATCTGTGAGTTAGGTAGACCAGAAGATCACCAGCTGACCGATCACGGCGAAAACCGTATTGGCGGTCGCTAATCAGCTGTTTATCCTCAAGTTACCTCATGAGCTGACAGTTTACAATGGATTCCATTGTTTTGGAGAACAAGGAGGTGATGGCGATAGGCCGGTAGTTGGACGGGTCTGAGCGGTCGCCTTTTTTAGGGATCCGGTGGACGAAAGCCGTCTTCCATGATTTTAGGACTACGTCTAGGTCGTAGGAGTACCGGAAAAGACGCGTTAAAACTGGTGCCAACTATGGAGCACACGTCCTCAGCACAATTGGGGGATTCCGTCAGGCTCACTCGACTTGTGGATGTCCAGGGAGAGGAGTGCTTTGCGAACCGAGCGCTGTGTGAACTGCACTTCCGGCATGGAGCACTCACACCGTGGGATGGTCAGCGGCGTACTCTCCCCGTCATCGAGAGTCGAGTTGGACGCAAAGAAAGAGCCTAGAAGATCGGCTTTCTCCTTTGCGGTATGCGCCAGTGAGTCGTCCTCCCTGTGCAGAGATGGAAGAGATGGCTGACAGAAATTTCCCTGAACAGCCTTGGCGAGAGACCAGAATGCACGGGTTCCAGAAGGAGGGCGAACCAGTTTCTCGCCAAATCTGCCTATGTGCTCTGACTTTGCCTTGGCAATGACTCTTTTGAAGGACTTAGAGGCGGAATTATACTTCTTTTCTAGAGCGCTGGTGTTTACATTCCGGGACGCTGATGCGTCAGCCCAAGCTTGGTAGCACTCCTGCTTATAGCATAATGCTATTTTACAGGAGCGACCAAACCATGGCTGAGAATTGCCTCCAATGGGCACCACAGAGGAGGGAATAAAAAGTTCCATACCCTGAAGTACCACCTCAGTGACAGAATCCGCAACGACGCTGGGATAGTCCGGCGAGAAGCAAACCCGCCCCCAAGGGTAGGATGCAAAGAAAGACCGCATCCCATCCCAATCGGCTGACCTATAGTGCCAAACACGGCGGCAGCTTGCAGAATGCAACTGCGATTTAAGCGTGAGTGGCACCACACTCCGGACAAGACAGTGGTCCGAGGAGCCTAAAGGGGCGTCGACGGAAATCTGATATCCGTCCGGGTGAGAGGTCAGCAGAAGGTCCGACGGGGAAGGTGTATGATCCTCCACAACTGGAATCCGCGTAGGCGAAGTAACCAGTTGTGTCAGACCATATGCCAAGGCAAAATCATGAACAGATCTCCCCGCATGAACGGGTTAACGTGAACCAAGCCATTCGGCGTGATTGGCGTTAAAGTCGCCGAGGATCACGATCTCTGTGGAGGGGATCTGCTGTGGCAACGAATCTGTAGCCATTTCGTGGTAGAGCGATGCTGCAGTTATATTAGTAGTATAGTTATAGCTCGAATAGGTCGGCTCGACCGGGGAAGGACCACGCTCTCATAAAATACCAGCGTCAAATAGTAGCTTAATGCTGCTGTGTTTCGTATGGTGAGTGTAGAGAACCTGAGACCCTTTTTTCTTTGACACGAGGCATTCCATCTTAGCCCTCACGGGTGACAACGCATCTGCATTTTGATTCGTAATCGAGGATAGATGTGGATGTCTATGGACCACAGCAACCACTTACCATCAGGTGGACTGTGTGCTCGTTTGTCACCCTATCCTATAAAAAAAGTTATGGGACCTATAGAGGCACCCGTAGACGCGCGGATGGTTGTCGCTGTCTATGCGTAGCCAAAGGATGGACAGGTCCGAACCTTCAAGTCTGCCGAGGCGTCGAGAACAGATGTCCTCTCTGACGTAAACGCAAACTCCAGTCCGAGGCACAAAGGAGTGTTCCAGTTTGTACCCCGGGTAGGAGAGATACGAGACATCAGCCGGAGAGGACACCTGCGTCTCGGTCAGAAAGAGCAGTTGTAGTCTTGAGCGGAATTTTGCTCCCCCCCCCCCCCCAGAATACACGGGGCAGCCTGAGCACCCTCGCTCAAAAGTGGAGAAACATGGTCGTGGATGCTCAGCGAGGGATTCTCCAGGGGTGCTGGTACCCTCCTGGGGTAGTCTATCATCATTTAATTCCGCTACCGTGTTGATGGGGGGGGGGGGGGGATTTGGGCCTCCGGCCACCTGCACTCACCAGATGAAACGCGGAAGCAGAGCTTCCACTTCACGCCGGTATTATAATCATTAACGTATTGTCAAAATTTACCTTCTTATTCTAACGATATTGTAGCAGTTTTTCATTGCCTGGAAAACACCGATAAAACGTCATTTTCTAAAAATGTATCCTAGCTACATCGATTTATTGCTCCCGAAAACCCCTGGACACTAAATTTTATGAAAATAGTTGGAGCCGTTTCCGAGATTCTGATTATATATATATACAAGAATTGCTCGTTTAAAGGTATAGGATAATGCTATCGCTTATTTGTGTTATTATAATTTAGTTTCAAGATTTTTTTTATCAAAAATTAATTGAATGAATTCCGTTTAATTTAGGGAGTTGGAAGCAACTTGGGCTGTTATGGAATTTGAATACATAACACACGATCGAACCAATCTTCGCTTACCGAGGGCTAGTGAGGAGCTTATAGAGATTTTGGAGGATAATCAAGTAAGTATGTTATTTATCGGATCAGTGGACGAGTGAAGACTAATTAATTGGTTCAGTAGGATTTTTTCGTTTATTTTATTAGTCTACTCAAAATTAAAAAAAAATGTAAGTCGTCATCATCATTATAACAATAATTCTTGTGAAGGATCCCAAGTCAAACGCTAAACTTCTCCAAGAAACACAACAAAAACTTTTTTTGCAACGTTCTTGTTACAAAACAAAACCTTTTTTTTTAAATAAATACGGAGGCGTTTGACCTACATATGTACATATGAACATTCAGACCCGGAATATATATTTATAAGCCCATACCAGAACTCGTGATAGAGGCGTACTACAGTCGACTTGACCGGAGAAGAACCACGCTCTCTCAGAATACCAGATTGAAATAGCAGCTTAATGCTGTTGCGTATGGAGCCTTTTTACTGGTAACGACACATTCTATCTTTATTTTTAAGGGTGACAACGCATCTACATTTTGATTCTAAATCGATAATAGATGTACCGAAGTGTCTTTGGGCTATAGCATCCACCATCATGTGCTTGTTTGTTACTCTTATACTATAAAAATGTTCCGTACAGGTCAGTTACTGAGCCGTTCTGCAGTGGTGTTGCATTAGATGGCTAGTTTTAGCATTTTTTTAATAGGATAGGATGACAAACGAGCACATAGTCCATCTAATGGTAAGTGGTTACTGTGGCCCATAAACATCTACATCTATCCTCGATTACGAATCAAAATGCAGATGCGTTGTCATCCGCGAGGATTTAGGTGGAATGCCTCGTTTCCAGTAAAAAGGGTCTCCGGTTCTCTACACTCACCATACGAAACACAGCAGCATTAAGCTACTATTTGACGCTGGTATTCTGTGAGAGCGTGGTCCTTCGCTCTACCCATTCGTCCCATTCGTGCTACAACTATACTACTAATATAACTGCAGCTTGGCTCTACCACGTAAAATCGTACTACACTATTATTTTGTTGTTTTGCCCGTTAGAACCAAGTGCAAAACATGATGTCGTCTAAGTTCATCGGGTATTACGAGGAGGAGGCGACGGCGTGGCAAAAGAAGCTCGGCACCGCGGACGCGGTCATCGCGCTCTGGTTCGACGTGCAGCGCAAGTGGCAGTACCTCGAGAGCATCTTTGTAGGCTCTGATGATATACGCGCTCAGCTACCGGAAGATTCCAAAAGATTCGACAGCATTGATAAAGTTTTTAAGGTACGCATGAGAACTTGAGAAATGCAGAATCTGCACACGTCAGATGTTTAACGAAGAAATATATCAACTTTATAAGTATGATGAGTTAGCCATCAAATTACTAGTGTTGGGGAACAATGGGTATAACCATTACTGGGGTGTCGGATCGGCGCTATGAACTCATTTACAATCTTGGCGAATAGCGTGCATTACTACTTTACTGATTTAAAAAGCCAATGGTGAAGTAGATAGGGATGGTAAAGAATGCCTGGCATGAAATCCGTTCATTGTGATTTTGTAACCCTTAGTTTAATTCATCCGATATCAGATTACATCCTCGTAAACGATTGCATTGAAAACCGACTTTCGAAAACTATAGGCTAAGTGACGTTATTAGTATCCAAACTTATGGCGGCTTACTGTGTGAAATTTATTGTATTGTATTATATTTTTCAGGAATTGTTAAAAGATATCGGTACCACACCTAACGTTGTAGAAGCAACTAACAAACCGGGACTGTTGGACAAGCTTGAAGAACTTATGCAAGAGCTTAACATCTGCGAGAAAGCCCTTAACGATTACCTGGAAACCAAACGATTAGCCTATCCGAGATTTTATTTCGTTTCTTCTGCAGATTTGCTGGGTACCTTTTTAAATTACTATATAATAATAGAAAATTGTATCCTATTCATTCATTTTGTCTATATTTCCTATATTTTTCCCTAATAACTCTCATCGCTAATCGGTAACTTTTCTCCTACTCACGTTCATGTATATATATTTCTTTTAAACAAAAATACAAAAAATCATTGATTAAAATTTACTATAATTAATGTTCTAATATTATAATATTGAAGTAAGGTAGACGCTCAATAGAATACCGGTGTGGCACTTTGTTTCAAAGTATAGAAAACAGAAAACCCTTTTTACTGGTAATGAGACATTCTATCTCAGTCCCAAGGGATGACAACGCATCTGCATTTTGATTCTTAATCGATAATACTGACAGAAGTACATTTCACAACATACGCCTTTTTTATAGAAGAGGGGGCAAACGAGCATGCGGCTCACCTGATGTTAAGTGCCTACCGCCGCCCATGATCAACCGCAACACTAGGGGAATTGCAGGTGCGTTGCCGGCCTTTTAGAAAGGAGTAAGCTGTTTTCTTGAAGGTCCCCAGGTTGTATCGGTCCGGAAAAAACTTGCCATCGGGTGGACAATGCGCTCGTTTTTCGTCCTTATTCTACAGTAAAGTCAAAGGATTTATAGTTATTATTTTATACTATTTATAAGTAATCGATTCATTCATTCATCGACTCTGCATGTGCATATTTTACCAAGTTGTCACACAATTTAGTAAATGGAAACCCTTAACTGCGCTTGCTGGTACGAACCTATCATTCAAAAACCTTTCTTCCGTTTCGTTTTGTTTGGACGGATAACCCTTTACCACTTTAATTACTGTCCGTAAGTTTAAATCTGTTACTCTGGTTTTACTGAGATTATCTTTGTTACGGAATTTAAAATATGACATCAAGAACGTCTTTATAGAATACACTAAAACGATTTAAAATTTGATTTTTAATATGACAAAGTTTTTCTGTTTCGCAACAACCATTTTTAATAATTAACTTTGTTCCATCAGAAATTCAACTTATACCTCCACGTATACAAACGCGGATTCTGCTGATTTTTATAGTACTCGTATATCTACGAATATGTGTGTATAAAAGTTTGTACTTAGTGATCTTCTTCATTTTCGTCAAGACACACTGTGCACACGAGACGCATATTTGCGTTATAAACTCCTTATTAAGGGTCTCATTCGATTTAGCAGTTAGATTCCTAAAACGCTGAAAAAAGATCATCCAATCAGTGTAACTTATCTAATTTGGTCTTTAACCTCTAGTTATGATGAAGCTAAATAATGTGAGCAGGCTAAATTGCATCTACCTATGCCTATCTAAGTCTTATTATTTATTTTTATTATGTAGAAACACAGTGTGACGATCGATAGTATTTATGTGATTCTCTAATAATATTTTCAGATATATTATCGAATGGCAACAATCCGCCGGCAGTGTGTCGCCACCTCCCTAAGCTGTACGATAATCTTGCTAAGCTGGTGTTTCCCAGCGCCACAAGTAAAGTAGCATATGAGATGATATCCAAAGAGAATGAGGAGCATGTGCCTTTCAAAGCGCCGTGTTGTGACTGCTCAGGGAAGGTTTGTAGTGAATATATTGGTTTACAAAATATAGTATAGTACGTAGAGGGTAATATAGTCACCCGGTTCATATGGTCACTTTCTTATTACGCAAAAACTACAGCCTTGTTTGCATAGAAGGCTTTGTGATACGATAGCTCTTCATCAGTCAATCAAATAATAAAGAGTCAAAAGGACGATGTTGGTATAGTTTAATGTAGTTAATATTTTTAAGTTGATTTTTTGAAGTGTTCTTTTATTTTTTATTTTATTTAACAAGTACACTTACAATACACATATATGACAATCACGAAAACATACACATTTCTATACTCTCTGATATGTATATCAATTACAAGTATACATAACATTTACAGATTGAGTCGTGCAATTTTGGGTTAATTTGGAGAACAAGTACCTATGTATCATCCAGTCCATACAATTCAAATTAGAACTATTCAAATAAATTATGTATGTACTTAAATAAAAAAAAATTAAATATAAAAAACAGGTTTAATTATTAAAAGGGAATATGGTAGATATTATACTCTCTTCAGGTGTACGTATATTTTTAATTTAAGTATAAGATTCTTAATTATTTCTAAAGCTTATTTGCTATTATTTTCTTAATATATTAGTTATGGCATACGACTTTGTGTTTTTGTTTTTGTCCTTCTTCTACTTTTGATTTTATAAGGCGGCAAAGCTTAAGGTTGCCATATTACCCTCACATACTTTAATATCTTTTCTGTCTGGGATTAAGATAGATTCGTATCGCCATCTTACTTGTTTCTGCAGCGACCAGTATTTTATTTACTGCTAACTTTCGCTTAGAATTAGTAAACATCGAAAATAAACATGGGCATGGTAAAGTCACATTGTGACAATTATATCCACTCACGAAAACCAAACAGTTGCGTTTTTATCTGTGGTTTAGTTGCCAATTAGCGGACCACTAAACTAGGAGGTAAAAAAAGTATGGATGACGCAAAAACACTGCTTCAAAATCTTTCGCTGTCATTCTTTTGTAAATTAAGACTGCATTCATCGTTACTACAGACTATCAGAAGTCCACCGTTAATCACAGCATGAGGCAGTATGGACGAGAATAAGGCCGGAGGTATTCAGAAACAATCTCGAGTTTTAACTCACACTTCACATCACAATGTCAAAAGTGTTACATATCTATCAGAAGGTTTAAAGTATTTACTAAGCAAAAATGGTTTAGTAAGGGTTATTATAAAACTAAAGAGTACATGATTTATAATTAATAACCGCTGCGAATGAGGTGATCGCTACCATGCTGTTTCTAAATGTTTTGATAACAATTGTATAAATATTATATTGTAAGTTATTCTTTAAAAAAAAGTGTCCCACTAGGTTTCTAGCTGGTTCTTCCAAGGACAGAGGTTTTTTCCAAACCAGTGGTGAAAGTAAAACATTGCGAGCCGTCCCGGGACCGGGACGCCTGGCAGATATTAAACTTCGAAATTAGTTTGTACTGGTAATATTCGTAAAAGGCTACGACTGGAAATAAATATGGCATAGTGAAAAATAAAATTGACTACTTTTGTTTATTTAATTAACATTTATATTCGTAAAATACAAAGATTAATAAAATTACAAAAATTAAGAAATACAAAACTTACAAATTCAACTTTTTAAAAAAAAATTGAGACAACTGAATTGTTTTAATCAGTGTCTTCAGTAATAGTTGTATTCGATGTTGCCTCTGACGGTATTACTGTGACAATTGGTCGATGACAACTGAAATATGTTATAAAAGTGTTTTGTATAAAAGACATTACATTATCAAGGTATCTATAGCGTGGCAACGCGGACAGTCAGTCTGTCTGACCCGCCGCTGTAGATGTTTCGCAACAAAAAATGGCTCTAAATATGAACTACATGTTATCAATATTGATTAAAATGATTCCATTCTATAGTACGGTCTAGGTTTAAGCCATTGTGGAGTTTGAAATTAAGCTCGAGATTGTCTCAAAATAACGGCCTAAAGATCGACATAATCGTGAGGCGATCCATTGACTGTTTGCATATGTATATCATACATTTACTCTGTAGTTGTGCTAACTTACATATGCTTACCGGTACTTTAATTTACTCTTATACTTGTCTCTCCGTGGACTTAGTTTTTCTGAATATACGGCCAGTGCATTACCACATCGGCTATTGATCCCTTGGGTTCTATAGAATACTCTGATTCACTTATTCTATTACTCAAAGAAATTTAATTTGATATACCGGCTCTCGATTTCCTTCGAACCGTAACTCAATAATTAATGCACTGCTCCCTAGCACTAGAAAATATTTACCCAGATGGACTTTTAAGTAGTAAGGGTAAAAGAATGTTTACCATCGACTAAACTATGACAAATTCTGGGCTGTAGGTAGAGGTATGGTTGAACCGTGTAACGGATTGCATGCGTTTCACTCTGCGCGATATATTCGAGCACAGCGTGAAGTCATACGAGGAGAAGCCGCGCGACGAATGGGTGTTCGACTGGCCCGCCCAGCCCGCGCTTGTCGGTACCCAAATATGGTGGACTGCCGAAACTAATCAGGCCTTCGAGAAGTTGGAGGAGGGTGAGTTTGCTGATCTGTAATCTGTAAGTAAAATAACAATCTACAAGTGAAGGACTGCTCGGCACTTTTCCACCGAGTACAAGGTAAATTATTACTAGGTAAGTATTACTTAGTAGTGTTGGTAGTAGGGCTCTGGTTGATCGTGTATAAAATAATATTTAAGACAAGTCCAGCCTTCAGCTATAACAGTTTCATTATTACTCCAAAACATTATCTTAGCTGTTAGTATGGTATAGTAATGAATCCGCTTATTCGAGGGAAAACAAGAAGTTTTTGATTTCACCTAATTGAGTAAAACTTTTGCGCGATGGAGGACTTATGTCAATCGCCTTGACGTGTATGCATCTACTATCTTGTCTTCTCTGTAGACATTTTTGTATATCGACACACCCAAAACGTTTATGGGGCCATACCGCTGTCCTAAAAATAGGTCGCGTCGACCGTGGAGGGACCGCACTCTCGCATAACACCACCATAAAATAATGGACTCCCCTTTACTGAAAAGGAGGCATTCAACAATATTTTTCAGGGGTGACGCATCTGCATTTTGATACTTAATCAAGGATAGATGTGGATGTCTATAGGCCACAGCATCCACTTACCAATCACGTGGACTGTGTGCTCGTTTGTCACCTTAGATCAACATTCTTGATCGAAGTTTGTTACCCTTATTCTATTAAAAAATAATGTAAATAAATTTTTGTATTTTAGATGAATATTGTAAATTATTGTTTTAGTTTATATAATAACTATAAGTTTAAAATATTTACTGAATCAATCTAGTCATGTGACATAAACATTCTTTGAAAGAATGTACTAATACCCTTTGCAATTTTCAATGTGTAACTGATAAACTCAATATCATACTCTCAGGTACACATGTATTCCATTAATCGTAATCTAGTAAAAGGAATTATGTTTTGGACCAGGTTATGAAAACGCGTTAAAAGACTATCAGAAAAAACAAATCGCACAGTTGAACGCACTAATTGTTCTCCTGTTGGGCGACTTGACGGTCGGGGACCGGCAGAAGATCATGACCATTTGTACCATCGACGTGCACTCAAGGGACGTCGTCGCGAAGCTAATCACGGCGAAGGTGGAAAACTCAAACGCGTTTCAGTGGCAGAGTCAACTGAGGTGAGAAGTCATTGAAGTTTTATAATCTCAGTTTAAATACTGTATTTTATAAAGCTATCAACTGTATCTAAATTATCTTTCACCGATAAACCATAGAGTATGTGTTTTTTTTTTTGATAGCCGTGAAGTGGTGGTGTAAAAAAATCCATCACTTTCATCGTCATCGTTTTGGTCGTCCCGTGAGTGTCGAAAGAGACCATTATGGTCAATGCCAAAAAGATCTCAAGAATTGATTTACAGAACAGTAACGGGTAGCGGTGTCAACGGTGCGAAATTTCTGCGATCGCCATAGATTTTACTATCTCAATTCAAATCAAATTTTGCAATCTCTTCTACTTTATCAGAGGGCCATTCTACAGACTTTAATGGCCCAATGAAAAGAGAGTTGTTGTATCATGTTTTATTGTATTTTTAAGTTCATTTTATTTGCGTATGGGCTAACTTATGTGGGTATAATAACTTATCTGTACAACCACGCTCGTAACAAATAATTTTGGCATTATGTGTAATAAGTTAGTGTTTCGCATAAAACTACTTTAAGACCTAGGCCACACTGTAAGGAAATCCCGTCGCATATCTTCCGCGGCAAAACGCTAAAACATTTAATCTATACTATGATAATATATATATATATATATATATATATATATATATATATATATATATATATATATATATATATATATATATATATATATATATATATATATATATATATATATATATATATATATATATATATATGTATATATATATATATTATAAAGTGGAAAGATTTTTATTTGTTTGTTTGTACCAAATAAGCTCCGTAACTACTAGAACTGGAACTAAATTATCAGGGAGTAACATAGGCTATAAATTTATTTTCAAAAAATTTGAGATCCTTAAGAAAATTGCAATAATCTAACCCAATTTATTATTTGGCTTGCGCTGTGAAAACTATTAACGATACAAAAAATTATGTAAATTATGTACTATATGATTAAAGTACTCATAATTACTACAGAAAAATCCACAAGAGAATATATCTAACTGGTAGCTTTTGTGTTCCAAAATTTAATTAGATCGCTAGTAGAAACAAAAGTTGGTTACATTCAAATCGTAGTATTAATTCATATTCATATAAATAGTCCACAAATCGTCAAGGGTTAATTCATTCGAATCGAACATTTAATTTCGAAGTTATCACTAGGAATACGAATAAGTATTCGTATTCGCCGAATAGTAGACATTTACCGAATATTCGTTTTCGGCGAATACTAATCACGAATATTTGAAAACTAATCTTTTTGTACGTACTAGATGGGACTCAACATACAGATGTTGAAGTGATTACATGAACAACGCATAACGATTTGTGATGTTTTACCATCTCTATCAAATTATCGTCATGAAATCACAGCAAGGCGATATGCCAAATTGTTAATATTCTGGCCAATTTTGAAGAAGCCACTAAAGAGTTAAGGAAATAATCAACGACATTATCTCAAGTAATCCCAATAATACAAAGTCGTAAATCTTGCCTCTGATCCATAGGCCTTTTATTTGATGTCCGTTTTCCATGGCTGAAAAAACTCGCCCTAAAATATTTTTCACTGAAACCATGTACAGACACCACGGAAAGGCTTATTTAAACGGCTGCAAACATCCAGACTAAAAAAAGAAATCGCTTAAAACCAAAAAAATACAAATTTTATGTTTTTTTAAATAAAAGTTTGTCTGTTGTAAATTTTATTAATTAGAACAATATAAAATCATCTAATAAATTAGTTTTTCATTACCATGGCAAATATTCGTATTCGTATTCGTCGAATAGTAGGTTTGATATTCGTATTCGTAATCGTAAAAGTAGTATTCGTTGCATCACTACTTATAAGAATGCAATACGCGAACCATTCGATGCCACCGCGAAGTCTTTAGACAAAAATCAATTGCCTTCTGTTAGTTTCGCTAAAACTCGAAAACGACTCGACTGATTTTGATGATTTTTGTGTGTGTTTGAGTGGGTTCCTAGACGGTTTGATCCACGTTTGGACCCGGTAGGTGGCGCTGTTGTCGAGATCCAGAAATCACCCGTGCGAAGCCAGGACGAATCGCTCGTTGTGTACAAATTACTAATAATGGGCACACTACGCATCGCGACGGACCGACCGATCATCCGACCGGCGAATATCTGTTCAGTGTGGCATAGGCCTTACATATTTTATTACTGTTAATTTACCCACACACGGGCATTTACGCACACAGGGGTACTAAATGCATATAAATTAAAATTAAACCCGAATAAAATTTGTAAAATAAGTTTATTCAATGTGCAATATTTACGTAAATATAAGAAATCTTTAAGTTTTCATTTGCCGGTGCGCTTAGACATCGCTGGGACAACAACTTGAACAACTGTTTCGCGAACATCTGCGACGCACAGTTCCTGTATGACTACGAGTACTTGGGCAACACTCCGCGTCTCGTCATCACGCCACTCACCGATCGATGCTATATCACCTTGACACAGGTTATTTATGACGTTTCCTAATAGTTGTTACGATTGAAAGAAATATGCCATGTTTTTCAAAATGCTTTTTATTAGTAATGTTCGTGCGTGGCCCATACACGTGTGTCCTCCAGACCGAATTTTGGCCACGGCGGCCTGGCTCAACGGAGGCTAGCCATCGGCGCAGGACAGGATTATAGCGCCCAAGTGTATGCGCAAGCACAGGTGCACTCTCTATTCCCTCACTCTCATAATCCGATGGGACGGTAAACCGACACGACCGGAGAGAGATCAGGCTTTACGTGCTTTCCGAGGCACGGGGGTAAAACACCGCCAACTTCCTGAATCCGGGCAGCTATTGAGGATTTCTTGACAGAAAATCTCAATAATTGATTTTGGCCCGACCCGGGATTCGAACTCAGGACTTCATGATCAGCAGCCGCACTACTACAACCGCTAGACCAACGAGGCAGACGTGTATCACTTATTTGTTACATAAAACTGTATCATACACTACAGGGTTATGTGGCTTCCCAGTGGCTATTCAATCTGTTATGGACAGTTGTGTGGAAACTTTGAAAGCGGAAGAATGTGGCTCACTTTGAGTTAGCCGTCGCATGCCTCTGGTACCCGACGATCAAGTCATATATGCGTCTTTAACCGGCTAGTTGCAAATTACGGTAGTAGTTAGGTTGTACCAGTTCTGGCGCACTGAGTCAGTACTACTATACTAGTAGTTAGGTTGTACCAGTTCTGGCGCACTGAGTCAGAAGTGGTACAAGTACGACGTTCGTCGACTCACGATCCTAAAGGTTTTGGCATGCTCTGATCACGAATCTGCGGTCCATTTTTGCGTAGGATGCACGGTTCCGGAGATGTGCAGATCAATTAACTCTTATCTAATTGATATCCGCTGCGAGCCTCCACCGTCATTAGCGCTCCATTGTTCTTATCTACCTATCTATTGTTCGTTCAATACCGTCATCATCTATTCTTCCTCAGCGTGGTGCTATTGTATTATACTTCTTTGTTCCTATCTACACTAATCTGACTCATTAATAAAACACATTACCAAATTTTCTTAAAATTTTTATTTATAAAATACAAAATCTTATTACTTATTATCTATAAAATACGAGCGAAACATCTCATCCACTAAAATATCGTTGTACAATGTGTTCCCTATAAATATACTCGTAAAACTATGCATTGAACATCCCTGAAACTTACATAGCAAATACATTAAGCAATATTCGCCACAAACTGAAGTCCACTCATTCTGAATCCTATCAACATTCCAGTTCCATCTTTTACAATTCTTTTTTAAAAACTCTAGATGATATCGTACAGATGCTCGTCTGTATGGATCAAAATATTGACCGACGTTTATCATCTGGTTTATTATCTGTACCCAAATTGCATATTACCTAATCAGGTCATAAATTCTATTACATGTTTAATATAAAATAAATGAAACAAGTTTATTCATTATGTAACCATTTATATACCAAAATGAACTTAACAGAACATAGATTCTTATGACACTATAGTTTATTCAAAATGACCTCCGTGATTTTGAATACAGGCCTTCAATCTGCGCGGCCAGTCGTCTGTCGCAGCACGAACGAGGTCCATGTCAATATCGGCGGCTGCCTTAATCAAGGATGTCTTGAGTGACTCCAAATTGGGATGAGGCTTCGAGCACGCCTTTTCCTCCAAGTGTTGCCATATCTTGTAATCTAACGGATTCAAATCTGGACTGGAGGAGGGCCAGTCTTTGTGTCGGATGAAGTCGATTTCACGCGCCGCCAGCCAGTCTTGTGTGCTCTTCGCTCTATGAGCTGACGCCAAATCTTGTTGGAATACCCAGTGTCTGTTATTGAACATGGTATGAGAAACAGGTTACACAAGGTTCGTCAGGACTGTATTTTGATACACAACTGCATTCGTTTTTAACCTTTCTCACAAAAATGTACCTCTGTTAAGCCCCAATAAGAAACTCCCAACCATACCATGAGCGAGGATGGAAAATGACCCCGTTGGACACGCGGAATACGGTTGCTCGCTTCTTCGCTACTGTGTGCGTACACCATATCATTTTGTTTGTTGTAGCTCTCTTCTACGGTAAAAAATTTTTCATCCGAAAAAAGAATTTCCCGATATTTTTTTCCCGCGTACCGCTTCAACAAAGCGCGGCATCTCTTCAGTCTCAGGTCCATTAGACGAGCATTCAAACGATGTTCTGTTTTTCTTCGATATGCCCAAAGCCCTAAGTCTTCATTTAACACCCTTTTCACCGTGGTTCTGCTTAACCCCATCTGAAGGGCCAAAAGTTTCTGCTTACGTTTGGGATTTCTTGGAATTCGCGCCTTCACAGCTTTTATCACTGCTGGAGTCCTAACAGACCGCGGGCGACCACTTCATGACCTCGTTGGACACGCGGAATACGGTTGCTCGCTTCTTCACTACTGTGTTCGTACACCTTATCATTTTGTTTGTTGTAGCTCTCTTCTAAGGCAAAAATTTTTTCATCCGAAAAAAGAATTTCCCGATATTTTTTCCCGCGTACCGCTTCAACAAAGCGCAGCATCTCTTCAGTCTCAGGTCTATTAGACGAGCATTCAAACGATGTTCTGTTTTTCTTCGATATGCCGGCAGCCCTAAGTCTTCATTTAACACCCTTTTCACCGTGGTTCTGCTTAACCCCATCTGAAGGGCCAACAGTTTATGCTTACGTTTGGGATTTCTTTGAATTCGCGCCTTCACAGCTTTTATCACTGCTGGAGTCCTAACAGACCGAGGGCGACCACTTCATGACCTCGTTTGATACACGGAATACGGTTGCTCGCTTCTTCACTACTGTGTTCGTACATCTTATCATTTTGTTTGTTGTAGCTCTCTTCAACGGTAAAAATTTTTTCATCCGAAAAAAGAATGTCTCGACATTTTTTCCCGCGTACCACTTCAACAAAGCGCAGCATCTCTTCAGTCTCAGGTCCATTAGACGAGCATTCAAACGGTGTCCTGTTTTTCTTCGATATGCCCGAAGCCCTAAGTCTTCATTTAACACCCTTTTCACCGTGGTTCTGCTTAACCCCATCTGAAGGGCCAACAGTTTCTGCTTACGTTTGGGATTTCTTTGAATTCACGCCTTCACAGCTTTTATCACTGCTGGAGTCCTAACAGACCGAGGGCGACCACTTCATGACCTCGTTGGACACGCGGAATACGGTTGCTCGCTTCTTCACTACTGTGTTCGTACACCTTATCATTTTGTTTGTTGTAGCTCTCTTCTAAGGTAAAAATTTTTTCATCCGAAAAAAGAATTTCCCGATATTTTTTCCCGCATACCGCTTCAACGAAGCGCGGCATCTCTTCAGTCTCAGGTCCATTAAACGAGCATTCAAACGATGTTCTGTTTTTCTTCGATATGCTCAAAGCCCTAAGTCTTCATTTAACACCCTTTTCACCGTGGTTCTGCTTAACCCCATCTGAAGGGCCAACAGTTTCTGCTTACGTTTGGGATTTCTTGGAATTCGCGCCTTCACAGCTTTTATCACTGCTGGAGTCCTAACAGACCGCGGGCGACCACTTCATGACCTCGTTGGACACGCGGAATACGGTTGCTCGCTTCTTCACTACTGTGTTCGTACACCTTATCATTTTGTTTGTTGTAGCTCTCTTCTAAGGCAAAAATTTTTTCATCCGAAAAAAGAATTTCCCGATATTTTTTCCCGCGTACCGCTTCAACAAAGCGCAGCATCTCTTCAGTCTCAGGTCTATTAGACGAGCATTCAAACGATGTTCGGTTTTTCTTCGATATGCCGGAAGCCCTAAGTCTTCATTTAACACCCTTTTCACCGTGGTTCTGCTTAACCCCATCTGAAGGGCCAACAGTTTATGCTTACGTTTGGGATTTCTTTGAATTCGCGCCTTCACAGCTTTTATCACTGCTGGAGTCCTAACAGACCGAGGGCGACCACTTCATGACCTCGTTGGACACACGGAATACGGTTGCTCGCTTCTTCACTACTGTGTTCGTACATCTTATCATTTTGTTTGTTGTAGCTCTCTTCTACGGTAAAAATTGTTTCATCCGAAAAAAGAATTTCCCGATATTTTTTTCCTGCGTACCGCTTCAACAAAGCGCGGCATCTCTTCAGTCTCAGGTCCATTAGACGAGCATTCAAACGATGTTCTGTTTTTCTTCGATATGCCCAAAGCCCTAAGTCTTCATTTAACACCCTTTTCACCGTGGTTCTGCTTAACCCCATCTGAAGGGCCAACAGTTTCTGCTTACGTTTGGGATTTCTTTGAATTCACGCCTTCACAGCTTTTATCACTGCTGGAGTCCTAACAGACCGAGGGCGACCACTTCATGACCTCGTTGGACACGCGGAATACGGTTGCTCGCTTCTTCACTACTGTGTTCGTACACCTTATCATTTTGTTTGTTGTAGCTCTCTTCTAAGGTAAAAATTTTTTCATCCGAAAAAAGAATTTCCCGATATTTTTTCCCGCATACCGCTTCAACGAAGCGCGGCATCTCTTCAGTCTCAGGTCCATTAAACGAGCATTCAAACGATGTTCTGTTTTTCTTCGATATGCTCAAAGCCCTAAGTCTTCATTTAACACCCTTTTCACCGTGGTTCTGCTTAACCCCATCTGAAGGGCCAACAGTTTCTGCTTACGTTTGGGATTTCTTTGAATTCGCGCCTTCACAGCTGTTATCACTGCTGGAGTCCTAACAGACCGCGGGCGACCACTTCATGACCTCGTTGGACACGCGGAATACGGTTGCTCGCTTCTTCACTACTGTGTTCGTACACCTTATCATTTTGTTTGTTGTAGCTCTCTTCTAAGGCAAAAATTTTTTCATCCGAAAAAAGAATTTTCCGATATTTTTTCCCGCGTACCGCTTCAACAACGCGCAGCATCTCTTCAGTCTCAGGTCTATTAGACGAGCATTCAAACGGTGTCCTGTTTTTCTTCGATATGCCCGAAGCCCTAAGTCTTCATTTAACACCCTTTTCACCGTGGTTCTGCTTAACCCCATCTGAAGGGCCAACAGTTTCTGCTTACGTTTGGGATTTCTTTGAATTCACGCCTTCACAGCTTTTATCACTGCTGGAGTCCTAACAGACCGAGGGCGACCACTTCATGACCTCGTTGGACACGCGGAATACGGTTGCTCGCTTCTTCACTACTGTGTTCGTACACCTTATCATTTTGTTTGTTGTAGCTCTCTTCTAAGGTAAAAATTTTTTCATCCGAAAAAAGAATTTCCCGATATTTTTTCCCGCATACCGCTTCAACGAAGCGCGGCATCTCTTCAGTCTCAGGTCCATTAAACGAGCATTCAAACGATGTTCTGTTTTTCTTCGATATGCTCAAAGCCCTAAGTCTTCATTTAACACCCTTTTCACCGTGGTTCTGCTTAACCCCATCTGAAGGGCCAACAGTTTCTGCTTACGTTTGGGATTTCTTTGAATTCGCGCCTTCACAGCTGTTATCACTGCTGGAGTCCTAACAGACCGCGGGCGACCACTTCATGACCTCGTTGGACACGCGGAATACGGTTGCTCGCTTCTTCACTACTGTGTTCGTACACCTTATCATTTTGTTTGTTGTAGCTCTCTTCCAAGGCAAAAATTTTTTCATCCGAAAAAAGAATTTTCCGATATTTTTTCCCGCGTACCGCTTCAACAACGCGCAGCATCTCTTCAGTCTCAGGTCTATTAGACGAGCATTCAAACGATGTTCGGTTTTTCTTCGATATGCCGGAAGCCCTAAGTCTTCATTTAACACCCTTTTCACCGTGGCTCTGCTTAACCCCATCTGAAGGGCCAATAGTTTATGCTTACGTTTGGGATTTCTTTGAATTCGCGCCTTCACAGCTTTTATCACTGCTGGAGTCCTAACAGACCGAGGGCGACCACTTCATGACCTCGTTGGACACACGGAATACGGTTGCTCGCTTCTTCACTACTGTGTTCGTACATCTTATCATTTTAGAGAAATCGGAAAGATTCTTATGGGAGGCACAATGCGGAATTAGACCTGGAAGAGGATGCACGGATCAAATGTTTTCTCTCCGCATGATCACGGAGAAGCTTCTGAGTGTTAACCAGAGGATTTTCTGTGCTTTTGTGGATCTGGAGAAAGCATTTGATAAGGTTATAAGGAAGAAAATGTGGGAACTGTTGCCGGGATATGGTGTGGATGGTCGATTGTTAAGGGCTGTGCAGTCACTCTACTATGACTGTAAAGCCTGTGTGCGGGTAGGGCATGACCTGTCACCCATGTTTAGCGTCCAAGCGGGCGTAAAACAGGGTTGTGTCATGTCTTCCTGGCTGTTCATACTGTATCTCGACAGCTGTTTACAGAAGCTGAAAGATAGCTGTTTGGGTGTGAAATTGGGTGACATAAAAGTTAATTGTCTGCTGTATGCTGATGATGCAGTGCTTATTGCACCATCAGAAGCAGAACTGCAGGCATTAGTCACGTGTATGAAAGAGGAATGTGAAATTAAAGGTCTCCGTTTGAATGCTAATAAAACTAAGGTTCTGGTATTTGAAAAGGACGAAGAGAGAACGAAATGTGAAATATGGGTAAATCAGGAATGTCTAGAACAGGTAAATGAAATTGTATACTTGGGGAGTGCTTTCAGCCGGGATGGAAGATGTGATTTAGATGTGGATAGGCGTGTCGCTGCCGGAAACAAAGTCAATGGTGCCCTGAATGCATTAATAAAAAGGCAAGGCGTGGTGAAGAGTGCACGCCTTGCAATACATAACGCAGTGTTGGTACCGACTTTGTTATATGGCAGCGAAACCTGGGTATGCCAGAAGAAGCATAAAAGCAAGTTGAATGCAGTGGAGATGCGATCTCTTCGTAAAATGTGTGGCGTTACCATAGCCGACCGAAAGCGAAACGAAGAGATTCGCAATATGGCAGGATTGAAAGATGACCTTATCACAAAAATTGATAGGGGCGTACTCCAATGGTTTGGACACGTTGAACGAATGAGTGAAGACCGAATGGTGAAGAAAATATATAGAGCGAAAGTAAATATTAAAAGGTGTCGAGGTAGACCGAGACTAACTTTCGAAGACCATGTGAGCAAATTGCTCGAAGAGGGGAGGGTCAAGAGTACTCGGATACCTAGACGTGCATGTATGAAAAAGTTAATGAACCTGAAAGAAGCGAAAGAGGTATGTAAGGATCGTGACACTTGGCGATCTGTTCTCTCTGGCTACCCCGTTAGGGATTGTGCGTGACGATAAGTAAGTAAGTAAGTAAGTAAGTATCTTATCATTTTGTTTGTTGTAGCTCTCTTCTACGGTAAAAAATTTTTCATCCGAAAAAAGAATGTCTCGACATTTTTTCCCGCGTACCACGTCAACAAAGCGCAGCATCTCTTCAGTCTCAGGTCCATTAGACGAGCATTCCAACGGTGTCCTGTTTTTCTTCGATATGCCCGAAGCCCTAAGTCTTTATTTAACACCCTTTTCACCGTGGTTCTGCTTAACCCCATCTGAAGGGCCAACAGTTTCTGCTTACGTTTGGGATTTCTTTGAATTCGCGCCTTCACGGCTTTTATCACTGCTGGAGTCCTAACAGGCCGACGGCGACCACTTCTTGACCCGTCATCTACACTATGATTTAGTGTTAACAAATTATATTTAAATATTGTGTGTGTATATGATTAAGCCGTGGTAGCTCAGATGGTTAGCGCAAGCTGTAAATTTCACAGTACGCGACCCGGGTTCGGCCCCCGCCGGCACCACTTAAATTGTTAATTGCAATTTTAAGTGTTTATTCTATTGACAAACTTACTTTTCTTTCTGTTATTATCTTACGTGTGTATGATTTAGTGTTAACAAATTATATTTAAATATTGTTTGTGTATATGATTAAGTTGTGGTAGCCGTTTGTGTTGTGTTGTATTCTTCAATATTAAATATTCTATCATTCGTCATCAACATTTTTAAAAATTGTTTTTCTGTAGAACCACCTTTGTATTATATAGTATAATATGACAAATTTATTTGGAAATCAAACAAAATTATTTTTTTGGAAATCAAACAAAATTTATGATTAATTTAAAATTTTATTTTCAAGCAATAACCACTTGTAGGAAACCCACACTTCGTCACAAGAACAATGTAAAATTTTGTGATTATTTTTTGCAAATATATGATTATTACACACATAACGTTTGTTTAAATTTATGACATTTAACAAATCATTGTATTTTGGACATTTGTATTCTTCAATATTAAAAATTCTATCATCCGTCATCAACATTTTTAAAAATTGTTTTTCTGTTGAACCACCTTTGTATTATATAGTATAGTAAGACAATTTTTTTTTTGGAAATCAAACAAAATTTATGATTAATTTAAAATTTTATTTTCAAGCAATAACCACTTGTAGGAAACCCACACTTCGTCACAAGAACAATGTAAAATTTTGTGATTATTTTTTGCAAATATATGATTATTACGCACATAACGTTTATTCAAATTTATGACATTTACCAAATCATTGTATTTTGGACATTTGTATTCTTCAATATTAAAAATTCTATCATTCGTCATCGACATTTTTAAAAATTGTTTTTCTGTTGAACCACCTTTGTATTATATAGTATAGTATGACAATTTTTTTTTTGGAAATCAAACAAAATTTATGATTAATTTAAAATTTTATTTTCAAGCAATAACCACTTGTAGGAAACCCACACTTCGTCACAAGAACAATGTAAAATTTTGTGATTATTTTTTGCAAATATATGATTATTACACACATAACGTTTGTTTAAATTCATGACATTTACCAAATCAACCAAGAAAGGATAACTTGGCCGAAACAAATAATGATCGATAAACGCATCATTTTTATTGGATACGTCTAGAATAGCCATTTCTCTACATTGAAAATGTTTATGAGGATATGTAATGTAAAATCCGTCCATGTCGATGATGTATCTAATATTTTTTAGATTTTGTGTCATTTTGAACCAAAATGTTAAAAGTATTTACACGCGACTCAAATATGTTTGTTCCAACAAACTTCACATAACAATTCATTCTTCATTACTTCCCATCATCCCATTTCTTCCTTCTGCTCTTGTCTTGCTGTAATGTAAGTAAACAGAATCACATTCACTAATGATCACTAATGACTGTCATTGTTAAAAAAGTATTTTTTAACTTTTTACTTTCTGCTATTGTCTTTGTATTTATGGCTAGGAAATGTCCGCGGCGCGGTCTCAATGCGTGTTGGCGAACTTCACATGCCTTCGAAATTTTCTCAGACATGCAGGTTTCCTCACGATGTTTTCCTTCACCGCCGAGCACGTGGTAAATCAGCACTTAAAATTGCAATTAATAATTTAAGTAGTGCCGGCGGGGGGTCGAACCCGGGTCGCGTACTGTGAAACTTACAGCTTGCGCTAACCATCTGAGCTACCACGGCTTAATCATATACACAAACAATATTTAAATATAATTTGTTAACACTAAATCATACACACGTAAGATAATAACAGAAAGAAAAGTAAGTTTGTCAATAGAATAAACACTTAAAATTGCAATTAACAATTTAAGTGGTGCCGGCGGGGGCCGAACCCGGGTCGCGTACTGTGAAATTTACAGCTTGCGCTAACCATCTGAGCTACCACGGCTTAATCATATACACAAACAATATTTAAATATAATTTGTTAACACTAAATCATACACACGTAAGATAATAACAGAAAGAAAAGTAAGTTTGTCAATAGAATAAACACTTAAAATTGCAATTAACAATTTAAGTGGTGCCGGCGGGGGCCGAACCCGGGTCGCGTACTGTGAAATTTACAGCTTGCGCTAACCATCTGAGCTACCACGGCTTAATCATATACACAAACAATATTTAAATATAATTTGTTAACACTAAATCATACACACGTAAGATAATAACAGAAAGAAAAGTAAGTTTGTCAATAGAATAAACACTTAAAATTGCAATTAACAATTTAAGTGGTGCCGGCGGGGGCCGAACCCGGGTCGCGTACTGTGAAATTTACAGCTTGCGCTAACCATCTGAGCTACCACGGCTTAATCATATACACAAACAATATTTAAATATAATTTGTTAACACTAAATCATACACACGTAAGATAATAACAGAAAGAAAAGTAAGTTTGTCAATAGAATAAACACTTAAAATTGCAATTAACAATTTAAGTGGTGCCGGCGGGGGCCGAACCCGGGTCGCGTACTGTGAAATTTACAGCTTGCGCTAACCATCTGAGCTACCACGGCTTAATCATATACACACACAATATTTAAATATAATTTGTTAACACTAAATCATAGTGTAGATGACGGGTCAAGAAGTGGTCGCCGTCGGCCTGTTAGGACTCCAGCAGTGATAAAAGCCGTGAAGGCGCGAATTCAAAGAAATCCCAAACGTAAGCAGAAACTGTTGGCCCTTCAGATGGGGTTAAGCAGAACCACGGTGAAAAGGGTGTTAAATAAAGACTTAGGGCTTCGGGCATATCGAAGAAAAACAGGACACCGTTTGAATGCTCGTCTAATGGACCTGAGACTGAAGAGATGCTGCGCTTTGTTGAAGTGGTACGCGAGAAAAAATGTCGAGACATTCTTTTTTCGGATGAAAAAATTTTTACCGTTGAAGAGAGCTACAACAAACAAAATGATAAGATGTACGAACACAGTAGTGAAGAAGCGAGCAACCGTATTCCGTGTATCAAACGAGGTCATGAAGTGGTCGCCCTCGGTCTGTTAGGACTCCAGCAGTGATAAAAGCTGTGAAGGCGCGAATTCAAAGAAATCCCAAACGTAAGCATAAACTGTTGGCCCTTCAGATGGGGTTAAGCAGAACCACGGTGAAAAGGGTGTTAAATGAAGACTTAGGGCTGCCGGCATATCGAAGAAAAACAGAACATCGTTTGAATGCTCGTCTAATAGACCTGAGACTGAAGAGATGCTGCGCTTTGTTGAAGCGGTACGCGGGAAAAAATATCGGGAAATTCTTTTTTCGGATGAAAAAATTTTTGCCTTAGAAGAGAGCTACAACAAACAAAATGATAAGGTGTACGAACACAGTAGTGAAGAAGCGAGCAACCGTATTCCGCGTGTCCAACGAGGTCATGAAGTGGTCGCCCGCGGTCTGTTAGGACTCCAGCAGTGATAAAAGCTGTGAAGGCGCGAATTCCAAGAAATCCCAAACGTAAGCAGAAACTTTTGGCCCTTCAGATGGGGTTAAGCAGAACCACGGTGAAAAGGGTGTTAAATGAAGACTTAGGGCTTTGGGCATATCGAAGAAAAACAGAACATCGTTTGAATGCTCGTCTAATGGACCTGAGACTGAAGAGATGCCGCGCTTTGTTGAAGCGGTACGCGGGATAAAAATATCGGGAAATTCTTTTTTCGGATGAAAAAATTTTTACCTTAGAAGAGAGCTACAACAAACAAAATGATAAGGTGTACGAACACAGTAGTGAAGAAGCGAGCAACCGTATTCCGCGTGTCCAACGAGGTCATGAAGTGGTCGCCCGCGGTCTGTTAGGACTCCAGCAGTGATAAAAGCTGTGAAGGCGCGAATTCAAAGAAATCCCAAACGTAAGCAGAAACTGTTGGCCCTTTAGATGGGGTTAAGCAGAACCACGGTGAAAAGGGTGTTAAATGAAGACTTAGGGCTTTGGGCATATCGAAGAAAAACAGAACATCGTTTGAATGCTCGTCTAATGGACCTGAGACTGAAGAGATGCCGCGCTTTGTTGAAGCGGTACGCGGGAAAAAAATATCGGGAAATTCTTTTTTCGGATGAAAAAATTTTTACCGTAGAAGAGAGCTACAACAAACAAAATGATATGGTGTACGCACACAGTAGCGAAGAAGCGAGCAACCGTATTCCGTGTGTCCAACGGGGTCATTTTCCATCCTCGCTCATGGTATGGTTGGGAGTTTCTTATTGGGGCTTAACAGAGGTACATTTTTGTGAGAAAGGTTAAAAACGAATGCAGTTGTGTATCAAAATACAGTCCTGACGAACCTTGTGTAACCTGTTTCTCATACCATGTTCAATAACAGACACTGGGTATTCCAACAAGATTTGGCGTCAGCTCATAGAGCGAAGAGCACACAAGACTGGCTGGCGGCGCGTGAAATCGACTTCATCCGACACAAAGACTGGCCCTCCTCCAGTCCAGATTTGAATCCGTTAGATTACAAGATATGGCAACACTTGGAGGAAAAGGCGTGCTCGAAGCCTCATCCCAATTTGGAGTCACTCAAGACATCCTTGATTAAGGCAGCCGCCGATATTGACATGGACCTCGTTCGTGCTGCGACAGACGACTGGCCGCGCAGATTGAAGGCCTGTATTCAAAATCACGGAGGTCATTTTGAATAAACTATAGTGTCATAAGAATCTATGTTCTGTTAAGTTCATTTTGGTATATAAATGGTTACATAATGAATAAACTTGTTTCATTTATTTTATATTAAACATGTAATAGAATTTATGACCTGATTAGGTAATATGCAATTTGGGTACAGATGATAAACCAGATGATAAACGTCGGTCAATATTTTGATCCATACAGACGAGCATCTGTACGATATCATCTAGAGTTTTTAAAAAAGAATTGTAAAAGATGGAACTGGAATGTTGATAGGATTCAGAATGAGTGGACTTCAGTTTGTGGCGAATATTGCTTAATGTATTTGCTATGTAAGTTTCAGGGATGTTCAATGCATAGTTTTACGAGTATATTTATAGGGAACACATTGTACAACGATATTTTAGTGGATGAGATGTTTCGCTCCTATTTTATAGATAATAAGTAATAAGATTTTGTATTTTATAAATAAAAATTTTAAGAAAATTTGGTAATGTGTTTTATTAATGAGTCAGATTAGTGTAGATAGGAACAAAGAAGTATAATACAATAGCACCACGCTGAGGAAGAATAGATGATGACGGTATTGAACGAACAATAGATAGGTAGATAAGAACAATGGAGCGCTAATGACGGTGGAGGCTCGCAGCGGATATCAATTAGATAAGAGTTAATTGATCTGCACATCTCCGGAACCGTGCATCCTACGCAAAAATGGACCGCAGATTCGTGATCAGAGCATGCCAAAACTTTTTTTTTTTTTTTTTTTTTAGGATCGTGAGTCGACGAACGTCGTACTTGTACCACTTCTGACTCAGTGCGCCAGAACTGGTACAACCTTTCTACAAGTGCGCCAGAACTGGTACAACCTAACTACAAGTGCGCCAGAACTGGTACAACCTAACTACTAGTATAGTAGTACTGACTCAGTGCGCCAGAACTGGTACAACCTAACTACTTACGGTTACATTAAAGTATCTTAAAAAGTGGAGTGAGTGTAATTGAACGCAAGTAAGACGAAAGTGATGGTATTTGAAAGATTAGATAGTAAAGCGATTTATGAAATAGGAATAGAATGGTAGTTGATTAATCAAGTGGATGAGTTATGTATTTAGGATATGTGGTTACCGGGGATGGTAGAAGTAACAAGAATAAAAAACGAGTGAATGTGGGACGCAAAATGAATAGGGCTCTTTGTTACATTATTGAAAGTCGGAATGTACCTATTTTATCCTGTAGCAGTAGATGGCAGAGTTGGTGTCTCTTACCATAGGCGAACGTTTTTGTGGATCAAATTGGCGACATATTGAAGATGGCCTAGTTAGCTAGTAACTCTTAACTGATGCATACATGAGCAGAGTTCTCTTGGAGAACGTTGATATAATTGGATATGAAAGAAGCGAGAGAGGTGTGACAGGTGCCAAATGGAAGTCCGTTTTCTTTGCCAAGCCTTTTAAGTGACAAGTGTGAGAGCATGATATGTTACAAAAAGTTTGGAATATCTAAAAGTGCACGCCTCATAATCTCATTTCATTATATAAAAATAAAATTAGCTGTTTTTCCATATTTGAGAGATTTCCATGAGAATATTTTTTTTTTTGTAGAAAAGTACCAGTTGTTTTTTACATTTTCATTAATTACAATTAAACGAGACCAAATTACTCAGTGATTTTTAAAAGGAATCTGTGCGTTGAGATTCTAAACCTAATAAAAAAAGAATTATTTTGATACATTAATTCTAACGACCGTAATCGTGCGCCATCCACACATACAGACATCCGGACACCCTCCAAAAATTTTTTCAATCAGTTTTTTTTTAAATAATAGAAACACGAGTGATTTTTCTCGATATATTTGTGTTTTCATCATTATAAAAGTGTAATAGTAAAAATAAGACAATTTTAAAGAATAAAGATATTTTTAGCTCAGAAAATTACTGGATTTGCATTAGGTGAGAGTAGAGCACAACCAGAGAGAGGCGTGCAATTAGTTAAAGACAATCAGCTTTAAAAAACGTGACGTTTTATTCCAGAGTCTTCACCTGGTGATGGGCGGAGCACCTGCGGGTCCGGCCGGTACGGGCAAGACGGAGACTACCAAGGACCTCGGTCGCGCGCTCGGCATCATGGTGTATGTGTTTAACTGCTCCGAGCAGATGGATTACAAATCCTGTGGGAACATTTATAAAGGTTACTGTTCATATTATGTAACTGTTCCGTCTAGCTGCTCTCCTTTTAATTCTTATTTTATTAATATTTTGAGCACCCTTCCAAAAATAACAATTGTTAATTATAGCAATGCAAATACATTGCTATTTTTTCCAATTTACTTTTTTATTTGTTATAGTTAATACAAAATACTTTGACCTCATCCTTTTCCAATGTCCCGTCCTCTCCTATCAATCAATTGATGGTATAATATTCGATTTGCACCAGACTTTTTCAAGAGCATTTTTATGTAGGTAGTTACTAAGGTTGCAAAAATGTCTTACCAACAAGCGATCATTTAAGAAGGCCTGTGATCAACATTCAAATTGTGATATTCTGTAATTATGATAAAATATAATGTAAAACTCTCTACTTTCTACTCTATTTCTTATATAAATTCAGAAGTGTTTCCTTCATACTTCTAGCTAACGTAATCAATTCATAAATTCCAGAATCAAACGCGTAAGACCGGTGATGAGAAACAGCAACCAGTGAAAGGGTGTCAGCTCAATGTTGACCTAACCACCTATATAGCGCGGTGAACAGATTTTTGAAGTTTATACTATTTATCTCATTATTAATTAGACGCTCTTAATGGGATTGTCCAACAAGTGGATTACGGCATATATTGTCGATAATGACAAAACCTAAGTAGGTTCCAAAAAAACAAAGTGATATAGATTTGTTCTGTCGTTTTCAGGACTATGCCAGACAGGCGCGTGGGGCTGCTTCGATGAGTTCAACAGGATCTCGGTAGAAGTGTTGTCCGTGGTCTCAGTGCAGGTCAAGTCTGTGCTGGACGCGATTAAGGCCAAGAAGAAGAAGTTCGATTTTATGGGCGAGATCATTACACTGATTCCTACCATAGGGATGTTCATTACCATGAACCCTGGTTACGCGGGTAGAACGGAATTACCCGAAAACTTGAAGGCGCTGTTCCGGTAAGTTGATAGATTTTGATTTTTTTTATAAGATAGGGTGACAAAAGATCACACAGTCCACCTGATGGTAAGTGGTTGCTGTGGCCTGTGGCCCATAGACAGTGAGGACCCGTGAGGACTTAGATGGAATGCCTCGTTTCCAGTAAAAAGGGTCTCCGGTTCTCTACACTCACCATACGTAACACAGCAGCATTAAGCTACTATTTGATGCCGGTATTCTGTGAGAGCGTGGTCCTTCCCCGGTCGAGCCGACCCATTCGTACACAACTATACTAATTATAACTGCAGCAAGGCTCTACCACGTAAAACATTTGCAGTCACGACGAATTTTGATTATGTATATTAGTTATCTCAAATATAGTGAAAAATAATATTCTATTCTTTTTCTTTTTAATCAGCCCATGAAAATCTACTATTGGATATAGATCTACTCTGTAGAGAGTCCTGATAGCTACTGTTTAGCAGATGGGTTGGTGACAGCATTACCAGACGTCAAGCACCTTTAACGATGCTTTAGTTTTAACGTTTGGCGTAAACGTGATGGTTAAACTGCCACCTATCCGGACTCTCTGAAGTACACCGTAGTCGCCCTTACAATACTCTAGAAAACGGAGTAATCGATTCTCTTATTTTATCTATATAATATGTCGAGTATAAGGGGCGTAAGGGTGACAAACGATCACCGTGTGCTCGTTGTGTCAATCTGATGGTAAGTGGAAGGTGTGGCCTATAGACACCTACATCTATCCTCGATTCGTTATCAATCTTGAGGACTAGGGGAGAATGCCTCGTTACCTACAAAAAGGTCTCCGGTTATCCACACTCACCATACGAAACGCAGCAGCATGAAGTTGCTATTTTATGCCATTGTTCTGTGAGAGCGTGGTCCTTCCCCGGTCAAGCTGAACTAATCGCGCTACGTTGCAGCGTGGTTCTGCCACGTTTTGCTTACGTTAAAGGCAGTGTATCACATGTGATAATTATGACAAATTCTTCCTAAAATGCGACAGACGGAAAATGTAGAGGTAGTCGTTTATAATTAACAAGTACTCAATGGAAATGAAAAATTATCAATAGTTATAAAACCTTTAAACTGGTCCTCTTGGAGACGTGCTCCTTACCATTTTACATACAAATTTAAGCGTTTTTAATGAGATTAAAGGTTATTTGATTTATCATATTTAATATAACTGATCTATTATTTACAGACCTTGCGCCATGGTTGTACCTGACTTCGAGTTAATTTGCGAGATCATGTTGGTAGCTGAAGGGTTTCAAGAGGCTCGATTATTGGCTCGCAAGTTTATCACTCTGTATATGTTATGTCGCGAGTTACTCTCTAAGCAAGATCACTACGACTGGGGTCTGAGAGCCATCAAGTCAGTGCTCGTTGTTGCTGGCTCTCTAAAGGTATGTTAAAAAAATATGAAAATTAAATAAAGTGTAGACTTTTTACCCTTAGTACAAACCTTTATAAAAATGTACATATTAAACTTACATGACAAACGAACTTAAGGTCCAGTATAGGTCAGTAAAGGCATTCCAATTTATTTATTTTTTTATTTGTTTTTTTTAAAGAAATGTTTCCTAGCTGGCACGTTTTTGAAAACGCTTTAGTCTCGGAGTGCAATAAAAAAAGCTTACAATGTCATAATATGAGTGTGATGCGATTAACTTAATAAAATATTAATTCTTCTAAAATATTAATCATAGCAATTAATTTTAATGTTGACTTATAAGCTTATAACTCATGGCTTGAAGCACCAAGTTAAAATATAAAGTGAAGTGAATTTTTAGAGAGGAGATCGTCAAAGACCGGAAGATCAAGTTTTAATGCGCGCTCTGCGTGATTTCAACATACCGAAAATCGTTACGGACGACATGCCGGTGTTCATGGGGCTCATCGGAGACTTATTCCCCGCGCTCGACGTGCCGCGCAAGAGAGACTTCGACTTTGAGAAAAGTTTGCACGATGGAGCGGTTTCTATGAAACTTCAACCTGAACCGGGATTCATATTGAAGGTACAGTCATTCCTAGGTAAGTACTGAATTGCTACTCCTAAGTTAGAAATTCAGTAAAAGCAATTGAGTAAAAATACAGATTGTTGATTTCAAATAACCGATGTTACGCAGAGGTGTAACAACGGTTATTGATTTATTTATTTAATTAAGTTTCATTTGCAAACAAATGAACGTAAAAATCGAACACGGAATGCCACAGGGCATTCTCTCACAGCCTGTTTCCAGGTCGAGTAGCAAATATAAATATGGTGTAAAGTGCCAAGTTAAATAATTAAGATAAAAATATATTGCTAGCTATATAGAAACGTATATTGTCCAAGTGACGGAGTAAGTGGATGTAATATCCAGTAAAACAAACCAAGAGATAGTTAGCAGCGTCTTCCTAATTACAAATATAGGAAATATAGCACAATTCATACACAACATAAATACAGCCTTATTGTCATTATGCGGTAAGTATATTAACGTGAACTTAAGTTAGGTTGTTCAAGTAAAGTAAGACTACAAATTTGAAAATATTCTGCTCCAAATGCCAACTTTAGTTCGCACGGACAAAACACTTACGACCCACTGATAGCGCAAAATGCATCAAAAAATCTAAACCTAAATCTTACAGACTGTTAATGATTAGTAGCATTACCAGTTCCAGCACTTGCAAGCAGGGTTACATGTAAAGAAGCGAGATAAAGGATTTAAGCATGTTGATTTATAGTAGTAGACTCTGTCGCATTCAGTCAGGGGTTTTCATGCTGGTCTACCTTTCCGGTGATCCTGTTATGGAATACGGGTACGCGACCCCGGCTCCCCGAGCTACTGTTATTCTCATACCTTTCCTGCCGAGATAACAGTATCCTTACACCTACGCTCCTACCCCCAACCTTCTTTTTCCTTTTCCCAAAATGGTAGCTTCCTCTACCAACAATAGCATACCCAAAGAGGGTTGGTGTCAGGCAGCCGGCCGACTGTAAAACTTTTGCCAAATCCCATGCAGTAAATTTATGAATATTACGAGTTGTGGGATATATGACAGGGCTAGGGCGTACCCCGCAGGTGACGCGCAGGGGCAGCACCCGGCTCCTGTGGGAAGTGGGCAAGGGTTGTCGCACCTTACGGAGCGGGTGCGACGTAAGAGGCGAGCCCGTAGAGAGAAGAATGTCAGAGTGAGGTTTGCAAGCTGGAATATAGGTACGATGACTGGAAGAGGAAGAGAGTTAGCAGATGTTTTGAAACGACGAAGAGTGAATGTTGCCTGTTTGCAGGAAACAAAATGGAAGGGCAATAAAGCAAGAGAGATTGGGGAAGGATACAAGTTTTATTACTGTGGAAGTGACGGGAAGCGAAATGGAGTAGGAGTTGTGTTAGATAGTGGAATGAAAGAACGAGTGACAGATGTGAAAAGAGTAAATGACAGAATGATAGTTGTTAAATTAATGATTGAAAACAAAGTAGTGAATGTTGTAAGTGTGTATGCTCCGCAAACAGGCTGTGAAGAGAGTGTGAAAGAGAAGTTTTGGGAGGAATTTGATTGTATGATGATGGGAATACCTGAGAGTGAGGATGTTTATATGGGAGGAGATTTTAATGGACATGTAGGGAGAGTGAATGACGGGTATGAAAGAGTACACGGTGGATGGGGGTACGGAGTGCGCAACCGTGAGGGGGAAGTTCTTCTGCAAGCAGCATGTGCTTTCGACCTGGCTGTAGTAAACACGTGGTTCCAAAAACGAGATCAGCATCTTGTTACTTATAAAAGTGGCCACCACGCGACACAGATCGACTATCTTCTGTTAAGACGGAACCAAATCAAGAGTGTAAAAAACTGCAAAGTGCTTCCAGGTGAAGACTTAGTATCCCAGCACCGAATTCTGCTGGCTGACATCTGCTTAACTGTTCGCCTCAACAAACATAAGGATCGTCCCCCACCCAAAATAAAGTGGCATTTGTTGCATAAGGAGGAGTATGCAAGTGAATTTAGAGAGCTAGTTGTAAACAAGATGATAGAGATGGGTGATATGGAAGGAATGAGTGTGAATGAGTGCTGGAAGGAAATGGCTGATTGTATCCGAAGTGTGGCAAGGAAGGTGTTAGGAGAAACAAAAAGGAAGCGTATGATAGATAAGGATGGGTGGTGGTGGAGTGAAAGAATTAGAGAAGTTTTGAGAGAAAAGAAAAATGCCTTTAAAGAATGGCAGAGCGTAGAAGACCAGAATGAATCCATAAAAGAAAGTAAGAGAGGGGCGTATAAAGAATGTAAGAAGAGAGCGAAGAAGGAAGTTGCTATTTGTAGGGCAGAGGCGCAAGATAAATTATATCGGTCCCTTGAAAGCCCCGAAGGTCAAAAACGACTTTTTCAAATTGCAAGAGCGAGAGAAAGGAATGGAAGAGATGTTTCACATGTAAAATGTATAAAAGATGATTCTGGAAGGATTTTGACTGACGATGAAAGTATAAAGAAGCGATGGAAGGAGTATTTTGAGAAATTGATGAATGAGGAGAATGAATGGAATGGTATGCTTGAAAACCCACCAGTGAATATGGGCTTAGTGAGAGAAATTAGTGTGGAAGAAGTAAAAATGGCTGTTAGGAATATGAAGAATGGGAAGGCAGTCGGCCCAGATGGAATACCAGTAGAAGTGTGGAAGTTGCTGAGTGCGGATGGATGGAAGTGGTTGAGTTTATTTTTCGGTAAATTGTTGCAGGAAGAACAACCTGAGGAATGATGGAATGGTGCAGTAGTATACTGGTCCCCATTTTTAAATACAAAGGAGACGTTCAAAACTGCAGCAGTTACCGGGGAATAAAACTCATGTCACATACGATGAAAGTCTGGGAAAGAATAATAGAGAGAAGAATGAGAGAAGAGTGTGAGATAACACAAAACCAGTTCGGATTCATGCCCGGTCGAGGTACGACAGATGCCATTTTCGCATTACGCCAATTGTGCGAAAAGTACAAGCGCGTGCATAAAAATCTGCACATGGTTTTTGTCGACCTTGAAAAGGCGTACGATCGGGTTTCCCGTGAGGTTTTGTGGTGGGCGTTAAAGATGAAAGGTATGCCTGGGAAGTATGTGAGGTTAGTCCGTGCTATGTACAGAGCATACCGTACATGTGTGCGATCTGCCGCGGGAACTACGGGCAGTATCGATGTGGCGGTAGGGCTGCACCAAGGGTCGGCATTGAGCCCTTACCTCTTCCTACTGATTATGGACGCTTTGACGTCGGACCTGCAGGATGAGGCACCCTGGTGCATGCTCTTTGCCGATGACATCGTGCTTGTCGGGGAAGAAGGCATCGAGGTACAGGGCAGACTGACGGGGTGGCAACAGAGGCTGGAAAGTGTTGGCTTGAAGATCAGCAGATCCAAAACCAAATATCTGTGCTGTGATTTCGGCGGTCTTTCCAGTCCTGTACCCATGTCGTTGGATGGCGCTATACTGCCTACCTGCTCAGATTTCAAGTACCTCGGTTCCCTCAGTCAAGGCGACGGCGGAATAGATAGAGCTGTGCAGCATAGGATTAACGCAGGGTGGATGAAATGGCGACAGGTCACAGCCACAACGTGCGATCCCCGAATGCCAATAAGGCTGAAGGGGAAAATTTACAAATCGATCATCCGACCTTTCGTCATGTATGGAAGTGAATGCTGGGCCGTCAAGAAGAAGGATGAAAATAGACTGCATGCGAATGAAATGAGAATGTTACGATGGATGTGTGGTGTGACAAGGATGGATAAGATAAGGAATGAGTATATAAGAGGTAGCCTGAAAGTAGCGCCAGTGGTAGAAAAGGTGAGAGGAAGCAGATTGGCAAGGTTTGGGCATGTGATGCGGAGGAATGAAAGTCATGTCACAAAACGAGTGTTGAATATGAATGTGGAGGGACACACGGGCAGAGGAAGGCCGAATAAAAGATGGATCGATTGTGTGAAGAGTGATATGAGAATGAAAGGAGTAAGTATGGAAATGACGGCTGATAGAGAGGAATGGAACAAGAAGGTTTACTGCGCCGACCCCAGATAATGGGAAATGGTTTAGAGAATGATGATGACTCTGTCGCATTACGACTTCAAGCTATAAAAAAAGATATTCTATTTCAGATGGTCCAACTAGTCGAGCTATTCGCAGTGCGTCACTCCGTATTCATCGTGGGCTTCGCCGGCACTGGCAAGTCGATGGTTTGGCAGTGCCTTCACAAGACCTATCAGATGTTGAAGATGAAGCCGTACTACAACGATTTGGACCCGAAAGCGGTCACCAACGACGAGTTGTTCGGTGTCATCAACCCAGCCACGCGTGAATGGCGCGACGGTTTATTCTCGACCATTATGCGAGATATGGCCAATATGCCAGGGGATGGACCCAAATGGATCGTGCTCGATGGAGATATCGATCCCATGTGGATTGAGAGTCTAAACACCCTCATGGACGATAATAAGGTTATTTTCTGTTTATTCTTCTCACAATCTACAATGGTACTTGGCCATATAATTGCCACATTTTGCGGGCAGATAGCCGATCGTTGTATCTGGTGGTTCGCCCTTTTAATACAGTCACGGTTCCGAATATTTTTTCTCCTATACGAGGTTGTTGCCATGTTAAAGAAGAACTAATATAGCCAAATAATGCTATTCATTTGCTGTAGCATCATTGATTACTAAGCAAAACATTTTGTTCTCATGTAGAAAGGATAGTAGCTCACTAGGTATATTGCTGTCGCATAACGGAAAGGGATAGCGAAACAAAGTCATGGGAATATGCACATACCCTCTAATATGTAAACTGTAGAACACAAAACATTTACTCAAGGTTTAGCAGTTTCTTAGATTACAAATTGCGGTCATAAGCCAATACGAGTACATATATAAGAATCGTATGATAGGTTGTACCAACAGACAATTGGTGAATGTCTGAATATTTCACCATTAGAGACTACTTGCTTCATCGTTTTCACATAAATTTCACATACTCAGTTATTAATTATCTAAAATCACGCCACGTTTAGTTATCGAAATTCACTTAAAGCCATTACTCTAATGGAAAGACAAAAGTAACAAACCATTCGATGTGTAGTTGCTGCTAAAACTGTGGACCCGGATCCTTGTACAAAATTTGTCATTAAACAAGTTTAAACGTTTTATTAAAGCAAAATTGTAAAAAAAAGGTTATTATAATATAAATAAATACATAAACGAAATTAACCCCTGGGAGTGAGGTGATCGCCACCATGCTGGTTCTATAAAAATCATTCAAAAATTGTAACACAATAAATTTATTGTAAATTTAAATATGTTTGAAAAAAGTTCCCGCTGGTTTTCGTGCTGGTTCTTCACAGGACAGAAGTTTTTTTGCGAACCAGTGGTAAATTAAAAAAATACTTTCAATAAGTATTATATAATAATCTATGTTGAATAAAATAATTCATTTCATTTCATTTCATTTCATTTGTATGATCGGTTATAAAGTGCCGAGTGACACACAGGTGTTGACGCTGGCGAGCAACGAGCGCATCGCGCTGACCAAGTCGATGCGGCTACTGTTTGAGATCTCGAATCTGCGCACGGCCACGCCGGCCACCGTGTCGCGCGCCGGCATCCTCTACATCAACCCGCAGGACCTGGGCTGGAACCCGTGAGTCACTGCTCTCATTATACAGCTTAGGCACACGGTCTGCATCATGCCTACTATATATTCAGCAACTGTATACCAATATATAAAAATAAACTTATAAGTGCGTTGGGGTAATACCGGACGATTTTCGACTAGTTAAAAGAGTCGGGCAAAAACTTTATTTTCTCGACATCCATATACGTCAGATTTCTGAAGAAGGGCGCAAATCGTTAATGGTTACACTTAATTTAGCTATAAGAAGTTTTTACTTTTCAAAACTCAGCAGTTTCTGCTTAAAACGTGTGCATAATTTTTTATATGAATGATGAAGAATTGGCCATCAAGGGGTAAGACCGGACGTCGCTAAAATCGCAAATAAAAGTGATAGGGAAAGACCGGAAAAACTACAAAACGAAAAAAATACAAAAATTACCTTGTTTTGTAAAATACCGCGCAGCTCACGCCCTACTTCTCGCAGGGACTGGCTGAAACTTGGGGTCGGGGCAGAATAAAACGGAATCTTGTACCATATTGCTAGCTTTCAAAAATATAGCATAATTCACCGGGAATTTGAATTTTACTGTCTTACCCCATCACCGATCTTACTTCAATGCACTATATATAATATTTGTTGTTACTTATTATTTTTCAGAATTTATCTCTACAAAATGATTTTGTATGTGTACGTAGCTTGTTTTATATACGCGCTCAAATCCTATCACACAAGCGTTCAATAAATCAGGGACTCTTTTAGCATTCGTAGCGTTACCATCTCATAGCACTACCATCTCATAGCGATATCATTGCTATAGATGGTAACGCTATGAGTGTTTAGGATCGAATCTACACTTAAGAATAACAGACCAGAAAAAAAAACCAGCAAAGCACCACTTCCGGTCTTGATATGGCCATTAAATAGTAAAGTCTTGTCAATGTGAATTTGTCTTCAGTTCTATAAATTTAGCGTTACCGAGCAATCTTAACATCTTGTACAATGTAAATTAGAACACTTAAACGTATTTTGTTTTTATTGTAACAGCACTCAAACGTATTTTTTTTAGAAAGAACATTCATTAAAATATTTATTTATTTATTTATACTCTCAAGCACAAAAAGTACATATGGCGGACTTAATGCCATAGGGCATTCTCTCCCAGTCAACCATTAGGCTAAACAGAGATAGACATTATGGAGGCGGTGCAGCAATAATCAAATAGAATTATTACTGTATTACTTATTATTACTATTAATACTTATTGTAATAATGAAATATTACAACAGGCTGAAGTCACAGAAATAGTAATAATATGACAATAGAAATAATTAGCGCTCGATTACTTCCAAAACAATGCACAATGATATCTAATGTTTCGCATTACATTGCTTGGCGAGTTTTTCAACATCGCGTGCGTCGCGTATTACGGTAGAACAAGAGCAGCAATGGTAATTGTAAAATACTAAAAGTAATGAATGAAAGTTTACAAAGGTAAATATCATAGTAAAGTATACATCTAGATGTAAATTAGTTAAAACAATGATAATTAGTAAGTAATCAACTTACCGATGAAATGTTATGACTTTATTAGTTGTATTACGCGTCCTTGGTGAGTTTTTACAACTGATTACGCTGAAGTTCACCATTATAACATAAATTCACGTACGACGTTCCCTGCGCAATTAGATCACAAAATGGTGAATGATGTTCGTCAACACATCATAGCGGCGACAAGGTCACGCGTCTATGCGACTTCTATTGTCTTATTATTACGATTTCTGTGGTTGAAATAAACGTATTAATACGCAGATTTGTGGCGTCGTGGATTGAAAGTAATCGCGACGACGAGTCGGAGAAGGCGATGCTGACTGTGATGTTTGACAAGTATATTCCTGCCCTGCTGGAAACATCCAAGAAGTACAAGCGCATCACGCCGCTGACAGACTTGCAGCAAATACAACTCACCTGCTACCTTCTCGAGTGCTTCCTCAACAAGACGCTGTTGCCTAGCGATTGTCCGAAGGAATGGTCAGTGGTTAAAAATATTTTTTATAAACGACGACGATCTGACCCGGCTTCGCACGGGTGATTTCTAGATCTCGACAACAGCTCCACCTACCAGATCCAATTACGAAACTAAACCATTCAGGAACTCACTCAATCACACACAAAAGTTTAATCAGAATACGTCGAGCCAGTTTCGAGTTTTAACGAGACTAATGGACAGCAATTGACTTTTTTAAATAAAGTTTAGCGATTTATCTCGACTTTACGTGGATACGTTCTCTAAATATGTTTTTTAGAGAACGTACCCACGTAAAGTCGAGATAAATTATAGGATAGGATGGCAATCGAGCACACAGTCCACCTGATGGTAAGTGGTTACTGTGGCCCATAGACATCTACATCTATCCTCGATTACAAATCAAAATGCAGATGCGTTGTCACCCGTGAGGACTAAGATGGAATGACTCGTTTCCAGTAAAAAGGGTCTCCGATTCTCTACACTCACCATACGAAACACAGCAGCATTAATATACTATTTTACGCTTGTATTCTGTGAGAGCGTGGTCCTTCCCCGGTCGAGCCGAGCCATTCAAGTTACAACTGATATACACTATATGTAACTGCTATAACTACTATAACTGCAGCTTGGCTATACCACGTATAAGATTTAAGATGAAGAAGAAGAAGGCTATATTTAGATTTAACATAGTCAAAGAATATTTATTTTATCAATTTTTAGTTTTTTCTAAAACCATGTATCCCAAGTTTTTCGAATAAATTATAACATAGATCACTCCTGGCATTGGTCTCTATCGGTTCGTGAAGTTTAATTACAATCGGTTCAACCATTCGAAAGACTGCACGAACCGACAGAAAATTTGAAAATTGTTATTTGTATATCAATGAAAATTGAATAACCTCCTCAGCCGAAAAACGGACAGTTATATCGATATAGACAGATACTTTTATTTTATTTACATGTATAGATGGTTCCTTATCATAGTCATATATAAATCATATATATGACTATGATATCATAAATCTGTTAATGTGTTTATTTTTTTATATCATTGAAGTAGATCCTTTACAGATTTCAGCTGTTGGTTTTTAACCAGATTATACATATATTTATGATTGAAATAAATTAGCCCTCGATTGTTATCAATGCTAGTGCAAACTTTATTTTTACTTTATCTTGGCCCTAAAAATTAACTACCGTAAATTTTAAAGCGATAAAAGTTGGTTAATTAGCTAAGCGAGCTTTTTTATAAACAAGTAAGGATGAAAAACGAGTGCGAAGTCTAAATGATGGTAAGAGGATCTTATATGACCTATAGACACCTTAATTATTTCACGATGCGTTGTCATCTTTTCGATTCAAAACGCGACAACTCTACGTTGCTATTGTACGTTGGTATTTTGTTAGAGCGTGGTCCTCCTGACCCATACGTATGTTATATACCTGCATTATAGTTTGATCAAGTTATTTTATAATAAAACTTTTTTGAAGGTATGAAATCTACTTCGTGTTTTCTGTCGTGTGGGGCTTCGGTTCCGCACTCTTCCAAGACCAACTTATAGACTGGCGCAACGAATTCAGCAAGTGGTTCTGCAATGAATTCAAGCAGATCAAGTTTCCCTCCACTGGCAATGTTTTCAGTTTCTTCATCGACCCAGAAACAAAGAAGTTTTTACCGTGGTCGGAGAAGGTGGAGGCGTTTGAGCTCGATCCAGATTTACCGTTACAGGTTTGTTCTTTTAGTGATTTGTCATTTAGAATTCATAGAATTTAATTTATAACTGAGCATTAAGCTGAAGTGGCAATGGACCGGACATATGGTTTGACGAACCTAGATTAGGACAGAGATTCTAGAGCGGAAAGTAGGGCAGCCTTCCAGTAGATGAATTGATGACTTCGTAGGACATACAGATAGTGAATGGATGTAGGTTAGGTTACGACAGTATTTCGTATCTATTTTTGAAGAGGCTTTGCTAAGCAGTGAACTTTTCAAGGGCTGTGTCATTACATGATTCATCACATAATTACACGTCATTACAACATTACATATTACACCACGTCATGATCATTACATTTTACATCACATCATCATGATGATAGTTGTAAATTAACAACTTCTATATTAATTTCGTGGTATCATAACCATGATTGTAGATACTAGCAGCAGCTGTGATCGAATTACATTGCCATGCTTGGTTTCTGTCGTCTTTATCTCCTTGTATCTGATATAACTATCGTAAAGTGACAGTAACAGAAATGTGTCGAAGGTGGTTATGAATTTCAGGTTCATTCTAATTCTTAACTTTAATTGTAACCAAGGAAAATTGACCAAAAATTTGTCGAAAGACTATTCCTTACAGGTAAGAATAGTGGTGGTAGCAAGAGCTAAGCGCGCGTCTTATATTTTGTAGTACGAGAGTAATCTGAGCAACTCTTCATAATATTTTAAGTGTTTATTTACCATGCATTCGATGGTAAAGAAAAATACCGAGATTTCTGCAAGTGTGTGAAAATAAATAAAAAATAAGCCAATTTGCACCGGAATAACGCGGTGGATTCTTTTCTGTGTTAGTGCTGAACTTACCTCAGTATACAGAACTTAATCTTAACCATAACAGACAATATTATTACTATTTCTGTAGTGCTAATAATATACATTTTTGCTTTTGTAATGGAGTACAATTGTACTTTTGCTAATGTCAAGTAATAAGAAATTTTCTTTTTGATAATTTATTCAATTTTTTCATAGGAGAGGGGGGCAAACGAGCATGTGGCTCACCTGATGGTAAGTGACTAACGCCGCCCATAAATAACTACAAAACCAGGGGAACCGCAGATGCGTTGCCGATCTTTTTAAAAGAATTAGGCTCTTTTCTTGAAGATCCCTATGTCGTATAGGTCCAGAAAAATCTCTGGTGGTAGTCGATTCCATAGCAAAGTTGTGCGAGGAAGAAAACTTTTTTTAAATCGCACACTGGTGGACCACCAGTCGTCCAAATGGTGTGGATGGTATCGCGAGTTTTGTCACGACGTTCTATGGTGAAATTGTGCGGCTGGAATTAGTCCGAACAACCGTGGTAAATGTGATAAAATACGCAAAGTGATGCGAACATCTCTTCGCAGTGCCAGTGAGTCAAGTCGATCGGAAAGAGCTCGGTCGCCGACGTATCGAACGGCTCTGCGCTGGATGCGATCAAATGGAAGGAGCTGGCACTGGCAAATTTACTCATAATATAAGCATTACATTGCGGAGTGATTTCAACGACAACTTAAGCCAGGAGACGGTCGATGACGATAGTATTCAAGTTCTTTAGGCATCCAAACGTACAAAATAACTTAAGATTTTTATCCATAACATAGCACACGTTTCGTCGTTTTCACTAAAAGTTTACATGCGCAGATACACAAAATCGCAACACTTACGTATCAAAGTCCACTTGAAACTATTGTTTAAACGCGATAACAACAAAAGCTTACTGTATGTATTGATTCAGTTGCACTCGACAAATTAATAAAACGAAAAAATTAAATGGTCAACTAATGAAATTAAAAGTAAATGTTGATTATATTCAGTCATGCCTGGTGTCGACGTCGGAAACGACGCGTATCCGCTTCTTCATGGACTTGCTGGTGGGTAAGCAGAAGCCGCTGATGCTGGTGGGTGCGGCGGGCAGCGGCAAGACCGTCAGCGTCGCCGCCAAGCTCAACGCGCTGCCCGACTCCTACGCCATCACCAACGTACCGCTCAACTTCTATACCACCTCCGGTAAATCACCGCAACAATTTCACACTAATAATAAATAATTAAATAAGTTAAATGCTCCTTTTACAAAATACCAGGTTCCTTTTTTTAAATTGCCATAAGCTACTAAAACTACGTAAACACCTACAAAAGATATCAATTTATTGAAGCAAAGCCGAAATATGTATCAACGAAACAGTATATATCTATATTCAAGAAAGACTTCTGTGTATATATTAGACGAGCTCTGGTGCCTTAATACATTGCTCAAAGTTACGGTAAACTCCCTTGAGTTCGTGCAGTGTATATTTTCTTTGCTTGAGTCGAATGCAAGAAGTCGAGAATAGTTTTTATGTTTTTTAAACCGCGAACGTTGTTCTCGATAAACCTGAAACGGATTTTATTTAAGAGGATTATAAAGTTGTACACTAAAAGTATCGGGAATGGAGTATTTCCACTGTTCCTGTCATATTAAAATCTTTTTAATTGAAAACTCCTTGGTTTTAAAAATCGAAATCCATTTATATATTTAAAAAATGATTCTCGGTCTTGTCACAAGGTTTTGTCAAACTCGTTTAATCGTTGAGAAAATGGAATTGACTCGAGAAAATTCAAGAGCGATGATTTATTATGACTTTCGAAGTGGTTTAACACAAAAACAGTGTGTTGACCGGATGATTTCTGCATTTGGTGATGAAGCCCCATCCAAAACCACAATTTATCGCTGGTTTGCTGAATTTCAACATGGACGTGTCAAGCTCAGTGATGATCCCTGTCAAGGTCGTCCAAAAACTGCAGTCACCCAAGAAAACGTTGATGCTGTGCGTAAGCTGATTGAGGAAGTAACATGTGACATACCGCGAAATTCAGGCAACTTTAGACATTGGCATGAGTCAAATACAAATAATCTGGCATGAACAATTAGGTGTAAAAAAGTTGTTTTCTCGATGGATAATTCGCTCTGTGAAGAGCAAAAAGCGGCTCGCGTTACTTGGTGCGTCGGAACTCTCGAAAGATTCCACGCAGGATCCTCAAATGCTGTATACAACATCGTATTAGGTGACGAATTCTGGATATACGCGTACGAACCCGAAACAAAAAACCAGTCACGAGTTTGGGTGTTCGAAAATGATTTAAAGCCAACAAAAATTGTTCGTTTACGGAGTGTTGCAAAAAAATGGTGGCCACGTTTGTCTCCAAAACCGGCCATGTTACGACTATTCCTCTTGAGGGACAAAGAACGGTTAATGCAGAATGGTATGCTAGCATTTGTTTGCCACAAGTCGTTTCTGAACTCCGTAAAGAGAACTGCAATCGTTGCATCATCTTCCATCACGACAATGCGAGTTCTCACACCGCACACAGAACAAAAGAGTTTTTAGAGCAACAAAACATAGAATTATCACACCATCCGCCGTACAGCCCCGACCTAAGCCACAATGATTTCTATACTTTCCCTAAAATAAAGAATAAATTGCGTGGACAGAAATTTTCATCACCTGAAGAAGCTGTGGACGCCTACAAAACGGCCATTTTGGAGACCCCAACTTCCGAATGGAATGTTTGATTCAATGATTGGTTCCATCGTATGGAAAAATGTGTCAAATTTCGCGGAGAATACTTCGAAAAGCAATAAATACATTTTTAAATAGTAATGTTGTGTCACTTCCTTGATTCCCGAAATTTTCAGTGCCCCACTCGTAGTTAATACGTTTTTACTTTAAAGAAATGTTGCGTGCGAGTTATTAGCATCTTAATATCTATATTTTTGAGTTAAAAACTTCCTCTAGCATTTTTATTTTTTTTAATTAAAATAAACTGAATTACTAAAAAAGACGTATAGACCTAGATTAAGATGTACTGAATTGAATGAGACCAAAATTGTCTCATTTCATATCTAGGTTTAGGGGGGTGAAATCGCTATCGCCCGAAACAATATTTCAAAAAAGAAATGTAGGCGAGGGAATTGCCACTCTCAAGACTCAAGGCAAGACTTGCAGCTCTCTCTATCACGCCCGGAGAGAAGCAGAGCGAGCGATATGAAACAGATAGCATTTTTCAAAATACCTACTCGCGTCATGTATCATGTATCGGTATTTCACACTCCTCTCGATGTGACTAGGAGAACGCTGTCAGTTATTATTTATGTGCGCACTTTGTCTACGTGATTTTAGGTTTGTTTCAGAAAAGTATGTAGCTTGTTTTTTTGTATTTGTCTAAAAACAGTACCAGTCGCAATTGTAAATACAACTGCGTGGCAAATTTACTGTGACAGCTCTCCGCCAGCCCAGCCCAGTAATCCACAGTTGCGACGCAGTACTTGTTCTGAATTGCCTGTCTTTTAGTATACACATAGAAGTATTTGTATTGCAATGTACAAAATGCTTTTAATTGTATTTATTCGTTCCACATTTAAATTATTAGTACCTGGTTGACCGAGCTTTGCTCGGTATTTTTCGCTCGATTTTTTTAATTCATGTGTTTTGGAAATTATATTTAGATACAAATTACATACTGATGAAATATAAATAATATTTTTTGATCTTAGCGACATAACAGAAAAAACGGAACTGGTTATTTGAATAAAAAATCATGAGTGCAATTATTTTAATTTAAATTTTCGTGTTTTTAAAAAATACTAAAAAAAGGGCTCGAAAAAATAGATTTTCTCAAAAAAGAAAAAACATGAAAAAAAAATTTAAAAAAGTCGGTCGGTCGGTCTGGGCTCGAACCGGGGTTTCAAGATTCTGTGACCGACCATTATACCAATTAAGCTATTTATAATCACTAACAATCCGTCAAAATTTACCTTCTTATTCTAACGATATTGTAGCAGTTTTTCATTGCCTAAAAACACGGACAAAAAGACATTTTCTAAAAATAAATCCTAGCTAGATCAAATTTATTATCCCCGAAACTCCCTGGACACTAAATTTTATGAAAATCGTTGGAGCCGTTTCCGAGATCCCGATTATATATATATATATATATATATATATATTTATATACAAGAATTGCTCGTTTAATAGTATAAGATAAGATAAGATTAAAAATATCATTGCATTCAGCACATAATTAAGTTATTAAACGCAAACAATTTAAAAACTTGATGAAATAAATACATGATATTGACACTGTATTACCCTTTGGTATCTTAACCGAAAAAGTTTTGTAAACGGAAGCGGTCTGAAACAGCGTTAACGCTATACTTTATAGTACATAGTTATGTAGTTATTGAAATAAATAATTTTCAAAACCTTACTTGACCACTGAAACGATAATAAAATAGTTCTGGTGTTATTAATACCATGTAATGATCCTCCGCCATCCGAAGTACATGGGTCTATTGCCCATAAGGAACAATCTGCGTCTGCGGCTTCTGTCGTAATAATATTTTTATAGCTTTGCTTATTTTTATAACTCTCATAGTTTCGTTGTCAAACCTTACACACTTGACAAGTCTGTTTACAATTATATATAGTTAGTGTATGTTCATTATACAATTAGTGTAGTTATGAGTATATATACTTGTTATTGTACAGAAATGATTCAGAAAGTTTTAGAGAAGCCTCTAGAGAAGAAATCGGGCCGAAATTTCGGCCCACCAGGTGGCAAGTTCATGATTTACTTCGTAGACGACATGAACATGCCCGAAGTAGACACGTACGGTACAGTGCAGCCGCACACACTCATAAGGCAGTTCATGGACTACCGACATTGGTGAGTCAAATAGATGTCTTATACTTTATCTTATCGTATTTGACTTTTGATTATTTTCATAATTATGTGCTTTAAAACATCAGGCTGTTGTTCATTATATTGTTTTGTTAATATTTATAATAATGTTATCATCGACAGGTACGACAGACAGAAATTATCGTTGAAAGAAATATCAAACTGCATGTTTGTCTCCTGCATGAATCCCACCGCCGGATCGTTCACTATCGATTCACGTTTGCAGAGACATTTCTGTACCTTCGCCGTCAGGTGAGCTATTAGTTTTATTACTGGAACAATTATAATGACTACCTTACTCTATTGCGGCATAACCATAAAAATAAACGTTGCAAAAGAATTTGATAAAGTTTGACATAAACCCTAAACACATAAGTGATTGTAAGAAAATTGTAGAAATGTAGAAGTTTTTCATATGACAAAAGTTGTAATTCCACAAGGTGTTCCAGGTCCAATCTCATTAATCTGTTTAAATAAACATGAGCAGACTATAAGATAAACATTGTTTTTGCTGCCATTAATAATGATTAGTAGGTAGTGTAAGAGATATTTTAGTGGTAGAACCAAGATGTCGAGTCAGAGATACCTACAAACACAATAAAATTATGATTTCAATTTAATTAAGTTTGCGAATGATAATGATGATAAATTAAAAAAATTAATGTATTGATTGTATTACACACAAGGCCGTAGCCAGAAAATAATTTCGGGGGAGGGGGGGGGGGGGTTCAATCGTTGTATGTGTTTAATCGTTGAATAAAAGAAATAAAATATGTTACTTATCATATATATTTATTAGAAAACCATTACAGAAATATTAACACTTTATTATAAAATTAAATTTAGTCTTCTAGCTTTCTTTGCAGCGAACAAATCAGTTACCTCCTCGGTGGCGAGGTCGGTAGTATACATCTAACTAAATAGCAACTACAACTCATGCTCATGTTATTTTTATAGAAACGAGCGAACTACCTTCTTACTCTAAATAATACTAAAATGTTTGCGCTGGAAAGACGACGAACTGCATTGTGCAGAAAAATCTTATATAGGTTTATGTTGCACTGTATTTATGAACTTTGTTTAGTATGTATTTTAGTTGTAAAATAAAAAATAAATTAAAAAAACCGTTACAAAAGTTAAAAAATCTTCACGTAAGATAAACCCATTATCTTTTGGCTCAGCATATCTTAGAAAAATGGATATCTGTTCTTGTCGTGAAACATCAGTAGTTTTGTCAACAAGAATTGAAGAAAAATTCGCAGAATTTAATCCTTGCACAATTTTTTTCTGGATTATTTCACCACAAATTGCAATATGTTCATTTTGTATGGTCGGGCTTAGGTAGGTAGCGTTCAACGTCATATTTTCTGTGTGCTTTATTAGATTTGAGTCTCCACATCTGCTTTTCATCCGTAAGATAGCACGAAATTTTCATCATTTGTTTCGGGCTCAGCATCACTGGACAGCAGATTTTTATTGGACCTGAGTCGCACATACCTTTCAGTGCCAATTCCTGACGTCCACATAATTTAATTGTTTCAATAATCGGAAAGAACCTCTTCCGATTTTCAGGTATTTGCGCTAAGTATACGCTATTAATCTGACTTATTATATTTGGCTGAGGTTTATTATACACCTTCATAAAATTATCAGCCAATAATACAGAACATTTGTGGTAAAATTATGTACAGCATCTCTCAATTCAATGAGCGGCTGAGTAACTATGGATTTCAACTGCTGATGAGAGCCTTTACCTGCGCAATCTCTGGCAAATAATACAAAATATTTGCATAAAGCATCTTGTTGCCCTGTACTCGTATAAACCAACCACGAGAACTGTACAAACCATTGCATTTGAAATTTTAGCTTTCTTTTATCGTCACTTACTGGAAACTTGAATGTCTTTTCTGGCATCCAAGGAGATTTCAATAATCTGTACTTTAAATCATCATCAATTTTGGTGTTTGATCTCGTATAGTAGTCCACATCTAAAACATGCTGAGAAACATCATCCACAGTCCCAGGAACGGCAGCAAAAGTACCAGAATTTCTTGTAGCAGTATCACTGTCGAAAACACTTAAACACAGATTTTCAGTAGAACCGTCACTATCGGTACCAGGTTTAGATTTTCTAAATGAATATTTGAATAATATATTTTTTTACGTCCTTTTTGCTATTTCAAATGTTGAACCGACCTGTAACAATTTAAAAAAACAGCCAAGTATTAATTCCATTTGTACACAAATATTTATTTAGATAAAGATTTTTAAAAAATGAATATAATTGGGTAGTCTACTCTTAGGCATCAAATCCTTTGAATTTTAGTTACAAAAATTATAACACCACTTACTTCAATACTAATTTACAACACTATTATTTAATCCACTACACTATTACTTCGCTTATATCGCCTTAGTCGCATTGGATCACTTTCCAAGACAGAACTGCCTCTCCATTTTTTTTTTGCGCTCGAAGCAAATATGGGCAACCCTCCGGAAAACGGGGGAGGGATGTGGGGAATGCTCATAGCATACCACGCAGCCGGCTGCGTGGTTATGTGGAGACTTTTACCCACTAAACCCCACCTTTTAGGTACTGGCTTAACGGTCTAACTAGAGATCTCTAAGCCGTATACGAACGCGACCCTCCTTGGCAGAAAGGCTAAAAGGACTGTCCCATAGCTATGGGATATAAGGAATACCCGGGTAATGGGGGCTACCCTGAGGCCCGATACCTGCATTGTCCCCCGGGGCACTGTAGACGACATCAACGGCAGAAAGGAGGGCGCATCCTCTCCGTAATCGACGGCTCGCTTATATATTTCGCAGACGCGGCGCAAAGAAACATCGAGAATAAGCCGTCTCATTCTATGCTTATTGAACATTCCCGAAATGCAGTTAGAGCACGTCCCCGAAGTTGCGTTGTTTGTGTAGTAGGTGTAGCACCTAGTTTCGCCGCTCCATAATAGATGTCGCTGCACCGCTATTTATCGTCGTGCGAATACCAAGCGAGCACAAAGTCATACATAATAAAAATAACGGTAGGTAGAGAATTTTGTTTGTAGTGATTAACTATTATCAGGGCTCTATCACTCTTGCTACCTGCGTGAAATAATTACCTAAAATCGCGACGTGCCCGGGTGAAATAACGCGGTCAGGGCTAGCGCGTTGGAGGCGATTGAATGTTAAAGTTTTTTAACACTGTTTACGTATATAACTTTTTGTAAATATTGTTGAAATAGTTTTTGTTTAGTGTTTAGTATATTTAATTATAGGATAAAATAGTTTAAAAGTTTTAATGTAATATAAGAACTATATATTATATATATATTACATATTATTTAATAAATTTTAATATGGCAAAACGTCGTCACTACTATAATTATTGCGTGGATGGACGCTAAATGACCAACAAAATTACTAAAAAAGACGTATAGACCTAGATTAAGATGTACTGAATTGAATGAGACCGAAATTGTCTCATTTCATATCCAGGTTTAGGGGGGTGAAATCGCTATCGCCCGAAACAATATTTCAAAAAAGAAATGTAGGCGAGGGAATTGCCACTCTCAAGACTCAAGGCAAGACTTGCAGCTCTCTCTATCACGCCCGGAGAGAAGCAGAGCGAGCGATATGAAACAGATAGCATTTTTCAAAATACCTACTCGCGTCATGTATCATGTATCGGTATTTCACACTCCTCTCGATGTGACTAGGAGAACGCTGTCAGTTATTATTTATGTGCGCACTTTGTCTACGTGATTTTAGGTTTGTTTCAGAAAAGTATGTAGCTTGTTTTTTTGTATTTGTCTAAAAACAGTACCAGTCGCAATTGTAAATACAACTGCGTGGCAAATTTACTGTGACAGCTCTCCGCCAGCCCAGCCCAGTAATCCACAGTTGCGACGCAGTACTTGTTTCACCACAAATTGCAATATGTTCATTTTGTATGGTCGGGCTTAGGTAGGTAGCGTTCAACGTCATATTTTCTGTGTGCTTTATTAGATTTGAGTCTCCACATCTGCTTTTCATCCGTAAGATAGCACGAAATTTTCATCATTTGTTTCGGGCTCAGCATCACTGGACAGCAGATTTTTATTGGACCTGAGTCGCACATACCTTTCAGTGCCAATTCCTGACGTCCACATAATTTAATTGTTTCAATAATCGGAAAGAACCTCTTCCGATTTTCGGGTATTTGCGCTAAGTATACGCTATTAATCTGACTTATTATATTTGGCTGAGGTTTATTATACACCTTCATAAAATTATCAGCCAATAATACAGAACATTTGTGGTAAAATTATGTACAGCATCTCTCAATTCAATGAGCGGCTGAGTAACTATGGATTTCAACTGCTGATGAGAGCCTTTACCTGCGCAATCTCTGGCAAATAATACAAAATATTTGCATAAAGCATCTTGTTGCCCTGTACTCGTATAAACCAACCACGAGAACTGTACAAACCATTGCATTTGAAATTTTAGCTTTCTTTTATCGTCACTTACTGGAAACTTGAATGTCTTTTCTGGCATCCAAGGAGATTTCAATAATCTGTACTTTAAATCATCACCAATTTTGGTGTTTGATCTCGTATAATAGTCCACATCTAAAACATGCTGAGAAACATCATCCACAGTCCCAGGAACGGCAGCAAAAGTACCAAAATTTCTTGTAGCAGTATCACTGTCGAAAACACTTAAACACTGATTTTCAGTAGAAATGTCGCTATCGGTACCAGGTTTAGATTTTCTAAATGAATATTTGAATAATATTTTTTTTTACGTCCTTTTTGCTATTTCAAATGTTGAAAAAAAAAACAGCCAAGTATTAATTCCATTTGTACACAAATATTTATTTCATCATCATTACAGCCCTTCACAAGTCCACTGCTGAACATAGGCCTCCCCCAAGTAATGCCACAAAGCACGGTCCTGAGCCACCTGCATCCATCGACTTCCTGCATATCTTACCAGGTCGTCACTCCATCTAGTGGGGGGTCGCCCTACACTACGCCTACCGGTACGAGGCTGCCACTCGAGAACCTTTCTTCCCCATCGGTTATCGGTTCTTCGAGCTATATGGCCGGCCCATTGCCACTTCAGCTTACTAATCCGTTGGGCTATGTCGGTCACTCTGGTTTTACTGCGGATATCCTCATTTCTGAGTCTATCACGCAGAGAAACTCCGAGCATAGCCCTCTCCATAGCTCGCTGAGCGACCTTGAGCGTCCTCATACGGCCAGCAGTGAAGGACCACGTCTCAGATCCGTAAGTCATCACTGGCAACACGCACTGGTTGTACAATCTAGTTTTTAGAGATTGAGGTATACCTGACGAGAAGATATGTCGTAATTTCCCGAACGCTGCCCAGCCGAGTTGAATCCGTCGATTGACCTCTCGGTCGAAGCTGGACTTACCTAGTCGGACTATTTGTCCCAGGTAAACGTACTCGTCAACAACTTCGAGCATAGTGCTCCCAATAACTACCGGCATAGGTGTGACATGGACATTAAACATGATCTTTGTTTTGTCCATGTTCATCTTAAGACCTATCCGTTGGGAGGCACTATTGAGGTCATTGAGCATAGTGCTTAAGTCCTCCAGCGATTCTGCCATAAGGACTATATCGTCGGTAAATCGAAGGTGGGTGATGTACTCGCCATTGATGTTAATACCGTATCCTTTTCAGTCCAGTAGCTTGAAAACGTCTTCCAAAGCAGCGGTGAAGAGTTACGGGGATATAACGTCACCCTGTCTTACACCTCTCTGCAGTTGGATAGGTTTCGAGCTCTGGTTCTGTACTCGGATAGCCATCGTAGCCCTACTGTACAAACACTTCAGCACTTCGATATACCGACAGTCAACTTGGCACCGCTGAAGGGACTGCAGCACCGCCCAAATTTCGACGGAATCAAAGGCTTTCTCATAGTCCACATAGGCCAGGCAAAGTGGCAAATTATACTCTTCAGTCTTCTGTACAATCTGCCGCAGGGTATGTATGTGGTCTATGGTACTGAAGCCTTTTCGGAAACCGGCTTGTTCGGGAGGCTGGAAGTCGTCGAGTCTGCGTGCGAGACGATTCGTAATGACTCTCGAAAACAGCACGTAGACGCGGCTCAGAAGGGAAATCGGTCTGTAGTTCTTCAAGAGAGCGGTGTCGCCTTTCTTAAAGAACAAGACCACCGCACTTCTGCTCCACGCCTCTGGAGTAGTGCCACCATGGAGGACGGAATTGAAGAGCCTCTGAAGGACTTCAAGTACCGGTGTTCCACCCGCTTTCAGAAGCTCCGCTGTAATTCCATCCTCGCCTGGGGCCCTGCCGTTTTTAAGGTGCTGGAGAGCCATTCTAATCTCGCTTAGACTGACGTCCGGGATATCATCGGAATAGTGTCGGATAAGACTTGCTCTTGGATCGTTACTCACACTTACGTGTGGCTCCAACGATGATGTGTTTGTGATTAAATATTTATTTAGATAAAGATTTTTAAAAAATGAATATGATTGGGTAGTCTACTCTTAGGCATCAAATCCTTTGAATTTTAGTTACAAAAATTATAACACCACTTACTTCAATACTAATTTACAACACTATTATTTAATCCACTGCACTATTACTTCGCTTATATCGCCTTAGTCGCATTGGATCACTTTCCAAGACAGAACTGCCTCTCCATTTTTTTTTGCGCTCGAAGCAAATATGGGCAACCCTCCGGAAAACGGGGGAGGGAGGTGGGGAATGCTCATAGCATACCACGCAGCCGGCTGCGTGGTTATATGGAGACTTTTACCCACTAAACCCCACCTTTTAGGGACTGGCTTAACGGTCTAACTAGAGATCTCTAAGCCGTATACGAACGCGACCCTCCTTGGCAGAAAGGAGGGCGCATCCTCTCCGTAATCGACGGCTCGCTTATATATTTCGCAGACGCGGCGCAAAGAAACATCGAGAATAACCCGTCTCATTCTATGCTTATTGAACATTCCCGAAATGCAGTTAGAGCACGTCCCCGAAGTTGCGTTGTTTGTGTAGTTGGTGTAGCATCTAGTTTCGCCGCTCCCTAATAGATGTCGCTGCACCGCTATTTATCGTCGTGCGAATACCAAGCGAGCACAAAGTCATACATAATAAAAATAACAGTAGGTAGAGAATTTTGTTTGTAGTGATTAACTATTATCAGGGCTCTATCACTCTTGCTACCTGCGTGAAATAATTACCTAAAATCGCGACGTGCCCGGGTGAAATTACGCGGTCAGGGCTAGCGCGTTGGAGGCGATTGAATGTTAAAGTTTTTTAACACTGTTTACGTATATAACTTTTTGTAAATATTGTTGAAATAGTTTTTGTTTAGTGTTTAGTATATCTAATTATAGGATAAAATAGTTTAAAAGTTTTAATGTAATATAAGAACTATATATTATATATGTATATATATATATATATATATATATATATATATATATATATATATATATATATATATATATTACACATTATTTAATAAATTTTGATATGGCAAAACGTCGTTACTACTATAATTGTTGCGTGGATGGACGCTAAATGACCAACAAAATATTTCAGATATATCATTCTTTATTACCGAAGGATTTTAGTAGGAAGTTATGAAACGTAAATTTATTTAATTTTTATTATTAGATAGCTACTTATAGCAAAAAAGAATTAAGTAATAATTTATTTAATATCTACAAACTTTATTACAAAATTTTGAGGAAATTTATTTCACTATCCAAGTATCTACTTACGTACATATACTTGCCTTTTGTATTAAAATATTTTAAGCTAAAATAACACAAAACACTGAAATCAAAACTTTGTTTAACAACAAATTTTTTAACTAAGTAGAATACCATTACATTTCTGTTAGGAATCGTATTTCAAGTTTATTTGTTGTTTACACTATCTACCTTTTCCTTCCGAGTTAAGCATCGCAATTCCCGACGAATTGTCTTGTAAGGAACTCAAGTAGGTGCGAAAACATGGTCTGTCGATCATAGTCAGAATAGGTATTTCACCTAAGTAACCTAATTAATATTTCGCAATATATTTTGTTACTCTTTATTGACATCCCTCCATAACAACGGAAAGTCCACCGTAACGTAGGAAGAGGAAAATGTGCAAAGTAATACGGACACTCGCGCAGTGATAAAGTTTTATTCAGCTTGCAAGCGCGATTTATCTAATTAATAATAATTATGTAGGCTATTAAACGTCGGCAAGCAATCAATATTAAAAGAGTGAAACTTCTGTACGTAGTACTAATATTTATTCTGTGCTATTATGTTGTGTATTATTATTTTGTCATTTCGGGGAGGGGGGATTAATCCCCCCTTGATCTCCCCCTGGCTACGGCCTTGATTACACAACTAAACATAATTATTAATAAGGGTAAAATAAAGCAAATAAGAACATAGTTACCAAATACGATTTTATCGTTGAAATCGATTTCTTCCAAACAACCTTGGTAAGTGAACTGAATGTGAGCAAAATTCGAAACAAAAGTGAAACATTTCCACATAACAGACGCTAGTATAAGCGCAGTCAATATTGTAATATTTACATATGTTTATACTTAGGGGCACTCGTCTAACTACAGTTGGGAGCTTGACTACAGCTCCGGCTTATAATTGATTTATAAAAACACCTACCCGTTTTATGTTATGCGATAAGTTTATAGTGTAGGATATTTTATTAGAAACACGGGGACAACCAGAACAAAAACCGGTGTAATGGACATAAACTCTGACCATTGGGTTGGGTAATGGACATATACTCTGACCACACTACACTGTCATCACTCTAGTTGTCCATGATAGCTAAAGAGGTTATATTTATCCAGTTTCCCGGCGCTGGACGCGTGCTACCATATCTACCAGCAGATCCTGTCTCAGCACCTTAACAACCCGCTGAACAAGTTCAGCTCGTCGGTGCAACGCTACGCGGACACGCTCGTGACCACGGCGCTCGCGCTGCACACCAAGCTCGCCTCCACGTTTCTGCCTACTGCTATCAAGTTCCATTACATATTCAATTTGAGGGACCTGTCGAATATATTTCAAGTAATTCTCTGCTGTAATATTGTAAAGTTTTAAGGACTTCATTACAGTACATATTTTAATATTTTAGATTTATAACATACTGGATGACCTTTTTTACCGTCTGGAAAAAATTAGGTTGTAACATGTGAACAATTACTTTGCCAACCTGCTTGGCGAGCGTGGCAATTATGGAACAATTCTTCCTATGCGGTGATATATGGGAGAGCACTACGTTCAGCAGCGAACTTTTGTAACGGTAACGAATGGGTGGATAAATAGGCGTAACAATTTCACAGTGATTAACGTCTAAGATTAAAGTTTTTTTTAATGTTCAGTCTGATCTTACAACTTCAGGGCTATATCATTTTTTTTATATACTTATTGAGTTAAACACTTCAAGAAAATTCTAACGAACACTCAGAGCAATCATTAAAAAATCAAGATTCAATCGGAATTCAATCGGAATTGGCCATTTGTATTTTACGATCCAACAAAATATTAAGGTATTAATAATATATAAATGATTTTTTTGGACTGGAATATAATCAAATAAATATTGTCATGTACACCTAACCCCCTTGTGATCGTAAAGGTGAGTCTACACTAGAGGATCCAGGCACGAGCAGAGCACTCGCGGTGTCAAGTGTGAACGTACAACGAGCCTACAACATGCAAATCGATGCAAGCGATAGAAATCCCTTTATGTTCGTCAAAAAACCGACAATAGGCGGAGGCGACACAGTCGAGCACGAACCAAATGCACGAAGCGCGCTCGTTCGAGGCTTGTAAGTCGGTCCACACTACACGATTTGTGATCGGCTCATGCTCCGCTCGTGCTCGGCTCATCTAGCGTGGATTCACCTTAACAATCAATTCCAGGGTATCCTATTCACGACGGGCGAAGTGATAAAGCAGTCGTCGGAACTGCTCCGATTGTGGCTGCACGAGGCCACGCGCGTTTACAGCGACAAGCTGGTCTCCGCCACAGACAACGACGTCTTCAACAAACTTATCGCCGACGTCATTAAGAAGAACTGCGAGGTTCGACACTGATAATATGAGATATTAAGCCTGGAAGAGTCACGCTACACTTGTATTATGTCTGCAATAGGAATGGGTCGGCTCAACCGGGGAACGACCATGCTCGCAGAAAATTGTATTGTGTAGTGTTGCTGCTGTGTTTCGTATGGTGTGTGTAGAGAACCGGAGACCCTTTTTACTGGAAACGAGGCATTCCATCTTAGTCCTCACAGGTGACAACGCATATGCATTTTGGTTCGTATTTGAGGATACATGTAGATGTCTATGGGCCGCAGCAACCACTTACTATCAGGTGGACTGTGTGCTAGTTTGACCCTATCCTATAAAATAAAAAAATAACAAAATAAAATAGAACCATAATACTGCTTTGTTTCGAATGGTTATATAGTGGTGACAACATTTTCACCGGTAACGATGTATTCCTTCTTCGTACTTAAGGTGATACCGCGTCTACATTTTGGTTCTTATTCGAGAATATGTAGATGTAGATATCTATTGGCCATAGGATCCACTTACCATCAGATGAATTGTGTACTCGTTTGTCACCCTTAATAGTTTAAAAAAAATCAGTTACTCCGCCATTTCTATGGTGTTGAGAGTCGTCTCTTTTTTCTTTCTCTCTCTCTCTCTCCCTCTCTCTCTTTTTCCAGTTACTTAAATCATTTAAATTATTATTAAAATAATCGTATCCTTTCCGTGCTCGTGAGAAAAGAGTGGGTAATTTTGACTGTGTGTTATTGCGGCGTGCATTTTTTCCAATTATTCTTGCAGGACTATGACGAGAACCTGGTATTCGAAAAGCCTTTAATTTACTGTCATTTCGCGGAGGGCGTGGGCGACCCCAAGTACAATCCGGTACGTGACTGGGCGCAAATCAAGCGCCTTCTTGAGGAGTCCCTTGCCGCTTACAACGACCTGGTGGCCACTATGAACCTCGTACTTTTCGAAGACGCCATGTACCATATCTGTCGGTGAGCAAACGATCATCATCTTATACCTACTTGTTATATTCAAGTCATCGTAACCATTTGACAAGACCACCGTGTTTGACCAGCGGGTGCTTTTCAAGAAACCATCAGCTGACGTTAATTTCGTTGGAAAACAGTAAAATTGAATAATTTTCATTAAATTTGGATTAATTTATATTTCAAACTTATTTAAAGTCATAATTTAAGCTTTTACTATTGGTTCGAAAAAATAACTCCCGGCCTGGAAAGAATTACCAAGAAGCTAGCCGGTAATTTTTTTTAGTTAACAAAGTATGTTGAATACTTAAGTATCGCTTTACCTCATTCACACGGATAATCATCAATAATGTGTATTTCACAGTGTATCACTAATCAGGAATCACTACCCCATGTCATCCCTTAATTACTTAAGTAGCGACGGAGGAAAATGAAACAGAAGACACAACACCATCGTCCTGATATCAGGACGATGGTGTTGTGTCACTCAAAATAAAACTACGGTTGCCAACCTGTTCTGTCAAGCGTGGCAGCTACGGCATGTATCCTTAATATATTATGGTAGTTACATTAATGTGTCAGCTCTATCGCGGAAGAATTATGCTTTCACAGAACCTTCAAGAAAAGAGCTTACTCCTTTCTAAAGGGCCGGCAATGCACCTGCGATTTCCCTGGTGTTGCGGTTGATCATGGTCACTTAACATCAGGTGAGCCGCATGCTCGTTTGCCCCCTCTTCTATAAAAAAAATACCAGCGTGAAAGATTAGCTTAACGCTGCTTAAAACAGCTGATGATGAAAGTAGAGAACCGAAGACTCGTACGACGTAAGACGTACACAAAGTTCAAAAACTTTATTAAACTTAGTTTGTATAAAAAGGGTTATTATAATATTAAGGAATTTATGGATTATAATAACCCCTGGGAGGGGTGATTGCTACCAAGTTATTGCTAATTTGTTTTGTGTTATTAGTTGTAACACGCATGATTGTAAGCTCTTATTTTTTTAAATAGTCTCGCTGGGTTTCTTGCTGGTTTTTTCCAGGACAGAGGTTTTTTTGTGAACCAGTGGTAAATGACGAAAGTGACTTTCAATAAGTATTATTTATAATCAATATTCTATAAAAAATCTGTTTCTCTTTTTACTGGAAAGAGACATTTTATTTTAGTCCTTAGGGTGACAACACATCTGCATTTTGATTCTTATTCGAGGATGAATGAAGACGGCTACAAAAAAAACGTGAACAAAACATAAATAAATAAAAAATATATCAGTTATAGTTTTATTACAAATGCATAAAACGTTTTGTTTATATTTTATTTGTCGATTTACATGTTACAACATTCAAGGTTGCATTTCTAAAATGGTGAAGTAGAGCACTTTGAGCATACGTAGGACATTCCAAAAACGTATGCAAGAAATATTCTCCCAAACAAAACTACGGAGCTTATATGAGAAGTGTAAATATACCGAATTCTAAAACGTAAATACATAATTCAAAAACGTTTTCAAAATGAAGTGTAATAGATCCTAAATCTTGATACAGTTTATTATATGTCCGCCATTTTATATTTTAAGAATATTATAGTAACAACATTTCTCCTCAGTATTAACCGTATCCTCGAGTTTCCGCGTGGGAACGCCTTACTAATCGGTGTAGGCGGCTCTGGAAAGCAGTCGTTATCTAGATTGGCTGCATTCATTTCTTCGCTCGAAGTGTTCCAGATGCAACTTCGCAAGGGCTACAGTATTAACGACCTCAAAGTGGATTTGGGTGAGAATGTTAAAGTATTTAATATACAATATAAAAAAGTTAAGGTTAATATTACAGCTTATATACATCGCACTGCTGGGCACAGGCCTCCTCTCATTTCTGAGAGGGTTTTTAGGGAAAGGAAATGTCCACCGCGCTTTCGCAATGCCTGTTGGGGAACTTCACATGTCTTTGTTGCTAACGATGTTTTCCTTCACCGCCGAACACGTGGTAAATCGGCAATTAAAATTGTAATTAACAATTTCATTGTTGCCGGCGAGGATCGAACCCGGTTTGCTTGTGTAGTATTGTGAAATTTACAGCGAGCGCTAACCATCTGAGCTACCACGGCTACTCTGAGTGACAAAGGCTACTGTACTATATACAATGTGTCCGATTTCCGATACTTTAAGGGGTTAAAATACAATTAATTTTATCGACAAATCAGGGATCAATGATTTTTTTTCGCCATCAATAAAAAAATGGCAGCACTTTAAAAAAAATTGTTGGCGAAGCATAGATGCTTGTATTAATTTAACAATATCTACCCAAGTAGAAGACTTTCAAAAACAAAATTGGTCTCAAACGTTAGTTAATAGTGTAGACAATAAATCTAGATTCAAAATATTATTTTTTAATTTTTCAGTATTAGTAAAAAACATTTTTGAAAAAATAAATTAGACAACAAATTGATGTTGTTTTTCAGATTCTTAGCTTTAAAAAAAACCATCGTGTTAACCAATTTTTTTTACTTGTTTTTATTATAATACAGGATATTTGCTATAAATGCACATTTAAATCTTAACTGTGAGTTGGATAGTTTAGGAGCTATGACAGTGTAAACATACTTACTTGAAAAGCGCGGATACACTAGCAAATGAAATAAAACAAAATAATTGATATCAATTGCATTTAATTTGGCAAAATAATTACAAAAACTGCTCAAAGTGACCTCCTTGTCTCTGCAGACATGCTGTTGCTCTTAGTGCAACGTGTTGCGTAGAGCGCTGGATCATTGCCTTGTCTTCTCGCAATTCGTTTGCTGCTTGAATTATTTTTTCTGCTAACTCCTCTCGTGTATTTGGCACATTTACATACACTCTTCGTTTGAGTGTTTCCACAAAAAAAATCGAGAGGTGTTAAATCCGGCGACCGCGGTGGCCAAGCAATTGTTCCTCCGCGTCCGATCCACGACGAATAGTGTGCATTTAAATGATTCCGCACAAGAAGCGCGAAGTGTGCCGGAGCACCATCCAATTGCAGAATCATTCTGGTCCTGTAGGCCAATGGTAACTCCAATAAAGCATCCAAAAAATTCGTTTCCAGGAAATTTAGGAATCTTGGGCTATTCATTGTCTACGGTAAAATGATTGGTCAAATTAGAATGTCGTCAATCATTCCGGCCCAAACGTTGACAGAAAATTTATGTTGAAAAGAACTTGGGCGGATCGCATGTGGATTTTCTTGAAGCCACAGGTGTTCGTTACGGTAGTTCGTATACCCTGATCGCGTGAAAGTAGCTTCGTCTATCCACATAATTCTTTTTAAAAAGTTTGGATCATATCGCGTTTATCTCAATATCCACGAACAAAATATTGCTCTTCTTACATAATCCGGTTCCAGTATTTCTTCATCATCATCATCATCATTACAGCCTTTCACAAGTCCACTGCTGAACATAGGCCTCCCCCAAGTAATGCCACAAAGCACGGTCCTGAGCCACCTGCATCCATCGACTTCCTGCATGTCTTACCAGGTCGTCACTCCATCTAGTGGGGGGTCGCCCTACACTACGCCTACCGGTACGAGGCTGCCACTCGAGAACCTTTCTTCCCCATCGGTTATCGGTTCTTCGAGCTATATGGCCGGCCCATTGCCACTTCAGCTTACTAATCCGTTGGGCTATGTCGGTCACTCTGGTTTTACTGCGGATATCCTCATTTCTGAGTCTATCACGCAGAGAAACTCCGAGCATAGCCCTCTCCATAGCTCGCTGAGCGACCTTAAGCGTCCTCATACGGCCAGCAGTGAAGGACCACGTCTCAGATCCATAAGTCATCACTGGCAACACGCACTGGTTGTACAATCTAGTTTTTAGAGATTGAGGTATACCTGACGAAAAGATATGTCGTAATTTCCCGAACGCTGCCCAGCCGAGTTGAATCCGTCGATTGACCTCTCGGTCGAAGTTGGACTTACCTAGTCGGACTATTTGTCCCAGGTAAACGTACTCGTCAACAACTTCGAGCATAGTGCTCCCAACAACTACCGGCATAGGTGTGACATGGACATTGAACATGATCTTTGTTTTGTCCATGTTCATCTTAAGACCTATCCGTTGGGAGGCACTATTGAGGTCATTGAGCATAGTGCTTAAGTCCTCCAGCGATTCTGCCATAAGGACTATATCGTCGGCAAATCGAAGGTGAGTGATGTACTCGCCATTGATGTCAATACCGTATCCTTTCCAGTCCAGTAGCTTGAAAACGTCTTCCAATGCAGCGGTGAAGAGTTTCGGGGATATAACGTCACCCTGTCTTACACCTCTCTGCAGTTGGATAGGTTTCGAGCTCTGGTTCTGTACTCGGATAGCCAACGTAGCCCTACTGTACAAACACTTCAGCACTTCGATATACCGACAGTCAACTTGGCACCGCTGAAGGGACTGTAGCACCGCCCAAATTTCGACGGAATCAAAGGCTTTCTCATAGTCCACATACGCCAGGCAAAGTGGCAGATTGTACTCTTCAGTCTTCTGTACAATCTGCCGCAGGGTATGTATGTGGTCTATGGTACTGAAGCCTTTTCGGAAACCGGCTTGTTCGGGAGGCTGGAAGTCGTCAAGTCTGCGTGCGAGACGATTCGTAATGACTCTCGAAAACAGCACGTAGACGCGGCTCAGAAGGGAAATCGGTCTGTAGTTCTTTAAGAGAGCGTTGTCGCCTTTCTTAAAGAACAAGACCACCGCACTTCTGCTCCACGCCTCTGGAGTAGTGCCACCATGGAGGACGGAATTGAAGAGCTTCTGAAGGACTACAAGTACCGGTGTTCCACCCGCTTTCAGAAGCTCCGCTGTAATTCCATCCTCGCCTGGGGCCCTGCCGTTTTTAAGGTGCTGGAGAGCCATTCTAATCTCGCTTAGACTGACGTCCGGGATATCATCGGAATAGTGTCGGATAAGACTTGCTCTTGGATCGTTACTCACACTTGCGTGTGGCTCCAACGATGATGTGTACAGCTGCCCATAGAACCTCTCAATCTCACTCAAAATCTCAGGTGTCCCGGAAACGATGTTGCCACACTCAGTCTTCAGCTTTGACAGTTGGCTCTTTCTGGCAGACAGATCTATGGCAAAGACTTTGGAGCCCTGGTTCCGCTCGATCGCTTCTTTAATACGAGAAGTATTAAAGTTGCGTAAGTCTCGCCGCATGCATTTGGAGATCTGTCTGTTCAGTTGCCTGTATGCTGTCAAATCTGTTGACGATTGCAGCCTCATCTCCCGTCTAACAGCCATGAGATTAAGAGTGTGATCGGAGAGTTTTTGTGTTCTTCTGCGGCGGGTCTTGCAGAACTTAGCTCCGACCGCATGGACAGTTTCCACGAGCTTGTCGTTCATATCGTCCACTGCATTGCAATCTTCTAGGCACTGGAAGCGGTTACGTAACTCGAGCTGAAAGGTTTCGGGATTCTGGATTAGAGCACGAGGGGGACGGAGCGTTGACTTCATTAGACGAGACCTCTCCAACTTAACGTTTAGGTTCAGTGTGCCTCTAACCATTCGGTGATCGCTGCCAGTTTTCACCCTTGCGATCACTGAGACATCACTGAACAGTTGGCGTCTGGTCGTCATAATGAAGTCAATCTCATTTTTTGTCGAACCGTCGGGGCTCGACCAGGTCCACTTCCTGTGGGGCCGCTTCTGGAAGAAAGAGTTCATCATAAAGAGTCCCTCTTTCTCCATAAAGTCGGCCAGCTGCTGGCCCCTTCGGTTCCGTTGCCCTACTCCAAATTTCCCTACCTTCAGCTCACCGCTTTCTCTTGTGCCTAGTTTTGCGTTGAAGTCTCCCATCAACACCGTGTAGTGGGTTTTGGAGGAATGTATAGCTCTGGAAATATCCTCATACATTTCCTCCACCTCCTCATCGGGGTGTGCCGAGGTTGGTGCGTAAACCTGAATGACCTTCAGCGAATACCGTTTGGTGATTCTGAGTATCAGGTACGCGACCCTCGTCGACACACTCCCAATCTTTACAACGTTGTTGACGAGAGACTTGTGGACGATAAATCCGACACCTCCTTGGGACAGATGGTCGCCCTCCCGGTGATAGAACAAGTTGCCGGACTCGAGGATTGCCGTGTCTTCCCCCTCTCTTCGGACCTCGGATAATCCAATAATATGCCAGCGCAACTTGTCTACCTCTTCTTCCAGCTCCAGTATCTTCTCGTCAGTCCTCAGGGTGCGTGCGTTATATGTTGCCAGGTCGAGTCGTCGTAGGTGGCAACCGAACCTCCACCGGAGATTCTTAGCACCCCCTGCCCCGCCGTTACCATGGTCGCCACCGTAGCCAGGAATAGCGGGGGCGCCGGGGACTGGGGGCCGTCTTTTTGTGTATTTGTTCATTGGGGGGTATTTGCCGTAGTTGCCACGCTTGGCGAGCGGGTTGGCAACCGCAGTTTTTTATTATGTTATTGTTGTTATCAGGAAGATGCTGCTGCCCATCTCCTGCCTGTCTCCCTCTGTCGCCTCTTACGACACCCACGGGAAGATATGGGGTAGTGGATATTCTTAACCGCCACTACACGGCAGTATTTCTTGCACCCTTCGAAAATGGTAAGGATGTAATCCTTCTCTTTTTAAAATTTTCCACACCGACCATTTTGATAGACTGAGACGATTAGCTATGCGTCTAATGCTCAGGCTAGGGTCTTGAGTAATCATTTGCAATATTTGATGTTCATCTTGGAGTGACAAAACATGAGTACGTTCGTTACCGAGCCTTCTTATTCCATTTTCCGCAAGTCTCAAATGAATTCTCACGAAAGTGCGAGCATTCGGCGTACGTCTGTTAGGAAATCTGCGTGCATACTCTACAACAGCTCTATTTGCACTCCCGTTACACAATCCATACACGAAATGGATGTCAGCGACATGCTGGCTTGAGTACTCGTTCATTGTAATAAACAAAAAGTAACAGTTCAACAACAAAACAAAAACGTAACAAAGTCTAACAACAAACAATAATTATGTACAGTAAGTAGATTTACTTAAAACCAGGAATGTTATCACAACGAAGAGCGAGGGACGACTGCTCGACGGCACAAGCGCACACTGCACCCTTTTTACCTGGAGACAGCCGTTATTCTGTCTCGCTCGCACTGTTGTGCACAGCGTTTTTTACCTGCTCACACAAAGGATGCTATTGTGCTTGCTTACGATTCCTTGAATTATTGAAGAATTTTATCTTACTCACTGGAATGGGTGTTTAGTTATCTAATATCGGGGTAGATGCACTTTGAACAGTTACATTCAAATTATCATAGCTCCTAAACTATCTAACTCAGAGTTAATATTTAAATGTGCATTTATAGCAAATATCCTGTATTATAATAAAAACAAGTAAAAAAATTGGTTAACACGATGGTTTTCTTTTTAAAGCTAAGAATCTGAAAAACAACATCAATTTGTTGTCTAATTTATTTTTTCAAAAATGTTTTTTACTAATACTGAAAAATTAAAAAATAATATTTTGAATCTAGATTTATTGTCTACACTATTAACTAACATTTGAGACCAATTTTGTTTTTGAAAGCCTTCTACTTGGGGTAGATATTGTTAAATTAATACAAGCATCTATGCTTCGCCAACAATTTTTTTAAAGTGCTGCCATTTTTTTATTGATGGCAAAAAAAATCATTGATCCCTGATTTGTCGATAAAATTAATTGTATTTTAACCCCTTAAAGTATCGGACATCGGACATAGGAAACCGGACACTCTGTATAAAACCTATTATATAAAGTTTGATTTTTAGGATTTGATAATTTTTCTGTGCTAATGAATTAATATCCGTCTCACGGATTTCGTAGTATCCTTTAACAACATTAACGATATTTCTGCTACAATATAGCAGAGGATGCTCAGAGGATAAGGCCTCGTCTTTAAATTTCATAGTATAACGTTTAGAAAGCAGAGTCTACTAATGTAAAACGTAATTTAAACATAATAATGTCAAACGTAATTTTAATGTGCTAGGCGGTGAGTAAAATCTTCGTGAAGAAATGTGCATATCAGACATAATATTTCCAGGACATGTAAAGATTTTTTATTTATTTTATTTATTTATTTTCAGTTCTGAGTACATAAAAATATAAAATGAGAATCTGCCAAACTGTGGACACAGTTTGTCGGCAGCAGCTCTCGTGGATAACACATGTTTATGTACCACTTATATAAAGAACACAAAAAAGATAAAGTAAACAAAGCTTATTAACTACCTAAAGAGCACAAAAGAAAAATGTAAAAAGAAGTTAAATAATATTGATTTTTTAACCTGTATACATTTACAACTATGGACATAGAGACAAGTAATGCTTTCGCAGAGTATTTTTTAAGTTATTTTTACCTATTACGTTCTTCATTAAATCATGAGGTAGTTGGTTAATAAGTACGCGCGTTAAGGCGTAAGATCCCAACGCACATTGAGTAGTGTCGGACTCTTTGCTATCCTAAAAACTTTACAATTAGAAGAGGCTCGTGCCCAGTAGTGGCTACTTAATGATAGTGCTTAATAGATAAGAGATGTTCTATTTGTGAAATATACATAATAATAATAATAATGTTCTCCTGACCGAATTTCGGCCACGGCGGCCTGCCTCAACGGAGGCTATCGGCGCAGGACAGGATTATAATGCCCAAGTGCATACGCAAGCACAGGTGCACTCTCTATTCCCTCACTCTCATAATCCGATGGGACGGTAAACCGACACGACCGGAGAGAGATCAGGCGCAGGACCAACGGCTTTACGTGCTTTCCGAGGCACGGGGGTGAGACTCCGCCAACTTTCTGACTCCGGGCAGCTACTGAGAATTTCTTGGCAGAATAACTCAATAATTGATTTTTTGGCCTGACCTGGGATTCGAACCCAGAACCTCATGATCAGCAGTCGCACTACTACAACTGCTAGACCAACGAGGCAGTCATACATAATTTAAATATATATATGTGTGTGTGTATTGTATATACATTTCCAACAAAAATATTTTTTACGTACAGCCGGCCTTTACATAAAGGCGGGTCTCAAAAACATAGGCAACGTGTTCCTTATGACCGACGCGCAAGTGGCCGATGAACGTTTCCTCGTACTTATCAACGACTTACTCGCTTCCGGCGAAATTCCTGATCTCCTCCCTGATGAGGAAATGGAGAACGTTATAAATGGAGTGCGCGGAGAGGTGAGCTGAATGTTATTCACTAATGATGATTTTTTATTATTATTTTTTATTATGCTTAATTACCTAATTGCTTAAACATTAAAAACTGTACAAATAAATACTAAGATTATAACCAGATAAATTTTCTTTAAAATACATAATGCGAGGAATGTTATAAAAGATAACATGGAAATTCAAAATCGTTTTATGTTGATTTAAATAATTTCTTTTACTAAGTATAAGTTTTTAATTATTTGTATATTGTGAATGTCCGGGGGGAGGGGGCATTTTTGGCCTCGCAATGCTGCTTGGACACAGAAATAACTAAGACGGTGTTACAGTGTTGTTGGTTGCAACTTTTTACAAATTAGAACTGATCAGTTGGAATGATCAGTTGAACTGACCGTGTGTGGCCACCATTAGACGCGCGTCTTCAGACACCATATTCAGGGTTATTTTTCAAAGAGTAGCCAAATTTTAAACTTAAGTTCAAATATATAAATAATGGTCCTTCACTGCTGGCCGTATGAGGACGCTCAAAGTCGCAAACAACAACAAAAACAACCGTTGGGGAAAAAAGGAGTGGCAGCCTCGTACCGGTAGGCGTAGTGTAGGGCGACCCCCCAATAGATGGAGTGACGACCTGGTAAGACATGCAGGAAGTCGATGGATGCAGGTGGCTCAGGACCGTGCTTTGTGGCATAACTTGGGGGAGGCCTATGTTCAGCAGTAGACTTGTAAAGGGCTGTAATGATAATGATGATGATATAAATAATGATATATATATCGTTATGGCAGTATTTGATAATATAGTAAACAAGGCTTCTACTTTTATTTGAAATTATCTCAAATTGAATGTGATTTATGGGCAACAGTTTGTTTGCCTACCTGTCGACCAGCGAATTTACGAATTTGTGCGTGCGCAGTAAAATAACCCGATATGTGACATTTTAAATAATGCATTACCACGCATTTCGAATTTATAGGATAAAAAGGACAGAAAGTTTGAGATTTTCCTAATTAAATTTTCTTCACCATTTACCTATATTACTTATTCTGAACCGTCTCTGCAAGTTTGGCCGGTTAATGCAAAAGAACCCTATATATCTTTTATTATTTGCACTGCTATACATTACACCCCGAAAATTATAAAAATTTGTATTTATTTCGGGATTACCACTTTACTACTTTATTGGTGGTTACATATCCAATAATACGTGTTCTATTGTATAACTATGGATGTATTGAGTTATATAATAAAATAATATATGGCGTTCAAGTATGCGCGTCTAACCCGCTCGGGCGCTACTAATTTATTTATAGAATATGGTTGATAAACGAGCATACAGTCCACCTGATGATAAGTGGATACTGTGACCCATAGACATCACATTTATCCTCGATAGAGAATCAAAATGTAGATGCATTGTCACCCATAAGGACTGATATGGAATGCCTCATTTCCAGTAAAAATGGGTGCCCGGTTCTCTACACTAACCATACGAAACGTTGGTATTCTGTGAGAGCCTGGTCCAACCCCGGTCGTGCCGACCCATTCGTGCTACAATGATAAAATAGCTGCAGCGTAGCTCTACCGCTTGTACTTTACAATTGCTTATTCCCCCATCGCTACAATACACAACCATATTATATAATTATTAGGTAATGTATCGGTATAGTACCTGCCCAGACAGATTCCTAGGTAGAAAAGATGTCTTACCACCTGATACCAGCGAGACGTCTGGTACTATGAGCATCAATTCTCATGCCAAGCGTGAGATAAAGGCAAATACCAGCTCCTACGCGAGAGGCCCATGGCCAGCTGTGTATCTTTACAGGATAATGCTATTTTAGATGATTTATTTTACTGTTGTAATTGCAAAACAATAATGTCAATATGATGAGATGTTATTGCACTAAAATATAATGATCATGTGCCAGTCAATAATTTTCATCGTCGTATTTTTTCATAAATTTGTATATTTTTTTTCATAACGTTGTCATAATTTTTGAAATGAGCTTTCTTATGACTTCAAACAGACAAAAGCTACCGGTGTTCAAGATACACGTGAGAACTGTTGGAAATTCTTCATAAATCGCGTGCGAACTATGTTGAAGGTATTTATGATCTCTTTCTAGTTACTATATTAGGTGACTGATTTCTCTTGTTTGTGGAAAGAATTGATGCAATGCAAAGATAGGAAAATAATAATGGCCAACAAATGGCGGTATGATCCTTTTACAAATGATATACATAGATACTTAAGATGTACAGATCAGCCACAGGAAGAAGGATTTAAGATGCCAAGTGAGATGGTACTAATATATCTAAATATACTAAGCGCTGTTATCTCCGCAAGTCCGGTTTATTGCTAAAAGCCTAAATATCTGAGATGACGTTAACACCGATACCCGAATTGAATTACACGAAAAATGTAGAAATTGGCCATAGTAGTTCAGGCTTAGGTCTAAAATTTCGTTTAAGATAAGTAAACAACAAGTAAAGTAAGTTGAGCTCGTGGAAGACAAGTAAACAGAGTTCGAATTCCGGTATTGTTTAATTTTTTTAAAATTATCGACTACCAAACAGTTTTGACACTCTGAGCAGTGAAGGAAATGATTGTAGGAAACCTGCATACTTTCGTAAATGATATGTCTACAGTATGTACTACATAATATGAAGATATTCTATATTGCCACAGATATGTCAAATTCTCACCCCACCATGGGTTGACTGGTAGAGAATGCCTCAAGGCATTAAGTCCACCCTTTGTATTCTTATATATCAATAAGGAAAAAAATAAATAAATAAAAAAACGTTGCTAACCTGAACATCATCTGCTCGTAATGCATCCTACTGATAGACCGACAAGTTTCTGGCGATCGACTAATAAGTCAATCGACCAACGGACTGTTAGATTGATTAATTTTTGATCATTGATACTTTTTCTGGCAAAAATAATATAATTATTTTCACAAAATTAAACAGAGTGAATAGCCATCACTGCAAGTACTATGAGTAAACGTGTAGTGGCGGTGTAGGAATATCCACTATCCCAAATAGTCCCGTGGGTTCTGCTGGCATCCTCTAGACAACAACTCAAAATTATTTAAAAAAAAACTTCGGTTGTCAATCCGCCTGCCGAGTGTGGCCACTATGACAACCCTACGAGGCCTCTATGGGGAAACTTATGTTCAGCAGTGGACTTTTATACAGTCGAATGATGATGCTCATCTGCTGTTTTATTTCCCTCTGACGCCTCTTACGACACTCACGAGAGTATTAGATGCTTTAACGACGCTTCTACAAGGCTATGTTAAATATACTGGGATGACCTTTTTGTGAACAGAGTAGAAGCCTACGGCACGGATATTTTTCAGAAAATAAAAACAAAAATTTAGAATTAAATAAATAAATAAAATAAAATATATCGAAATTCAAGACATATCCACCCTACTTTACGAACGGCAATAAAACAATAAATTTAGTAGGCATCTTTGACCTTGTCACTTCGCAGGGTCACAGGCTAGGGTGGATATGATTTGAATTTCGATGGATTTTAATTTGTATATTTAATTTAATTTCAAAATTTTTGTTTTTATTTTTTGTAAACCATCAGCGCCCACAGGCTTCTATTCCGTTCACATGTTACATCCTATTTTTTCTAGATGGTAAAAAGGTTATCCAGTATAAATATACTTGCGGTTAAGTTCTCTTCAAAACAGTAAGTACACTAGTGATATGTGCTCGTGTGCGTGCGCACAGGTGGTGCTGTGCTTCTCGCCGGTGGGCGCGACGCTGCGCGTGCGCGCGCGCAAGTTCCCGTCCATCGTGAACTGCACCGCCATCAACTGGTTCCACGAGTGGCCGCAGGACGCCCTACGCTCCGTCTCCAAGCGGTTCATCGCAGAAGTCCGCTCCTTACCGGTCGCGTGTCCTTTTCTATTTTTAAAAGTGTTTGAGTAGAGTAGTACCTTTATGATGGAAAATTAAACTAACCAACTTTTTACTATTTTACATGCATTTCGTATTACAAAACGAGTTATAAGGAAAAAGGAAATGTTTAATTAATGTAGAAACGACAAGTAATTCTTGCGCCCTCAAATCTTACGTCGGTCTCTTTTTGAACAAATTCTACCGTAATTATAAATTTTGCCCTGTCCTGTAGTTCACTTCATGTGTAGCTCATCTTTCAGTAGTTAATTATATTTTATCATTGTTATTATACTATGAACAACTGCTAAATATTAATCCCTTTTAGAAATAGTCACAAATGCCTCTTATATTCTTATAGTCATGCAAGTAAATTATATAACTTGTTAAATTTATATATTTCAGTATTACTGTGTGCATAACGTGCCTATCAAAAAGAAGAATTAGATTCTTCTATACTTCATTACTCTCTTAGAAATAATTAGGGGTTTAGGGCCGAATAATGGGAATCTAGGATTCAAATATTCAGTGAGGTATTTGAATCCCAGATTTCCCGTGTGTTTAAATTTTTTTATTATATAAACTCTGAAAGTATACAACGTGGGGCCTACAATGGCGACTTTAATTTAACACACATATACGTTTTCACACTTTCATTTCATGACGAAATTATATTGCCATAAAACGACATTATTTAGGGATATATTTAAAATTTTAGAAAATAGCATGTTAGAGCAACCTGTACTTAAAAAACTGTCGCGCGGTGGTCATTTGCCGGGTTCACGGATCATAACATTGCATCATCGAAATTAAAACGAATAAGCAATACTATTGAAGGAAAGAAGATTTGTTTTCGAGCGGCCGGCGCAGGAGACACCTGCTCCTCTCCCGCACCCCGCCACACTGATATCGAAATATTTTTATAGTACTAGCTGAACCCGTGTCCTTGACACACTTGTTCATAGCAGTGCGCATAATTAGGTCGACTAATATTTTGGTGAATAATTCCGCGACAAAGACGCTTACCTATTGTTTTATTTATTAATTTTTGTGTAATTAGGTTATGGTATTGCGATAAAAACGCTTTGTTTTGGTTTCTTTCCAATCTAGTTGGTACATTTACATCTCTTGCGATACGGACGCTTTTATTTGTGTTATTAGTGCTTGTGTAAACCTGTGATCGTGATGGCAAATACACATCCGAACTACACAGCAGCTGAATATGCGGACATGATCCTAATTTACGGAGAATGTCATCAAAATGCCGCCCTTGCGATTAGAACATATCGCGAGAGATACGGCGATACAAGACGATGCCCTACTCATTCTCGCACTATTGTAGGAGCTCTTCAGCGCATCCGCGAAAACCGACCAGTGGATCCTAGGTATCAACACCCTGATCGACCGCCTACACGACAATACCCAATACATTTAACTGAAAATGTGATTAACACTTCGAAGACCAACCCAAACCAAGCCTTCGCCAAAGTACTAGGCATTTTCAAGTCCATCACAGAACCGACCATAGGATATTAAAGCTCGAAAAGTGGCACCCATTCAAGTTTAGAAAAGTACATACTCTGCTATCGCGTGATAAAATAATAAGAGTTAATTATTGTCAGTGGTTACTGAGAAAAATTGAAGAGGACTGTGACTTTCTTTCTCAAATTTGTTGGACTGATGAAAGCACGTTCACCAGAAACGGTATGTGAAACCAGCACAATCTGCACAACTGGGCACCAAAAAACCAAAATCCGCGTGTTTGGCGGGAGTCAGCCCATCAGTACAGATTTTCGGTAAATATTTGGGTAGCTATTCATGGTGACAACATCATCGGACCCGTATTCATTGATGGGGCTTTGAACGGCGAAAGGTTTGTTAATCTATTAAATAATACAGTGTCAGAATACACAAACAACCTAAACGTCCATCGATACCAACGAATGTGGTACCAATTAGATGGCACGCCTGCACACTCTGAAACAACAGCCAGGCAGTGGCTAAACGACACGTTTGGTGCACAATGGGTTGGTAGATTTGGACCTCGTAGGTGGCCAGCAAGATCGCCAGACCTCACGCCACTCGATTTTTTTTTTCTGGGGGTGCATCAAAAACGATGTATACGCGGAGAACGTGGATTCGGTGGAACAATTACGCCATCGAATAATAAATGCGTTTGAGAAATTGAGGGAAATGGCTATAAGTGACAATTTATTTTCAAATGTGCGAGAAAACATGAAACACCGTTTAGTTCTTTGTATCTGCCAACAAGGTGGCCTTATTGAAAACAAGAAAATTCAAAATAAAGACAAATTAAAGCAGTGATTAGTGATGACAGTTAACAAAATAGTAACGAGAGTGTGATATGATACGTGTTTGACTAAGCATCTCCGCTGTAGGTACCACTTACGACGCCGATAAGTTTCTTTGATAAACAAGACACTTTGCGCGGTTGCCAGCCCGCTAAACGCTGCGTTGCCGCTTCGTGTTAACGTAAACCAGCTAGGTAAGTATTTTCATGAATGAATTTTCGCAAGGGTGATCCCAATTTTAGTTACTTTTTTAATATTTAGTTTGTTTGAAAAAAATAATTTTTCAATTTACGAGTAATTTTAACTTTTTAAAATGAATATGATTAATGGTCACTAGCCCTACCCGTGTATTAAATTAAAGTCGCCATTGTAGCCATACGTTGTATTTAATACGTGGTAGAGCCACGCTACAGCTATATTATGGTTGTAGCACGAATGGGTCGGCTCGACCGGGGAAGGACCACGCTCTCACAGAATACCAGCGTAAAATAGCAGCTTAATATTGCTGTGTTATGTATGGTGAGTGTAGACATCCGGAGACCTTTTTTTACTGGAAACGAAGCTTTCCACCTTAGTCCTCAGGGGTGACAACACATCTTCGTTTTTATTCTTAATCGAGAATAAAATAAGTGTAAATATTTATGGGCCACAGCATCCATACCATCGGGTGGACTGTGTGCTCGTTTGTCACCCTTAATCTATAAAAAAAATTAATAACAGGCAAAGTGAATCCCAGTATTACCTACATTATTATGTATTGTATTGTATTGTTATGAAACAAAGTATAAAAACAATTAGTCGATTATGCAATCCATCATACAGTCGAAGCTGGTGGAGCCGGTGTCAGTGTTCATGTCCCACGTGCACGAGAGTGTGAACAAGATGTCAACGGTGTATTACCAAAATGAACGTCGCTACAACTACACCACGCCCAAGACCTTCCTCGAGCAGATCGCGCTGTACGGGAAGCTGCTCGACGAGAAGACCGACGAGCTCAACATGATGATCATGAGGCTCGAGAACGGCCTCGACAAGTTGGCCTCATGCGCCGCTGATGTTGAGGTTCTGAAGGTACGAATATACTGTGGGAAGTTATCAAATGCGCAGGATTTATACGGTTAATATGTTACATTTAAATCACTCATCTATACGTACTTCGAATTGGATGGAGTAAGGATTTTTGAGGCTCCAGAAGCTAAAGGCAAAACGTTTATTTAAATAATTACAAAAATACAAATAATTTGTGTATGACTCACATAATGACTTTGGCTGGAACTCGAACATAGCACACGTTTCTGTTAGGTTAGCTGACCGCTAAGCCACACTGTCGGTATAGACTGTACCACTATACTCTGATATTATTGTTGTCAGAGTTACGAAGATAAACAATATATAAGATTTTTACCCAGTACACTTATGAATAATGAAATAGTACATAACAACTAAAATGGGCGCAATGCAAAGCTGTATCAGTATATTCGTATGGAAGTTTGGGTTAAATAAACGAAATCTCCACGCTAAGAGTTTCTCCTGTATCGTGGTGGCAGTTTACAAACTTAAGTTTACAAAAAAATATATTTGCCGATCGTACTAATACTTGTTCTGTGCGAGATTCGAACCTGCGGCCCTCAGTGTCACAACTCATTGCTAAGCCAATGCGCTATGGAGCCGTGAACCATTGGCAACCAACTTAAAAAAAGGAGTTTACAGATGCGTTGTTACTTCAGAGGACAAAAATAGAATACCTATCTCATATTGTGTCATTAATACTTCTGGCTCACCATGCCCTTTTAACAAAAATTGTTGTGTTCTACTACATGCACTGTTGGCTGCAAAAAAGATATAAGAGTAATAAATGATAATACCTACCCAAACTGACTCCCAGGTAGGGAACAAATCACTACTTAGTGCACTGTTATTGTTGTAATTTTGACAGCCAGAATGTTTTGAACAGAAATAGCAATAGCGACATATTACAAATACAATTCACCGAAGCAATTCTTATGCAACTTTGCCAAGAATACATAACATAGCATTTTATAATAACATACATTAATAATCATACACATATTAACAAGAAAATTTGATTAGGTAACACTAGCAGAACAGGAGCAAATACTGAAGGTTAAAAATAAAGCCGCCGAAGAGCTTATCGAAGTGGTCGGGGCTGAGAGTGAGAAAGTATCAAAGGAAAAAGCATTTGGTAATACTAAACATCTTAATGTACACATCATAGATTATTTATTACATGGTATACACTCGTAATGCTGAGCACTGTAGATAAAGTGTTTAATACACGAACTTGTACAGTTTATTATAGTATATCAACACATTTTAGTTTTTAACCCACTCGTGTAAAAACATAACTTAAATGGCATGCCGCCCTTTATATTTAAGAATTTTTACATGTTATATATATCTGCGTTTTACACTTGTTATCTAAATATCATTAAATGTCATTCATATAAGTCCGTCTCTGAAATTTCATCAACATCAATACTGTTCACTAACAGTATTGATAGTAATGTGATACACGTAGCTACTCTTAACAGATTCTTGTAGGCCACCCATAAGTCATGGCTAAAGCGGTAACTTCCTTGAGCCTGATGATCTGAGTTTATAATTTATTCGATCTTTTTCGTCTCCTTTCGATTTTTTTGAATTCATTCGAGAAATGTTTTACCACAGAGCCTTACGAATTAAAATAACTTGTTTATTGCAAAAATATGTTGTCATATACCCAACGAACTTTAAACACTATTCAGAGTTCATTGGCTATACCTAAAGAAGCATTTATTTTAAAAGCGTATGGAATTTAGTTCATTGAATACTAATGAATTTTTTAAATTATTTTCTAAATGTAATTTACATCTTACACTAGCTGCCGAGGAGGAAAAGAAAGTAAAAGTTATAGAAGAAGACGTGACAATCAAAGCGAAGATCTGCGCTGATGACTTAGCCAAGGCGGAGCCGGCTTTGATAGCGGCCCAGGAAGCCCTGAACACTCTGAACAAGAACAACCTCACGGAACTGAAGTCCTTCGGCTCGCCCCCGGATGCAGTCGTTAATGTCACCGCTGCGGTGCTTGTGCTATTCTCCAAGAAGGGCAAGATACCAAAAGATAGGTCGTGGAAGGCTTGTAAGGTACATAATAAATAATTTAAGTTCAGCTAAGTCTTTGGCGTAAACCGTTTATCTTTTAAGTGACGTATAGATATTATAAGTCAAGTTCTTTCATCTTTAACATATCAAGGGCTAATTTTTCAATCGTCAGATTTGTTATTGATCAATTAAATTATAATCTGATTGAACGTAAAAGTGAAACTAACGTTTTATTTTACTCACCCAACTTTAATTTTTTAATTAATTTGTTTATTCTGTATTTTCTTCTAAAATTAACTTTAAAAAGATGATTAAAAGATCAGCCCTAAATAGTTTTCATATACTATGTACGGCACCGTATAGTCATTAGGTCCTATAATGCAAAAGTTACAATAATAAGAGCAATTTATGCTGCCATCTCTATTGTTTACTGATCGTTATAAACGTATATATGCGCAGGTCAAAATATAAGCTATTAGTTGACACACACTACAATGTTCTCTGTGTGCGTGACTGCTCGAGGTGGGGCGAGCACAGTGGTATCTAGCACGAATTATCTTGATACTATTGGAATAATAAAATAAAAATAATTTCCACTTAATAGCTTATGAGGTCGGGACTAAAACATAGTGTGTATAAGAATTAATATCCGATCTAGCCCTGACATCGGAAGCTAATATGCATAAATTATTTTATTCTTTTAGTAAATTGAAGTAAGCATTTCTTTTTTACTCTATTGAGTAGACTAAGGAATGTCACAAAATCAAGCTAGAAAAGGGTAAGTAATATATGTTCGAATTGAAAAATATGTATTATATAAAATAGACTTCGTTTGATATACATTTATTCTGTTTCATAATGTAAAGATAAAAATTCATCAAAATAACAATTTCATTAGTGTCGGTGGGGATCGAACCCGGGTTGCTCGCGTTTACTGCGAGCACTTCGTCCTTGAGCTACCATGGCTCATATCTTTTATGTTTCCATTTTATAATAATGTTACCTCCACACTAAGAATCTTTCCTAGGTATATCGTGAGGGCAGTTAACATAAGAACATATGTTTCACAAGGATAATCATTCAGAACCGGAACAATTATTTATAGTAAAGTTAAAGTAAAGTTACAGCCTATATATGTCCCACTGCTGGGCACAGGCCTCCCCTCATTACTGAGAGGGTTTTAGGGCAAGGAAGTGTCCGCCGTGCTGCCCCAATGCGTGTTGGCGAACTTCACATATCTTTAAAATATTTTTTTATTCCTAAGACATGCAGGTTTTCTCACGATGTTTTCCTTCACCGACGAGCACGTGTTAAATCAGCACTTAAAATTGCAATTAGCAATTTCATTGGTGGCGCTGGGGATTGAACCCGGGTTACTCGCGTTCTGTTATATTTACAGCGAGCGTTCACCATCTGAGCTACCACGGCTCTATTATTTATAGGAATACAAATTTTTGTTCCGTGGGTGAATTGAACCCACGGCCCTTACAGTTAAACTCATTGCTAAGCCACTTCGACACGGAGCCGTCCAATATATCTTTTATAGTGATAAATATTTTAATTATAAATTGCTTGCTGTTAAATAAACTTATAAAATTATTAATAATTAAATGAAATAATATCATTTAACAAAGTATCATTTGTTGTGTTGTGTTGCTCGTACTATTTATTATCTATTATATAGGAGCACCTTCATCGTTTCCGATAGTGTGCACAGGTAAACCCAGGAATTTGATTTTAAAATCGGGACAGTTACAATAGATTAAAAGAATAGATAGAAAAAAATATACAAAATTTGTCATACGCAAAGTTCAAAAATTTTATTAAACTAAGTTTGTATAAAAAGGGTTATTATAATATTAAGGAATTTATGGATGATAATAACCCCTAGGAAGGGTGATCGCTACCAAGCTATTTCTAATTTGTCTTGTGTTGTTAATTATAAACATGATTGTAAGCTATTATTTGGATTGTCCCGCTGGGTTTCTTGCTGGTTCTTCCCAGGACAGAGGTTTTTTTTGCGAACCAGTGGTAAATGACAAATGTGACTTTCAATAAGTATTATTTATAATCAATATTCTATAAAAAAAAATCTGTTTCTCTTTTTACTGGAAAGAGACATTTTATTTTAGTCCTTAGGGTGACAACAGATCTGCATTTTGATTCTTATTCGAGGATGAATGAAGATGGCTACAAAAAAAAACGTGAATAAAACGTAAATAAATAAAAAATATATCAGTTATAGTTTTATTACGAATGCATAAAATGTTTTGTTTATATTTTATTTGTCGATTTACATGTTACAATGATAATAACCCCTGGGAAGGGTGATCGCTACCAAACTATTTCTAATTTGTCTTGTGTTGATAATTGTAAACATGATTGTAAGCTATTATTTGAAAAAAATAGTCCCGCTGGGTTTCTTGCTGGTTCTTCCCAGGACGGAGGTTTTTTTTTTGAGAACCAGTGGTAAATGAAAAAAATGACTTTCAATAAGTATTGTTTATAATCTATATTGAAGAAAAAAGTTTCTGTTTCTGTTTCTGATTCAAAAAACAGAATTTTTGTAGCCATTATAGTCGCAATTAGTAATACTGGTTTTTTTCACACTATTCGCAATGTGTTTTATAATTATTATTTCATTAGACATTGTTGCAGATACTGAACCTTCTGAATAATATAATTGTGAGATCTCACAACTCACGCACTTTAAAAAGACCTTTAAAAAACGGCATAATTTAAACGGTTTTAATACCTCACACCTTGATAGCCTAGATAAAATCCTTGCATGGGACGTATAATGTTACTTTATTTGAAAACATTATTACCTACAAACGATTGAAGAAATTGACTAGTGGAAGAACTTTTCCACGAGCCTTTTGAATTTTACTAAATGTACTTATCTAAACAGCAGCATGTCAGTTAGATACTGTACTGATTATTAGTAATATAATGAAATAATAAATGACCGTCGAATTAAAGACATAGACGCATAGCGCAAACCAGCGATAGGTGTGGGGTGTGTAGGTATCAGGCAGTAAGCAAGAAAAAATCAGTTAACATGATTGATATGGTGGGAAAGTATGATCATACTTACGGATATATTCAATTTTGCTGTTAAAATGATCGATAGAAATATAGGCTAGGGGGATTAGAGAAAATTCGGGACAGTTGGCGTCCAATCAAAGGTGAATCTTGACGTACCCCTAAAAATCGGGACGTCCCACACAAATCGGGACATTTGGCAACATAATGTTTTTATTATGTGCGAGCAGCTGTGCAGGCCTGGAGAAGGAGACCAGTATCACTGTGACCTAAAAGATCTATTGTGATCGCTGCTATGGCTAAAGTTCACTGCTAAGCCCTATGTCTTCAATGAATGGAAGGAGTTGCTTAGCCGTGAGTAATTTCATTTTCTCTGGGCGGAGCACATAGTTTCCCAGATGAGTTTTACGTTTGCGCATTAAGGGTCCGCAATCAGTTACGTGATGAGGATGAGCAAAGTGCTTATTACAAGGAGAATATCAATCGAACTACGTACAAGACTCATGCAATGCTATATTTGGCCTGTCATACTATACGGATGCGAATTTTGGACTATGAAACAAGATCTCCGTAAGAAACTAGAAGCATTTGAAATGTGTATGTATCGCCGTATACTCCGAATAAGTTTGACAGACAAAGTTACCAACATCAAACAGATGAAAAGGAATAAGCCCCTACTTGTCAAAACCATCAAACAGAGAAAAGTTGCGTACCTAGGACTCGTGCTAAGGCATGAACGTTACCAACTGCTGCAGACTATTATGATGGACAAAGCAGCGGGTAAAAGAGATGTTGGCAGAAGGAAAATGTCGTGGCTATGTAACATCCAGAAATGGACCGGGATAAAGAAAGTTGGGGATCTGTTCAGGCTAGCCCTGAACAAAGAAGAATTTAGAAGGATGACTGCCGACCTTCAGTAATGGAGAGGCACTTAAAGTAGAAGAAGAAGAAGAAGAATCAGTTACGATGTGCAGAGGCGTTTCTTACGTTATGGAACAGAACCGACACGTCCCGAAATGGACATGTCCTTTTTAAGACAACAGTGTCCAGTTAGTGCTCTTGCCAGAATGCGCAGTTTATTTTTACTTAACCCCAGGGCTTCCGAAGCGAATTTAAGATCAAAAGCCCGGATTAAGGTTTTAGAATGTTTTAAGCCTGGTGTGTCAGACAAGATCTTAAGTGATTTATTGTGATATAGAGTTTCAAGGGTCAATCGGGCTAGGCTTCTTGAGATTCCACAAAATGGCTCAGTTCCAAATCGTGTACTCTTTGGGCCCTCCCGTGCAAGTTTGTCGGCAAATTCGTTGTGTACAATACCCGAGTGACCCGAAACCCATTTTAAAACGACCCTGTTGTGCTTAAACGGTTAACACAGTCTCCAACTAGCTTCGAGCTCACTGAGTTTGATTTTAGCGCCAGCAGTACTGCTTGACTATCGAAGTTTATATAGATTGTATTATTGACGTAGTATTTTTGCATACTGAATTCCGCATACTGAGGTACGGCGAAAATTTCTGCCTGGAAGATGGAGCTGAATCTACCCAAATTCATACTAAGTTTGAATTTGGGGCGTTCCCCGTAAATTCCAAAGCCTACGTTGAGGCCCATTTTAGGCCCATCGGTATACCATATGGGGTTACCGACCTCACAGATAACCTGGCCATTCAGCCAGTTTTCTCTGGAGGGTAGTTCCACTATATACTCTTATCAAAAGTGTATAGTGGACGCATGACATCTGAGATGATGCATAAGACCGATGTTGCCTTCATTGAGTCGAGCATTAATCTCAATCTGTAGAAGAACAAGCTCAGACCATCCTGGGCGTTAATCCTTGTCTAGATAAAAATCAGGCAGTCTTTTATAGACGATTTAGTCCGTTCGCAGTCGTCTTTTGTTTTTTTTTTATAGGATAGAGTACCAAACTAGCACACAGTCCACCTGATTGTAAGTAGTTACTGTGGCCCATACACATCTACATCTATCCTCGATTACAAATATAAATGCAAATGCGTTGTCACCCGTGAGGATTAAGACGGAATACCTCGTTTCCAGTAAAAAGGGTCTCCGGTTCTCTACACTCACCATACGAAACACAGCAGCATTAAGTTACTATTTTACGCTGGTATTCTGTGAGAGCGTGGTCCTTCCCCGGTCGAGCCGACTCATTCGTGCTACAATTATACTATTAATATAACTGCAGCATGGCTCTACCACGTATACAATATATTGATCTTGTTACACCAAACAATGGAGTGTGAATGTGAGAATTGGCCTCACTATGCTGCTGTACAGCCACAGAACACTACTGGGACGCAAGCCCCAGTTGTTCAAACGACTGCACGTACATAAAGCAATTTTGCCTTATGGCATACGTTGCTAAGGTGAGAGTTCCACGTTAGTTTTTGGTCAAGTACTTAACTTCAGTGGAAAATGGTACTTCTTTACCCTTGAGTTTTAGTGTGACTAATTTTTCCAACCGTCTCTTTTTGGTAAAGGGTATTATAACAGTTTTATCAGCATTAACTGACAAATTGTTATCCTTACGCTAGTTATTTATAGTATTTAGGGCTCTTTGTATGATTGACGATAAAGTATTTTGGCAAAAGTCTCCCGCAATGATCACAAGGTTACCAGCATAACCCAGTGTACCAATGCGTAGATCTGGCATCTTGTACAATATTTGGTCAACCGTAAGAGTCCAAAGAAGAGGTGACTAAACATCTCCTCTGTGGCAGCCTCTTGTAGTTGCAACCTCAATCGAAGTTTGAAACAGCGCTATTTTTGCCTTTCTGTTTGAGAGCATCGACTTCACCCATCTGATGGTTGTGGGGTCAACATTTTTAGATGTTAGGCCCCCAATCAGCAGTGATGTGGGGCTACTGTCGAAGGCGCCCTCAATATCTAGAAAGGCACAAAGAGCTATTTCTTTATCTTTCAGTGCTTTTTCGACCCTGTCAATGACACTGATCAGGGCTGTTTCCGTAGATTTGCCTCTGCGGTAAGCATGCTGGTTGTAATGTATGGGCCTCGTAGCTAGAGCTACATCCCTTAGATATCTATCTACGACTTTTTCCAATGTCTTAAGAAGAAAGGAATATAGGCTTATAGGTCTAAAGGACTTTGGTAAAGCGTAGTCCTCTATACCAGACATAGGTATAAATAGAAATTTGACAATTCTCCATCGTTCTGAAATATATCCCCATGTAAAACTTGCTCCGAACATTTTCACTAGATAGGGAAAAAGGATATCGAAACTCCTCTGTAGTTAGATGGGAATTATTTCATCCTCCCCGCTTGTTTTAAATGGTTTAAAGGAGTTAACAGCCCACTGCACCAGGTTTAGCCTTATTATCTTTGCAGCCCTACACCAGTCCTCATTACAAGGCCTTCGTAGGGCTCTGAAAGAATTCAAGTAGAATTCTTATGTGACCCTGGGAAATGGGTTGACGCTAGTAACTCCAATGTTTCTGTTTCACTATTAGTGAAGTTACCATCAGGTTTTTTAAGAAGCTCGATCTGATTAGGTTTAGGTTTCGATAGCTTTTTGTGTAGTCTTGCAATGCGAGGCAAAGTCTCAACTTCCTCGCATAGCTTCCTCCACGATGCTCTCTTGGCTTTCCTAATTTCTTTATTATATTCTGTTAAGGCTGTACTATATATATCCCACTCTTTGGTTTTCTAAGCACTATTAAATAGTTTCCTGGTCTTTTCCCTAAGTTCTTTTAGCTTAATATTCTACCAACGAACTTTTCGTGTTAGTTTTGACGGGACAACTGTACTCGAAGGCTTCGCTAACTCCAGACCTTCAACCATTTTGATGTTTTTAGGAAACGTTTTCAAAATCCTCCTTAGGCTATCTCTGTAGATATCCCAGGAGGTTGTTTTTGGATCCCTAAAAGTAATGATTTCATAGGTTGGAGATGCTCCAATCAGAAACTTAATGTGTCAGTCAGATCAGATATAGAGTTTTCACTACTAACATGCCAGTCCGCCTGGACCTATTATTGGTAGCACAGGTTATGTATTACACTTCTTGCCTAGCACGCGTTACAAAGGTTGGTGTACACCCTAAGTTTAGGCTTACCAAGCGGTAGAGATAAGAAAATCATAAAGTCACTCACTTCTTTCGTTGATATTAGTGCTTTACCAGGCTGTTTGGTGAGCATTAGCATCACAACCCACCATAAGTTCGGTGGTGTATTTTCGGGCGAACTCTTTCACTCGCTCTAACTCGATGGTAGGATCTGAGTTCTCTCCGAGAAGATAGGCTGAGCAAATGATTACTCTAGCCCCTGTGCGTCCCTTGAGATTTATGAAGGCTTTAACCAGGTCATCATTGCAGTGCTCTGGAAAAGCTAAAAGTTCAATATTTTTATTGTAAATTGTACAAGCTCTAGGTCCTTGACCGTTGGCCACTCAAGGCTCTTGCAAGAGGGCGAGGACAATGTTGTCCTCTGCAAAGCAAACCTCCACCACGGCAGAAGCAGCTGCTGCATGATGAAGATTTGCCTGGAGGACCCTCGTTTTACCCTTGGGGTTAGCTATTTATGGGCGTGGGGGGCCAGGGGTCTTTTCCGCCTATTGAGGACGAAGACGTCCTTTACCGGTGCTCTTGACCCCGCCTTACCTTTCGTTATACCGCTCCCACCTCCCCTCCCCCACCACTGGATGACACCAGCAAAGGCGGTCGGACCGAGGCGAGATCAGCGCCTTGGTTCTTCGTCACTCTCACAGATGGTGTTCCAATCCCACCCCGGGAGGTGGAGGGCTGAGTGGATTGGAGTTGGGGCGGTTCAGAGTCGATATCGGCACGTACCCCTAAAAATTGGGACGTCCCGCGCAAATCGGGGACACTTCGAAACTCTAGCTTACACTATCGGTGTGAATTAACACGTACGCGGGAAAAAGTGATACGTCCTATCGTTGGGAAGAGCCGGAGCATACTGAACCGGGCGGCATCTGCGCGTGATGATTTATAGTATTTTCAAAGTAATAATATGAAACAATGGACTAAATAAAACAAAATATTTTTTTTGTTATTAAACATAATATACATATATACAAATACACGGAAAAAATGACATTAAAGTGGACAGTTTTGGTGATTTTATAGTATTGTTTTTTAATATTAATACGAAATATTTTCGTTATAATGGCTTTGTGTTGCACTAAAAGACTATGTATTGCATTGTAATAGCGCTTAAAGTAAAATATTTTAGCTTATAATAATGTTTATATTCTACCTGAAAGATAACTCTGACGCATATTTTCATAAAACGCTATGGAGGGATTGTCTTCGCTCTAAAAACCGTCATTAAAATCTATGATTTTCCGTTGCAGTGCACTAAATAAAGACTTCATCTTTCTAAAACCGTAACTTTCTGCAAATAATCTGTTCACATCGTTACGATTGAAAAAACGCCCTTGAAAAAACCATAAAACTAAAGTTTTCGCCGCAAATTGCATAATTCTGGAGATTTTTGATGACTTTCTCTACAGCATATTGAACAAAACATTTGCTTTCACAATTATATTTTCTAATAAAAATATATAAATTTGGTTGTTGCAGCTTATGATGGCAAAAGTGGATCAGTTCCTGAATGATCTGGTATATTATGACAAGGAGAACATACATCCAGACATTGTGAAGGTATATTATTTTTATTTAATGACATTACATAATATCTACATAATGTATGACGCCAATAAAAAACATCCACTCGTAAACACATTTATAAAAATGAAACTATTTATCTTTCTATATTAAATTCTATTCCATTACATAGAAGATTTCATAGTCATTCAGGTTACTGAAAATAGAATTCAGAAGGCCTATCGCTACCTTCATTGACATCAAAAAGATAGTCACTTTGTAGTACATTGCGTCGTATGTTTTATAAAGCGTGGTAGTGTGTAATGAGAAATGTGCTGCGCGCGCAGGCGGTGCAGCCATACATCAAGGACCCGGAGTTCAATCCGGAGTTCATCATGTCAAAGTCGGTGGCGGCGGCCGGTCTGTGCGCGTGGGTGATCAACATTATCAAGTTCCACGACGTGTACGTTGTGGTGGAGCCGAAGCGGCGCGCGCTCAACGCCGCCAACGCTGAGCTGCAGGCCGCGCGCGACAAGCTCGCCTTTCTCACCGACAAGATCAAGGTACGCCTGAGATTTTTTTACGTAAATACCTCTTTAAATTTTCTTCCATAGTGGGAGGCAATTCAGAAAACTGATGATAACAATATCGATGGATACTGTTTGGTGGTGCAGCTATGTGTATGTACAGATATGTATTTGTCATTTCCATCCAAAATTTAATTACACTACTCGACAATTAAAGTATCAATGAATTCTTTACGTTGAGTGAGGACTGTGTCGCATCGTTTGCGATGAAGAGGGCTTTTGAAATTTCAAACACTTTACTTTAAAATTTCGGGGCTCCCCGAAATTTTAAAGTCAAGTGTTCACCTAAAACACACAGAAATGTCCACGACACAAACTCACGATATTTTTTTTATTTAAAAAATAATGTTACGATTAGATTTTTATCACCGTGTGATGTTGGTGTTAGAATATTCACTACTCGCATTCGTATCGTAGATATTGTAAGAACCAAGAGAGGGATGCAAACCTAGATATGAGCAGTAGTGTCTTCCTAATAGCAACTAGAAAATTAAAACTGCAATTGCTAAATCACCAATTACCCCCCTTATGAGACAGTCTGTGGGTGATTGTATACATGGTAGAGCCATGCTGCAGTTATATTAGTAGTACTGTAGCACGATAAGTCGGCTTGACCTCCCAGAATACCAGCGTCATATAGTAGCTTAATGCTGTTGTCCCTTAAGTCCCTTTTTACTGGAAACGAGGCATTCCATCTTAGTCCTCACGGGTGACAACGCATCCGCATTTTGATTCGTAATCGAGGATAGATGTAGATGTCTATGGGCCGCAGCAATCACTTACCATCAGGTGGACTGTGTGCTCGTTTGTCACCCTATCCTATAGAAAAAAAGGCTGAACATAAACAGTGGATTTTGTTAAACCATACCTAATGGATGGAAGATCAAGATCATCTGTATTGTTAATGTGTTTAACATACTTAAAATCGTACGTGGAAAAACATACAGACCGGAGGTCATAAAAATATTTTTTCCCGTGCGAACCCGTAACCCATTAAGCAATTTTGCCAGTTCGTTTTGCATAATTTTAAGTGTACTGAGTATTGTATTATTTTTTTGTCCATTTTTGAATTTTAAAGGCTGTTACGTTTTTTTAATTAAAACTTAAAACTTTCAGGAATTAGAAGAAAAGCTGGAGGAATTGTTAAAGGCTTTCCAAGAAGCTGTTAACGAGAAAATGAAGTGTCAAGCCGAAGCCGATGCGACAAATGCAACGATTGATTTAGCCAACCGCTTGGTGAATGGATTGGCTTCAGAGAAAATTCGGTGAGACTCAACAAATCTAAAAACCAATGAGACTTGAATACGAGTATAATGAAAAAAATCAATAGTAACTATAATTACTATTGAAAATTCGGTGAGACTCAACAAATCTAAAAACTAATGAGATTTGAATATAATGAATAAAAAATCAATAGTAACTATAAAAATATTTTGCTGAATGGCCAAATAGAATGAAGAAAATAAAACTCCAAATATAATCAATTTGTTTTACGAAGTTTGTTACGGTTTTAAATAATTTTAAGTTGGTTAGTAGGATGATGAATCATTGCCAAACTTTGTGCCTTTTAACTTATTCACTTAATTTATAGCATGCTACTAAATAAATATTATTATCATCGGTTTATTTAATATTACTATATATAGTAAATAGTGAACATTTTTCTTGATTTGTATTTGTATGGCAGGTGGTCAGCGACCGTAGTGAACCTAAAAGAGTCGGGCGTGATGCTGCCGGGTGACGTTTTGCTGGTGACGGCGTTCATCTCGTACGTGGGCTGCTTCACTCGCCGCTACCGCCAGCAGCTGCTCAACGAAGACTGGATCCCTACCCTTGCCAAGTCAGATGTAATCACACCTTATATAATCTTACATCATACTACCTGACCTGGCTACTGCAAACGTTTCTTGACATAATCTTGTTTCTGATAATAGATACAATGATAATCCTTCGAGTATAAAGTTTATTGAAAGAAGTAAAGTCTAAAGAAGTAAATATAACATAGACACCTAATATACTTTATTATGCATATTATTACTAAGCAGTAGGTAGTAAACTAAATAATCTAATAAATAATTACTTATTGTTAAAAAAACATATTGTCCGTGACATAGTGTATCATCCGTTGTCTTTTGGGAGTGATAAAAGCCGCGTACAAATACAACAATAGTTAATAATATCTTTATAAAATCGTAATGGTGTTAGCGAAAACCCCTCTCGGAAGTAAGAGGAGGCATGTGTCCGGCGGTGGGACGTATATAGGCTGTTACTTTACTTTACTATTTTTAGCCAAAAATCGAAACTACGCCGGACTTGGAGCCGTTGTCCATGCTGACGGACGACGCGCAAGTGGCGAGCTGGAACAACGAGGGGCTGCCCACGGATACCATGAGCACGGAGAACGCCACCATACTCACCAACTCGGCGCGCTGGCCGCTCATGATCGACCCGCAGTTGTGAGTGCAATTATTTTTGCTAAGACGGTACTTTACGTTGATAGATTGGGGATAAGTATTTCGTTTGAATTACAAAATATGTTATCACTTAATCGACCTACCTACCTTTATTCGTATTTAAAACAGGTTTTTCTTTTTATGTACACCTAATATATTTTAATTATTTTTAAACAGTTTCTCCAAACTGAACAAGTCTATTTTAATGTACTTTTGTTTACAAGTGTTTGTAATCTTTATTACGAGTTACAGCAATATCACTTCTGTTGACGGAGGAGCCTGGTGATCCCATAGCACAGGGCAACCTAGTTAAGGCACCAGTCACCCACCTAGATCTTATTTAGTTAGTATTTATAGCTGTTATTTAGCTGTATACACTGACCTCTATATATACAAGTACGCTGGACTGGCTATACCATAGAAAATGACTGTGCCAATTTGAAGCGCCGCTAAAGGATGTCTTTAAAAATAAAATTGACATAATATGTCAAAGTCTGTTGTCTCATTTATATTGTCTTATTTAATAAATCCGTATTTTGAACTTTTAAACTAAAAAACGAAAGTATTTTATGTTGTTTCATTGTGTATAATATTAATTACATAATAAGAATTATTTTTATTGATAATGAGAGTGTGCGTAATCTGTAAAACTCGTTACCAAAAGGGAAGTGGTATAACATTTCACAAGTAAGTGAATTTGCAGCAAATATTAAACAAATTAAAACCATTTAATAATATAAGTACTTAAAAATTTGTTACTAATCCTAATATCATATATAACAACATCTTTGGCTATATATTACTGAGTTTTGATAAACAATAAAATTCAATAGGGTTGTCGAGTTCCTTGTCTATAATACTTATCGATATTCTTTCCTACCCAAATCTGTTAACAAACAAAGTCGCCATCAACAGTTGATTATCAATGTTTATTAATTAACAGGTTTCCAATTGAACCTAGACTATAAATATGGCTTAAAAGCATAAATATTGTGAATTGGCGTCCGAAACAAAATGGTCATATTTGTTCCAAACATTTCACAGATGACTGTTTTATTAGACATGAGAACTGCACCACTTTGAAAAAGTGCAGTATACCGACAATATTTTCTGGTAGTACCAGTACCAGTAAGTATAAAACTATTAGATTATTATTTCGAATGTTTTTTTATTTCTTCTTTCCTCATTTTCCATCAAACTCAAGGGCCATAGCCAAGTGTCGAAAGGTTACATGATGATGTCGAGCCACATTGTATGTAAGGTTTAGTAATATAAGGTTTAGTGGGCTGCGGCTAGAGGAGATTCCTCTCCCTGTACCGTTAAAAATAATAATGGTAAACCTCCGATAGAACTAAATTTTTCTGCAGTATTAACTGCAAAGGTACTAAAAGATCTTATAGTTAAAACGGAAATATTGTTTCCTGATCTACAGTACCATTTTAAAGACACTTTGGTTTCAGATAATTTTACTAGCCACTTTCACATTCTAGTAAAACATATTATCATCAAATATATAGAAATCCATCTGTATGCAGCTACAAAAACTTATTCCCTGTACATTACAGGCAATAAAGTACGTAATTTTTTGTCTCGTCAAATTACTTGGGCTCGCCAATGATATAATAATAATAATATTACATTCCATTACAGCCTATAAAAGTGAACTGCTGAAAATAGGTCTCCTTCGTAGATTGCCTCATGGGGAATTTTGTTTTAGTTGCCAGTTGCCACGCTTGGCAAGCGGGTTGACAACCACGGTTTTGTATTTTTAGTCGTTATTAGGAAGACGATGCTGGCCATCTCCTGTTCCAGTTTTCCTCTGTCGCCTCTTACGACACTCTCAGGATGATATGGGCCAGTGGAAATTCTTACAGCACCACTACACGGAGTAACAACTTTTACATAAAGAAATATTAAAATAGCTTACTTCCTTTTCTGCTTAAGAGTAGTTCCTAAAAAACTGTATCTGCAACTAATCATCGCTGCTGGTAATAAGAAGTTATTTAGTTTTTTTGTTTCCTCGCTTGAAGGCTAAGTATAGCCATTCAGAGAGGACACGTAGCCAGCATTCTTGGGACGATACCATGGAAAGTAGGACTGTATGAAAATTTCAGTTATTTTTTATTTTATTTTTTGATATCGTTATTTTAATTTCGATAATGACGTTGTAAATAACTGATAACTATGTAATTCAAAGTTTATATTTTTTTATATTACTTGCTAGCTCGTAAATATCGTTAAAAACTTGTAACAGTTATATTGTATAATTCGGATTGATAATACAATCATTGAAATAGAATGATATATAACTTTCTGTAACTTTCAAATAAATAGTCAGTATAATACGCATGCCACCTAGTGTCAGTTAATTGTACCATGCGTATAATCTTCGCACAAGTGCAACCAATAAGTTGACAAAGTTTTTACTGTCTATAGACAGACCTGTAGTTGATTAGAATAGACGTTATTATAGCAGCTGATTTGTCTTTTATAATACTAGAACTAAATGAACGGTTGACAATAAATTATTTTAGAAATTATGTTTTTATTTTTATTTTGTTAATCTTAATAATTTTTTAGTTGAATGGTCTAAGGGCTACAATGGCTATCCGAGTACAGAACCAGAGTACAAACTAATCAAACTGTAGATATGTGCAAGACATGGCGACGTAATATCCCCGAAATACTTTACCGATGCGTTGGAAGACGTTTTCAAGCTACTGGACTGGAACGGATATGGTATTAAAGTCAATGGCGTGTACGTCACTCACCTTCGATTTGCCGACAATATAGTCATTATGGCAGAATCGCGGGAGGACCCACGCACTTTGTTCAATGACCTCAATAGTGTCACCCAACGAATAGGTCTTAAGATGAACATGGACAAAACAAAAGTCATGTGTAATGTCCATGTCACACCTATGCTGGTGGTTTTTGGGAGCACTTAGCTGAAGTTGTTGACGAGTATTTTCACTTGGGAGTCCGACTAGGTAAGTGCAACTTCGACCGACAGGTCAATCGACGGATTCAACTCAGTTGGCAGCGTTCGGGAGATTACAACACATCTTCTCGTCAGGAATACCTCAAAACTAGATTGTACAACCAGTGCGTGTTGATTAAAAATTGAGTGCGTGTTGCCAATTTTGACCTATGGATCTGAGACGAGGTCTTTCACTGCTGCACTGGAAGCTTGAAGTCGCTCAGTTAGCTATGAAGAGGGCTATGCTCAGGGGTTCAAACTTAGGAATGAGTATATCTGCAGCAGAACCAGAGTGACCGATATCGCCCAATGGATTAATAAGCTGAAGTGGTAATTGACCGGGCATATAGCTCGAAGAACCGAATTCCGATGGGGAAAAAAGGTTATCGAGTGGCAGCCTCGTACCAGCAGGTGAAGTGTAGTACGTTTCCCCACTAGATGGAGTCAAAACCTGGTAAGACATGCAGGATGTTGATGGATGCAGGTAGCTGAGGACCGTGCTTTGTGGCATTGCTTGGGGGAGACCTATGTTCAGCAGTGGACTTGTGAAGGGTTTTAATGATGATTAATGATTATTGCATTAGGTATATTAATATGATACATAAATAGAATGGACGGAGAGTAGAGTCCATCTATCCATAGAGTCCATTCTATTTATTTAGGTATGGTAGGGTATAGAATTTTTACCGATATAATTTGGTACACTGTCTTATCCCTATTATTAGTTCCATGGACGTGCACTCTTGCTGTCAGCGCCAAAATGGCGGAAATCAAATCGCTTCATCATGTCACGTCTATAGCCAGTCCAGCGTACTTGTATATATAGAGGTCAGTGGCTGTATAAGTTTACTGTTACTTAGTTCATTGTAATGTACTGATAATATGTGGGAGAAAATAAATACTACTTTATTATTATTATTATATGTACCTAATAAATAAAATAAATATCAACGTTTGATCGAAATACTCGAATTTCGTAACTTTTTATTTCTTTACTAACCTAACTTAAGGGGAAATATAATCTCAAATGGCTTAGCAAGATCCTTCCAGAAAATATTGCAGCATTAATTTTGAAATAAATATATGGTAAAGTTGAGGATTAATGTTAGGGATTATGTTAGACGAAAACACGATTTCGTAAAATTTTCTCGATAGAAAAAAAATCCAAAGTTACCTCCAAAATAAACAATAAACCGCTGTTATTCATAAAATACTTTAAATAAGATCATGAAGCTTTGCATACTAACTGAACTAACTATAAAGCAGTGCTTATGTTATTTACTTTTTTTTTAAATACCATTATTTTCACTGTAAAAAGAAAATTACCTAAACTATCGGCCTTTTGAGCGTAATTCCTGCCGCACGGTCACTTCGCTTCGGCCTTTGAATGGGGAGGTTGTGTCCCTTACGATCAGAATATACATTACGCAACAGGACGACGTAAAATTAAAATGGGAAATAACCGTAATAAAAATAAGAAGCGACTGGCTTGGCGTTAAGAAACAGGCATAAATATGATAAACCTAATGAAATAAGTGTCTAACGACCTTTCTACTTACAGTATTAGTGATTACAAACATGTCGGTACATAGCATACGACGCGCGGGCAAGTGGGGACGAAATTAGAATTTGAGCTGACTTACTATATCCCCTTAAATTAAATTCAAAAAAAAAAAAAATCAAAAATCTTTATTCTCAAACCAGTAATACTTAAAATTAAATACATTATTGGAACACTCCTTTTAAGTTCGGAAACTTGTGTTAGGAGGCTCCGCTCTTCCCGTCCTTCATTTATATAAATTAGTGTTTAGAACTTGGGTAACACATAGATTTTTGACTTACAGTTAAACTTATGTAGTATTTTTACAATAAAATATCCGTTGGTGTTAGTTGTGTGATTGTGTAGTGTATGTGTATGTGATGTGTGCATGTTGCGGTATGGTATATTTAGTAAATTATTAATTATGTGTAACAAGTTAAGTAATTTTTTCTAAAAGTGTTTCGTTGATTAAAACTACTTTTACGGATTTCTTTCGCGTTTTATTTATTTTATTTTTAACCCGACGTTTCGGGTGCTTTCCAGCACCCATGGTCACGGGGGACTGAGGTGACTGACGTCCCGATGTCAAAGTTAACCCGGAGTACCTTCAGCTTTTTTAATTATTGTCTTTGGTCCGATCTACGCAGAATGAACTAACTGTGGTTTGAAGTCTTGCAGTGGTATGCTTGGGTTTAGTTTTAATTTTATTAATTATAGGATCCCAAGCAGGTGGTAATACCAAGCCTCCCTCTCTATTGAAATTAGGATGTTTTTTAATTTCAATAGCCTCACGTATCATCCTTGGTAGGAATCGGTGTTCTTTCGCGAGGATTTGTGGTCTATCAAATCTGATGTAATGGTTGGGGCCATCGAGGATATGATCGCAAACTGCAGACTTCCCGGAACGTTGATGCTTCACGTCAGCTATGTGTTCTTTTACGCGGGTTCTAATTGATCTCTTTGTTTGCCCTATATATGAGAGACCACAATCACAATCAAGCTTGTACACTCCTGCATCTTGTAGAGGAATATGACACTTGACGGATGGTAAGAACTGACTAATCTTCTTCGGCGGCTTGTAGAATGTTCTAATAGAAGCTCGCTTCAAGATGTAGCCAATCTTGTCTGTGACACCTCTGACATAAGGTAGTACAGCAGGCACACGCTCGACTGTGGCCGGCTTCACTCGGTCACTGTGACGGAGGCGCGGGACCCGAAGCTTGTTGTCGTGCAGAACCTGCTTGACGTGCTGAAGCTCGGCGGCCAGGTGTTTGCTGTCACAGATTCCTCGTGCTCTCTGTAACAAAGATTTGCCCACGGTAGCTAACTGTGAAGGATGGTGGTGAGATTCACCATTTAAGTATCGGTTTGTATGGGTCTTTTTTCTGTACACAGTATGACCTATGGTGTTGTTAGGATTTCGGATGACTAACACATCTAGGAAAGCTAAGGAATTATTTGCCTCTAACTCCATAGTAAATTGAATTTTAGAATTTATGGAATTAAGATGTTCTAAAAATGCAGTTACTTTGTCTGATGGTAAAATTGTGAAAGTATCGTCTACATACCGCTTGTAGAACCTTGGGGTGACAGGTGCAGTAAGGAGGGCTTTCTCCTCGAAGTCTTCCATGAATATATTGGCGACAATTCATGGAAGACTTCGAGGAGAAAGCCCTCCTTACTGCACCTGTCACCCCAAGGTTCTACAAGCGGTATGTAGACGATACTTTCACAATTTTACCATCAGACAAAGTAACTGCATTTTTAGAACATCTTAATTCCATAAATTCTAAAATTCAATTTACTATGGAGTTAGAGGCAAATAATTCCTTAGCTTTCCTAGATGTGTTAGTCATCCGAAATCCTAACAACACCATAGGTCATACTGTGTACAGAAAAAAGACCCATACAAACCGATACTTAAATGGTGAATCTCACCACCATCCTTCACAGTTAGCTACCGTGGGCAAATCTTTGTTACAGAGAGCACGAGGAATCTGTGACAGCAAACACCTGGCCGCCGAGCTTCAGCACGTCAAGCAGGTTCTGCACGACAACAAGCTTCGGGTCCCGCGCCTCCGTCACAGTGACCGAGTGAAGCCGGCCACAGTCGAGCGTGTGCCTGCTGTACTACCTTATGTCAGAGGTGTCACAGACAAGATTGGCTACATCTTGAAGCGAGCTTCTATTAGAACATTCTACAAGCCGCCGAAGAAGATTAGTCAGTTCTTACCATCCGTCAAGTGTCATATTCCTCTACAAGATGCAGGAGTGTACAAGCTTGATTGTGATTGTGGTCTCTCATATATAGGGCAAACAAAGAGATCAATTAGAACCCGCGTAAAAGAACACATAGCTGACGTGAAGCATCAACGTTCCGGGAAGTCTGCAGTTTGCGATCATATCCTCGATGGCCCCAACCATTACATCAGATTTGATAGACCACAAATCCTCGCGAAAGAACACCGATTCCTACCAAGGATGATACGTGAGGCTATTGAAATTAAAAAACATCCTAATTTCAATAGAGAGGGAGGCTTGGTATTACCACCTGCTTGGGATCCTATAATTAATAAAATTAAAACTAAACCCAAGCATACCACTGCAAGCCTTCAAACCACAGTTAGTTCATTCTGCGTAGATCGGACCAAAGACAATAATTAAAAAAGCTGAAGGTACTCCGGGTTAACTTTGACATCGGGACGTCAGTCACCTCAGTCCCCCGTGACCATGGGTGCTGGAAAGCACCCGAAACGTCGGGTTAAAAATAAAATAAATAAAACGCGAAAGAAATCCGTAAAAGTAGTTTTAATCAATGTACAGTGTTCGCGTAAATATAAGAAATCATTATAAAAGTGTTTCGGTTTCGTTGTAATTTAAGGTTTTCAACCATTCTATTGTTTTCTTTTTAACTTCTATGCTATGTAATGGATATATGCTTAAGATTTTATTTATTTTATTATATAAGTATACTGCCCTTTTCTCATACTGTACTGAAGCAAATGTCGTTTTACAGCGATCGGTATATAGAACTAAGTCGTTTCTTCTTTTATTTGTCTTGTCACGTTCATACCTAGTAGATTTGTGAATTTTAAGCAATAAGAATAAAATATATAACTTTCGAACTGACAAGACACCAGACAAATTATAAAGGTCAGTAGTGGGGAATCGGTATGGTTTGAAATAGCAGACCTTAAGCAGGGCTCTTCGAGCTCGCTCAAGCTCAAGGAATCTTGTTTTTAAAGCTCCTCCCCATACTGGGATACAATAGGTAAGAACAGATTGAGCCAGTGCTGTATATACTTTGATCAATAATTCTTTGGTTGTTACATGTCTTAACTTTTTGAAAATCCACATTAATTTTCTTTTGCGGCCAGTTATTAATTCAATATGGTTATACCAAGACAGTCTCTGGTCAATAATAACACCTAAATATTTTGTTTTGTCCACTCTATCAATAACAGCACAGTCACAATTAAAAAATAGGCTGTCTTGGCAAGTGTGTATTTTAATGCTGAAGTTGGCTAGTGGTTGAGTGTAATTGGAAATAGCAAAACAAATATAATTTGTTTTATGCGAGTTTAATGAGAGTAGGTTGTTACTTAACCAGGCTGCTATAGTTTTAAGTCCAGATTCTGTACGCATTTTCACTTCCTCCCAAGTGTCTCCCGAAAAAGTAACAGCTGTATCGTCAGCATAGGAGAAGATGTGACCGTGAGGAATAGAAAGTTTGCACAGCTCATTAATATAGACCAAAAACAGCGTAGGCCCTAAGACGCTACCCTGAGGGACGCCGTAAATAACATTTTCTTCGTCACTCAACACAGCGTCCATATGAACACGCTGAGTGCGCTCATGTAGGTAGCTGAACATCAGGTTTAGCGAAGTATCCCTGAAGCCGACAAGCTCCAAAAACTTTAAAAGATCAGGAATAGAGACCGTTTCAAAAGCCTTTCTCAGGTCTAAAAATAATGTAATACTCTTTTTGCCATTATCTAAATTCTTTACGATTAAAGAGCTTAATGTGAGAATAGCGTCTTCTGTGGAAAGTTGTTTTCTAAAGCCAAATTGTTGATTTGATAAAATATTATATTTATTTAAGTAGTTTAATATCCTAGTATTTAAGATTTTCTCTACAATTTTGGACAAAGCTGGTAGGACAGAAATAGGGCGGTAGTTATTTATATCGTCTCTGTTTCCACTTTTATAAACAGGTGTTATTAATGATTGTTTAAGTGCGTAAGGAAATATACCACTCGTAAAACAGAGATTTATAAGGTAAGTGAATACGGGCACAAACAAATCCTTTCCCAACTTCAAAAACCTGCTTGGAATTTTATCCCACCCGGGAGCGGTATCAGAGTCAAGACTCATCAACACCCACTCTACTTCAGCATTATCTGTTTCGAGCAAAACAAAAGAGTTTAAGAGTACAGTAGTAGAAGTGGATTTAGGAATCGAGCTGTATAGCATCTTAGACTTAATTTCTTCAGCCAGGCAACTACCTATTCCGGAGAAATATTTATTAATATAATTAACTGAATCCTGGGGTGTAGGTTTTATATTTAATAAACACGAATTTGAAACATTCTTTTTTTTAAATTGTGTAACTTCATTTATATTTTTCCAAAGAACTTTATTATTTTTACAAGATTTAGAAATGACACTACAATCATGTTTACGTTTTTGTTTTTTAATAAGTTTATTACAAAAATTTCGGTAGCGACGGTAAGTGATCTTTAATATATCATTTGTTGGGTCTTGTTTTAGTTTTTTTTGCATAGCATTTCTGTTTCTTATGCATCGAAGTATACCTTCTGTCATCCAGGGCTTGATAAATCTCTTTGTCCCAGGAACAGCTAAAATTTTGGTGTGTTTAACTAACGCAATAGATATTTTATCGATCAATATATTAGTTAGAGTATTTGGGTCTGTACATAAATATAAATCGTCAAAAACGTTTAAATGTAGACTGTTTAAGGCGGCATTAAAATCAGTTACAAATTTCGTTTTATTAGATTTGCTTAAACTATTGTTGCCCACTAGGCTAAGTAGAGTCATATTGTGGTCTGTTATAGTTGTATCAAGAATTGCGACGAAAGCAGTTGTTCTTTTTTTATCAATTTTTAGCATAAAATGGTCCAAACAACGCAATCCTCTGGTAGGAAAATGGTGGCCTGGAAGTATTTCATGTGTAGCCAAAGCGGTCAAATAAAGATTTCTGTTATTTCTTTCATAGCTTAGCTCGCAAATAATAGGTAATAAATTTATATTAATGTCACCCGCTATAATAATATGACTAGTTTTAACTGAATTTAGATGTAAATCAATAGAGTGAATACATTCGTCAGCTTTTGTGATGGAAGGGGAACGATATATACCTAAAATTGTGTATTGATTTATAGTTATTTGTAAACATGAAGCTTTGTATAAATTTATTTCCTTGACAAGTGCTCTGTAAACATTCTTTATGTAAACTACCACACCATCGTTTTGATTTAACTGAGTATTTGTCGAATAGGAACAGTAGCTATGTAAAGTTGGAATTGATTTATTTTTATCTAACCAGCACTCCGTCAAAATTATTATATCAATGCAAGGCTTAAGTTGCGCTAAGTGTATTAATAGACTGTCAAAATTACAATATATACTTGTAATATTTTGAGCTATAATATTCAGATTTCCATATTTAAAAACAGCGTTTGAAGACAAATCATCTATTGAACATTTTATAGACTGTGAAATTTCTGTGTCGTCTAATTCCTGTAGTATATTCAGAGAACTATTCATGGACGAAGTAAGAGAACTGTTGGGTCATTAGCATAGAATTTGTATTAGGTTGTGTAATGTAAATGTAATGTGAATATGTGTGTGTAGAGTAAATATGTGATTTAATTATTAAACGTATAATTTTATTAAACCGTTTGAGTTTTGTTTGTGTATGAATGTTTTGTATCTGTTTTTTGTATTTAATGTAAGTTTGTAAGCAATATAAATTAACTTTGAAGTAACAATATAATAAGCCATTTAAACAAAAAATTAAAGAAAAAATCAGAAACCATGCAGATATAAAAGATAGTAATAGTCATGCCTCATTATGCAAAGTTAGCTGGTGCAATTGTGCTTCATTTGTTACATGAATGATGGGTGAATTTTCACTTTTTCTCAAGTACACCTTGCCGTAAGATGTCCAACAAAACTGAAACCTTTTAGTTTTTACTAGATCTCTTGCCAAAAAGAATAGTCTAGAGCTCTTAGGTGTTAATTGCTCCAATACGAAAATCGGGGTGTCTTCCTCACAAGTGAAACCTAAGTGTTTTGCTTGGAGTTTTGAAGATTTATTCTTATTGTTGTAAATTTTACACGATCTAAGCAAGGCTGTCTTTTGAATCGTGGAGTTAAGTTCCACGAGAATAGGTGTTTTCTTTTCTCCCTCTTTTTTCCCCCTGGTTCTGAAAACATCTTTAACATCTGACTTTAGTATCTCGTAGTTCACTGATTTCGATAAACAGACAACCATCTCTACAAGGTCTTCTTTGGTTTCATTCTTCTTTTTAGGAACATTCTTTAATTCAATGCCAGCTTTCCGATTTATTCTTAGTTGATCCTCTAGTTTTTCTTCCAAAATTGTGATGGTTTCTCGTTCTTGTTTACTTTTTATCTCTAACTCATTAAGCCTTCTACGTAATTCCTCGTTTTGTGTTGTTAAGAGGGCAATATTATTTTCAATGTTGGAGTTGCTTTGCTGAATTTCTTTAAGGTTAACTTTAATATCCTTAAGTTCCTTTTTCTGGGACTCAATTAAAGAGGTTAACATTTTTGGAATTTCATCTTTAAGTTTAGTGTCCAACAAGTTACTGACTTCCTCGTATGTCAGTTGTTTCGGAGTATGGTTTGGACTCTTTTCTATATCTAATTGAGATCCCGGACTCTTTTTCGAAGGCTGTGCTTTTGATATTGGAGTATTATCGTTTCGGTATCTTCTTGTTATTTGTGTACAGCTACCACACATAAAAGATTTTTTCAGGGAGTCTCTATGTTCTCGAAAGTCAGCTGAAGTGTAATTAGCACACCTATAGTGTAGGTGCAATTTACAGGCCGTACAAGTTAGAAGTTCATTTTGTGTCACAGGTTTTAAGCACGAAACACACTGCATAGTAGTAAAAAATTCAAATTGTTTCGGCCGTTTATATCCTAGCAAAAAACTCCAAAATAAGGTCGCCTCCAGTCCAAGTTAAGGACGCCTCTATTCTACTAGATAATAATACTAGGATATTATAAATGTTAAAGAGTAATACCAAAATCGCAGAGCCGATGTCTTGCACTATAAGATCGTTGTTGCGTGCGTTTGATGTACCAGGGCGGCAAGAGGCGCAAGAGTTTCGTTGACTCGATGTGGTAAGTAGCGCACACACAGGGATGTTGCGCGTACGCAGCGATGAAACGCGATGACGCACCGCACCGCAGATGTTGTACGTAGGGTACGTAGGTACGTACGCTATCAGCAATCCTTGCACTACTCACACTTTATGAACTCCTATTATTTGTCACGGATTTGATTTTACTAAATTATATTTTATCAATTAAAATTATTTAAACAAATGTAGATTAGACACAGCCACACTTTACAGAGGTCCGAGGGGAAGGGCCTAAAGGGGGAAAATTTGTTGGGTTTTTTTTTTTTTTTTTTTTTTTTTATAGAAGAGGGGGCAAACGAGCATGCGGCTCACCTGATGTTAAGTGACTACCGCCGCCCATGATCAACCGCAACACCAGGAGAATTGCGGGTGCGTTGCCGGCCCTTTAGAAAGGAGTAAGCTCTTTTCTTGAAGGTCCCCAGGTCGTATCGGTCCGGAAAAATCGCCGATGATAAACTATTCCACAGAGAGGTTGTACGTGGAAGAAAACTCCTTGTGAAACGTACAGTGGTGGACCGCCAAGCATCCAGATGGTGTGGATGGTATCGGGACGTTTGCCGTGTCGTGCGTTCACGAAATTTGGCGGCTGGGATTAATCCGAACAATTCCTCAGAGCACTCCCCGTGATAGATGCGATAAAATACGCAAAGAGATGCAACATCTCTTCGCAACGCCAGTGAATCGAGCCGATCGGAAAGCACTCCGTCGTCGACGATTCGAGCCGCTCTGCGCTGGATGCGGTCAAGTGGAAGGAGCTGGTACTGGGGAGCCCCAGCCCAGAGATGGGAACAGTATTCCATGTGCGGCCGAACCTGCGCCTTGTAAAGTTGCAGGCGGTGTGCCGGCATGAAATACTGTCCCGCTCTGCTGAGCACGCCAAGCTTTTTAGAGGCCAATTTGGCCTTCCCTTCCAAGTGACCACGAAACTGCACGTCACTCGATATGTCGACGCCGAGGATTCCGATACTGGCTGAGGCAACAAGGGGAGTGCCTTGAAACTGAGGGGATACGACAAAGGGGTTCTTTTTAGCGGTTAACGCGCAAACTTGTGTCTTCTGGGGGTTAAACTGGACTAGATTTAGTCGTCCCCAATCCGAGACTCTGTTCAGCAAAGACTCGACTTCAGACACAAGTTTGTCCCGGCACTCGGAGACGTTTTCCCGAGAAATATTGGCTCGGCCGGTGTAAAGAGCATCACCAGTGCTGTCATCTGCATAGCAATGAATGTTACGGGTATGCAACATATCATTGATATGCAGAAGAAACAGCGTTGGCGATAGCACGCAGCCCTGTGGAACACCAGCATTAATAGGCTTGCAATCGGAGCTTGCACCGTCTACAACGACCTTGATGCTCCGATCTGCAAGAAAGCTGGTGATCCAATTGCACAATTGGGTCACTAAGGAGTGCTTTAAAATTATTCTTATTCACGCACTTTGCCGCTCACTAGACACATCATTAAAAATACTCGTGTTTGTTTTACTTCAATACTATTTGTATTTTTATAATATTAATTGTATATAAAAAATATCAGTTGATCGATATCAAATGTTGGATAGTGACTCGTCGGTATATCAAGGTGCTAAAGTCTTTTCAAAGAAGGGTTACCACGGCTATTCGAGTTCTATACACGAATAACAGAGTACGAAACCTCTTGAAGCACTTAAATATGAAAGACAGGAAAACATTTTATCCCTAAAACTCTTCACCGCTGCATTGTAATCGTTTTCAAGCTACATGACTGGAAAGGACATGGACATCTTTATAGTAGAATCGCTGGACTATCTAAGCACTATGGTCAATTAACTCAACGGTGTCATCCAATAGAAAAGTCTTAAAATGAACATGGACAAAACAATGGTATAGTACAATACTTACTTATCTTCTCGCACAATCCCTAACGGGGTAGCCAGAGAGAACAGATCGCCAAGTGTCACGATCCTTACATACCTCTTTCGCTTCTTTCATGTTCATTAACTTCTTCATACATGCACGTCTAGGTATCCGAGTACTCTTGACCTTCACCTCTTCGAGTAATTTGCTCACATGGTCTTCGAAAGTTAGTCTCGGTCTACCTCGACACCTTTTAATATTTACTTTCGCGCTATATATTTTCTTCACCAATCGGTCTTCACTCATTCGCTCAACGTGCCCAAACCATCGGAGTACGCCCCTATCAATTTTTGTGATAAGGTCATCTTTCAATCCTGCCATATTGCGAATCTCTTCGTTTCGCTTTCGGTCGGCTATGGTAACGCCGCACATTTTACGGAGAGATCGCATCTCCACTGCATTCAACTTGCTTTTATGCTTCTTCTGGCATACCCAGGTTTCGCTGCCATATAACAAAGTCGACACCAACACTGCAAGGCGTGCACTCTTCACTACGCCCTGCCTTTGACTAACGCATTCAGGGCACCATTGACTTTGTTCCCGGCAGCGACACGCCTGCCCACATCTAAATCACATCTTCCATCCCGGCTGAAAGCACTCCCCAAGTATACAATTTCATTTACCTGTTCTAGACATTCCTGATTTACCCATATTTCAGATTTCGTTCTCTCTTCGTCCTTTTCAAATACCAGAACCTTAGTTTTATTAGCATTCAAACGGAGACCTTTAATTTCACATTCCTCTTTCATACACGTGACTAATGCCTGCAGTTCTGGTTCTGATGGTGCAATAAGCACTGCATCATCAGCATACAGCAGACAATTAACTTTAATGTCACCGAATTTCACACCCAAACAGCTTTTTTTTTTTTTATAGAAGAGGGGGCAAACGAGCATGCGGCTCACCTGATGTTAAGTGACTACCGCCGCCCATGATCAACCGCAATACCGGGAGAATTGCGGGTGCGTTGCCGGCCCTTTAGAAAGGAGTAAGCTCTTTTCTTGAAGGTCCCCAGGTCGTATCGGTCCGGAAAAATCGCCGGTGGTAAACTATTCCACAGAGAGGTTGTACGTGGAAGAAAACTCCTTGTGAAACGTACAGTGGTGGACCGCCAAGCATCCAGATGGTGTGGATGGTATCGGGACGTTTGCCGTGTAGTGCGTTCACGAAATTTGGCGGCTGGGATTAATCCGAACAATTCCTCAGAGCACTCCCCGTGATAGATGCGATAAAATACGCAAAGAGATGCAACATCTCTTCGCAGCGCTAGTGAATCGAGCCGATCGGAAAGCACTCGGTCGTTAGTGCTAATTTTCAGCTTCTGTAAACAGCTGTCGGGATACAGTATGAACAGCCAGGAAAACATGACACAACCCTGTTTTACGCCCGCTTGGACGTTAAACATGGGTGACAGGTCATGCCCTACCCGCACACAGGCTTTACAGTCATAGTAAAGTGACTGCACAGCCCTTAACAATCGACCATCCACACCATATCCTGGCAACAGTTCCCACATTTTCTTCCTTATAACCTTATCAAATGCTTTCTCCAGATCCACAAAACCACAGAAAATCTTCTGGTTAACACTCAGGAGCTTCTCCGTGATCATGCGGAGAGAAAACATTTGATCTGTGCATCCTCTTCCAGGTCTAAATCCGCATTGTGCCTCCCATAAAAATCTTTCCGATTTCTCTTGCATCCTACGTGTCAAAACCTTCGAGTAAACATTACTTGCGAAACTGGTCAAGCTGACTGCCCGATAGCACCCGCAGTCAAAATGTGAACCTTTACCTTTATATCAGGGCACAATGACCGCGGATCAGCAATCATCCGGGACACCTCTCGTCCGCCAGCACAAATTGCACAGCAGATGAAAGCTGTCCCAGTCGCGAGGACCACCGTACTTGACCATTTCAGCAGTAACTCTGTCTAGTCCCGTAGCCTTACCACATTTCAAACTTTGAATCGCACGTTCAATCTCTTTCATGCTGATGACCTCAGTGTCATCGAGGTCCGTGTCTGGCGTGCCAGTCACGGCGTCACCCCCGGATCCTTCACTAAGATCATGACACGCATACATTTCTCTATAAAATTCGCTCCATCGCTGCATGACGTCCGAGTTTTCTGAGAGGACGTCATTGGTTCTCGAAAGCACTTTGTTCATTCTTAAGGCTGTTGCACCACTCCGGGACTTTCCAACCTCTTTCCAGAAGAGTTTGGAGTTTTCCTTAAAGTTGTGCGACAACCTTTCGTCCGCTTCTATTCTACACCTTTCACGTACTTCCTCAATCAGTGTTTTTGCATGAACTTTCTGCAGCTTATATCTTTCTTTCATCTTCACTCTCATACGCTTATCGTTACTAGAGGCCAAGTAGTCTAACCATGCTTTTTTCTTCTTTTTTACAGCTTCTCTCACTTCATCATTCCACCATGCATCTCTTCTTTTACTACTGCCTCTTTTTGTCGTTCCACATACTTCTTGCGCTGCACTTACCATTCCATCCCTAAGGTTCTGCCATGTTCTCTCCACACATACTTTCCTGCCATCGAGGGTGTCAAGCTTTTCGGCTACCCTCGTGTGATTTGTCCTTAGTGTCCGCTTCCTGAAGCTTCCAGCTTAGGATGCGACAGACCGACTGTGGTTCTGTTACTGTCGTCCGGTAGCGCCAACCCGCGAACAAACCCCTAAATTTAGTAATTACTAGATAGTGATCCGTTCCCAGGTCAGCACTCCTGAACACTCGTGTATCCATCACCTGTTTTCGCAGTCGGTCATCCACCAGGAACAAATCAATCATACTTCTCTTATTCTTTCTTTCTCTAGTGTACATATGGATTTTCCTGTGATTAAACATAGTGTTTGTCACAAGAAGACCCTTTTCCTTGCATACAGCCAGTATAAGCTTGCCAGCATCATTAACCCTTTTATCGCCAAACTTTCCAAGCACCGACTCGTATCCTGGTCGAGCGATACCTACCCATCCATTCAAATCACCACATACAACAGTTCTTTCGTTTCCCTTAACCAAATCTAGAACTTCTCTTACATTCTCCAAAAACTCCTCCAGCTCAGCCCTGGACGACGAAGCTACCAGCGCATAAACAGCCAAAAGGAATAACTTCGTCAGTCCCAGTTTAAAGCGAACCCAGAGAAGTCTTGAGTTCACAACCATATTATATTCAGTCATAAGATCGACCAACCGGGACGACAGCAGCACCCTCACTCCCTGGCAGGCGTTCTCGCTTTCCGGGACTCCGGACCATATAGCTAACGTCCCGCCAGGGAGCTCTTCAGTACCACTGCTTTTCCGTTTCGTCTCCGACATACACACGACATCTAATTCTCTTTCTTTCATTATTTCGATCAACTCATTCGTCTTATCTCTCATGCCCCCTCTAACATTCCACGTGCCAACTCTGCGCTCCGCCCTCCACCTTCCGCCGTGTCAGGCTGTGCGTGACGGGTGGCAGTCCCCATGGCCGCTTTGCGCGCTGCATTCCACACCAACGGGGACGAGCTGGTGTGCGTCGCCTTGGGGGGACGCCCTAACCCTCGTTTGCATGGGTGTGCAGCTGTGTAGAATTGCAGCCCTGAAAAGGGCTGGCAGGGGTCGCGACGAGCACGCTTTTACAATGTCCCCCTATAGTACAATGATAGTAGTATAGTACAATGATAATTGTAAAGAATGTAGCATCCGTGTCATACATACATATAGAGGTGGGAGGACTGCGATTTTGTTGACGAGTATAGTAAGTCAAACTTCGACCGAGAGGTCTATCGACGGATTCAACGCGGGTGAGCAGCGTTTGGAAGATTACGATAGTTTTTAAAATAAAAGTCAACAACCAGTAATGACTTGTGGATCTGAAACTCTTGGCCGTTTTAAGAAACTCGAGGCCGCTCAGTGAGCTTTGGGGAGAGCTGTGCTCCAACTTTTTCTGCGTGATTTATAAATAGATTCTCGGGGAAGGCAGATAAGTGTTTGCAATTACATCCTCATCATTGTCCACAGACAAGGCATAAAATGGATAAAGGCGAAGTATGGAGACTCGTTGGTGGTGATTCGTCTAACGCAGCGCAACTATTTGGATCGCATCGAGCGCGCCGTGAGCGGTGGCGATGTGGTGCTACTCGAGAACATCGGCGAGAGCGTAGACGCCGTGCTGGAGCCGCTGCTGGGCCGCGTGCTCATACGCAAGGGACTCGTGCTTAAGGTACGTGCTCGTGCCGCTGCGGTGAAGTGCTGGAAACGTGGACACGTGGCCTGAAAATATCCACCTGCTTCATACTCATTAGCCTCGCCTATAGTAGGAAGGATCCAGATGACTTTCAGATTTGTGGCACCTTCCATTTTCTTGATATATCGCTACATTTGGGAAGCTTTGGGATCTTTCCAAAATTTACCATAGTCAATTCTCATGACACCATGGAAGGACATAATGTGATGATGAAATAACTAGTAGTTAATATGCCAAATTCACAATGCTGTGTTAGTTCCCACTTTAACGTATGGTAGTGAAAGTTGGGTGTGGCAGAAGAAGCACGAGAGTTGAATAAACGCAGTAGGAATGCGGTCGTTAAGAAGTATAGTAGGGCTGAATCTGAGTGACAGGGTGAGAAAATGAGAGAAGAGTGAGGTTTGCAAGATGATGATGTTGTAACCAGTATCAAGAAAGGGATACTTCGGTGGTTTGGCCATCTAGAAAGAATGAATGAGGAAAGAGTGACAAAGCAAATTTATGTTGCAGAAGTGAATATTAGAGTTGGAAAGGGATGTCGTAGGCGAAAGTTTACCAAGTTGGCGATATATTGAAAATGGGCCAAATTAAAAGTACCCTTAACCGACGAGCACGTATATGTAAGTATTTAGAAGTGAAGGAGGTGAGAGACGTGTGCCAGGATCGTACCAAATGGAAGTCTGTAGTCTCTGCCTATATTTCTGAGTGACAGGCGTGAGGGTTTATGTATGTAAATATCCGCATCGATCATTGGTTCAGTCATTACAGTCAATTTATAAAGACTTTATTATTTTGATGTATGTTTTCAGATCGGTGACAGAGAAATCGACTATGATCCAAAATTCCGTCTTATTCTGCAAACAAAACTAGGCAACCCCCACTATCAGCCGGAGATGCAAGCGCAGTGCACTCTCATTAACTTCACAGTCACCAGAGATGGGTAAGCGCTTTTAACATAAACCCATATTTCATTTTTAACGCAATGAAATCATTCTCGAAAAAAAAGATCTGATAAATAAATAGGGTTCTTTTATTAAATATTAAATGTTTATTATATTCTTCTGTTCTATATAGAAAAGAAATCCTTATAAATTTCTAAAAAATTCATACAAAATTGAGATAGACGGATAAGATTTTTATCATCGAGCTTTGTACAAAACATTACTTACGTATAATTACGTAATTACGTAAATTAATAACGTACCCAGAGCGTTTCGTTCATGCATGCATATTCTTCTCTTTTCTCTGAGGTTTATTAATAAAGTTAAAACCGGTCCGGTTAAATGGGGAAACATGGGAATACGGAATGTTTTCGTCAAATTTTCATAAGTATAATCAATCAAGCTGTCGACTGTCGATTGTCTAGCTTGGTGATTTGGGCATAGCGCGACAACAATGAGTCGTTACAATATGGTCGATATTTTCCCACAATGATATCTTACGTCAAAAATCCTTACAGCTTAGAAGAACAGTTGCTAGGCGAAGTAGTAAAATCCGAAAGACCAGACTTGGAGAATTCACGTTCTGGTCTCACAAAGCAGCAGAATGACTTCAAAATTACGCTCAAATCGCTGGAAGATGACTTGCTAAAACGGCTATCGTCAGCCGGGCCCGATATCTTGAGAGATTCAGCGCTGGTAATCAACTTGGAGACCACGAAGAAAACTGCCGCTGATATTGAATTAAAAGTGGAGGAGGGAAGGGTTACAGCCGTTAAGATTGACGAAGCTAGAGACAGATACAGGTGAGCTTTTTTTTATAGAATAAGGGTGACTAACGAGCACACAGTCCACCTGATGGTAAGTGGATACTGTCACCCATAGCCATCTGCATTTATCCTCGATTAAAAATCAAAATGTAGATGTGTTGTCACCCCTGAAGACTAAGATGGAATGCCTCGTTTCCAGTAAAAAAGGGTCTCCGAAAACACGGCAATAATAAACTGCTATTTTATGCTGGTATTCTGTGAGAGCGTGGTCCTTCCCCGGTCGAGCCGACCCATTCGTGCTACAACCACAATATAGCTGCAGCGTTGCTCTACCACGTATACAAACATATATGGTCATTACCCCTATACGAGCGATTGTAGTCACTTAGAGAAACTTCATCTTCATTTGTCATTTAGATTAATACATGTAATTATTTCACTTATATTTTATTCAGTGGTTATTAGTTACTCGCACCAAATACAAGTAATAGGATAATGCTGCTGTGTTTTGTGTGGTGAGTATGTGGAAACGGAAACATTTATCATCTCAGACCTCATGGGTGGCACATCTGAATTGTCATTATTTATCACGGATAGATCAGTTACAAAATCAATATAAGGTTGCAGAAACCCATTAGTATAATTTTTTTTTATAGGATAGGGTGACAAACGAGCACACAGTCCACCTGATGGTAAGTGTTTGCTGCGGTCCATGGTCATCTACATCAATCCTCAATTGCGAATTAAAATGCGGATGCGTTGTCACCCGTGAGGACTAAGATGGAATGCCTCGTTTCCAGTAAAAAGGATCTCCGGTTCTCTACACTCACCATACGAAACACAGCAGCATTAAGCTACTATTTCACACTGGTATTTTGTGAGAGCGTGGTCCCTCCCCGGTCGAGCTGACCCATTCGTGCTACAACTATACTTCTAATATAACTTCTAATATACAAGTTAATAAAAATTCAACAATTACTTCGACTTGCATCCTTCTTCAAAATTGTTACGAGAAATAATTCTACATTAAAAGTATAATAATAAAATAGTAAAAAACTAAAAGTAAAGTCTGTAAAATATGTCCTTTTGCTGGGTACAGAATGATTTCATTTTGAAAGCATGTTTTAGGCAGGATAGACTCACGAGACTTCACATATTATCTTCGAAATGTTTTTGTTCTTAAAAGCTGCCGAGTTCGTGCCAAATTGTTTGTATAATGTGTAACGGAAACAGACAATTTCATCTATGTTTACGGGGATCGCCCAAGATTTGTTCGAATACTATGAACATTGTAGACGACCGCTTATAGCTTAAATTTCTAAACCTGGCGTTATTACGACAAACATAATATATCTACATCCTATTATACAATACATCTCCTCATAATCTATTAATTTAAACGTGCCGTAAATATGACGAGCTAAGTACTACTTACGGGATTTTAGACTTATTATTTATACCAAGGGAAATTGATAAACCGATTTATGGAAGAAATTAACTAACACTGTTTAATTAAAAATTGGTTTAAATTGGATAATATACTAATATTATAGAATATTTTCCATAATATTGTTTAAAAAATATTCTTATTATTAATTACGTATTTTCTGACTAATTCATTTACTTATCATTTTTTTCATGTTTTGTCGTTGTCTTTTATAAATAAATAACAGGCGAGCGGCAACGCGGGCTTCAATCCTATATTTCATCCTCAACGAGCTGTACAAAATCAACCCGATGTACCAGTTCTCGCTGAAGGCGTACAGCGTGGTGTTCAAGGAGGCGCTGGCGCGCGCGCCGCCCGCCGACGACCTGGAGGCACGCGTGCTCAATCTGCTCGACAGCATCACATTCGCAGTCTACGTCTACACCAGCCGCGGACTCTTTGAGAAGGACAAGCTCATCTTTTTATTCCTTACTACGCTACAGGTCACATATGCGTTAATACCTTTTAATAGATATTTAGAATTAAAATTTTATAATAACTATACTGTACAAAAGCTGTTAGTGTTCCGAATAAAAGAAAAACAACCGGATTTAATCATGAGTGGTCTGCACCGTGGTTGCTTTTTCGCCTTTTTCTTTTTATTATATAAGTATCCACTGCTGAATTTATGCATAACATAGCATAACATAAATAGAAAAAAAATTCACGCCTGTCAGCCAAAAGGATAGGCAGAGTTTGCGAACTTCTTAATTTGGTCCTCAATTTATGCCTCTCATATTTTTCTTAATACTGCCACGTTTTTCGAAAAAGACTAATATCGGTAAGTCACTTTGGCAGACCATTTATGCATTCTCGTGTAGTCTAAATATTATGATATAGGTATGATAATAAAATATTACTATTGAAATTCAAATTTAGATGGAAAAGCCATTTAAACTTCGACACTTAAAGTAAAAATAAAAATAAACAAATTTTTCTTATATCAAAACTAATACACATAAATGTAATTATATGTATGGCGCCTAGGAAATAAATTTTTCAATTTTCTTTAGAATAACAATTAACATATTCAGTGTATTTGCAGATTTTACAAGCGGATGGCAAAGTGGACCCGAAAGAGTTAGACTTCCTGCTGAAATACGCGGTAGCTCCGGTGGTATCTCCATACTCGTGGCTCTCGAACAACTGTTGGGGAGGCATCGTGGCGTTGTCCAAAACAGACGCCTTCGAAAACCTTGACAAGGATATCGAAGGAGCTGCTAAGCGGTAAGTCAGTGAAAAATATTAATAGAAGCTTTTCACATGGTGTACAATCTCACGTAATGCAAGTTAATATCTAACAATAAATGAAAACTCAGTTGCTAATTGGTCGATATAGTATTCTAATGTCACAATTCAAAAATACAAGAGCATTTTCAAACGAATCATATATATAATATAATATTTCGGTTTTTATTACTTTCAAAAAACAGCCACTTTATTTTGAGGGTTGCTAAAGCTTTAAACGACACTCTATGCAACAAATAAACTGTCAAAACCGGGTGACAAAATTCCTAACAGATGCTGAGAAAAAAACCAAAACAGACGAGGGCAAAGTTATCTCCACTTTTTTACATCTTTGCTCAACCTAAATTTCTCAGCAACTATAAGTTCTATGACTTTGATTTTAAGATATATTGTTAGCAAACCGCCAAAATGGTATACCATTACATTTTCAAATAAATAGAAGTCCATTTTCAGTTTTAATAACGGTGGGCAATGTTATCACCACATTTAGTCACACTTTCATAATAAGAGGTTTGAGGTGCTGGGGCTGTGCATCAGATGAAAGGAAAATAATAAACTGATTTTAATACAATATTGTATATTTTATTTTAAAAATGAAAAACAAAAACTAACTGAACAACAAAAAAATCAAGAAAAAGGAAAGTTTCAGAAAATTGTCTCAGAAATTAACCCTGATAGTTGAAATAAGGAAAAGTAGACAGCGACGATACTTATTTAATATAATACGAGGCCAGCTTATACTGATTTTGTTACCACTGATATGCGTGGTTCACAAACTGTGCGTACCAATCCGTTTGTCGGCCATTTTTGTCTGCGATCGTTAATGTCTGTCGTTGAGGAGACAATTCTCTTTTAGACTTAATTTTTTTTTGCAAACGAATTGCCGCATAAATCTCATTTAAAAACTTTAACTTGAAACTGAGAACATTTAAGCTCTCTCTTTTGGGAAACTAGCGGTTTCTGACAAAAATTTCCCGCAAATATATACTTATTTATTATATTTAAAATAATATATAAAACAGTATCTAGTTACCTATATAGTTATCAGAACAGTAGTTCAGTTTGCAGTTAACAGTAGTTATTGTTATACAGTTTTTTATATACCTATATACATTTATTTATTTTATTAAGTATACCTATATATTTACATTTTATTACATATATTATATAATTTTATTTATTATACCTAGGTACATGTTTCCTTGTTTTGTTTTCAATAGTGTCAACCCTAATAACATTTTTGAGCTGGGCAATGTTGTCGACCTCAGTTTATAAAATTGCTTACAACATTACCCACACAATTTTCTCGCTAACTAAGACAATTGTAAGAAATGGACCTTGATTAAAAGCAGCAACAACTAATTCCCTACACGTAAATAATAATGAATCTAACCTGCGCAGCGTTTCTTGGCAATGGGGGATGCAAAACTGCAACAATGTTTTTGCACCACCTTCGATACTGTTCCTTTGACGATTGCTGACTGAAGCCTGAATATAGTTAACTACGATTGTAGTAGTCAGTGCTGTCAAACAGATAGTACTCTAGTTTTCCCGAGACACCATACAAAGTAGACATTTGTTAAAATAAAATGTCTATCGGTAGTTTTAGTTAATTTTCGTGTTTGGGCAAAGATGTCCCCCAAGGGCAAAGATGTCCCCCAAGTTGTAAGGTTTCACGGTACTTTAATCTTGAAAAGTTATTTATCTACATCATGTGTAAAATCAGGTTTTACTTGTGTAAATATTAGGTTTTTAACTATGCAATTAACGTTTTCTATTAAATAACTTAATATAATGTTTTGTCTTTATTTTTATTTTTATTAATCAACGTAATCACCCAAGTGATCGATGTATCTTTACCAACGCAGTGGCAGTTTATTGATATCCTTCTTGAAGAAATAAAATGGACTGGATGTAACAAATTATTCAAAGGCATATTGTACTGCCTCTCGGGTATTGAATTTTTTCCCACCAAAAAGTTATCCAAATTCAGGAAAACGTTGAAGTCTGTAGGCGCAAGGTCTGGTAAGTACGGGGGATGACGGAGAGCTTCCAACCCCAGCTCTGGTAACTTGGAGACCGTCTGTTGTGCAGTATGAGGTCGCGCATTGTCGTGCAGGAGCAGCCGGAACGAGCGATTGACCAAAGCTGGTTGGAGATGTTCGAGCTTCTCCATCATTGTGTTCCGTTCTTCACAGTACACATCTGCTGTAATGCTCGTCCCGTTTAGTAAGAAGCTGTGATGAATCACACCGATGCTAGACCATTAAATAGGTTTCTAGGGGTAAGTTTTGGTTTAAGAAATTCTTAAACCAGAAGTTTTGTTTAGGTCATTGTTTAGGTCTGAACCAGAATCCAACCAACTTGCTGAGCGCATGCGATTGTCACTTGCAGGTAACAATGGGGTTAAAAATTCTTTCGTATCTCGACGCGTACTTCGCGCTGGCGATCATTAAGTTCGTGGGACCCATTTGTCAAGCTTTTTTGCCTTGCCAATTAGACGAAAATGGACCATTACCACCATTGGTCGAAAGCTGCTGCTAGTTCAGCCGTAGATTGAGTATCATCAGCTTCTGCAATCGCCTTTAATACGTCATTGTCAACCAAAGTTTTCGGACGAACACGGGGTTCATTTTCAGGTTTAAATTTCCAGAACGGAAACGGGCACACCTATAACAGGTGGTGCGTTCGTTTTTAGTATTCGCTCCGTAAACGTCGTTAATGTTGCGTGCCGCTTGTGCCGCGTTGCTGCCACGACGTTACTCATATTTTATAATTAGGTTTTTTGTGTATTAGGATGACAAACGAGCACACAGTCCACCTGATGGTAAGTGGATGCTGTGGCCCATAGACTATAGAAGATTAAATCTACATTTAACCTTAATTAAGAATCAAAATTGGGAGACAACGCTTTATAGATGAGGACTAAGATGGGATGCCACGAAATAGGTATTCGAAATTCGAATGACGAAAAAGATTTAAAAAAAAAATTACAAATTTTGAAAAAAAATCCGTGTTTTGAAATTAAAATTAATTTAAAATTAGAATTAGTCAAGCCAAACAAAAATTATTTTGATTTGAAATGGCCAGTACTGCAGCACGGCAATCTCATAGGCATAGATTACTGGCTATGTACCTACTAGAGATATATAGACGCTCATGGGTTTAAATTTCCAGAACGGAAACGGGCACACCTATAACAGGTGGTGCGTTCGTTTTTAGTATTCGCTCCGTAAACGTCGTTAATGTTGCGTGCCGCTTGTGCCGCGTTGCTGCCACGACGTTACTGCTACTACCTGTTATATAATTAAATCATAACCAGAAAGAGAGAATTAATAAATTAAATTAATTAATTAATTTCATAATAGAAGAGAGCATGGCTAGATTTACTAGCAACAAAGGCTGGTAATTCTAGCGGTACGAATGATGATATTGAAAGAAAAAAGGCAGTCTTTAGACATCTTAATAAAAGAGTAAAAGAAGTAGTTGAAAGAAAAAAGCAAGAAAGAACGGATAAGAATGATAGAAGAATATCGGATAACTTCCAGGCAAATATTAAAATGTTCTGGAAACTGGTAAGAACTGCCAGGGGACATTCAAAACAGCCTATGATGAATGCTATAAGAGACGAGAATGGCTATATTCTGAATGATGAAGTTTTGAGTTTAAAGAGATGGAAGGAATATTTTGAAAGCGTGTTTATGAGTGAGGAGACAACATGTGTATTAAGTGAAGTAGAAACTCCGAAAGAAGAGGAAAGAGGTAGCGAGATAAGTATAGATGAAATAATGAAAGCAATGAAAAGCATGAAAGCGGGTAAGGCGCCCGGATATGATAGAGTTTCACTCGAAATGCTAAGGGCTGGAGAGGAAGTGGTGGCAGGCCTGCTGCACACCTTGTTTAATTTATGCTGGGAACTGAAGCGGGTACCGGTAGACTGGTGCAAAGCCGTGATAGTCCCAGTATATAAAGGAAAAGGTCGCAGCAGGACTGTAAAAACTACCGTGGCATCAGCCTTCTTAGCATTGTGGGAAAACTGTACGCTAAGGTACTGATTGAAAGGGTCATGAAAGAAACTGATGGAAAAATTTGGGATGTGCAAGCGGGATTTAGAAAGGGAATGGGATGTACAGATCAATGTCTTTTCCATGCGCATGATCGCGGAGAAGTTTCTGGCCAAAAACCAAAAGGTTTTTTGTGCGTTCATGGACTTGGAAAAGGCCTATGACAGAGTGGATAGGGATTTGCTATGGCAAACACTGAACTCATTTGGGTTGAGCGCTGGCTTGATACGGGCAATGGAGTCTCTTTATAGGGAGTGCTTGTGTTAGGATCAACGGGGTCTACTCGGCCTGGTTTGACATCCATAAAGGTGTCAGACAGGGCTGTGTGGCTTCCCCGTGGCTGTTCAACCTATTTATGGACAGTTGTTTGCAAAATTTGAAAGTTGAAGAATGCGGATTAAGAATGGGTGAGTTAACCGTCAAATGCCTTTTGTACGCCGATGATCAAGTCATTCTTGCGTCGTCAGCGGCCGAGTTGCAAATGATGGTTACATTAATGAACGGATCATTAAAATAAAGGGGTATGAAAGTGAAAGCAAGTAAGACGAAGGTTATGGTTTTTGAAAGAGAAGAAAGTAAAACGATTTGTGAAATAAGAATAGAAGGGGAGTTGATCGAGCAAGTAGATAAGTTTGTATATTTGAGCTGCGTATTTAGCAGGGATGGGAGATATGATAAGGATATAGAACGACGAGTGAATGCGGGAAATAGAGTAAATGGGGCCTTGCACTCTATTGTGAAGAGTCAGAATGTGTCGAAAAAGACACGTATGGCAATTCACAATGCTGTGTTTACTTTAACGCATGGTAGTGAAAGTTGGGTGTGGCAGAAGAAGCACGAGAGTAGAATAAACGCAGTAGAAATGCGGTCGTTAAGGAGTATGTTAGGGCTGAATCTGAATGACAGGGTTAGAAATTGTGTAATAAGAGAAGAGTGTGGTTTGCAAGATGATGTTGTGACCAGGATTAAGAAAGGAATGCTTCGGTGGTTTGGTCATGCGGAAAGAATGAACGAGGAAAGAGTGACAAAGAAAATTTATGTTGCAGAAGTGAATGGCAGAGTCGGAAAGGGACGTCCTAGGCGAAAATTTATCGACCAAATTGGTGATCTATTGGAAACGGGCCAAATTAGGAGTACCCTTAACCGACGAGCATGTATGCGTAGGTGTATGGATGTGAAGGAGGCGAGAGAGGTGTATCAGGATCGTGCCAAATGGAAGTCTGTAGTCTCTGCCTACCCCTCTGGGTGACAGGCGTGAGTGTTTTTATTATTTTATTAATTTAGATGAGATTGAATAAACATTTCTTAAGCTACCTTATAAGCATTTCTTTATTCGAATAATTTCTATGATTTTGTCGTTATATACCCGTATATTTTAAAAATCTGAATCTGAAAGGCAGGTTGAGAAATTGTGTGATATGAGAAAAGCGTGGTTTGCTAGATAGTGTTGTGACCAAGATTAAGAAGAATGCTTCGGTGGTTTGGTCATTTAGAAAGAATGACCAAGAAAAGAATGACTAAGCAAATTTATAATGCAGATGCGAACGGTGGAGTCGGGAATGGACGCCCTAGACGAAGGTTTATCGACCAAATTGGCGATATCGTTATGCCTTGGTTCAAGTCCTGTCTTCAGACCGACTTTTTTCCTTTTTTTTAAATTCCCTTCTTTTGTGAGAAAATCTATGTAATATAATATTAAAAATACGAAAAATTTAATTAAATTAATTGTAATCATGATTTTTTATTCAAATAACCAGTTCAGTTTTTTCTACTATGTCAATAAGATCAAAAAATATTATTTATATTTCATCAGTATGTAATTTGTATTTAAATGTAATTCAAAAAACAAAACCGAGCAAAGATCGGTCATCGAGGTGCTATAATGGTGCTATATGCCAGGTGCATAAATTGAAGTGTATACTTAAGTAATATCGAAATAACAGGCTTAAGCTCTTCGATATTACTTTCTTTGTACACAGGGAGTTATTTTTATGTGGTAGAGGCATACTGCAAATATATTATTGGTATGGTTGTCACACGAATGGGTCGGCTCGAACAGGGTAGGACCACGCTCTCACCGAATACCAGCGTAAAATAGCAGCTTAACGCTGCTGTGTTTCGTATGGTGAGTATAGAGAACCGGAGACCTTTTTTACTGGAAACGAGGCATTCCATTTTAGTCCTCATGGCCCGGCCACACTAAGGAGAAATGCCGTTAATTATCGCGTTGATGGACGTTGAATTTAGGTGTGGCCACGAATTAACGCGATAATTTTCAACGGCATTAACAATGCCGTTTCCCGTTTGCCGATAACTCGAGTGTCGGTACATCAAAGGATTAACGCGCGAATTATCGCGTTGAAGCGGCCACACTACATTTGTTTCACTGTGCACGGTGAGTGCCACGGGGTTACACGTATGGCTGCGATGGAGTGGAGTAACGAAAAAGTTACGTTTCTCGAGATCCTGCAAACAGAGCCATGTTTGTGGGATCCGAGACTTAAAAGTTATAAAAATCGTACATCGCAATATGATGCTTGGTGACGTATTTTGCAACTGCTACCCTTTCAATCATCAATTGAAGAAATTAAAAAGAAAAAGGAAAGCCTAATGGGTTATTATAGAACCCATTTAAATAAATATAAAAAGTATTTGAGGTCCGGAGCTGGCACAAAGGACGTGTATACAACCAGTTGGTTCGCATTCGAAACGATGGATAGTTTCCTACGAGGGGTTTATGAAAGTAATCACACATTAAATTATTCTTTTTCTTTGTATTCTTTTTTTCTTCGTTTGGCAATGATACAATATATTCATAAAATAAAAATTTACACTCATCAAATATAGAGTAGCTGCGTCAACGTCCATCTTGCTTGAAATTCAAGGAACATTAAAAACATTTAACGCCGTTCAACGGCAAATTTAATGCCGTTCAACGGGAAACGGCGTTGACCGTTCAAGTGTAGCCACTCATTTTATCGCGTTATTTAAGGCAATAATTGTTGCGTTTATGGGCATTGACGTTGCTCGTTAGGTGTAGCCGCAGCATCACGGGTGACAACGCATCTGCATTTTTATTCGTAATCGAATATAGATGTAGATGTCTATGGGCCACAGCTGCCTCTCACCATCAGGTGGACTGTGTGCTCGTTTGTCACCCTTCACCTGCAAAAAAATTGTTTACCACTAATACATGAATAACTATTTTAAAATTATTATCTGTATACGCACTAATCTTCGGAACCGTACATGATGAAACTTCACGGACAAATAGAAGGCAATGCCAGGAGTGACCTGGGCTTTATGTCATCCGAAAGGATTGATTGTTTTATTTCATTTTTTGATATAAGTTACTTATTTTTACTATTTTTTGCGTGGTAGAGCCACGCTGCTGCTATATTATAGTTGTAGTACGAATGAGTCGCTCAACCGGAGAAGGACCACGCTCTCACAGAAAATCAACGTCAAATAGCAGCTTAACGCTGCTGTGTTTCGTTTGGTGAGTGTGGAAAACCGGAGACCCTTTTTACTTGAAACGAGGCATTCCACCTTAATTCTCACGGTTGACAACGCATCTGCATTTTGATTCGTTATCGAGGATAGATGTAGATAAAGCAACCACTTAAGAGGATACCTCGAAAATGAATCGAAGTTTTGGGGGCGTAGCTTATTCCTTTGTCGGTAAAGCTAACAGACGACTGCGGGAGTGTCAAAATGAAAGTGATGCAATGACTTCATAGTACGCAAATTATGAGATAGCCATACCGAGCAAGCGCTCGGGAAAAACTAAGTAAGCGCCAAACAACATTTTTATTTATTTTAACAAAACTTCGTTATGGATTAAAAAACTGGTTTATGAGAACTTAGATATGATTATTTACAATGCTTTAAAAATATTTTCATGAAATTATTCGTAAAAATATTGTGGTGTCATCACAAGAAATGTAAATAATTAGAGCCTACTTTGCAATTTTTTTCTATCGAGAAAATTACATGATATCGTGTTTTCCTTTTATGCAAACCAATGGCTTTTATGCGAATCAAAAATGATATACCAAAATGTTGGTTTGTAATCTATAAAACTTTAAAAAAATATGTTAAATAGAAAAACCACTAAATTTTCGAGGTATTACCTTAAAATCAGGAGGACTGTGTGCTCCTTTGCCACCCTTATACTATAAAAAAACATTAATATATAGCATCAAGGCGAAGCCTAATAATATCGTATAGAATACTGTAGTACTTAATTCGTTTGTAGCATTAAATAAATAACAATTTACATATTGTTATTTATTTAAGGCTACTTAAATTTAATTACTTGTTATGTATATACTGTATAATCTGTCATATTCCCTAGATGGCAGAAATACACAGACGGCGAAGCACCTGAAAGGGACAGGTTGCCAGGTGAATGGAAGAACAAGACGCCGCTGCAGAGACTCTGCATAATGCGCGCCTTGCGGCCCGATCGCATGACCTACGCTTGTGCGTAAGTACCTACAAAAGCGTGTTCCGGCGGCATACAATGGAATAATTTTGATGCAAAATAGATTCCAAATAATACTTATTGAAACTCATTTAGGTCTTAGCCCGAACCAGAAAAAAAACCCAGCGGAACTCTTATATGTTTATAAATTGTATCTTGACGACTCCATGGCGCAGTGGCTTAGCTATGAGCCTATATGGCCTACAAATAATTGTTCCGGGTCTGGATGTTTGTCCTTGTGCAATTTATGTTTGTAAACTGCCCCCACGATACAGGAGAAAATCCTAGTGTAACGTCTTTAAAAAAAAAATAAAAAAAAATATAGTTTTGGCAACTTTGCCATTATTGGTAGGACCTCAAAATCTAGGACCAATTTTCTAACAAAAAATTTACTCTCAGATTGGGCGTCAATGTTAAATGTGACATTATATTCGTCATAGATTTGGTATTTATTAGTGATTTAAATATACTAACATTAAATAGACAAAATACTCAAAAATAGAAAATGGGAAAATTAACCTTACTTAGTGGAAATTTTGTGCCATCATGGTTTTTAATTTAAATAGTAGGATTTGATTTCATATATGAGGATGGGTTTACGACATAATATTATATATAACACTCAGAGTTATGACTTACTCCTTTGATTTTATTGCAAGTAACATAGTTTACGCCAGTCTCACTCACCATCTCACTTGAAAATATGTGTCAGGATTGTCAAAAAGCTTTGATTATAGCACATATATTCCAATGCAGAACACCAGCCTCCCATCATTTATGAGAGTGTTAATTTTTAAGTATCTTACTGGTACATAGTACTTATGGTGGGTCTACATTCATTAACCCGTCGCTAGTAGGTACACGTAATGTTTTTGTAATGGTGTTACGTAGTGTAGCGATTATCACGTGTGCTTCACACGTACAAGGCCCCTGTTTGATCCCGGGCCGAAACAGTTTTGTTAGATTTTTCGGTTTAATAAGACTTAAGGGCCTTCAGGTAATACTTCTCAATCGGCTTATAAAAGTTATTCAACAAATAAACTGTAACCAAACTGAATGTATAAATGAAAAAATTAACTATTTTATTCCTTCAACTGTAATTTATAACTTGTTTACGGTAATCCTTAGACAGATTTTTTTGACAAATTTACTTCTCATATAGAGCATTCTGTGAAGAAAACCTCAGCAAGAAGTACGTTGAAGCCCGAACGCCTTCTTTAGCAAAGTCTTACGAAGAAAGCAATTCCACAACTGCCATGTTCTTTATTTTGTCTCCAGGGGTGGACCCTCTGAAGGTAATATTTATATTTACAGTAAAGTTAAAAGTGAAGAAATTTCCTTCAAATGTTTAACCCTAGACTTTCTCTCAGAGCTTAGTCTGTATTGATGCAGAGAAGGGTTCGCCACGCTGTCCTAAAGCAAAAACAATGTCATCTCATCTGATCATCATATCTATGCAGGATTCCTCATAGTCATAGAACCAAAGAAATAGTAATAATAAGACAATAGAAATGAATTAGCGCTCGATTACTTCCAAAACCGATGTCCACACATCTTACCGTATTATAAAGATATTTACGCAATTCACAATGAGATCTAATGTTCACATTACATTGCTTGGCGAGTTTGTCAACGTCGCGTGCGTCGCGTATTACGGTAGAACAAAAGCAGCAATGGTATTGTACAATACGAAAAGTAATAAATGAAAGTTTACAAAAATCACAGTAAAATGTTCATCTAGATTCTAGATGTAAAATAGTTAAAACAATGATGATTATTAAATAATCAACTTACCGATGAGATTTTATGCCTTTATTAGTTGAATTACACATCCTTGATGAGTTTTTACAACTGATTATGCTGCAGTTCACTATTATAAATTTATAATAACATAAATTCACGTACGACGTTCCCTGCGCGATTAATTCACAAAATGGTGAATGATGTTCATCAACACATCATAGCGGCGACAAAGTCGTGCGTCTATTCGATTTCTATTGTTTTATTCATTGCGTCCGTACATACTTCTTTATTCATTACGTTTAGATATTTCTTACTTAATTTTAATTTCTTGATGACAAATTCCGAATATTGTCCAAAGACGTTACAAAATCGAAGAGTGTCACAAGACTTCACAAATAGTGTCACAAGTTCAGAGAAGCTTAATTACCCCTTTTTCATGTCAAAATAAATGCTTGATATACTAGTCTCAAGAGGATAAAGTTGAGCTAATTAGGACTCGCATTGATGGCCGCATAGTGGCAGTGCTATGGAAAGCGCACTTACGTAAGTGTGGACGTAGCTGCCGCCAACTCAGATCTACCAGCGATTTCTCCTCGGGTGAGGATATTTTCTCCCCCTCTTCCTTCTTTTTAATAATACATGTACGCCTTTCTAAAATAAAATTACAAGAATCAATTTCTGAATAGCGACATTTAATAGTTCAATAATTCATGATTAAATATGTTAGTTGTATCTGCGTAATGCGTATGAAGTTAAAGTAAATTAAAAGTGAAATTTATTGTTCACCTCCATCCACAAAATGAGCCCTAAACTCCGGATCCGATTTAACGTTCAAATCTATATTGTATTTTTTTATATGATAGGATGACAAACAAGCACACAGTCCACCTGATGGTAAGTGGTTGCTGTGGCCCATAGACATCTACATCTATCCTCGATTACGAATCAAAATGCAGATACGTTGTCATCCGTGAGGACTTAGATGGAATGCCTCGTTTTCAGTAAAAAGGGTCTCCGGTACTCTACACTCACCATACGAAACACAGCAGCATTAAGCTACTATTTGACGCCGGTATTCTGTGAGAGCGTGGTCCTTCCCCGGTCGAGCCGACCCATTCGTGCTACAACTATACTACTAATATAACTGCAGCATGGCTCTACCACGTAAAAACTTTTTAATTTATTAATTTCTAGCACAGTCTTTTTTTGCGATTGCTTTGACCACTTTTCAGTATTACACTAAGTACTTACTTAAAATACTGCCGATTTTATATTTACTTTAAGACTAAGTTCCGTGCCAATAGAAATAAATGTTTTGCCGTGGAAGGAAAATGAGAGTTCTGCCAGACAAGGTTACGTGGCTTGTTCTGCATATATCGAGAGTTGTTCCGAAACTTCGATGGCGTGATTTAATGCTACATTTGTTTCTTGGTCCAGTTGCAGGGCAACAAATAGTGGTATCTTGTACTGTGTTAATAATTTTTTTTAAGGATCTAGAAAGACTAGGTCGCAAGTTAGGCTTCTCGACTGACAAGAAGACGTTCCACGTGGTGTCGTTGGGTCAGGGTCAGGAAGTAGTAGCTGAGGAAGCCATGGGCATTGCCTCCGCACACGGACACTGGGTCATACTGCAGAATATTCACCTGGTCGCCAAGTGGCTGCCCACATTAGAGAAAAAGATGGAGGAGGTGTTTGAAAATCCGAAGCCTGAGTACAGGTTAGAAAAAAATATTAGCTGTATGTATGTATTAGCTTGAATCCGTTACGTGGAAGATATGCCGATATTTACTACGTTGATATGTTGTGGGTGGAGAGTACAGTACACATACTATCGTTCTAGTAATGATAGTTTGCGTTCAGCATTTTTGGATGAATTTTCTGCTTCATATACTCTTCAGACTTTCGTCAATCAATCAATAGAAAGCACCACTTGAAAATTACTTTAGCATTTAAAAAGCAAATTGGTACATAAGCTATCAAACGCCATTAACACAATAGTGCGCCTATTCACGCGTTCCTCAGCCAAAGAAAATATAATGTGTAATTTTGGCTATGTTTAATTCTCTTTTCCTCCCTATCTATATCTGTCATTAAAACATTGGCAACGAAGATTCTTACCATTGTATATTTCAGACTATTTATAAGCGCCGAGCCGGCAGCTGACGCGGCTTACCACATCATCCCGCAAGGCATCCTAGAGTCAGCTATCAAGATCACCAATGAACCACCCAGTGGTATGTGGGCAAACCTGCACAAAGTAAGCTCTACCTTATTTACTACAGTTTTACATACAGTCTCATAATATTTGCTGATATTTTTTTCTTTTTTCTTGTCAACTTATACTGTTGGACATGCCTAGAAAGATTTTGCATTAAACCATCACACTCAGCAGGTATATTGTTAATCACATTGACACTGCTTCCCATTACCTGCCTTATAATTAGTTATTTTTATATTTATATTCATATAAGATGAGATCTTTCAGGCCTTTACTAAGCCGCTTCTTAAGATACCAACGGGACAAAAGAAAGTGATGGATTTTTTACGCCGAAATCTTACATCAAACCGCCATCAAGTTTTTTTATTATTAAATTTATTTTCACGTGATAAACGTACATTTCTTCTTACATTGGCGTTTTATGCAGTAATGAATGTTTAAAACTGTGTCCGTTTTCAAAATGTAACATATTTTAACATAAATATTAACAGTTTATTGTACTGACATCGTGTTATTCGTTTTAAGGGAAAAATAATTTGTGTGATTATTTTACTTCAATTGGTTGATAGTAATTATTCTTATACATTAAAAGGGCAAATAAAATTCAAAAAAGTCACCTGCGTCTGTTCTTACTAAAATATCACTGAGAATATCAGTGTATTCAGATAGTCGCAAACGCCTATTATCGTGATCACCAAATTTGTCTATATTCATTGCCATCTTGACGGCTTCTGTAATGAAATAGTACAGCGTAATCCTCCCGTAGGCAGCTTAATTTATTTAATGTCTTTTAAGATGCCAGCTTTATACGTTTTTGCGATTATTGCATGAATTTTATTATAAACCCAGTGTTACCAGCTGACCATGATCCGAGTAGTAATTTTAATCGTTCCACTAACTCGTTTGGATCGTTCCAGTAAACCAAATTAGTATAATTTTTAACTTCTTTTAAAATATCAGTTCCTTCTTCCTTTGGAAGACTTTCTACACCACTTTAATGATTTCTCGAGTACTTAAACAATCGTTAAATCACTCGCATGTATTTAAATCCTTTGTAACTGTTAATCGCTGTGGATGGATCACAACTACGTTTGTGATTGTTACTTTTGGACACTAATGCATCCAAAGGTAACAATTTATAATTTGTCAATTGTTTAACTTAACTTATTTAACGGATAGCTGTCTCACGGATATTTGGCATTTATAAACATTGGGACACAGACCCTCATCGAGAAAAGTTTCTATCCATCTAGTACGGCGCCTCTGAACAAAAGGCATGCTTTCCAGCGCGAACTAGAGCATTGTAGGTATTTTACAACTTTAAACCCAGTTACTTTTGGTTTTGAAATTCTTTCTTTTTCTTTCAGTCTCTTGACAACTTTAGCCAAGAAACACTCGAGATGTGCAGTAAAGAGGCAGAGTTTAAGTCCATACTGTTTGCACTTTGCTATTTCCACGCTGTAGTTGCAGAAAGACGTAAATTTGGTCCTCAAGGGTGGAACAGGTAAAATTTATTGACTAATATTTTACTTAGTAGCATTTAAAATTACTCTTGGTTACGTGCATAATTTGAAGTATACCTAGGCTATCGAGCTTAGCTGGGCAATTAAATAAAGATTCAAATGACTTTATATATATTCTCTAAAATACGCAGAATGGGCATTTTAAATAAGAAAAAGCGGCCAAGAGTGTGTCGGGCCACGCTCAGTGTAGGGTTCCGTAGTTTCCCGTCCGTCACAATAAGTGTTTCCACTTATGAGTTTAAAGGTGGGTATCCATTATGTTCGCGCTCCAGCAGCGCTCCGCGCTCCTGCAACTGCTCCCGGTAGTGGGTACTGTTGTTTCCATCCAAGTTCAAAATAATTTTCCTAGAAAGTCCTTATAAAGTTCTACTTTTCAGATTTTTTTCGTATTTTCTAAACTTATGGATCTATAGTTAGAGGGGGGGGGACACATTGTTTTTTACTTTTGGAGCGATTATTTCCGAAATTATTGACATTATCAAAAAATGATCGTAGTAAACCCCTATTCATTTTTAAATACCTTTCCAACAATATATCACACGTTAGGGTTGAAATTAAAAAAAAATCACTTCCCACTTTACATATAGGGGGGCTACCCTAATAAAACATTTTTTTCCAATTTTTATTTTACCACTTTGTCGGCGTGATTAATACACATATTGGTACCAAATTTCAGGTTTCTAGTGCTAACGGTCACAGAGATTAAGCGAGGACGGACAGACGGACAGACAGACATGGCGAAACTATAAGGGTTCCTAGGTGACTACGGAACCCTAAAAATGTAACAACATACAATCTTGTCGAAATTTGTAGCTTTGATAACTAAGGATTATTCCTTTTATATACTGCATTAGAACAGGTTTTTTTTTTAAATAGTTTTAACCATTTTCTTCACTATTCGAAGTTAACACGATCGAATGCTGTTCATAGAAATAAGTTTAGTTCATTTATTTATGCTATACTTATTTTTTACATTCCCTACAATCACCTTTTGTCACATCCACGGTTTCAAACTGGTATTCCGTGCTAGCATGGTCCTTTTCCACTCGTGCTGCACACATATGTAGCGAAGCTCCAAAAATACAACGTAATTAATAAAATGTTTTTGTTTCTAGAATATACCCGTTCAATTTCGGTGACTTGACGATCTGCGTGTACGTGCTGTACAACTACCTGGAGGCGAACCCGCGCGTGCCGTGGGAGGACCTGCGCTACCTGTTCGGCGAGATCATGTACGGCGGGCACATCACCGACGACTGGGACCGGCGCCTCTGCCGCACCTTCCTGCTGGAGTACATGCAACCAGAGCTGGTCTGTATAGCTTACTATACGTATACCTCTTTGAAATTTTTAAATGATACTTATTAAGTTATGCTTAATTAACATTTGAACTTCGTAAAGCAATTTAGAAAGTTAAAGAAACTGCGACACTATTAGTTACTGGAAATTTTTATGGGCCAATGCAAATTGCTATATGGATTATGGAGGGGCCGTTAAAATTAAGTACTGACAGTCTACTATTTAAAGAAAAATACATCTCATAATGTTTGATATATTTTTTTAACTATCAAATACAATTTCTATCTAAATAAAAAAGAATAATGGACATGCTATCATAACGTCACGTCCATATTTACTCGTCATTTTTCTGATAGTATTCAACGCAATTTTTAATATAAAAAGTTAGGTTATAAGTTTTTATAGAATAATGGTGGCAAACAAGGACACAGTCCACTTCGTAATAAATGTATGTTGTGACCCATACGAGTAAGTAGACCTACCTATTCGGTTAAGAATCAAAGTGCAGCTATCCGTAGTCACCCCTGAGGATCAAGATGGAATGCCTCGCTTCCAGTAAAAAAAGTCTCCAGTTCTCTACACTCAACATACGAAACACAGCAACATCAAGCTGGTATTTGACGTTGGTATTCTGTGAGCTGAGTCCATTCCTAGTCGAGCTATAACCATAAAATAACTGCAGCAAGGCTCTAGCACGTGAACAAAATCACTTGTCAGCCTTCATGTCAGCTTTTGTGTCTGTCTATTTTGCTGTTCAGTTTACTTTACCTGATCTTTGCACTATTATATAAAATATTATATAAAGTACGTAATGTGATAATACGCAATCAACGATTGTCGCTAATCGAGTAGTGGTAATGTAAAAACATAGAATACTATAATACACAATAGAATGGCTGTCAACCTTATTTTGTACGAGGGTTGGCATCGCTGGGAGCACACATATAAGCAATTACGTCTTATTATCACTACTACAAACCCGATTCGCTATGTTGATAGACTGAGTAAATTTAAACATTTTAGACTTTTGATTAATGTTCAAGATCATCAATAAAAAACGTTTAAATTTTAATACATATTTATTTGTAAATAGTGTGCAATTTAGCATTTTCTAAATAATTTGAATGCGAAATTTGGAAACGATTGTATTGTGTTTTGAACACATCTCGTGTTGACAGTTATGCGTGTGAATTGACATGTTAGTGACATGTTAGTGGCTACGCGGGTTCCGCCCACTCCACCGTTCTACTATGTATCTATTATAGTATTCTATGTGTAAAAATATCTACTATCCTATATATAGAGAGATAAAATCCTTACGTATGCAAAGTAAAGAGATTTATTGCAGTCTATGTTACTAACCGTGTAGTGGCGATGTAAGAGTATCCACTACCCCGTATCATCCCGTGGATATCGTAAGGGGCGATAAATAAAAACCAAACACGGCTCCGTAGCGCAGTGGCTTAGCAATAAGTGTGCTGCGCTGGTGGCTGCGGGTTCGAATCCCGCATAGAACAAGTATTTGTATGGCCTACATACAAGTAATTGTTCCGGGTCTGGATGTTTGTCCTTGTGAAATTTGTGTTTGTAAACTGCCCCACGATACAGGAGAAAATCCTAGTGTGGAGGTAACATTTTAAAAAAAGCTAAAAATAAATAAATAAACACCAATCAGGAGTTGGGCGGCACCGTCTTCCTAATAATAACTAAAAATAAAATACTTCCCCCCTACGAGGCATCTATGGGGGAGGCCTTTGTTCAGCAGTGGATTTTAATAGGCTTTAACGGTAACGGTAATGTTACTAAAGCCGTTGCAGACGTGCTTGATGAGCCCAATTTGTTGGATCAAGCTTTTTTTATCCAATTTGTTGGATAAGCTGGTCTAAAATTTACATTACTCATACACTCACATAAATGTGATTAGTAACTAATGTTGGTAACTAATGTTTTTCTATTCAATTATCAAAAATATGAAATGCTGTCGTATAAAAAACACGTGGAAAATAAGGGACGATGAAAGGACTCACTATAATCTTGCCGGCACGCCGCCTGAAGTGGCATGGATTTTGCGCGCCGACATAACTCGGTCAATATTCTGTTATTTATTTATTAGCATTACTTTGCCACTCCGATATAATTAAAGAAATTCTATTACATTACTATGAAGCAAAATGACTCCCTTCCTCCTGATTTAAACATTGAAATGCTTAATCAGCACTTTTCCTCAAGTTCTAGTCACGTTAACAGTTGTAAATCTAGAACCTTAAATCACCTTCATTCTTTCCCAACTCCCGATTTTTCTGAATTTGTTCTACGTCAGTTTGCTGACTGTGACGTTAAAAAGAATATCACAGCTGTATGTAACTTCTAATGCAATTGGTAGTGATAATGTCAGCCGAAACATGATTCTCCCGCTATTAGATATCTTGACTCCTATCATAACCAAAATTTTCAACAACTCTATAAATACAGGTACTTTTCCTACATTATGGAAAGATGCACAAATTATTCCATTACCCAAGAAATCCAATCCCAAGTCCTTCTGTGATTATCGTCCTATTTCCATATTACCTTTTTTTTCTAAAATTCTTGAGCGTCTTGTTCATCAGCAACTTAGTCTATTTTTGAATCAAAATAGCCTCTTAAATACATTTCAATCAGGTTTTCGCCCTGGCCATAGCACCGTCACTGCTTTGGTTAAAGTCACAGACGACATTCGAGCAGGAATGGAGAATCGGCAAGTTACTATTCTTACTCTTCTTGATTTTAGCAATGCTTTCAATACAGTCGATTTCGACATACTTCTAGCTGTGCTTCGTTCTATTAACGTATCTCCAGCAGCAACCGACTGGTTTCGTAGTTACTTGTTTGGACGCCGTCAATGCATCCGTAATGAAGACACTTATTCCTCGTGGTGTTCTCTAGATGCAGGCGTACCACAGGGTGGCGTGTTGTCTCCTCTCCTTTTCTCAATTTTCATACGCTCTATTACTTCAGGAATTTCTTCGCTCTACCATCTTTATGCAGACGATCTCCAAATATATTCTCAAATAAGTATTGAAAATCTTCCATCCGCCGTGCTATCCATAAATCGTGATCTCTCAATTATTTCTGAATTTTGCACATCTTATGGAATCAAGGTTAACCCTAGTAAAACACAGGTAATAGTGATAGGTAGCAGCAAACTACTACAAAAAATTACGTGGCATACGCTGCCCTTTGTTTGTTTTGAGAATTCTATTATTCCTTATAGTAAGGTTGTAAAAAATCTAGGTGTTCTAATTGACAGTACAATGTCTTGGGCACCTCAAATTGAACAGATAAGCAAGAAAATGTTTGCAGCTTGTGGAAGTCTTAAGAGACTCCGAAATTTCCTACCCATTTCTACCAAAATTGCGTTAGCAAATTCCATTTTGTTACCTATTTTAGACTATGCTGACATATGTTACACTGATATTACCATGGAGCAATTAAACAAGCTTGAGCGTCTTCAGAATATATCCATTCGATTCATATTTGGTTTACGCAAATATGATCATGTATCCCAATTTCGAAATCAACTCAAGTGGCTCCCTATTCGCCTTCGCCGGAATGTTCATATACTCTCTTTACGTTTTTGTGTACTGTTTGATCCGAAATCTCCAAGGTACCTTAAGGAACAATTTCACTATCGACATGAAATTCATAACCGCAATTTGCGTTCAGTGTACAGCTTGGCTTTAAGTACTCCTTACAACGTAACTTCATTTTATAATAAATCATTTACTTCACTAGCAACGCGACTTTGGAATTCATTACCACTATTCAGAAAGCGCAATCTTTACAGTCTTTTAAAAAGCTACTTAAGGAGTATTATTTGAAGTTCCCGTCATAATAATAAATTATATTTATTTCTCTTCTCATATATACTTGATTTTTTTTTGTTAAATTTTATCTGCAGTATATGTTTGAATATATTAAATTAAAATTATTGTACATATATATGTATATATATTATAAGTATGTACATAAATATATATATATATATATATATATATATATATATATAATCATTAAATATTGTATATATTATTAATATATTTTTATAAATATTATTTAATATATTTTTATATTTTTTTTATGTTTATTTCATATTGCACGTTGCACCTATCCGTCAAAATATAAAATTATAATGTCCTTTTGTGTTCGGTTTGTCAGGCAGAAATCGCTTAAAGCGATATGACCGCCGTTTGTAGTCATAAGTTTTCCGTTATTGTAATATTGTAATAACTTTGTTCAAATGCAATAAAGAGTTATCTATCTATCTATCTATCTATCTATCTACAGGTGGATGGTGAAGCTCAACTTGCGCCAGGTTTCATATCACCTCCTAACTCAGACTATGTGGGCTACCATCAGTACATTGACGACTTCTTACCTGACGAGACGCCATATTTGTACGGTCTGCATCCTAACGCTGAAATTGGTTATCTGACGACTGTGTCCGATAGACTTTTTAAGGTAAAGTTTTATAATGAAATCATATTATTTTGCCTTTAAATGTAAATCCATTTAGACTTACATTTAAATGCGAAATAATGAGTGAGAATGAGAAATTCATTTACACACAATAGATGTTGTTGCTGTATTTAATTCTAAACATAGCCTTGTTTAGCAACGTTAAAGATATGTACGAGATGATCACGCCTGCCACGCGTGATGTTTAAGGCTAATTTTTAAATAACTTATATAGGGTTATTTTTAAAGAGTAGCTTAAATCAAAGTTTAAACTTAAGTTCAAATATATAAATAACGATATACCGTTACTAAAGTTTTTGAAACTACCAGCTTTTACTTTTGTTCGAAATTATACCACATTGAATATTTTTGCTTACTGATCGACCCTTGAGAATGTGTACGCAGTAAAATCACAGAATTAAAAATAATAGTTCAAGAAATAAAATCAATTAAAATAGTGCATTAGCACGCATTTTGAATTAAAATATAAAAATGACAGAATGTTTAAGATTTTTTTCGGGAAACGGGAAAGGTTCATGTTTAGTAGTAGACTTATACAGGTTGAAGAAAAAAGTACACAAGACTTTATTACATCTTAATATTTTACTGTAGTGAGTAAGGGAATAGACAAGGTATTTGCCTATTTTTACTGTACCAATCGTTAAAGTGAACTACATCTTAGCGGCGTCTCAATGACCATCACCGGCAGCTACGAGTATATTAACTTATTAACAGATTGATAAGCAATTATGGTATCTAACGTCTATTCTAGCTTTATGCTATCTAGAACGCATTTCCTGTAAGTCACTTAGCCTATCGTTAATTTTCCAAACTACGTCGATTTCTCAAAAGTTAACCAAAATCCTAAACTACGAGTATTTCTTCAAGAGTTGAGTCATATAAAGAGATTAATATTATTCTCTCTTATCTCCAAGAAAAAGAGTTAAAAAACAAACATCATAACTCAGTCAAACATAATCGTAAGTTTATCAATTGTAATAAAATTTTTTAATTATATAGTTATAACTCATGCAGGATTCTCTATTGCTTTAGGTGGTATTCGAAATGCAACCCAGGGATGCCGGTGCTCAAGCCGGCGGGGGTGCCAGCAAGGAGGAAATGGTATGGGCTATTTTATAAAATCAATTTAATCTATTGAGCCTTTTCAAATTATCTACTGGATAAGTTTGGGTTCTCTAATAAGCACGATTCCAAACACAATATACGTGTACACATACACAATTGTCTACACTAATGTACGCGTATATACGCACACACGTACGCACGCACTCACCTGCACGCACACAAAGGCAGGAGCATATAATCGGATATACCTTAATTCCTCCTTGGAGAATATATTGAAATTTGGACTTTCATACTCAAACCTATTACAACAAATAAAACATTGCAATAAAATAAAGAAAATTACAAATGATGTCCATCTTAGGTGCGATACCAGCTGGACGATATTATGGACCGCGTTCCGGAGCCGTTCAATCTAGGAGAGCTGATGGGCAAGGTGGAGGAGCTCACGCCCTTCACCATCGTCGCGCTGCAGGAGTGCGAGCGCATGAACAGACTTATGGGCGAGATACGCCGGTCGCTCAAGGAGCTGGAGCTCGGACTCAAGGTAACTAACATAAATTGGTTCATTGGCGAAATACTTCGCATGCTTAAGAAGGTGGAGTTTGGATACAAAGTGACTAACATGAACTGATTCATGGGCAAATAACGCTGCTTGCTCAAGGAGCTGGAGCTCGTACTCAAGGTAACTAACATGAACTGATTCATGGGTGTTAAACACCATCCACTTAAAGAGCTGGAACTTGGACTCATGTTGACCTACCATGTGATATGTAAGTTGTGTCTTCTTCTTCATCAGCCCTGTAAAGCCCTCATTGGAGATGAGTCTCCTATCGTGGCGAGGATTTGCCTTAATCTTCAAGCTTGGTAGGCGGATGAGCGATCGTAATACATGACGTTAGTACTTGGCGGCGGTATGCAGAGATTTAATCTGATGTGTACTAAAATTTAAGCTCGGCATCATACTTACTTCTTTCCATCGCGATATTTTTATCATAGGAACATGCCACATCGTTACCGTTATTTTATCTTTAGATAATGAATTTATGACTATCAGAAAATGAATCATCGTCCAGCATTATAACATCGTATGTTCAGGAGTGGACTTGTGAAGGACTAGTCCAGGGATAAGTCCACTGCTGAACATAGGTCGCCCCAAGGAATACCACTAAACACGATCCTTAACCACTTGCATTCTTTGACTTTTTGCATGTTTTACAGGGACGTCGCTCTATCAATTATATATAGTGGTTACAGTGAACAATTCATCACCTCATTTCACCACACCGACACGTACATAGAATACTATAATACATATTAGAATGGCTGTCAACCTTATTTTGTACGAGGATCGGCGTCGCCGGGAGCACACGTATAAGCAATTACGTCGTATTATCACTTCTACAAACCCGATTCGCTGTGTTGACAGACTGAGTAAATTTAAACATTTTAGACTTTTGATTAATGTTCAAGATCATCATTAAAAAAATCGTTTAATATTTAATACATATTTATTTTTAAATAGTGTGCAATTTGGCATTTTCTAAATAATTTGCATGCGAAATTTGGAAACGATTGTAACGTCAAAACATATCTCGTGTTGACAGTTATACGTGTGAATTGACGTGTTAGTGACATTTCAGTGGCTACACGGGCTCCAGTAGTTACGTTGTACCAGTTCTGGCGCACTTGTAGAAAGATTGTACCAGTTCTGGCGCACTGAGTCACAAGTACGACGTTCGTCGACTCACGATTCTAAAAAAAAAAAAAAAAAAAAAAAAAAAAAAAAAAAAAAAAAAAAACAGGTTTTGGCATGCTCTGATCACGAATCTGCGTCCGTCCATTTTTGCGTAGGATGCACGGTTCCGGAGATGTGCAGATCAATTAACTCTTATCTAATTGATATCCGCTTCGAGCCTCCACCGTCATTAGCGCTCCATTGTTCTTATCTACTTATCTATTGTTCATTCAATACCGTCATTATCTATTCTTCCTCAGCGTGGTGATATTGTTATATACTCCTTTGTTCCTATCTACACTAATCTGACTCATTAATAAAACACATTACCCAATTTTGTTAAAATTTTTATTTATAAAATACAAAATCTTATTACTTATTATCTATAAAATAGGAGCGAAACATCTCATCCACTAAAATATCGTTGTACAATGTGTTCCCTGTAAATATACTCGTAAAACTATGCATTGAACATCCCTGAAACTTATATAGCAAATACATTAAGCAATATTCGCCACAAACTGAAGTCCACTCATTCTGAATCCTATCAACATTCCAGTTCCATCTTTTACTATTTCTTTTAAAAAACTCTAGATGATATCGTACAGGTGCCCGTCCGAATGAATCAAAATATTGACCGACGTCATTCGTATCGATATATAAAGCTACCCAATGTGACCCTGGTTTATCATCTGTATCCAAATTGCATATTATATACGTTGGTACGTGGGTGTACATGGGTAGTTTATTGGCAGCATAAACATTATTTTCTAGAGTGGGGTGAATCTTTTTCAGATGTTGTTGTACATCTAGTGTATCCATAATATTACTGCTATTAGTAGATTATTACAGTACCAATCTACTCAATGACTAATATAGGAATGATCAATTATAGTGATATCTAAATATTAAATTACATTCTTTGTGTTATACAAATCGTATTTGAGTCACCAATACACTGAACAAGACACGACAGGAAGGACGTAGGAATGTAGAGATAAGCAACAGAATGTAAGGTAAGCTTGTTGACGCATAAAGATACTATCAATTCTACTGCAGAAATTCTTTAGATTAGAATTATTACTCACTGGTACTACATAAGACCAAGCAACTGCAGTCATGGAGTTAGTGTATGGTCGTTTGACCGCAGTGGATCTATCAATACTACGTTTGTGTTACTTCAACGCATCAAAGGCCATGGATGTAAGTGTTTATTCTATTGACAAACTTACTTTTCTTTCTGTTATTTTCTTACGTGTGTATGATTTAGTGTTAACAAATTATATTTAAATATTATGTGTGTGTATATGGTTAAGCCGTGGTAGCTCAGATGGTTAGCGCAAAATGTAAAATTCACAGTACGCGACCCGGGTTCGATCCCCGCCGGCACCAATTAAATTGTTAATTACAATTTTAAGTGTTAATTTACCACGTGCTCAGCGGTGAAGGAAAACATCGTGAGGAATGCATGTCTGAGATAATTTCGAAGGCATGTGAAGTTTGCCAACACACATTGAGGTATCGCAGCGAACATTTCCTAGCCCTAAAACCCTCTCAGAAATGAGAGGAGGCCTATGTTCAGCAGTGGACTTTAATAGGTTGTAACTTTAGCTTTTTTAACTTTTATGATTAAGTGTTACCAAATTGATATTAACATGATAACTGTGTTGTTGCAGAAATCATTGAGCTTCGATGAAAATACATATAAACAGTATTACTACTCGCCACTCTCCCCTCAAGAAGAGAGTGATGACATCGTCATTAATAATAACACATGCGATGGTGTAAAAAGAAAATCGCAATCGATTGATCATTTTTTTGAAGCTGAATCAAAAATAAAAAAGAGGAAGCTGTTATCATCAACCGTAGCACGAGCCGCTAGAGATGGTGTATCATACATTTCTACTAATTCTGACGATGGAGACCAAGCGACGCATCTCATCAAAATTGAAATGTACGATATGAAGAAGCTATCCAAGATTCCAACTACTGATCATTGGAAACATGCTTCCACGAGGATTAAATATTACGTAAAGACTAATAAAGATAGCATCTACGACAACACAAACGCCCTCGTATACAATATTACAAAGACAATAGCAGAAAGTGAAAAAGTTAAAAAATACTTTTTTAACAATGACAGTCATTAGCTGATCATTAGTGAATGTGATTCTGTTTACTTAAATTACTTCCGTGTACTCATTATATTCTATTTCTAATCCTTTGTTAGACTTAAATATCGGACATTATTTGAAATTTGGGTATCAGTTGGTCTACCAACACTGAACTGTTACTTACTCTGCTACTTAATTTCTTCTTTACTATAAGGATGGCAAACTTCAGTGAAGTGTGCACCAGTGCTTTCTTTTCCACAACCATGGAAGAGAATACGGAACTATTCAACAGCGAATTAAATCAGGAGTTGTCTAAAGTTTGTGATGAAATGGAGAAGGATCAACTGTTCGATTCATCGTATGATGATGAGTTGTATAATCACTGTGCGATGGTTGAAACACAGTTTAAGTAAGTAAAATAAACATTCATTTCGATCATAATTTACACAATGTCTTGTACAGTTTTTAATAAATTTAAACATTTTAGTAGTCAACCACTACAACTTGGAAGAGGAACGAAGCGAACGAGCAGCAAAGAACCCAAGATCATCAAAAAACCAACAACGGAAGCAGAAGCGCCTACCTCTGCAGGGAACAGTATCAGTAACGATGATCAAGTGGAATGTCTAACGTGTCGTATATTTATCAAGAAACGGTATTTAGCTAATCATTTTAAAAGTAATGTTCACAAAAATAATCTTTTAAATTCACATAATTCTTTATCAAACGTTAGTGTTATTGAATCTGCTTTTGGAAATAGGATTTTAACTTATAAAATCAAGAGTAGAGTAGATAGTTCGACATTGGTAAATTTTGAAACTCCTGAACTATTTTTAAATTCTATTAAAGATGATATTTTATTTTTAATACAAGAGTGTATTCATCAACACATAATTTTTAAAGTAAACTTCATATTGCATGCTGATTTTGTTCAACAAACTAAAGATATTCATGATACGTTCGATTTTCAAACGCTTAACTATATTATTTATCAAGGAGATGACTTAAATATTTTTTTTTCATCTTTAAATGATACAATTACTACTAAAATTAGTGCATTTGAAAAAAAAGATAGTGGATGGAGTCTAAAAAACATAAAATCTATAGACATGAATGTTAATAAATTTAACCCCCTACGCGGTACTTCATACATAGATCTTCCTCGTGACATAAAATTAAAAAAGGCTGTTATAAATGTAAAAAGCAAGGATTATTTTTGTTTTAAATGGGCGTTACTCTCGGCGTTATATCCCGTAAACAAAGACGCGGATCGTGTATCATCGTACGTTAAACATGCAAATAAACTTAAATTTGATGGTATTTCCTTTCCAGTTAAAATTTCTGACATAGCAAAAGTAGAGAAATTAAATGATATTAGTATTAATGTTTTTGGGTTAGAATATAATAAAGAAAAACGATGTAATTCTATAGTAGGTCCATTATTTTTAACAAAGTGTCGTAAAGCTAGACATATCAATTTATTATTTTTTTCCAAGGATACAAAAAATCATTATTGTTACATAAAAAATTTATCGCGGTTAGTTCGTAAACAAATTTCAAAAGACGGTCACATCATGTACATTTGCGAAGCATGTCTACTTCACTTTCCATCTAAGGAAAGTTTAAATAACCATGAACAATACGATTGTGCCCACATTTGTACAGAATTACCAAACAGTGAAACTTTTAAAAAAAAGAATTGGTTTGGTCAACCTATTTCAAATGATAAAATTAAATTTGATAGTTATGAAAAAAAGTTGAAGATACCATTCGTAGTTTATGCTGATTTTGAAGCATTTTTAAAACCAATAGAATCATGTTCTAACGATCCTTCCAAACCTTTCACACACAATATTCAGAAACATGAAGTACATAGTTTTGGTTATTATATAAAATGTTCATATGATGACAAATTATCAAAATATGTAACATATTGCGGACCCAACTGTGCACAAGTGTTTATGGAAAGTTTATCTAACAATATCAAAGAAATAAATAGACTTCAAAAATATCCTCCACTTCCGCTAACAAATGAAGACAAAAACCAAATTTCAAATGCAACCATTTGTCATATTTGTGAAACAGAGTTAGCAGAACATTTTTATGATTTTGATTGGTACACCGGTAGTTTTATAGGTGTTGCTCACGGATCATGTAGCTCGAAGTTCAGAAAACCTCGTTATATACCAATATTTTTACACAACCTTAGTCGCTATGATGCTCATTTTATTGTTCACGCGTTAAACTTTTGTGATGGTGAAGTCGAAGTTATCCCTCAAAATAAAGAAAAATATATATCCTTTTCCAAAAAATTAAAAATGAATAACCACGAAATTATATTAAGATTCATAGATTCATTTAAGTTTTTATCATGTAAATTAGAAGAATTGGCCAAAAATCTCAGTAATGATCAATTTCAAGAATTACGTAGAAATTATCCTAATGATGAAGATTTCTTTCGTTTAAAACGGAAAGGCGTTTATCCATATGAACTTATGACTAATTATGATAGTTTAAGCCTAACATCGCTCCCCGAACAAAAATTTTTTTATAGCTCGCTCACAGATTCCCATATTTCAAATGATGATTACAATCATGCTAAAGATGTTTGGGAACACTTTGGGTGTTGTAATATGCTAGATTATTCAAACCTGTATTTAAAAACAGACGTTTTACTTTTAACCGATGTATTTGAAAACTTTAGAAAGTTATGTATTAATACTTATGACTTAGACCCTGCCCATTATTACACAGCACCCGGTTTAAGTTGGGATGCAATGTTAAAATATACAAAAATAGAATTAGAACTTTTAACAGATTATGAGAAAATTGCATTTATTAGATCAGGTATCAGGGGTGGTGTATCTCAATGTAGTAATCGTTATGCTAGAGCTAATAACAAATATATGGGGGATTATGATGCAGGGAAACCAAATTCATATATCACATATTTTGATGCCAACAATTTATATGGTTGGGCTATGTCTCAATGTCTTCCTGCTGGTGGATTCGAATGGGTAAATCCGAATACAGAATTTAATGTGTCTGAGACATCGAACTTCGGTTTTATTTTAGAAGTTGATTTGGAATATCAAGATGAACTTCATGATTTACATTCGGACTTTCCTTTATGCCCCGAAAACATTTGTGCAGACAATATTAATGAAAATAAACTAGTCCCAAATTTAAATAATAAAGATAAATATGTAATTCATTACAGAAATTTAAAGCAGTGCATAGAAATGGGGGTTAAATTAACTAAAATTCATAGAGTTTTAAAATTTAAACAGTCTCGCTGGTTGAAGATGTACATAGATCTAAACACAAAATTAAGAACGTTAGCAAAATCAGATTTCGAAAAAGATTTTTATAAATTAATGAATAATTCAGTCTTCGGAAAGACTATGGAGAATATTGAAAAAAGGGTTAACATAAAATTAGTTACACACTGGGAGAACCAGGGCAAAGCTTTAGGTGTTCAAGATCTAATCGCTAAACCACAATTTCATAGTCTTTCAGTATTTTCGGAAAACCTAGTTGCGGTTCAGTTGCGAAAAACAAAGTTAATATATAACAAACCAATTTATTTAGGGTTTTGCATTTTAGATATTTCAAAAATATTAATGTATGATTTTCATTATAACTATATGGTTAAAAAGTTTAGTAAAATCAAATTATTGTATACAGATACGGATAGTTTAATATATCATATATTTACAGATGATTTTTACTCTGATATAAAACCTGACCTTTCATCATACTTTGATACCTCAGCTTATGATGCAAATAATATTTTTGAATATCCAAAATTAAATAAAAAAAAGAAATTAGGTTTTTTTAAAGATGAAAATAATGGTAAAATCATGAAAGAATTTGTGGGTTTACGATCCAAAATGTACGCTTTTAACTTAGAGAATAAGACTATAGCCAAGGCAAAAGGGGTAAATAAATGTATCACTAAAAAGATGACCATGGATAATTATAAGTCTTCTCTATTTAATAAAAAAGTGCAATATTATAGTATGCTTAGATTTAAATCAATTAAACACACAATTTTTACACAAAAATTAAATAAGATTGGTTTATCATATAATGACACAAAGAGGCATATTTTAGATAATACTATTGAAACATTAGCTTGGGGTCATTATAAACTGCGTTAAGTGTTGATAGTTTTTAATTTTATGTCTGCATGTAAATAAAATTTGTATTGATTGTAAAATAATGATAATAGTATAATATGACGTAGAGTTTATTACATATTTAATCGTTGTTTTATTGTAAATAATTTAAGTTAATTGTTGTTTATATTTGCATGTGTGTGTGTGCATTTATTTGAGGTTGAGTTGATTGTAAAATTATGATGTACTAATTGTGTTAGAAATAGTATACAGATCATTCTGTTTTATATAATGTTTGCAATATATATTAATTGTTAACACCAACGCTTTCATTTTTTATTTCACCCCTTACAACTTTAGACGTGTGTAATGTTTCACTTTATCCATCCGTTTACTGCTATTGTGGCGGGGCCAAGTGGATGTGGGAAGTCAAATTTTGTAACAAATTTCATAAAATCAGTTACAGAAATATGTAATTGTGATTTTAATCAGATCAAATGGTGCTTTGATGAAATGCAACCTTTATATAATTTACCAAATGTTAACTACCATCAAGGAATCCCAAATGTTAATATGTTTGACGGTGAAAACCCACATCTTGTTATTATTGATGATCTAATGAGAGAGTCCGATGGAAGAATTGTGGATATATTTACAAAAGGTAGTCATCACAGGAATCTTAGTGTATTTTATTTAACACAAAATTTATTTCATCAGGGTAAAGGGCAAAGAGACATATCCTTAAACTCAAGTTATATAATATATTTTAAAAACCCTCGAGATAAAACTCAAATAGGATATTTAGCACGACAAGTGTCACCAGATAACCCAAAATTTATTGAAGATGCCTACAGGGATGCAACTCTAGAGGCGCATGGATATTTAATGGTAGATTTAAAACAGAATACCAATGATTTTTGTCGTATCAAGACAAATGTCTTCCCATTTAATGGTTTCTGCACAGTCTACGTCCCCACAAAAGAGTTTAAATACACCAAGAATCAAACATTTCAAATCATTGCTAAATGATGCATCGTCGACTCACAACGCATAAACATTTGCTAAACGCTTTGCATACGCTTAAACCAAAATATCAAAGAGCATTACTTAAAACGTGTGATGAAGAAGAAATTAACTGTATTTGTGAGTGTATTCATAACGTTTTACAAGGAAAAGTACCTCTTAAAGATCAAGATAAACAAAAATTGAATAAACACAAAAATATACTCCGTCAACTAGTGCGTAAGTGTAAACATAAACTAAGAAAAAATATAATTATACAAAGAGGAGGGGCTTTCTTACCAATAATATTAGGTGCAATATTGAGTGGATTAGTGAGTGGACTAGCCAGTTAACATGGAAAATGCAAAGAAAATGATACTTATCGAACCTGGATTGATTGAAAAATTAAAACAAGAAAATAAGGTTAATACGAGTAGTAGTTTATCTCGATTAGATATTGAAATGCAAAATATTATGAATAGTAAGACGGAAGACCACAGTCAGGGGGTTTTCATGCTGGTCTACCTTTCCGGTGATCCTGTTATGGAATACGGGTACGCGACCCCGGCTCCCCGAGCTACTGTTATTCTCATACCTTTCCTGCCGAGATAACAGTATCCTTACACCTACGCTCCTACCCCCAACCTTCTTTTCCCTTTTCTCAAAATGGTAGCTTCCTCTACCAACAATAGCATACCCAAAGAGGGTTGGTGTCAGGCAGGCGGCCGACTGTAAAACTTTTGCCAAATCCCATGCAGTAAACTTATGAATATTACGAGTTGTGGGATATATGACAGGGCTAGGGCGTACCCCGCAGGCGACGCGCAGGAGCAGCACCCGGCTCCTGTGGGAAGTGGGCAAGGGTTGTCGCACCTTACGGAGCGGGTGCGACGTAAGAGGCGAGCCCGTAGAGAGAAGAATGTCAGAGTGAGGTTTGCAAGCTGGAATATAGGTACGATGACTGGAAGAGCAAGAGAGTTAGCAGATGTTTTGAAACGACGAAGAGTGAATGTTGCCTGTTTGCAGGAAACAAAATGGAAGGGCAATAAAGCAAGAGAGATTGGGGAAGGATACAAGTTTTATTACTGTGGAAGTGACGGGAAGCGAAATGGAGTAGGAGTTGTGTTAGATAGTGGAATGAAAGAACGAGTGACAGATGTGAAAAGAGTAAATGACAGAATGATAGTTGTTAAATTAATGATTGAAAACAAAGTAGTGAATGTTGTAAGTGTGTATGCTCCGCAAACAGGCTGTGAAGAGAGTGTGAAAGTGAAGTTTTGGGAGGAATTTGATTGTATGATGATGGGAATACCTGAGAGTGAGGATGTTTATATGGGAGGAGATTTTAATGGACATGTAGGGAGAGTGAATGACGGGTATGAAAGAGTACACGGTGGATGGGGGTACGGAGTGCGCAACCGTGAGGAGGAAGTTCTTCTGCAAGCAGCATGTGCTTTCGACCTGGCTGTAGTAAACACGTGGTTCCAAAAACGAGATCAGCATCTTATTACTTATAAAAGTGGCCACCACGCGACACAGATCGACTATCTTCTGTTAAGACGGAACCAAATCAAGAGTGTAAAAAACTGCAAAGTGCTTCCAGGTGAAGACTTAGTATCCCAGCACCGAATTCTGCTGGCTGACATCTGCTTAACTGTTCGCCTCAACAAACATAAGGATCGTCCCCCACCCAAAATAAAGTGGCATTTGTTGCATAAGGAGGAGTATGCAAGTGAATTTAGAGAGCTAGTTGTAAACAAGATGATAGAGATGGGTGATATGGAAGGAATGAGTGTGAATGAGTGCTGGAAGGAAATGGCTGATTGTATCCGAAGTGTGGCAAGGAAGGTGTTAGGAGAAACAAAAGGGAAGCGTATGATAGATAAGGATGGGTGGTGGTGGAGTGAAAGTATTAGAGAAGTTTTGAGAGAAAAGAAAAATGCCTTTAAAGAATGGCAGGGCGTAGAAGACCAGAATGAATCAATAAAAGAAAGTAAGAGAGAGGCGTATAAAGAATGTAAGAAGAGAGCGAAGAAGGAAGTTGCTATTTGTAGGGCAGAGGCGCAAGATAAATTATATCGGTCCCTTGAAAGCCCCGAAGGTCAAAAACGACTTTTTCAAATTGCAAGAGCGAGAGAAAGGAATGGAAGAGATGTTTCACATGTAAAATGTATAAAAGATGATTCTGGAAAAATTTTGACTGACGATGAAAGTATAAAGAAGCGATGGAAGGAGTATTTTGAGAAATTGATGAATGAGGAAAATGAATGGAATGGTATGCTTGAAAACCCACCAGTGAATATGGGCTTAGTGAGAGAAATTAGTGTGGAAGAAGTAAAAATGGCTGTTAGGAATATGAAGAATAGGAAGGCAGTCGGCCCAGATGGAATACCAGTAGAAGTGTGGAAGTTGCTGAGTGCGGATGGATGGAAGTGGTTGAGTTTATTTTTCGGTAAATTGTTGCAGGAAGAACAAATACCTGAGGAATGGTGCAGTAGTATACTGGTCCCCATTTTTAAAAACAAAGGAGACGTTCAAAACTGCAGCAGTTACCGGGGAATAAAACTCATGTCACGTACTATGAAAGTCTGGGAAAGAATAATAGAGAGAAGAATGAGAGAAGAGTGTGAGATAACACAAAACCAGTTCGGATTCATGCCCGGTCGAGGTACGACAGATGCCATTTTCGCATTACGCCAATTGTGCGAAAAGTACAAGCGCGTGCATAAAAATCTGCACATGGTTTTTGTCGACCTTGAAAAGGCGTACGATCGGGTTCCCCGTGAGGTTTTGTGGTGGGCGTTAAAGATGAAAGGTATACCTGGGAAGTATGTGAGGTTAGTCCGTGCTATGTACAGAGCATCCCGTACATGTGTACGATCTGCCGCGGGAACTACGGGCAGTATCGATGTGGCGGTAGGGCTGCACCAAGGGTCGGCATTGAGCCCTTACCTCTTCCTACTGATTATGGACGCTTTGACGTCGGACCTGCAGGATGAGGCACCCTGGTGCATGCTCTTTGCCGATGACATCGTGCTTGTCGGGGAAGAAGGCATCGAGGTACAGAGCAGACTGACGGGGTGGCAACAGAGGCTGGAAAGTGTTGGCTTGAAGATCAGCAGATCCAAAACCGAATATCTGTGCTGTGATTTCGGCGGTCTTTCCAGTCCTGTACCCATGTCGTTGGATGGCGCTATACTGCCTACCTGCTCAGATTTCAAGTACCTCGGTTCCCTCATTCAAGGCGACGGCGGGATAGATAGAGCTGTGCAGCATAGGATTAACGCAGGGTGGATGAAATGGCGACAGGTCACAGCCACAACGTGCGATCCCCGAATGCCAATAAGGCTGAAGGGGAAAATTTACAAATCGATCATCCGACCTGTCGTCATGTATGGAAGTGAATGCTGGGCCGTCAAGAAGAAGGATGAAAATAGACTGCATGCGAATGAAATGAGAATGTTACGATGGATGTGTGGTGTGACAAGGATGGATAAGATAAGGAATGAGTATATAAGAGGAAGCCTGAAAGTAGCGCCAGTGGTAGAAAAGGTGAGAGGAAGCAGATTGGCATGGTTTGGGCATGTGATGCGGAGGAATGAAAGTCATGTCACAAAACGAGTGTTGAATATGAATGTGGAGGGACACACGGGCAGAGGAAGGCCGAATAAAAGATGGATCGATTGTGTGAAGAGTGATATGAGAATGAAAGGAGTAAGTATGGAAATGACGGCTGATAGAGAGGAATGGAACAAGAAGGTTTACTGCGCCGACCCCAGATAATGGGAAATGGTTTAGAGAATGATGATGAGTAAGACGGAAGACCGAAAGAAATGGATGTTATATTTACAAACACTGCAAAGATACCTTCATTTTACCGAAGAGGATCGTCAACCACTCAGATTACCAATTTATTCTGATACATCTAATGAAGATTTAAACGAGTCTAAAATTGGTTTTAAAAATAAAGATAGAGATCTAAAAACTTCAGTTGATGCTGAATCTTTGTTGGAGGAGAATCGATCCATCAAAAGTAAAGAAAATGTTGAAAATCCACTTTATACACCAGCTCAAATACTCAGTTTAATACCAAAAACTTATAATAAAAAAGGACAGTTATTATTAAACTTAGTTGAAACAAGTAAAGGTAAAATACATTGGGATAATGAAGGTACAGTCATAATTGATAATGAAAAAATTCCTGGAAGTAATATTGTTGATTTAATAAATGATTCACTAAGACCCTTAAAAAGAAGTGATCCAGTAGGGTGGGATAGATTTGCTGAAGCATTAAAAGATATTAAAGTACCACTTACTTATATTGGAAATCCAAAGAGATGTGAGTTTATTAACCAACTTCAAGCAAAAGATCTGAACAAACCCTCTGAGATTGAATTTCAAGAGTTTTCTACACCGAGCAGTAGAGATAAAAAGTCTACAACTAAAATACGTAAAAGGCTTGAGTGGGAAAAATGGACCCCGTACTAGAAGAAATTAACAGGATTTATTATGATCCATCTAATCCCGCTGGTTTTGGTAGTATTGATAAATTATCAAAAGCCATGAAGGGTAAAATGAATAAAAAGCAAGTAAAGGAATGGTTAAAATCACAAGAAACATACACATTACATAAACCCATTCGAAAAAAATTCCCGCGTAATAGGTACATTCTATCAAATATTAATGAACTGTGGCAAGCTGATTTAAGTGATATGCGAAATTATTCTCATTATAATGATGGTTTCAAGTATATACTTTGTGTTATTGATGTATTTAGTAAATATGCTTTTGCAAGACCAATGAAAAAGAAAAACTCAGAAACAACTAAAGAATGTTTTGAAAGTATATTTACTGAAAGTAATTTAACACCTACTCACATACAATCTGATAAAGGTACAGAATTAATTTCAAAAGATGTACAAAAATACTTTAAATCCAAAAAGATTAGTTACTATACCACTAACAATCCTGACATTAAGGCCAGTATTGTTGAACGATTTCAAAGAACACTAAAAATGAAAATGTGGCGTTATTTCACTCATAATAATACTTATAGATATATAGATGTTTTACAAGATTTAATATACTCTTACTATCACAGCTTTCACTCTAGTATTAAGATGTGCCCATGTGATGTAAATTCCAACAATATTATGACAGTTTGGACTAATCTTTATGATAGACGGTCAAACAAACTTTCTTTAGAAAATCCTAAACCAAATTTCAATGTGGGTGATTATGTTCGAATAACTAAATATAAACATGCTTTCCAAAAAGGATATGAATCAAATTGGAGTGATGAAATATTTATTATATCTTCAATAATTGATAGATCTCCATGGGTTGTTTATACAATAACAGATTTACAAAATGAACCAATAGTTGGTACTTTTTATGAAAGAGAATTACAGAAAATCACTTACAACCCCACCTCACAATATAAAATAGATAAAATAATTGACACTCGTTACTCAGGTAACAGAAAAGAAGTATTAGTGAAGTGGAAAGGTTATCCAGACAAATTTAACAGTTGGATTTTAGCTTCTAGTTTAAAAGAAATATGAATAAAGAAAGTTTTTATTTAACTTTGCTCAGCAATAGTTCAATGGAATACTTTCCTGATAACAAGACCACAAATTTTTCAACGAAATTACCGAAAGCTATTAAATTAGAAGGTGAATGGTCGGTTGGAGTTGTCGAGTTTCAATATCCATGTACCATGTTTACTGTTCAAGATCATGAAAATGTTATATACATTACAAAATCTATGTTAATGCCTAATGAAGATAAACTATCCACAGTGTACTACAAAAAACATATTCCAGCTACCAACTATGATAACGTTGAGCATATTTTAAGAGTGTTAAATGGTATCGGAGAGAACTTGAAATTTCGCTATGATGAAATAACAAAATTTGTGTCTATTTCTGTTTTGGATAAAAATATAACATCCGTAACATTATCACCCAAATTAAGTTTACAACTAGGTTATGAACCAAATAAAAATCTCCTAGAGAGAAATTTTGGAAAGTGTCCTGCTAATTTACACTTAGGGTTACCATCTCAACTCTTTCTATATTGTGACATTATCGATCCTCAGATTGTGGGTGATGTTATGACTCCTTTACTAAGAGTCATTTCATTAGATCCTACAAAATACATTTATGGTGCAAATAAAATGCACGTTTTCTCTCAACCGTATTTTTTATCCTGTGCTCGATCTTATAACTATTTCGCTGGAAATAGTTATAAGATCGAGCACAGGATAAAAAATACCATTCCAGTTTGGAACCGTGTGTATTAAACTACATTTCCGAAAATTATTATAATGAATTCTCTTCGTGATCATCATAAATGTCCATATGAAAATTATTATACACATCAAGCTGGGTCAGGAGTTGGAGTAATTTATAAGGGTGCACCGTACCAACGCGGTCATGGTATTGGGAGCTTCTTAGGGGGGTTATTTAGATCAGTTTTACCTTTACTTTCAAGTGGTGCTCGAGTGATTGGTAAGGAGGCATTAAGCGCTGGAGTAGGACTTTTATCGGATATGGTTCAAGCGCGTCCTATGGAAGCCTCAATAAAAGATCGTCTAAAGCAAGTTAGTACGAATTTAAAACGAAAGGCTGATGAGAAAATTGATCAATTTAACATGACAGGATCTGGGTATAAAACTAAAAGAAAACGATTGACCTCGTTCATTCCACCGTTAACTGCTAAAGTGAAAGCTGCGAAAAAACTTGGTCTAAAACCAAAAAATAACAAAGATATATTTTCAAATTAAATATGTCTTTCCTTCATAATCATTCTTGCGAGTACGTTAAGTCAGAATTGGATTTGTTTGCACTACCGTCTACACAAACTAGCATTGAAAATAGATTGTGGATTCATTATAAACCAATTTCATCTCTTGGTGACGATGGACCTATCGAGTTTCAAGTTCCTGGGACAGGCGATGACTACATAGATTTGTCTCATACATTACTCCACATAAAGGCAAAAGTATTAAATCAAGATTCAACTAACTTGATATCTACTACAATAGTAGCACCTGTAAATAATTGGCTGCATTCACTTTTTAGTCAACTTGATGTTTATTTAAACCAAAAACTTGTATCACCACCTAATAATACCTATGCATATCGAGCATACATGGAAACCCTTTTAAACTATGCTCCTGCTGCTAAACAATCTCATCTTACTTGTAGTCTTTGGTATGATGATACAGCAGGAAAAATGGATTCTACGGATGGTAAAAACATGGGATTTGTTAAAAGACAGGAATTGATTAGTGAAAGTAAGGAAATAGAAATGATTGGTCATCTTCACGGTGACATTTTCAACCAAGATAAATTTTTAATTAATGGTGTTGAAATGAGTGTTAAATTGGTTCGATCGAGAGAGAGCTTTAATTTAATTGCTGGGTCAAACGATGTAAAGTTTAAAGTTTGCATTACGGACGCAACTCTTATTGTTCGACGAGCACGAATTAATCCAAGCGTATTACTCGCACATCAAAAAGTTTTAGCTTCTACCACTGCTAAATATCCTATTACTCGAGCTGAAGTAAAAGTTTTAACAATTCCATCGGGTGTTCAAGGAAAAACTCTTGATAATATATTTTTAGGGCAGGTACCCAAAAGATGTATAATTGGATTTGTGAATAATTCTGCATTTAATGGTTCCCTTACTAAAAATCCATTTAACTTTGAAAACTATGGTATTAATTCTTTCAGCTTATATATTGATGGTCAACAAATACCTTCAAAAGCTTTGCAACCATCTTTTAATAATAGCATATTTACATCAGCATATCATACTCTATTCTCGGGAACTGGTATTCACTTTCTTAATGAAGGAAATGGAATCTCTTGTGAACAGTATGCCAGAGGTTACTGTCTATTAGCATTTGACTTAACTCCTGATTTATCAGCCAACTCATCAGCTCATTGGAATCTCATAAAGCATGGTAGTGTAAGATTAGAAGTACGATTTGAATCCTCACTACAAACAATTAACTGTATAGTTTATGCTGAGTTTGATAATATTATTGAGATAGATAAAAACAGAAATGTTACTGTAGACTATAGTAGTTAAGGTTATAATATGTGTTGTGTGTTAGATTTTATGAGTTATGTGTAATGCATTTTGTGTGTATGTAACTATGTGAAACATTATAAAATTAAATAAAACAAATTGTATGCAATATATTATTTTTTATTTCTTTATAAATATTCTATTTAATCTAATACAAAACTCTGTTCGAGTTTAAATTTTACATAAGCACACTGACTAAACCACTGAACATGCTGCTGCCAAGGATCATCATCATCTTCCCAATCTTTTAAGCCACCACCACAATGGAAACACTTGGTCCTGTCTGCATGGCCAGTATAAAAGAAACCGGCATCTGCAAGATCTTCAGGTTTCTGTCGCATAACGAGAGGCCTGTTTTCGAAACTGAGCAACCGGCTAGATTTTGAACTGAAGAATGGATATTCAGCTCTTGAGTACTGCATATTCTTCTCGTTTTCATCTCCACTCAGTGTTGTAGTTTTGTTCTTCAATGATGTGTTCTGTACACGTATGCCACACTCATCTCTTTCTTCTGCTCTTGTCTTCCTGTAATTTAAGTAAACAGAATCACATTCACTAATGATCAGCTAATGACTGTCATTGTTAAAAAAGTATTTTTTAACTTTTTCACTTTCTGCTATTGTCTTTGTAATATTGTATACGAGGGCGTTTGTGTTGTCGTAGATGCTATCCTTATTAGTCTTTACGTAATATTTAATCCTCGTGGAAGCATGTTTCCAATGATCTGTAGTTGGAATCTTGGATAGCTTCTTCATATCGTACATTTCAATTTTGATGAGATGCGTCGCTTGGTCTCCATCGTCAGAATTAGTAGAAATGTATGATACACCATCTCAAGCGGCTCGTGCTACGGTTGATGATAACAGCTTCCTCTTTTTTATTTTTGATTCAGCTTCAAAAAAATGATCAATCGATTGCGATTTTCTTTTTACACCATCGCATGTGTTATTATTAATGACGATGTCATCACTCTCTTCTTGAGGGGAGAGTGGCGAGTAGTAATACTGTTTATATGTATTTTCATCGAAGCTCAATGATTTCTGCAACAACACAGTTATCATGTTAATATCAATTTGGTAACACTTAATCATAAAAGTTAAAAAAGCTAAAGTTACAACCTATTAAAGTCCACTGCTGAACATAGGCCTCCTCTCATTTCTGAGAGGGTTTTAGGGCTAGGAAATGTTCGCTGCGATACCTCAATGTGTGTTGGCAAACTTCACATGCCTTCGAAATTATCTCAGACATGCATTCCTCACGATGTTTTCCTTCACCGCTGAGCACGTGGTAAATTAACACTTAAAATTGTAATTAACAATTTAATTGGTGCCGGCGGGGATCGAACCCGGGTCGCGTACTGTGAATTTTACATTTTGCGCTAACCATCTGAGCTACCACGGCTTAACCATATACACACACATAATATTTAAATATAATTTGTTAACACTAAATCATACACACGTAAGAAAATAACAGAAAGAAAAGTAAGTTTGTCAATAGAATAAACACTTACATCCATGGCCTTTGATGCGTTGAAGTAACACAAACGTAGTATTGATAGATCCACTGCGGTCAAACGACCATACACTAACTCCATGACTGCAGTTGCTTGGTCTTATATAGTACCAGTGAGTAATAATTCTAATCTAAAGAATTTCTGCAGTAGAATTGATAGTATCTTTATGCGTCAACAAGCTTACCTTACATTCTGTTGCTTATCTCTACATTCCTACGTCCTTCCTGTCGTGTCTTGTTCAGTGTATTGGTGACTCAAATACGATTTGTATAACACAAAGAATGTAATTTAATATTTAGATATCACTATAATTGATCATTCCTATATTAGTCATTGAGTAGATTGGTACTGTAATAATCTACTAATAGCAGTAATATTATGGATACACTAGATGTACAACAACATCTGAAAAAGATTCACCCCACTCTAGAAAATAATGTTTATGCTGCCAATAAACTACCCATGTACACCCACGTACCAACGTATATAATATGCAATTTGGATACAGATGATAAACCAGGGTCACATTGGGTAGCTTTATATATCGATACGAATGACGTCGGTCAATATTTTGATTCATTCGGACGGGCACCTGTACGATATCATCTAGAGTTTTTTAAAAGAAATTGTAAAAGATGGAACTGGAATGTTGATAGGATTCAGAATGAGTGGACTTCAGTTTGTGGCGAATATTGCTTAATGTATTTGCTATATAAGTTTCAGGGATGTTCAATGCATAGTTTTACGAGTATATTTACAGGGAACACATTGTACAACGATATTTTAGTGGATGAGATGTTTCGCTCCTATTTTATAGATAATAAGTAATAAGATTTTGTATTTTATAAATAAAAATTTTAACAAAATTGGGTAATGTGTTTTATTAATGAGTCAGATTAGTGTAGATAGGAACAAAGGAGTATATAACAATATCACCACGCTGAGGAAGAATAGATAATGACGGTATTGAATGAACAATAGATAAGTAGATAAGAACAATGGAGCGCTAATGACGGTGGAGGCTCGAAGCGGATAACAATTAGATAAGAGTTAATTGATCTGCACATCTCCGGAACCGTGCATCCTACGCAAAAATGGACCGCAGATTCGTGATCAGAGCATGCCAAAACTTTTTTTTTTTTTTTTAGGGTCGTGAGTCGACGAACGTCGTACTTGTGACTCAGTGCGCCAGAACTGGTACAATCTTTCTACAAGTGCGCCAGAACTTGTACAACGTAACTACTGGCTCCGCCCACTCCCCCGTTCAATTATGTATCTATTATAGTATTTTATGGACACGTAATAATCCAAGGGAAATGACCGACAAAGACGTCCTATACTCATCCATTACATAATTTCTAATATCGTAATATTAAGCTTTTGTAATGTAGGGCGAGTTAACGATTAGCAGCGACATGGAGAACTTGATGGAGTCGTTGTTTATGGACCACGTGCCCGAGACGTGGACGAAACTTGCCTACCCGAGCTTGCTGGGACTTGCCGCTTGGTTTTCCGACCTCTGCATGAGACTCACCGAGCTCGAGAATTGGTCCGGGGACTTTAATGTGAGTACTATATATGAACCAAAAAACATCACAAATAAAGGAATTTTGCTTCATTAATAAGCGTTTTGCTGTACATTTTATTTGCATAGGTTTAATGTTTGTGTTTTAAAACCGTCCATCTAACGAAATAACTGATTCATTTTAAAAGCATAAAATGTGTTATAACTGTTGTACTTTTTGATTTATATGAAAATTCAGACTATGACCGTATTGGTTCCGTTTTAGATAATATTTTTACGTGGTAGAGCCATGCTGCAGTTATATTAGAAGTATAGTTGTAGCACGAATGGGTCGGCTCGACCGGGGAAGGACCACGTTCTCACAGAATTCCACGCTGCTGTGTTTCGTAGGGTAAGGTAAGTGTAGAGAACCGGATATCATTTTTACTGGAAACGAGGCATTCCTTCTTGGTCCCCACGGGTGACAACGCATCTGCATTTTTATTCGTAATCGAGGATAGATGTAGACGTCTATGGGCCACAGCAACCACTTACCACCAGGTGGACTTTGTGCTCGATTGTCATACTTATCCTATAAAAAATATAAGCGTATGTATCTCTTGATTTTTACCTGATACGTCCGTCATTTATTACATGCTAAGCGGCGAAAGAAAATGTCGTAAGAGGCCCTGCTGGTCTGAGAAATTACAAAGCTGTTATTTTTTTGTTGTTTGCTATTTTTTAAGTACGACAAGATGTATTAGGGCAGTGAAGCGGACTAATAAAACATTTTCAGTAATGAAAGGCCCAACATTGGACTCTTGTAGGCAGATACTTTTTACCTTGATAGCCACCGAGTTCAATAAAAAATTGTAACTCTATATCAAAGAATGTAAGGCAGTTGAAGCAAGGCATTTGGTTACGCAAAGACCTTACCAATAGTTACGACAATTTCTTTCAATTCGGTAGATGTTTGGAAGTGAACTGTTTCGCTGATAATAAATCATAATATCGGACACGCGATCAAATTGTAAGTTAAAACGAATTAATTATTTCTACAATTTGGAACTAACAAATGAGGTGCCTATCATTTCAGTTGCCACCAGCAGTGTGGCTGGCCGGGTTTTTCAACCCGCAGTCGTTCCTGACGGCCATCATGCAGCAGACGGCGCGTAAGAACGAGTGGCCGCTCGATAAGATGTGCCTCAACTGCGACGTCACCAAGAAGTCGCGGCAGGACTTCAAGTATATATTCTTTGTTTTTCTTCTTTATTCGATATTTTGAAACCAATTCTAAATATATGTAATTTCAAATCGTAAAAAAAAATAACTCATTTAAGGTCAGGTGGGGTAAGAGGGACACCGGGGGAAGAGGGACTAGGGACCATAACTAGTAAACTGAAGTGCGTATGACTATGAACTTTTCTTCAATAAAACAGTGAATGCGAAATAGTTTGAACGGTTTTCAATAGATATCGCTATGTGACTCAGAAGTCACAAAAAATGAAGACACATTTGACAGTTGTGAATTTGACTAGTACAAAGTTAGAGCGTTTTTTTGCGAACCAATAGTTTGGTGAAAAAAGAGAGCTGGAAATATTTTGAATGTAATGATATAAGGAGAAAACTGTAATTATTTCTTTTTATATACCATTTTAGTCTAAGAACAACTAATAATATGAGTTTCTTTCGCTTGAAAATCTAAACCTCCAAAAGCAATAGCTGGGGTAAGAGGGTCACTATTCACGGTGAAAGAGGAACATATGTTTCTTTTACACTATGTCAGGAGTAACACACATTTTGAATAATTTATAATTATAGGTAGGTTAAATGAAAAGAATTGACTGACTGTTTTGTACCTACTACGCTTTTAAATTATAGCTAAACTAGAAATTTCCCACAACTTCGTCCACGTTTACCTATTTTTGTGTTAAATTTATTTTTGAAATCGGTTTTCGTTTTTGAGTTATCTAAATCATAACAAACAAATAAAAAAAAGACGTGTGGCACTCGGGGACTGCCGCGGTAAAGCTATTGCATAGCATTTTGTATCAACTTATGCAATTATAATTATTTATTTATTTTATTTATGCAGTATTTCTTTTTCTTTGATATTAATTCAAGTTACTTAGGTTAATCCAATCAAATTCAACCAGATTTAACCGAACCCGCGTTATAACGAACTCACTATTTGTGAAAAATACTGTATCACCGGACCGCGTCGCAAAAAACTCAGGTTCGCGCAGTACATACGTCAGGGCGGCCGTACGGCAATTATATTAACAAGACGCGCAACTACTCAGTTCCAAAATTACTACTAATTTGAATTCTACACTTTTGTTTTTGGAGAAATTTATATCAAATTGTTTGGAAATATGTATATTTTTATGTTTTATGTGTTTCCATTCGTTACTCATACCAAAATATTAAAATATAAAAAAATAAAAAAAAAAATAATTTTATATTATCTGTATGACATTTCGAACAATATTTCAAAAATATCTTCGTGTGAATTTGAAATAAATACAACGTCAAGTTATTTGAAATATGTAAGAAAACTATTTTTACTTACATTTTACACTAAAAATAAATGAGAATTTGATAAATAACACATTTATGAACTAACCTTCAAACTAGGCCTTCCGAAGTTTGAAGTACTTTTGGCAATTTACTTTTCACTTTTTATACCACAAATTATATATCTACGTGTTTACTATATTACAAGGAATATAAAAAAGTATAATACTTTCGTTTTTAGTCCAGACACAAATATAAAATTCTATAAAAAAGACTGAGCACCTTCATCAAAGTGACACGTGGAACGCCGGAAGTTCAGAGTGATTTCTTTTTTTTTTCTAAGAAACATTGCCAGGTTGTGGTTTAAAATAAAAGAGCATATCTTTGTCTTTGATACTAATATCTATTGCATAGTGTCTTTGGTTTTGTTTAAAACGAAAAAATAGTTTTTTCATAGGTAGACATGTTTACATAATTCTGATCTAATTCGATCACTACTTGGCGGACGTAAGGTTGGTATTGCGCGATCGAAAGTGAGCATGGCTTGGTTTACGGGTTAACAAGACGCGCAACTACTCAGTTCCACGCTCCACGGCAAGATTTGTCACTTATTATTTATTGTCCAATTAATTGTCTTTAAGTTCAAATGGCACGCTCTATTAACATAAGTCTAAGACAAAACAAGGAGACTTTCAATATATGAACAACCCGGCTTCGCGCAAAAACTCTCGCGACCCCTATAATGCGACCGGAGAACGTCATCGGCGCAGGCGCCGCGTGCCTAGCTAGGAGCGCGCCCTAGCGGCGGGCCGGGTGCAGCCCGGCCCCGCCGTCTGCTCCTTCTGGTTATAAAAAGATACTCTATGTCTGCTCCCTAGCTCGGCTCGATGCCAACAGGGGTGACTAAAGATGGGCGAAACTGTTATATTTTTCTAATTCGTTATGTTGTTGTAATATATTTTCTAACTGTTGTTTTAAACTGTTATAATATATTATAACAGTTTTAAATATTACATTGTACACGCGGTTAGTTCAGTTCAGTCGTCGGCTGTGTTCGCGTTTTGTTGTATGTTGTTATAACGATTATAAATATTACGATGAAAGATTATTACGATTATAAATATTAGATGATTATAAGTATTATATGAAGACAAAAAATATTTTTAAGTTGTATCAGCATCAATTAAGTGTTTCGTGTTTTAAAGAGAATCATTTAAAAGATTTATGTTAAGTTCAATGAACTTCCCTTCCTACTTTTTATAGGCTTAAGGATGTCTGAATGTATGCTAAGCTGTGTAATTATTGTATCTGTTATAATTATTTACTCATATTTTCAAAAAAATTACTTTTTTAAATAAATAATTAATTTTTAAAATAAATAAATAACTCATTCGGGCGTAGTTAGAAGCTCATTGATGTTACGTCATTTTGATTGAATTTTTACATTATTTACACTGTGGTCAAAGTTTTAGTTATCTACAATTATTTACATTTTTTTCAGTTACTATTCAAAAATATAATTTGGTTTACTTTTGACGACGTACTTAAGTCTTTTGCGTCTATCCGATATTAAATCCGAACGACAAAACTCTTCATACACTCCTACGTGTCTTTGCTTAAGGTGAAGCTTTAAATTTGTAATTGTACTTTAAAAAAAATTGTTTTGCAATAATTGCACACTAGTTTTTTTTTTCGTCCACACTTTGGACTATAAAATAGTTCCAAATGGCTGCGCTACGCTGGCGTGACATTATTATACACTTTTACATACAACACGTTAAATCCTATCTATATTACACTAAATATTTAAAATTACTTTAGGAATAAAACTTAACGAAAAATAAACAAAAACAACAATAGCTTTTTCACGTAATATGGGGACCTGCTATCTAAACACTACGTATATAATTTAACAGATAACAGTGTCATTGTCATCTCAGCTAGACAGCTAACTGAACACTAAACTGATATATTATATATTACAACAGCCAAATTAAATAACAGGCACAACAGGCAACTAATGAAGGAAATAATATATTTTTGTTTACCGTTATAATTTAGTGTTAGTAAAATAAGCTCTTATTAAGTTAGCTTAGAGTTTAAATTAGTGTAAGCTATACGCAATCCTTGTGGCATAATGAATGTAGGTAGTATTTTATTGACTCCCATTGTCTCGGCCGACGCGACGGTTTGACCGTAAACGTAAACAGATGACGCTTTCTAACGATAATGAATATAATATTATAACAGTCAATGGTTCATTATTCGAATGTGTTGTAAGATTAAAAATATATAATGAAATATATTATCTGTTGTATGTTATAACGCCCAACTTTAGGGGTAACCAACCGCGCGCACAAATGCAGCTAGCCTCCCCCTCCCGCACCTCACTAATCGTCGCTTCACACCGCTTGAGATAAGACGATTTACTATCAGGCGCTAACAAACCCCCGTCCCGGACATAAGGACCTATGTCCGCGAGTAAATTGGCAATTAGAAGACGCTTTGTATTGTTGGTTTTTACAAAAACGATCAACTGGGCAAATGATATCTGGCCCTTTGCTTTGTGAAAAAGCATTACAGTTAAATAAAAAATTAGGTGACGGCGGCTCGTTTGTCGCAAGTAACGGATGGTTATATAGATTTATATCTCTTCATGGAATTTAATCAATGTTTATTAAAGAATAATAATTTCTTAATAAACATTGATTTTCGTTGAAATTGTTGTTTTTAATAAACACATAACATTATGTATGTACATATGTACTACAAATGCACAAAACCCGCTTTTCTTCATACATTCGATCATCCGGATTTTACCGATTATCCGAATCCCTAACGGCAACAATTAGTCCGGTTAATCGAGTATATATATATACATATTGAGAATCTAAATTGAGAATTTAAACTATACGCGTGTGTGTGTTTGTGTGTATATAAAGAGGGCTACTTTTAATATCGCTCATTTTAATATCAAAAATTTAGGTTATCTTTATAGCAGTATTATATTTTCAATTCAAAATTAGTACTGCATTTGTGATAATAATAAAATGTAGGTATGTATATAGAGTACTCACTCATTTTCTTTCACTATTTTTTCGTGACTTTCTTCATTAATAATAAATGCACTTTGTTCATTCATATTCAAAATTTCAAAACACTTTATACACAAACACCGTGTCGAAGACTGAGGAAACGAAACGACGTTAGACCATCGTTAGACAATGCACGGCCTTCAAGCCACACCTCCGTGCCCGTCGGAGAGCGTGAGGTTTTTTCGTTACGGATTTTCCCGCACTCAAGGCCCGCGATAGAAGCTATGCAATAGCTTAAAATCAAATGTTTTCTCTTTTTTTAATTATTTTAGATAAATAAAGTTTCATGCGTTTTGTATACGTCCCTTTCTTTTTAATTGTAATATTTTGTTATATTATAGTATTTTTGACTGTTGTATATATATATATATATATATATATATATATATATATATATATATATATATATGTATATATATATATAACATATCGCGAAAATATATAAGAAAATCTGATAGAAGCAGATATGATTATGATAAATTAAGTGAGGCTGTCAATGCGGTATTAAATGGAACAATATCTGCATACTTCGTATCAAAACTTTATAATATACCAAGAATAACGTAAGAGTCACTAACTAGGGAAAACTAGTTAGGGAGATATATTATTACCTTTTTATATGATTAAATAAATATAGAAATATCAACTTCTTTTTAGTTTGCCACCCCTGATCGAACCTGTATGTCCCTCTTACCCCGAATTGATTTTTTCTTCTTTTTCATTTCAAACGATACCCTATTTCATCGATTGTAAGATTTTATTTTGTCCGAAGCAGTTCTACCTACAAATTAACGAACATTTAGCAAAGAATATTTTAATTCAAAGTCCAATCTTAAGAAATACAATGACTGTCCCTTTTACCCCATGTGAGGGGGAAGAGGAACGTTTACTTAATCTTGACATTTACGTGAATATCGTAGTAAAAAGAGATACCAGCGTAATTACATTTTGCACATGTGAAGCTAATACATAAAGGCAAGTTTTGTTTGGTTCAAAGATCTTAAAAGACTTTAGCTGTTCTTTCTAGCAGTCAAAATATTTTACTGAAAATAAAGTGTGTCCCTCTACCCCACCTGACCTTATCTCTTTAATCGCATTCGTGTCATACAACATATTTTTTTTTACTTTTTATAATCTATTGCTTGACCACAACCCCACCAGGTGGTAAGTGATGATGCAGCCTTAGATGGTAAATCGCACTGTCTTAGCGTAACAAAAGCCTACTCACTCTTGCCTTGAAGACGCCCAGACTGTGTTCGCACGGAAAGATAGACGCCGGTAAATTATTCCACTCCTTTGCCGTACGCATTAAAAATGTCGAAGTAAACCGTTTGGTTCTAATGCGTGGAATATCCACAACAAAGGAGTGAAGACCCGCCGACCGTCTGGTCGTCCGATGGTGAAAAGGAGAGGCAGGAATTAGAGCGTGCAATTCCTGCGCACACTCTCCGCAATGCATCCTATAAAATACCGAGAGGCTGGCTACTCTGCGCCTGTGCTCGAGGCTGACAAGGTTGGTTTCAACCATTGAAGTAATATGTACTTACGTACTAGAACAGCTATCTCAAACAAAAAATGTGCGCTACTCTGTGTTCGCGCGGTTGTTTTTTTTATCATAGAATAAACATAGGTAGAATGACCCGTAGGTAATAGTAGATTGTATTGTTAAATAGGTAAATTATATCGAGAACAATATTTAAACGTTGTCATTTATTTTGTATATTATATTTGCTTATTTAATATAATATTATATCACAATTACATTTTAATGATATTTTTATCTGAATATTTTAAAAGGTATCTAAGTCAAATATAAAAAAACATACTAAATGTACGTTTAACAAAACTAATTAACATAACATTTAAATTACAAATATATTTATTTAAATTTGAATAAAAGTCGTTCATAAATGGCGAGACGTTCATAAACGACGCGAGAGTTAAAAATGGACTAATTTATACCACTTTGACTTTGATGTGGAAACCTAAAAATAAAATAAAGGAATAAATAAGCAGATTTAAACATGAAAAAATTTGCCAAATTATAATAACTTATATGTGTTTCGACAAAAAAAATGTGTATAATAATATATTCGTCCTATACTTAAGTACCCACAGAAATGTCGCATCTGAACATATTAATTTCATAATCTATATTCCATGACACGAGATGGCGTCTTGGGAATAATTTGTTTTATTTTATACATAATATGTTTTTATTGATTAAGTATCTTATTAACCGATGAAAAGTAATTCCTTGGTTTTTACTGACTTTTCTTGAATTATTTGTACAATATCTAAGTACACACGACGGCATATTTTTATTAAGAGATTTTTTTTAAATCAACACAACACGTGACAATTCTATAAGCGCCTAGCGAGTAACTGATTAAAGTGCGCTGTGCGGTGTATGCACCGCATTTGAGTGGAACAGAGTGGCAATGCAGTGACATAAAAGCTCAATGGTTTCAACCAAATGAATAATAGGTAATAAACAGTAAAACTGTACTAATAAAAATAACAATCATTTTAATTAATAAAATATCTCGCCACATTAGTTTGTAGAACTAAAAATAATTGTGTTTTTATATTATTTTGTTTTGCACAGTTATTTCCTATTTTTTACAAAATATGCAATTACAGATTTCAAACACAGCCGCTGATTAACCGTTTCTCGCTATTGTATATATGATAATATGATACATTTCTGTAGTGTACGCGGGTTAAATCACTTAATTTTTTCGTCTCCATTCCACCATTAGACAACAAGACGTTTGACGGGTCTCCAACCTTTCAATGTCGACATACCACGAATTCAACCGGTTGTAACGCTTTTTGTCGTCGTTCATAATTCGTACAGCGAGTGACTGGAATAATTGGCCAGTATCCGCCTTCCATTAATTACCACGAAGGATTCTTTAAGGCAAAAGTTGAAAGACATTTAGCTTGCTTTATTGCTCTTTATAATCAACAATTGCATCACCAACTACCACCAGGTTATAGTCAGGCACTGGCTAATGATAGGTAAGTAAATACCTGTCATTTTGTTCAGCGCACCGTGGAGGAATGGTGTAAGAGTATCCACTACCCCATGTCATCCCGTGGGTGTCGTAAGAGGCAGATAGAGAGAAACAAACCAGCAGATGGACAGTAGCGTCTTCGTGGCAACTATGGCAAATATCCTCCCTGTGATCCTAAGGGGGGGGCCTATGTTTTGCAGTTGACTTTGATAGGCTGTAACGGTAGCGGTTGTTCCGCGTGAAATATTTTCTCTTACAATAAAATCCTCTTTATATTTCTTTTATAATATTAGAATGACTATGATCTAGTAAATCCATCTAATGTAAAGTGCCTTTTTCGTCCAAAGGCTTTTCCCACTGCACCTAACTACACAAGTTGAGTATCCTTCAAGTCTGAACACAATAGCAAGTGTTCTACTGCTAGGTGGCAGAAATATACGTCGTGATAGCACTGTGGGTGTGTTGGTCGTAATAGGATTTACTCCACGTGCGTCTAATATTCAAGCAAAGTGATGGGGGGGGGGGCTCCGATTACGTTCCGAACTGTAGGATATTAGCCAATAGAAGTCACGCATAACCTTTTCGTTGCCCGTGCAGAGGAACGTATCCATGAGAATTTCCCTACAAGAAACATACACCTTGGGCAAACTCCTTAGCGAGCACTGCCAGTTAACAAAAATTCAATACAAAAAATTAATATACAACGTGTGTTGACAGCGCTCCGCCTCGCGAGGGAGCGAACATCCACGGGCTGTTCATGGAGGGCGCGCGCTGGGACACGGTGTCGGGCGGCATCGTAGAGGCGCGCATGATGGAGCTGTTCCCGCTCATGCCGGTCATATACGTGCGCGCCGTCACGCAGGACAAGCAGGACACGCGCAACGTGTACGAGTGCCCCGTCTACAAGACACGGTGAGTGTAAAGTTTTCAGTAAGTGCTCGAACTACTGTTTCAGTTCTTTTGTCGGACGGCTCCTCTCTCTGCCAGAAATCGTCTCGACGTGAATACACAATAGTCCAGATGAAGGTTGTCGAGTGGATTCGAGATGCAACCAAGGTATTCGTCACGGATTTCTTTTTTTATAGAAAAAGGGTGACAAAACGAGCACACAGTCCCCCTGATTGTAATTGGATGCTGTAGCCCATAGACATCTACATCTTTCCTCGATTAAATATCAAAACTGCAGTGCATTGTCACCTCTGGGGACTAAGATGGAATGCCTCGTTTCCAGTAAAAAGGGTCTCTGGTCATACACTCACCATACGAAACAATACAGTATTAAGCTGCTATTTTACGCTGGAATTACAAATTCTTCCCCGGCAACTGTAATATAGTTCCAGCATGTGGCTCTATCACGTATATTTCTTACTTCTATACTTCTTTGATATAAAGATAAAATACTACGATACGATACGATACAGTACCACGACCAGTAACGGGACCTCTGGGGTCACGGGTATTTCGGGAAGATGGGGCCCTAACAAAGTAGGAGGCAAATATAATGACGGCTCAAAGTAGTACCGAGTGTTCTTTGGAGATTACTCGGTAAAAACCCAGTATTACTTTTCGTATCCTTAATTTTGATTTTAATACGGATTTCCCCACGCAATAAAAAAATGCGCAGCCAGGCCGATGGGACAACACGATGCGAATAGTAAAAGCAATGGACTCTGAAATGAATTGGACTCGCGCAATGCGTATTATGTACGATTTCTGCCTCGTTAGTCTAGTGGTTGTAGTATTGCGACTGCTGATCATGATGTCCTGGGTTCGAATCAATAGTCGGGCAAAAAAATTACAGTTATTGAGTTTTTCCATTATAAAATTCTTATTAACTGCTCGGAGTCAAGAAGTTGGCGGTGTCTCACCCCCGTGCCTCGGAAAGCACGTAAAGCCGTTAGTCCTGCGCCTGATCTCTCTCCGGTTGTGTTGGTTTACCGTCCCATGGGATCATGAGAGTGAGGGAATAGAGAGTGCTCCTGCGCTTGCGCATACACTTGGGCACTATAATCCAGTCATGCGCCGATGGCTAGTCTCCTTCCAGACTGGCCGCCGTGGCCTAAATTCGGTCTGGAGGACATTAAATAAAATTTGTCAACACTACAAATGCCTAAAATGCTCAGATAACTAAATACTACAAAGTCCCCCACCACATTCGCGTCAATCTTAAGTAATAGTATATAAGCTCAAACAAATTTTATTTCGCAGCAACACACAAGGCGAGGCGGTTACTTTGCTGCTCCAAAGCCTATGAGTTAGGAGAGGAGGCCTGTGCCCTGCAGACCTACTTGGGCTTTTGCTAAAATATATAACTTTCAGCATGCGCGGGCCGACGTACGTGTGGACGTTCAACCTGAAGACCAAGTACAAGCCGACGCGCTGGACGCTCGCCGGGGTAGCGCTGCTGCTCGGGATCTAACTGTCTGACGCCTGCAACCTCGCGATTTATTTAGTTTCTAGTATGGCTTTTGTTCACGTTAGTTTAGTTATTACAGAAGAAATATAGTAGTTTTTTTAATAATTTGTTTTATTTCTTATTTTAGATATATAATATTATAAACTCTTTGCTCAAAACATGCGTCTTGGAGTCAAGTTCCACTTGAGTGATTCTTGATATTTGCTGCTTTTACAGAAATCTGGTTTAGATCGATAATGTTCTGATCATATTGAGAATTTAAATTTAAAGTATGTATCTTTTTTTGAGTAAAACCTTGAATACAAAAGAATAATGTTATTCCACATAGATTACAAAATAATAATCCTTGTAAGTCGTTTTAGAATAATCAGCAAAGAAACCAGAAACTTAAATACCTTATTTGGTTAAAGAATGGGATTGAAAATGACGTCGTCTCTATTCATCTCTCGCTCGCACTCTATCTCTGTCTATACTTACACCCGTCGGTAATGCGTTTTTCGGACGTTCTATAACTTCACTCCAATTTGTCATTAGAATCAATAATAACAAAATGGCAAAAACTACAAAAAAAATTCAGTCCGGTATTGCCAAATTGTAAGCTACGACGCGTTATGAGAGTTTTCTTAATAATAAATGTTGATTTTGTTTGTTATATTTTTGTATAAAATATTTATGCACTTGAGACATGTGCAACAAATTTTATAACTTTCATTTGTCTATCTGTCCGAGCTAATCTTCGGAATTGGTGAACCGATTGTAATAAAACTTCACAAACAAATACTATGAGTGATCTAGACTAAAAATTTTCCGAAAAAAATTAGAGAATTAATTAAAATAGAAGTATTAACTAGATATAAATGTTATCTTAAAATTAATGTACCTTTTTGGGTTGATATACAATTCTTTTCAAATATTTTGCCAATAATAGACAATTTCCAACTAACCGAATAAATTAACGTTATAACGGTATAGCTTTATTAACACGTTTTCGCTATTAGTACTGTGCAGTTTGATGGTACGGGCTCAATGAGCCACCATTTCTAATCCGATTTTATCCGTTCAAACTGTACATAATTATTATATATACCCAAAGCCCCAGTAATTTCCTATTTAACCTAATTTGTAGAGCCCTCAGGCATATTTTTACACCTAAACTGAATTGTTCTACGAGTATTATCCAAATTATTGAAAAATGTGCCGGATTTGAACGGAATTTTTGTCAGCCTACTTTAGCGTAAAATAGCTGGTTTACATTTTTAGCGATTTCAATATTCATTTATTTTTTCTCGAACTTTCAATGCCCATAGTCACAGAAATATTGTGTTCGAAGTCCTTTAATAAGAACCTTTAATAATTAATATTTAATATTTAGAAGCGTAAATACCGATGAAGCAGCTGCTTTTTGGTGATCATAATATCTTTTTAACTTCTCATCTTGTACATGGTAGAGTTATGCTGCAGTTATATTAGTAGTATAGTTGTAGCATGAATGTATCGGCTCGACCGGGGAAGGACTACGCTCTCACAGAATACCAGCGTCAAATAGTATCTAGTTTAATGCTGCTGTTTCGTATGGTGAGTGTAGAGAATCGGAGACCCTTTCTGCTGGAAACGAGGCATTCCACCTTAGTCCTCACGGGTGACAACGCATCTGCATTTTGATTCGTGATCGTGAAAAGATGTAGATGTCTGTATGTCGCGGCGGCCACTTGTTAACAGGTGGACTGTGTGCTCGTTTGTCACACTATACTATAAAAAAAAGCTGGTCATCTCTTCCAATCTGGAAGTGTCCGGAATGCTACCATTGTGCCAAAGATTGCGGGCCCTTATCGGACCCACTCTAAATTTAGATAATGGAGCGTGAGTTCTATCGACATATCTATACTTGTTTCAAATAGCGTGGCGCGGGAAAACCGAACACGCCATCTTAAGGTCTTCTAGACATTGGTATGGGGTACAAAATAGTAGCAAAATATGTAGATACATTTGGTACTGCACAAACTCCTAGTTATCTAGGGGTTCATGTGTATAATATTTCGCTATACGCATATAACCGTATTGTTCAGCATAACCTCGGTGAAATCGTTTGAAAAACTCGATACTTTTTTCTCAAACATTTAATTCTACACCATCAAAATACAAACATTTTCAAAGTCACTAATAACATATTCATATTATATACTTAATTTATGCATTAGCATTAATGTTGTATTTAATCTACATCTAAAACTTTTCGATACATTTCATGATATCTTTAGATGTAAAAAAATAGGTATTTAATAATTATTATTGGACGGATTTTATCAGTCTAAAAATAAATTATATATTTATAGAAACGTGATATAATACCTATACAAGGTGTAACATATTATGGCGGCTTCTCGGCTTGGCGCGGATGGCGCAGACAGGCGTGGCGCTGCGCGTGCTATCCGTTTAAAATCGGTAACTTCAAAGGCGCGACGCGGCGCGGCGAGGGCTCGCGCCTCGTTGTATGGGTGCGCGCGGCGCGGTGTGTACTTACAAGATTGAACTCGTTCATTTCGTCTTAACTCGTCCGACGTTGAGGTACTCTCATGTTTATATAGATATGGAATGGTCTAATGAGACGATCGCTGAATTTTAAATTTTACCGATGTCATCCACCAGCGCCTTTTCTTCTTTTTTTGTTAATTTTATTAATTAAATGATGTCTACAAAATAAGACAAAAGCAGCTGAAGCAACAGCGATGTCTTCTTCCTCAGTGGCATTGCTCCATGACTGGAGGTGGCAATTCGACTCACACGACATAAGTGCGCTGCGCTAAACACACTAAGTCAGTGGCTCGGAGTTTGGACAAGCACGCGCCGCGCCGCGCCAGTTAAAACGGGTGGCGCGTGTTTGCGCGTACAAATCAACACGGGCGGCGCGGAGCGTGATAACACACGCAGTGAGAAGCCGACTTTAAACGCCAGCCCTTTCGTGAGGTTGCTCAGACCATCAAATTGAACACTTTCTGAAATTGAGAACTTTCAAAATGGGACCAACTTCGAAATACGAAAAAAAATCAACTGTTACATACACGAAAACGGACGTTGACATTTTGTATGAAACAGCTGATTTTTTTATTTTATTTCTAAGGTGATCCCAAAGTGAAAGTTGTTCAATTTAATGGTCTAAGCAACCTCACGAGAGGGCTTGCGTTTAATATATTGCACCTTGTATATGTATACCTATACAAGGTGCAATATATCATGTAATCAAAACTAGTACCTTGCAAAAGAGTTCTCTCCTCACATTTTTTCCCCATTTTCTTTGTCCTGTAAGCTACATAATGCTAGACATACCTTTAACAATCTTTATCACTCTCTTTAACAAACAATTTAATTATTATTTTTCTAATTGATTAGAAAGATATTTTCAAATTTATGATTACGTTTGCAATATCCATATTTTCACCGTACTTTTTAACTAAAACTCTTCTTGTAATCAATAGAAAGCTTTATGACAGAAAATGGTATACTATCCGATAAATCTATAAAATGCATCAATATAATGGATTTTTTCACTGATTATGCAATTTTTTTTATTGTATGAATACACAGTAAAACACAAGTAGTAGTATCTATAAATTTTAAAAAATCGGTAATTTAAATTAATTAGTAATAAAATGAACTTTGCTAAAGGAAACTTACAATATTTACATTTATTTTCATTATAAACAAAATTAATGACGACAGTCGATTCGATCAACCACAATGTGGCAGCGATATCCTGTTAACAGATACGGCGTGAAACTAAAGTATCATATTAAGATCATAAAATATCAGATTTATTCTAAAAAGAACTGATTATAATCGGTAATAATGTCATAAGGAATGAGGAGCTGTTACTGGTTATCTGTAAAAGGTTCTTCTCATTATATTATGTAAACATGTTATATTTGAAACATTTACAAACAGTCTTAGTTATAAAATTGAACTTTACACAAGAAGTAGAATATTCCTTCGGGATGTTAAACTGTACCTATTTAAATTCATTCTAAGAGTCAATGTTAATACGAAGTATAAAGACATCCAAACATTGATGCAATTTACGGGTCCGTCCGTTTTAATTTTTTGTACCTAATCGAAATTAGTGATATCATTGGGAAAATATTTTATATTTTTTATAATTATACATTGTGGATTTACATTTTATAATTTTAAGAACTCAGTGACAAAAATACAAAGGTATTTTTACGGTATTAGACTTGCATAGTACTCGTCGTAATTTCAAAGAACTACTTACAAAACTATTTAAACGAAAAAACAAAGAAGAATATTAACATATGTTTAGAATATTTAACGAGTACCTATACCGAAAATATATTTTTGTTTTTCATAAAATCTTCGTCAAAGATCAGCCACTGCGAACGCTCTTATTATTGGGGCTTGCTGCCGCCGTGGCATTGTCGTTATCCGATGTTGGCTCAGAACCTTTTACTGTAAACGTCACATAATATCTCTTATTTTTATCCAATTTTTCAGCAGGTAGTGCTATCAGCTGTTTTTCAGTACCATGTGACACTTCTAATGTAACGTGTGCTTTGTTTGCACCTGACGGTGGCTTCGAGTTAATTTTTGGTAGGAAACCTTTAGACTTCGAACTTGGAACAGCTGTCAACGGTTTAGGCATCGTGTGGTGATTCCATTTGTAAGGAACTTGAAAAGGAAATATACACATGAGAAATGGATTTAAATATAAACAATTAAGAAATGATATGTACTCACTATATGCAGAGCATGGTATGCCGGTGTATGCATGTACAGCATGAAAACATCGATGTGTCTTGCTAGTGCATAAACAGGGATTATCTGGAATAGCGCTCATTTTGTACAGTTCGCTTTCACCGTAATCAAAATCTATAGGATTTTCGGGAAGCTTATCTAAATGCTTCTTTCCACTTTTCTGTAACTTTCTCAAACTGTCATAAAGAAATTTTTCAAAACTGCTAAAAGAATACTCTGGATTGTTATATGGACCCAATCCAACATTTGCCAAACTGGATTTATTATATTCATCAATAGCTCTTTTTACAAGAACAGCTTCGTTTGCTTTACTAGTCCTTATTTGTAAGCGCTTAAGTTCTAGTAAATGCTGAAATATTTTTCGTTCACAATAATACCTAAAATATTTAAATTTCATGAATAAATTATGGACAAAAATGTTGTGAATAACGAAAAACCACTTACCTTCTCATGTTAGTTTGTATTCTTTGCGTTACAGACCTCATATCCACTGCGTTTTTGTCTCCAGGCTTACGTACAGGAATTTTACTGTCCATTCTACCATGAAATTTGCCACTAGCGTTTCTCTGTTGATAATAGGCGTTTAGACGGGGACTCACAATACATCGCTGTACTGGTCTAGGACTTGGTTCAAATCCCGAATCCATCAACCCACTAGATTCGTAACCCCTCTCCGAGTTCTCACTTTTAGATCTTATTGCTATGCGACTTTTTGATCTACCTTTCTTGCGAAACCGTTTTCTACGTCCATTTGCTTCGGAATGACTATAATAAATTTCATTGTCACTTACGCTGGGTACCCTACTAAAAAAATTGTCTTTAAAGAGAATAGCCTTATCTTCATCAACAGCTTTATCTTCTTCTAGCGACCCTTCATCTAATTTACTTGACTTTTTCAGGATACCTTCAACAGTACTCGTTACATCTGATAAGACTTTATAACTCTCAGTTTCATAAATGCTACTTTTACGACTACTCGTTTGACTGTCTCTTGTGTATTTTCTTGATTTAGGGGAAGTTAATGGTAGCGATACATTCATATCGTATTCTTCAGATGCACTTTGCATAATAATTTGTTGCACTGCTCGATCAACAGCTTGCATATCATCGCGAACATGAATAACATTTCCATTATCGATACTATAAGCCATATCACTATTACTTGTTGCAGTTGATGCATATTGATTCTTAACTTGGCTTTTGTCAATCTCGTCTTGAGATTTTGTTTCCGTTTCTCCTTCAACTTCAGTATGCTCAACTTCTTCGCCCATTAAGCGATCTGATGCATAATCAGAGTCATTAATTTTGAAAATTTCATCTTTTTTTGCAAAGGATACTGATGTTGAGCCACCCTTTTCTTGAGATCCTGAATTATTACCACTTGTTATATCTAGACTCGTTTTATCTGAAGACATGTTATCGTTTTGATTTACATCATCGGGACCCGATAGAACCTGAAACGATCTTTTCCGAAGAAATTCTAAATTAGAGTTTGAGCGCGACTGGGATTCCTTACATACATCATCAGATACAATATCTGTTTTGGAATCTTGACGTAATTCTTTTGAAGACTCTTGACTTTCTTGTAATATTTTTGAACTTGTATTATCGTTTTGATTAATATCATCTGACAATAAGTTGCCGGATTTATTTACGTCGATATCAGGTAGATCGCTAGTTGGTGGCTGTTTTTTTAAAGACATTTCATTTACCTTTAAAGATTCTTCATCATGAATTTTCATTATAATATCTTCACCACGTACGGTATCTTCTTTTTTATTATCAGGAATATCATTATTTACATCACATTCACCATTATTTTCGCTTTGCGTTTTATTTTCGTTTTCTTTATTAACGCTGTCACACGAATTTTCAAGATTTTTTCCCGTTTCGTTATTTATATCTTTGTGAGTCACAGATGAATTTGAAGTTTCTATTGCAACGTTATTGGATGAATCCATTGTGACAATTAATTCAGAACTCCCATTAAGTGTAGACTCTCGTTCCATGTGTATCTGTGCTTCAGTAACAACCATATTAGTTTTCACCGAAATAGCTTCTGCCTCGGTTTCGCTACAGGGTTTTGTTTTACTTTTTAACTCTTGTATGTCGGATTCTGATTTCATTGAAGGCCCATCTACGGAGTTATCTTTAATAATATTTTCGTTGGATTCTAAATTTTGTCCATGATCAAAATTTTTGTATTTTACTATATTAACTTTTTGTTTTTCATCATCGTGTTCGATATGTATAGATGTTTTCTTTCCTTTTAATTTTGTATTACGTCTCTCACTAGACTGCTCACAGCTATACTCTGATGAAGAGCTTATTTTTCTTTTGCTGTGCTTGCGGTGACCGCGTTTCTTCTTATTTTCTTCGTAACTCTCTGTATCTGAAGAACTCTCTGATGTAGACCTAACGCGCCGGCGATGTTTTGCACTAGTGCCATGTCGTCTTGATGGTTCGCTTTTAGATCTGTTTTTTTTATTTCTTGAACTTTGCTTGTGTTTTCGCTTCTGATATTCCTTTGTCTCATAACCTTCAAACTCACTATCATAACCATCACTAAAACTCTTTTGCGCTCTAATTAGCCTTTTCTTACGATCTTGATATTTTTCCGAATACTTGATGTTAGATTTTTTTCTGGATTTCCTGTCATCAGAAGAAGAATTATTAGTAAAATAATCGTAACTTCTTTCTTTTTTACGTCGTCTTTCTAATGAAGGACTTGAAAGTTCAACTACTTCTCTTTTTTCTATTCTAATACGATCACGTACATCTATTTTTGTGCTGGTGACTTTTCGTTGCGGTAAGGCGGAAATTGGAGCTCCGTCAATAACAATTTTCGTATTTGACAATTTTGATGCAGGTAAACCACCGTGCATTTGCAAATATTTTGCTGTTGATCTATGACCTCGACTAGCGGCGCAGTCCAATGGTGTTAAAGGTTCATTCTTTGACGATCTTGCAACTAGATTAACTTCTGCTCCACGATCAAGCAAGAGACGACAAAGATCGGCATTATCGGTTGCTGCTGCTATGTGTAGAGGTGTGCGGCCCTCGTGGTTAGTTGCGTTTACTTGCGATGGTCTTCCATCTAAAAGCCATTTTACTAACTCTCTGCGACCAGATGCAACAGCTTCATGTAATGGCAAATCACCTTTTGAATTACGTAGCCATAGATTTGCTCCTCGTGCCCCTAAAATAACGGTACGACTTTTACAGAATCACATTATCATATTATCTACATGTCAATGATATTTTATTTTAGTCGCCTAAATAAAATACCGATAAACTTTTTCCCGACTCCCGTATCTGTTGCGCAGCTATAAAGTTTTTAACTTTGTCTTAAGTTTATGTTTTGACTTACACCACTCAAATGGATAAAAAAAAACTTAAAACAATAAAAATCTTTTCGTTCTCAATTCATACAAAAAAATTTTGAAGCCAGAAGTTTAATGCTTCAATACACTCTATCTTATCAGTCTTTTTATTTTGTGAGTCCATTTTTACTTTTTAAAAGCTTATTTTTAAAGTTCTTTAAATAAAATTTAACGTAATTCTAATGATAAAGTAGCTAGCCAGCTATGGGCGACCTACAAAAAACTTCAAACGAAAAAACACACTCATGTTTTGTCAGTTGTCACTTGGAACACTTTTCCCTCAATATAATAAGGTGTTTTAACATCAGTGGCATACCACAGGGAGGAGAAGGTATGGCCCCGGATGGGTCAATTTTATGGGACGGTAGTAAAAATCTAAAAATGAATTCTACTTAATAGTTTTACTACGGCTCCGTGACGCAGTGGCAGCGCTGACGGCCGCAATCTCGATGTAAATTTGTCGTTGTGAAATTCACATAAATTTTACATACATATGTATAAGTACAATATGTGCAGTTTACATACATATATGTATTTTTTTCTTAATTTTTAAATAACAATATTCACAAACTATAGAAGATTACCGATTTTTAACATAGATGTGAAAATGAGAATTATTGCGCGGTGACATTTTTGGCAACTATTTCTGACTAACTGGCTACCATGTAATATAATCCGATATGACTCTAAGTTTTAACATGATATTAAGAAAATTGTACAAATAAAACATATTTGTTGTTTGAAGTGGAGTACATTTTTTAAAAATCAATTGTCAATCAGAAACTTAATTTTAATACAAAACTAGTTTTAATAGAATACTACATAGTATAGATAATATTTTATTTTTATTTTTATTTATTTACACTTTATTGTACTAAAGGTACAAACGGCGGACTTAATGCCATATGGCATTTTCTACCAGCCAACCGGAAAGTTAGTGGGAGATGTGTGTACTGCAGTGGGCTAAGATGAAACCTAAAATTGATAAATTTCACATACCCCCCCCCCCACACACACATCACACACATATATACTCATAGCTCAAACTTAATTATATATACATATATATATATATATATATATATATATATATATAATTATATATACATATGTATGTGTATGTGTATGTATGTATATACATATATACATACATACACATACACATACATATATACATATACATACACACACATATACACACGTATATACATTCATATACAATAGATATTATAGATTAAATGCTATAGATTATTTATATATTTATGTGTCAGATGAACCCAAATAATGTTCCTTTACCTTTGTTTTAAAAATCCACTTGTTGGGGGATTTTCTTATTGCTAGGGGAAGCGCATTCCAGAGTCTTACAGCTGTAACAACGAAAGAGTTTGAGAGGAAACCAGTACGGTGAGAGGGAGTATGGAGCACGAGATTGTTACGAGAGCGAAGATTGCAATCATGGGAAGAACCCAGGTATTGAAACTTACATTTCAAATACTCTGGGGCCAATGGATCGTTAAGAATAGTGAACAGAGTGCTAAGAATTCTAAGGCTCCTGCGTTGTGGGATATTTAACCATTTAAGTTGAGAGCGATGGGAGCGATGGCGAAGAGACGTGGTCATACTTTCGAAGACCGTAAATGAAACGGATACAGTTGTTGAGAAGCCGATCCAATTTATTGACCAAGTATTTGTCTGCATCTAAGTAACACACATCAGCATAGTCAAACATAGGAAGAATTAGCGATTGAATTAGAAGTTTCTTCGTACAAGGCGGTAAGATATTTTTATATCTGTACAATTTTCTCAAAGTAGTACAAACTTTACGGCTAACTTCCTCAACATGACTGCGCCAAGTAAGTGAACAATCCAAGGTTAATCCCAAGTCCCTAACATTGGAGCTGTAAGGAATTACCTCGCCGTTATAAATCAGAGGATCGAACGATGTGTGATTAAGTTTACCTAACTGACGTGCACTGCCTAAGACTATAGCTTGGCATTTGCTTGGATTAACAGCAACCCCATACCTTCTTGACCAATTAAGAATCCAGTTAAGATCGGAGTTAATCACGGTTATAGCATTATTTATGGAGGTAGCATCGGCATGAGCATAGAGTTGCAAGTCGTCGGCATACATATGGTAGGAAGAACGAAAATTACAAGTGATCATGTTAATAAATATAGAGAAAAGTAAAGGAGAAAGAATTCCACCTTGCGGAACACCAGTGGTTAATTCACCCCAATCGGACACCATACCATCGACCCGAATTGCCTGCTGGCGACCACGAAGATAGGAGGAGACCCAATTCCGTGCTGATAAGGAAAAACCTATGTAAGACAAGATGGCGATGAGAATATCATGGTCAACGGTATTAAAGGCGTTAGAAAAATCTATTAAAACTAACACCGTCAACTTTCCAAACTCCATGCCATCACGCACATCCTCTGTTATTTTTAAAAGCGCCGTTGTGGTGCTATGTCCAGGTCGAAATCCTGATTGGTGTTGATTCAATAAGTTGCTTTTGGTTAAGTGAGTTTGTATCTGTTTGAGCGCTACAGCTTCTAAGACTTTTGACAAAAACGGCAAAATCGATATAGGCCGGAAGTGATTGAGAGCACTGGGCATAGATATTTTTGGAAGAGGGAGAACAAAAGCCTTCTGCCAGCATAACGGAAACTTCCCAGTAAGCAATGAGCGGTTTATAATGGAGGTTAAAATTGGTACAATATGATCTGAAACATATGATATCATGGTTCTTCCTATGTTGTCATGACCTACTGCCTTTGATTTAAGTTTTTGTAATACTTTTAAAATATCCTTCTCAGTGACAGCAGAAAAAGAGAAAGAATCAGTATGCGGGGATGACATGGAAGTAATATCTGAAATAGTTTTCATTTTAATATGAGGTGGGAGACAAGCCGCTGTAGAAAAGTGAGCATTGAGATCATTTAATGAGAAAATATCTGAGATTACTTGTTTTTTAGTTTTACTGAGACCATGAGAGTGAATGAACTTCCATGTCTCCGATTGCGATGAATTAATTAGGAAATCATGAAAATATCGGCGTTTAGCAGACCTCACCACCTGATTGCAGCGATTCCTAGCCTTTTTGAAGGCCTCCCAGTTCTGTACAGTACGGCAAGATTTATATGTGACAAAAGCTCTGTTGCGCCTGTTCATTGCCAGACGTACGTCGTTAGTGATCCACGGTACTGATGGACGTTTGATTTTAACCTCGCGTTCTGGCGCATGTGTATTGAAAATATTCAATAATTTAGAATTAAACTCCATAACCATATCATTAATTGAGTCAGTATTTAATACTGGAGACCAATCAATGGCGGACACATCATTAATTAAGTTATCTCTATTTAATCGAGCATAACTGCGTAACTTTATTGTATGAGGGATACGTTTAGGTGGTTTTAATTTGTATGAGAGAAATAACAAGTCATGGTTCGAAAAACCAGGAGCTGGATACTGACCATAACTCGCAACTTTATTAGAAGATGTAATAATTAAATCGATCCAAGAATCCGCGGTAGAAAAATTAGAGTAAGTAGCTTTAAGGGGGAGAATGGAGAGGTTGACCGAGTTTATGATGGATCGTAACTTTTGAGAATTAGAGGAGTTTTTTAATAGGTCTGTGTTGAAATCACCCATAATGACTTGATTTGTATACTCAGAGCAGATGTAATCTAGGATAGATTCCAAAGTGGAAAAATAATTAGTAGAGGGAGGAGAGTAAACGACTCCAAGAATAGCTTTGTCTCCCTTTAACTTAATTTCAAGAAACAGATACTCCATGTCATTAGCCTGTTGATCAAAAGTGGATATTACTTTGAAGGTTATATCACTACGTAGGTAAATAGCGACTCCACCTCCACGCCTTAAAATTCGGTCCTGTCGTACCAGTACAAAGCCTGGTAGACCATATGATGTAGAACATAGATTAGGTTTTAACCAGGTCTCGGACACTAGTATAGCATGGACGAGATCAGCTGAAAAAGTAGCCAATAATTCAGTATAATGACATGGAATACTTTGCGCATTAATATGACATATATTAAGATTAGAGTGAACAAAGTTAATAAATGTATCAGAAATTTGTTGCCTTAGGGCGACCTGAAAGTTATAATCATCATCATCGGAGTGAAAAGACGAGCTCATATCACTTGCTGACACAAAAACTTCATCATCAGACATAGTAATTTAAGATAACTTATATATATATAAGGATAATCGGAGTATCGTCGAGGTATACCTGATAAACCTAAAAAATGTTGAGGGAAAAAAGTTAAATTTACTCCAATAAATATAGATAAAAATTGAATTTTTAATAAGTAATTATTTAATGATAGTCCTGTGAATAAAGGATATCAATGAATAAATCCACCTATAATTGCAAATACAGCTCCTATAGATAAAACATAATGAAAATGAGCTACAACATAATAAGTATCGTGTAATGTTACGTCAATGGAAGAATTAGCTAAAATTACTCCTGTTAATCCCCCTACTGTGAATAAAAAAACAAATCCTAATCTTCATAGAATAGATGGGCTATAATTAATTTGAGATCCATGTAATGTTGCTAATCAACTAAAAATTTTAATACCTGTTGGTACAGCAATAATTATAGTTGCAGAAGTGAAATAAGCTCGAGTATCAATATCTATTCCTTTTGTTGATATAATATAGAATATAATAATATTCTATATTATATCAACCGTTACTGTTAAAGCCTATCGTAAGCTTATTGCTGACCATAGATTGCTCAATATTTTTTTTTTAATTTGTGATTAGGAAGACGCTTCTGCCCAGTTCTTGGTTTCTTTCCCTCTGTCGCCTATTGAGACATCCACGGGACGATTTGTGGTGGCGGATATTCTTACACGCCTAGTAAAAGTAAAGTAAAGTTACAGTCTATATACATCCCACTGCTGGGCACAGGCCTCCCCTCATTTCTTAAGGTGGTTTTTAGGGCAAGGAAGTGTCTGCCACGCTGCCCCAATGCGTGTTGGCGAACTTCACAGATCTTCGAAATATTTTTTTCTTATTCCTCAGATATGCAGGTTTCCTCACGATGTTTTCCTTCCCCGCCGAGCACGTGATAAATCGGCACTTAAAATTGCAATTAACAATTTCATTGGTGCCGGCGGGGATCGAACCCGAGTTACTCGTATTCTGTTATATTTACAGCGAATACACAGCCAATATATCAAGGTCATATATCAAGTTCAATTAAAAACATAAATACGAGAGAAGTTCTTCTTCAACAACGTTTTTAAATCTACCGTAGAACTGAGGATCTTTCCAAGAGTGTGTCTGCTGAATTTCGTGTAAGAATAGTTCACATTTATCACGCTGGGTAGGTGGGTTTAGGAGCATTCATGAAAACAAGTTCACAACCTTAACTATTTCTCCTGTTTTCTTAATAAATCAAAATAAAATAAAAATGTATTACCAAGGATTCGAACAGTTTCAATTTGCCCTTTCGCGGCAGCAGTGTGGGCAGGGCTCCGACCTCTCCTGTCCTGGCGATGTGCATCTGCGCCGTGCACCAGCAGCGCGGAAGTGGCGTCAGCGTGGCCCAGCGCAGCGGCGTAGTGAAGTGGAGTGCAGCCGTGCGAATCCACCACATCCACTCTAGCACCGCATAGGCCTACCAAAGTCTCTAAAGCTTCCGTGTGACCTCTTGCTGCCGCACAGTGTAAAGCAGTTAAACCATCTCTGAAAACAAGCGGTAATGATTAAAATTAGGTCGTGATCACACTACACAATTTTAATACACAAAAAGGAAGCTATAAAATTATTTTTTAGACTATTGTATAATATAATAATAACAATAACTCAAATAAAATAACTCTAATGCAGAAGGCGGCGGCGGTCCGCCGGTTTCTTTCCCTTTCCCCCTAACCCTCGGCCGTTTGGTCTCCCCTGCCGAGGGCCTCCATCTGATTGAGCTTTTATTTATTTATGTATTTTTATATTTATTTAATTTTATAGATATTTATGTATATTTATCTTTTCATTTCCATTTATAATTACATATTTATAGAACCCAACCAGATGAGAAAACTATATTGATACCCCCCAATAATTATAATAAATTTAGTTTTAGTCAATTTTATATTTTTTTTTTGTATAGAATTTGCTTTTATAATAGCAGTAAATGACATCACAGTTACAAATATAAACATTTTATTGGTATATTTTCTAAATAATAAAAATCTAATTAAACATAAAAAGGAATTCCGAAATTTGGGATAGAAGATTCGGTAAAAGGTTTTGGGACACCTTGTAAAATAGCAAATTCAAATGAAATACATAATGTAATAATTATTCATTATTGACTAGTTGTACACGGTCATGCGTTGCTACGGCTCAAAACCTAACCTATAGAAACGCGTGCGCATTTAAATGCAACGTTGTATCGAAATTTCAAACCAATCTGCGAAGAATTTTTGTAAATTTTAGATTTGAAGAAACAAACATTATCTTTTTTCATACCTACAGATTGTGTGAACTACTCAATCAAATAAAGTTTTGTTACTAAAATTTGTTCTGGATTATGAAATATCGTACCTATCAGCATCGTCCACCCTGGCTCCAGCCTGGTGCAGAGCTAATACAGCGGCAGCAGAGCCAGCCGAAGCTGCCCACAACAACGGCGTGCGTCCGTCCGCATCACGCACGTCCACACTCGCACCGCCTTCTCGCACTAACACACGCAATACTTCCAGTGCAGCTCCCCTGCTCTGTCCACATCGATAAATTTTATGAATTTTAGGACTGAACTTCTAAAATCCTTAGCCACGTTTTATAATAAGTTGACTAGAATCTGGCTGTCATTTTAAATTAAACGGTCATCAGGTGATCGGTAGCTGTTAGAGACCACTTGACGTTGCGAATAGCCAGCGACTAATGACAACTCATTCTTTCGACCACGGGGGAAATTTCGCACGCTATAGACTGCGCGGAAAATACTCGTATTATAGTGCGCCGAACTTGTCCTGAATCACCGCTCACTCCAACCCAATGTTAATTCCTCCCCCTTCCTTCCTCAACAACAACGTAACGTAACGCTGCTAGACTGTAGCATTTTGATCCACGAACCTATGTGTGAAGCATCTGAAAGTCTCAGTTGTAGAAGTCGAAGAGTAAGTGCGGTTAATCAGTCATAAGGTGTTAGTGGACTGCCTTGAGATTACAGTGCAAACCATGAATGTTTCTGAGGTGCAATTTGATGGCATTTGAGGCCCAAGAGCCACACAAAACAATAAAATTTTAATAAATGACTTAATTTAATAAATGAGTGAGTTTAACCATTTGGTCTCAGTGGTTCGCCATTATATATTTATTTGAAATACTGGGAAAAAAGTTTACTTCAATAAGATTAACAAGTCCGAACCAACTCTTATAAAAATTGTTTGAATCCATAAAAATGTGTATAATCTACCTGATGGTCGGTTGCTGCAGGAGCTCCGCACATTTGCGCCGCATAGTGTAACGGATAACCGCCGTGTTGGTCGGGTGTCGCAGCATCAGCTCCCGCTGCCAACACTGCCCGAAGTGCTCCCACTTCACCGCATACTGACGAAATATAAACTTTTGCAATAAAAAACTATAAACTTAAAATTTTATCTAACTGTTTAATTTTGTTTTAAATAAAATTAAGTTCACTTAATATTTTATACTCCGATTTCATTTTAAGTGCTGACTTATCACAGGTAGTGGCAAAAATATTAAAATAATAAGAAAGCAGTTTTTGATGGCAGTTAAAACTTGTTGATTTTATTGTCTATTTCATTAACTCTATCCAATAAAGCGCTGTATGCGTAGCGATAATTGCGATCATTGATCGAAGTAGGTCATACAAATAATTGTTCTGTGCGGGATTTAGCTCTGCAATTCATTGCTAAGCCACTGTACCACGAAGCCGTTATATTGTACATATTATGTATATTATAGTGGTAATATAATATACATATGCATATTATATATATATATATATATATATATATATATATATATATATATATATATATATATATACACATATATATATATATATATATATACACATATATATATATATATATATATATATATATATATTAATTTTTGTACACCACAATACAGAAACATCAATATAGTTAAAACTAATTAAAGTATGTACAATAGGCGGTCTTATCACTCTGAAAGCGATTTCTTCCAGACAACCTTTGCGTAGAGGAATGATGCAAACAAAAGTTGCAAATAGAGGGGGGATACAAAATACTAATAAAAAAATATAATAATACATACAAATAAAAATAAGTGAAAGTTATATATAAAATATCATATAATAGATTAAATGAAAAGAGTACGAGGAAGGTAAAGTAATTTATCTAATAGCATTCTAAACAATATGATTTAACAAGACTTTTGAAAGATTAAAGAGATTTAGCAGACGAATATGGAGAGGTAAGGAGTTCGACAATCGCACAGTGGTTACGGTGAAGGATTTCTTGAACAAGGAAGAAGAGTGCAAAGGTGTAGAGAGAGAAAGATTGACGGAGGATCGAAGGAACCGATTATGGGTAAGAGAAAGATACTGGAAGCGGTTTTTTAAATAAAGAGGTGTAGAAGGATTAAACAGCACACTATACCTACAATATATATTATAGTCTTATGCAGTGTAGTTTGGTTCTCTATCTGCGATGTTGCGGCGGATTTTACCGCATGTTCCGATGGCTGAAGAACTATCCATAAAGCATCGAACTATATTACTAACGTATAGAAGAGACATCCCGAACCAAAAGTTTGCTTCATTTTGGTAACAGTTAGAACTAAAGTTCGCTGCAGCACTAAAATAATAGATACGTCGTCTTACCAAACTATTAAAACATGCAGCGCTAATTTGCATTAGGGATTAGCTTTCTAGCAACTTTTGTACCTACTACAAATAATACTCTGCCTTGTCATTAAATAAATAAAAGAAGTAAAAGTCTCTTTGCAATTTAATATAAATTTTATTTATTACACATTCCAAATAATTCAACACAAATTAATATTTAATTGCCTTTAAACAATATAGGTAAATTTAGAGAGCTTTTGCTCGTATAATCATTTGTTATCTTTGCCTCGTGGTGCAATCGAACAGTTGTATATTTGTTTATTATTGCACGTATTAGATGCACTCTGTGATTTAATGTAGAAGGTTCAAATGAATGACCAAGTAAACAAACGAATATGTCTTTCTCAACAAAACACTTCGATGCATTAGTTGTAATATAGTTGTAGTCGTATTTAGATGACAGGCCATTCTCGCCACTGGACCGAATTAAACGACGTGTAACCATTTCCGTCGATAGACAAATTTTATAAACATCTTCAGTGGAGTAGCATAAACTACCCATATCTTTTATACTTATTAGTTTATGATGCGGATGTTTTAGTGTCGTAGTCATAAAAAACATAAATAACATAAACACTCACGCCTGTCACCCAGAGGGGTAGGCAGAGACTACGGACTTCCATTTGGCATGATCCTGACATACCTCTTTCCCCTCCTTTACATTCATATATCTACGCATACATGCTCGTCGGTTAAGGGTACTTCTAACGTGGCCCATTTTCAAAATATCGCCAATTTGGTCGATAAACTTTCTTCTAGGGCGTCCCTTCCCGACTCTGCCGTTCACATCTGCCATATAAATTTGCTTTTTCACTCTTTCCTCATTCATTCTTTCTACATGACCAAACCACCGAAGCATTCCTTTCTTAATCCTGGTCACAGTGGTCTGGTCACACTTACCGATGAAAAGTAAAACTATCACATTTTTTGATGTTCTGGAGTGTTTACTGCAGTCTTTAAGAACACAACCAGGCATTTTGAAGTTGTTATTTATGCGAAGTGAACACGACTCATCTGTGCGGGCAGTGGACACTCACTAAACAGTTGCGGTACAGTGTACCGCAATGCGTGGCGCAAAATCATGCAAGACGATGCCTTTTCTACACGTAGTAGTAATAGCTCAATGCCATAAAGTATCAACTTTTCTCCATAAAATATTAGAATTGAATCTAGAGTTGTTGAAGCAAATATTATGTAATTTATAAATACTAATAATTATAGTTTACGTCTGTAGAAATAGTAGAGTCATTGAGAAATTAAAAAAATATAGAGAAAATTAAATGACGAGTGACATGGGTTGCGGCTTTGATTATATACATGTATAATCAAAGCCGGACATGTATATAATCAAAGGTTTGCGGATCCCGACTCCCGAAGTTTTAAAATTTTCTTAAGGTGATACCTATCTGGATAAGCTTGAAAGGTAAACATTATCTAAATACAAAATTTCACCCTAATAGTGAGAGCCATTTTTTTTTTGAGAAATAAATCAAATAGAATTGCTCGTTTAAAGTTTTCAGATCAGCCTTATTAATCATTCAAAAATTAAATGAATACAGACGTATATGGATTTATTACGTTAAATATCATTGTAAATATAACTTAACGAAATAGGAGTACCTAAATTATGCTAAAATAAAACCCCGATTCTAAATTTCAAAACAGTCCAACATCAATCGTCTTGACCTTATCAAACATTGCTAGAAGTTTTAGTCCTAGATAGACGTGGCCAGGTCAAGGGTCTGACCTTGTGTACCGCTATTACCGTCAGAAATCGGACAGCTCCTTCCGAGAATTTAGTACTCGTAGTGGGAGGGCCGCTTCCCCCTAACGAATTATTAGCCAGTAGCCACTTCATTCACCCCAGTCCATAACTTTATAACCGCAATTATAATACAATTTACTTAAATTGTTTGAAAACATAAAATGAGTACACACTTTGACCTATTATTAAGTTAATATAAATTATTAATACTGTTGTTATTTTATAGGTACTTATATTTTTTGAAAAGTATTTATTTATGCCATGTGCAAGCTACGAATTAATCTGTTTTTCCTTCTTTCTTTCTTTCAAAACGTAACAAATAATAATAAAGGCGAAATCTCTACAGTAGAGCTGTGAGAACACTGTCAAAATTTTTCTTGTATCGGCTGAAACAAGTGCCGTTATTACCTTCGTCCTGTGATTACTTCAGTATTCTTTATGATATGTAAATAGTACTTCTTTAGAAAAATAAAGACATTAATCTAGATATTCTATTGCTTTATACCGTAAACCGATAATACAGGTGTATATACTTGAAAGAATATCAACTTGTGTTTGTGTGAAAAATATCTAAAATCGACTAAAAAATTGGTCGAAAATAATAAGAATTCGCGCGGCGCAGCGTAGATAACCAGAGCTCGTGTCTTTCTTTCGTTTACACTGAAAAATTATGGCTTTAGATTTTTGAAAGTAAATTTAATTAGAATGTGGCATAAATACTTAAATATACAACTTTAAAATCGCAATTAGATACTGATCGATATATGGCTAGATTTTTTACCGTAATTGCTAACATTGATGACTTTAATTTATAATCTTTGTGTAATATTAAATATAATAAATAATATATTTTCACAAAAATATCTATAACTACCATCTCATACTACAAATATATTTAAAGGGTGTCTAAACTTTGTTTGTACTGTGTTATGTAAACATAAAAAAGTTTCTTTGACATGTATGTGATTATTATCCTAATATAATATATGAAACTGTTCCAATATTTTTCAGAAAAAGAAAAAGCGCATATAAATTAGGATTTTGATTATTTTTGGATACTTTGAAACAATGTTTAAAGAAGACGAACTGAGTATCTAAATTTTTAGCCGCGTAATTTAAGGCTGTTTCAATAACTTTAGAAACGGTGAAATGGTACACGCATATTATTTCTAAATTGAAACGCATAAAACTATATTAGAGGTGTTTTTAGGGTTCCGTAGTCAACTAGGAATCCTTATAGTTTCGCCGTGTCTGTCTGTCCGTCTGTCCGTCCTCGCTTAATCTCTGTGACCGTTAGCACTAGAAAGCTGAAATTTGGTACCAATATGTGTATCAATCACGCCAACAAAGTGGTAAAATAAAAATTGGAAAAAATGTTTTATTAGGCAAGCCTCCCTATATGTAAAGTGGGAAGTGATTTTTTTTTAATTTCAACCCTAACGTGTGATATATTGTTGGAAAGGTATTTAAAAATGAATAGGGGTTTACTAAAATCATGTTTTGATAATGTCAATAATTTCGGAAATAATCGCTCCAAAAGTAAAAAACAATGTGTCCCCCCCCCCTCTAACTTTTGAACCATAAGTTTAAAAAATATGAAAAAAATCTGAAAAGTAGAACTTTATAAGGACTTTCTAGGAAAATTATTTTGAACTTGGATGGAAACAACAGTACCCACTACCGGGAGCAGTTGCAGGAGCGCGAACATAATGGATACTCACCTTTAAACTCATAAGTGGGAACACTTATTGTGACGAACGGGAAACTACGGAACCCTACACTGAGCGTGGCCCGACACGCTCATGGCCGGTTTTTATCTTATTCATTAAGGCGATACCCTGACCAAAACCTTGTGATAGTGCGTTTTTCAGAGACTATTATCTTATTAGTTATGAGAAATAAACTACATCTAGTACATTATTAATGTTTGATGTTCTATCATCACATTCCACGTTCTAATTTGTTTTTATGTGTTATAAATACATTTAAAATGAATGTTTAAAATGACTAAAATTATTAATTACATGCATCTGTTGCTAAAGGCAACACTCTAATCATTTGAAGATTACACTAATGAATAGATAATTTAAAAATCTATATTATTCGCGTTTAATTTCTTAAGTTCGCTTTTCTTTTTTAATTGAGATAATTCCAAAATTTGGGCGTATTTCGTATGTGATAGCGAGAGCGCGTGGATTGTATAGGACCGAACGCTCAAGGTCGCTCTCTAGGGGTAACGCCTTAAGCTCGAGTGCGATTAATTCAAAAATAAGGACTCTTACTGTCCAGGAGTTCGTCTTGGCGGGTATGTGCCAGTGCCACCCTCTCATAAAGTTAGATAAACGACAAAAAGTTAATGTGTAAAAAAATTTAGAAACCACTCCATTATTCCATGTTTTAATGAACGGGAACTAATAAATTGATCAAAACGTTGTGGGAATTCAAAAACCGAGTCGTATGTGAACAACTAATTGGTGGCGTGCGAGCAACTCTGAATGTGGTAGGAGCTAGGCACCAAGTCGCGCCACTGAGTGACACCAGCTCGATAACAACTTAATCCAGTTGATATCGTTACATAACAGCTTTGAGGTGATCCGATTTAGCGCAATTAAAATATTTTTTCTTATCCTTTCCTAAAATATTCTATTGCTTAGTGAAATAAATGATCTACTTTAATAAATAAATTCCACGAATTCTTTAGTGTAAAAATTAATATCAATGCGAAGTTAAAATGAGAGCCGTGGTAGCTCAGATGGTTAGCGCTCGCTGTAAATTTCACAATACTACACAAGCAAACCGGGTTCGATCCTCGCCGGCACCAATGAAATTATTAATTGCAATTTTAAAGTGCTGATTTACCACGTTCACGATGGTATAGAAAAACATCGTGAGGAAACCTAGTTGTTTGAGAAATACGAAAAAAATATTTCAAAGACATATGAAGTTTGCCAACACGCATAAGGGCAGCGCGGCGGACATTTTCTTGCCTTAAAACCCTCTCATAAATTAGAGGAGACCTCTGGCCAGAGGGACGTATATAGGCTGTACTTTAACTTTAAAATTAAATAATAATTTTATTATAATAATTGTTTCTAGCTAATATGGATCTCATGAAATTGATAATATTTTATATCCTTTAATATTTTAATATATACTTACTTATCACATCCAATTTCAAAACAGACTAAAATATTAGAATTTATCTATTTACTTTTGATTAAGTAATAAAATTGAAATAATTGTAGAAGTAATGATATAAAATTTATATGCATAGTAAAACATTAAAGTCTTTAAGTGTGCTCCTATTTTGCATGTTTTTAACTACCATAGATTATTGTTTCTTTCAATTATTTTGTCTGATATATTAAAACTAGAGGATTTCAAGGCAAGCAAATACTCGAAGCGTGTTAGCGGGCTTCACATGTGTCTCCGATCTTTTTCTCTGATTTATTTATCTAAAAAGTTACTACGATAGATCAAAGCCCAGTGCTAACATGGATCGTCCTGAGATACCAATGACTCTAATCTTGTTTAAAATTTTAGACAATTAATATCCTTGTAATACCAACATAAAATTATTTTCTTTTGGTCTTATTATGAAACGTGGTTTATTGGTATGTAGTTATTTTATAATGATTTTTAATAGTTTAAACCGTAACCTATAAATTAATCACGTAGGAAATACTTACGTGTTAGAGCCATGCTGCAGTTATATTAGTTAGAGCCACGCTCTCACAGAATACCAGCGTAAAATAGCAGCTTATTACTGCTGTGTTTCGCATGGTGAGTGTAGAGAACCGGACACCCTTTTTACTGAAAACGAGGCATTTCTCTTATCATCAGGTGGACTGTGTGCTCGTTTGTTACCCTATCCTATAAAAAAAACGTTTTGTAATTTAAAGACGATTAAGTTTCATAGCAAAAATCCCACAGACATTGAACTGAAGTGACGAATAAGTCTGAAGTATAGAATATCCACTACCCCATATCGTCTCGAGGGTGTCATAAAAAGTGACAGAGGGAAATTGTAACAGGTGATGCGCACTAAAAAACTGCTATTGGGTGAGTTTGGCCGGAAGAAGCGCTAGCAAGCGCTTGTAAGCAAAATGGCGATCGTAAGCGTTAAGCACTGTCAAATCGTAAGTAGCTATTTTCCTCCAGGACGCGATGTTAGTTTTAACCGGAGAACCTAACCTAATTTAAATATATGTTTGTAAAGTATTCACATTAAAACTTACCAATCATGAATTTTTAATAACATGTATATGTTTATTCATGTCAATATATTACTTAAAACTAATATTGCACAAAACAACTTATAAACTCTACTTCAAAACAAACAAATTAAATAAGCAAAATGGCGGATTGTGTCAGCGCTACTGAAGTAGCAATCGTGTCCTGGCCGAAAACTATTTCAGCGCTTGTAAGCGCTCGATAGCGCTTTTTTCTGCCAAACGCACCCATTGACAACCCGCTAGACAAGAGTATCAACTACGGCAAAATCCCCCTGTAAGACAATCTGTGGGGGAGACCTAAGTTCAGCAGTGGACTTTTATAGGCTGTGTCCGATATATATATATATATATATATATATATATATATATATATATATATATATATATATATATATATATATATATATATATACTTATATATATATATATATATATATATATATGTGTGTTTTATAGGCTAGTTCCAACATCCGATGCAGGTTTCACCTGATCGAAGTGATATTATGTGATATGGCGCCGATTGATTAGTAAGGTAAGTGTTTTATGATTATTTACCTTAACTATTTTATAGGGACCTTTCCAGAGAGTGTAGAGTGCTTCGCAATCTAAATTAGTAGACATACTCACCGACTTTATATCTAACTGGTCGAAAAATTCTTTAGTGTGATATTATTTGCCTTTATTGTTCGACTGACGTATGGAGTATGGCTATCGTGATTGCGGCTAACATTACGACCGTTTTATAGTCACAAATAAATAGCCTTTAAGAATCAACCTCGCGTGACTAACTTTGGCAGATCGAATCAAGGAAATTAATTTAGAAATTATAGCTATTTTTATGAATTAAAAAGTTTAGTAAACCTTCGTTTACTGAAACTTTTGGGTTGGTAACATATATGACATCCTCTTCACAATTCAGCTCAATCACATTAATAATTATTCATCTGAACAAAAGTAATGATCATCATCATCATCATCATCATCATCATCATTACAGCCTTTCACAAGTCCACTGCTGAACATAGGCCTCCCCCAAGTAATGCCACAAAGCACGGTCCTGAGCCACCTGCATCCATCGACTTCCTGTATGTCTTACCAGGTCGTCACTCCATCTAGTGGGGGGTCGCCCTACACTACGCCTACCGGTACGAGGCTGCCACTCGAGAACCTTTCTTCCCCATCGGTTATCGGTTCTTCGAGCTATATGGCCGGCCCATTGCCACTTCAGCTTACTAATCCGTTGGGCTATGTCGGTCACTCTGGTTTTACTGCGGATATCCTCATTTCTGAGTCTATCACGCAGAGAAACTCCGAGCATAGCCCTCTCCATAGCTCGCTGAGCGACCTTAAGCGTCCTCATACGGCCAGCAGTGAAGGACCACGTCTCAGATCCATAAGTCATCACTGGCAACACGCACTGGTTGTACAATTTAGTTTTTAGAGATTGAGGTATACCTGACGAAAAGATATGTCGTAATTTCCCGAACGCTGTCCAGCCGAGTTGAATCCGTCGATTGACCTCTCGGTCGAAGTTGGACTTACCTAGTCGGACTATTTGTCCCAGGTAAACGTACTCGTCAACAACTTCGAGCATAGTGCTCCCAACAACTACCGGCAATGTAATGATATGATGAACAAAATAATTTATTTATTCTGTGGTGTCGTGCCGAAATTAGTTATAACGTTATAAATTAGTCTTTGTTGTGCATCATCTTAATATATATATTCTAGCTTGCCAGGCAGACATTGTTCTGCCCTTTTCGACGACCCTTTGTCCTATTAAAAATACTATATATATAAATTACGCGTCACGTTGATTGCCCGCGATGGACTGCTAAACTACTAAACCGATTTTAATCAAATTCGCATACCGTGTGCAGTTTGGTCTAACGTGAGAGATCGGATAGTTTTTTAGCCCATTCGAATATAAGGATTTTTATTAGGACATGACAAAGAGTCGCTAAAAAGGCCAGAACAACGTCTACCTGGCACGCTAGTATTGTGTACGTAGTTACACTAATGGCTTGACAAGGCTTGACGTAGTACGTAATTATTGACCCACGTCATGCATACTCTTATCATTTTGCGTCGTGCGTTGTCGACTCTTGGTAGAGAGTAATTGGTTCTGTAGTCGTGCATGACCGGATCGTGAATAAGTCGCTTAAGTTGTGCATCTTTCTTTAGATTCATTGCCATAGCCCAACAGTAGACGTAAAAATTTTTTGGTATAGTCCATTGGGGTAAGATCGGTGATGGGGTAAGACCGTAAAATTCAAATTTCCGGTGAATTATGCTATATTTCTGAAAGCTAGCAATATGGTACAAGCTCCATTTTATTCTGCCCCGACCCCAAGTTTCAGCCAGTCGCTCCGAAAAGTAGGGCGTGTGCTGCGCAGTATTTTATAAAACAGGGTAACTTCTGAATTTTTTCGTTTGTCCGGTCTTTCCCTATCACTTTTATTTGCGATTTTTAGCGACGTCCGCTCTTCTCCTTAATGGCCAATTCTTCATCATGCATATAAAAAATTATGCCTTGTCTTCGCACACGTTTTAAGCAGAAACTGTTGAGTCTTGAAAAGTAAAAGCTTCTTATAGCTAAATTACGTGTAACCATTAACGATTTGCGCCAAGTTTCAGAAATCTGACGTATATGGATGTCGAGAAAATAAAGTTTTTGCCAGACTCTTTTAACTAGTCGAAAATCCGTCCGGTATAGCCCCAACGCACCTTAAATACGTCTGTTAGCGACGAAAAGTGAATTTAAAAACATTTAATCTTAATTGTTTCTTATTTGTGATATAAAACTAAGTGTTAGAAATGAAAAGTGAATTTAAACGTTTAATCTCAATTGTTTCTTATCTGTGATTTAAACTAAGTATGAAAACTAATAGCATTAATACCAAGAGAGTGAAATAATAACTTATATTAGCTTCAATTCTTATTTTAAAAACTACGTAACGAAAATATAAATCTAATTGCTTATTTAGGTTTAATTAGAATGTTTAAAACAAGATATGAGTTTAGTTACCTATTAGGATTTTCTTTTATTACAATTTTAAAGAGTTGCATTAGAGATATGAGCATTAGAGATGACCGCGCAACTATTTTTATTTTTTACAAGTATAAATTAAAAGTTATATGAATGTTTTATATTCGAAATAATAAAGATAAGTCATATCTATTGTCAGGAATGAATAAAAATATTGTAAGGTATGTTTTACCACACTTATTAAAGAAAATTGTAAATTTTCCTTAGAAAAGGTTGTTCTGTGCCCTGATTGGTCGACGGGGATCATTGGTGCCGTGTGCAAATTCATTAGTGCCGCGCGCAAATTTTCTTAATTCTGATTGGTCACAGCTGCCTATAAAAAAGGGGCGTTTTTTGTGGTAAAACATTCCAAATCCGGCAATGTAATAATAAGGAATCAAGAAAATAAATAAGAAGAAACTCTCAAGAAGTGTTATTTATTGCTCATCTAACTGCTACTGCATGCTCTCCAGTTAACATCCCGCCAGAAAACCCGCTCCATTTATTAACATTCTCATACACGAGCATCTACAATGTCAATTTTTTTAAGTACATATTTTAAATACACACAAATTTTCACAAATGGTCAAAGGTATGTATAGGAATAGGATATAATATATGAATGTTGCATAGTAGTTTTAATTAAAGCTTCTTGTTTTGGAGTGTAAAATTTTAGATACTTTAAAGTAATCTTAAAGTTATTAAAAAAAAAGCAACAGTAATAATAAAACTTTTCTTAATTTATTAAAGATGCATGTAAGTAAAGTATGTATATTTCAATTTACAAACTACACTGATTGATATCTACGAAATTATACTACATTATTGTTACTTACAAAATAGAATTACTTTTTTAGCGGTAAAGCAGTAATTGTTCAAAATGTCTACAGTTTATTACGAACACAAACTAGCACGCTTTTGTAAATTGTTTGTTAAACTTCGAAGCGTGTCTCTATCCCTTTTTATCACATTAAATAAATCTGTTATAAGCTATTTTAAATCACTAACATTGTGTGCTTCTTCTGAGTACACTAATCGTTTTATTTCAGGACACAAATAAAACTCTAGAGGTGTTAGGTCTGGTGATCTCGCCGGCCAGTTCACTGGTCAACCACGACCTATGCATCTATCACCGAATTGGTTCGTCAATATTAGACACTCGGCATTAGAGTATTGGGTACGTGCTTACGATACACACTTGGAAACATAAGCAATACGACGGCGACGTGATGTCACGTTTTGGCTAACCCAAGGTAAATGAAATGAGACTTGAAAGCGCGGGCGGCTTTGCCCTTGAGCCTGGGACCGTGCCAAAGGACATTGACAAAGATCTCTTCTGATTGAGAAGTTGTAAAGAGAATCGACAATCGCCCCTGATCGGTCGTGAAGAACTGCACTGGTATGAAGATAATGAAACGCTTACCGGTGGCCCAATGCACGACGGTATGGTGCTCGTTGTCGCGTGCGTTTACATCCGCACCGGCGGCGAGCAACGTCTGCACTAGGGGCACATTGCCATGAACAACGGCAAGATGGAGCGGCGTGAGACCATCAGCATCGCGCGCGTCGGCTAGAGCAGGCGCCGCCATCAGCACACGATCAGCGCAGGCCGCGCGCGACGCAGCCCGCACCGACGCGCCGCTCGACGCGCAGTAGTGCAGCGCACAGCGCAACGCGCGATCTCGCACCCGCGCTGACGACGGCTTTATGGGAAAGAAACACCCTTGTACGCACTTTGACTTACAACCATTATATTATGTATAATGTACGTACGTATTACACACCTAATGACTTATCGAGTCGAACACGCAGTTCAAAAGATTTAAGAACTGTGACGCCTATTCACAAGATGTTACGACTCCTATCTGTTTAGTCACCTTGGATCCCTTTTATTTTTTGGTAGATGTTATCAGTTTTGTGACGGCAAATATACTAAAAATAAAAGGTGAAAAATTGTAGAGAACCGGAGACTTTTTTTACTGGAACGAGGCATTTCATCTTAGTCCTCACGGGTGAGAACACATCTGCATGTTGATTCTTAATCGAGGATAGATGTACGCTGCAGCTATATTATGGTTGTACGAGTAGCATGAACGGGTCGGCTCGACCGTAGAAGAACCACGCTTTCACAGAATACCAGCGTAAAATAGCAGCATAATACTGCTGTGTCTTGTATGGTGTGTGTAGAGATCCGGTGACCCGTTTTACTGTAAACGAGGCTTCCATCTAGGCACAATTGACCACGCATCTGGATTTCGATTCTTAATCGAGGATAGACCGTAAATGTCTATGCTACAGCAACCACTTAATATCAGGCGGCCTGTGCGCTCGTTTATCACCCTAACCCCAACAAAAATAACGAAATCGATCAAAGCTACACAAGAAGCGCATGCAATTTATAAGTAGACGATCTCAAACACCCTCTTATCTACTTCAGTCGTAGAGCAGCTATACGTCCACTGCTGTGTTTAGGTCAAAACGGTAAAGAGAGCCAGTGTATTCACAGGCTGACAGGATTGAGCTGGCTTGTCACTTCAATTACATAAAATACAAAAATTTTAGATATGTACGAAATTTATAAAACGAACCTAAATACTTATTTACTGAGTACTTAAATTTTTTTATGAATACAAACTTTTAATTTTTTTGACTTAAAGTCCACCACAGATTGCTTAAATGAAGATCTAGGAGAAAATTATGTTCGAATTTATGTTCTAAAATTTAAATTTACATCCAATTAGGAAGCAAAAATACTTATAAGAATATTCGTAATCCAGATGCACGATGTGGACGGAGTAATTTTATTTATGGTAAATTTACTTAGCTTAAAAGTGCACTCGGATTCTGACGTTGTAAATCTTGATGGGCAACAGTGATCACTTACCATCAGATGAACCTATCGCCCTTTTGCCTTACCAATAAAAAAAATAAAAAACGGAATTAAATAATATCATATAATATATATATATATATATATATATATATATATATATATATATATATATATATATATATATATATATATATATATATGTAAATATAATAAAACACAAGCCATTTCACTTAATTTCACTATTGAACATAAACCTCCAGCATAGTTACTAATCTTGGCACGGAGGAATGGCAAGCGCAATTTTTTATTCAAATAGATATTAATATAAAACTGCACTGGTTGCTCTGCAAAGTTCAGGTGATTAACACTATCGAAGGTATACATGTATCTCACCTAACCTAACCTAACCACCTGAACTTTTCAGAATTGTCTTGAAAAGAGAGAGGGGCTACAACAATGTTTATTATACACTACTAGGTGACAAACGAACAGGCCACTCCACCTGATGGTAAGTGGGTGCTAAAGTCTATAGACACCTATGTCTATCCTCCATTTAAAATACAAAAACGTTGTCACCCCTGCAGATTAAAGTAGAATCTCTCTGGTTGCGCGGAAAAAACCATTGGATTATTATATTTGACGGTAGAGGTGCCAAGCCGCTTGTTCCTTTCCGACAAAACGATATCATTCATACCCTCCTCTATCCTCCATCGACACATCGGGGTGGTGGGGTGGGAGGGGGCAAGAAGATGATTCTAGAATGTCACGTAATCATCGGGGCCGAGGACATATAAGGCACGCGCGACCGTTGCGCGGCCTCTTTCCACCGCAGTCGTCGCTGAAACCACAACGCTTCTCTCCCGACGCACCCCTGGGGCCCCAGAGTGTCTGTCTAGAAGAAGTTCCCTCACCTCGGGTGAGATATAGTCGCGCACCGCCTCTCTCCGGAGTGTTCCAGAAGAAGTTCCAGAAGTTGCAGCTATAGTGCTCAACAGGATAGAAGAAACCCCGGTGAGTCAACACTCCTTTATTTACTGCCTTATAGTTTAACCCGCTCTAATTTTGTTGTTCTCCTAATAAGGCAGGATTCCCTTTCAGCGATTTGGCACCGTAGTAGTTTAGTTTTTAGGGAAGAGCAAGTGCATTATACCGCATTCTATAGTAGTCGCTTTTACGTAAGCGTAGAAGCAACCGCATATACAGTCCACTTTAGTTAATATCTCGCGTAGTAGGTTTAAGGTTCGACCGGGGAACTAGACTTCGGCAGCCTTAAACACGTGGCTCCACCACTCTCGATAACAGTTAAATTTGAATTCAGTACTAGTTCCTTCCTATACGAAACATATTAATATTATACTGTTATTTATATTTACGCTGCTATGTAATGCCACGCAGTAAAGTAATGTAATGAATTTTGTTAATTGCAACTATCCCTAATGGAGAGTAAGTTTTTTACATGCCTTATTATAAAAATTATACATCAAGATCAGTAGAAATCATGGACTGTCATAATTATTAAAAGAGTAAGTATGACAAAAATATAAATAAATAAATCCCTGATCTATATACAATCTCAATTAAAAAGCTAAGGTGAAAACGTTAAGGGAAAACTTTGTATGCTGGAGTGTGAGATATGGCATAGTTCAAGTTCATCGGGAGGAGTGCAGAAATAAAATATGCACAACATGTGTTATAAATACATTAAATCAAATAAAATAAAAGATAAATATTGACGTTCATAATGCCAATATCAAATAAATAATATTGTGAGGTCAAAGAGATTCTCGTGAATTTTTAAAAGTTGCCAAAAAATACTAAGCGACCTATAAAATAACTTTGATCAAAACGTTTTCGGAATAGGATATTCATCAATGATAACTCATGAAATGTATTCATTTTTTTTCGAATTTTAAATTCGTTATTGGCCAAGGCCAGAAATTTTTTTAAATCTTTACCCAATTATTTTTTTCAAAATTCACATTCATATACAAAATAGAGAAACTAGAACTTCATGCGATTATTATATATTACTGTCCGAAAAAAAGTTCGACATAAAGTATTTTTGTAGAACTGCAGTATTCTATAGTGACATACTTGTGAGCAGATTATATACTCGACAGAACCGCCTGCAATGATTATAGTTGCTCTGGGCAGCTAACATTGACCGCTACGCAAAAAAACCTTAAAAAATCGAAAAAATTGTTAGAGTAGGTCCAACGTGTGACCATACGTTAATTAGCTGAAGGGCCGCGTGCTGGGATTCTCGAATGTTAACAGACGCGCAAAGAAAGCAAGAGTTTACATTATTGAAGAAAATCCAGATTCTTTTTGCGCTCGTTCCGTAACCGTAGACAAAACGTGGGTACATCATTTTGAACCGGAGACGAAAAACTAAAACAAGGTGTGGAAAAGACCGTCTTCCGTGCCAGCCAAGAGATGTCTGCGTCCTCTGAAAAAATAATGGCCTCTGTCTTCTGGAATGCGGAAGGTATAATAATGATCGACTATTTAAGTAAAGGAGAGATAATAACTGAAGATTATTACGCGGCATTGATGAAAAAATTACGCGAGGAATGAAAGAATAAACGTCGGGGAAAATTGCGTGCTGAAATACTTTTTCATCACGACGATGCCCCTGCCCATCAATTTGATCTTTCAGGCGCTGCTATCCGAACTGCTAGGTTTCAGCTGATTCAGCACTCAACATATTCTCCGGACCTAGATCCGAGTGATATTGACCTTCTTACTCATCTGAAAAAGCACTAGCGTGGTATAAAATTCGATGGCGACGATATGTGCTGTAAAAAGCCTTTTTCTAGTCCCAGGACCAAGCCTTTTTATCCACTAATCAACTTGCAAAACCCTATTCAAGGTGTATTACCTTAAAAGATGGTTATCCTAGAGTTTCATTGCGATTCCAAAAACTTATTGATCAACCTAGTATATACTGATTGATGACTGAACGGACTTTGAATTTTGTGATTTCAAACGTTCCTTTTTCAGTAGTCTGTGGCATAGAGCAAGCAATACAGGAGCAACTACGATTATGTCGGCGGCCCGTATTGCTTTATGGTTTGTGGAATGTATGTGCCAAGGCATAAAAGCGTTTATTTTATATTTTGTTTATTACAAATTTGTGTTTTAAATATTAATGTGCAATTGAATTTAAGTTTGTGATATGCTTTTTTTTATAGGATAGGGTGACAAACGAGCACACAGTCCACCTGATGGTAAGTGGTTGCTGTAGTCCATAGACATCCACATCTATCCTCGATTACAAATCAAAATGCAGATGCGTTGTCACCCGTGGGGACTAAGATGGAATGCCAAGTTGCTAAGTTTTCAGTAAAAAGGGACTCCGGTTCTCCACTCATCATACGAAACATAGCAGCATTAATCTGCTATTTCACGGTGGTATTCTGTGAGAGTGTGGTCCCTCCCCGGGCGAGCCGACCCATTCGTGCTACAACTATACTACTAATATAACTGCAGCATGGCTCTAACACGTATAAAACAGCTTTATCACAAACTTAAAAATTTTATGAATTATGGTCGAATCTCAACCACTGGACGATCTCTAGGTAAGTTATTAATTTCTAGCATTTTGTCGTTTCAATTTAATCATCAATTCAATTTTATATTAAATTCTCGTTGATTTATTTCCAACAATGTGTGCAACCCACGAACAGTTAACAAGGTAATGAGTTGATAGTACCAAACACGTGCGACCGTCGTCAACAGTTAACCGCATTCGTAGACTGTAACGATTCAACTTCTATCGTGAGACCATAGGTGCTATTGATTGTATATTTCCACCGACGCGACGCCTAGTCACTGACGCCGTTTTGGTGCATTTCCTTAATAGCTTTAAAACCATTCACCTGTCTTAGTGTACTCACGCTAGTGCAAGATATTGCCTCACGATACTTAAACGGGGTAACTACCTTTACAACTCAACACTTATAAAAAAGTACGGTGTATTCAATATACTGATACTGTGGTATGGAGTTGAATATCCATAAATTATCACTGTATTATTAATGAGACTAGGGCGAGTCGTACACCGAGACCCGTCGAACAGTTGAATACTACCAACTTATTGATTAGTAACAAAATTTAATATGAAGACAGGGAAAAATAGTTGATGGAAAGCTGTGAGTGCAGTTGATGGGCTGTTTATAAGGCGATGCCTGGCTGCTCGGCGCATAACATCGCGTGATCAACCCATGTACTGAAAAATGTATTTTGTATTTCATAGAACTACACGAAAAGCGTTAATTTTAAAAACAGTTTGAATACACAGTAATTTATTTTATTACTTATACATTGCTTGTGAAAAAGTGTTTAATGTTAATTGTAGGATTTCTTGAACTTATATATAAAGTTCAAGCAAATATATAATTATTTATTATATATATAAATCAATCGTGTCGGTTAGTTTCGCTAAAACTTTAATACGGCTCGACCTATTTTGATGGTTTTTTGTGTTTCAATGGATCCCTAGATGATTTAGATTCACATTTGAGAATGGTAGGTGATGCTGTTGTCGATATCCTGAAACCACCCGTGAAAAGCTGGGGCGAATTAGTTTATTTATGAAAGCAGTCGCATATCGTCCTATAATATTGTCAAGATGCATAAATCCTGTTCTCTAAAGCCATAAATAAACTTCAACGAATAAAACAAGTGACTTGATTAGGAAGGTGTAATTCTCAAATAATAGAAAGTGATAGTTTACTTTGTTTTAGTTCATATGTGTATGAAGACTAGACGAAAATAATATTATGCATGCAGTGTTCGATTTACACTTGTTGCTTTGATTATATTTTAACACACGCTTAAATAAACGACTACGTGAATGTGCTTTATCGTGTTACAGATTAAGTAAAAACTCACATCCTTGTTAAGTATATCAACAACAGTCTTATAGTCAGCTTGCTGGCAGGCGTACATAAGAGGCGTGCAGCCGTGCGCCAACGACTGATCTACATCTCCACTCTTTTTAGAACCGTTCTTCTCACGCTTGAGTTTAGTGCTTTTGTCTAGAAGATCTCCTCGGCGTGGCTTAGTTTTTTTGAGTATGCTGGGGATGGACTCGCCGCGGCCGCTGGCCCCGCGCTTTTCCATAACAACGGGCTAGGACGAGCGTGCCATATGTAGGGCGCTGAGTGCGGCCGTGCGAGGTGAACGTCGCGAGGACGAGTGGGCACGGAGGGCGCGTGCCTCAGACTGGCCTGTGACCTGTGACTCGCAAGCGCCGCTGCCCGCTGCCGGACAAAGGCGGCGCTGGGCGGCGCGGCGGGGCTACGCAACTGCCACCCTCACACGATTTACTTTCCACATTAAACCAGGTCAACATCTTATACATCATTATATTCGAACTTTCAGCGAAAGGCCTCGCTACTCACTACTTCCATTTGTCTACTGTCAATAAGTCGACATTGAACCAATTCCATTTCATTTGCCACAATAACGAGGAAAATCAGTCAATTGTTTCATAAGCTTATTACGTTTTCCGTAATACTCATCGTTCATCTTATATCATAAAAATCTTACCTAATTTCTCCATCAACACTATAACTTAATTAATGTAAGCAATTTACATTAATTATTTTATTCAAATAAGTACAGTTTTTAAAAATTATTTCAGACAGTTAAAGTGTCTTTTGTTATATCCATTAGTTTATGCTATATTGTTAGTAGCTTCTACTTGACTTTTTTGTATTTACCTATTATTTAGTAGTTACTTTTTTATGTTCTTACAGTCTATATAAGTCCCACTTCTGGGCACAGGCCTACCCTCATTTCTGAGAGGGTATTACGGCAAGGAAGAATCGGCCGCGCTGCCCCAATGCGCGTTGGCGAACTTTACACGTCTTCGATTTTTTTTCTTATTTCTCAGACATGCAGATTTTCTTCACGATGTTTTCCTTCACCGCCATGTCGGTCACGGGTCATGTCGCGGTATGCCCTATAAAAGTGTATAGCTATTATAAAACTTGACTAAGTATACTTCATTTGGTACAAACCTTTATATGTATGGTAAATGTCAAATAGAAGTTAACGATAATAATTTATTTTATCGAAGCTGACCAGCCAACTAATAATATGCACGCTTTAGGTATTAGCGGAGAACTTAAAGGGACGCTGAAGGTTAAGGGGATCAAGTTTGATTGGAAGTTAGGGTAGGCTATTAGGGTTATTGGGTGGGTGATGTAGCGAGCTAGTGCCACAGTTTACGTGAGCGCGTCGCGCGGTGGAGCGACGTGACGTAAGCGCGGCACGCCACCACCCTACGAACCAATCACTCTCGAACCCCACAACGTTTATTTATGCACTTGTTCAAACTCAAATTTACCATAATATACAAATACGTATATAAATATAGTACCGTGGATATCGTCAGAGTCGACATAGGTAAAATCATACATGAAATGGTCATCTTTCTGATAACAGCTCAAAATATTTAAAAAAAACTGCGGTTACCAACCCTGCTATGGCAAAACCCCTCAATGAGGCAACATGCGCCAACACTTTCATAGACTGAGAAAACTCTACAGACATTTTACTTGCTCGCTGATTACATTAATAATATGTCGACAAAGAAGCATCGAACGCATGGTTGATTCATGGCGAACTCTTCCCAGAGACTGAAGGCTTTATGATTGCTACACAGGATCAATAAATAGAGACCAGGAACTACCAAAAGCATATTTTTTATAGGACAGGGTGACAAACGAGCACACAGTCCAGCTGATGGTAAGTGGTTGCTGTGGCCCATGGACATCTACATCTATCCTCGATTACGAATCAAAATGCAGATGCGTTGTCACCCGTGAGGACTAAGATGGAATGCCTCGTTCCCATTAATAAGGGTCTCCGATTCTCTACACTCTCCATACGAAACACAGCAGCATGAAGCTACTATTTTACGCTGGTATTCTATGAGAGCGTGGTCCCTCCTCGGTCGAGCCGACCCATTCGTGCTACAACTATAATACCTACTTATAGAACTGCAGCATGGTTCTACCACGTTAAAAAACGTGCAGAAAATGCAACACTTGTCCAGAAACTATTCAACACATTACAGGTGCGTGTAAAGCAATAGCCCAAACAGATTACAAACACAGACATGATCAAGTTGCAAATATTATTCACCAAAAACTAGCCCACCAACAGAACTTAATATAATAATTATATACTAATAAAATAATTATATATATTAATTAAATACTTAATAACTCTATTAAGAGGATATAGTAAGTCAGCTCAAATTCTAATTTCGCCCCCACTTCCCCGCGCGTCGTATGCTATGTACCAACATGTTTGTAATCATTAATACTGTAAGTAGATAGGTCGTTAGATACTTATTTCATTAGGTTTATCATATTTATGCCTGTTTCTTAACGCCAACCCAGTCACTTCTTATTTTTATCACGGTTATTTCCCATTTTAATTTTACGTCGTCTTGTTGCGTAATGTGTATTCTGATCGTAAGCGACACAACTTCTCCCTTCAAAAGCCTAAGCGATACTAACGGGGCGACAGGAATCAAGCTTCAGGGCGCCGATAGTTTAGGTAATTTCTTTTTACAGTGAAAATAATGGTATTTTAAAAAAAGTAAATAACATAAGCACTGCTTTATAGTTAGTTCAGTTAGTATGCAAAGTTTCACGATCTTATTAAAAGTATTTTATGAATAACAGCGGTTTATTGTTCAGTTTGGAGGTAACTTTGGATTTTTTTTCTATCGAGAAAATTTTACGGAATCGTGTTTTCATCTAACATAATCTTTAACATTAATCCTCAACTTTACCATATATTTATTTCAAAATTAATGCTGCAATACTTTCGGCGTAACAGAGGATCTTGCTAAGCTATTTCAGGTTAATAAATACAACCCAGATAGCGTATTAGAAAACCCCAAAACGATAACATCGATAGATTCACTGTAGCAGACCAGATATTACATTAATTAATTAAATTAACAAAACCAGATACCTTATAGATATAGCAGTCCCTAATACGCACAATCTACAAACTACAATAGCTGAAAAACTCTCTAAATATGCAGAATTTAAAGATAAAATAACTCAACTCTGGCATCTTCAAAAAGTAATTATAGTGCCCAGTGTACTATCGACAACTGACGTAATATCGAAGCAATTACACCAATCTATAAAGACTAAAGTTACTAGCCAATACATAAAAAACTGTTACAGAAGGCTGTAATACTAAATACATGCAGAATAGTTAGGAAGTTCCTGCAAACTGAAGAACAAACCACATCTATGCGTAGACAAATTGCCTCACAACCTAACACAGGTAACTGAATAAGGTAGCTCACAGAATATTACCAAATCCATACCGAAAATACACTTGATTTAGGCCCATGCTATTAGTAAACTGGTAAAAGCCGAGATATTATGAAAGTAAACAACATAATAATAATAATAATCATTTATTTTGGACCATGATCAATATGAGTTAGTGAGTAATTTACAAACTAAAATATGTTGTATATTAAATAATTTAAACTAAATTAATACATATATGAAAGAAAAGCCTATTCGCTCTTGCTTTGAAGAAATCCATATTGTTATTGAATAGAAAAAAAGATACTGGCAAATTATACCTCTCCTTTTTTCAACGCAACACAAACGACATATCAAACCGTTTGATCACGTGGTAAGTATCCACCATTATTTGTACTAGTCGTAAGTCATGAAGAAACATTTTATTTTTAAGTATTATATTACAATAATGTAAATTAAAAAAATAAGTTAAATTTCCCGAAATAGAAAAAAGCTGATAATCTTCAAATGGCTGAAAATATTTTCTTGTATATATATAATATACCTCTGCCCACTTATCACAGCACCAGACCCACAGCAGTGTATACGTGTCCAGTGCTGCAGGAGCGGGCAGTCTGGTTTCTCTACAATAATGACTTTAAAAGTTTTATTAACTCTTTCAAAGCATTTTCATTTCCTTTCTTTCCTTTACAGCCTTTAAAAATCCACTGCTGAAAATAAGCCTTACCCACAGATTGTCTCATAGAAGGTACTCTGTCGTAATTGCTATACTTGGTAGGCGGTTAGGCAATTGCAGTTTTCGTTACTTTAAGTTGGTATCACGAAGATGCTGCTGCCAACCTCAGGAGACTGTTTAGTTTCCCTCTGTAGCCTCTCTGGACACATGGGACCATATGGGGTAGTGCATATATAATTAACCTAAAATGAGACATTTTTCAGTACATAAGAAGCTTTAAATACGTAATTAAAACATCAAACGATGTAACGAACACACGGTTTTATTTCTCAATACACCTCTTTAATTTTTTCATATTTCCGTTATATACTGGAATTTCTTGCTTAGAAATTTTATGCATCCATTATTACGCAAACTAAAATCTTTAACTTAATAAATTCTCTATTAACAAAATTTATGTTATTCTTCGGTTCTGTAAAAAGTACATTGTACATGATAGAATAGATTTTATCGAACCCACCTCTTACGCTTCTAGCAGAGTATGAAAGAATATTATGATCATTAGCTACTACCAAAAATTTAACTATAAATTTAAAAATAAGTTTCTTATTGTCTGTACAATTTTAAAATTAAAATTTGACCTTCGTACACGTGAATGCGAAAGATTCATTTAAATATATATATAACCTGATTAATAATGCAATAATCAATCAATTAATATTATACTTACATGTACTAACTGTAAAGCGTATTAAAGTACACAAATAACAAGTAGTAGTATGCGTGAAGCGCGAATGCTATTAAGAAAACTTTCAAGGAACTTTTTAACAATCATCATTCTTGATACGAAATTTCCTTTTAATTTCTTTATAAAATGAGCTATAATTCCTTCAAGTACCTTTGCAAATACAAATTTTAACTTAATTGTGTAATAACATATGGTGGAAGTATAAGAACTATGAATAATCGTTATCTATGGGTGTCGAAGACGCGACAGAACACAAACTAGTAGTTGGGCAATAGCGTCTTTCTAATTCAATATAGAAAATAAAACACTGCGGCCATTAAATATATATCGATGACCGCGGCCATTACATATATATCGATGACCGCGGCCATTACATATATATCGATGACTGCGGCCGTCAACCCGCCCGCCAAGCCTGGCAACTATAATAATATCTCTCTTAACAGGCAATCTATGGAGAGACCTATGTTTAGCAATGAATTTTTAAGGGGTTCAATAAATGAATTAATAAAAAAAATGTAAAAAATATGATAACTTTACTAACTAAATTACATTAAGACAGCACACTTTCTTACAGAGTTGGCTCTTTTACTTCAAAGTTTACGCTTTGTAACGGTTGTTTGTACGGTTGTTACAATGTTCATTCTAAGTGTAGCGTATAAACGCAAATGTATATATGTAGTAACTATAAAGATGCACAAAATGAAAACATGCTAGTGCAATATAATACACTTTTCTATGTAAGTATTTACTATTTATATGAAAATCTTACGTCGACATTTTGAAGTCCCAGCATCGTTGTCTCGGGACATTTCCCTGTACTAACATTACGCATATCAACTATAAAAATCGTAAAGATGACCTTATGACCTCTTGCTCATCGATAATATACTATACAAGGTTCTTAGTAGTAATCATAGGGAAGTACACAATGTTATTACCCGCTTTATTGTTCACTGATTTGAGAATAAATTCACTTTTTTAAAATAATTGAAAAAACTTAAAATAATTTTTTGATCCTCAAAATTCACTTTTCATCGGGAAATCAAAAGTATAAAATGTAACATAATTGCTTCACTTTCAGCCAATTATAATTAAGTCAGAGATATATTACCTATTTTTCTATTTACAGGTACCGAAATCCAAAAATCAAAAGTTCAATGATAAATATTTTTAACTTTCCGCTAAGAAAATTTAAAATTTTCAAAACTAGGGAAGTTATTGGTTTCACCCCGATTTTCTAAAATCGAGTTTTCATCAGATCTCGACGTTTTGAGATTCCAGGAAGCTATTCTTACTAATTTCACGTGGGCATCCATGTATGTATGTATGTGTGTGTGTAAGTATGTAAACTTTTCATAACTTTTGAACGTCTTGATCAATTGAGATGCGATTTGCAGCGTTCTAAAGATCTCAGTGTCGAATAGATTTTGTGATAATATGAACTGATTCGGACGGTAGATTTTGAGAAATCTCAAAAATATTTTTTTAAACATTGTTTTATTGAAATAACTTTTAAACGGCTTTACCGATCGATTTCAAAAACTAATCAGCTCTTAACCTCAAGACGCCGAATGCCAGTTGGAAAATAAAAATCGGTTCATTCGCTCATGAGATATTGGAGAAGAAAGAATTTGCAAATTACGTTTTATTAACATAACTTTGAGATTTTGCAACATAATTGGGTGAAATTTGGAGCGCTTTACATTTGAAATTAGCGGGAGGTTCCAGAGATGGCCTGAAGGGTCAACCATTTTTTTTTGAGAATGAGGGTGACAAACGTGCACACATAGTATATATATATATATATATATATATATATATATATATATATATATAATCGGAATCTCGGAAACGGCTCCAACGATTTTCATAAAATTTTGTGTGCTGGCAGTTTCGGGGGTAACAAATCGATCTAGCTTATAGCTAGGATTTATTTTTAGAAAATGTCATTTTGTCCGTGTTTTTAGGCAATGAAAAACTGCTACAATATCGTTAGCATAAGAAGGTAAATTTTGACAATTTATTAAGAGGATAGAGTAAGTCAGTTCAAATTCTAATTTCGTCCCCACTTGCCCGCGCGTCGCATGCTATGTACCGATATGTTTGTAATCACTAATACTGTAAGTAGAAAGGTCGTTAGACACTTATTTCATTAGGTTTATCATATTTATGCCTGTTTCTTAACGCCAAGCCAGAGCCTTCTTATTTTTATCACGGTTATTTCCCATTTTAATTTTACGTCGTACTGTTGCGTAATGTATATTCTGATCTGACCGTGCTGCAGGAATCACGCTTCAAAAGGCCGATAGTTTAGGTAATTTCTTTTTACAGTGAAAATAATGGTATTTTATAAAAAGTAAATAACATAAGCACTGCTTTATAGTTAGTTCAGTTAGTATGCAAGGTTTCATGATCTTATTTAAAGTATTTTATGAATAACAGCGGTTTATTGTTTATTTTGGAGGTAACTTTGGATTTTTTTTTATCGAGAAAATTTTACGAAATCGTGTTTTCGTCTAACATAATCCTTAACATTAATCCTCAAATTTACCATATATTTATTTCAAAATTAATGCTGCAATATTTTCGGCATAACGAAGGATCTTGCTAAGCCATTTGAGATTATATTTCCCCTTAATGATTACAAATAGCATAATTGATATATTGGGCGGTCACGAAATCGTAATACCATGGTTCGAGCCCAGACCGACCGACCGACTTTTTTTTATTTTTTTCTTCAAGTTCCTTTCATTTTTGAGAAAATCCATTTTTTCGAGCCCTTTTTTTAGTATTTTTTAAAAACACGAAAATTTAAATTAAACTAATTGCACTCATGATTTTTTATTCAAATAACCAGTTCAGTTTTTTCTATTATGTCGCTAAGATCAAAAAATATTATTCGTATTTCATCAGTATGTAATTTGTATGTAAATATAATTTCCAAAACACACGAATTAAAAAACCGAGCGAAAAATACCGAGCAAAGCTCGGTCAACCGGGTACTATACTTATATATATATATATATATATATATATATATATATATATATATATATATATATATGTATATATATATATATATATATATATATATATATATATATATATAGATATATATATATATATATATATATATATATATGTATATATATATATATATATATATATATATATATATATATATATATATATATATATATATATATATAGAAAAGTATATGATGTATATAGAAGTTAAAGAAGTTGAAGAAGAGTAGAACGTGCATACAGTCTACCTGATAGTAAAGTGGCGAGAACCATAGACATCTACATTTATCTTCGATTCAGAATCAAAATGCAGATGCGTTATAACTCCTGATCGATGGAATGCCTCGTTTCCAGTAAATAGGGTCTCCCTGTTCTCTACACTCATCATACGAAACAACAACAACGTAAAAAAATATTTCACGTTGGTATACTGTGAGAGCATGGTGTCGGTCGGTTGATCAATATTATAATTGCAGCGTAGCTCTAGCACGTGGCAAAACAGAAAATACAAAGACCTCTCTCATACATTATCTCTTAAGCTTCGTGATGTCGTCTACAATGTCCTGGGGGACAATGCAGGTATCGGGCCTCGGGGTAGCCTCCATTGTTCGGGTATTCCTCATGTCCCATGGCTATGGGACAGTCCTTGTAGCCTATTCTAGGCTAGATAGAATTGGACGGATTTTTCCGTGATGGTAGAAAATATTTTTCCGTAGTTATCCGACTACGGGAAAAGGAGGTTATCTGATAAAGTCTGGGTTGGCCTTTCAGCGGCATTGTGGGTTGTTACTCAAGTCTCTAATCACATATAGAGAGGAGTTCTCTTGGAAGAGGTCGCCCGTCCGGTGGCCGGGTGTGCAACGGCGCAAAGCCGTTGAGGTGTTCATGTGGCCCGTTGTCGGCGCGGTCGAACATGCCGCGCGCTAGCCGGGCCACAAAGTCGGTGATGTTCTCGACCTTCAAGTCGGCCGCTATTACGTCGTTCCGGACGTAGCGACCTGCTCCGACGATCGTCCTTAATGTCAGGTTCTGCTGGGCCTGCAATCGCCGCCTCAGAGGGTCGCTCAGAAGTACGTACCAGGCCGGAGCAGCGTAGGTGATGATGGTCCGGATATACATCTTGTATATCCGGAGCTTGGTTCTTATCGGCAGCTTGGATGCCAGGACCGGCAAGAGCGTCGCCCGCGCACATCGGGCCCTGCGGACGACGAAGTCGACGTGCGCGGTCATGCGCAGCGTCCTGTCGATTCTGCACCCAAGGTAGGTTACGGCCTTCTGGTACGCAATCTTCTGGCCGTTGAGGGTCAGCGGAGGTGGAAATTTCCTGAGACGGCGGGTGAGCAGAGCGGTCGTCTCACCAACGTTGACGACCATCCTCCACTCGTCCAGCCATGGTGGCAGCAGGTCCAGCAGACGCTGCATCTTGGCAGTGGCTATGTGGGCTCTTCTGGACGAAGTGAAATAGGCGCTATCGTCCGCATATTGCACCAGCTCAACGTCGTCCTCCCACTCTTGAAGCCTGCCTGCCAGTGTAGGTATATCAATGGTATTAGCCGCGTACAGGACTGGAGACAAACAGCTGCCCTGTGGGACGCCGGCTCTGATGGTTCTTGTTGCGGACTCGGCGTCCTCTACGCAGACGTAGAACTTCCTGTCTTCCAGGAAAGACGCCATTAACCGCAACATAGCAGGAGGGACACTGGTCTGTTCTTCCAGCTTGTATAATAATCCTATGTGCCACAACCGGTCGAACGCCTTCTCGATATCGAGAAAGACGCCCAACGATATGCGGCCACGATTGTACTCAGCCGCAAGCAGGTGCAGCACTCTAGTCAGTTGTGTGACTGTGGAGTGACCCCTCCTGAATCCGGGCTGCTCCGCCCGAAGTTGGATGCACGGACGGAGACGTCTCAGCAGCAATCTTTCAAACAGTTTAGCTATGTGCGGTAATAGCGTGATCGGCCTGTAGCTGGCAGCTCTACGCCTGTCCTTCCCGGGTTTCGGCAAGACGATCACTTTGCCTTTTTTCCAGTCCTCCGGGAAGTGGGATGTCCGCAATATCCCATTGTAGAGTCGACCAAGCTCTACTAGGACTCTATTGGGCAGCTGTCGGAGTGCAGCGTTGGTAGTCCCATCGTGCCCCGGCGCCTTCCTCGGTTGCAGGCGGGTTACTGTCCTCCGCAGTTCAGCGGGGGAGATGAACCACTCTCCTGCAAGAGGCGGCGCGGGCGACGACAGGAACTCCTGTACGCGACTTTCCTTCCGGGCATGAAGCTCCATGAACTCCGCACTTGCTGGGTTCGGCATAAATTGCTCCTCGAAGTGCTCGACTAGTATATCCGCTCTGCCCTTGGCATCATAGCAGCGTTCGCCCGCGTTGTTGGTCAGCGGGCAAACGGGAGGTTTGGTTTTGGTCAACTGCCGGTTCAGTTTGTAGAGCGACGCATCATACTCGTCTGCCTTCCGGATGCGCCGATCCCAGGCCTCCCCTCTGAAGGCCTGCACTGTAACCGACAGTTCCTCTGATAAGGTGTTTAGCTGGGTCTTTAATCTGGGACAGCGAGTACGCGCCCAGAGCTTTCTCAGCGCTCTTTTGCGCTTGATCTGCACGCTTATCTCACGTGGCAGATCGTCTCGCCTTGCTGTAATCGGGACGATCGTAGAGGCCGCGTGGAGGGCCTCCTTGATGTTCTTGGTAATTCTAGTAGCAGCAGCCTCTACGTCGTCCGCTGTGCTTATTGGCTGATGTGCTGGAGGTCTCTGCTGAAGATGTTGACAGTAGAGCCTCCAGTCGACACGAGTTTTAAACGCTCTGGGCGCGTAGTCACCGCCCTTAGGCCAAGGATTATCAGTAACGGGAGGTGCTGTGAGGGGAGGTCGTACAGCACTTCTACCACTATCGGGTAGTTGACGTTCCTAGTGAGCACGATGTCTAATACATCCGGTACCGTCGGTAGGAACATGTGTTGGTTCCTCGGGACCTAAAACGTCGTACAGGTTCTTCTCTGCATCATCATATAGTTCAAGACCCGGCGGGGTGATCACTCTGGACCCCCACGCCGGGTGTTTAGCGTTCAGGTCCCCGGCGATGATTGTGGGTGTTTCACCTTCTTCTCTTAAGCAGTGGCGTAGCGTGGGGTTTCGTCGCCCGGGGCTGCGCGAAATTTCACCCCCCCCCCCCACACTTTTTTATTATTTTAATTTAAAGTTTAAATATTTCAATCTACGGAATTAATATACATCGTACAACTTATAGAAAGTCGATATAAACTACCACTGATTCGGAAGGAACATACATCAATGGAAAGAAATGGCGTAAGAAACCCACAGGAAGCTTATCTTTTAAAATGTCAGATTGTTTACAAGGCTTAACTTCAATAACTTAACACTAGGTACATACAACAATAAATAATAACAATAGTGAATGTATAACTGTATTTTAAATTATACATAGTACTCAACACTTAGTGACCTAGGCGCAGAGTAGAACTGCGTTGGTTTTGTTCTTCACGAAAGGTGAAAGTACTCTGTTGGAGCACTGCAGACCGATATCCCTTCAAAGCTGAGTCTGCGTGTTTTTTTTTTTTTATAGAAGAGGGGGCAAACGAGCATGCGGCTCACCTGATGTTAAGTGACTACCGCCGCCCATGATCAACCGCAACACCAGGAGAATTGCGGGTGCGTTGCCGGCCCTTTAGAAAGGAGTAAGCTCTTTTCTTGAAGGTTCCCAGGTCGTATCGGTCCGGAAAAATCGCCGGTGATAAACTATTCCACAGAGAGGTTGTACGTGGAAGAAAACTCCTTGTGAAACGTACAGTGGTGGACCGCCAAGCATCCAGATGGTGTGGATGGTATCGGGACGTTTGCCGTGTCGTGCGTTCACGAAATTTGGCGGCTGGGATTAATCCGAACAATTCCTCAGAGCACTCCCCGTGATAGATGCGATAAAATACGCAAAGAGATGCAACATCTCTTCGCAACGCCAGTGAATCGAGCCGATCGGAAAGCACTCGGTCGTCGACGATTCGAGCCGCTCTGCGCTGGATGCGGTCAAGTGGAAGGAGCTGGTACTGGGGAGCCCCAGCCCAGAGATGGTGTTTTCGATCCATTACGAATCGTGTCGCATGCAGACTCAACAACTTTCAGCCGGTTTCCAAAAAGGTTTTAGCACCATAGACCAAATACGTACTCCTCAGCAAATTTTACAGAAGACCGAACAGTACAAATACCAATCTGCCACTTTGTTTTGAGTATGTGGATTATGATAAAGCCTTTGATTCCATCGAAATTTGGACAGTGCTGTAATTCCTTCAGCGGTGGCAAGTTGACTGTCGGTATATCAAAGTGCTGAAGTGTTTGTACAGTAGGACAACGATGGCTATTCAAGTACAGAACCAGAGTACAAAACCTATCCAACTGCAGAGATGTATTAGCCAGGGTGACATAATATCCCCAAAACTCTTCACCGCTGGTTCAATCCAGACGTTTTTAAGCAAGTGGACTGAAAAGGATACGGTATTTACGTCAATGGCGAGCACATTACTCATCTTCGATTTGCCGACGATATAGTCCTTATGGCAGAATAGCTGGAAGACCTAAGCACTATGCTCATTGACCTTAAAAGTGTCTCCGAACGAATTGGTCCTAAGTTGAACTCGGACAATATAAAGATTATGTATAACATCCACGTCAAATATATGCTAGTTGCTGTTGGTAGCACTAAGCTCGAAGTTGTTGACGAGTGTGTTTACCTGGTACAAATAGTCCGACTAGGTAAGTCCAACTTTAACCGAGAGGTCAAACGACGGATTTAACTCGTCTGAACAGCATTCGGGAAATTACGACACATCTCGTCAGGTATACATCAAGAACTCAAAACGAAATTTTACAATCAGTGTGTGTTGCTAGTGATGACCTATGGATCTTAGACGTGGTCCTCCACCGCTGTTCGTATGAAGCTTAAAGTCGTTCAATGAGCTATGGAGAGGGCTATGCTCGGAGTTTATTTGCATAACAGCCTTAAAAACGAGGATAACCGCAGTAGAACCTGAGCAACCGACATAGTTCAACGGATTAGTAAGCTGAAGTCAATGGGCCGGCCATATAGCTCGAAGAACCGACAACCGATGGGGAAGAAAGGTTCTCGAATGGAAGCCTTGGAACGGCAAGCGAAGCGTAGGGCGTCCTCGCACTAGTTGGAGTGACGACCTCGTAAGACATGCAGGAAGTCGATAGATGTAGGTGGCTCAGTGATAGTTTTGTTTGATTGAGTAACTGAGTACTCGCTGCCGCTTGTTGGTTCATTCGCGTTCGGGAAGACTCGGTGCCGCCGCAGTGCCGGCCAGCCGGGCACCGGGTGGTTGTCGCTAGCACTTTGTCAGTATTCGACTTCATCTCGCCTCCTCTTTTACGCACCATTGCGGTTTCGCTTGGTACGTAACATTGCGGGCAATGGGCCCAAAATTTTCCGGTTTCACACACAAGCCAGGTTGGATTCTGGTAACGTGCCTGAATAAGGTAAGCCAGGACTGGATTGTGGGTGAAATCGGAAAACCAAAGCCCTGACCGGAGGCAGAGCTCTCGGTAATACCCGAGGGCGAACTGCCTAAGCCTACGCTGGGCATTACCTACTTGCCCCGCAGCGAAGCCGACTCTCCAGAGGAGGCGGCTGTGCTGTTAAGGGCACGAAATGAAGGGCTCCATACTGAGCTCTGGAGAATCCTCTACCGTAGGGACGAGGAGAATGGGTTCCTAGTAACCTTTTCTCTGGACGACCCATCGGCGGAGGCTCTTCGGAAGGCAGGCGGCAGAGTCATCCTTGGCTTTAAGGTGATAACTTTTAAAGTCAGGTGAGGCTCTGACGCGGCAATGGAGCCCGAACGGCTCCAACCCCAAACCCAATCCCCTCAGCTCTCCACCTCTCGGGGTGAGGCTGGAACGCCACGAGACCCAAGGCGCAGATTTCACCTCGGTCCGACGGCCTCTGCTGGTGTCGTCCAGGCCGGGGGGAGAGGAGGTGGGAGCGGTTTGAAGAAAGGTAAGGCGGTGGTCAAGTTCGCAGGGAAAGGACGTCCTCGTCCTCAACAGGCGGAAAAGACCCCTGCCCCCCACGCCCATAAATGGCTAAACCCAAGGGTAAGACGAATCAAATCTTCACCATGCAGCAGCTGCTTCTGCCGTGGTGGAGATTTGCTTTGTAGAGGACAACATTGACCTCGCCCTTATACAAGAGGTTGCCAGCGGTCAAGTTCTGGGATTGGCGGCTGCCGGTAAGATTCTTGTCAATACCAAAGGCAGTAGACCCAGAGCTTGTATAATTTATAATAAAAATATTGAACTTTTAGCTGTTCCAGAGTACTGCAACGATGACTTGGTTACAGCCTTCATAAATCTCAAGGGATGCACAGGGGCCAGAGTAATGACTTGCTCAGCCTATCTTCCCGGCGAGAACGCAGATCCTACCGTCGAGTTAGAACGAGTGGCGGAGTTCGCCCGAAAACACAATGCCGAACTTGTGGTGGGTTGTGATGCTAATGTTCACCACAAAGCCTGGGGAAGCACCAACATCAACGAAAAAGGTGAGTTACTTTATGATTTTCTCATCTCCAACCGCCTGGTAAGCCTAAACTTAGGTTGTACACCAACCTTTGTAACGCGTGCTAGGCAAGAAGTGTTAGATATAACCTTTGCTACCAATAACATGTCCAGGCGGATAAATGACTGGCATGTTAGTAGCGAAAACTCGATGTCTGATCACAAGCACATTAAGTTTGTGGTTGGAGCATCACCATCCTTTGAAACCGTTACTTTTGGGGATCCGAAAGCGACCTCCTGGGATATCTATAGAGATAGCCTAAGGAGGAATTTGGAAACGTTTCCTAAAAGCATCAAAACAATTGAAGGTCTGGATTTAGCGACGGAGACAGTAACCGTAGGTATCTGTGAAACCTTCGAGGACAGTTGTCCTGTCAAAACCAAGACCTCAACATGAAAAGTTTCTTGGTGGAATTCTAAGCTGAAAGACCTTAGGGAAAAGACCAGGAAACTATTTAATAGGGCTAAGAAAACCAAAGAGTGGGATATTTATAGTGCAGCCCTAACTGAATATAATAAAGAAATTAGGAAAGCCAAGAGAGCATCGTAGAGGAAGCTATGCTAGGAAGTTGAGTCTTTGCCTCGTAGTGCAAGACTACACAAGATGCTAAACCTAATCAGATCGGGCTTCTTAAAAAGCCGGATGGTAACTTCACTAATAGTGAAACAGAAACATTGAAGTCACTAGCGTCAACCCATTTTCCAGGGTCATACAAGACTTCAGCCTTGAACTCTTTCGGAGCCCTACGAAGGCCTTGCAATGAGGACTGGCGTAGGGCTGCGAAGATAATAAGGCCAAACCTGGTGCAGTGGGCTGTTGACTCCTTTGAACCATTTAAATCAAGCGGGGAGGATGGAATAATTCCCATCCAACTACAGAGGGGTATCGACATCCTTCTTCCTTATCTGGTGAAAATCTTCAGAGCAAGTTTTGCATGGGGATATATTCCAGAACGATGGACAATTGTCAAGGTTCTATTTATACCTAAGGCTGGTAGAAAGGACTACGCTTTACCAAAGTCCTTTAGACCTATAAGCCTATCTTCCTTTCTTCTTAAGACATTGGAAAAGGTTGTAGATAGATATATAAGGGATGTAGCTCTAGCTACGAGGCCCATACATTACAACCAGCACGCTTACCGCAGAGGCAAATCTACGGAAACAGCCCTGATCAGTGTCATTGACAGGGTCGAAAAAGCACTGGAGGATAAAGGAATAGCTCTTAGTGCCTTTCTAGATATTGAGGGCGCCTTCGACAGTAGCCCTACATCACTGCTGATTGGGGGCCCAACATCTAAAAATGTTGACCCCACAACCATCAGATGGGTGAAGTCGATGCTCTCAAACAGAAAGGCAAAAATAGCGCTGTTTCAAACTTCGATTGAGGTTACAACCACAAGAGGCTGCCCATAAGGAGGTGTTTTGTCACCCCTTCTTTGGACTCTTGCGGTTGACCAACTATTGTACAAAATGGCAGACCTACGCATTGACACATTGGGTTATGCTGATGACCTTGTGATCATTGCAAGGGGCTTTTGCCAAAGTACTTTATCGTCAATAATACAAAGAGCCCTAAACACCATAAATAACTGGTGTAGGGATAACAGTTTATCAGTTAATGCTGATAAAACTGTTATAATATCCTTTACCAAAGAGAGACGGTTGGACAAAAAAACAAACTTAATAGCAAAGACGTACCATTTTCCACGGAAGTACTTGGGCGTAACAATCGACCAAAAACTAACGTGGAACTCTCACCTTAGCAACGTATGCCATAAGGCAAAAATTGCACGGTTTAGTTACGTGCAGTGGTTTGGTCGAGTACAACTGGGGCTTGCGTTTCAGTATGGTCCTATGGCTGTACAGCAGCATAGTGAGGCCGATTCTCACCTACGCCTCTATTGTCTGGTGTAACAAGGCCAACCAAAAGACGACTGCGGACAGACTAAATAGTCTACAAAGGACTGCCTGTCCAATGGCAACTGGAGCTATGCGATCATCGCCTGGAGCGGCTCTTAATGCACTTCTATGCCTAACGCCCCTTGATCTCTATCTAGACAGGGAGGCGAGTGCTAGTTTGTATAGGATTAACGCCCAGGGCGGTCCGAGCTTGCTCTCCTACAGATTGAGATCCATAGATATATAAGGGATGTAGCTCTAGCTACGAGGCCCATACATTACAACCAGCACGCTTACCGCAGAGGCAAATCTACGGAAGCAGCCCTGATCAGTGTCATTGACAGGGTCGAAAAAGCACTGGAGGATAAAGGAATAGCTCTTAGTGCCTTTCTAGATATTGAGGGCGCCTTCGACAGTAGCCCTACATCACTGCTGATTGGGGGCCCAACATCTAAAAATGTTGACCCCACAACCATCAGATGGGTGAAGTCGATGCTCTCAAACAGAAAGGCAAAAATAGCGCTGTTTCAAACTTCGATTGAGGTTACAACCACAAGAGGCTGCCCATAAGGAGGTGTTTTGTCACCCCTTCTTTGGACTCTTGCGGTTGACCAACTATTGTACAAAATGGCAGACCTACGCATTGACACATTGGGTTATGCTGATGACCTTGTGATCATTGCAAGGGGCTTTTGCCAAAGTACTTTATCGTCAATAATACAAAGAGCCCTAAACACCATAAATAACTGGTGTAGGGATAACAGTTTATCAGTTAATGCTGATAAAACTGTTATAATATCCTTTACCAAAGAGAGACGGTTGGACAAAAAAACAAACTTAATAGCAAAGACGTACCATTTTCCACGGAAGTACTTGGGCGTAACAATCGACCAAAAACTAACGTGGAACTCTCACCTTAGCAACGTATGCCATAAGGCAAAAATTGCACGGTTTAGTTACGTGCAGTGGTTTGGTCGAGTACAACTGGGGCTTGCGTTCCAGTATGGTCCTATGGCTGTACAGCAGCATAGTGAGGCCGATTCTCACCTACGCCTCTATTGTCTGGTGTAACAAGGCCAACCAAAAGACGACTGCGGACAGACTAAATAGTCTACAAAGGACTGCCTGTCCAATGGCAACTGGAGCTATGCGATCATCGCCTGGAGCGGCTCTTAATGCACTTCTATGCCTAACGCCCCTTGATCTCTATCTAGACAGGGAGGCGAGTGCTAGTTTGTATAGGATTAACGCCCAGGGCGGTCCGAGCTTGCTCTCCTACAGATTGAGATCCATAGATATATAAGGGATGTAGCTCTAGCTACGAGGCCCATACATTACAACCAGCACGCTTACCGCAGAGGCAAATCTACGGAAGCAGCCCTGATCAGTGTCATTGACAGGGTCGAAAAAGCACTGGAGGATAAAGGAATAGCTCTTAGTGCCTTTCTAGATATTGAGGGCGCCTTCGACAGTAGCCCTACATCACTGCTGATTGGGGGCCCAACATCTAAAAATGTTGACCCCACAACCATCAGATGGGTGAAGTCGATGCTCTCAAACAGAAAGGCAAAAATAGCGCTGTTTCAAACTTCGATTGAGGTTACAACCACAAGAGGCTGCCCATAAGGAGGTGTTTTGTCACCCCTTCTTTGGACTCTTGCGGTTGACCAACTATTGTACAAAATGGCAGACCTACGCATTGACACATTGGGTTATGCTGATGACCTTGTGATCATTGCAAGGGGCTTTTGCCAAAGTACTTTATCGTCAATAATACAAAGAGCCCTAAACACCATAAATAACTGGTGTAGGGATAACAGTTTATCAGTTAATGCTGATAAAACTGTTATAATATCCTTTACCAAAGAGAGACGGTTGGACAAAAAAACAAACTTAATAGCAAAGACGTACCATTTTCCACGGAAGTACTTGGGCGTAACAATCGACCAAAAACTAACGTGGAACTCTCACCTTAGCAACGTATGCCATAAGGCAAAAATTGCACGGTTTAGTTACGTGCAGTGGTTTGGTCGAGTACAACTGGGGCTTGCGTTCCAGTATGGTCCTATGGCTGTACAGCAGCATAGTGAGGCCGATTCTCACCTACGCCTCTATTGTCTGGTGTAACAAGGCCAACCAAAAGACGACTGCGGACAGACTAAATAGTCTACAAAGGACTGCCTGTCCAATGGCAACTGGAGCTATGCGATCATCGCCTGGAGCGGCTCTTAATGCACTTCTATGCCTAACGCCCCTTGATCTCTATCTAGACAGGGAGGCGAGTGCTAGTTTGTATAGGATTAACGCCCAGGGCGGTCCGAGCTTGCTCTCCTACAGATTGAGATCCATGCTCGACTCAATTAAGGAATCACCGGTCTTATGCATGATCTCATATATCATGCGTCCACTATACACTTTTGACAAAAAGTATATAGTGGAATTACCCTCCAGAGAAGACTGGCTGAATGGCCAGGTTATCTGTGAGGTCGGTAGCCTCATATGGTATACCGATGGGTCTAAAATGGGCCTCGACGTAGGCTTTGGAATTTACGGGGAACAGTCAAAATTCAAACTTAGTATGAATTTGGGTAGATACACCTCTATCTTCCAGGCAGAAATTTTCGCCATACTTCGGTGTGCGGAAATCAATCTGCAAAAACACTACGTCATCCATAAAATTTACATAAACTCTGATAGTCAAGCAGCACTGCTAGCGCTGAGATCAAACTTAGTGAACTCAAAGCTAGTTGGAGACTGCGTGAACCGTTTAAACGCCCTGGGTTGTAAAAACAGGGTCGTTTTAAGATGGGTTCCGGGTCACGAGGGTATTATAGGCAACGAATTTGCCGACAAACTTGCACGGGAGGGCTCAAAGTGCACACAATTTGGACCCGAGCCATTTTGTGGAATCTCAAGAAGCCTAGCCCGATTGACCCTTGAAACTCTTTATCACAATAAATCACTTAAGATCTGGTCTGACACACCAGGCTTAAAACATTCTAAAACCTTAATCCGGGCTTTTGATCTTAAATTCGCTTCAGAAGCCCTGAGATTAAGTAAAAATAAATTGCGCATTCTGGCAAGAGCCCTAACTGGACACTGTTGTCTTAAAAAGCACATGCCCATCCTGGGGCTAAGCAACTCAAGGATGTGTCGGTTCTGTTCCGTAACGAAAGAAACGCCTCTACACATCCTAACTGTTTGCGGACCCTTAATGCGCAAACGTAACACTCATCTGGGACACTATCTACTCCGCCCAGAAGAAGTGAAATTGCTCACGGCTAAGCAACTCCTTCGATTCATTAGACATCAAGACATAGGGCTTAGCAGTGAACTATAGCCACAGCAGCGATCACAATAGATCTTCTAGGTCGCAGTGATACAGGTCTTTTTACCTAGACCTGCATAGCTGCTCGCACATAATAAAAAAAACGTTGCGGGCGCAGTTTGAAGTTAATTTTATTGAAACCCTCGCTACGCCACTGCTCTTAAGGCGACACCGTGAAAAAATGCACCTCCTTTCATCGAATAGTATAAAGACTATGACACCACTAAGGAAAGTGAAATTTTGATATAGGTAAATTCATGTCTTTATCTTGAATTTGATTGTTCAAAAACACGATTGTATAATTTTGACTCGATCATAATTATTTGCGAAAACACCTCTAAAAAATCACTATAGTTGAAATTACAACGAAATTACTTAATCTATATGCTTGGAAATCACTCAAATATATTCATAACATAAATATTCATAATTTACTTGCTCATTATTTTGATTACTTAAATCAATAATTTTTAAAAAAATATTTTAAAGTATCTGAGAATTTCTAAGCGCTTTTAATCGTCGCGGGCGCTACGCTATTTTAGACCTTATGACGGCGTTTTTTCAAGTTTTTGTAGAAATTACGCATTCACTCGGATCAGTACGGCGATAGCCTTTTCGATGTGTCGTCTTAAGGAGATATCTGCTATAGGTTCGTTGATTGAAACTGTATTTTTTAATATTCTGAAGAGATTTAGAACTGTATTTTCTTATATTCTAGTTGTAATTATGGAGACGTTTTTGATCATCTATCGGTTTGTTGTCCCCTGTCGCCTCTCACGACACGGCATGATATGGGATAGTGGATATTACACCGCCATAACACGGTCATTTTATCTTATTTTGTAAATCCTTTTTCCTATTTAATTAATAAAAGTCCTTGATCCATATTCATGAAATACATAACAGTTAAGTACGCCTATAATTCTAAATGCAAAGCTCTGTATCTGACCCAGTTCCCTCGATTTCAACAAGTTACGTCAACAGAGACCGTAATATTTTTTTTATTGCGCATGGTATTACGTCAAGTTACAGCCTGTAGATATCCCGTAGCTTGGCACAGACCTCCTATTATTTCCTCGAACGTTTTTAGGACAAAAAAACTCGCTGCCTAATGCGTGTTGGAAGACGTCTTCGAAGTTTTTTTTTATAGTATAGGGAGACAAACGAGCACACAGTCCACCTGATGGTAAGTGGTTGCTGTGGCCCATAGACATCTACATCTATCCTCAATTACGAATCAAAATGCAGATGCGTTGTCACCCGCGAGGATGAAGATGGAATGCCTCATTTCCAGTAAAAAGGGTCTCCTGTTCTCTACACTCACCATACGAAATACAGCAGCATTAAGCTACCATTTCACGCTGGTATTCTGTGAGAGCGTGGTCCTTCCCCGGTCGAGCCGACCCAATCGTGCTACAACTATACGTCTCATATAACTGCAGCATGGCTCTACCACGTATAAATATATTTTATAGGTACCCTTAACAAGCAGATTTCCTCACAATGTTTTTCTTCAAACCCGTGGTAATATGTTTTGATATAACCTATACACATACATAAAATTGTAGGACCTGTGCATGTTTTTTTCTATTTTTACTTAAATGTCGATTTCCGTTTATTGTTTCGATTTTTCACATGAATCTAAGGTTTTTATTTGTTGGGTTATATCAGATCAGGTTGTATAAGCTGTATATTATGTGCCCTATTTGGTTTTTAGAGTTCTGTTCCTCCGTCAGTCCATCTTTCAATGGTATTTCGAAACCTTTTCTCAAGACCAGATGGAGATAAGTTGAAATTAATATCGAGTAATAAGGTAGTCCTTCGAGGTGTGAAAATTCAAGGATCTAAGTCAACGCAATCAAGATACGGACATATAGATCTCTAGTTTTTATAACCGCAAACTGACTCATCAAAACCCATATAGCCCAGGGTAGGGTTGGTTCACTTACATACATTTTAAGATCAGCTGAAGCATCGACCGTGATGTAGATTTTATACCGATTTGTGGGATCGTTATTACCACTGCAAAGTTAAGTTTATATCTTTCAATCCGACTTCCCTTTACAGTTAGAGCAATGTTGCCAAAAATTATGTACTTCACCAATTTAATTTATTATTTTGGAGAAAGTACCTATTTTACTGCTTAAACTGTATACGCAACTAATGTATATGCATGAATATTACCTATCTTTGTAAAATTACAACATTCGTGTATCGATATCGAAAACAGACAAATATCATCGAGATTCGATTCCTGTTAAACATACACACTTATCAAGCACAAAACAGATACTCCTTTGCAGTTATGATTTTCTACTGGATCCGTTGGCAATATACAGTGACTTCAAACGTTTAAAAAAAAAACAAAGAGACACTGGGTCACTCCCTGGAACTAGTTCGTGGTAACTTACCACGAACTAGTTCAAGGGATGGTTTGGAAGACTACAGATTCGTTGTCACGCCTCTGTGGTCTAAATTGGAATGTCTCAGCCTGTAATTATACAGGTTGTGAACTTGTTAAGGGCATTCTCCGTATGTAAGACTTTATACCCTTCAAACGTGAACACAGAATGCATTCACTGTTTGGCGGCAGAAATAGGTAAGAGAATAGTAGGTACCATGAGTGGTGTGGCTTATTTTCAGCTTAAGAGCGCAGAATAAATATTGAGATGATACAGAAATTGAGTGGTATAGCTCATTTTCTCATCTTAATGCAGAGCACAGAAAAAATATTGAGATGATACAGAAAATGAGTGGTATGGCTCATTTTCTGCCTAAGAGCGCAGAATAAATATTGAGATGATACAGAAAATGAGTGGTATAGCTCATTTTCTCATGTTTATGCAGAGCACAGAATAAATATTGAGATGATACAGAAAATGAGTGGTATGGCTCATTATCTGCCTAAGAGCGCAGAATAAATATTGAGATGATACAGAAAATGAGTGGTATAGCTCATTTTATCATGTTTATGCAGAGCACAGAATAAATATTGAGATGATACAGAAAATGAGTGGTATGGCTCATTTTCTGCCTAAGAGCGCAGAATAAATATTGAGATGACACAGAAAATGAGTGGTATAGCTCATTTTCTCATGTTTATGCAGAGCACAGAATAAATATTGAGATGATACAGAAAATGAGTGGTATGGCTCATTTTCTGCCTAAGAGCGCAGAATAAATATTGAGATGATACAGAAAATTAGTGGTATAGCTCATTTTCTCATGTTTATGCAGAGCACAGAATAAATATTACATATCAAAAAACTTATGGGCTTAAATAAAGTTATTTACTTTATTTAAATATCGTAAAATGTAATAAGCGAATAAGCCATTATGGGACCGAAATAATATAACGAATTGTGATCCTAAAAAAGACTTCTTTTGTTTATATGCACTTATCACAATATTCAGTCATAGTTTATAAGTTGCAATTTAGGTATGAAAATAATCATTAAAAAAGTATCAATATCAATATCACGCCCACTTTACACATCATAATTCCTCTACTGAACATAGGTTTTTCTCAAGGCATGCCATAAAGCGCGATCGTATGTCTGACCAGGTCTTCAATCCATCATTGTCAACTTTGCCTTAAGAAGTAGGTATATATAATGGGTGGGCCAAAAATGTGATAGATTTTAAAAAATCATGAAAAATGTTAAAATCGATACTTAAAAATATTCATTTTAAATTAAAAAATATTTTTTTTTAAATAACATCATCCAGAGGTGACCCATCTCGGTGCAAACTCTCTTCAAGCTTTGTGTTTATACTGACAAATAATCACTGGCACAGTGTGCGTGGAATGGAAGCCATTTCTTCCCGGATTCACTTTAACTATGGGCAAAAGTGGTAGGATTATGGCAATGAACCACACAATGAACAACACAAAGAAATTTTATGGGGTCAGGTCTGGACCTCCCGCTAACCATTCGGAAGGATTTCTATTTTTAAAAACGTACGTCTTTCTGGCCTGGTTCTTTATGAAAAATTAAGCTCCAGAGATTGGCATAATATTATTTTTAGAGATAGAACTCTATCTCATAAATATACCTATGCTACTAAGTACTCTAGCTAGGAGGCCATAATTCTACTCATCTCAGAAAACTATATCTCCGAAGTCACGAGGTTATCTTTGTTAAGTATAAAAACAAACAACTATAATACAAAAAATATACGAGTAAAGAGCAATAACAATGATAAAGCGGTATCAGAATTCGCTAGTGTAAATATTTGGTGTTTTTATGATGTGAATTATATTATATTAGGGAAAATCTATCACCTATGTCTTGCGAATGTGAAATATGAGAAAGATAATTTCAATTTAGTCAAAACTGGGCACAAATTGGGCAGTGCTACAGTCCTTTCAGCGGTGCCAGCTAGACTGTCGGTACATTATATGGAAGTACTGAAGTGTTCAATGATGAGTACATTACTCACCTTGGATTCGCCAACGATAGTCTGCAAATATAACATCCGTGTAGTGGCGGTTGAGAATATAAACTACCTGACGAGAAGATGTGTCGTAATTTCCCGAACGCTGCCCAGCCGAGTTGAATCCGTCAATTGACCTCTCGGTCGAAGTTGGACTTACCTGGTCGGACTATTTGTCCCAGGTAAACGTACTCGTCAACAACATCGAACATAGTGCTCCCAACAACTACCGGCATAGGTGTGACATGGACATTAAACATGATCTTTGTTTTTTCCATGTTTATCTTAAGACCTATCCGTTGGGAGACACCATTGAGGTCATTGAGCATAGTGTTTAGGTCCTCCAGCGATTCTGCCATAAGGACTACATAGTTAACTCCAGAGCCATGCATTCCTACAAAACCCACTACGCAGTGTAGATGGGATACTTCAACGCAAAACTAAGCATTAAAGAAAGCGGTGAGCTGAAGTTAGGGAAATTTGGAGTAGGTCAACGGAACCGTAGGGGCCAGCAGCTGGCCGACTTTATGGAGAAAGAGGGACTCTTTATGATTAACTCTTTCTTCCAGAAGCGGCCCCACAGGAAGTGGACATGGTCGAACCCCGACGGTAAGACAAAAAATGAGATTGACTTCATTATGACGACCAGACGCTAACTGCTCAGTGATGTCTCAGTGATCGCCGAATGGTTAGAGGCACACTGAACCAAAACGTTAAGTTGGAGAGGTCCCGTCTACTGAAGTCAACGCTCCGTCCCCCTCGTGCTCTGATCCAGAATCCCGAAACTTTTCAGCTCGAGTTACGTAACCGCTTTCAGTGCCTATAAGATTACAATGCAGTGGACGATATGAATGACAAGCTCGTGGAAACTGTCCATGCGGTTGGAGCTAAGTTCTGCAAGACCAGCCGCAGAAGAACACAAAAACTCTCCGATCACACTCTTAATCTCATGGCTGTTAGATGGCAGATGAGGCTACAATCGTCAACAGATTTGACAGTATACAGGCAACTGAACAGACAGATCTCCAAATGCATGCGGCGAGACTTGCGCAACTTCAATACTGCTCGTATTGAAGAAGCGATCGAGCGGAACCAGGGCTCCAAAGTCTTTGCAAGAGATCTGTCTGCCAGTAAGAGCCAATTGTCAAAGCTGAATACTGAGTGTGGCAGCATCGTTTCCGGGACACCTGAGATTCTGAGTGAGATTAAGAGGTTCTATGGGCAGCTGTACACATCATCGTTGTAGCCACACGCGAATGTCAGTAATAATCCAAGAGCAAGTCTTATTCGACACTATTCCGATGATATCCCGGACGTCAGTCTGAGCGAGATTAGAATGGCTCTCCAGCACCTTAAAAACGGCAAGTCCCCGGGCGAGGATGGAATTACAGCGGAGCTTCTGAAAGTGGGTGGAAGACCGGTACTTGAAGTCCTTCAGAGGCATTTTAATTCCGTCCTCCATGGTGGCACTACTCCGGAGGCGTGGAGCAGAAGTGCGAGTTCTCCAAGAAAGGTGACAACACCCTCTTGAAGAACTACAGACCGATATCCCTTCTGAGCCGCGTCTACGTGCTGTTTTCGAGTGTCATTACGAATCGTCTCGCACGCTGACTCAAAGACTTCCAGCCTCCCAAATAAGCCGGTTTCATACCGCATACATACCCTTCGGCAAATTGTACAGAAGTCCACATACGCCAGGCAAAGTGGCAGATTGTACAGAAGAGTACAATCTGCCACTTTGCCTGGCGTATGTAGACTATGAGAAAGCCTTTGATTCCGTCGAAATTTGGGCGGTGCTACAGTCTCTTCAGCGGTGCCAAGTTGACTGTCGGTATGTCGAAGTGCTGAAGTGTTTGTACAGTAGGGCTACGATGGCTATTCGAGTACAGAACCAGAGTACGAAACCTATCCAACTGCAGAGAGGTGTAAGACAGGGTGACGTTATTTCCCCGAAACTCTTCACCGCTGCATTGGAAGACGTTTTCAAGCTACTGGACTGGAAAGGATACGGTATTAATATCAATGGCAAGTACATCACTCACCTTCGAATTGCCGACGATATAGTACTTATGGCAGAATCGCTGGAGGATTTAAGCACTATGCTCAATGACCTCAATAGTGCCTTCCAACGGATAGGTCTTAAGATGAACATGGACAAAACAAAGATCATGTTTAATGTCCATGTCACACCTATGCCGGTAGTTGTTGGGAGCACTATGCTCGAAGTTGTTGACGAGTTACGTTTACCTGGAACAAATAGTCCGACTAGGTAAGTCCAACTTCGACCGAGAGGTCAATCGACGGATTCAACTCGGCTGGGCAGCGTTCGGGAAATTACGACATATCTTCTCGTCAGGTATACCTCAATCTCTAAAAACTAGATTGTACAACCAGTGCGTGTTGCCAGTGATGACTTACTTATCTGAGACGTGGTCCTTCACTGCTGGCCGTATGAGGACGCTCAAGGTCGCTCAGCGAGCTATGGAGAGGGCTATGCTCGGAGTTTCTCTGCGTGATAGACTCAGAAATGAGGATATCCGCAGTAAAACCAGAGTGACCGACATAGCCCAACGGATTAGTAAGCTGAAGTGGCAATGGGCCGGCCATATAGCTCGAAGAACCGATAACCGATGGGGAAGAAAGGTTCTCGAGTGGCAGCCTCGTACCGGTAGGCGTAGTGTAGGGCGACCCCCCACTAGATGGAGTGACGACCTGGTAAGATATGCAGGAAGTCGATGGATGCATGTGGCTCAGGACCGTGCTATGTGGCATTACTTGGGGGAGGCCTATGTTCAGCAGTGGACTTGTGAAGGGCTGTAATGATGATGATGATGATGATGATGATTATGTATATTCACATTTTGCTATGAGTAAATATAAATGCATGTAAGTAATATGTTTCTGTCTAACAATAATTATTGAAAATTGAAAGCCAAGTAGGCCAAGTACCGACCTCCTTGAATTCTCACGATATTTGCTATTCGTACTGTGCTAACTGCCAAGATGTCGATGCGTCTTCTAGTAAACGTCGGTCGATGGATGCCTCGCACTTTACAATATGTAAGTAATACGAGAAAACTTGCAACGCATTAAACTATCATGAGTACTTATGTAGTAGTAGAACTAAAAGACGTAATTTTTTAAGGTATTTAATCACTCATTTAATACTGATATATATGATGATCATATAATACTGATGCTACACGCCATGTTAAGCCTTAAAATCTAATTATAAATTATATTGTGAGCTATAATGTGTTCACGTTAGTAACATTTTTATTCTTTAAAAAAAAATTATATGTATATTTTCAAAGAAATATCTTTCTGACTTTGTAGCTATTGCTATATTGCAATCTTTATTTATGTCAGAGCTTTATTGTCACGGTGTCTTCATCGTTAACGTATATAGCTGCAGCATGGCTCCACCAAGTTCAAAAATGTGAAGGTAATTTTAATTTGCCGAACATAATGTAGAGACCTGTTGATTATTGTCAGTCTCTATGTCCTTTAAATATCCAAGTTTCTATTTAGTTAGATTTCTTCAACATTTCCATTTTATGTTCCTTAAACAAATGAAAAAAACATGTCATTATTTGTGTTTGTTGTCTTCTAACAATTTCGTTTATATATTGAATAATATCAATATTTATTCTATACTCAAATATCAAACACATCAAGCGCAAAAAAGAATCTTGAATAAACGCTCTTTTTCAAATCGTTTGCCACGGCTTTAACCCCCACTTCTCTGTCGTTTGGTAAATTGTTTTTTATGTTTTAATATTAAATCAAAACAATTTAAATGTATGTACTTCGTGATCATTTCCAAAAGAGGCTGTTACGGACGAAAACATAAAAAAAATCCACAAAATGATTTTGGAAGATCGTAAATTGAGGTTGATTTGTATAGCTGGCACTCTAAAGATATCAAAGGAACGTGTATCGTTCATGAATATTTGGGTATGCGAAAGCTATGTGCAAAGTGGGTGCCGCGCCAGCTCACAATCGACCAAAAACAAGAACGTGTCGATGCTTCAGAGCAATGTTTGGAGCTGTTCAACCGCAATAGAAGTGAATTTTTGCGTCGATATGTGACAATCGATGAAACATGGATCCACCACTACACTCCGGAGTCAAGTCGGCAGTCATCTGAATGGACTGCACGCGATGAACCGAATCCAAAGCGTGGAAAAACTCAACAGTCGGCCGGAAAGGTTATGGCGTCCGTATTTTGGGATGCACATGGAATAATTTTCATCGACTATCTTGGAAAGGGAAAAACCATCAACAGCGACTATTATATAGCGTTATTGGAGCGTTTGAAGGACGAAATCGCGAAAACAAGAAAGTGTTGTTTCATCAAGACAATGCGCCGTGTCACAAATCGATGAAAACGATGGCAAAATTGCATGAACTGGGCTTCGAATTGCTTCCGCATCCACCGTATTCTCCAGATTTGGCCCCCAGCGACTTTTTCCTGTTCTCAGATCTCAAGAGAATGCTTGCTGGAAAGAAATTTAAAGCCGATGAGGAAGTAATCGCCGAAACAAAATAGGCCTCATTTTGAGACTAAACACAAATCGTACTACAAAAATGGTATTGAAAAGTTGGAAGATCGCTATAATCGGTGTATCGCCCTTGATGGCAACTATGTTGAATAATAAAATAGAATTTTGCCAAAAAAATGTGTTTTCCTATAAAACGATACGAACTTTTCAGCCCAACTATATTATGCTAGATCGATTTGAGATTCGACACAATCGTCAAGAAAAGTTGACGTCATAGAGCAAGCAACGCGGACCAGCCAGCAGGGGTGTAGCCATAGGGTTTTTCCCCGATACAGAACTGTCTGTCGTTTTTTGTGAAGGGAAATCTGCGCACACAAATACAATCGTCAGTCACTACAAAACTCACGGGTAACAATTAAAACATAAAACTAAAAATTTTACACACACATAAACAGATATAAAGGATTAGGCCTACTGGGAATGCCACAATAAAAAACGCTTCATTTACTCTTACCTCATGGTGGTGTGGAAATGAGTTTTTTTTTTTGGCCAAAAAGTAGATTTTGTGGTACGCATAACTTTTTTTAAATTTATGGAAAAAAAATATTACATAAACTATAGGAAATTTTTCTAGTTTAATTTATTATATAAATGTTTTATTAGTAAAATGAGCCGGAAAGGATATATTGTCACAAAATCGTTTTTAGGCACCATATTTCCAATGTGGCAGAAAGAAAGAGCACATCGAAATCTATAACATTATCAATTTTCACTCGCGTAAAACTTTTCAGGTAACCTTTTCAGATAAAACTTTTTCAGCGCCAAAAAAGAAGCGACTCTACTATATTGTGATTAAATTTACATAAACGTGAATAAATTATACAGCGAACTCTAGAAAAACTAAAAGCTGATGGTTTAGATGTGCAAAAATGTTGTAGACAATCTCACGACAGTGGATCTAATATGGCCGGCATATAAAGGAGTCCAATTCAGAGTTAAGCAAATAAACGAGGTGGCAGATTTTGTACCAATGTCTAGCACACTCTTTAAATCTTGTGGGCGTGCATTCAGCGTCGTCATGTCCAGAAGCAGTTAGCCTATTTGGGCTTTTACAAAAACTTTATTGTTTCTTTTTTGGATCCACCACATGGTGGAAAATAATGTAAAAGTGTACAAAACAAACTTAAAAAACGAAATAGGCAAACCTGATGGTTGGTTACACACCAGGCTGTAACTGCGCTATTAAACCATTAAACGAAAGTTGTCAAAGCTTTGAAAGAAATTGAATAATCTTCTCTAGTCGCAGAATCCAAGTATGAAACTCGTCATTTACTACATTCGGTGATAGATTTTAAATTTATCCTTAACTTACATTTTTTGTTATATAAATAATTTGGGATAATATTCTTCGAGAGATTAATATATTGAAGTTGAAATACAAAAGAAGGATATTATTATTTCGCCTTCTGTGGTGATAATTGGCGTTTAAGACGTTTAAGGCATCGGCTCGACCGGAGAAGGACCACGCTTTCACAAAATACGAACGTAAAATAGCGGCTTAACGTTGCTGTGGTAACAAAGTATTCCATATTAGTCCTCACGGGTGACAACGCAACTGCAATTTGATTCGAAATCGAGGAAAGATGTAGATGTCTGTGGGCCAGCATCTACTTACCATCAGGAGGACTGGGCGCTCGTTTGTCATCCCTATCACATAAAAAACAATTATGCAAGGTCTTGGATCTTGCAAGGAATGAGAGAAAAACCAATAGAACATTACAACACAAAGAAGCTGCACCTGTATTAGAAAAGTTAGAAATCAAACCAGTCCTTAAAATCAAATGTATTTTCAGAAATAAAAGGCAACACTGAATGGTTTATTTTCCATATATATAAGTAGTATTTGACAAAATTTTAACAGAAATTAAAACAAGGTAGAGAGCGCAAAGAGGCTACATGAAAATTTCGACCTTAAATATGTCGACTGAGGATGTGCGAAAAATTAAAGCCGATCTAGCTCAAAAATATTCGAAAGACGAATCCATTTTATTTTTACTAAGTACTTGCCATTTTTAAAGAGCTAGAAACCGAAATTAATGAAAAATCAAGTGCATACCACCTGTTACAACATCTGTGCGTGCATGAGTTTCAAGTAGCGTTTCCTAATGTTAATATAGCTTAAAGAATATACCGCACATTACCTACGATATCTGCAAGCTGTGAGTGAAGCTTCAGTAAACTGTAAATAATTGAAACCTCATCCTCATCTGGGTTCAACAATAAGTCAAGAACGTCTATCTGTCCTCGCAATCCTAGACTTTGAAAATAAAACTCGCTTTGAGACAAACTTTGATGGCCTAATAGATTCTTTCACAGAAAAGACAATACGCCGTGTAAATCTATAGCAAGAAGAGACAGAAAAAATGCTGAGACTGTTTTTATTGTTTGTTGCCTTTCCTGGTGACATGTTTTCTATATATAATTTTATGTTACACAAATGAAAAGTTTATTATCTAATGGGTAATAAAGAGTGCAAATTTCTTAAATTGTCTCGATCGCAAAAAATGCTACCCATTATGTATTTGTGAGTTTTTTTTTTACAAAATATCTCAAACACTGGAGAAAGGAGGCGATACTATCAAAATTCTGCCCTGGTCCAAAAAAATTGTAGATCCGGAGCTGATTGAATTACATTTTAAAGATTTGGACGCTATAAAAAGTTGCTGCGCCGAATATATCAAAAATACTACCGACAATATAAAAAGCACGGTGTTTTTAAGTTAAGACTATCAGCCGAATTAAAAAAAGTATTAAAACTAATTTTCTTTTCTAGAATTTAATATAAAAAATATAAATAAACCCGGCTTCTACACAACGTAGCACATGTAAAAATCACATACCTATGTACTTCCTTTATACAAAATAATGCAAATCAGAATATTTTCATCTTATATTATTATCTAGGCTTGTTCTTCCTATTTTGTTTCAAATCAAATCAAATAATTTATTTGTAAAACATAGGTAAAAAGTTCGATCAATATTAATCAAAATGCAGATGCGTCGTCACCCCCGAGGACTAAGATGGAATCTCTACATTTACCATACGAAACACAGCAGTATTAAGCTGCTATTGTGCGCTGGTATTCTGTGAGAGCGTGGTCCTACCCCGGTCGAGCTACAACTAATATAGCTGCAGCGTGTCTCCACGTAAAAAGATTGTCGTTGTGTAATCGCTGATAATAATTGTCAAAAAATTGCATTTTAATGATTTTTATCAATTTGGCAATCTTATAGAAATTTTGAGGACTTATAATATTGTACGCGTAGCTTAGAGAATAGAGATACATACAGACGGCTTTTATCAAAATTAGAAACATTTATAGTTTAAATATTTATGTCAGCGCGTGAGGCTCGTAATTATTATGTTACCCCTCTTGACCTCCTCCAGCTGGATGATTGGCGGTCCACTACTGTGTGATTTACAAGTTTTCTTCCTAGCACAACTTCCTTGGCGAATCGACTACCAACGGCGAATTATCTGAACCGATACGACTTGAGGATTTTCAAGAAAAGATCCTACACTGTTTTAAATGCCAGCAACGCAACTGCAATTCCTCTGGTGTTGCAGTTGTTCACGGGCGGCAGTAGTCACTTACCATAAGAAGAGCCGCATGCTCATTTGCCCCCTCGTATAAAAAAATCCTAATTTAAAGTCCGAAAATTTCCGAAAATCATTTGGACTTTAAACTATTCCATGATTTATTTATTGATGGCAACGGATGACCTGATTTTTAATATTATCCGAAAAAATATGAGAAAATTACGCTTTATACTTAGACAAATTTAAGTTGCTATTTTAAACACCTTTGCTACCTGTTACCTGCCAAAGCCACAACGATTCAAACTTCATAGTAGCCCATCATTCCTACCCATGTTGAGCAAGCGTTGAGAATTTTTCAGCTTTTATAAAATAAGGAAGGTCTTGCATTCACGAGCTCTTGCTCTATTATGTAATATATTATATTAAACAGCATTTAATATCTCGCGTGGACCTCCGTAAAAGAACCGCCAGGTGTGGTAAAACTTTAAAATGGCCGTCGCCACATCAGCGGTTAACACCCTACGTTTACCCCCATTGTTCCCATTATTGTCACAAATATTGACAAAAAAATGCCAGAAAAAAACTTACAGCAGCTAATGGCAGAAAAACCATCTCCTAATTGCTTTGAATTGCAATCAAGGTCACGGAAAACAGAATCAAAAATATCAATACTCTGATAGACGTGACATTACGGGAAGTTTTAGATTAAGAAGTATTTGCAGCAGTTAAATTTGTAGACACGCCAACGGGGACCTTAATAAAGTAATGTTAAATTATGATTTTATGTATATTATTTTATATGTATGTAAGCATCTATTATTAAATCATTGTTAGTTAAACTATTTCTAATGGGCACAAAGTCTAATGAATCAGGCGAAAAAAAGTCCGAAGGTCAATCGTAGGTTTCTTTATATAATCTGCGCTAACTGCGCAGGTTGCGCTGATGGTCAGTCGATGGTCGAAGTGGGTCAAAGATTAATCGCGATAATGCTAAGCTTGCCCCTGTTTATCGTTCTATGAAAATAAACGATCGAATCCTGTGCCAGGTCACTACTATTTAATCTTGTGGGTAGGTATCAAACATTTACAAAATATAATTTTTATTAATAAAAAAATGGAAAATCATTTTCTTATCGATTTAAGCTCTATTATTAACTATAAATAATACTAATACTGCTGGAACACATTTCTTAACAAACTTGGTCATCTGGTCTCCACATGAAACTAAGTATAGTATCATGTTGGAGAGAGTGCAGAATATATTTATTAGATATTTATATCAAAAAATGTATGGAGTATACCCATTTTACCCTAATAAGTATCCTACCTTATTCACCTTAGGTATGGTAGGATACAATGAGCTAAAGGTTAGGAGGAATTTATCGCTTGTTTCATATATCTTTAAGGTGATGAGGGGAAAGATTCACAATCCAGACGCATTGCAACAAGTGCGCATATGTGTTCCGGACAGCTACGTGTGGCGCCGGCGGCGGCCGCAGCTGCTAGCTGTGCCGCGCGGCCGCACTAAGCTGGTGACTGACTCGCCATTTACGCGCGCCCTCCGTATCCTCAACCGTATAGCAGAAGACCTAATATATTTTGTTGTACTCTGGGTGGGTTCATAGTAAGAGCTCTATTTGAAATTTGTTATAGTCCTACTGTGATATAGATACAGTTTTTGAAATAGCAATAAGTACATATTTATAATCGAAAATTATTGGCTTGTAACGGTGTAGTTGGAGTTGGTAAAAATAGTTGTCTACATTATCGCATTAGGTGATATACCTGTAAAGATAATTGTATAGTGGGAAATAAATAAATAGACTTGAAATCGGTAGTGCTTACTTCCATAACTCAACTAAATTATAAAACATCATTCATCAAACATAATATATATATATATATATATATATATATATATATATATATATATATATATATATATATATAAGTATATGATATATACAATTAAATAACTACCTCGTTGTTCTAGTGGTCATAAAGGAGACCGTTGATCATGAGGTCCCGGGTTTGAATCCCGGGTCGGACCAAAGTAATCAGCTGTCGAGTTTTTCTACCAAGAAGTTATTAGTCCGGAGTCAAGAAGTTGGCGGCGTTTCAACCCCGTGCCTCGGTAAGCATACAAAGCCGTTCAGACGTGTCGAAATGCCGTTCCATCGCACTATGAGATTGAGAGAATAGAGAGTGAACTTTGCGCTTGTGCATACACTCTTGCACTATAATCCTGTCCTTCACAGATGGCTACTGTCCTTTGAGCCTGGCCGCCGTGACCGAAGTTCGGTCTGAAGGTCATTAATATCATTATACAATCAGAAACGTAAAACATACGACTTTGTTTGCGTTATTACTTTTTAAATGTTAGAAACGATTAAATTCTGAAAATATTCATTTTATACGTGGTAGAGCCACATTTTGGTTCTAAATTAGATATATGTGTTTGTTTGTCACCCATTAATTATAAAGATAATACCTTGTAAATAATTTACCATCATAAAGTATGTGAACAATAAAATAATAAATAAATACTTTTATAAAAGTAAATTCAAACAAATTACAAAAGAAGCCAAGAAAAATTACGATTTAAACATAAAACATTGTGAAGTAAAATTCATAAAACTTACCTACCTCCTGGATTACGTACGTAATTTAATTTATTTTTACTTTGCACAAACTTTATTATTTACTCGAAAATATCTATTACTTCAAAATAGTATAAGTACCTATATATAATTTCACAATGACTAACTCTCAAAAAATTCTACCAAAACACTTTTAAGAATAAAAGATATTTGATACACAATAATATTATTCTTATATTAATAAATTGCTCTTTTAAATAAAATTTTTAACATTCAATACAAACATGAACGTCATCAATATGTTTATAAAAACCTTAGATAAGAAGTTCCTTTTGGTTGAGTTACTCTATAATTAGGTACTCTCATTGATATGAACGATTAAACATATGTAGCCAATATGTAGCATTTTAACACATTTTATTGTCATATATCACAGAACACTATTAGCTTAAGGTCATAACAGGTACAGGTGACCAGTTGTCATAGTTACAAGAATATGATGCCGTCTGTTGCCATAGATTCAACGCTATGATTCTCATGTATATTATGTATATAATAAAATAATTTATGGCTTTGATCTTGTTTTATTATACTCCGTGGCTTCGATATTTAACAACGTCATGTTAACATTAAAGAGTGTAACACTACGGTTTAGCAGGATTTAGTCAAAATCTCTCGGTAGAGAATAATTGTGTTCTGTGGTTAATGTATTGATTCTTACTTGACTGTTTGCTTAACAGTGTGTTCAAAAGTAAGTTATGCAAAATTGGGTCAAATGAAATAATAGTAGTAGTCTTGTGTTAATAAAATAACATATTATAGTTAACAGTTTTTTATTATTGATAAGTACAATCAGTGGTCAAGTGGATTCGTAGAAATAAAAACCTCTTCGTGTTGGAATATCGCAGACTGATAATTATAATCACACTTATTTTATTGTTGAAACAATAGCGGGGCTAAATACGTGTGTAATAAATAAGAGTAATAAGTATTTTACTCAGTCTTAGTTAAATAATATTGTGATAGTAGTACCTTAATATATATAAATTACGTGTCACGTTGTTTGTCCGCGATGGACTCCTAAACTACTTAACCGATTTTAATCAAATTTGCACACCGTGTGCAGTTTGGTCCACCTTGAGTGATAGGATAGTTTTTTTGCCCATGAGTGACCCACATTTTTTTGTGAATTTAAGGATTTTTAGTAGGACATGACAAAGGGTCGTCGGAAAGGGCAGAACAACGTCTGCCTGGCAAGCTAGTATTATGTATGAAGGTAGGTCTTTCCAAGAATACGTCAAGGAATATATCACACATCACAACACATCACACTGGGAATTGTACACAACACACTGGGAAGGTGGGTCTGTAAATGCGTCCTACACTCAGTCGGTTGGTGAGATTTAAGTACAGTCTAATTGGGATGGCTTTCTCCCAATAGTCGTAACTCAGAACATCTTCCGCAATTAGCAAGGAGCATCGGGTGCAGGTGAAGTTGGTACTTGAAGAAAAAACACATTATATAGTAGTTGAATATATTGTAAGTCAACTCGTTTGACTTTAGTGTATGTAAAATGTTTCCTTGTACAAAATATTGTACAAAAAAATCTCAAAACATAATACAAAAAGTTTTCCTTTAATTCTTGCTGCGATCGGTAAGCAATGGCTAAAGCTTAGTAGCTATTATGAATCTTCGTAAAAATATTAAAATCATTATTAGCTTCTAGGACCAGGCACACATTGACTTTTGATACTTCGCTTGCATCCAGGTGGACACAAAACCTGTTCTGCTACATTGTCTTGCGAAAATCTGGGTTCAATTTCCATGTAGATTTTTACACAGTCTATTGTTATGGTAGTGGCATTAACCCACAAAGCGCTGGCTGGGTATGTTTTACCACAAGGAGTAAAAGAACCTAGAGTCTCACATTTTCCATGCCACATAACTAGATTGTCACCTATGCAAGGATTTATTTCACAAACGGGAATCACTGAACTCTTCGGCAAGACTAGATACTGGCCTTTAAGACATGGTCCACGTTGATAAGCTAGCCAGCAAGCATCTGTACCCGGATGATATAAATACCCTGCAATAAATTTATAGAAATATTAAAGTTAGGTATTCAAACAAGAATAATTATGAAAATTTTTACGTGGTAGAGCCATGCTGCAGCTATATTAATAGTATAGTTGTAGCACGAATGGGTCGGCGCGACCGGGGAAGGACCACGCTCTCACAGAATACCAGCCTCAAATAGAAGCTTAATGCTTCTGTGTTTCGTGTAGTGAGTGTAGAGACGCGGAGACCCTTTTTACTGGAAAAGAGGCATTACATCTTAGTCCTCACGGGTGACAACGCATCTGCATTTTGATTCGTAATCGAGGATAGATGTAGATGTCTATGGGCCGCAGCAAACACTCACCATCAGGTGGACTGTGTGCTCGCTTGTCACCCATTTCCTATAAAAAAAATACAAATTGATTAAAAAGGACATAGTTTTTGTATAATTTAATTAAAATATAAAGAGCCGTGGTTTGAATCCAGCCGGTACCTAACAATGAAAATTTTAGTTAAAATTTTAAATGCTGATGTATCACATGCTCAACGATAAAGCAAGAAATCTTGAAGAAACCTGAATGTCTGACTAATTGAAAATATTTAGATGGCATGTGAATGGAAATGTGATGCCTAACAACACTCATTGAGGTTGACTCTTCTTTGCTTCAAAAGCCCTCTCAGAATTGAGAGCATATGTGATCTCACAGGTGAGGTTTATGCCCAACTGTGGGTCATAAATATAATAAGCTGTACTTTTTTACTTTTGGACATCATCAAAAATATAAGTAGCAACAACAAAACATTGGCCAAGTGCGTTAGGTTCGCTTAAGTTAGGGCACGCTTAAGGCACGGTTCTGTTGCGTAAATTATCCCAAATACAGTAATAATATATATATCAGTACAACTGATTTCAACTAACGCAATAAAATATTTTGGTATTATTGTTAATGAAAAGCTTCAATGGAAACATCAAATAATATCACTTAGTATAACGATAAGAAAGTTTGAATATGTTTTTAAAGTTACTATGGTTTGTATCAAGTCCGAAGTTACTGTTACAAACTTACATGGCTCTCTGTGAATCTTTAATAAGTTACGGTATTTGTTAATGAGGCGGGGCTTGTAGGACAATTCTAGTCAAAAGTGAACGTGCCGTAAGATGTATTTTAAAAGTAATGCTGCTACTTCCGTTTCGTTATCCAACTACACTAGTGTATGAAAAAGCCCGATTACTAAGCGTAAGAAAACTTTTTCTCTACGAATGTATACGAAGGTACCATCGTATAACTGCACCACATATCAAAGTTCCAAAGAAAAGGACCTTCAAATACCCGATCCCTAGAACTAGAAGTATTTTTGCAAAAAGACACTATAACGGACATTAACTTTAACTTACCGATGAGGAAAAAGACCGTCGGGTCATCATTCATCATTACAACCCTTCACAAGTCCACTGCTAAACTTAGGCCTCCCCCAAGTAATGCCACAAAGCATGGTCCTGAGTCACCTGCATCCATCGACTTCCTGCATATCTTACCAGGTCGTCACTCCATCTAGTGGGGGGTCGCCCTACACTACGCCTACCGGTACGAGGCTGCCACTCAAGAACCTTTCTTCCCCATCGGTTATCGGTTCTTCGAGCTATATGGCCGGCCCATTGCCACTTCAGCTTACTAATCCGTTGGGCTATGTCGGTCACTCTGGTTTTACTGCGGATATCCTCATTTCTGAGTCTATCACGCAGAGAAACTCCGAGCATAGCCCTCTCCATAGCTCACTGAGCGACCTTGAGCGTCCTCATACGGCCAGCAGTGAAGGACCACGTCTCAGATCCGTAAGTCGTCACTGGCAACACGCACTGGTTGTACAATCTAGTTTTTAGAGATTGAGGTATACCTGACGAGAATATATGTCGTAATTTCCCGATCGCTGCCCAGCCGAGCTGAATCCGTCGATTGACCTCTCGGTCGAAGTTGGACTTGCCTAGTCGGACTATTTGTTCCAGGTGAACGCACTCGTCAACAACTTCGAGCATAGTGCTCCCAACAACTACCGGCATAGGTGTGACATGGACATTGAACATGATCTTTGTTTTATCCATGTTCATCTTAAGACCTATCCGTTGGGAGGCACTATTGAGGTCATTGAGCATAGTGCTTAAGTCCTCCAGCGATTCTGCCATAAGGACTATATCGTCGGCAAATCGAAGGTGAGTGATTTACTCGCCATTGATGTCAATACCGTATCCTTTCCAGTCCAGTAGCTTGAAAACGTCTTCCAATGCAGCGGTGAAGAGTTTCTGGGATATAACGTCACCCTGTCTTACACCTCTCTGCAGTTGGATAGGTTTCGAGCTCTGGTTCTGTACTCGGATAGCCATAGTAGCCCTACTGTACAAACACTTCAGCACTTCGATATACCGACAGTAACTTGGCACCGCTGAAGGGACTGTAGCACCGCCCAAATTTCGACGGAATCAAAGGCTTTCTCATAGTCCACATACGCCAGGCAAAGTGGCAGATTGTACTCTTCAGTCTTCTGTACAATCTGCCGCAGGGTATGTATGTGGTCTATGGTACTGAAGCCTTTTCGGAAACCGGCTTGTTCGGGAGGCTGGAAGTCGTCGAGTCTGCGTGCGAGACGATTCGTAATGACTCTCGAAAACAGCACGTAGACGCGGCTCAGAAGGGAAATCGGTCTGTAGTTCTTTAAGAGAGCGTTGTCGCCTTTCTTAAAGAACAAGACCACCGCACTTCTGCTCCACGCCTCTGGAGTAGTGCCACCATGGAGGACGGAATTGAAGAGCTTCTGAAGGACTTCAAGTACCGGTGTTCCACCCGCTTTCAGAAGCTCCGCTGTAATTCCATCCTCGCCGGGGGCCCTGCCGTTTTTAAGGTGCTGGAGAGCCATTCTAATCTCGCTTAGACTGACGTCCGGGATATCATCGGAATAGTGTCGGATAAGACTTGCTCTTGGATCGTTACTCACACTTGCGTGTGGCTCCAACGATGATGTGTACAGCTGCCCATAGAACCTCTCAATCTCACTCAAAATCTCAGGTGTCCCGGAAACGATGCTGCCACACTCAGTCTTCAGCTTTGACAGTTGGCTCTTACTGGCAGACAGATCTCTGGCAAAGGCTTTGGAGCCCTGGTTCCGCTCGTCTTTAATACCAGCAGTATTAAAGTTGCGTAAGTCTCGCCGCATGCATTTGGAGATCTGTCTGTTCAGTTGCCTGTTTGCTGTCAAATCTGTTGACGATTGCAGCCTCATCCCCCGTCTAACAGCCATGAGATTAAGAGTGTGATCGGAGAGTTTTTGTGTTCTTCTGCGGCGGGTCTTGCAGAACTTAGCTCCGACCGCATGGACAGTTTCCACGAGCTTGTCATTCATATCGTCCACTGAATTGCTATCTTCTAGGCACTGAAAGCGGTTACGTAACTCGAGCTGAAAGTTTTCGGGATTCTGGATTAGAGCACGAGGGGGACGGAGCGTCGGGTATATTGGTGCAAATTCATAATGTAAACATTTACCTCTGCAGAAATAACGTTTACGATATACCAACTAGCGATGAAATATTGTTATTCAAGTGTCATCCCCAAACAAAGATACATTTTACTGTATAGTGCTTTGTAAATGAGGCAACTTCAATGAAAGTAGTCGTGACCGAAGTACACAAAAACAAATGATCGCACTATGATGCTAGAAGATGAAATAACAAAAAAACATTATCAGCGTGTCGTAAAAGACAACTAAAACAGCGTGATGTGACAGGAATACAGTCTTTTCAGACATGACAACATCGCAGCGCCTCGCACGTCTGTCAGAAAGAAGACTCGACTTCACTATAATAAAATAAAAAATGTGTGTCACACGCCACACCGGGTTTTACCCGTTTCCAAAAATCAAATAAGTCGCACTTTCTCGAGATTTCTGCGTCGAAATTGGCTAATTTATTGCTAAATAGAGGTAGCGTTTAAATATCAAAAAGTGGCTCCTCAGTTCTCACGTACGCAGATTTCTGAGGTGCCTCAAGTAGAGTGGTCAGAGATATTTTTCAAGTAGTTACGACTTGTAGAAAATTTTATACCTTACAAGGTAAATACTTTGAAAATATCGATAGTAATAATAAAGAATAAATATTATTATTTTCTTTTGACAAGCCGTCGTATCAGCTTAGGTACCTAATGCGGACGCCTCTTCCCACGGATATCCGCAACGATCGACCGAATGCCGGTCGTATGCTCGTACGACTTTCCCAAGTACACTAACCCAATTTTGTTTGATATCCAAGCCGGCAGTATTTTTACGCTATATGATGTCTCTCAGCAATATGGCAGGATTGAAAGATGACCTTATCACAAAAATTGATAGGGGCGTACTCCAATGGTTTGGGCACGTTGAACGAATGAGTGAAGACCGAATGGTGAAGAAAATATATAGAGCGAAAGTAAATATTAAAAGGTGTCGAGGTAGACCGAGACTAACTTTCGAAGACCATGTGAGCAAATTGCTCGAAGAGGGGAGGGTCAAAAGTACTCGGATACCTAGACGTGCATGTATGAAGAAGTTAATGAACCTGAAAGAAGCGAAAGAGGTATGTAAGGATCGTGACACTTGGCGATCTGTTCTCTCTGGCTACCCCGTTAGGGATTGTGCGTGACGATAAGTAAGTAAGTAAGTAAGTATGATGTCTCTCCTCGCTCTCTCATAAATATCTAAATAATATTATGCGCGGCTGCTAGTGGACCTCTCTTATGTGAAAAGAAATATGGGCAGTAACAGTATTGGCACTTTTAACGACAAAAATAAAAAAACTGCCGTTGCCAAACCGCTTGCCAGCTATGGTAAATATCCCCTATGAGGCAATCAAGGGGGGAGGCCTATATTCAGAATTGGACTTTGATAGGCTCTAACGGTAAACATATTTGTTTATCACATGTACAAAATAGACCACGAAATCTATCTAGCACTTTCTCTTCCTCATCTATGAGGGTATCCTTGTAACAATATGGGATGACGCAGGCTGCCGTCATTAGGGTAGTATTTATAATCACTTTTTATGAGGCGCCAAAACGAAATATTTCTATAGAAAAATTGTATGGAAATATCAGTTCATGACGTGATATTTCTTGTAGTCAAATAAACACGTTAAATGTATAATAAATAGTGATGAATGAAAAATCTAACTACATATAACTTTAAATGTAAAGCCAGGTTTGGAACTCTATTATGAGTGGTTAAATAAGCAGTCATCATCATTCATCATCATCATTACAGCCTTTCACAAGTCCACTGCTGAACATAGGCCTCCCCCAAGTAATGCCACAAAGCACGGTCCTGAGCCACCTGCATCCATCGACTTCCTGCATGTCTTACCAGGTCGTCACTCCATCTAGTGGGGGGTCGCCCTACACTACGCCTACCGGTACAAGGCTGCCACTCGAGAACCTTTCTTCCCCATCGGTTATCGGTTCTTCGAGCTATATGGCCGGCCCATTGCAACTTCAGCTTACTAATCCGTTGGGCTATGTCGGTCACTCTGGTTTTACTGCGGATATCCTCATTTCTGAGTCTATCACGCAGAGAAACTCCGAGCATAGCCCTCTCCATAGCTCGGATAGGTCTTAAGATGAACATGGACAAAACAAAGATCATGTTCAATGTCCATGTCACACCTATGCCGGTAGTTGTTGGGAGCACTATGCTCGAAGTTGTTGACGAGTACGTTTACCTGGGACAAATAGTCCGACTAGGTAAGTCCAACTTCGACCGAGAGGTCAATCGACGGATTCAACTCGGCTGGGCAGCGTTCGGGAAATTACGACATATCTTTTCGTCAGGTATACCTCAATCTCTAAAAACTAGATTGTACAACCAGTGCGTGTTGCCAGTGATGACTTATGGATCTGAGACGTGGTCCTTCACTGCTGGCCGTATGAGGACGCTTAAGGTCGCTCAGCGAGCTATGGAGAGGGCTAAGCAGTCATATAATCTATTAATTTACAATTGACTCAATTACCTGGTCGGCAGTCACAAATCCAATCGTACTGCTGGTCTCCAGGGTAGTATAGTTCATTCGTCGGGCACATCGATGGCAAAAATACCGGCTGTCGGTTCTGCTAACAAAATGTTAATCTAACTTTAGAATAAAATCTAACAGTTAAAAGCTTGTAGTGTAAATTATAATTATATCGTACATAATTCAAAATAACAAACAGTAATTATATACAATATACACGACGAGCATGTATGCGTAGGTGTATGGATGTGAAGGAGGCGAGAGAGGTGTGTCAGGATCGTGCCAAATGGAAGTCTGTAGTCTCTGCTTACCCCTCTGGGTGACAGGCGTGAGTGTTTATGTTATGTATGTATGTTATGTATGTAATTATATACAAAAAACACACACCATCAGTCTTATCCTTTCATGGATTCATTCACCTAATGGATAAATAAATGAATCTTTCCGGTAGCTCGTTTTAAAGACAATGTCTGATCATTTACGTATAATTTAACCTCCGCCTTCACACAAGAGAGACCTTAACCCGATGTAATACCTAGGGTATCGTAAGACAGACTTCGGAATGGTGCAGATTTTGTGAACACTAATAGTTGGCGATGTAACCATTTCGTAAATTTATAGCAGGTATAAAACTCCCAAAAAAAGACGTCAAGTATGGTCAAAGGTGCGAGACGTGTGGTGGTGGTGAAGGTGGTGTCGTTGCGATTTGAAAAGCGCCTGCCTGTCAAACACGGTGGTGAGGAAAAATCTTCTCTACTCTAAAAGAGGCCAATGTGCAGCAGTGGCCCACTTACGGTCAACGAGGATAAGGACTGATTTAAGATGTTTAAGACAAGATTGTGAGAAAATTTCAGAGGGAAGTATATAAAATCACCGGCACTTATACATTATATACTTATATTATATACCTTGTTAATTTCTATCTACAATAATACATATTACAGATATATTGCAAATATCCTATTTGGCTTAAATAAACAAGTTCAAGAAATTTCTTTGCTCCTCACAATCAGTGAGATAAATATCGAGTGTTTATTGACAGTCATTTTTGCCTAAGTTTATTATTTTTTGATAAGGATTTCTAATATAGGTATTTATACTCACTTTTTATGAGGCGCCAAAACGAAATATTTCTGTAGAAAAATTGTATGGAATTATCAGTACATGACGTGATATTTCTTTGTACCTATATAAGAAATCCTTATCAAAATATAGTTAACTTGAGGGATTGTATAACGTGTGATTAAAATTCGTATATTATGTTTAAGTATATAAACTATTTTTATTAGTTATATTATTTTAATTTTAGGGTCTACCCAGATGTACCACAACAACAACACGTGGACGGGCGCATTTTGTATTGGAAATGAATAGTACAATTTAAATGTACCACATTTTTCCGTCATTATCGACTGTGGACTGCTTACAGACTACCCTTCTTTTTAAAGATGGAGATTATCAATTTGACTGTATTTTTATATGTATATTTCCGACCTGAATTAACAGATGTTGCTAATTACTTTTAATCAAAATACGGTTAATCTTTCATAGCACAATCACAAATACCACCACCAGTTCTAAGTTTATTTCTTTTGGATAATCCAATTATCTATGGAAATTTTGAAGGGGAAATTTCCTACGAAAATCCTCTCATAATGCCAAATTTCATCATCGATCATCATCAATATAGATTTGTCAGTATAAATTATACCATTTTCTATACGTCGTACGACTATCGCACATAACAACATCGTTAAAAAAACTTTCTACGGAAACTCTAAATACGACTTATACGACTTTCAAAATTCCGAATGTAAGTATGTAATTCCGAAAGAAAAGTATGATACCATTTATATTCTATAACTACATATGCCAACTTAAAAAAACAACAAAAAATAAGTACAAATGATAACGTTTTGTTTATGCACTAGAAAATTGGAAAAAATAAATTGGAAATGGAAAAATAAAAATTTTATGATAAAAGCATTACTTATAAGTGATAATTATAAATCACTATAGGTATTTCAAATGTTACTAATATAAATCTTCCGAAGTAGAAGAATCTATTTGTACTAGGAAAAAATTAAAAACAGTAGGTAATTCTAGTAATATATCTTAACTCTATTAGAAGTACGAATTTAAAAGAATTCATTCTTTTGTTTTTAATTAACTTTTATTTATATTACGCATTAGTAATCAGTAATACTAAAAATCTCTCAATTTACTTGTTTTAAGCTTATTTATAAACGCCAATATCCAAATGTACTTCAAGGTAGAGAAAAAGCTCTACCACTTGGAAAAAGATAACTAACTGCAATTGTACTAAAATTAGTGAGGGTGGAGCAGAGTATTTTAGTATATATTATAAACTATGGATGACCGAGCTTTGCCCGGTTTTTTGTTTGAAATTACATTTAGATACAAATTACATACTGATGAAACATGAACAATATTTTTTGATCTTATTGAGATAATAGAAAAATCTGAACTGGTTATTTGAATAAAAAATTCACGAGAGCAATTGGTTTAGTTAAAATTTTCGTATTTTTAAAAAATACTAAAAAAGGGTTCGAAATAATAGATTTTCTCACAAAAGAAGGGAACTTGAAAAAAAATAGAAAAAAGTCGGGCCGAAGACAGGACGCGAACCAAGGCATTAAGATGTTGCGACCGCTCGCTATCCTCTTGAGCTATTACGATCATTAAAACTGTCTCAAAATTTGCCTTCTTATATTGTAGCAGTTTTACATTTCCTGAAAACACAGACAAAAAACATTTTCTAAAAATAAATCCTAGCTAGATCGATTTATTGCCCCGAAACTCCCTGGACACAAAATTTTATGAAAATCGTTGGAGCCGTTTTCGAGATATATATATATATAAGAATCGCTCGTTTTAAACGTATAGGATATCATAGTTTGTAATATAGTTTTATTGCAAAATAATTAGGACACGTGTACCTTAAAAGGTGGAAGTGATGAAGGACGTTAGGATGTGGATGAAAAATGTGATAAGAAAATACGTTTCTAAGTTCCATATTGCTATATTAAATATAATAAATTTATGTAACTAAGTAAATACATTTTCTTCCGTTTAAAAACTTCCGCGTACGCGTCTTTGTAACTTTGCGCCCATAGCGACGTGCCTAGTTTGCCTTAAGGATAATCTGCCACTGGGGTGGACAACGAAACTAGACTTATGATATTTATGATATTAGAACTTGCATATTTATATTATGTATTAATGTTTATGCGAATAAAATTTAACCTTTTCAACATCCTTCACTCCATTTATCGAACCGGATGTGTACCAGCACTATTTATAGCGTATCGTACTAAATAAGTCACTGCCAACATTGAAAGCTTTTATGCTTGTAATCAGTTTACCACATATCTGCGAACTATTTCGCAGCCAATGAACGTTGGTTGTGATTATTGGGAATACCGACTCAACGGCCAATGCTAATTCTGAGATCTTTGAGATGCTGATTAATTGCTTTCTTGTATAAAATATACTGTAAGCTGTTTGTTCGCTATGTAATTTGACAGACACTATATATTAATTTACATGATACAAGGCAGGATATCATAGTTCGATTTCCTGTAATTTTAAGTGTTATTTTACCACGTGCATCATAGTGAGTAGAAAAATATGAAAAGTTACCAAATCAAACAGCGATTCTGTATCACTTCTCTTGTATGCAATTTATGTTTCCGTTTCTTCTTACGTATGAAGAACGAATATAAAAGAGGAATAACAATTAACAGTTAAATAAATTTATACTAAAAGTGTTTAGTTACCAATGATTAACACTAACCTTGACAGTTCAAGTTTGACCATATAAACGTAATATACGTAGGTACCTATGATAATTTCATATTTCTAATACCACATTTATAACTCACCGGTTTATTTTCAAAATTTGGGTTTTCTTCGCTCTCGGGAAATCCAATCGAACCTTTATCCATTTTTTGTCCATTTGTTACAGTTGAACATGTTATAAAACATGTTACAAAAATGCTTACATATAAACACATTATTTTTATAAATATCTGTTTATAACAAATCAAATATCAAAACAATTCCCGTTCACACAGGATAAAAAAAAATCATAAACTTAAAATGACTGACTAGATTAGTTTTGTGCGAAAGCAAATACGAGTGAATAAATAAAGAACGTGAGAACGACTGCGGAATGATGCTTTGCGATCAAGTTTTATAAATTACGATTATGTAGCGACGTATCGGACCCAAGTTTAGGCTTTAGGCGACGTCACTTATGAATGAGAGTTGATTGCTTCGTGGGTGCATAAACATTGTGGTTTACACAATCATCTTTTTATTAATGATATTTATAAGTTGATGAAGGACTACGTTAAATTGGAAATATATTTTTTTCAGCACAAGTAAATATCTAACATCGCTTTAGAATTTATTCATCATCATCATCATCAATACAGCCCTTCACAAGTCCACTGCTGAACATAGGACTCCCTCAAGGAAAAGGTCCTGAGCCACCTGCATCTATCGACTTCCTGCATAAGACATGCAGGAAGTCGATGAACGCCCACATCGACTGCCGATACGAGGCTGCCTCTCGAGAAACTTTTTTCCCCATCGGTTATCGGTTCTTCGAGCTATGTTGCCATAATATACACATAATATGCCATAATCTGTTGGGTATGGCAGTTACTCTGGTTCTACTGCGGATATTCTCATTTCTAAGTTTATCACGCAGAGAAACTCCGAGTATAGCCCTCTTCATAGCACGCTGGGCGACTTTGCGCTTCCTCATACAGCCGGCAGTGAAGGACCACGTCTCAGAAACACGCACTGGTTGTACAATCTAGTTTTGAGATTTTGAGGTATGCCTGACGAGAAGATCTCCCGAACGCTGCCCAGCCGAGTTGAATCCGTCAATTGACCTCTCGGTCGAAGTTGGATTTACCTGGTCGGACTACTTGTCCCAGTTAAACATACTTGGCAACAACTTCGAGCCTAGTGAATCCAAAAACCACCGGCACATGTGACATGGTCATCACACATGACTTTCATTTTGTCCATGTTCATCTTAAGACCTATCCGTTTTGAGACATTATTGAGGTCATTGAGCATAGTGCTTAGGTCCTCCACTGATTCTGTCATAAGGACTATATCGTTAACAAATCGACGGTGAGTGATGTACTCGCCATTGATGTTAATGCCGTATCCTTTCCGGTCCAGTAGCCTGAAAACATCTTCCTATGCGAGTTTCGGGGATATTACGTCACCCTGTATTACACTTATATTTAAATCATTGATTTATATATTACACTAGATCAGTAATAACCGCGCCAAAGCGTTTCCACTGCACATATGGCCACAGCCATATGCCTAGCTAACGACAGTTCAGTGTTCAATGTAACGCCGCCAGAGTTAAGCCGCGACAAAAAATGGGTAAATGCGTAGTGAAAGAATGCTATTCAAGGTCACAAAAACGTAATAAATCTAGCGGAATCACATTATATTATTTTTAGTTCTTGCTTTCATATAGACGTAAAAAAACCTCAGATAATTAAATAAAATTATCGAATATTGCCATTTAGGTTCAATGTTGCCATTTTTCCGCGTTTGTGATTATCCTACATTAATGGGAGACTATATAACTAATGGAGTAAGTTAATTTGTTACCTCTGATTTTAAATATTTTGAAAATTATAATAAAAACTACGTTTTAACTTTCATAGAAAATAATTAATTATTCTTATTTTAGTTTACTCATGAATTATCTATTAAATATATTTTATTACCTATTTTATATTAATAATCTTATATTAATTATAATTTCATACAAATTTTATATTAATCATATTTTATTACCTATTTTATATTATTTGATCTATTCATCTGATAAGCTTTGTATCCTTTTTCTAAGGAGACGCAATAAAGATTTTAAAATAAAATATACTTTTTTAATATAAAAATAATTAACTGCAGCTTTAAAAAAAAAACTCATTTTTATTGCGTATTTCAGATAAAATTTCATATAGTTAGCCACACCAACCCGCCATTGCATGTTTGTTTGTCTATCTTTATCTAATCTTAGTGACGATATTGTTTTCGCAACTTGTGTAAGTGAGATAGATATATGTTTATTTAAAATTGTTATTAGTTTCAAAGCTACGTCGTCGCGTTTGGATAGTGGTTACACTTTTTTCGACGCGCGGTAATGTGATTTGCTCCTCTAGTGTTGTATAACTCAATGATTTAAATTAATCAATTTCTTGTGAAAAAAAAAACATTTACTTTTCGTCGTGTTTGAAACTGGCAACAGTTGTACAGTAGTTCAAAGCCACACTGTAGCGCGTTATGTTTGCAGGACTAATGGATCAGCCTGTCCGGGGACGGACCACGCTTATAAGTTTATACTTAACACAAAAACAAAAAAAAGTAATATTCATTCTGTAAACATTGGGTCCTCGTTATTTTTTTCTTTGGCGTCGCTTATTACCACACAATGGAAAACATGAAATATCGGTATATTTACGAGTACGAGTTCTACCGTGGCACCGGTGCTGCAGAAACAGCTCGAAGGATTAATGATATGTACGGCGCTGCTGCTGCAAAATAAAGCACGATACGTTTTTGGTTTCAACGTTTTCGTTCTGGAAATTTCGACCTTCAGAACCAACCGGAGACCAAAGTGGAAAATAAAGAATTAAAGGCTATTGCGGAAGCGGATCTATCACAAAGCACTTCAGAGATAGCGGGGTAAGTGATAAAACTGTATTAATCCACTTGAAGCAAATTGGGAAAGTAAAAAAACTTGAACGATGGGTACCTTATGAATTGAGTGAATCTAACTTGCAAACACGCGTCGACTTTGCTCAACCGATACAAAAATGAAGGGATTTTAAATCGAATCATTACTTGTGATGAAAATTGTAACTGTACGATAATCGGAAGCGCTCGTCGTATTGGCTGAACCCTGGAGACCAAGCGAAATCCTGCCCTAAACGAAAATTGACTCAGAAAAAGTTACTTGTGATTGTTTGGCCTGAAAATGTGGCCGAACGATTACGGCATATATCTATTGTCAGCAACTGCAAACTATGAAGGAAGAACTAGCTGCTAAACAACCGAGATTGGTCAATCGCTCTAGGCCACTCACACACACCCACAGTGGTTGTTTGTTGTGCAGTGTGTGTGTGGTGTACACACACACTGCACAACAAACAACCACTAAAATAGATGAGCTACAATTGGAATGTCTGCGACATCCACCGTACTCCCCGGACCTTGCTCCAACAGATTGTATACCATTTACTTATTATACTATTATTTTACCATTATTATACCATATTATACCATTTTACCTATTACTAGGAACAGACACAAGTAAGTAGTACCAGTCACTCGACTCCACCGAGTCAGTATTTCATTCTTGGGGCGATATGTATGCTTTTACAACAAAATCCCAGAAAATATACAAAATTTGACCCGATCAAAGCTTAAAAACTCTATTAAACTAAGTTCGTATAAAAAGAATTTATGAATAATAATAACCTCTGAGAATGAGGTGATCGCTTCCAAGCTATTTCTAATTTGTTTTGTATTTGTGTAACATACATGATTGCAAGCTGTTATTTTTTTAAAATCCCGCTGGGTTTCTTGCTGGTTCTTCCCAGGGGAGAGGTTTTTTCTGAATCAGTGGTAAATTAAACAAAAGTGTGACCTTCAATAAGTATTATTTATAATCTACATCGAATAAAAAGTTTCTGTTACTGTTTCTGTTTTATACATGATAAGTTATGATAAACGAAGGCTTTTAAGCCATTGCATTGCTTCTATCGCGGGCCTTGAGCGCGGGGACCGAATCCAGAAATTTATTCCGCCGTAACGAAAAAACCTCACGCTCCCCACTCCGACGGGCACGGAGGTGTGAAGGCCGTGCATTGTCTAACGTCGTTTCTTTTCGGGTATCGGCAGTCTTCGACACGGTGTTTGTGTATAAAGTGTTTTGAATATGAATGAACAAAGTGCATTTATTATTAATGAAGAAAGTCACGAAATAATAGTGAAAGAAAATGAGTGAGTACTCTATATACATACATTTTATTAATACCACAAATGCAGTACTAATTTTGAATTGAAAATATAATACTGCTATAAAGATAACCTAATTTTTTGATATAAAAATGAGCGATATTAAAAGTAGCCCTCTTTATATACACACAAACACACACACGCGTATAGTTTAAATTCTCAATTCAGATTCTCAATATATATATACATATATATATATATATATATATATATATATATATATATATATATATATATATATATATATATATATATATATTAGAGATGGGCCGAAATTCGGTACAAGAAAAATAATACCTACTCGCACTTATTTTAACTGAAATATAAGGTGCTTCTAAACTACAATATGCCATGGCTGCAACTGGTGGTTCTACTCATGATACTGTACCACTTTCCCCAAGGAACCCATAGTCAATTCTCAAAAAAAATTGCACTTTGTATGGAAATCGGTCAGCTGATTGGCCAAGTCTCCATACAAACAACCGTGGCATATATTTTAGAAGCACCTTGTATAACAACATTAGATACTGTAAAATAAAAGATATGATTTTTACTCACTCATGGTCAATTATTTATTTATTTATTTCGGAACATTGTAAATGTAAACCTTATATTAAATCAGTTCCTATCTTATCATTAATCTTAATCTTAGTTCTTAACCTTAATCTTAGTTAATTAGTTATTAATCTTAGAATTCCCTGCCTAATTAATAATTAGCCATATTACAAAAATGAAATAAACTTTGTATTCTCCTAGTAAACATCTGGATAGGAGTCCGTAAATTAAATAAAAAAATAATGTTTTTGATTCAACAATCATATTAAACCAACTGTTCTTATCTATCTAGTCATATTTAAAATTTACCAGAGTCAGGTTATGGTGCAAAAACACCAAAGATCTTATCAAGCCTTATTTGGCAGAAGTTTGTTACGTTTTTTTTCGTAGGTATATGTTTCCTGCGGTGTGCGGGCGGGGTATTTGAAGTAAATGCGTAAACAAGTCACGACGCGTCGCTCTCGAGAAAGCGTGCGAAAATGAACCGAAGTGAAATTTGTCATCTATGAGAGTGAATTTTATCTGTGTACTCTGTAACAAATAACTATATAGAAAAAAAAATGAGAAAATGACATTTCGCCATTTTTGTTTGTGTACTGGTTAGGAACTCGATCAAAAATTTGATAATTTTTCTGTTTTTATACGTTATTTCTAAAAAAATGTGAAAATGACTATTCGCCATTTTTGTTTGTGTACTGGTTAGGAACTCGATCAAAAATTTGATAATTTCTCCGTTTTTATACGTTATTTCTGATGTTATTTTACATCAAATTAATTGTGAAGATATTTTCTTTAGGAAATATGTATCATTACGACGATTCAAAAACGTTTACATATAATAATTTACCTCGAAATTCACTATACGCGATTATCGTTTATTGATTATATGTTGTTTAAAAAGTATTCTTATCAGTTTTTGTGTTAAATGGATGCTAAATATAAAAGAATGCTTCAGTATTGATAGCAATTTATTAACGAAATATCTGTTGAGATGTGTCTAGAAATTATTAATACTTATTTTTATTTATTTATTAAAATAATAAATAAATAAAATTAAGTATACATTTATCTATATTGAGTACTAGTTGTTCCCCGCGATCTCGCCCGCGTGGAATATGGATTTCATGGGTTTTAATTTTTTTGCGCGGAACACTAATTCTTTTTCTAAAACAAAAGTAGTTCAAGTTATTCCTTATATAATCAGCTATCTGCCAGTGAAAGTCCCGTCAAAATAGATCCAGCTGTTTCGGAGATTAGCTGGAACAAACAGACAGGCAGACAGACAGACCGACAGACAGATAAAAATTTTAAAAATTGTGTTTTTGTTACTAGTACTTTCATATGCATTTAATAAAAAGCTATTGTTTTAAAATTACAAACAGACACTTCAATTTTATTTATTTGTAGATATAGATATAAGATATTATTCATATTGGTGTCATTTTAAAGGGAATATCATGTACTATTATAATAATAAAATAATTGTCTCCAGTAAATATTATACTTTTCTTGTAAAACTCGAAATAAAAAATAAATACGATTTATTTTTGTATTCCCATATGCTTTATTTTCATCCTTTATTTTTTATTTGACCAATTTTCTTTTAATAAAACTAAATTCTGAATTCGTTGAGCTTTTTGAGAATATTTTTATTTGAATGTTAGGTAGGTACCTATATTAGTTTTTCAGTAGTGATCGTTTTTGTTGCGACAGTCTCGCGCGGTCGTAAAAAAAAGTTATTGCGCGGACAGGTGGGACGAAAATCACTTGCGCGGCGCTTGAAGGCCGTGCTAGACGTGGGCGTTATTTCACGTCACTAGATACAGTAACTGGCTACGCGGCATGTAACCGGATCACTAGTTTCGAGTCATATTAGAACTAGTGATTTTTGTAAATGCGTTACTTATTACTGTTAACCGTGATTATTGCGAGAGTCGACTGTCGGCCGGTCAAACGCAAAGCGCACATGTGGCATACAACAATAAACAAAACAGCGTTTGTAACAGTATTATTGTACTTTTAATTTTCATACGTAAGACTATATACATAGACAGTAAAATAGAGTAATCTCTGTTTGTAAGTAATTTCAACGGTCGATTCCGGGAAGCGGGAGTCACATTGAAATTTCAATGTTTATAATATTATAAAACTTAAAAACTGTGTGTAAATAACCAAACAAACAAACAAATTAATTGTACAGTGTAGATAAAAGTGCAAAAACAAATGATAGTGAAAACGTTGAAAAAGTGTAAATATCAATAATCATTGTATAAACAATCAAATTGACTTGCCTGCATTAATAATTTTATGAAAATCTTAGTGTCATAGTAAACGCAAATCAATCATAAATACATTTAATGCAGTCAGTCCTAAACCTGAATAAAGTATGAAGGGAAGTTAATTTATTGATTTAACAGTATACAGTTACTGTATAGCTACAAGTACAGATTGTGATTAAATTTGTTTTTGTTTCGTGTGTAACTGTATAGTTGGTGGTGATATTTATGTAAACAATCACAGTAGCCGAACAAAAATAGCCAGTTACAAAAATCACTAGTTTTGAAACAATGACGCCGGCCAAGTCACTGGTTCCGTTACGTTTCTTGAAAATGACGTAACGAACCACGTCTAGGCCGTGCATTGTCTAACGTCATTTCTTTTCGGCAGTCTTCGACACGGTGTTTGTGTGCGTGCAACTAGACGTATTGTACGACTCTACGAAGCTCGCACGAATCGAGACGAGCTGCTCCGAAATCGGACGAATACATAAGCAGCTGTTTATGAGAAAGTATATAGGTGTATAGGTATTTATGTACAACAGTGAATAACTGTACTTGTAAAATTTGTGTATAAAGTGGTTTGAATATGAATGAACAAAGTGCATTTATTATTTATTTATTTAATAAAAGAAAAAAAATTGTTTTCTTATCGGTCACCACGCTCAAAAAGTGTAACTTGAATTAATATCAAAGAAAAAGAAATACTGCATAAATAAAATAAATAAATAATTATAATTGCATAAGTTGATACAAAATGCTATGCAATAGCTTTACCGCGGCAGTCCCCGAGTGCCACACGTCTTTTTTATTGGTAACAAGGCCTCCTATCTTTATTCTCAGTAGCGTCATTCACTTACCATCAAGTTATAAGTAGTATCACTCTTAGTTCTATAAAAAAATAGAGTAAGAGCATATTAGATCCTCAGGCTGACTGTAATATATGATAGAATCAGGCGTTACTTTGCGGAAATTCATTAAAATAAATTTAATTCGCAACCATCCGCTCAATTAAATACAATGATGTGTTATGATATGTATATGTATGAAGATGTTAAATACAGTGACATCATTGTATTTAACTGAGCGAATGGTTGCGAATTAAATTTTAATATCTTTATTATTTATAATATTCATATTTTAAGAAAATAAACAGAAGAATTTATATTTTAAGAAAATAAACAGAATCTTCTGCATTAACTGATATTTGTTGGTGTATCTATTTCTTCAACCGATTGGCAAATGTAGTTAAAGAATATAATAGGTTTGAATTTTTCGGTTACACTATTATATTTCACTATGATACATGTTTCCGAATTTTAAAGGTCATAAAAGCACGTAGTTTTCGTATGTTGTTATAATGTGAAATGGTTTTCACGTATATACAACGTTCATAAAACAGTAGCTTTGTACTAAAGGTTAAGTTATTGATAATAAGCGAAGACATAATTTGGCTTTATAATATGATTTTTATGGCAAATTGGGGCTTCAAAATCACTTTCATAGATAATCGATTATCTAGAAGAAATATACTGAGAACTGGTTCCAATTTATATGTGGTTGTGCTACGAACATCGATTAATTAACCTCGGAAATAAGTAAAAAATACAGCCATATTGATAATCTCCATCCAATCTCCATAAAAAGAAGAATAATCACAGAAAATGAAGGATAGTTACACATGATTCTAATTTGACTATAATATTGGATATAGATTACCGTTATTCGTACATAGGTAATATGTGTAATAAATAAAAGCCTATCCTCATACTAATTTAATTTAATGTTTAAGTTTACAATGTGTTACGATGTGCCATATCAGAGCCTAAGATAAGTAAACCTAGCATGTGTGGATTTTTCTGTAGGCTCATTTAAGAGCCCTATAGTCAAATATTTAAACGCTACTTAATTTTGAAAAAAAATTGGTTGCCTGTAAAGTCGGTATACGGGCGAAAGTTTTACGTGACAACGACTTTGAGTGGTAAAATAATTTTAATGTGAATATTCATTCGTATAGTAGGAAGAAGGATGAAATAACACTTTTTATGTCTGTCTCTCTCGCTCTTAGGCGGGCTAACCATGCTCGAGTGGAAGGGACGCGTGCCTCTCACTCGCTCTCATTGTGAGCGCATAACGTGAGCGGAGCGTAACGCAGTTTCTTGAAGTGTCACCCGGCAAACCAATTTATAAGACGTTGTCACGTCAAAATTAAATGTAAAGAAGTTGGGCATCATGGGACGCCCGGTAGGTAAAAATTATGATTAATGAAAACCAATAGAGAAATGTAACGTAAAGTAAATAAAATTATATTAAAAAGAAATACGAAGTGTGTATAAACGTGTACAAGTGAGTATAAGTGAATGCGCGGTTTTCCATTCACCCTGGTCACCGGTGCCGGGACAGCAAACTTCCCACTCGGTGCCGGTCGGCAAAACTGCATGTGTTTTATGTATACGTATTGTAGCCATGTGCGTGTGTGTGCGCGGGCCGAAGTAAAACTTCATATATTATAATATTAACTGTGGCAAAAGGGACGCGTTGCGATTGAGATTCGAAATTAACTTATGAAATAATGAAATATCTCCTCGTTCATACGGAAGTAATTAAAATATTTTATGGAGTCCATTTTCAACTTTTGAAACGGGCTATAGTAATATATCCCTTCTAAGTGTAGGTAAAGTTGTAGTCTTATAAGACTGGATGAATTCAAAATTTGACTTCTCTATAATAAATAAATAAAAAAAAAGAAACCATTTTGACGTATTGTAGAACTGAAGTCTTTGTTAATACTTCCCAAAAATCGAGCGTAGACTAAACTGACACCGGCACCAGCGCAGTGGAAAAACGAAACCCCGGAACCCGCGCCGTGCCGTGGCCATGCCGGTGCCGTGCCAGCGCCGTGCTGGTGAATGGAAAACCGCCCAATACAAAGATATACGCAGTAGGTACATAACTCGCACAGTGAAGCAATAAAGTGTGTAGTATACGCGCCAGCACACACACGTGAGTCGAGAACAAATGGCGTGGCGTTGAGAGGGGATGGCGGCAAGAGAGTGCCATGCAATTTGCCGTCACGGCATACGAGTCGGTAAATACTGACAAAGGGCACCAATAGATCTTTTACATCAATACTCTGAGGCTATCTTTTCGATAGTTCTCTTAATATGATATTCTCAAAACTTGTTTATGTTTTTTCTTACATATTATTGTTTTAACACGCAGGACATAATGTTAATAAGTATGCGTGCAAAAAGTGAGAAGTTAAGTCGATTAATAATTGGTTTGTTCTATGAAAATAATAGCAAAGAAAACTGAACTAACTGTTGAAAAAGCCCTGAGACTGAAAGCATAACGATTAGCTAGCTCTCCTTTATTTGTTAAATAAGTCATCATCAAGTTTTTGCACGCAACTTTTTAAGCGTGCAATTATTATTAACCTTGCAATACAAAAATATAGAAGATAACTTTCTGTTTATGCTCCAGAAAATAAAATAAAAATAAAAATGATTAAATTTTAATAAAAGTTATTTATTAATCATCAAAACATTACTCGGATGTTATTAAAACTTCTGAATTAAAATACTCTATTTGTATGTGCAAAAGATATAAAACAATAACTCTTACGATCTACCTAATCTCCAAAATTTGATATACGAGTATTTATAAATACTTTATTTTGTTTTTAATTTGACTAATTACGCATTAGCAATCGGTAATGCCAAATTCTCTAAAATCATTTGTTTTTAATTTATGTAAACGTTAATATCTAGATGTGCTTCAAGGTAGAGAGGGAGCTCTATCAAATAAAAAACTAAACTCTACAAAATAAATAATGTTACTCAAGTAACTGTGCCCCTTTTAAGAAGATAATCGTCGACGACCAAGTGTTTTCCGACCGGCTTGACTCACTGGCGCTGCGAAGAGATGTTGCATCTCTTTGCGTATTTTATCGCATCTACCACAGGGAGTGATCTGAGGAATTGTTCGGATTAATCCCAGCCGCCAAATTTCATGAACGCACTACGCGGCAAACCTCCCGATACCATCCACACCATCCGGATGCTTGGCGGTCCACCACTGTACATTTCACTAGGAGTTTTCTTCCGCGTACTACCTCTCTGTGGAATAATTTACCGCCGGCGATTTTTCCGGACCGATACGACCTGGGGACCTTCAAGAAAAGAGCTTACTCCTTTCTTAAGGGCCGGCAACGCACCTGCAATTCCCCTGGTGTTGCGGTTGTTCATGGGCCGCGGTAGTCACTTAACATCAGGTGAACCGTATGCTCGTTTGCCCTCGTTCTTTCTATAAAGAAAATTAATTAACTGAGATTAAACCAAAATTAGTGAGGGTGGAGAGAAACAGGGCTCGCAAATCACTAAGATGTGTTTAACTATGACATAAGGACATACTTACTATGTTTTATACGTTTTATGTATAATGCATAGGCGAATGCTTGCTTTTTAACACTTCAGTCTACTTATCTGACCGAATTCGGACTAGCACTTTTTATAACGTATCGTACCTAGCTTTTACACTAGCTTAATCAGTTTTTCACAAATCAGCGGATTATATCGCAACCAATAATTGTTCGCTTATAATTGTTGAGTCTATAGCGCCACTGCCCACTGCCAACCTTTAAAATGCATCCTCACACGTAAAAATACTCGCTTTGTTGGATAAAATATACTATAAATTGTTTAATCGCTTTGTATTTGATAGTTATAAAGTACGCAAAATGTTTCAGTAGCCTATTATTTACATAGTACAACGCAGAATACTAGAGTTCGAATCCCGGTTTCTGCGAGATTTTTCGCGAGCGATTCTGAATTACATCTCTTGTATGTATCTCATGTTTTCGTTTATAATAATGGATGAAGAACAAATATAAATTTACGGGAATTACAATTAACAATTAAATAAATGTAAATAATAATTTTTTACCACCGATTACTTTATCACTAACCTTGACAGTTTAAGTTTGGCCATATAAACGTAAAATATACGTAGGTGTTATACCTAATTTCATATTTCTAATACCACATTTATTAGTTTATTACTAACCTGTTTATTTTCAAATTTTGGGTTTTCCTCGATCTCAGGAAATCCAATCGCACCTTTATCCATTTTTTGTCCAATTGTTTTAGTTAAACATGATAAATAACATGTTATAAAAATGCTTACATATGAACACATTATTTTTAGAATCATCTGTTTACGACAAATCAAATATCAAAACGGTTCGTGTTCCTAAAGAATAAAAAATAATTTATAAACTTAAAATGACTGACTAGATTAGTTTTGTACGAAAACAAATGTCTACGAGTGATTATATTAACGACATGAGAACGACTGAGGATGAGGAATGATGCTTCACGGCTTCACGCTTCGCGATCAAGATTTATAATTTACTATTATGTGGCGACCTATCAAATCAAATGTGGGCGACGTCACTTATGATTTAAAGAACGTGAGTTGATTGCTTTGTGGTTGCAAAAAAAATTATTTAGTTCACAAAATCATATTCATTAACCAATGATGTTTATAAATTGACTAATGAGTACCATTAGTAGAGACTATATTTTTTTCTGTGCAAGTATTCTTTGCACAATATAGCTTTAGAATTTTTTAAACTAATCAATTTCTAGTCAGAAAACAAAATATTTTCGTTGTGTTTGATAACATTGGTAGAGCCACGCGGCAGCTTTGCTGGTGCACGTATGGGCCGGCTCAAACCGGGGTGGTACAACGACTTCACAGAATACCGGCGTGAAGTGGAAGCTCTGCTTCCGCGTTTCGTCTGGTGAGTGCAGGTGGCCGGAGTTCCAATCCCCCCCCCCCTTAACATGGTATCGGAATTAAGTAAAGATCTACCCCAGGATGGTACCAGCATCCCTGGAGAATCCCTCGCTGAGCATCCACGATCAAGTTACTCCACTCCTGAGAGTGCGTGCTCAGGCTGCCCCGCGTATTCTGGGGGGGTGGCAAAATTCCGCTCATGACTACAACTGCTCGGGGCAAACGGAGCATCAAGACCAAGGCGACCCCTGCCAGGCTATCAGTGAATTTCTGCAATATCAGGGGACTTCATTCTAACCTGAACGCCATGTACTACCATCTTAAGGCGGCGAGGCCGGCTCTGCTCTTTCTGCCCGAGACGCAGGTGTCCTCTCTGGCTGATGCTTCGTATCTCTCCTATCCGGGGTACAAACTGGAACACTCCTTTGTGCCTCGGGAGTTTGCGTATACGTCAAAGAGGACATCTGTTCTCGACACCTCGGCAGTCTTGAAGGTTTGGACCTGTTCATGGTTCATGGCTACGCGTAAACAGCGACGACCATCCGCGCGTCTACGGGTGCCTCTATAGATCCCATAGCGGTAATGCTGAAACAGACCGACTCTTTGTGCATGTCCAAATGGCTACAGATTCGTTGCTACAGCAGATCCCCTCCACAGAGATCGTGATCCTCGGTGATTTTAACACCCACCACGCCGAATGGCTTGGTTCACGTTCAACCGATCGTGCGAGGAGATCTGTTCATGATTTTTCCTTGGCATATGGTCTGACACAACTGGTTACTTTGCCAACGCGGGTTGCAAATGCTGAGGATCATGCACTTTCCCTGTTGGACCTCTTGCTGACCTCTCATCCGGACGAATATAGATTTCCGTCGATGCCCCTTTAGGCTCCTCAGACCATTGTCTTGTCCGGAGTGTGGTGCCACGCACGCTGAAATAGCTGTTGCATTCTGCAGGCTGCCGCCGTTTTTGACACTATAGGTCAGCTGTACGTATAGTCAGTTGGGATGGGATGCGGTCTTTCTTTGCATCCTACCCTTGGGCGCGGGTTTGCTTCTCACCGGACGATCCCAACGTTGTTGCTGATTCTGTTGCTGATGAGGTACTTCAGGTATGGAACTTTTTATTCCTTACTCTGTAATGCCCATCGGAGGCAAATCTCAGCCATGGTTTGGTTGCTCCTGTAAAATAGCATTATGGTATAAGCACCTGCTTCGTCAGCCCAGGCTTGGTAGCACAGGAGTGCTACCAAGCCTGGGCTGACGCTTCAACGTCCCGTGATGTAAACACCAACGCTCTAAAAAAGAAATATAATTCCGCTTCCAGGTCCTTTTAAATAGTCATTGCCAATTGCATTGGACGTTTCTTTGCGTCCAACTCGACTCTCGATGACGGGAGAGTATGCCGCCGACCATCCCGCGGTGTGAGTGCTCCATGCCTGAGATGCAGTTCACACAGCACTCGGTTCGCAAAGCACTTCTCTCCCTGGACATCCACAAGTCGAGTGGGCCTGACGGTATCTCCCAATTGTGCTGTGGACGTCTGCTTCAGAGTAGGCACCGGTCTTAAGGCGTCTTTTCCGGTATTCCTACCGCCTAGGCGTAGTCCCAAAATAATGGAAGACGGCTTTCGTCCACCCGGTCTCTAAATAAGGCGACCGCTCAGGCTCGTCCAACTACAGGCCCATCGTCATTACCTCCTTGTTCTCCAAAACAACTATTGTAAACTGCCAGCTCATGAGGTACCTTGAAGATCACCAGCTGATTAGTGATCGCCAATTCGGTTACGATCAGCTGGTGATCTTCTTGTCTACCTGACACATAGATGGGCGGCGGAGATAGAGTCCAAGGGGAGGCACTGGCCGTTAGTTTAGACATTGCGAAGGCCTTCGATCGGGTTTAGCACATAGCGCTTCTTTCGAAGCTCCCTTCCTATGGGCTTCCCGAGAAATTGTGCAATTGGATCACCAGCTTTTTTGCAGATCGGAGCATCAAGGTCGTTGTAGACAGTGCAAGCTCCGATTACAAGCCTATTAATGCTGGTGTTCTACAAGGCTTCGTGCTATCGCCAACGCTGTTTCTTCTGCACGTCACTGATATGTTGCAAACCAGCAACATTCATTGCTATGCAGATAACAGCACTGTTGATCCTCTGTACGGAAAACATCTCCGAGTACCGGGACAAACTTGTGTCTGAAGTCGAGTCTTTGCTGAACAAAGTCTAGGATTGGGGTCTACTAAACCTAGTCCAATTTAACCCTCAGGAGACACAAGTTTGTGCGTTAACCGCTAAAGAGAACCCCTCTGTCGTATCTCCTCAGTTTCAAGGCACTCCCCTTGTTGCCTCAGTAAGGATCGGAATCCTCGGCGTCGACATATCGAGTGACGTGCAGTTTCGTGGTCACTTGGAAGAGATGGCCAAATTGGCCTCTAAAAAGCTTGGCGATACGACCTGGGGACCTTCAAGAATAGAGATTACTCCTTTCTAAAGGGCCAGCAACGCACTGGCAGTTCCTCTGGTGTTGCGGATGTTCATGAGCGGTGGTAGTCATTTAACATCAGGTGAACCGTCTGCTCGTTTGCCCCCTCTTCTATAAAAAAAACATGCAAATATGAGGTAACTAAAAAAAGACGAAAAGGATTACACATCTATATTACAGTGATTTTATTTACCATTTCTCTTTAAAACAAAAACCTTAAAGTTTAACAGGAGGAAATAACTGCCTCAGTTCTTTTGTGGTTCCTTGAAAAAGAAGGCCAAATTGGCCTCAAAAAAGCTTGGCGTGCTCAGCAGAGCGGGACAGTATTTCATGCCGGCACACCGCCTGCAATTTTACAAGGCGCAGGTTCCGCCGCACATGGAATACTGTTCCCATCTCTGGGCTAGGGCTTTTCAGTGCCAGCTCCTTCCACTTGACCGCATCTAGCTCAGTGTGGCTCGAATCGTCGATGACCGAGTGCTTTCCGATCATCTCAATTCACTGGCGCTACGAAGAGATGTTGCATCTCTTTGCATTTTCTTTCGCATCTACCACGAGGAGTGCTCTGAGGAATTGTTCGGATTAATCCCAGTCGCCAAATTTCGTGAACGCACTACGCGGCAAACTTTACCATCCACACCATCTGGATTATGGATGCTTGGCGGTCCACCACTATACGTTTCAGAAGGAGTTTTCTCGCGCGTACGACCTCTCTGTGGAATAGTTTACCACAGGTGATTTTTTCAGACCGATACGACCCAGGGACCTTCAAGAAAAGAGCTTACTCCTTTCTAAAGGGCCGTCAACGCACCTGCAATTCCTCTCGTGTTGCGGTTGATCCTGGACGGCGGTAGTTACTTAACATCAGGTGAGCCGCATGCTCGTTTGCCCCCTCTTCTATTAAAAAAAAGTTCTCATACATAAATTCTACAAGGCCAAGCATCCAGACGCAAAATATTTATTTTAGGCTTAGCATGCACTGCGGTTAAACGCGAGCAGCTTAGGAATAGCTGAAAATGCAAAACCGCATACCATCACACACCGCGGCTGGAGTCTTGCTTAATTTTATTTCAGTACCACCATGGATTTCGAGCAAGTAAGGTATGTTGTAGCTTTGGCTTTTAGATGAAAAAAAAAATTGAAAATGTAAACAACGGCGCTGCTGTAAGTACTGGGTACATCCACTAACAGATAAAACACATCTGAAAGGATACTTTTGCTACTAATTAGTACCGCAAAATACGACTGTACTCTGCGCTCGTATAGTCAAAACCAAATGCGGTTAACCGCAGTGCGTGCGCAGCCATACTATTACTATTGGACTCATGAAGATCGCGCGTTTACAAACCGCGATCGAAATGTAGCAAGTTACGTTTTTTAAATCAGTCACTGGAAAAAGTCGCTAATGCGTGCGCTTGTGCCATAGGTTAAATTTTTTGCGGTTTCAGACGTGCGGTTAAACGAGTGCATTTAATCGCAGTGCGTGCCTTAGAGATTGTTCAGTGCGAGACCGAACCCTCGTTCCAGCAGTGCTGTAGCAAAACGCTTAGCCACTGCGTTAAGGAGTCGTCTTTTATGTTTTACTTAATTAATTACTAATATAATTGAGCACTGTTTATTCATTGTTTTAATTCATATTTTTGTACCTAATTGTTGTAGAGATATAATAACAAATTTCTGTGTGTAAAATAAATTAATTTCTAATTCTGATCAGCATTTTTACTCAATCGCCGCGTAATAAGTTAACTTATAATAATTTACTTATTTCTTCTAAATCATTCCGTATAGAGATATAACTTTATCATATAAAAATATCGATAAGCACTACATCATTATATCGATAAAATTATTCAAAGATAGATATTTACAGCACTATTATAATTCACATAATATATTGACGGCATTGTGTGTCAAAAATTTTATGTCATATCTTGATGTGTTGGCAGCATGGAGGTTAGAGAACAGGAGAACTATCGCTACGTACTTAAACATAGCTCGCCTGTCCTTGAAAATTTGTAGAATTTATAGCGGCGCTGCCGTCGGTGAGCAGTGGCTGAGAAGTTAGCTGTTTATGAGTACAAGTAAATGAAGTTAGTTGAATAATGTACAAATTTTCTTCGCGGCATTGGTGAGAAAATTTTCATAATCCGTAATTTTTTAATTTTTGACAAAAAGAAACATTAAAAAAGGGAGAAACATTTTATTGCGCGTGCATTTGCAAGGGGTTTAGCATCTGATCGGAAAAATAGACTGAAAAGTATTGAGCGTACTTAACGATCGCAGCGCCTCACTTATGGTGACCATATTTCTGGGACACTATTTTCTAAGGCGATCGTCCTCCTGTTCTCTAACCTCCATGGTTGGTAGAGTAGCTTGGTAGGTAACAGTAGACCATGAAGGTTAGAGAACTGGAGAGCGATCACTACGTACTAAAGCATAGCCCGCCTATCCTTGAAATTTGTAGAATGTATAGCGGCACTGACGTCGGTGAGAAGTGACTGCGAAGTTAGCTGTTTTATATATAGAGGTTAGAGAACAAGAGAACGATCGCGGTAGAAAATAGTGTCCCAGAAATATGGACACCATCAGTGAGGCGCTGCGATCACTAAGTGCAGTCAATAAAAGTCATTTTCAGTCTATTTTTCAATCAGATGCTCAACCACTTGCACATCCACGCAGAATAAAATATTTATCCATTTTTTTATGTTTCTTTTTGGCAAAAATTACAAAATTACGGAGCATAAAAATTTTCTACGAAAAAATGAAATGAAAACTTTTACAATTATTCAACTAACTTCACCTACTTGTACTCATAAACAGCTAACTTCACAGTCACTACTCACTGACGTCAGCACCGCTGTGTATTCTACAATTTTCAAGGACAGGCGGGCTATGTTTTAGTACTGTTGCGCGCCTAAGTTAACGTCAGGTACCTGGCACTTGCGCCATCTAGTGTCGGGGACCAGAGCGAGGAGGGCTTTCTAGAAAATTTCAATCTTGACTTTTGACCAACAGCGCCATCTAGTATCGAACAGAAGAATTAAGCTTCCTATAAGCCCCACACTCGAACTTTCTGCGTCTGGTCGGTCGGCGCCCGTATTTACTGGAATATTCTGGATATTTCGGTGTAAAAACTGTATTTAAAGCCGCTGCATGCCGCGATCGGGGCAGTATTGAATTTGGCGAGACAAGCGAAACTTCGGAGCGAAATAAAGTGAATCAGTGTGATTAATTATTAGTGTCTTTTAAGTTTTAATTGGTGTTCGGTAATAAAAGTGTAAATTTTGGTAATTCAATCGGCAATTTTTATTGTCACGAACCTCAAGCTCGTAACAATACGTAGTGATCGTTCTCCTGCTCTCTAACCTTCATGTTAAGTACACTCGTATCTTCTGATTTAATAGAAAAATGATATCTCTATTGTAACAGTATTATATGTGTTACTTTACAAGATATGACGTCTTTAATCTATAGTGATTTCGTTCGTAATGTTAGCGACAATCGACATCGATATACTTGTTTTTGTTTATTTATTTATTACTTTACTATATGTGTAAAAATATAAAGCAAATAGGACTAGACTTATTATTATTCGAACGATCAAGTGAATTCTTTTCTAAATTAAGTTATGATGATTATTATATTACTTTGCAAATATTCATTTCGCAAACTTTAAAAACGAATAGTTAAGATGTATGGATATTAAGTCTTGACAGACACACGGTACATAAACCGCGAAGCTACAACAAGACTAAGGATAATTGGGCGGAAATATACTGGCTGAATTTTTAACGATGTATTTTGGTTTTCCTCGATATATTTTAAATTACACAACGAAAGTATGAAATTCCGCATCATTTGACTATTTTTGTGGCAAGATGTCAGATGAAGTTTCAATGATATAGTAAGAATTACGAAACAGATTAACAAAACTCCTTAATATTACTACAACTACAACAACTACAGTCATAAACTAAATGAATTTATTGACAACGTCTTTAGTTTCGCTTATCGCACATCAATAAAGATGTCTATAGAATGGTAAAACGGCAAAAAAAAACTTATAAAAGAATGAAGGTGAGAATAATATAGCTATTTATTTTATTTTTATTTATTTTTATTTAACAAGTACACTTACAATACACATACATGACAATCACGAAAACATACACATTTCTATAATCTCTGATATGTATATCCATAACAAGTGTACATAACATTCACAAATTGAGTCATGCAACTTTGGGTTAATTTGGAGTACAAATTAATATCATCCGATCAATACAATGCAAATTAGAACTATTCAAATAAATTATGTACTTAAATAAAAAAATCTAAAGATAAAAAAACAGGTTTAATTATTAAAAGGGAATATGGTAGGTATTATACTCTCTTCAGGAGTATGTATATTTTTAATTTAAGTATAGTATCAGGAACTCGATGATAAATGATTTGTAAGTTTGAGTTTGAATGCAATATAATAGTCGTTAAATATGTTAAAGCCAGGTATGGTTTTAGAAAATTCGTTATATTTTCCACATATACGCACGATAGGAGCGTGACTCCCGAGATGTGTTTTCGCGAAAGGAATATAAAATGTTTTTTGGATGTGACAACGGGGATATTTACGCGGAACAGCAAATGAAATGCGGTCAAGGAGGTCACTGCACTTAACTTTATTGTGTACTATTTTACGTAGAAAACACAAATCTCGTATATTTCGGAGAGACATCATTTTAAACTTATCCAGTCACTGATATTAAGGCTGCCTATGTGAGTTACCACTGGCATGAAAGGCAAGATGTCGAGTAAAGGCGCGTTGTATACTTTCAACGTGTTTGGAGTGCACACTAGAAGATTGATTCCATATGACACTAGTGAATTCAAGGAGACTTCTTACAAAAGCATTATATAAAAGAATTTTAGTCCCAGATGAAAATCCCTTTGTATTGCGCTTAATAAATCCGAAGAAATTCGCGGCTTTATTAACAATATTGTTTATATGAGATTTAAAGGTTATCTTTCTGTTAATAGTTACTCCTAAGTCTTTAACCTCCGGTATCGCTTGCAAAACTACGTTAGCAATTGAGTAACTAGAGACAAGCGGTTTTATTTTCCTGGTGTATTTTACATGGAAGCATTTGTTAGCACAAAGAGTCATACTATTGACGTCACACCAATGGGATATTGTATTCAGATCTTCCTGTATGAGTTTTACATCCTCTACTGATTTTACTGGTTTATAAATTTTTAAATCATCAGCAAATAACGAGAAACGACAATTTTTGATTACAGTAGTGATGTCGTTAATAAAAGCCGGGAATAATAGAGGGCCTAGATGCGAACCTTGAGGCACCCTGGATTGAGCTTGATACTGTTTGGATTCAAAACCATTGACAACAACAATTTGAGATCTCTTCTCCAAATAAGATCTAAACCATCCAATCAAGGAAGGACCAATACCATACAGAGAAGGTTTGTTAATGAGTTGTTTGTGGTCAACCTTGTCGAATGTACTGCTAAAGTCTATGGCGTCAATATATATGACATAAATATATGGCGTCAATTTCTTGGCCCTTGTCTACCTCTTTTAAAAGATCAGAAGTAAAATTACACAAATTAGTTTGAACTGACAATCCATTTCTGAATCCATGCTGGGAGCTAGTAAGAAAATTATCAAGGTGCTTAGCAAAAACTGGGTGCACAAGACTTGGAAAAGCAAGAAAGAATTGATATAGCGCGATAATTTTTTATATCCCCTTTTTAAAAACTGGGACTATTTGTGCCTTTTTCCGTTCTTCAGGGAAGATACCATCTTCTAGGGAACGATTAAAAATAAGGGTCAATGGGAAAGCGATTTTTAGGCCACAACGTTTAACAAAAATGTCTGAACCCGCACCCTTTTCAGTAACTAATGTTTTAATTTTTTTTACTACATCTGTTTCATTAATCTTCAATTTACTCAAATGTGTATTATTGCTGTTTTGCATAAAGACTGCCACTTTGTTGTTAGTTGTTTTGGTGTAAACAGGTGCGAAATGGTTTGGAAATAAATTGGCTATTTCCGTTCCAGAGTTTGCCACCTTGTTATGCAATTTCATGGGTGCGGGTAGAGCTGACTCACCTTTCTTTTTATGTTTAATGTATTTCCAAAGATGTTTTGGGTTTTTCGAAATATCAGATTCTGCATTGTGTTTAAAATTATTAAAACATGAAACAAAGAGTTTGTGACACCGACTGCGAAGTATTTGAAATTCTAAGTGATCTCTGGGGTTATTATATTTGCGATATTTTTTGTGGAGTTTTTCTTTCTCTGATAATAACTTAACCAAGCTATGTTTGAACCAATTAGGATACTTTGCTGAAATAATCTTACGTTTAGGTACAGATAAATCGATGACTTCAAAGAGATGATTATAAAGTACTTCGACTATATATTTTTTATTATTATTGCTTGACTAAATTCGTCTTCGCATACGTAAATTTTTCCATTCCTAATCCATATGAAGCGATATTTCATTTCTTTGGATTTTATGCGCGCAGCGGCATGAAGGGATTTATTTCCTGAAGTTAAATATTATGAGACATATATAGGGACTCTAGATCCTCCAATTCCTAGATGGTGAGAGTTAAGTTTATCATCAGGATTTTTCTCATTAAATAAAGCAACAGCCGCCAGGAGAGCATCTCTGTGTTTCATGGTACGAAGCTTAACAATGACAGAACGTGGCTTGTTGGCATTTTTATTCAGCTTAGCAACTCGGGTAACATATTGGATGTCATCAACTGACAGCGAATTTTTTACAGCTTGTCCTAACTGCACGATAGCGTTTGCCAAATTTTCCGCTTTATGTTCGGGAATACCATTTACTTCGATGTTGCATTCTCTCACATGTGATTCGACGATGTTTAATCGGGTTGTAAGGTCTCTATCTTATTTTTTACCATGTTAATCGTGATATGTATAATGAGTTCAAGTATAAGAACTTTGTTCTTATTTTAGGACTCTCTATGCTAGTGATTACTATTAGTACATTTACTTCTACTTCTCTGTCAACGACTTTTATTAAGGAAGTCCTGCCTTTTAAATACAGTGATTATTTAGTCACGTATTTGTTTTTGTCAAGTCCACTCATAGGATTAAAATAACTTTTAATTAAAAGTAAAGACCGACTCTAAAGGTTTAAATATCTCCTTTAATTTGGCTAAAATTTCTTTATACATATTTGTGTACATGTTTGCACCATAGATCAACACGGCCAACCGGCGGAACGTAAGGAGTAGCAGGCGTTGCCCTTTTTCAAAGTACATGTCTACGAGATCCTATGTCCACAATAAAACTTATTGCAGCCTAATTGCACATTTTCAAAAATTGAAGACTATTAAAAATATTGGACTAGCAATCTCAAAGTTTATGGATAAAACGGAACTATAAAAACGCAATGAGCTTAAATTGAAAATGCTAAAAAAAATATGAAAATAGTGTTAATAACTCTTAGGTGTCTTAATCTATGGTATTTGCGATAAAAAAGCGGTTAATGTGGAATTAAAAATAGATACCTAACATAAGTATACACAAACAAACGTATTATAGCACAATAAAAAAAGTTGTATAAAACAAAAAATACTTTTAAAAATTCTTTACAAAAATGAATTGGGAAAATATACTCCATCATAATAAAAATGTAAATTAATACTATAAATTATTTCATGAGCTAATTCATAACTTACTAAATAAATATATACCGATAGAAAAAGTGAATATAAAAACTAATTCAAATAAGGGTTGACTTACAAAAAGTTTAAAAATATCATGTTTACATTATAGAAGTTTACGAATAATAAAATGAAACAAAAAACAATAATAAATACTACAAACTATATTGCGAAACCATAAAACGAACTGTAGAGATATCTAAAAGAAATTAGTATACACTAGACTATTGAATAAGTCTGAAAATAAATATAAAACTATGTAGAATATAATTAAAACTAAAACAAATAAAAGAAATAAAAAATCATATTAAAACAAGAGCCGTGGTAGCTCAGTGGTTAACGCTCGCTGTAAATATAACAGAACGCGAGTAACCCGGGTTCGATCCCCGCCGGCACCAATGAAATTGTTAATTGCAATTTTAAGTGCTGATTTACCACGTGCTCGGCGGTGAAGGAAAACATCGTGAGGAAACCTGCATATCTGAGGAATAAAAAAAAATATTTCGAAGACATGTGAAGTTCGTCAACACGCATTTGGGCAGCGCGGCGGACACTTCCTTGCCCTAAACCCTCTCAGAAATGAGGGGAGGCCTGAGCCCAGCAGTGGGACGTATATAGGCTGTAACTTTACTTTACTTTTTTACTATTAAAACATTAAATTTAAACGATCATTCAATTAAATATCCAAACACTGTAGCTAACACATTTGATGATTATTTTGCTATAGTCAGTGAGAATTAGTTCAGTAAGAATAAAAATACTAATAATAATAAATTCACCTGCCAGTTCAGTGTTCCTAAGTAATGTAAATCAGCTAGAAATTGCCAAAATTATCAAATTTATAAAAAAAATAAGTACACTAGTGGCATAGACGACATACAACATATTCTAGTTAAACAATGTGCGGAAGAATTCTCAATTCCACACACATTTTTAATAAATCATATCTTCCAGGATGGTACATACCCAGACTTACTAAAAAAATCCGTAATTATTCTAATTAACAAAAAAGAAGATAAAACTATGCTGAAAAATTATAGACCTATATCACCGTTACGAACTTTTGAGAAAACATTTGAAAAAGGTATGTGTAATCCTTTTTCTATAAAAATTGAAGTTCTAGACAATTTAATGATTTCTTATATTTACGCGAACACTACACAATTGCTAAAATGGATTTAGAAAATCTAGATCTACAACGTTAGCATTACATACATAAATACATACAAATTATGTAATATACATAATACATACAATACAAATATGCAATAGAAGACCTATTGCATATTTTTTTGTTAGATACGACCTCTTAGATACGACCAAAGCATATGATTAAGTGTCTTATGAAATACTATTTTCAAAATTACATGGCTCTCGTATTCGAGGACCCGCTAACAATTGGTCCAAATCATACCCTGACTGTTAGGTATGATTTTATAATTCGGAAGCATATCTAAGAAATTAATCTATTCCTCAATAAATCTAATTACATGTTACGTACTCTCTCTCTCTCTGGGCTGGAGCTTCCCAGTACCAGCTCGTTCCACTTGACCGCATCCAGCGCAGAGCGGCTCGAATCGTCGACGACCGAGTGCTTTCCGATCGGCTCGATTTACTGGCGCTGCGATTTGCATTTTCTTTCGCATATACAATGGGGAGTGCTCTAAGGAATTGTTCGGATTAATCTCAGCCGCCAAATTTCGTGAACGCACTACGAGGCAAACGTCCCGATTCCATCCACACCATCTGGATGCTTGGCGGTCCACCACTGTACGTTTCACAAGGAGTTTCTTCCGCGTACAAACTTTCTGTGAAATAGTTTACAACCGACGATTTTTCCGGACCGACACGACCTGGGGACCTTCAAGAAAAGAGCTTACTCCTTTCTAAAGGGCCGGGAATGCACCTGCAATTCCCCTGGTGTTGCGGTTGATGATGGGCGGCGGTAGTCACTTAACATCAGGAGAGCCGCATGCTCGTTTGCCCCCTCTTCTATAAAAAAATGTATTCTTTATTTTATGTGTACGTATTTTTTTAATCTTGTAAGTAACAACTTTATTTAGTATAGTTATTTAAATCACAGAACTATTATTGTAATACCCGAAAAGGGTGTTAAAGCTGTAAGATTCACCATTTTTTAAATTAACACTAAAATGTAACACTTAAGAGCGATATTCAAATATGCGCAAGTCAAAATCTACGCGATCGCTGTTGAACGGCGTATTATTGACGCACACTACTATGCTCGGACGTACAATGTTACTTTATTTATTGAAAACAAAATTACGTACAACCGATTGAAGAAATTGACTAAGGGAAGAACATTCATACAAGACTTTGCATTTTACTAAATGTACTTATCTAAACAGCAGCATGTAAGTTAGGTTCTGTACTGGTTGCTAGTATTAGAGTGAAGTAATTAGTAATTATCGAATTAACGAGTAACGACATCGATGCAAACGCGCAACCCCGCGATAGGCATCAGGGGGTGAGAGAAAAAAAAGGAGTCAACATGATTGATATCTGTATCTTGCAATGGCAACACATTACGCGCAAAATTCAAAACTTTCATGTTGCCTATTTAGTCGGAGTTTGGTGAGAAAATAAAAAATTGTCAAAGCAAAGTATTTTAATTTAATAAAATCTTACAGATAAGTACAATTTTGCTGTCAAAATGATTGATCGAAATACAGATTATTTTCGTCAAACGTTATGGAGGGATTGTCTGTGCTCTAAAATAAAGTCTTTAAAAATTATGATATTGCTTTGTAGTCACAAACTAATAAGAGTTGCTTTGTAGTGCACTAAATAAAGACTTCGAATCTTTCTAAAGTCGTAATTTTCTGCAAATAATCTTCTCACATTGTTACGATATCGCCCTCAAAAAGACTCTAAAATATGAAGTTTTCGACGCGAATCGTTTATGCCCTCTTAACTTGCAATAAATATTTGGAAATTCAATTTTAATAAGAAAACACAGATTTTAATTAATTTACTCAGGGTGTAAAAGTCGAAAAAGCACGTGCTAACGTCCGTCCCTTCCGTGCACGCTTCGAATAATTTGTGACTTCTTTCACAATATTTAAAATTATAGTATTAAAAACTATTAAGATTATTTTTCTTACAAACCTATAATATAGATCAATGACTAAAATAAAGATGTTTAATTACATTGTTAAAAGAAAATTTTATACTATAATACTTATAAGTTATCACGTTTTCAGGAGCAGTAAGTAAAATCGATTTTTACTTCTACTTGCGTAATTTCAACTATATACTTTGCTTTTAAACTTATAACTTAAGTATAAAGGCGTTAATCATGGCGCATCACTATTTAAATTCACCCGCTTTTTATGGCGGCTGTATACTCTCGACGAGAGCACTCGTCATGCCTCTCGCGAGCCTCTCGCACGAGATAGCGCTTTCACGAGTGTTTTTGTCTTTGTGATAACGATGCGTGGGCTCCCACAAAATAGGTTCACTTTGATAAATTCAAGAAAATTGAGTTTGCTCTCTTGATTCCACATGATAAATTTGTGGTAGTAGGATAACTAAATACACTGCACGAGAAAACGTCTTGCGGTAGATTGAATGAAGTGCTGGTGTACAGTGACGTACTAGTGTCCACTCGCAAAGGAAGGCGAGGCCCTTTGACTCGCGCACCAAAAACCGACACGAGCGCGAGATCACGTGAATCGGAGGGAAGGCTCAGCGAAAGTATCCTGTACACTCTCGTCCTCGCCTTGTCTCGTGGGCTCTCGTCGAGGGTCGCCATTTAAATGTATATGTAAGTATCTACAGAACATCGCCCGGCACGTAATAAGCAATAAGCGATCATAGATGAAGAACGAGTGATACGCGGTACGCGCGCTCTATAGCTTGCTTATGTATACTCGAAGGTCTGATGACACCTCTTTCACCTTATACTATAGCTTTACTTTTATATTATAATAAGTATAGTTTTGGTACTGAATGTTTTTTTAGTTCTTCTGTTAAAAATATATCAATTTTTTAATATAGAATAATAATTTTCTCTATGAAACTTAGTTGCATAGAGAGGCTGTATGTAACTTACTTTTGACTTAGAAAAATTTACACGGCTTACGTCAACGTAAGAAACGATGACATTTGGGAGTGAAAACTTAAAAACACAAATGAAAGATAAATGTTGTAGTGAAAAGCCCAAAAAAAAAACAATGTAAAAACAAGTTTTTCATGTAACCAAGAATGAGAAAATATTACAGTGTACGCTTATAATATTATCATCGATATGTTTACTAAAAAATCTCATCAGGATGTCAAAAAATCCACTGTTAAAATACAAGATTCTAAGAAAGATTCGACAACCCGATTAAAACACCTCAAAATCGTTTTAGGTAAATAAATACCACTTTTGTTTTAAAATCAACATAAGAGCTAAGATTTATGTAATTCTAGTAAAGATCTTTGATTTTTTACAGCCTTTGACGTTTCATTCTAAACATGCTAATTAGATGAGAATAACTGTAACTGATGGTGTTCATGTACTTTAAATTTATTGCACAAAGAATCGATTTTATTTGGCTATATTGCTTAAATAATTTTTTAACTTTAAATTTATTTAGAGTTTTACATTCAAAGAGAACTTTTTCATGAAATCTAAAACTATTTTTCTTTAAATTGAAATAAAATTTAAATAGCATTAATAAAATACAAAAAAAAATATTTTCAGAACATTTTGATGCAGATGAAGCCAAGACATACTTTGAGGCCAACTTCAGTCATGTATATTTTATCTTGTATGATAACTTTATTTTAGCAGAAAATAATCTTCGACAAAGAGGTAAAACTGACTAAATTTCTATAAATTCGGTATTTTACCCTTACAATGTTTTGTAAATTCAGTGCTTTTGGTACACTGTATATACTATTTGTTTGAATTAAACTGTTATTGACTCATATAATTCAATAAAACTTGAAAGGATTTTATACTTCTATGTAAGAAAAAGACAAAGTTTTCTTTACTTAAAAATAACATAGTTTATTCAATCTGAAAAAATATTGTGTTTGTTTATTATTATTCATAAACATTTGTATAATCAGCTTTTTTCTGTTTTGGCGATACAGAACTTCCGTTCCATCTTGGTGAGTTGTTGTGTTATAAAAAATAACTCATGTATTTACTTCATTCTTCAACTTTTCAATCACTTTTCTTGTATAGTGCTTTCAAAATTGAAACAGTTTTACTTTTGGCTATTTGAATTATTTTAACAAATTATTTTCCACTAAATTCATAAAAAAATTAGTTAAATTCATTGCATATTAATGAGTTTTATTTATTTGTGAATAAAAATCATTTAAAATTATATTTATATTTGTGGAATAGAATCCACTGTCTTATTGCTGTCATGTCATGATTATTTATGCACAGCTTTGTGATGTTGATTGTCATTCATAGGGTTTATACCTTTGTTGGTACTAATTACATTAATAATAGTTTTATTGTAAATTAATAAGGTTGATTGTTAGAAAATAAGTATTTACATTAATATTAATCTCATTGTAAATAAGTAAGGTTAGTTGTTAGAAAATATCAAGTTAAGTAACTGATAGAGGCCATATCAGTAAATAATTAATTTTATACTTAGTCTTTGATTTTATATTAAATTGTTTAATATTCATAAAATACAACAGTGAGAAAGAAAATAGAAAATATGAAGTTCACATTTATCAATAAATATACAGGGTTATTTTGCAATCAACTGGCCAAATTTGCTGAGAAGGATCACCATAAATAATATAGGCAAATCATGAAGAAAAATTAGTTAAAAAAATCTCAACATTTGACTTTTTTTTTCTTTTAGCTTCAAAATACATGGTAATGATCAAAATAAGTTGAAATAATTTTACTGTGCATGCACATTTGTAAAGGTCTATCAGTAGCCAAAAACATTGCCCATTACTCACATTAAATATGAAATATTTTCAAATAAAAGTAGAAGTCTTATTTACTCATAACTTCAAAAACTGCAATAACAGTATATCATAATTAATACTATATTTGAACTTCCTTCAAAATTTGGCTACTCTTTGAAAAATAACCCTGTATACCACTCTTTTACACTTTTTTTATTCCCATGTAGTCACCTAATTGAATGTCTGAACAGGTTGGTTATCTCTAAATGATGATGATATCTTGAAGTGTAGCATAAACAAATGTATGGAGAGTGATACATATAATTTTTACATGTCAGTAAATGTAGTTAAAAATGTAAGCAGAGTTCTATTTCTTCATTCTTTATGTCAAATATAATATTTGTAAAAAAATTTTTTGTTCGATACTCATTCATTCTTTTAATTACTTTAGGCAGCTCATAAGTGTTAGTAACTTATAGCTAGGGTTAGTAATAAATTAATAAGTTCATCATATTATTTGTTTCACACACGTGAATAAGAGTCACGGCCTTACTTTTATTTATAAAATCAATATATATTTTCCCATTTTCAAGACTTATATTAATAACAAATTCTAGTAATACAAATGACAAAATCAGAAATAAATAAAATTTTACTCCTTTCATATAATATATTGTCATGCTAACATTTTTATCATCTACAAAAAATTAGAGAAAAACAGAAACCATAGTGGCATTGTCCATTTTTCTGCCTGCCCTGAAAACAAATGCAAAATATTACATGAAAAAAGTAATGAGAATTATGAAATAAATTGTAAATCATACCTTTTTTGATATTACCTATTTTTTTTTTCAAATAATACATTTGATTTGATGAATGAAAATACAGAATGCTACCTACATTTTACTACTTATAATGATATGCTATAAAGTAAAACAAAGTAGTGCACACCGTGATCTTTACCTACACATTTGTGACATGGCAGTGATAAGATAATTAGACTATGAGGATATTACCAATGCAATGGCTTATCATAAACTTAACAAAGCTATTTCCAATTAAAAGTCATAAACTTTCAAATATTAACAAATAGCTTGGAAAAGTGGGTTTTAACACATTGTATTTGGCCTCATTAATAATGAGTAAAAAATCATGGAATGGAGACTCACACTTAAAATAACATATAATTTGTTTGAATGTTTTCAAGTAGCAAAGGCCTGTCTTTCCTAAATTGTGTTGTCAATGTTTTAGTACACAAAGCTGGCAGGGAAGAATTAGAAGGAGCATTATCTCTCTTAGAAAAAGTATTATGCCTTTTGCCTGAATTACTTGGTAAAAGATGGCAGTTACATTCTCTTACAAGAATATTTTCAAAACTCCTCCATAGCGGCAATTCTCAAAAACTTAGGGCAGAAGCTATAAGGTAAGTGCATAAAAAATATTTATCCGTCACTTTAAATAAAGTGAAATAGTGTTCCCATTATGGGAAACTTCATACAACATATTCTTAACATAGACTTGCCATGCCACAATACTACGATCATAATATATTGTTGGGGAGTTTGTGATTTGTTACTTTTCATAAATAGATCTTTTTAAATTCCATATATAAAATTTATTACCATAATTTAAAAAAATTAAATGATCCTCCTGCTACAGTTTTCCGAACAATGTTATTAATGGAACTCTTGTCTCTATAAATGTTCCCTTGGTTTTGAGCCTTGTGGAATATTTAAAGACAATGGCAGATATTTAAAAACAATGTCCCAACAGTGTTCTTGGCACTATACCATGGAGCGCAAGAGCTCAAAACCAAGGGAATATTTATAGAGACAAGAGTTCTATTAATAACATTGTTCGGAAAACTGTAGCAGGAAGACCTACCAGCCCTTTTCTTACATGAAAGTGCATGGAGCCCAAATTTGTAACCACAAGAGCATGGAAGAGACACTTTAGATAAATCTAAAATTTGGTTAAAATAATTGTGTTCATAACATCGTAAAAAAGTATCTCTGATAAACCTAAAAGCCTGATCCCTATATGGGGTGATGATAGCTGTAAAGCATGGACATGTTACTTGACTATAGTTTGTGCCAAATCGATTGAGAAAAACGGACATTGACCTTTCGGTCGTTTAACCAGTGGTTACAAACCTTCAATATATAGGCGCATTTTATGTGTAGTACTTTCTTTATTTATAAAGATTTTTTATTTTATTTTATAATGATTGATATAATAAATATTTAGTAACTATTATTAAAAAGTTATGTATGTTATTCAAAAGATAAAAGTTTATTTTCAATATTATATAAGGAATTTATTTTTATTTGGTGCATGCGGACCGGACCAAAAAAAGTTACGCATCTCTAGTAATAATAATAATAATAAAAATTCTTTATTTTCTCCACAATCTAAAAGACTAGTATAGTAACGAACAGAGGTTATCACTAGGGAAAAAATATATTTAGATTGTGAGAGACTGGCATCCGAGCTAGGCTTAAAGCCTGTGTTTCAGAGCACCAGCACTCTCCTCACAGGATGTGGAAAATACTCTGGCTGCCATTGTCATGTTTCTTTTAGAACGAACTGACGTAACGCGCGTTTTGTTTATTTTAAAGGGATGAATTTGCAAAACCTCAATATTAATTTAAAAAAAATTAGTGAAAGTAATTAATTAAACGCGATAGAATCCGTAAATTTAGTTTTATTCAACATCTAAATTGAGATTTTGTAAGTTACGCCTTTTGACACTCGGCTCATATCTGAGGTCATCGTCCGTTTTTCTCAATCGATTTGGCACGAACTATAGCCATATACAGTACATTGCTAGTCTAGGAACTTGTGGCGATGTAAGAATATCTACTGGCTTGTATCAACTATATAATATGGGTGTTATAAGAGGCGGCAGAGGGAAACAGCCGACAGCAGAGTCTTCCTAATAACAACTTCAAAAATAAAAAAACTGTGGTTGCCAACCTGCCTGCCAAATGGCATGCCATGCATATGGCAAATATCCCAGCTTTGAGGCAATCCTTAAGAAGGGCTATGTACAGCAGTGAACTTTTAATATGCTGTAAAAGTAATGGTAGTAGACAAGTTTTTTTGATTACATATTTCCATTGGATACCGTGGGTATATTTCGAAATGTTTCCAGTATACTGGCGAATGCAAATGACGTCATTAATTGACCCATATTGTACTAGAGTGCCGCTGCCATAATGTACCGGATATCCTGCCGTAATAAAACAATTTTTAATTGTGTGTACGCTAAATGAAGCATGCCAGAATTTGTTTTTATTTATTCAAAAACAAAAAAAATAGAATTATTGCTGATATCTTTCACAAATTAATTGAAACAGGATATAATAACTTTTGGAGCACCAAATGACATATAATAATCACCAACACTTTTCCAATATGACGCAAATGTATGTTAGTCATGTACTGTCCAATGTTTTGAAACGAATCACCAGTATGGTGTCGATTTATGACGTCATTTGCATTGGCTAGTATACTAGGTTCTATTTCGGAACATACCGCATATAAACACAAAAAGTGATGACATCATGACAGGTAAATGTTCTAACCTCTGCCTTCATTTATATTTGTTTTATTTCAGTCCAGTTCAGTCCAATCGTAGTTCAGTATGACTACCCTCTAACAGATTAAATATTGAGATCCGTAATGTCAGGTGTTTATCTCTTATTCAACAGTTTTGTGTTAAAAGAACATCACAGTCCTCATCAACTGTAAAAGTATTGTTAAGGCGAGGTATTCCCAATATTGTAGGCTTATAGCGCTCCCTTTTCCGCTGCAAAAAAAAATAAAGTTGCGTGTCATTCTACAAGTCATGCTTATGTCATACCATTCAGGGTGGGTATTTGTCCAGCCCGAATTAAGCGTGCGACATTTAGTAGACATAATGCTACTTACTTTATTTAAAACATTTTTGCTTATTAACAGGAAATGAAGTAAAGAATCTCAATTAAAATTAGTAATAATTTAATTAAGGCATGTTGCCTTTCATTATATCGAAAATATTATATGGTTATTGCTTAAAAACACAAGAACTTGTTTCCGGGCGTCTCAAAGTTGTTTTATGGCAAATATTTCTTTTTACGCAGAATAATTTATATTATTTAAAAACTATTAGATTGAGAGTTTAACTGAGTGTTTATTGCATGTATGTATATATTTTTTTCGAGCATACTTAATTTCAAGAAGTATTGTTACTTATACGTTATAATATCATACATGGGCGTCAAAGTCGTGACTAAAATATGATATTTTTGTACAACCTGGCCTTAAGTAAAATCGGAAAAAAAGTAACAAATACACATAGTACAGATAACTATTATGATTAAAGATACGACCGACGGATTGTAGGAACCAGACTACAAAGACAAAAAGAGAACAAAAGTTGTTGGTTTTAAAGATAGAAATTTTAGTCTAACAGCTTTTTGATATATTATTTAAACTTACAGTTAATTTTTTTCTTTTTTTTTCAGATATTTTCTTCTGTGGTATCAAGCTCTTGGAGATAATGCCCCACATGAAGTGCACAGGATGTTTGCTGGGTTGGTACCAGGCATGCCTGAATCACCAGCCCAGCCAATTGGATCCCCCTTTAAGCAAAAATCCTTTGATGTTATAACTAATATATCAAATGAGTCAGGTGATTTCAAAATGGAGGACATAATGCAGCACCCAAACTTCAATTCCGCTTCTGATAATGTGAAGAAAGTTGTTGTGGAGCAAACATCAACTGGTATTATGGGAAAGTTAGCGCATGTTTCAGCCTCAATATTTCATGATACAAATGCTCTTAACCCAGTTCAAAGTGTAGAGATACAACCTTTACTACCGGCAACTGCCAATGAGAGGGCAGCAGATAATGAAACTAGGTTTTTTTTTGAAATACTTCTTGATGGTATGGCCACTACAGTTACAAAAATACACTGGCGAGATAGATCGCATGCTAAAGCAATGAGATGTTTTGCATTTTTATTGGAGAAGTTTAAAATATACTACCTACCTATTATTTGCCCGCAGTTCAATCACAGAAACTCATTATACAAGCCCAATCTTGGTAAGAATTTTAATCATTATTATATAACCCAACAAGAGTATCGTTTCAAATACAAATAGTTATATGTGTTTTATCACATTTATTTTAAACTTATTTTAATTTATGACATTTCGGTTATGGGTGTGTGTTTGACTTCCTTATCATATATCATCAGTCAGTCAGTCATCATAATCATCGCTTGCTGCCTTCCCTTTTGAATGTTAATTTTTGTTCGATCTATGGATAATGAGCTTACAGTCTCATGAAGCCTTACATTGGATATGCTTTAACTTGAAAATTAAACTTACCAGGGTGATCTGAAAAGTTTCTGACCTGAAAATGAAGATGACAGCACTTGTCAATAAAAGCTAGTGAATGTAGTCGTGTATCTTTTGACATTTACGCACCAAAATTTCAGCTATTTTACAACCCGGTACTCTACTGTACTACTGCAAGACTTAAAAAATACTGTGAGCTTGTTCTACGCAGATCAGATCAAAAATTAATATTCATAAGGTAAAGGTAAAACAAGTGAACTATTACATTGGAATGTCGAACCCTTCAGTATCTTTGTAAAACATCTAAAACATCGGGAAATAAAAATAAATTAAAATTAAACCTGATTAAATCTTTAAAAGTAGTTATGTTCAATGTTTATTATTTGCATAAATATAAACAACATTGTTTTATTAATGACTTAACTTTTTTTATAGGACAGGGTGAAAAACGAGCCCACAGTCCACCTGATGGTAAGTGGTTGCTGCGGCCCACAGACATCTACATCTATTCTCGATTACGAATCAAAATGCAGATGCGTTGTCACCCGTGAGGACTAAGATGGAATGCCTCTTTTCCAGTAAAAAGGGTCTCCGGTTCTCTACAGTCACCATACGAAACACAGCAGCATTAAGCTACTATTTTATGCTTGTATTCTGTGAGGGCGTGATCCTTCCCCGGTCGAGCCGACCCATTCATGCTACAACTATACTTCTAATATAACTACAGCATGGCTCTACCACGTATTTACTGGCCAACACTTAGCAAATTGATTACCAAGTTCGACTCCAAAATACAATACATTTAAAAAAAAATCTATGTGAAACTAGGTCTGTCTATTCTACAAAATAATAAAGCTGTGTAGCAGTGGTATAAGTGTATCCACTGCCCCATAATATCGTACCGTGGGTGTCGTAAGAGACGACAAAGTGAGAAAAAAATGCAGAACAATAAAAACTTTAGTTGCCAAGCAAAGCAACTATGGGAAATAACCCTCCCATGAAGTATTCTATAGGTAAGGCCTATGTTGAACTGTGGACTCTTTAAAGGCTGATATGATAATGTAAAGTAAAAAAGTAAAGTTACAGCCTATATACGTCCCACTGCTGGGCACAGGCCTCCCCTCATTTCTGAGAGGGTTTTAGGGTTAGGAAGTGTCCGCCGCGCTGCCCCAATGCGTGTGGGCGAACTACACATGTCTACGAAATATTTTTTTTCTTATTTCTCAGACATGCAGGTTTCCTCCCGATATTTTCCTTCACCGCCGAGCACGTGGTAAATCAGCACTTAAAATTGTAATTAACAATTTCATTGGTGTCGGCGGGGATCGAATCCGGGTTACTCTCGTTCTGTTGTATTTACAGCGAGCGTTAACCATCTGAGCTACCATGGCTCATGATAATGTTTTATGTAAAATAATATTTATTTCCAGAACTGCCGGTTCAGCATAACATTTTAGAAGACGATTACGTAATATGTCGTGTGACACTTATTAAATGGGTTGCGAGTTATGCTAATTTTGTAAAGCGACAAGGCAGCGATGGAGGGCAACCATCTTCAATGACAAGCACAGGCTCTCATCTGCCTCATTCTGGTACACCCACACCCGCCGCTTCTCTACATCATGAGGAGGAGACTTCTTTCACTGTGGGACATCCATCAGATTCAAGTAGAGCATCTTCGCATGATTCCTCCTCTAATACACCTCATCCTAGTTTGGAATCAGGTTTGTTTACATCTAATTAACACTTTTACAATACTAAGCATTTTAGTTCCAATCAAATGGTTGAAGCAAAAGCTTAATATACTTTAAATAGTTTCTAGACTTATTTGATTAACAATTTTGATAAATCCGAAAACTTATTATACACTTTTTATTGTTATAAAAACAAAAGATTGAATTACGCAATAAACGAGGGATTGAGTCTCTGCTCTGTTGTCTCTTAAGACAGAGCAGAAAAGGCTTTTCATGCAACTTAATTAAATTGTGTTGTTATGTGTTAAAGATGTTAAAATTATTTAACGAAGATCCGCGTAAAAATGATCGTTTTGGGGTTCCGTGGTTAAAACCAAAGAAAGTTTTGCCATAACCGTCCGTCCGCGGTTTTACTCAGAGAAGCTAGGTGCTACAACGCTTTAATGTGGCATAGTTTAGTTATTAATATAATATAATTTAAGCCTAAAAATTGTGAAATAAAATCTTGAAAAGCATTTTTATATTGGTGATTCCTTTTATCAACCTATTCCATCGTGTGGGGTGACATTAGATAGACCTTTCAATAAAGTCCGTTTGCGAAATATTTAGCTTTAAAGTGGTATTTTTCACAAAACTAGTTGCATTATAATTTTGTAATGTTAATTTAAATTATACGAAATTAGATTTATTTATGTATTACTTATAGCTTTACATTTTCCTTTGCTGGGTAAGCAGAGAGGATTGATCGTCAAAAGACCGATCCTGACATACTCTTGTTTTATTTTTTAGTTAGTAGTTATTGTAGGCCTACAATTTTATTCGTTGTACTCTTGGTATACACAAACAACCCTCAAGATAGTTTAGGGCAGTGGTGGTTTACTTTTAGAATCGATAAGGTCATATATATCTTAGGGTTGCACTGCCAGCAACTAGCAGTTTTTGTACAGATTTGGCATGTGAATAGTTTGTTGGATTGTTATTTTCAAAATCGAAAACTTTTTTTATTTGTTTAAATACTTACCGCTCGTTATAAGTCTGCTTGGAAAATAAATCCTATATAGGCTCATTTTAAATAGTTTAGCGGTCAAACCGCGTACTCAATATTGAGTATTATACAACATGTAACAAGAACCCTGTGGTTCCCGTTAACTGCGTTATCAAAATCAGTATCTAAGCGTATAGAAATATTTTTTTTTTCAAAAAATCATCGTCATCATGGTTTTTGTTACTAAATCCTCGTGTTTTGACGGGAAACTACGAACCCCTGCATTGTGCGTGACCGAACACGTACTTGGCATTTTTTTTAACGCGTAGCGTATCTAAATAATTGTAACATCTTTAGTAAAATGGATTTCTGCAATAAATAAATGACTACTTAACCTACTACCTACCTAATAACAGCCATCTCGCTCGTAGGTTCGGGTATTTTAGAGGAATTAAGCTCTGAACAAGTGGTCCGCGACGTACTTTGCTGCTCATCGCGGGAACACGTGGATTTTACAATTGAGGTGCTGCGCCAGGCTTTCCTGCTGCCCTTCTCTCACGCGGCTGCCGTCAGGCGCGTCATCGGGCTGTACAAAGACTGGATACAGATGAATGTTAGTGCACTACATATAATAGTAATTCGATTTTTATGTCTACCTTCTTTCAAGTTAAAATTTGTACTTATTATCTGTAGAGAAAAGACAGATTGTAGCAGACGTAGCTCTACACCTCTCGTGGGTTTCGTAAGAGGCGACTAAGGATCTAAGGAAAATGTCAGATATATCTTATGGCTTCATTTATTAACGGTACAACCACGGGTATGAAAGTCCTTAGTAGATTACTTTTACGTTGATACTAGCACCATCTCACAGTTGTAAAAAGTACAATTTTCTCTACTATTATTCTCAAATTTTTCTCAAAATATGACACCACTGCTAACATTTATTATGCCGAAGAGAAGAGAAATAAATTTAAATCACGCTATCAAAGTTTTGAAATATTGCGGTATGTATATAAAATAGATTTTACCACATATAAACAATGCAATTCATGTTAATGTCATAGTAATGTAATGGCAACCGCACAGAAAGTTTTGAATATTAGTTTTTAAATATATGAAATAATACCCAAACAAGTTGATAGCGCCCTCTAGTGTATTTTTCGGTAATTTATAATCCCAACGCCAGCTATTAGAGCGAAGAAGAAACTGCCCTCGTTTCGTCACCAAATAATTTGTTAGAGTGGCTCACCTATGCCATATATAGTATATTATCTATGGGTACAACCATCTGGTTTACGCCAAGCGAGGCAGCATCAAAGATGCAAAACGTTTGGTACTGCGATCTTAAGACACAATGCTTAGTGTCTGATGGCTGATGAAGTAGAAGGCGATGCAGAGACACAGAGTAAAAAAGAGCCTGTGGCAGTCCACTGCTGGACTAAATAAGTCGCAAGAAAACGGCTTCCGGCAAGTTAATTACATTAGGGAATTTCCGATCCACGAGACTGTATTTCAGAGCGAGCTCCAGGTGTAAAATCCTGGCTACTACTAGGTTATGCCTGTGCAAGTACTCAGAGTTAGAAACGTCGAACAATTGGAGATGACATTCCTTAGTGATTCACCGGGATGGCAACAAGCTCGACAAATGTCGACGATGTCATTATCTCCGATAGGTGTTAGTCTCAATAACCTGATCCTGTATTGCACAGACAAGACCCTCGCTTTCCTCGAAGAGGTCACCGAAACGTAGCTAGTGAAGGGAGACAACTATGTCTACGAATGGCTCATGTAGAGCCTTGTAGGATCTCCTGTGGAGCTCCTTCTCCTTCTAAACGGTTCCCAGTTGGAAATGCTTTGTACAAATATTATCCTTATTATTATTATTTATTAAGATATATTAAATTTTGTCGTCAGGTGTCGGAAATCCCACCGTTTCTAATAGAAAACACGTACGAGCAGCAACTAGCGGCCGGGGAGCCGGCAGCGCCGCCGCGTCGCCTCCGCAACGACTCCTACCTCGGCGCGGTCAACCGAGATGTAATGGTTCGGGCCGGCATGCAGGTAACTGCTCCGCCTTGCCTTATAACTTCGCGTCAGCGATTAGCGGACAGAACTACATGTCGCATCTAACAACTAACGTCCTACGTTCTCTTTTCAAATCTAATTCCTCGCTCAGTAATTCTTTCATCCAATACCCTAAGTAATTGAATTGTTTAGACAGATCGTTTGTATAATATATTAAAAATATAAGTTTAAATTAGTATCAGAGCTAAACTATTATCTGTTTCACGAAATGATGTATATACATATTATATATTGATTTATTTGAATTCCAAAATGAAAATCTTGACTTTTAATTGTATTACATATATTTTTAGTTTAGTTTTAATCAATGTCTAGTGTTCGCGTAAATATAAGAAATCATTATGTATTACATATAATTTAAGAACTTAATGAATAAATAAAAATTTTATATTGAAGGATGAATGCAAAGAACTACTAATGTGTAATGTTAAATTATAATACATATTGTGTGTTGTGTCAAATTTTGATAGGCCGGGGCTATTTATCACTGTTGTGTTTTGATTCACAGTAGGACGCAACAATGAACTATAAAAACAGCAAATGCCAATATTCATCAAGACTGTCACTCCACGGCTATGGGTCTTCTATTTAACTTAAAGACTTTAATTTGACTTTACGTTATTTAGTGCCGCTAGCTTAGCGATTAAGAGCTTGTCATAAATTTCACGTTACGCGAGCAACCCGGGTTTGATCACCAATAAATTTGTAAATTCAATTTTAATTGCTGATTTACCACGATTTACACGTGGTAGAGCCACGCTGCAGCTGTATTATAGTTGTAGCACGAATGGGTCGGCTCGACAGGGAAAGGACCATGCTCTCACAGAATACCACCGTAAAATAGCAGCTTAATACTGCTGTGTTTCGTATGGTGAGTGTAGAGATCAGAACACCCTTTTTTACTGCAAACGAGGAATTCCATCTTAGTCCTCAGGGGTGAGAACGCATCTGCGTTTGAATTCTTAATCGAGGATAAATGTAGTTTATGGGTCACAGCATCCACTTACCATCTGATGGACTGTGTGCTCGTTTGTCACCCTATTCTATAAAAAAACACGTGATATGCGGTGAAGGGAAACATCGCTAAGAAACCTGAATGGCTAAAAAAATTATTAACATGTAAAGACGTGTGAAGTCCACTAACACGCATTGAGATCGCGCGGTGGACACTTTTTTTTGCCTAAAACTCTTAGAAATAGAGGAAGCCTGTGTCCAACTGTGGGACGTACATAGGCTGTAACGTTATACATCAATTTATTTTACGATTATTATTTTCGTTTTCGCAGAACGTGTTACAAGTTTTCATGACACAGGCAGCTAACGTGTTCTTGGCGTCGCCCTCTCCAGTAGCGCCACCTGGTGCCGGCAACCAACAACAGCACCTATTGCAAGAACAGACCGACACTTGCAAACGTGTACTGAACATTTATCGTTACATGGTGATGCATGTTGCAATGGATGCAAGTACATGGTGAGTTTACTTGTTAAATGGCACGGTTACAGGTAGTATCTGTAGTTAATGGTTTAAATTGACTAAGTATATCCACCATGAAGTTGAACAATATGCTGCTATATTTTTGTTACATAAGTGTAACAAACCACTTAACAGTCCATATGATGGTAAGTGGTTACTGTCTACTGACCATGGACATGTGCAACCAACTTCAAACAATGTAGACATAATATGTGTTATCAGTTGTCACCCTGGCAACTAAGATAAAATTTTTCCTCCATCTCTTCCTCAAGATATGCCAAAGTTGATGCCTAAGCCTGTACGACCTTCAGAGAATACCATATATATAATGACATAAACACTCACGCTTGTCACCCGAGGGCTAGGCAGAGACTACAGATTTCCATTTGGCACAATCCTGACAGACCTCTCTCGCCTCCTTCACATCCATATACCTACGTATATATGCTCGTCGGTTAAGGGTACTCCTAATTTGGCCCGTTTTCAATAAATCACTAATTTGGTCGATAAATTTTCGCCTAGGATGTCCCTTTCCGACTCTGCCATTCACTTGTCACTCTTTCCTCACTCATTCTTTCCACATTACCAATCCACCGAAGCATTCCTTTCTTAATCCTGGTCACAACATCATCTTGCAAACCACACTCTTCTCTTATCACACAATTTCTCACCATGTCATTCAGATTCAGCCCTAACATACTCCTTAACGACCGTATTTCTACTGCGTTTATTCTACTCTCGTGCTTCTTTTGCCACACCCAACTTTCACTACCATACGTTAAAAGGGACCAACACAGCATTGTGAAGTGCCATACGTGCTTTTTTGACACATTCTGACTCTTCACAATAGAGTGTAGGGCCCCATTTACTCTATTTCAGAGAATACCGTTTGGTAGTAAATACTGCTGACCATCTGCTGGGATCGATACTACACGATATAACATCATTGAATCGAGTTCAAGTTGTATTTGAATTCGATTCGACGATGTTATATTTCTAATGTTTAAGTTTGTAAGAGTGGGATTTCATGATGTTTCTCTTCATGCGCTAGTTCAGAACACGCAATTGTTTTATCATGAAAAAACTTAATTTAATAATTGCAATTTTAGCGTTGGTTTTCCTGGTGCCGGCATTAAAAGATAATTTAAATTATTAAATTAAAAAATAAAGTATCGTAGCAGCAGCGTAAGATTATTCACAATCCCATATATCATCCAGTGGTTGTATTGAAACGACCATAGAATACTATAACACATAATAGAATGGCTGTCAACCTTATTTTGTACGAGGATAGGCGTCGCCGGGAGCACACATACAAGCAATTACGTAGTATTATCACTACTACAACCCGATTTGCTGTGTTGACAAACAGATTTTAATACCTATTTATTTGTAAATAGCGTGCAATTTGGCAATTTAATGAGAAAGGGCATTCCCCTATGTGCAGCATTGTACTTTTGATGGACAGTAATGGATGGATAGTAATAAAAGCTGGAGCAACATCATTTACCCTGCAGCTTAAACCCATTACCCTCCTAAAGGAAAAAGTTCTGTGACAATGGTGTCAATAATTACTTTTATATTTTAATTCTATATTCCGTTTTTTTCTAGGGAGCAACTTCTGTTAGTACTACTCCAGATAACGTCTTTAGTATTAACAAAAGTAGTACCTAAAAGAAAACAGGAAACACTTGGTAAGTTTTGGTAGTATCTTATTTATATATCATTAGAGTATACAGTATAATCAACTTTCCATTTGATAATAATATTAAGAAGTTCATTATTCAATAATCTCCAAATTGAATTCATAGAGTCTGATTCATATATTTTACAAGTAAAAAATTTTGTACAACCGATTTCAATATAAATAAAATTAAAACATCATTAATGTAGTCGAAGTCAGTTAAATATGCATTATTAAGGATAACTCATCAACAAAGAATCGTAAAAAAAAAAACATTTTGTGTGTTCACGTTTTTACGGCTATAAACTTTTTCGTCTCTTACATCCCAAGAAGAAATTTGATTTTAAATTTTCTACGTTTTATTGCGTAATATTTACCCAATTAAGTTTTTATTTAAATTGTTCATGTGGATTTTAAATAAAATAATCGAACTTACAATTAGCCATCAAATGTTGCTGTGAGGGAAGATTCCATTAGGCATGATTGCACACCCATTTTTTATTTCTTATGTCCTACTATGTGATACTATTACATTGGTACTATGTGAAATTATTATTTCAATAATTTTTAACACCACTTGTATTTATTTAGTTCAAATGTTCTTACAGGGGGTTTTCTAGCGCCAGCTCTCTTTCAGACCTTAATAGTGACCTGGATCAAAGCCAACTTGAATGTTGCTGTAAAACCGGAGCTGTGGCAAAGTTTTATGGAGTTGTTGACAAGGCTGACACACTGGGAAGATCTCATTAAGGAATGGGCGGTAAGAATCATTTTAAACTAGCGATCTGCCCCGGCTCTGCACGGGTGATATCTGGATTCTACAACAGCGCCACCTACTGGGTTCAATTATGCCTATAACCATAGAATACTATAATACACAATAGAATGGCTGTCAACCTTATTTTGTTCGAGGATCGGCGTCGTCGGGAGCACACATACAAGCAATTACGTCGTATTATCGGTTATCACTACTACAAACACATTTTAGACTTGAATTACGTTTTTGACACATAAATATTTCTTTATTTTTGTTTCTAATATTCACAAAATATAAATAGTTTCGACTTACTGCTTGTAGAATATGTCACGTTTATTTAAATTCCATTACCCGCTCTTATTTCGAAACGTAATTGTTGCACAATTTGCCAGTTTTTTTAAATAATTTGCGTGCGGTGACGCTTGACGGCTACACGAAAATTTTAAACAATTGATTGTGTTGACATGTTAGTGGCTACACGGGCTCCGCCCACTCCCCCGTTCTCTTATGTACGTATTGTAGTATTCTATGCCTATAACTTTTGCGAATGTGCAAGCAATATGTCGACAAAGTTTTACCGTAATCTGATTAACGGTATGGCAGCGCATAAAATATGAACAAACAAATATTAATTTGTGTATATTAGATGTGCATTCACAAACAATGTTATAAATCTATAACTAATATAAATGAAAATACAAAACCGTATCTAATTTATAAAATGTGTTATGAGTTTAAATCCTTCTCTTAAAGTTTGAAAGAAGCTTGGGTTACACTTACAGTAGGAGCGAAAATACATTGTACTCTAACTTCATGGGTATTGTGTGGAGAAAATAAAACTAAAAGTACATCCATTTAATAAAAGCTTTTAAGTTGCATGAAATAATGGTGTGATTAAACCCATAATTATAGTTTAGTAAAAAAATTATAATGTAAAACATTATAAAGTACAAAGTTTTATCGAAATCGTTAGAGCATTTTGATTCTTAATCGAGGATAGATGTAGATGTCTATAGACCACAGCATTCACTTACCATCAAGTAGGGTTTGTGCTCACTTGTCACCCTTATTCTATAAAAAAATTATTTCCAGAAAACGATGGAGACCTTGACGCGTGTGCTCGCGCGGCACGTGTATTCGCTGGAGCTGTCGGAGAGTGGTAGCGCGGCGGGCGTTCCAGGCGGCGCGGGCGAGGCGCGGGGGCGCGGCGCGCGGGGTGGGCGGGCTGCACCCGCGCCCGCCGCTCTGCCGCGCCCGCTGCCCCGCGTGCGCCCCGCCCTCATCGCAGCCGACGCGCGCACGCCCGGTACCTTGACCGCTTGTACCATTTTACGACAGTTTTAAAATAGTCCATTAATAATTAATTGCAATGGTTCTAAATCTAAATCAAAATGTGAATTTCATTTGCTAGTAAACGAGCGAAGCTAGTACTAGCTTGCTTGATTTCATTAAGTGGCTGTCATAAAATAATATTTTTGTTAAATATAGACAAAATGCAATAATACATAATATTATCATAATATTAGCGATTAAAGTATGAACTTTCTGTTCTGTACTGATAAATATAAACATATTTGTTTTTATAATCAACCAAATCTAAGAAATATATTTTGACAGCTTTCGGACTTATTGCACCAAGCATGCCAACCAAAAAATGGGAACGTACAATATTCGATTCTTAAAAAAAATCGATATCGCCAAACCACTTATATTTTCTTTCAGTCTACATTTGTACTTGACTCACCTTCACCTTGTAACCTTTCTGTTCTAATACGCTGTAAGGCAGTAGTAGACACAGATGTCCAATGGCGCCAACGTCTGAATAGACCACTAATTCGGCATAAAACCAAATAATGATCTGTTCCTATGTTGGACCCCCGGCAAACCCTTGTATCTACCACTGCGCTCCTCATTATTTCATCCACAATTATGAAATCTATCATGCTTCTGTCATCGCCACTTTCCCAAATCGTGTGTGTGAATCAGTGAATCTTTTTGTGGCGAAAGAAAGTGTTCGTCACAAAGATTATTTTCCACACATACAGTGAGGAGCCTTTCACGCTTCTCATTTATACATTCGTTTCTAATATGTTTCTAATATCTTTTCATAACCAAGCCTCTTCACTAACATAACCATATTTTCATTTCTCTTACATTTCATTAACACCATTCTTACCATCTCCCAAAACTGCTCTCGGATATAAGTGGGCTTAGACATCTCTGGGACGTAGACCCCAAGAACAAACAACTTATTTAGGCCCACTTTCATTCATATCCATAGCAGCGTCGGGCTTACATATTCATACTCTTTCACACATTGACCCATTCTTTCTGAAAGGATCATACCGACTCCCTCTCGTGCCCGCTCGGTCTTGGCTAAACAATCTCAATACATTCAGTGTAGTCAGACGGGCTTCTGCAATCCACTTTTCGCCCCTCCGGGAGACAGACCGTTACGGGTGGCGAACCTCGTCGCCGATTCTCCTCCCGGAGATTCTTCGCACCCCTGCCCCATTAAAGGGGCGCCGGGAACTCGGGGCCATTTTTTTCTCTGGTGTCTCATGGTGCGAAAGTATGGGGTGGTTGGTTAATGGGGTATTTAACTAAATAATATGCCTTACGAAGGAATCCTAATTGGACCATAATATCCTAAAACATGTTAGAATGTAGTTTGACTTCAAGTAAGCTGAAGATATATTACTCATCTACATGAGTACTATCTTGATCTCATGAACTACACAACTTAAATCAGACCAAACTGCTGCACCTGTATGACACAATTGTTACTCGTAGACTAAGAATCTAAACCTGCGATATAAGCCAAGTTAACTTTTTGCAATCATTAACACTAGTAGAAAACCATAAGATGAATAAAATCAATCTTAATACATGAAACAGTTATGAGAGTTAACTTTGATACATGTAAGTTCCATTAGTTCTTTTACAGTTTTCTACAAGTTTCAACAATTATAGAAAATCATATAGCTCGAAGAACCAACAACCAATGGGGAAAAAAGGTTCTCGAGTGGGCAGCCTCATACCGGTAGACGAAGTGTAGGGCGAACCTTCACTAAATAGAGTGACGACCTGGTAAGACATGCAGGAAGTCGATGGATGCAGGCGGCTCAGGACCGTGCCTTGTGGCATTACTTGGGGAAGGTGTTCAGCAGTGGATGTGTGAAGGGCTGTAATGATGATGATAACTCACACTTAACACTGCTGAAATTAAATATGATTACTTGAACTGTTCGTCAACACTACTGTCATAATAAAATTGATGTATTTAGAAAATAAAAAATAAAAAGAATCAAATTACTTCGACATAATAGCTTCTGAAATCGTAACATAAATTCTTTTAAACGCTATGTTTTAACACTGACTTTTAGTTGTTTGGACTTTGGAGTTTGCTTTTGCTTTTTTTTTAAATTTTAACTTTTTAGTGAACTGTATGATATATATATATATCACTAAGTCAAAACTAGAATGTAAACTAAAAATGTCGCATTACGTACATACAAAAAAGAAAAAATATATACAGTAAGATTAAAACCCTTCTCCTTTTTCGTGTTTGCTAGAAAATCTCTTATGCATGTATCGTTGAATCGACATTTTTCTTAGCAGTATATCGCCCAACATTGTTAAGGATCCTTACCTTTAAAAATGTTAAAATGAATTAGGTAAGATCCGCGTAATCAAATGAAATTATAGGTGTTACCTAGTTTAAATAGCATCTTCCACCCTCCCTCAATTGTGTGCACTATCACCGTCACCACTAATCCCAATACCACTATTCGCAGTGCTAGGTTGTGTCTTTCCTAGTGTACTGGTGCAATAGGAAGGACACACCACCGTCGATAATATGGCACGTGTTTCACCTCTAACCGAGGCATCGCTAGAAGAAATAAATTCGGTAGATCCTTACTCTGTTAACAAAATAATATAACAAGTTTATGTTTTCTAATTTATTTATTTAAAACTACTTTTACGGATTTTATCGCATTTGATTTTAATTATTTTTAATTCCTGAAATTTCGGGTTCTTTCCAGCACCCATGGTCACGGGGGACTGAAATGGCTGACGTCCCGATGTCCTGAGTACCTTCAGCTTTTTTAACTATGGTTTATGGTCCGATCTATGCAAAATGAACTGACTGTGTCTTGAAGTCTTGCAGTGGTATGCTTGGGCTTGGGGTAGTACCCAGCCTCCTTCTCTATTGAAATTAGGATGTTTTTTAATCTCAATAGCTTCACGTGTCATCCTTGGTAGGAATCGGTGTTCCTTCGCGAGGATTTGTGGTTTTTTTGTTTTCAAATGTGATGTAATGGTTGGGGCCGTCTAGGATATATGATCACAAACTGCAGACTTCCCGGAACGTTGATGCTTCACATCAGCTATATGTTCTTTTACGCGGGTTCTAATTGATCTTTTTGTTTGTCCTATATAAGAGAGACCACATTCACAATCAAGCTTGTACACTCCTGCATCTTGTAGAGGAATATGACACTTGACGGATGGTAGGAACTCACTAATCTTCTTCGGCGGCTTGTAGAATGTTCTAATAGAAGCTCGCTTCAAGATGTAGCCAATCTTGTCTGTGACACCTCTGACATATGGTGGTACAGCAGGCACACGCTCGACTGCGGCCGGCTTCACTCGGTCACTGTGACGTAGACGCGGGACCCGAAGCTTGTTGTCGTGCAGAACTCGCTTGACGTGCTGTAGCTCGTCGGCCAGGTGTTTACTGTCACAGATCCCTCGTGCTCTCTGTAACAAAGATTTGCCCACGGTAGCTAACTGTGAAGGATGGTGGTGAGATTCACCGTTAAAATATCGGTTTGTATGGGTCTTTCTTTTATACACAGTGTGGACCTACGGTGTTGTTAGGATTTCAGGTGACTAACACATCTAGGAAAGGTAAGGAATTCCATCTCCATAGTAAATTGAATTTTAGAGTTTATGGAATTAAGATGTTCTAAAAAGGCAGTTACTTTGTCTGATGGTAAAATTGTGAAGGTATCGTCTACGTACCGCTTGTAGAACCTTGGTGTAACAGGTGCAGTAAGGAGGGCTTTCTCCTCAAAGTCTTCCATGAATATATCGGCGACAAGGGGAGATACAGGTGAGCCCATCGCAACACCATCTACTTGCTTGTAAAACTCTTCCTTCCACAATAGATAGCCAGATGTAAGGCAATGTCTGAGTAATACTGCATATTCTGCTGGCATGTTATTTTCCTCTAGTTCCCTAGTTATAATTGAGATGCAGTCTTCAACAGAGCAGGCAGGTAAATAGAGACTGAGTTTCATTGTCAGTAAGACATAGGTCTTTTATCTCACTGACAAAATGGTGTGAATCCTTAGTGTGTGCTCTTGTGTGTCCTCTGAGTAGTGATAAATTTTAGCTTTAAAGTGTTGAGCCAATCTGTAAGTTATCATCCTTGGTAGGAATCGGTGTTCTTTCGTGAGGATTTGTGGTCTATCAAATCTGATGTAATGGTTGGGGCCGTCTAGGATATGATTACAAATTGCAGACATCCCGTCCGACTTCTCTAATTTAGTTGAAGAAAACTACATGTAACGATTTTTTTTACATCACGTAGGAAAATCACCACGGCCTGGTAGTGATACGCATGGACGCAAAGAGACTGTTCGAGGTCGCCAGTTGCAGCGCTGTCGCAGCGATCCGCACATAGCAAGGCACACGCAACTTCACCTGCACGTTGTCACAGGTAAGCGTATTGATATTCTAATGATTTCTATGGTATGTTCCGAAACATTTCCAGTATGCTGCCGAATACAAATGACGTCATTAATTCACGCCATATTGTACTGGCGTGCCGCTGCCATTTTGTATCGGATATCCGGCCATATTAAAACAATTTTTAATTGTGTGTACGCTGAATGAAGTACGCCAGAATTTGTTTTTATTTATTCAAATACAAAAAATTATAGAATAATTGCTAGTATCTCTATTAGAAGGATAATATTCGCCAACACTTTTCCAATATGACGCAAATGTATGATATCATATACTGTCAAATGTTTTGAAACGAATCACCAGTATGGCGTCGATTTATGACGTTATTTGCATTGGACAGTAAACTGGGTTCTATTTTGGAACATACACCTAATGTTTTCCCATATACAACACTTTCTTTTCTTTATTAGCGTGTAAAAGTCCTGCCTGTCCGTAAAAGTCTTGCCGGTCCGTAAAAGTCCTGCCTGTCCGTAAAAGTCCTGCCTGTCCGTAAAAGTCCTGCCTGTCCGTAAAAGTCTTGCCGGTCCGTAAAAGTCCTGCCTGTCCGTAAAAGTCCTGCCTGTCCGTAAAAGTCCTGCCTGTCCGTAAAAGTCCTGCCTGTCCGTAAAAGTCCTGCCTGTCCGTAAAAGTCCTGCCTGTCCGTAAAAGTCCTGCCTGTCCGTAAAAGTCCTGCCTGTCCGTAAAAGTCCTGCCGGTCCGTAAAAGTCCTGACTGTCCGTAAAAGTCCTCTCCTGTTGGAAAATGTCAAATCCCCCCGATTGGACTTAATTTTCACGTTTAGCGGACGATCGCAGTAGCAGACATCTCACACCGTTGTGCTACCGGTCACCGGTTTAAGTATTTTATATCTGGTAAGCACGAATGGGTCTGCTCGACCGGGGAAGGGGCACGCTCTCACAGAATGCCAGTGTAAAATAGTAGCTTAATGAAAAATTAATTCGTTTAGTGAGTGTAGAGAATCGGAGACCCTTTTTACTGGAAACGAAGTATTCCATCTTAGTCCTCATGGGTGACAACGCATCTGCATTTTGATTCGTAATCGAAATCGTAGATCTATATGGACTGCAGCATCTACTTACCATCAGGTGGACTGTGTGCTCGTTTGTCACCCTATCCTATAAAAAAAAACCGTAAGATTTTTCTAGAATTTCCCATAATCACCTCTTAAAACTAAACTTTAAATGTTTAATGTCCTGATACACACCACACCATCTGGATGCTTGGAGTTTCTTCCTCGCACAACCTCTCTGTGGAATTGTTTACCACCGGCGATCTTTCCAGACCGATGCGACTTAGGGACCTTCAAGAAAAGAGCTTACTCTTTTCTAAAAGGTCGGCAAAGCACCTGCAATTCCGCCGGTGTTGCAGTTGTTCATGGGCGGCGGTGGTTGTTCATTATCAGATGAGCCGTATATGCACGTTTGCCCAATGTACTGTAAAAAACCATAGTAAACCTTTGTAAAAATCTGTAAAAAAACTTTGAAGCGACAGTAGCCTAATGGCAGGGCGCGGACCGCGAACTCAAAAAGGTCGTGGATTCGAATCCGCCATTCGACTACTGGCGTGAACCACTCGTAACGCAGGCAATTTAAGCTTACCACGAGTGGTTAAGGGGAATATTAGTAATGTTTATAGCATTGTTAATATTCTTAAAAAAAAAACAGATTATCTTTTTATTTTTTTATTATGTGCGAGCAGCTATGCATGGTCTATGATCTAGGGAAAGAGACCCGTATCACTGCGACCTAAAAGATCTATTGTGATCGCTGCTATGGCTATAGTTCACGGCTAAGCCCTATGTCTTCAATGAATTGAAGGAGTTGCTTAGCCGTAGGAGAGTGAGCAGTTTCACTTCTTCTGGGCGGAGTACATAGTTTCAGATTATCTTTAGCTTTTTTTAATATTTTGGTCCAACTTATGCACAATGAATTCGTAGTACTTTAAATTCTTGTAAAGTTATGGCTGGGTTTGAATTTCATTTTATTGGTTATAAAGTCCCAAGCTAACGATGGAGACGTAGCAATTTTCTCTATTAAATGGGATACTTAAATTTCAATAGACTCCTAAATTATCTTTTGTATTAGTTTCTTTTAAAAAACTTACAACTTCTAATTGATTTTCTTGTTTTTAGTCGAAGAAACCAAAGAACAAACCAACACAAAACCAAGAAGATGGTACTCATTGGATTCCTTGCGGCAGTCATCACATCATGAAGATAGGGATTCCGCTAGTGGTAAATCTGCCTATTCATAATGTCAAATAAATTTGCATAACATTTTTTTAATATGTGTATTTTTTCTAGGTTCTCGCTCCCCTTCACCGGCGCCATCAAGCGGAGTTGAGAGTAGCTCTATTAAAGACTCCCCACTACAAATAGATTTAGCTTCAGATGGCGGTAATGTTGGTTAGTATCGTAATTGTTTATTTTCTGATCATATTATGCAGGGGCTTAACGCTCGCTGTAAATTTCACAGTACGCGTGCAACTCATGTTCGGTTCCCGCCGTCAGCAATGAAATTGTTAATTACAATTTTAAGCGCTGATTTACCACGTGCTCCGTGGTGAAGGAAAACATTGAGGAAACCGGCGTGTCTGAGAAATTAAAAAATATTACGAGACATGTGAAGCCCGCCAACACGCATTAGGGCAGCATGGCGAACACTTCCCTTGACCTAAAATCCTCTTAGAAGTGAGAGGGAACCTGTGCCTAGCTGTGGGATGTAACTTTAACTTTAACATATTACACAAACTATAATATACAACTTTTATATGGAAATCAGAAATCGAGTCTGTTTTCAAATATTAAAAGCTACATAATGTAATTAAATATATGTTGTGGTATATGTCATATTTGATATTTTGTGAAAAAATATTGTTCTATACTCAGAATAATTATTAGCTAGATAGAATAGAGATTAGAGTCCTAAAATAAGAACAAAATTCTTATAGCTGAAATCTCTATACACATGACGTTTAACATGGTACAAAACATGTAGGTTAGAGAGAAGGAGAACGATCGTTACGTACTAAAGCATAGCCCTCCTGTCCCTGAAAATTTGTAGAATTTATAGCGGCACTGCCGTCGGCAAGTAGATAAAGTTAGTTGAATAATGTACAAATTTTTTTTCGCGGCATTGGTGCGAAAATAATCGTGCTCTGTAATTTTTTAATTTTTGACAAAAAGAAACATTAAAAAATGGAGAAATATTTTATTGTGCATGGATGCGCAAGTGGTTTAGTACTTCTTCTCTTTAAACTCCATGGTACAAAATAAGATAGCTATATTATTGTCACCTTTTTTCTTTTACAAGACTGTTGTAGTTTTTCCATTCCATAGACACCTCAGAAACAGAAAACATTGTCGATAAATTCATTTAGTCTGACTTAGTAAAATTAGGGACTTTTATTAGTCCAGTTCGTAATACTTATTTATATCAATAAAACTTGTGGAAGCTTCATCTGACATCTATCAACAGAAACGTAGTCTAATAATGCGAAACTTCGTACTATCACTTTATAATTTAAAATATATTGTGAAAAGGTCGCTATGAAACTTACTTAAATCCAGCCGGTATATTTCCACCAAATTACCCTTAAGGTTTCACAGGGAATAATAACTATGTTTTGTAAATCGACACTGAATTTGCTTCACGGAACGTACACACGTAACAGGGCACTGCTACGATAGTACAATAACAGCCGCACACCACGGTCTGCCTTCTCTTTTACCGCTAGATAACGACTCCCGTTTTCCTCTCTGCTCCCTCAAGATATCCATCATTAATTCATTAATTACAGCCTATCAAAAGTCCTGTGCTGAACGTAGTGTGAATTTTATTTGTCATAGTTCCCTCTCTTAGCAAGTGGTTTGGCAACCGTAATTTCTTAATGTTTTGAGTTGTTATTAGGAGCATACTGTTGTCTATCTTCTGTTTCGTTTTCCTATGTCGTTTTTTACGAAGCCTACGGGATGGTATGGGGTCTTAGAGCTTCTTAATAATAATATAATAGGTGACTATTTTTATATGTGCGTGCGTACGCGTGCGTGCGTGCGTGCGTGCGTGCGTGCGTGTGTGCGTGTGTGTGCGTGTGTGTATGTGTGTATGTATCATACTAGTAGTATATGCATATTATATGACTTACTATTTTGGAATTAATGCAACATCTTGGCGTATTTAAAAGGTCGAAATCAACTTATTCACCAAGTAAACTAATTGATATTTACAAAATTATACTACATTATTGTAATTTACCTTTTTAGTGATATCGCAGTAATTGTTCAAAATGTCAAAATGTAAATTGTTTGTTAAACTTCAAAGCGTGTTCTTATCACTTTTTATCATTTTAAATGCGTCTATTATACGCTGTTTTAAATCACTAACACTTTGTAATTCTTCTGTGTACACTAATCGTTTCAGTTCGACCCACAAATGAAAATCTAGAGGTCTAGAGATCTGGTAATCTTGCCGGCCATTTCACAAGTCAACCGCAACCTATCCACCTATCATCGAATTAGCTCGTCATTGTTAGATACTCGACATAAGAGTATCGGTTCATGTTTACGATACACACGCGGAAACATAAACAATACGATGGCGACGCGACGTCACGCCTCAGCTAACCTCAACAAGTAACTGAAGAGAGTTGTGGGCGCGCGGGAGCTTTGCCTAAAATTTTTACCAAACCGAATATTCGACCGAACATTATTCGGCAGGATCACCTCGGTACCTAACCAATTTATATCGAAACTTGTTACTGTAAAGCGCGCGGAATTAGCGCAGAACCCTGCCCGTCGCTCCCCCGCTACACCTGACATGTTATTGCATCATGACAAACTGACACTGAGCAAATTGCCGGCACATGCTTATGTTTTTACTATTTTAGCGAGAAAAAAAGTATTTGTGTTATTCTTAGTAAACATTGATTAATATATGATAAAAATGAGTGGCAGGCTTATTTTAGAGAAATTGACGACCAAAGTAAAGTGAAATGTATGTACTAATGTAATGTAATGTAATGTTTCTTTGTTTGATTCCAAAAATATTTTATCAAGGTTTCTATTTGCTATAATTGGAAATAAATCTACAGTGCCTCTAAAACACAACGTATACAAGTAACCCAGAAATAAAATATACTTTCAACAATACAATTATGAGACACATGGCATTACTCAGTTCATACAAGTACAATACAGTGGACACTTTGAGTACCACTTTACTGTACTACAGAATACGAATATTCAGTAAAGTTACCGAATATACCGAATACGAATATAAAACGAATATTGGGCCCATATCTAATTTATTTATTTAATTAAAAATTATTGTTCTTTTTATTTTCTTAGAAAACACACAGTTATACATTTTTTTATTTTCTACTCGGTTCACCTGTTACACCCTATTTTTTTCATACGGTAAAAATAGTCATCAATTATATTATATTATATTTAGTAGGAGGTAGTGTTTGCTTTTATGCCGCCGCTACACGCCATTATCACGATCTTGCCTTAACTTGATGATTTTGAAATTTTCATCCAAGCAGATAAAGCTTGGTTGAATTTAGTCGATGTTTTTCCGCTAAGCAGGTGGTAAAGATATATAATTAAAATCAATTGCCGTCTCTATGAAAGAACCTCACTTGAGAACGGCTAGACTGACTTTAATGAACACTCACATGCACAGTTCAACCCGGTAAGTTGTTGTCGATATTTAACAGTGGTAGAGCCATGCGGCAGCTTTGCTGTTGCACGTATGGGCCGGCTCAAACCGGGGTGGTACCACGACCTCACAGAATACCGGCGTGAAGTGGAAGTTCTGCTTCCGCGTTTCGTCTGGTGAGTGCAGGTGGCCGGAGGCCCAAATCCCCCCCCCCCCCCCCCCCATCAACATGGTAGCGGAATTAAATAAAGATAGACTACCCCAGGAGGGTACCAGCACCCCTGGAGAATCCCTCGCTGAGCATCCACGACCATGTTTCTCCACTTCTGAGCGTGGGTGCTCAGGCTGCCCCGCGTATTCTGGGGGGGGCGAAATTCCGCTCAAGACTACAACTGCTCGGGGCAAACGGAGCAACAAGACCAAGGCGACCCCTGCCACGCTGTCCGTGAATTTCTGCAATATCAGGGGACTTCACTCCAACCTAAACGCCGTCCACTACCATCTCGAGACGGCGAGGCCGGCTCTGCTCTTTCTGACCGAGACGCAGGTGTCCTCTCCGGCTGATGTTTCGTATCTCTCCTACCCGGGGTACAAACTGGAACACTCCTTTGTGCCTCGGGCTGGAGTTTGCGTTTACGTCAGAGAGGACATCTGTTCTCGACGCCTCGGCAGACTTGAAGGTTCGGACCTGTCCATCCTTTGGCTACGCGTAGACAGCGACGACCATCCGCGCGTCTACGGGTGCCTCTATAGGTCCCACAGCGGTAATGCCGAAACAGACCGACTCTTCGACCACGTCCAAATGGCTGCAGATTCGTTGCTACAGCAGATCCCCTCCGCAGAGATCGTGATCCTCGGCGACTTTAACGCCCATCACGCCGAATGGCTCGGTTCACGTTTAACCGATCATGCGGGGAGATCTGTTCATGATTTTGCCTTGGCATATGGTCTGACACAACTGGTTACTTCGCCTACGCGGATTCCAGATGTGGAGGATCATGCACCTTCCCTGTTGGACCTTCTGCTGACCTCTCACCCGGACGGATATCAGATTTCCGTCGACGCCCCTTTAGGCTCCTCGGACCATTGTCTGGTCCGGAGTGTTGTGCCACTCACGCTGAAATCGCGGTTGCATTCTGCAGGCTGCCGCCGTGTTTGGCACTATAGGTCAGCCGATTGGGATGGGATGCGGTCTTTCTTTGCATCCTACCCTTGGGGACGGGTTTGCTTCTCGCCGGATGATCCCAACGTTGTTGCGGATTCTGTTACTGATGTGGTACTTCAGGGTATGGAACTTTTTATTCCTTCCTCTGTGGTGCCCATTGGAGGCAAATCTCAGCCATGGTTTGGTCGCTCCTGTAAAATAGCATCATGCTATAAGCAGGAGTGCTACCGAGCCTGGGTTGATGCATCAGCGTCCCGGGATGTAAACACCAGCGCTCTAAAAAAGAAGTATAATTCCGCCTCTAGGTCCTTCAAAAGAGTCATTGCCAAGGCAAAGTCAGAGCACATAGGCAGAATTGGCGAGAAACTAGTTCGCCTTCCTTCTGGAACCCGTGCATTCTGGTCTCTCGCCAAGGCTGTCCAGGGGAATTTCTGTCAGCCATCTCTTCCATCTCTGCACAGGGAGGACGACTCACTGGCCCATACTGCAAAGGAGAAAGCCGATCTTCTAGGCTCCTTCTTTGCGTCTAACTCGACTCTCGATGACGGGGGGAGTACGCCGCCGACCATCCCGCGGTGTGAGTGCTCCATGCCGGAAGTGCAGTTCACACAGCGCTCGGTTCGCAAAGCACTCCTCTCCCTGGACATCCACAAGTCGAGTGGGCCTGACGGAATCCCCCCAATTGTGCTGAGGACGTGTGCTCCAGAGTTGGCACCGGTTTTAACGCGTCTTTTCCGGTACTCCTACTCCCTAGGCGTAGTCCCAAAATCGTGGAAGACGGCTTTCGTCCACCCGATCCCTAAAAAAGGCGACCGCTCAGACCCGTCCAACTACCGGCCAATCGCCATCACCTCCTTGTTCTCCAAAACAATGGAGTCCATTGTAAACTGCCAGCTCATGAGGTACCTTGAGGATCACCAGCTGATTAGTGACCGCCAATACGGTTTTCGCCGTGGTCGGTCAGCTGGTGATCTTCTGGTCTACCTCACTCACAGATGGGCGGAGGCAGTAGAGTTCAAGGGGGAGGCATTGGCCGTTAGTTTGGACATTGCGAAGGCCTTCGATCGGGTTTGGCACAAAGCGCTTCTTTCGAAGCTCCCTTCCTATGGGCTTCCCGAGAAATTGTGCAATTGGATCACCAGCTTTCTTGCAGATCGGAGCATCAAGGTCGTTGTAGACGGTGCAAGCTCCGATTGCAAGCCTATTAATGCTGGTGTTCCACAGGGCTGCGTGCTATCGCCAACGCTGTTTCTTCTGCATATCAATGATATGTTGCATACCCGTAACATTCATTGCTATGCAGATGACAGCACTGGTGATGCTCTTTACACCGGCCGAGCCAATATTTCTCGGGAAAACGTCTCCGAGTGCCGGGACAAACTTGTGTCTGAAGTCGAGTCTTTGCTGAACAGAGTCTCGGATTGGGGACGACTAAATCTAGTCCAGTTTAACCCCCAGAAGACACAAGTTTGCGCGTTAACCGCTAAAAAGAACCCCTTTGTCGTATCCCCTCAGTTTCAAGGCACTCCCCTTGTTGCCTCAGCCAGTATCGGAATCCTCGGCGTCGACATATCGAGTGACGTGCAATTTCGTGGTCACTTGGAAGGGAAGGCCAAATTGGCCTCTAAAAAGCTTGGCGTGCTCAGCAGAGCGGGACAGTATTTCATGCCGGCACACCGCCTGCAACTTTACAAGGCGCAGGTTCGGCCGCACATGGAATACTGTTCCCATCTCTGGGCTGGGGCTCCCCAGTACCAGCTCCTTCCACTTGACCGCATCCAGCGCAGAGCGGCTCGAATCGTCGACGACCGAGTGCTTTCCGATCGGCTCGATTCACTGGCGTTGCGAAGAGATGTTGCATCTCTTTGCGTATTTTATCGCATCTATCACGGGGAGTGCTCTGAGGAATTGTTCGGATTAATCCCAGCCGCCAAATTTCGTGAACGCACGACACGGCAAACGTCCCGATACCATCCACACCATCTGGATGCTTGGCGGTCCACCACTGTACGTTTCACAAGGAGTTTTCTTCCACGTACAACCTCTCTGTGGAATAGTTTATCATCGGCGATTTTTCCGGACCGATACGACCTGGGGACCTTCAAGAAAAGAGCTTACTCCTTTCTAAAGGGCCGGCAACGCACCCGCAATTCTCCTGGTGTTGCGGTTGATCATGGGCGGCGGTAGTCACTTAACATCAGGTGAGCCGCATGCTCGTTTGCCCCCTCTTCTATAAAAAAAAAAAAAAAAAAAAAAAAGAAGACAGTGGTGCGAAGCCGGACCGATCGTTAGTTAGCATATAAAATTGGGATTGAAAATGGGATCAAACTCGCATATGTACCGCGTGTCTGTCAAGACTTAGTATTCATACCTCCCGAACTATTAGTTTTTAAGTAGGTATGCGAAAGGAATACAGTGGATTTCATTAATAACGACCTCGGTTGTAACGACTTTTCGGTTATAGCGACGTCAAACTTACGTCCCTTGAATTTAAACCATACTTTCATAAGTAATTCATTCGGTAATAGCGACTTCGGTTATAGCGTCAATTTCGGGTATAGCGACTTGTTTTTATGAACCATTTATGACCGATTCCTAGAAATCCCTTGCGGATATTGCGACTGAGTCAGGAAAGGCACAAAGACTCATTCATAAAACTATTAAGCTTTCTTATCCTTTGTTTACATTCACAGATGGTCAAACTAATGCTTTGTTTGTATGTAGGACTACGTAGCATGTTTACTAAGTTAAAATTGTGAATCAGTTACGTAGAAATTCCAGTGAGTGAACAGTGTTTCTTAAACTTGTGAATATGGCTCTTTACTGTTACAATATACAGCTATTTACTGTTAAAGAAAAAGTGGACATCATTTCGAGACTGCAAAATGGAGAAAACAATGTTGATCTCAGTAAACAATTTGGAGTTTCACATTCTACAATATCAACGATGTGGAAAAACCGCGCTAAAATTATGGAGTGCTTTGAATCAAAATCCCTGAAAATAAACAAAAATCACAAAACACCCGTGTATAACATAATTAAATAAGTGATAAGTAAATATGTACATGACTTTTTATTATTTCGGATACAGAGACCTCCGGATATAGCGACGACATTAAAGTGGTCCCTCCGCCGTCGTTATAACCGAAATTCACTGTATTTGCAATGTAATATAATAATCACCATAACTTGATTTAGAACACAATTTACTTGATCGTTCTAATAATAATAAGTTCGATGTCGATTATTGAACATTACGAACGAAATCACTATAGATTAAAGACGTCATGTCTTGTAAAGTAACATCACATATAATACTACTACAATAGGGATGTCATTTTTCTAGTAAATCAGAAGATAGAGTGTACTTACTCTCTTATTGGCATAGTAAAACGGGACCAAAGATGACCACTAGACATTTCTAATTCCACTAATGAATTACACGCATAATCTTTCAAAATCAATTGTCTTTTTTCCTTATTTGAAATAACTTTCAATTCTACAATTCACTTTTACAATTTACAAGTTTACAAGTATAAAAAGCGAGACTAAGTTGTAAAATAGAATAGAATAGAATTGTAGAAACAAGTATATAGACTTAATTTATTTAAAATTGTAGGTTCTCTATGCATGCGCATGTATGTATGCACATGACATTTACATTCAAAAATTTAAAAATGTTTACTTATTGTACTACGTCTTCTGCAATTTTGCCTTCCTTCATGATCAACTTGTAGTGTAAGTAGCCGACTGCATTTGTAATATATATTGTAATAACTTGCTTACTATACTTTGAATAACTATTCTTAGTGACAAAATATCTTTGAATGGAATCATTCCAGTTTAACGCCAAGCTGTACAAATTGGTGACTTATACGTTGGTAGTATAAAATACATAATATGTAACTACATATTATCCTAATAACCAATTGTGTAGTTAGTTAGGAGAGAATAATACTTACGTGGTAGAGTCATGCTGCAGTTATATTAATAGTATAGTTGTAGCACGAATGGGTCGGCTCGACCGGGGAAGGACCACGCTCTCACAGAATACCAGCGTCAAATAGCAGCTCAATGCTGCCGTGTTTCGTATGGTGAGTATAGAGGATCGGAGAATCTTTTTATTGAATATTAGGTATTCCATCTCAATCCAGTCTTAAACAAGATAGATGTAGATGTCTATGGACCACAGCATCCACGTACCATCAGGTGCGTTGTGTGCTTTCTTGTCACCGTAATTCTTAAAAAAAAAGGGGTGTCATGGGAAATTACAAGTGTTTTAGTAAGTTGTGTTTTTTGGAAGTGTACAATGCAATACATTTTATCTCAGTGCGTATGTCATGTTCTCTTTGGTATGCCATGCTCTCTTAAAGGTCTATGCTTGCATCATTTAACTGATCGATGAATTCCCTTTAGTATGGTCAAGGAGGGCGATGGCTGTCAGGTGCAGTCTATTTGGATTTGCTGTGCAATGATGAGCACCAAATTTTAAGGTTTTTTTTGAGTTCATCATAGAATATCCTGCAGTTACCAATTGAAATATTAACCTTAAAAGAATGACAAAAAGATTATACCGCGGTGTTTCTTTCGCCTTTTATTCTCTGTTCAGAGGATACTCATTTCGAAAAGTTAGTAGATTTAGTTCATAATAAAATGGCATTTGACGGAAGAATTATTTTTTTTTACTTTGAAGAAATAAATATATTACATTTCATTTTTCCCATTCCCATTCCCATGGGCACTTGTAAACTACGTAATTAATACTAATTCCTCTCGCTGATCTGAGTTTTCATTCTGGCATGTCCGAAAGAATAAAATAGACATCTATGACGGTACGTGAATGACAATGTAACGAATTCCCTACACATAAAAAGTACTAGATAATATTTTAAATTATGATTAATTCCTTTTGCGTCGGAAGATAAACGGTCTCTATTTCGCTTCACTTATCGTAGAATTATAAAACGGGTATATTTATTAAATAATAATTTATCGGCATTTTACGATTATCTAAGTAGCTGCCATAAATAGGTTTTACATTTTTAATGCTAAAAGTTACAGCCTATATACGTCCCACTGCTGGGCATAGGCCTCCCCTCATTTCTGAGAGGGTTTTTAGGGCAAGAAAGTGTCCGCCGCGCTGCCCCAATGCGTGTTGGCGAACTTCACATGTCTTCGAAATATTTTTTTTTCTTATTCCTCAGACATGCAGGTTTCCTCACGATGTTTGCCTTCACCGCCGAGCACGTGGTATATCAGCACTTAAAATTGCAACTAACAATTTCATTGGTGCCATCCATTTTAATGTTAAGTTTGTGTATTATTTTCAGTATTGTAATAGTGTCATAACCTCTTGATGTCCTTACATAAATAAATAAATAACAGAATGGGCAGAGAGCGAGAACGGTTCAGGCGTGGGCATGGGTATGGGTGTGGAGGGCGGAGCTGTGGGATCAGGCGTCGGCGTGGGCGTGGTGCTGGGCGGTACGGCGCGCGGCTGGCTGCCAGCCGTCGCGGCCGTGCTGTGGCGCCGCATGCTGGCCGCGCTCGGCGATCCCAACCACCTGCGCGACCCGCAGACCCATGCACATTTCTACAACTACCTCATACATCTCAACTCTACTCTCCTAAAGGTCAGTTTTCATTCGTTCATGCATTCATTTTATTTTTTATTTTATAGAATTAGAGTACCAAACGAGCACTCAATCCACCTGATAATAAGTGGATACTGTGGCCTACAGATATCTAAATCCATCCTCGATTAAGTATCAAAGTGCAGATGCGTTGTCACCCGTGAGAACTAAGATGGAATGCCCCGTTTCCACTTGAAAGTGTTTCTGGTTCTCCACACTCACCATACGAAACACAGCAGTCAGTTCTTTCTTCTTTCTAAGCAGAATTTTGCAACTTAACTTTTTTGATGACTCTGTCGCGCAGTGGCTTAGCAACTACTTGCAGTGCTAAGTGCCGGGTTTGAATCCCGCACGAAACAAATATTTGTATGTCCTACAAATAATTGTTATGGGTCTGAATGTTTGTCTTTGTGAAATTTACGTGTGTAGACTGCTCCTACGACACAGAAGAAAAACCTATTGTAGAGATCACGTTTTTCTTTATTAAACAAAATCTGCTGGAAAGAGAACCTCTATAACAATGCGCCAACTGATATACATTATTTGTAAGATTTGCCACACTTATTTAGATGTGTGGAAAAAGATTAGCGGGGCATCCTACATACCGGTAATGGGAAACAACAACATGGGAGCATTAGTTATATTAGTAGTTCCCCCAGCCAAGTAAATAATCCTAATTATAACCTAAGTAACAGAAAGTCTTTTGGATATTATACAATTTTAGGAGTGTATCACTCTTATTTAATTTCAGTCAATAACAGCTATCATTTTATAAACTATAAATATATATATATATATATATGTATATATATATATATATATATATATATATATATATATATATATATATATATATATATATATATGGGATTTTTCCCACTCATTCAATTATTTTTTTTGCGAATTTAAAGATAATAGGACTAGAAAAAGGGTCGTCGAGAAGGGCAGTACAACGTCTGCCTGACAAGCTAGTATGTTACATGTTGTATATATAAATATATATATATATATATATATATATATATGTGTGTGTTTAGTTTAAATCTTGCAAGTCAAATTTAGTACTCTTCAAATTTAGAATGTACAACGAGGCGCATCCTGTTGTATATTTCAAATTAGACATTAGCCCTTGCTCTTTTACGTTACGAGAACTATTTCTACCTAAAATGGTGTAAACAAATTGGTATTTGTAAATGCACAAAAATTAAAAATACTAAACCAAAAAGCTCATAAAATCTATAATGTTGTGTAAACCACAAACCAAGGGTTGAAAATGGATGTTCTATAGAAGTATGATAAATAACCACGTAATATCTTTATAAACAGGATAATCATATTTTAAGCGATTTAAAGGCTTGTCGCGTAATTTCCTTAACCAACCCTTTACAATACACCCCCCGCCATTTGGTTTTAGATCGCATATGAACTTAATGACACTGTTTATAGGTGTCTATTTACCAAACTTATTGATAAAATTTTACGGGTATTACGATACCGAAACGAATGATGAATACATCGTAATTTGTACTACGATTACGAATATCGATAGGAATGCGTATTGTTACGAGCTTGAGGTTCGTGACAATAAAAATTGCCGATAGAATTACCTAAATTAACACTTTAATTTACTTTACACAAATTAAAGTTAAAAACACTGATAATTAAAAACACTAATTCACTTAATTCCGCTCCGAAGCTCCGCTTGTGTCGCCGAGTTCAACTCTGCCCCGATCGCATCTTGCAGCGCCTATTTATTTAAATTAGCAAAGAAGCATCCCGAATATTCAAGTCAATGCGCGCAAAGGGACGAGTGTGCGAGTATAGATTTTCTAGAAACTTAGTTCTTCGGATGGCGCTGTCGGTTGAGAGATTTGTGATGTCATTTTCTGCAACGCTCTACTCGCTCTCGTTCCGACACTAGATGGCGCTAGTGTATCGTCGACTTGAGCGCGTAACAGTATTATTTATACGCACTTTTAAATACTTTATATTAGCTATATTCAACCTGCGGCCCGCCGGGCCTTTGCTTCGCCTATTTAGTTCTGAAGTTCCAAATTTATTGTACACCATTTTAAATTTCGCGCCCATCAGAGAACGGGTGATTCGGAACGAGAATGTGAGCCAAGCGCTATCGGCGATTTTGGCGTGAATCGGATCGCAACCAATATTAGTCATCTGTATACATGGAGTGTAGAAGTAAGGAGTACCAACTCTCATAGTAGAATAGTTTAAAAAGTGGCCATCTGTAAGCAGTAAATAACAGCCCAAAACTCTCCACACACAGCGCTGGAGTAGCTACTGGGATGAAATGAACTTAGCAGTCAGTTGTCGACGGTTTAAGTGTGCTGATAAACTGCTCAGTAGCTCTAAAATCTAAAATTATTTTATTTAGTAAATATAACCTCGAAAGAGTCGTCTATCCCACTAATATTTTTCGGTGCGTTCTTTAAAATTTACCCCGTAGTTATAGTGGTGCCACCCTTGTTTAATGGTTTTTATGGACACTTTTTAATATAATAATTTTCTGTACTCCTTATTGAGACGGAACGCGCGGCAGGGTTCACGAACTTGTGCTTGTCGCTTTGTTTGCCGGTCGTAACTTGTTTTGAATTTGTTTACATACCTAGTTAAACAGTCCGGAAGTAGTCGCAACATCATAACCCGTTGGTCTCAAATTGCTCTAAGATTTTGGTATTAGATTACTCGCAAACGCGATACTTTCAAGCCATAATTTTACAATAACGTGTTTTTACGAATTGTGCCTATTAAGTTTTTAATATTAGGTTATTGAAAACGGTATGAAGTATAACGTTACAGAAGACACTGACTCAACTGTATAATTGGTTTTGAGGGTTAAACAAAGGCGTCATAATTTCAGTCAACGTACATTGTTTAGACCATGCTATATAAGCCGTTGCATTTGGAATAAAATGCATTATAGAACTGATCGTAGTCACATATTCACTTAGTTAAATAAATCAGTATTGCACTGAATCAGTTTTAATACATAATTGTAATGTAATATTTATTAAATGTCATCGAAACATATTTTGTAGTTTAAAAAAAAAGTTCAGTACCGCTCCCGAAACTTAACTACCTACGCTACGCTACGGTAGAAACAATCAATTCAAAGCTAATCTCACCCAGTAATTTTGGAGTAAAATTATTATTTTATTTTGAATATAATGTCAGGAGTGTCTTCTAAGTTTAAAAGAAAAATATTCTAGTGAAATTAACTTGTTTCAAGATTAGTGGGAAACAGGTTATTTTGTTGTATCAAACAAAAACAATGCAGCTACTTGTTTGATATGTCGTGAAAATATTATATTGAAGAAATACAATATTGCGCGTCATTTTACCACAACACATAAATCTTTCGACGAAACGTTTCCTCTTGGATCTTCCTTGAGAAAGTCTAGTCTAGTCTAGTATCTAGATGTTTGTGTTGTTAGTCTATGCGACTCTTACTCTTTAAAAAAGGGAAAGGCAATGAGGTGAGGATGATGACGAAATGGTTTGTGATTTGATATTGTTACCAATCATCATTTCGCCTTTTTAGGCGTTTTTCTTTGAGCTATCTAACCGCAGTCCGAGGGGGGGAGTGCGGACACCCGTCTCTGACTGCTCAGCTCGTGTCGGTCGATAGCTCGTGTCGGTCGATAAATCCTTGAAAAATGAGAAATTACGTTTTTTAAAGAGATCATTTCACCAACGACAAAATGTTATGTCCTTCGATTATACCTGTCTAGATGCCACATTGTTCGTACAGAACGGCCTAAATAAAGTCTACTATTGGTAGACTCGCTTCTCACCTACGTCTGTGTCATTTTAATCACTTGGGGATAACGTGCTCACGGAAAATAATTAATTATGCCGGTTTGAGTTGTTAAATTGTGTCGCAGTTATGGGAGAAAACCGTATGACACTAAGATCACTTTTCATCAATAAGTTTTGTTATTTAACCACTATTGTTGTACGAAAACACGATTTTTTTAATTCGTTACTTTGTAGGTTAGTCTGATCAGCCGGTGTTGTCAGTTTACTACTAGGGAGTTTTGACGAAAGTATGGGAGACAAAATACAAATGTTATTACATGATCTTTCGATCAGGAGAACATTATTATTTTAAAAATTACTTTAGGTATTTGATCAGTAAATGATAACTTACAAAATAAATGAAACCCATGACGTCATGCTCTAAATAGTATTTTTGTTAGTTCTTTCAAATATTTTTATATTTTTTAAAAAAATACATGAAACTAATCTACATAATAATTACTTTATTAAACCTATTTTGTTTAACTTTCATCTGATAAAACAAGTATATAATCAAAGCCTCCGCCGTTTGGTCTCCCCTAGCGAGGTCTCCCATCTGGTTGGATTTTATTCATTAATGTATTTTATTTATTTATTTTATTTTATTGATATGTGTGTATATTTATCATTTTCATTTTTCATTTATATATTTATAAAACAATAACTATAACTACACAAATACCAAAACTAACTATATAAATACCAATAAACATGGTACGTAGGCGGTCCCATAATGAATTGGCCTAACTATGAACCAATGAAGGAAATGAAACGAAACCAATTTTATTTTTCAATATAATCACCACGAATACTAACACACTTCTGACATCTGTGAATCAACATCTCTAAACCTTTATAAAAATAATCACATTTTTTATCCTCAAAATGACTGAAGACGGCCGCCTGCAACTCTTCATCGCTTGAAAATTTTCTTCCTCTTAAGTCCCGCTTTAAATTTGGAAATAAATAATAGTCGGACGGGGCCATGTCTGGACTGTAAGGTGGATGTTGAACTTCTGTGAACCCGCATTGACGAACTGCATCCTTCGAAACACCAGCGGTATGAACAGGGGCGTTGTCATGGAGCAACAGGACACCTTTAGACCGCTTGCCTCTTCGTTTTTCCTTTATCTTGTCTCGTAATTTATATATTAAAGAAGCATAATATTCGCCGTTCACGACTGTATTACGTTCTTTGAAATCCACCATCAAAATGCCTTGAAAATCCCAAAATATTGTGCACATCAGTTTTTTAGTCGATTGTTGCACCTTTGCCTTTCTAGGGGGCTTTTCACCCCTATAACGCCATTCCATTGACTCGCGCTTGCTTTGTGGATCATAATACAAGATCATAGTTTCATCACCAGTCACTAGCCGCTCGATCACAGTCTTTGGATTTTCGCCACAAAGATCCAAAAACTCCAAAGCGCAGCGCACTCTTTCCTGTCTCTGTACCGCTGAAAGAAGTTTCGGTACCCATCTTGCACTCACTTTTTTCATGTGAAGATGTTCATGGATCGCGCGATGAACGGTACTCTTAGAGAGCCCAAGCCTTGCTGCAATTTCTCTAATCTTCAAACGGCGGTCACTCAGAACCTCCTCTTCGATAAGAGCAATCGTTTCGGGAGTGAGCACTTCCACAGGTCGACCGTCGTGGCCAAAGTCTTCGACGGTTTCTCTCCCGAGGCGAAACTCTTTCACCCAATATTTCACTGTGCTATAGGAGGGGGCAGACTCCTTATACACGCCATCCAATCGTTCTTTTATTTGGGCAGGGGATAAACCTTCTTTAAACAGAAACTTTATGACAATTCGATACTCAGTTTTCGACATTTTGAAAAAATACGCGACTCTCGTTATTCAAATGCCTGTTAAACTAAGACTAAGCATTTCATGTCGATGCATGTTTCTTATATTAAGTGCACGATAAACGTACTATTTAATGCAACACAACATGTAGCGACATGTCGCGTTGAACTATATCAGGCCAGTTCATTATGGGACCGCCTGGTACATTAAAGAGTTGTACATAGTCCACATGTTTACCACATCTGACATGTGAAAATTATTTAACATAATATATCAAATCATTATTTTTATAAGTAAGCAAGTCAATATATAAATAATTTATATCAAATTAAATAAAATTAATTAAAAGTACAATTGTCATATGAAGCGTTATTATTTTATAACTAGGCGCTTCAAAATAAGTATATATAAAAAATTTAAAATGTCAAATGAGTACTTAATCTAATGAGAAATATTCAAGAGCTGGTATCACTCAGCTCGTCCCCGAGTGACGCAGCGCGCTTGTTAAACAATAGTAGTTACGTATACTTGTGTGCGTAATAAGCACACAAGCGCTCGAAATCGAACCCGTTGTTTTTGTTGCGATTGTAGCGCAACACAAACAACGGTATCTAGACAGGTATTATAATCAAAGGTTATGTCTGTTGCATTAAGACTCCGCGGCAACTAAGGCATCCATACAAAAAATCGTGTGTCTGTGTACAGATGGTTTTCCTTCAATGACTGGATCCGAAAATGGATTTATGTCGTTATTTAAAGAAAAATATAATTAAATTAATTTCATAACATTTCATTGGACTATCCACCAAGAAAACTTGGCGTAATAAATCCAGATATAAAAGCTGTCATGAAGACAGTTATCAATAATAATAATAATATAATAATAATAATATTCCACAACTATCACACAACGCCATCTAGTCCCAAGCTAAGCAGAGCTTGTGTTATGGATACTAGACAACTGATAAACATGCTTATATATTTCTAAATACATAAATATTATAGATAAATTACACCCAGACACAGAACAAATGATCGTGCTCATCACACAAACATTTGTCCTGGGTGGGAATCGAACCCACGACCTCCGGCTTAGCAGTCAGGGTCACTAACCACTAGACCAACAGGCCTGTCAACCACTAGAATATTATTGAATAAGAGAATTGAAGGTGTTTGCATTTGAGGAAAAGCTAACCGTGAGTTTGCACTGACGCGATTTTCAAAAAAAAAACATGTTTTAAACACTGTTTTCTGTCAATGTATCAAAAAGCGTTTGCGTAGTCAAAGAACATGTTGTAGTGAAATATGTTTGACAGTTTATTGTACATAATGTATTTTAACTATATTATATCTTTATAACTACAGAAACAAAATGTTTGAAAACAAATTTGTAGAAATATTGTCATGTTGAAAGAAAAGTTTGAATATCTGTTGAAAATTTTACACAGTTTTTGTGAGTGCGAACGCCACCATCAACAAAACATGTTGTGTGATTTATTTTATGCGATTTGTTTCAAAATATTACGTGTTGGATGTTTCTCAGTGCAAATATACAGTAAACATTTGTCATGAAGAAATACGGAACATAGAGCTGCAAAATTTTCAAATTATGATAAAAACCACACAGGTCGGTACCAATATTTCGGAAGAAAATCTCTTCATAATTTAAAATTATAAAACTGCACTTTTAAACGAATTTCGAAAAAGGTTCCAAGATCAAAAAAAAATAAAAAAGTTTGTTACTTATAAAAAAATCCATGGCATTTAGAAACAACGACTAGCACAGAGTTGTATTCAGTTTTAAATTGTAATTACTCAGAGTTGTTTGATAAATTCATCGATTTTAAAAACAACACCAATCTGGAAGTTCTGTTTAAAGAAAAAGGGGCAAACAGGGAATATGTGGAATTTTGGAGTATTGTTCCCCAAAAATATAAAACCGTCCAAACGTGTAAAATACTCAAAGAACTTGTACAGAAACAAACTTGTATGTATACTCGTCTGAATTATGTAACAAAGATAGCATGTAGCGACAAGCCAAATCTTAAAAAAGTTTACACAGTATCAAAAATCGCATTAAAACATGTAAACATCTTTGTTAAACTTACATACACATACATAAACACTCACGCCTGTCACCCAGAGGGGTAGGCAGAGACTACAGACTTCCATTTGGCACGATCCTGACACACCTCTCTCGCCTCCTTCACATCCATATACCTACGCATACATGCTCGTCGGTTAAGGGTACTCCTAACTTGGCCCGTTTTCAATATATCGCCAATTTGGTCGATAAATTTTCGCCTAGGACGTCCCTTTCCGACTCTGCCATTCACTTCTGCAACATAAATTTTCTTTGTCACTCTTTCCTCATTCATTCTTTCCACATGACCAAACCACCGAAGCATTTCTTTCTTAATCCTGGTCACAACATCATCTTGCAAACCACACTCTTCTCTTATTACACAATTTTTTACCCTGTTATTCAGATTCAGCCCTAACATACTCCTTAGCGACCGCATTTCTAATGCGTTCATTCTACTCTCGTGCTTCTTCTGCCACACCCAACTTTCACTACCATACGTTAAGGTAGGGACCAACACAGCATTGTGAATTGCCATACGTGTCTTTTTCGACACATTTTGACTCTTCACAATAGAGTGCAGGGCCCCATTTACTCTATTTCCCGCATTCAGTCGTCGTTCTATATCCTTATCACATCTCCCATCCCTGCTAAGTACGCAGCCCAAATATACAAACTCATCTACTTGCTCGGTCAACTCCCCTTCTATTCTTATTTCACAAATCGTTTTACTTTCTTCTCTTTCAAAAACCATAACCTTCGTCTTACTTGCGTTTACTTTCATACTCCTTTCTTTTAATGATCTGTTCATTAATGTAACCATCATTTGCAACTTGGCCGCCGACGACGCAAGAATATTCTTAATCCGCATTCTTCAACTTTCAGATTTTGCAAACAACTGTCCATAAATAAATTGTTAAAACTTCTTTTTTCATTAATTTTTCGCAGAATGAAAGAAAGCAATATAACTCAATAAATACATATAAACAAATTAAATTCGAAAAGAAATCTATTTCAATTTTTTTTATAGCGTTTACTAATATTATAAACAACACGAAAAATTAAACTATTTACGCGTAAACGCTACGAATCGAGGCCTACATAACTGTCACACTTGCACGCGTTGACTTCATATTGCGATTTGCAAATGCATATATCTACATCTTTCTAAGCTATAAAAGCATACCAATAAAATTCAACTATTCACGCGTAAACGCTACGAATCGAGGCATACATAACTGTCACACTTGCACGCGTTGACTTCATATTGCGATTTGCAAATGCATATATCTACATCTTTCTAAGCTATAAAAGGCATACCAATAAAATAACAGAATACGGTGCAAGCTCCGATTACAAGCCTATTAATGCTGGTGTTCCACAAGGTTGCGTGCTATCACCAACGCTGTTTCTTCTGCATATCAGTGACATGTTGCAAACCGGCAACATTCATTGCTATGCAGATGACAGCACTGGTGATGACCTGTACACCGGTCGTGCCAATATTTCTCGAGAAAACGTCTCGGAGTACCGGGACAAACTTGTGTGTGAAGTCGAGTCTTTGCTGAACAAAGTCTCGGATTGGGGGCGACTTAATCTAGTCCAGTTTAACCCTCAGAAGACACAGGTTTGCGCGTTAACCGCTAAAAAGAACCCCTTTGTCGTATCTCCTCAGTTTCGAGACACTCCCCTTATTGCCTCAGCCAGTATCGGAATCCTCGACGTCGACATATCGAGTGATGTGCAGTTTTGTGGTCAGTTGGAAGGGAAGGTCAAATTGGCCTCTAAAAAGCCTGGCGTGCTCAGCAGAGCGGGGCATTATTTCATGCCGGCACACCGCCTGCAACTTTACAAGGCGCAGGTTCGGCCGCACATGGAATACTGTTCCCATTAGGGTTTGGGTCTCGGGACGTCTCGTGTCCCGAAGTCCCGGGACTTTTCGTAATTTTAGTTGTCTCGAGTCCCGGGACTTTCGGGTCGAGACTCGAGACGAGACAAGATTGTCGAAATTGTTATGTAACCATTTTATTTTCAAATAATTGAAGGAGCCTAGAGCATTCTGCTAGTTTTATGAATAATTACTTGGTCTACTACGTAACTATTGAGCAAGCGTAAGCGTTGATTTATGTAAACATGTTTGACAATTGGAACGAAGACTATCTTCTTCTTTTGTAGTCTTCTCTTTTCATCTTTGATTTTTTGTAGCCAATCAAGATAGCTGTGAAAGCTTTAGGTGGACAAAACGCTTCATTACTTACAGTTGTAGCAAAAGTTGGCGAGTTGCTCAAAAAATTCAATCGACAACGACTAATAATGATTTGACGAAGTGGTTCTTCGAAACTTTGAAGGCTCATCTAGAAGAGAGAAGACCACAACCAGTTGTATGCTTGTTAAAATATTTGCATACTGGCCACCACACCTCACAGTCTCAAAACACGGACGTTTTTACCTCGACTATTAGTAAAACTACACTGATTGGCTTTGCGGAAGAACAGTAACAGTAATAAAATAAAAATACAATAAGAAATTGGGATATTTTCGAGATGTTGAAATAATGGGCGCTGAACCTAGCAGCTCTCAAGTACACAGCAAGTCTGATGAGTATTTTATAAATCAAATAGAACAAGCAACAAAAAATATCCAAGAAAATGAACCCGAGATTCTGTAAAAAAAAGAACAACATTAAAAAAGGAGTTTAAGTTGTTTGAAGCAACCGAAAAACGTACCGGAAATTTGGAACTATACTGTATAAAGCCTTAATCACAATTAAACCAACATCTGTTGAAAACGAGAGAGTGTTCTCTTTTTCCGGTGATATTATTACAAAAATCAGAAACAGATTTTTGGACAAAGCTGTTAACGCTTTGATTTTTTAAAAGCCTATTTTATTAAATCAGCAAAGATGTAATTTATGTGTTAGTTGATTATTTAAAACACTGATTTATACATGTGTACTATATAAGTGTGGTTTATTAATTATATAAGGATTATTTAATTATGGAACAAAAATCTGTGATTATGAGATTTAACAATGTTGTGGTTATGACCAAAGATTAGAAACTAGAATTATTAGATAAAAGTAAAGTTATTAGGAATTAGTATGATTTTTAACTAATTTCGTTAAAATACATAAACAAAGAAATTATAAAGACTAAAGTTAACGATAAAGTTAATTAAATTTCATTTTCTGTTTAAGGGGATATAGTAAGTGAGCTCAAATTCTAATTTCGTCCCCACTTGCCCGCGCGTCGTATGCTATGTACCGACATGTTTGTAATCACTAATCACTAATACTGTAAGTAGAAAAGTCGTTAGACACTTATTTCATTAGGTTTATCATATTTATGCCTGTTCCTTAACGCCAAGCCAGTCGCATCTTATTTTTATTACGGTTATTTCCCATTTTAATTTTACGTCGTCCTGTTGCGTAATGTATATTCTGATCGTAAGCGACACAACCTCCCCGTTCAAACGCCGATGCGAAGTGACCGTGCGGCAGGAATCGCGCTTCAAGAGGCCTATAGTTTAGGTAATTTCTTTTTACGGTGAAAATAATGGTATTTAAAAAAAAGTAAATAACATAAGCACTGCTTTATAGTTAGTTCAGTTAGTATGCAAAGTTTCAAGATCTTATTTAAAGTATTTTATGAATAACAGCGGTTTATTGTTTATTTTGGAGGTAACTTTGGATTTTTTTCTATCGAGAAAAATTTACGAAATCATGTTTTCGTATAACATAATCATTAACATTAATCCTCAACTTTACCATATATTTATTTCAAAATTAATGCTGCAATATTTTCGACATAACGAAGGATCTTGCTAAGCCATTTGAGATTATATTTCCCCTTAATAAATGTTGATTTTTTTAAAAAAATGCCTTTTTTTAATACGATTCACTAGAAATTAACTCGAGTTAAATTCCTCAAAAAAGGCTCACCCCTCTTTAAAAAAAATCATAAAAGTTGAAGCCCCGGGAATTCCCGGGACTTTGACTGTAGGCTGTCTCGTGTCCCGGGACTTCGAAATTGTCGGGAATTCCCAAACCCTAGTTCCCAACTCTGGGCTGGGGCTCCCCAGTACCAGCTCCTTCCACTTGACCGCATCCAGCGCAGAGCGGCTCGAATCGTCGACGACCGAGTACTTTCCGATCGGCTCGATTCACTGGCACTGCGAAGAGATGTTGCATCCCTTTGTATTTTCTTTCGCATATACCATAGAGAGTGCTCTGAGGAGTTGTTCGGATTAATCTCAGCCGCCAAATTTCGTGAACGCACTACGCGGCAAACGTCCCGATACCATCCACACCATCTGGATGCTTGGCGGTCCACCACTGTACGTTTCAAAAGGAGTTTTCTTCCGCGTACAACCTCCCTGTGGAATAATTTACCACCGGCGACTTTTCCGGACCGATACAACCTGGGGACCTTCAAGAAAAGAGCTTACTCCTTTCTAAAGGGCCGGCAACGCACCCGCAATTCCCCTGGTGTTGCGGTTGATCATGGGCGGCGGTAGTCACTTAACATCAGGTGAGCCACATGCTCTTTTGCCCCCTCTTCTATACATAAAAAAACAACCGACGATTTTACCGGACCGATACGACAGGGCCGGCATTGCACCTGCAATTCCCCTGGTGTTCATGGGCTGCGGTTGTCACTTAACATCAGGTGAGCCACATGCTCGTTTGCTTCTATAAAAAATAGAATAACACTGTGGTCTATAGAAAAGATTGCCTAATAAGGTGGACATTACCACAGTTGCCACGCTCGGTAGACGTACTGGCAAACACTAATACGTATGCTGAGCATTATACGTGGTAGAGGCACACTGCAGCAATATTATGGTTGTAGCACGAATGGGTTGGCTCGACCGGGGAAGGAAAATGCTCTGACAGCATAGCGAGTGCAGAGAACCGGAGACCCGTTTTACTGGAATCGAGGCATTCCATCTTAGCCCTCAGGGAAGACAATATATTCTTACGTCGTCACTAGACTATCTATGAAATATAAACTAAACTGCACCCATTCAACGTTAACACAATCATTCATAATAAATGCTCCACAAAACTGCACGAAATATGAGTTCGTTAGCCCACAAATCATTCAATAAACACTACGTCCACTACACCACCGTTACCCACTATTAGCACATACATAACTAAACTATCCAGTTTGCCACCGGCATCTGTTAATATTTATCACAAAAATGCCATATTCACGTCGTTTATCATTTCATATCTGAGAGCGTTCGACATATGGTGTAACAGTATCCTACCTTTATCTAAATCATGCGTGTTTGTATACCTTTGTTTTAATGCAATAAAGTAAAATTTTTGTTCAGAAATATTCTAATTACCAACTATTAAATTTGTGTACCGTGTTACACAGATTGTGCGAACTGTTGCCCAATTCAAAATTATTCAAAGATTGCCAATGCGAAAGAAAAGGAGGAAAAAGAAGGCTCTTAAGGAGACTCAGAAAAAAAGAGGTTATATTTGTTTACAATATTTTTGAAACTTTGAAGGTATAATAACATTTGCCACACTGATGAATAGTTTTGAAAACGTTCAGTCACTCCATAAGTTTTATTGTTAGTAGTTTTAATTGCTGTCGACATATAGTGTAATTATTTAAATCTATCCAAGTTTTTAAGGGCTTTTGTTTTTTTTTTAATATGCGTAATTTAATTTAAGTTTATTTAAAGTGTTTTTCATATTTTAATCAGTAAGAATAAAAATTTAAAAAGTCTTATGTTTCTATGAGTCTAATGTGTTGTACGGTGCTTTTGTTGTTTATTAATTCTTTGAAAGAAGATAAAAATATCATTGTCAACGAAAATATATCTCGCAAAAAGGTATTTATAAGATGCAAGAAAATCTATTTTACGCTTCGTCACAGTAGGCTCACGAATAAATTACATTTATATAAATCTTCAAATTTTTAGTCATGCATTAGTCATTTGATTTGCATTTCAAATTCCCTGATAAATGTGATTGGTTTGATTACGGGTGGGAGAACTCTTTTTTACTTAGGAGTTATCGCCCTCTTACATGTTTCTGCCGCTAAATAGCAGCGCTTGCTCGCTGTGTTCCGGTCTAAAGGGTACGCTGATCCAGTATAATTACAGGCTGTGCGCCATTCCTCCTTAGTCCTCAAAGGTGACAACGCGTCTGTAGTTTTCTTTGTTTGGAATTAGCTACGGATGTCCGTGGACTGCAAGTAGCCACTTCAGGTTGACTAATAGTTCGTTTGTCACCAGTTTTAAAAAATAACTAACAAAGACATCATGTCCAGCATTGAATTATTTATGGGTTGATAATGAAAATGTTAAGATGTACATTTACATACTTGCCAAATTCATAATTACTGTGATAAATGTTTTAAATATTCTCGTATTTATTTATTTTATTCAATCGAATACTATATATTATACTTGCAACGAATATTCAGCTATTATTCGGTGTTCGGCCGAATACCGAAGATTTAAGTAACAGGTTTTATAGTATTAAATATTAGTTTTATAATTCATTTCTTATTTAATTTTTAATTAATTTTCATTTACACAATCAACTTCCATATTATAAAAATAAAAAAGAACTATCAGATAAATGTCATGTACTTGCATTATTGCAATTTAAGTGGAAGATATTGGTGCAGAAAGACTAATTTTTCATTATTTCCAGGCAGTAGTTTACTTTTTTTCTTCTCGTAGACAATCCTAGCTTTAGAGAATAGACGTTCTGAAGAATAAATCTACTTTGTTCCCGGCTGAATACTTTTCCCTAATATTCGGCTATTACCAGGAAGTCTGCGGAATATTCGGTATTCGGCGCGTGACCATATATAGGTACTATTCGTTGCAAGTCTACTATATGTACATTGCACATAGTACACGCGTTACTTAAACAATTTGTTTTCGTGGTGTTTGAAAGTAGTATACTAACACACAATTTTAAAAGCAAGTGACGTAAATATCTTTGTTACAGATAAGCGCAAACCAAACTCTAAATGGAAATACGGAAATTCACGTACCATTCAATTTAGTGGCGGGATGGTGTCTCGAGGCCGAATCCTTGCCGTCTTCCCACAGGTTCGTTACACCATTTATTATGTATAAACACAACTATTATTTATCAAACAATTAGTGAAACGATAAATTAAGCCATAACGATATATATTTTAGATTTGCTTTTTCTATCAACAGATAGAAGTTATTCCTTGCATAAAATATAACATACAAATTAAAAAAAAAACTTAATAGAAGAGGATGCAAACAAGCATACGGCTCACCTGATGTTAAGTGACTACCGCAGCCCATGAAAAACGCAACACCACGGGAATTGCAGGTGCATTGCCGGCCCTTTTAAAAGGAGTAAACTCTTTTCTTGAAGGTCCCTAAGTCGTATCGGTCCGGAAAAATCGCATTTACAGCTGTCGTTCAACTGTATCATATTTATATTTATAGTTCATAAAATATAGCTTGATCTCTGCGACAGCTGTTAGTAAAATCACGCCTATGAAGTCCTGAATTTCTTAGTAGTACAGACAGTACCTGTTAATGTCATACTTTATGGGCGTGCACTAATTATGCATGCCCATAAAGTATGACATTGACAGGTACTGTGTCCCCCCAACAAGCTTTCGGCTGACCTGAACTGTCTCCTGGCGGCTCAGGCCGAGCCTACATAACACATCCCTTAATCTGCCTTAGTTAGGCACTCTTCTAAGCGGCTTTTCGCCGCTTGCGCCCTCCTTTCTGCCAAGGAGGGTCGCGTTCGTATACGGCTTAGAGATCTCTAGTCAGATCGTTAAGCCAATTCTTAAAAGGTTGGGTTTAGTGGGTAAAAGTCGCCACATAACCACGCACCCGGCTGCGTGGTATGCTGTGAGCATTCCCAACCTCCCTCCCCCGCTTTCCGGAGGGTTGCCCATATTTGCTTCGGGCGCAAAAAAAAAGGTACTGTGTGTCTGTACTACTAAGAAATTCAGGAAAGCCGAAAGCTTGTTGGGGGGACACAGTACCTGTCAATGTCATACTTTATGGGCATGTCGACCTAATTAGTGCATGCCCATAAAGTATGACATTAACAGGTACTGTCTGTACTACTAAGAAATTCAGGACTTCATAGGCGTGATTTTTACTGACAGCTGTCGCAGAGATCAAGCTACCTTTTATGAACTATAGTGATGTTATAATTTCTTTTACGGATAACTATTTTGTGAAAATTAGCCCTTATTCTATTTCACATATTCACATGAATATTATTTTATCAAAATAGTGCAATATTTTGTACGTAATCCATGTGAAATTTCTTTGTTAATTTTTTATAGTTAAAATATTTTATTTCCCAGATATTAGTTTGATCATTATCGCTCTACTAAAACTATGGTATGGTACCCTATCCTTCCTGAGATCTCCTTTGCACACTACCGATCCCTATTCTGGATAAGTTATATCCTGTTTTTTTTTGCTACATCAAAAAACAGTAAAGCTCGGCATCTACCAACCAATGCTCAGTTCAATATATTCTCGTTCCTGGTTTCAATCGCCTAAGAGGATTCAATAACATCTCAAATAGGATAACTCTTAGGTCGTAGGATAGGTAATGGAAACTCACTGTAAGGGAAGTAAGTTTCCAATGAGTGAGTTTAATTCTACCGCAAATTAGCAGTGCACTTAAAATACATTTCTATAAAAGAACATGTAATAGCTATACGACTTTATGATGCATACCATATTAGTCTTCTGGAATGACATCAGATTACATTGAATCAACTGAAAGTATTTAAGGGTTACAGTGGCTATCTAATATGTGGAGAGCACTGGTTTGTTATTCTATTGTTTTAAAGGTATAATAATTGGTTGGGAAAATGTAAATCATAACAATAAATGTTTAAGTAATTATAGGAAAAGGTCGTAAAAGTCAAAACAAAAGTTAATTAAGAATCACATCAAAGAGTGTGTGGATAAGTGTTTTACATTTCTCAACGACGAGAATCGCATGTATGTAATGATTTATCTCAGAGCGGGCAAGCTGCTGGCGTTGCGGCTGCTTTGCGAGTCGACGCAGGCGCAAGGCCCGGGCGCGCCGTCCTCCTGCAACAACCGCCTGCATCTCGCGCACCTGCATCTCTACCAACGCGCTTTGCACCACGGCAAGTTATCTTCTCTCTGTTGGAAGAATCTCTATTATAAATATAAAAGAATATTATAGACGTTTTTCCTTGTTCAATTACATGACATAAAAACTATCTACTACTGTAGTAAGCTGATACAGTAAAGGCCTAAGTCGCGTAAAATCATATGTTATGATCGTTAAGTACTACGTATAGAGAAGACAACGCCTTGCATAATTTTGCGCCACGCTTTGCGGTACACTGTACCGCAACTGTTTAGTGAGTGTCCACCGCCCGCACAGATGAGTCGTGTTCGCTTTGCATAAATAACAACTTCAAAATGCCTGGTTGTGTTCTTAAAAACTGCAGTTAAACATTCCAGAAAATCAAAAAGAGTGATGGTTTGACATTTCAATGGTAAGTAGACATTAAAACGTTTAAAACTCTTTGATTTAAAGTTTTTCGCTTTGTTATAATGCTCGCGAGAATAGGGCAAAATGTAAAATCTATGGGAGCGACTTGTTGTACAATACGTTGAACGATACGCGTAAGCGCCATGAAATTTCTGACGTTTATGACGTTTTGGTCGCGGGAAAACTAATCCCAAATGCAAACTAGCGATGCATGTTTTAATAGTTTGGTTAGACGACGTAACTATTATTTTAGCGCTGCAGCGAACTTTAGTTCTAACTTTTACCAAAATTAAGCAAACGTTTGGTTGGGGGTGTCTGTTCTATACGCTATTAATATAGTTCGATAGTTATGATGGCGGTATGAGAATATTCATAACCCCATTTCGTCCTGAAGATGTCGTAACAAGCGACTTAGGGATATGTCATAAATATCTTGATTCCCGATAGATGGCGGTATAAAAATCTCGTTTACGACAGGCGTCAAGTAGCCGAAAACAGCGCCAAAGGCGGAAAACGTTTGCTATAACGATAGATGATATGTCTGAGTCAATCGTGACGATTATTAATAATGAGAAAGGCCCATGTCGTCCAGCATTGGATTTTTACGGGCTAATGAAACAGAATGAATTAGCATTAAAACTAAAAACGAGGAGCCAATACTTACATTATCCGTTTAGCAATTGATGAATAATCCGATTGATTACCATCTATAGAAGTTTAAGGAGGGATCATTAAAATTCGTGAAATAAATAATTTTAACTAGTATTCGAATACAGAGAACACATTCAGTAGAATCCAGCTTCTGGTAAGAAGCTATTCCTGCGCTACGCAATAATTTGAAGCGACTAACTAAATACCTAGTCCTAAGAGATAAGGTGTTCATGTAACCCTTTGTGTCACAGCACAGATAAAAATAGAAATAAATTACTTTGATAGTAGCTGGACTGAACTTTTATAATAAATAAATACGTATATTCATGCAGGTTTGACAGGCGAAGACCGTTCCGTGGTGGATGTACTGGTGGAGTACGCAGCGCCACGCTACCTGTCCCTGGCTCTCGATGGCTACTCTCTACTTTTGTTGGACTTCGTCCATGCCTCAACCGTCGTACTCAACTCTTCTGACATGGGAACATCAGTTAGTGAAACGATAAATTATGCCATAACGATATACATTTTAAGACTGATTTTTCAATCAACAGATAGTTACAATTAACCAACTTTAAAAAAGAGGACTCGACTCTACTGTATTTTTATGTGTTATCTCAGAACTTTTTCTAGGTTAACTGAATTTGATGATTCTTTTTTTATTCGAAAGCTGGTGCTTCTCATGTGGTACCATATAAATTTGATCAGGATCTGACCAATAGTTTTAAAGTTATCCTTAATAATTCGTATTTAATTGTCTTCGACTACATTGATGATGTGCCCATTTTATTTATATTGATATCGTTTATATTTTTTCTTTATTTTACCACTTGTTGACATAAAATATATCACATACAAATTAGAAAAATACAGCTGTATGGATAAAATAGTTCAATTGTATCACATTTGTATTCAGGGAGGTTATAATTTTATTTGAGGGATAGCTTTTATCTGATGACTGAAAAACCAGTTCTTAGTATATTTCGGATATATCCTACGAATCAGTATATTAATCAATTAATTTAAAAATATTTAGTCATTACAACATGAATACACAAAAGTAATATTAATAGTAAGTTTTTACAAGTAATCACTTTTTTAAATCATTTATCGTGAAATAATCTAATTACTACTTTCTCGATTCTTGATTCGAATATTAAATAAACTCTTTTATTATAGCTGTGTATTTAAAAAGTTAATATGCACGCAGGCTAAAATAGGACACAAACGGACAACCGTGTTGATGTGCCAAATACTAAATTAAAATCACATTTGATAATTTTAAAGCAATACATATTTATTTCATTTAAATTGCCTTTATTTTTTAATTATGACTAGTATTTCATTGTATTTTCCCTGTAATAAACAAAGTTAATTTTTACATTTAAAGAGGGAAGCTATCAGTAACGCAGTATTTGTAAATATTTGTGTATTTGTTTTAACAAAAAGAACTATTACAGTGTCCACGTACGGCGGCTGTGACTTTCCTCGGCTCCCTTCTAGCACTGCCTGACGAGTTGATGAACGCGCCGATGCTACAGCCCTACCCTCACCAATACAACACCGTATCGTGCCCCGATCTCAAGGTAATAAAAATTTCAAAATTCACCATGCGTGTGCAATTTGTTCTCTTCGTTAACTCTTTGTTATGTAAGACGTGGTAGTGCAAGCTGCAGTTACGTTATGTTTGTATGCACGAATGGGTCAGCGCAACCGGGGAAGTACCACGCTCTGACAGAATACCAGCTTAAGACGACACATCGAAAACGCTATCGCCGTACTGATCCGAGTGAATACATAATTTCTATAAAAACTTGAAGAAACGCCGTCATAAGGTCTAAAATTGCGTAGCGCCCGCGACGATTAGAAGCGCTTAGAAATTGTCAGAATCTTAAAATATTTTTTTAAAAATTATTGATTTAAGTTATCAAAATAATGAGCAAGTAAATTATGAATATTGATATTATGAATATATTTGAGTGATTTCCAAGCATACCTACTATATATACCTATTAAGTAATTTCGTTGTAATTTCAACTATAGTGATTTTTTAGAGGTGTTTTCGCAAATAATTATGATCGAGTCAAAATTATACAATCGTGTTTTTGAGCAATCAAATTCAAGATAAAGACATGAATTTACCTATATCAACATCCCACTTTCGTTAGTGGTGTCATATTCCTTCCTATACTATTCGATGAAAGGAGGTGCATTTTTTCACGGTGTCGCCTTAAAATAGACCCCTTTTTCTGGAAACAAGGAATGCCATCTTAGTTCTCAGGAGTGACAACGCAACAACATTTTTATATTTAATCGAGAATAGATGTAGATATCTATGGGCCTTAGTACCCACTTAACATCTGGTGGACTGTGCGCTCGTTTATCACCCTTGTTGTATAAAAAAAATCCGTTGTCCCTGCGGGCCACCCCATGAACTTAACTACTTTGAACTCACTACGTTTGATCTGAAAACGGTCGAAAAATATTTTTACGAACTAATACTAATCTTATTACATCAAAAAAAAAAACCGGCCAAGAGCGTGTCGGGCCACGCTCAGTTTAGGGTTCCGTAGTTTCCCGTACGTCACAATAAGTGTTCCCACTTATGTGTTTAAAGGTGGGTATCCATTATGTTCGCGCTCCAGCAGCGCTCCGCGCTCCTGCAACTGCTCCCGGTAGTGGGTACTGTTGTTTCCATCCAAGTTCAAAATGATTTTCCTAGAAAGTCCTTATAAAGTTCTACTTTACAGATTTTTTTCATATTTTCTAAACTTATGGTTCAAAAGTTAGAGGGGGGGGGGGGCATTGTTTTTTACTTTTGGAGCGATTATTTCCGAAATTATTGACATTATCAAAAAATGATTTTAGTAAACCTCTATTCATTTTTAAATACCTTTCCAACAATATATCACACGTTAGGGTTGAAATTAAAAAAAAAATCACTTCCCACTTTACATATAGGGAGGCTACCCTAATAAAACATTTTTTTCCAATTTTTATTTAACCACTTTGTCGGCGTGATTGATACACATATTGGTACCAAATTTCAGCTTTCTAGTGCTAACGATCACAGAGATTAAACGAGGACGGACAGACAGACATGGCGAAACTATAAGGGTTCCTATTTGACTACGGAACCCTAAAAATGACCCGAGCAGAAATTTCGAAGTAATTAAAAAACCTTTTTTAAAAGGTTTTGATAACGATAAATTTCGAACGGTTCAACCGATTTCGATATAATTGCTGGCAGTCGGCGAGGTATTTTAAGAACAATAGTAAAATCTATTATAAAAAAAGATAGGACTAAATTCAAAAGTTATGTGATAAAAAATTTTTGGAAATTTTTCGTCATCGATTTCTCTTCAACGATTTAACCGAGTTTGAAGCGGTACGCAGCAATTGACGTTTTCCATGTTTAAATGCTGATTAGATTTTGTAATTGATCGTTACATCTGTTTAAAAGTTATTCCAAGAAAACATTTTTTTGACTAAATCGGTTGAAACAGTATTGAAAATCTAAGTTTGGTGAAATCCTTTCGAGCCTAGTTAGTTGAAATCGGTCAAGCCATTCAAAAGTTATGAGAGTTATATATACATACATACATATACAGAGAGATAGAGAGAGAGAGTGTTAGCTATTGCTTTACATCTTGGACGGACTCTTTTTCTCTCTCTTGTTTAATATAAACAGTTATAACGTGTAAGGGCAGTGTGTGAGACGACGGAGGAAAATAGAGACTGTTTAGTAGCAGCACCTTTCTTTTAACAACTCAAAATAATAAAAAAAACTATGTTTAACTATGTTCAGCAGTGAACCTTCATAGGCTGCAAGGCATGGATTGATGCATGAAATCAACGCCCATTTCCTATATTGTGTATGTGAGTATGTGTATGTGTAGTATGTGAGTTAGAAAAAATTTTGAGTGGTAGAAAATTCTAGTGAGCGTTATTTGCGCAGGTTCATTTTTTAATCAACTACATGAGTTTAAATTTCAAACCTAAACGATACTAACTTATATCAATCACTGACTATTAATATAATAATAATAATAATAAAGTTTATTTATTAAGGTATCAACCCACATATGTTAAGTACATTTTGCGTCAAAGACAATGAATTAGAGTATTATACACATACAAAATTACAACTTAAACTCTATTATCAGTTAAAATATAGTACTTTAAAACAATTTTTTTCATCACCTATAACGTCTGATGCATACCCTGCTAGTGTTTATAAAATATATTGTCAGTAGACACCTGAGCAACGACCTTAACTAATTCATTTGTTGAGTTACCTACAGTTTCCCAGAAACTGGCCGATTTACAACGTAACACTGCGTAAAAGTCTGGGACGGCAGCCTCTGCGAACATTGTGGCTTTGTTAAATAAGCAATGATTTAGGCAGTGCGATTAGTGTCATTGCACTGCGGCGCCTTGAATGGTATGCCAAGCACTGTGCCTCATACTTAGATCTTAAAATCAAGCTGGGCTTTGCGTAAAGCCGTACTGTTTAAGTGTACCTATCAATAAAGCTTGTGAAAAACGTTTGGTGCAAACAGTGAGGTTAAAGAGCGCACAAAAAGCCCCAACTGTATTTCCTTGATGATTGACAAAAAACCGGCACTGGCCAGAGCGTGTGTGTAATTATCGTACAACACTTGAGTGCATCTTTACGATCACATTCACGCAAATTATTGATTCGAACGCACTATAAGACCGTGACCTATACCACTATAGTGACCGTTGGTCACAGTTTTAAATGATTTTCAACGTTCGTTAATAACGTTATGATATTAGAGTAATCTGAAGACTAAATCACGCGCAATGGCGCTTTATCGGTCGACCATAGTTGTTGAATCGAAGTCATTAGGAGTTCTTAACAACCACTTAGTATGATTTAGATTTATAATAACCCCTGACTTACGAGAAACATTCTTAAGAAACGCGCAAATAGGCAGTTATGATTAAAAAAAAATTGAAGAACTCACTTCTTTAAATGACGTCACAAAAAAATCTCAATTAGTTAACAGATGAGTCTTCACTTACACAGCGTAATACTTGTAAAAAATTCTTGATTTTCAGGAAAAAAATCGTCAAATATGGAAAAAACATTAAAACAGCCTTTTCTATTTGTATTTTTAGGCTATTTCGTTATTATTTTAGAAAATATTTTTTGGTGAAAATGTGAGACGAAATTATAAATAATCACCATTAACTTTTTTTACTCATTCAAACCAAAAAGCAATATTGTAAGGATAAAAATCATTATTTTTTTTTAGCAGAATTCGTTCACCGCTGCCCATACATTTTAGTATGAAGCAGTCAGCCTCCCGTAATTTGCTTTATATTCGAGAACACGCGCAGCGTAATCGATTATCACAACTTTTAAAAGTTTATTTCGACCGATTGTGATAATTATGCACAAACACTTATTCATCACTGTTTCTACTTGACGACTTCGAACATATTACATGTTATATACGACCGCCTTGTACTTGCGACACCGGATTATATCATAATGTCTGAACGCACGCGTTGCAGAACTTATATTCCTACACAGCCACTAAATGGTAATTAAATATTATGCCTACATTAACAGCTTATACTTTGGTAAGATATTTCTTGATAAGATTGAACACATAAATACGAGGGCGACACTGAAAGTTTTTAGAAATGGCCACTTGTAAACGATATAATAAAAAATAAGTTCAAATTTTGAAAATGGAACTCTTTGCCAATATTATTTTGTATGTATTTTATTAATTTGTCATTTGTTTACAATTTGGCGGTAAATTGAAAATTGTCTGTCTGATTTTTTATGACTTTCGATGTCATTTAAGTCAACAAGAAAATTATGATAGACTTCGATTGGCCTTTCACGATGAAGCCCCATCTCATGCCACTGTTTACAACTGATTTAATGAGTGGTCGCACTATACTCACCTCACTTTTTTTTAACTGGCTTTACGGCTCTGGGTCCTAGCCTACAGCCTATCATTTCTTTCGGAATCTTCACTTTTATATATTTTTTCCTTACAATATGCTGATGCGTCACATTGCGAAGTTTTTGGGAGATTTTGACCCAACACATAGTTGACGACAGCCACTCAAGTTCATAAGGCGCCCAAGCGATCAAATTAACTTGAGGTTTATATCAACATCAAAGCACTTATTTCGTCGTTTTCTCTTATAATTCACACGCGCAGATACTTAATTCATAAAATCGCATTACTTTTACGAATCAAAATCCACTTCAAACCATTATTCAAGCGACAACACAGGAGCGATAACAGTCAACGGCCAAGTTCCCGCCAAAACTCCTAATCTTGATGATCTACGTGTGCATAGAATACTATAATACACAATAGAATGGCTGTCAACCTTATTTTGTACAGGGATCGGCGTCACCGGGAGAACACGTACAAGCAATTACGTCGCAATACCACTACTATAAACCCCGATTCACAGTGTTGACAGACTGAGTAAATTTAAACATTTTAGTCTTTTGACAAATGTTCAAGATCATCATAAAAGAATCGTAAAATTTTTTATCCATATTTATGTGTAAATAGTGTGTAAACTAATCGTAAATACAATCGCAGTAAGTATTATTTTTTCTTATTGCAAATAAAAAGTTGTTGAACACGTTTAATAGTCCATTACCAGGCATTTAATCAAACTGTGGTATAATATGCTTAATAAACTGCAGTATTAATTTATAATGGTATCACCGCTAGGCATGTAGTCGTGCTTAGTGACTTACCAGTAACCGGCAAGCGCCGGTAAAACTTGAGTGTATTTATTTTGAAATATTTCAATAATATTTTAAATCGTAAAAGCAGTTTTAATCAATAATATAGGTTATGTAACCGTCGTAGCTAAAAACTGAAAACGCCCATGCTTAGTGACTTGTTGAGCTTGTTATATAGAAAGGGTCCTAAAATATGTAAAATCTGTTCACAAGTGCGTATTTGGTTTAAGGGTTTACACAAACAAAGTTCATTCTTCTCCTGTCTATGAATTTTAAGTTAAATGGAAATTGGGTATGCTGTTATACCCAATAATATGATGTTCAGAATAACCAACTGACGGTCAGTTAGTACACTACATGCCAAGTAAAGTTGATGTGTAGGAAACATGAAAGGACGGAAAGTGGCTACCCTTAGAACTGCTCTGTGAGCACGTTCTAATGGGAGCAATATTGTTTTAGAAGCACCACCCCGGAAAGTAATGCCATAAGTGAGAGACCTGTCTAATCAATTTAAAGTCAGCGATGTTACGGAAATATTTAAAATGTATTTTAATTTACGAACTATAGCACAAAGTAAATCGATGTGCTTGCGGAAAATCAAAGCGAAAGTAAAAACTAAGTATTTAAATAATGCTAGGTTTTATCGCGTATATTTAACTTTTTCAATACCCGGCTTTTCGAGTACTTTACAGCACCCATGGTCACGGGGGTAGTAGTAGTAACCAGTAACTGCATAGATCGGAATAAAAATTAATAATTTTAAATCTATGGCATCTAGACGTTGAACATCTCAGTCTCCCCGTTATGCGAACACTACACATTTAAATAAAACGTATTATTTAAATGTGTAGTGTTCGCGTAAATATAAGAAATAATTAGAAAAACTAAGTATTCTTTTGAACATTTTCTTTTAACTTTCGCATAAATTATACTCTAAATATGAGCGGGATTTTAGGAGCATGTGCTGAACATTGTCGTGCGCGTGTGCCGGCGAGAAGGCGCCGCGGCAGCACGGTGTGCGGGCGCGTGCGCGCTGGCCGCGCACGTGGCGCACCTGCTCGACGCGCGCCAGCCCTGCGCCCGTCTGCCGGCCTACATCACCTGCCTGCTGCAGATGCTCATGGTCAGTAGCAGCGCGACCGCGATCTGTGAGTGTAGACTGCACGTGCGTGCGTTCCGCGCACGTGGTGCACCTGCTCGACTCCCGCCAGCCCTGCGCCCGCCTGCCCGCCTACGTCACCTGCCTGCTGCAGATGCTCATGGTCAGTAGCACGGCGACCGCGATCTGTGAGTGTAGACTGAACGTGCGTGCGGTCCGCGCACGTGGCGCACCTGCTCGACTCCCGCCAGCCCTGCGCCCGCCTACCCGCCTACGTCACCTGCCTGCTGCAGATGCTCATGGTCAGTAGCGCGGCGACCGCGAGCTATGAGTGTAGACTGCACGTGCGTGCGGTCCGCACACGTGGCGCACCTTTTCGACTCCCGCCAGCCCTGCGCCCGCCTGCCGGCCTACGTCACCTGCCTGCTGCAGATGCTCATGGTCAGTAGCACGGCGACCGCGATCTGTGAGTGTAGACTGCACGTGCGTGCGGTCCGCGCACGTGGCGCACCTGCTCGACTCCCGCCAGCCCTGCGCCCGCCTGCCCGCCTACGTCACCTGCCTGCTGCAGATGCTCATGGTCAGTAGCACGGCGACCGCGAGCTGTGAGTGTAGACTGCACGTGCGTGCGGGCTGCGCACGTGGCGCACCTGCTCGACTCGCGCCAGCCCTGCGCACGCCTGCCCGCCTACGTCACCTGCCTGCTACTGATGCTCATGGTCAGTAGCACGGTGACCGCGATTTGTGAGTGTAGACTGCATGTGCGTGCGGTCCGCGCACGTGGTGCACCTGCTCGACTCGCGCCAGCCCTGCGCATGCCTGCCCGCCTACGTGACCTGCATGCTGCAGATGCTCCTGGTCATTAGCACGGTGACCGCGATCTGTGAGTGTAAACTGGACGTGCGTGCGGGCTGCGCACGTGGTGCACCTGCTCGACTCGCGGCAGCCCTGCGCCCGCCTGCCCGCCTACGTGACCTGCATGCTGCAGATGCTCCTGGTCATTAGCACGGTGACCGCGATCTGTGAGTGTAAACTAGGACGTGCGTGCGGGCTGCGCACGTGGCGCACCTGCTCGACTCGCGGCAGCCCTGCGCCCGCCTGCCCGCCTACGTGACCTGCATGCTGCAGATGCTCCTGGTCATTAGCACGGTGACCGCGATCTATGAGTGTAAACTGGACGTCCGTGCGGGCTGCGCACGTGGCGCACCTGCTCGACTCGCGGCAGCCCTGCGCCCGCCTGCCCGCCTACGTCACCTGCATGCTGCAGATGCTCCTGGTCATTAGCACGGTGACCGCGATCTGTGGGTGTAAACTGCACGTGCGTGCGGGCTGCGCACGTGGCGAACTGCTCGACTCGCGGCAGCCCTGCGCCCGCCTGCCCGCCTACGTGACCTGCATGCTACAGATGCTCCTGGTCATTAGCACGGTGACCGCGATCTGTGGGTGTAAACTGCACATGCGTGCGGGCTGCGCACGTGGCGCACCTGCTCGACTCGCGGCAGCCCTGCGCCCGCCTGCCCGCCTACGTGACCTGCATGCTGCAGATGCTCCTGGTCATTAGCACGGCGACTGCGATCTGTGATTGTAGGCTGCACGTGCGTGCGGGCCGCGCATGTTGCGCACCTGCTACAAATGTTCATAGTCAATTGCATAGTGACGTCATAAAAACTGTACGTAATACATAGCAATACTGAATCTGAATATTTTAGGTGCCTTTATCCATTGGCAGCAGTTACCAAAGGAACTTATTATATTGCCCGGTTTGTTGGTATATCTGTTTGTCCGTTGCTACGTCTTTCTTAGCTAAACGTCTTATTTTGACAAATAACATGTCAATGTTTTTGTCTATTTCAGATGAAAAATAAAACTATAGCTAAGGTTGTGAGCGACGCTATACTGGTGTTGGCCGACTACACGGATCGCATCGTGGAACTATATCCCGGACTAGCTGGTAATGTTGAATTTTCATAGAAAATATCATTAATAGATTACAAACAAATTTACAATGTTGTTTTTATTTTTGTGTAGAGAAAATAATAAAATGGATATGCGCTTGCCTCGCTCAAATATCGAGCAGTAGCTCCCGAGATTCTGTCAAACCTCTTGCGGGTTCGCTGTTACTGTGCTTGGCCGAATTCGCCGTCCGTTGTGGTCCTGCGTACCTTATGAAAGAAAATGATGGAGAACAGACGTTATTATTGACGATTTTTAAGGTAATTCACTTTTCTATTTTTATTTTCTTTTTTGCTATCTTTAAAAGAACTGCAACTACACTTTCAAATTGTAATGTCGCTTTTAAAGTGTTAACCCCCATAATCATATAAATTTGACAATGACAATTTATAGTAGAAATATTGAAATATGTAATTTGCAAATATCCTCAGAGTAACTATATACATACGTATGTATAGCCAAGCATTACTACTTAGAAGCTCTAAGACCCCATACCATCCCGTAAATTCGTAAGACGCGACGTAGGGAAATGAAACTGAAGATAGGCAACACTATCTTTTTTTTTATTAAAAAAAACCAACAGCGATTTAACAATTTTAAGGACTTAAAGTATACAGCTTAAATGTAAGGCCTATTAAAGGTTTTTTCAGTTATATAAACAAAATATATTATGGACGGTACAATTTAACTATTCTTTGGATTTATTATAATATGTATGTACTAATCTAATTATATATATATATATATATATATATATATATATATATATATATATATATATATATGTTAACAGATATGTAACTAAATGTTTATACTAATTACACTTTTTTATATGTAAAAGTAATATTTGTATTATTTATTTCTCTGCAAAACTTTTAAATGCAGCCAGATATTAACATTCTTTTATGTAATTTAATTTAATGAAATATCACACCTGTTTATTTATTTATTTTTCTAAACCGTTACACTTATGTCAAATTTACACTCAACAATCAAGTAAGAAATGATTATACTAAATGATGCAAAGTATGAATTCATTTTCATATTATAATAGAGTTGATTTATGTTCATTACTATTTATTTATATTTGTGTAGGGAGTCCTACTAGATGGAGTAACGACCTGGTAAGACATATAGGAAGTCGACGGACGCATGCGGCTCAGAATCGTGCCTGGTGGCATTCCCTGGGGGAGGTCCGCGTTCCGTATCTTTCTGATACTAACTTAAAATAATAAAAAACCACTTGCTCAGAAAGGGAACTATGGCAAATATTCCCCCTACGTTTAACAGTGGACTTTTGACAGGCTGTAATTCATGAATTAATTACATTTATTTATTTTGATTATATCTTGATAGTATCTTGAGGGAGTAGAGAGGAAAACGAAAGTTGTGATCTACCGAACAAAAGAGAAGGTAGACAGCGGTCGTGCCGCTGGTATTGTACTATCGTAGCTGTGCTCTCTGTGTACGTTAAGTGAAGCAAACCCAGTGTCGATTAAACAAACACAGTTATTATTCCCTGTGAAACACATAAGTCTAAGGGTAATTTGGCGGAAATATACCGGTTAGATTTAAGTAGATTTCGTTGTGACCTTTTCACAATATATGTTAATTTTTCCAAGGATAGTGCGAAATTTCGCATTATTCAACTATGTTTAAGCTTTAAGCTTCCATAAGTTTTAATTGATATAAATAAGTATTAGGGACCGGACTGATAAAAATCCCTAATTTTACTAAGTCATACAATGAATATATTAACAACGTTTTCTGTTTCGCTAACGGCACATCAATAGAGGTGTCAGGAATATTAAACGTCATGTGTATAAAGAGTTCAGCTATGAGAATTTCGTTCTTATTTTAGGACTCTCTCTATGCTGATAATTACTGGAGAATATGGATCTCACCGAATACGAATATTCGGCCGAATGTTCGATAAAACTTTTACCGAACCGAATATTCGGCCGAACTTTATTCGGCAGAATCACCTCCTTACATTACCAATTTATATCAAAACTTGTTACCGTAAAGTGAGCGGGATTAGCGCCGGATCCTGCCTCTCGCTCCCCCGCCACACCTGACATGTTATTTATTGCATTATTTAATACTGAGCAAATTACCGGTACATGCTTATGTTTTGACTATTTTTGTGAAGAAAAAAAATTATTCCTAGTGTTATTCTTAATGAAAATGGATAATTATGTGATAAAAATGAGTGGCAGGAGATATACTATTTGAACTGATAAAGCGAAATGTACTATGTATAATGTAATGCAATATTTATTTCTTTTATTACAAAAAAATATATCAAGCTTTCTATTTGCTATAATTGGAAATAAACCTACAGTGCCCCTAAAACATTATGCTATACCAGTAGATTTAACCCATAAATAAAATATACCTTCAACAGTAAAATTATGAAAAACATGGCATTACTCAATTCGTACATTTAAATAAAGTGGACACTTTGAGTACCTCTTTAACGAATATTCGGCTCATCCCTAGTAATTACTCTGAGCCAAAGACTATATAACCACTTGACTGCGCATACGGTGCCCCGACGCTCGAAAACTATTATGTAGTATTTTGTCGCCTATGCATCGGCTATGGTACTATTAACCATTTTAGTATTGTCCAAGTTTTAGACCTGTGTGCACGCTAAATTAATTCAAATTTTTATAACTTTTATGCAATTATAATGCATCAAAATGCGCGGTGAAGTGGTGTGGGAAACATTCCAGGACAGATGTCCAAAAAGAATGGAGTAACTTTTCATTGCTAAGTAAAAAATACGAAAATTATTGTTGATTAATTCAGATTATGAGCCACCGTAGGGGTCTATCTAAAACGGTGGCCGGGTAAATAACGACATGTTGAAATAATACTAGTTTTAACGGAATTTATCGCGTATATTTAACTTTTTTACCCGACGTTTCGAGAGCTTTACAGCACCCATGGTCACGGGAAGGACTGAGATGTTCAACGTCCAGCTGTCATAGTTAACCGCGGTTACCATAGATTAAAATTATAACTTTTGTTCCGATCTACACAGTATGAGCTTATGGTATCTTTTTTAAAATTTTAACTTTTGTTCCGATCTACACAGTATGAGCTTATGGTATCTAAAATTTTAATCTATGGTAACCGCGGTTAACTATGACAGCTGGACGTCAAACATCTCAGTCCTTCCCGTGACCATGGGTGCTGTAAAGCTCTCGAAACGTCGGGTATTAAAAAGTTAAATATACGCGATAAATTCCGTTAAAACTAGTATTATTTCAATGTGTAGTGTTCGCGTAAATATAAGAAATCATTAAATAACGACATGGTTGAGTCGCGCGTTGATGTCTTTTGGAAAAGTCTCGTTCTATTATTAGACAATTCTAATGCTTCTATCCCTTTCTTTCCCTTTGTATGTTTATCGTAAACATTAGTACTTACCTTTAATAGCTGAAAGTCGATATCGTAAATAATAAAATTAAAATCAACAAAAAGATTATTCAATTCACACACTGTGAAAAAATACTTATCTACTTTTAACCGTCTTCAGAAAAAAGAGGAGGTTCTCAGTTTGTCGGTATTTTACTTAGTTAAAGTTTATAGTTACCTAGTTAAATTAGTTAGATTGATGTACCAAATCAGAACGGCTTACAATTTCAAAAGGACACTAAAGACAAGTTATTGTACGGATCCACTACAGTAATAGATATTTGTCGTCGTAATTTTTAATAAGAGGGCGATCAATGAGAGTGGATCAAAAGTGCTGTCTTCGAAATATAATACCAATTATTTTATGGGAACGGTTTTAAAATCTCTGATTAGGTATTATTGATTCCCGTATATTCATTTTCATCAATTTGAAATAGAATCAACAAATCGTTTAATTGAATTAGCAAGATGCATAATTTACAAATTTATAGACGCTTGTTTATATTTTTTTTACAAAGAACAATCAGAACCCTTAAACTTTAATTCGAAATAAATAAAACAAATTAATTCATTTTAAAAATCAATAATAATATAATAAATAAATGTTTTCGTTGTAACTGATTGATTTTGATTAAATATTATTTCTATGAGTTTAGTTGAGTATTTTTCATAATGATAAAATCCATTTTATCGATAACGAATATTTTCCTTTATTAAGAAGAGCAACCCTAAAGATAGCCATAACAACGCAACTTGACCATTTGCAGCCGCGCGTTCTTCTTCGTCCCCCGGCCCGCAGTAGTGAGTCGTATGCTTAGAAGAAATCTGCCTATACGCTCTCTAGTGGTTATAATTATTCTCTATTCTCTGAGCAAATATTATATAACAAATGGTTGTCATTTACATACATTGTCGTAGTAAGCAATTGACTTTAGTAACGGATAAAATGTAGAACATCCATTTTACACGTGCTTTTTAATGCATACTTAATGCTATCACTTTTTAGATATGCGATTATGCTATATTAGGTCAGTTACCAAGCAACCAAGGCTTATCTAGTAGTTATACCTGACATGCGGACACTAGAAGACTACTACTTCCTACCCTATTCTCGTAATACAGGTTAATATAATAATATGACAATCCTTATCACGTTATTTTTTGTCGTTGATGGCACTATAACCATCAGCCATAATGATGGTATTTGAATATCAAATCCACCTTATGGCCAAGCATGAATAGCCTAAGAAAAAATTCTCACCGCTGCAATCACCAACCATGTGAGGGGGGAGGTTTAAGTGGGTGGTCAACAGTATTATTATATGGTGGGTTATCTTTAATTCTTGTAGGGAAGATATAACTGTGTTGTAATATAGTATATTTAAATCAATCATTTACTTATAAGTGAGTTTAAAAAATCCGCACATTTTTTACGATTAAGACGTAAGCCGGTTCCGAAGCTTCAATTTATAATATTTATTACTTTTTCAATATTTAAAATATTTATGGCATTTGATTTATTCTTAAATCACTAAAAACATTTGAATATTTCATAGATTTTAAAGAATTTGCAATAAAAGACTGTGTTAAACAATATAAAAGAATTTATTTAAAAAAAAATATCGTCGTAAAAAATGTAAAAATCGTGTAAAAACAATCGAAGAAACTTAAAACAGATTAACTCTGTGTATGCATATTATACATGTCTCGAATGGATAAGCGTTTAATGTATTATACTCGTATATCATTAAATAAAAATGCTCTAAAATAAAGGCTATACTTGACTCACACGGGTTACATTGTTCATTTTTTCTTTATAGCAGTAATTCACGCTGTTTTAATCAAGGTTTTGATATTATAAAACTTTCAGCCAATATCTTACATTTAAAACATCTTTATCAAACGATATATCATGTCCCAGACATCTATTGGTGTTGGTCATGTTGCTCCACATGCTCCTGGGGTTGAAAACCGTGCTCATTAGCGGTGAAGGTGACTGCGTATACAACTCCATCGGGAGCTACGTACTTGTAACTACCCTTCACTTGGATCGCCTTGTGATCTTCGCTGATCTGCTTCAGGGTTCCCTCCTCTTGGCGGGCTGTGCCATCGCTGGTCTCGAAGCTATTAATTAAATAAAAATGTTTAATTAATTTAGATTGTTGCAAAGGTTATATATTATATATCTGTTGCAATAAGTTGACATGTGTCAAAAGGTTTGAAATAGATCACCAATACGTATGTTTTGATATAAATATACTAGCGATCGCCCCGTCTTCGCACGTGTGATTTCTGGATCTAGACAACAGCGCCACACTACCGGGTCCAAATGTGAATCTAAACCGTTTAGGAACGCATTCAAAAACATACAAAAATTCAATTTCATCAAACCCGGTCGAGCCGTTTTAGAGTTTTGGTGAGACCAAAGAGATTTAAGTATATATATATATATATATACTATAGAGCGGACATTGGGAACATTTGCATACAAACACCGTGAGCACGCGCGTGTGTTACGCTCTCTAGCGAAACATAGCAATACTGCGCAGAAAATGTATTAGGAAAACATTTTAGCTATTTCCCATTAGGAGACGCTACGAAATGTAAGGTAAAAATCCGTTTTAGGTACGTCGTCAATCACTAACTAATATTTGTAAATAAATAGTGACGTTACTGGATAACAGAGGGCACTTATTACAATAATTTATATATATATATATATATATATATATATATATATATATATACATGTATACATATACATAATGGCATATTTTCTTTAAAAATAATTTTTAAATAAATGTGTCTTGACCTTTCGACAATGTCACTTATCAAGGACAAAAATCGGAGATATATGGTATAGGACAAAAGTTACAGACGAGAATTTGTTGCTGATGTCCAGTCTATTACTACTACTTTAATGTCTTTGGGCGAGACTAGCGGACATCAATAGATTTTTATGTTATAGAGATTTTACCTTCATAGAAATGGATAAAAAGAGGACTTTGAACTCACTTGAAGGTATATCCTTCAGGGTGAACGTTGGAATCTTGTCTAAGGATGTAGACAGGGTGTTGGTCGGGTTGTTGCGGTGCAGCAGCGGCTACGGCGATAAGAACAAGGGCGCATAACACCTGAAAATCAATGATTGATAAATTTTCGATTCATTAAAAGTTTATAAATTAAAATTTCATATCATATATATGTTAAAGTTATATACAGCTATTTTTATTTAACGTTTAAATTATCAAAAGTAAATATTTATTAAAAATAAGATGATACATACGAATTTCTGCATTTTGTTCGATAAGTACGGTTGAGTTCACGCAAAAGGACTGGATCTGCTTGAATCAGCTGTTCACTATGCCAATCGAAACTTGTATCGACTATTTAAAGGTACCGCGTAGATCTATGACAAAATCGTCTGTCTCTTATCATATGATCGCGTAAGAAATAGGGTGCTAATGAGAGAGGCGAGAGGTGACCTGGAAAAATGGCTAGTGCTAACTTGTATTACGTTAGATTTTCATTTAAATTATTTAGTCTTATAAGCCTTGTCAGAATTTTTCGTAAACATTTCGAAACTCTTCGATTTGTATTTTTGGAATTAAACTTACGTACTTAAACTTTAGATAGGTTCTTGAACTTTTAAATAAAAATTATTTCACAGTACGCAAGCAACCCGGGTTCGGTTTCCGACGGGATCATTGAAATTTTAAGTATTGATTTAGATTCCACGTGCTTGATGAAGAAAAACATCGTGAGGAAACCTGCGTGTCATAACGGACGGTCTGTGCCATAGTTTGGGGCGTATCTACGTTTTCACCGTGCCTCTTCTCTTAGGTACTTACTTCTTAAGATCTTACTATATTTTATCATTTTTGGTCAGATTCTGTATGCTGTGATGAAAGGAAATAACGGATCTGACTTCGAAGGTCAAATATCCTCTGAATAACTACATACATACGTATGCAGAACCTACAATTCTACATAAATGGAGTCAATATACTCCTCTCGCTTTGTCTAATTAAATTTTTAAATAAGGCCAAACAAGACAAATCTATTCAAAGATGTTGCGTGTAGTTGATCCGTGAAAATAAAAATGTCGAGTGGTCATCCTTAGCCTCTTTATACTATGCCAAAAACGAGAGTAAGTACACTTTTATCTACTGATTTACTAAAAAATAATATCTATATCTATTGTAGTAGTATTGTTACGAGCTTGAGGTTCGTGACAATAAAAATTGCCGATAAAATTACCTAAATTTACACTTTAATTCTCTTTACACAAATTAAAACCTAAAACACTAATAATTAATCACACTAATTCACTTTATTCCGCTCCGAAGCTTTCGCTTGTCGCCAACTCCAATACTTCCCCGATTGCATCTTGCAGCGCCTATTTATATAAATTAGCAGCGAAATATCCAGAATATTCAAGTAAACACGCGCAAGGTACCGAGAGTTCGTGTTTCGACTTCAAGAAGTTTAGTTCTTCGGTTCGAGACTAGATGGCGCTAGTGCCGTCGACTTGAGCGCGTAACAGTATTATATGTGACGTTATTTTACAAGACATGACGTCTTTAATCTATAGTGATGCGTTCGCAATGTTAGCAAGAATCGACATCGATATACTCGGTTTTGTTTAGTCATTTCTTTTTGTTACTTTATTATGTGTCTCAAATATAAAGAAAATAGAACTAGTTTTATTATTATTATTCGAACGATCAAGTTTATTCTTTTCTGAATAAAGTGATGATGATTATTATATTACCTACATTGCAAATATTCGTTTCGCAAACTAAAAACGAATAGTTCGGGAGGTATGAATACTAAGTTTTGACAGACACGCGGTACATAGGCGAGTTGGATACCATTTGTAATCCCAATTTTATATGCTGACTAACGATTCGCCTCGGCTTTGCACGATTGTTTTCTAGATCTCGATTACAGCGCTCCGTATCGGATCCAAATGTGAGTGTGAGTGTTCATCAAAGTCGGCCGAGCCGTTCTCAAGTTATGATTTTTTTGTTTCTCATACATGTTGTAATTGACTTTAATTTATACAGATAAACCACTTGCTTAGCGGCAACCCATCGACTAAATTCAACAAAGCTCCTATCTACTTGGGTGAAAATATTTCGAAATCACGAAGTTAAGGCAGCATCTTGATAATACCGTATAGCGGCGGGGTAAAAGAAACCACTACCTCCTATCAAAATTATATATATTATTACTTAGAAGCTCGTAGGACCCATACTATTCCGATATCGTAAAACACGACGTAGGGAAATGAAACTGAAGATAGGCAACACTAACTTCCTGACAACTTAAAATAATAAAAAACCACTTGCTAAGAAAGGGAACTATGGCAAATATCCCTCCATCAGCAGAGAACTTTTTATATGCTGTAATTCATGAATTTAAAAAAATATATTTATATTTATTTATTTTGATTATATCCTCACAGTATCTTGAGGGAGTAGAGAGGAAAACGGGAGTTGTTATCTAAGAAAAAGTGAAGGCAGACCGCGGTCGTGCCGCTGTTATGTACTATGTAGCAGTGCCCTCTGTGTACGTTCCGTGAAACAGACACAGGAGGATAAATGTGTATGTCTATGGACCACAGCATCCACTTACCATCAGGTGGACTGTATGCTCATTTATCACCCATATTCTATAAAAACAAAACATTCGCAATGTTAGCAACAATCGATATCGATATAGTCGTTTTTGTTTAGTTAATTATTTTTTTTTTACTTTTTTGCTGAAACTTTTTATAGATTAGAAATTAACATCCTTAATTTTTTGATTTTCGATAGATGTCACTATTATCTATTCAAGTAGTAATTAGTTACTATAAAATTTATTTATATCCACTAAAACGGAATAAAAAATGTACCTTAGAATTTTCAAAGAATAATGAATTTAATTAAATAACTATATGAATGTAAGTTATTTATATTGTTTACTTTATTACTAACTGGAGGAAAAATGTCACTCCTTTTTGTATTTTATGTTTGGTGGCACCGTCTGATAAAGGTGAATACAACAATAATATCGCAGATTTTGGGCTGAGTTCAATTTATTACGCAACGGTTAAAACTAATTTTGGGCTTTTTTATAAATACTTTATTTATTTTAATAAATTAAATCAATCGTATAAAATAGAAAGTGACATCTAAAGAAAGAAAAATACTTAACCCTTCCTTTTTTAAGTTCCGTAATCGGATAAAAGTAGCCTATAAGTAGCTCCGGGTCCCTAACTACCTACACACAAAATTTCATGGAAATCTGTTCAGTAGTTTTTGCGTGAATCTTGAATACATAGACGGGCAGACAGACAAAAATTCTAAAAACTAGTAATTTAGCTTCAATGACCCTTATTTAGTCCCCTGGACTTGTTTTTTCCGGAAAATTTTAGAATTACGGACGCGACTTTTGTACAGATTAATTATATGTAGGTATAGATTATACAATGATAGTACGAAATTTCGCATTATTCGACTACGACAACAAAATTGTAAGATTTCAGATGAAGCTTTCATCAGTTTTCATTGATATAAATAAGTATTATGGACCAGACTAATAAAAATCCCTAATTTTACTAAGTCATAGACTAAATAAATTTATCGACAACGTTTTCTGTTTCGCTAATGGCACATCAATAGAGGTGTCTATGGAATAGAAAAACGACTACAATCTACAACCTTGTAAAAGAAAGAAGGTGAGAATAGTATAGCCATCTTATTTTGTACCATGTTAAACCAGGCCTGTCTCATTCCGCACTTTAGGGATGAAAATTTACCTACGCTGCGCCTACAGGAAATGAATTCAGTGAGGTCACTCGCGCGCGCGTGCTGTCGCATTACATTAACACTACACACCACTAGATATGTGTAATATATATATATATATATATATATATATATATATATATATATATATATATATATATATATATATATATATATATGTATAGCTTATATATAGTTGTTTAATTGCAATTTTAAGTGTTGATTTACCACGTGCTCAGCGGTGAAGGAAAACATCGTGAGGAAACCTGCATGTCTGAGGAATAAGGAAAAAAATTTTTTCGAAAACATGTGAAGTTCGCCAACACGCATTGGGGCAGCGCGGCGGACACTTCCTTGCCCTAAAACCCAGCTTCCTTCCTTCAGTTTTTGAATAATAACTTTTGGGCCGATTTACGCAAAATAAATTAAAAAAATAATTAAAATTGAAAAAAAATTTATATTCAAAAACTGAAGGTAGCCGGACTCACTATGACATTGGGATGTCAAACATCTCAGTCCCCCCCTCCCCCGTGACCATGGGTGCTGTAAAGAACCCGAAACGTAAATTAAAGTAATTAAACGCGATAAAATCCGTAAATAATAGTTTTATTCAATGTGTAGTGTTCGCGTAAATTTAAGAAATCATTATACTATATTAGGTTAGAGTTACCAAGCAACCAAGGCTTATCTGGTAGTTGTGCTTGACATATTACGGTCACTACAACTTCCTACCCTATTCCCATAATATAGGTTAATACTTAGATGAAGTAAAAAAGGTAGATACAGCGCGGCCTCTGTTATTGGTGAAGCCAAAAAACTCCGCTCCTTTATGTAAGCACACGCTTTCACGCATGCATGTGTATGCATCAAACTACGCTCATTTTCACTCAATACTTCCCGGGGCGTCGTGCAGTAAATTTGCCTACAAAATGCCGTCCTATGTAGTTAAATGGTGCAAAAACAATACTGAAGTGAACAAAACGTCCGAAGCAATAACGTTTCACGCGTAAGACACTCATTCAACTATATTTTAATTTGTTATTCCAACACAATTTTGAAAGTTATTCGAAGCACGAATGTCAATGTTTCGAGATTACGTAATGGGAAAATGTTGCCAGTATTTCTTATTTCTAATGGTCCAAGATTTGAGTAATTAGTTTTAGGCTAAGTTAAGAAATATATGTAGTCAGCATATTTTTTTAAATTAGTTGTTATTATATTACCTACATCAAATTGAAGTCAAGGTAAACATTTAATTTTTTAAGTCGCTGATGTTTCTGTTTTAATTGTTGAGTACTTACAAACTATTTTACTATCAAAAAATATTTATGATTTTTCGCTACCAACAAATATTTTAATAAGACATGAATTTTTACGTGGTAGAGCCCTGCTGCAGTTATACTATTAGTAGTATAGTATAGCACGAATGAGTCAGCTCGACCGGGGAAGGACCACGCTCTCACAGAATACCAGCGTAAAATAGTAGCTTAATGCTGCTGTTTCGTACGGTGAGTGTAGAGAACCGGAGACCCTTTTTACTGGAAACGAGGCATTCCATCGTAGTCGTCACGGGTGACAACGCATCTTCATTTTGATTGGTAATCGAGGATATATTTAGATGTCTATGGGCCACAGCAAAAACTTACCATCAGGTGAACTGTATGCTTATTAGGGGGGAATTCTGCTCGCGACTAAAACTGCAAGCGGAGCAATAAGACCAAGGCGACCCCTGTCACGCTATCCGTGAATTTTTGCAACATCAGGACACTTCATTCAATCTTAATGCTGTCCACTACCACCTGCCTTGCTCTTTTGAACCGAGACTCAGGTGTCCTCTCCGGCTGATACTTCATATCTCTCCTACCCGGGGTACAAATTAGAACACTCCTTTGTGCCCTTTACTTTTTTTTGTTTACTTTTTTTTTCATTTAAAAAAGTATTTTTTTAATTCCTTAGTAATTTATTTTTATTCTACTTAACTAGTTTTTTTAGTATTAAGTTATTTTTTATAATCAACATGTTTTACATTACATATGTTATATATTTTATCGATGCTTACATGCTCACTGGACAATCTATCAAGAAGACTTTTAAATGATCTACAGACGCCTCCTACGTGCTTCATCTTTTTTTGAATTGTCAAATTGTTGAAATTTATTAAAACAGACAGATATACTTTCGCATTCGCATCTCAAATTACTCCAGTTGTGGTATTGTATCTTGATTTTCAGGGACTTTAAAAAAAAGTAGCAACACTTCTCTGACTCACACAAAGTTATAAATTTGGTTACAGTTTCTTGTTCTACCTTTTTTTACTTCATCTGAGGATTAATATATAATATGACAATCCTTGTCATGTTCATTTTTGTCGTTGATGGCAGTATAACCATCAGACTTAATGAAGGTACTTTAATATCAAATCCACTTTATGGGCAATAGTATTAGGAAAAATTGCAATCACTACGGTCACGAAATGTGAGGGAGGCCTGAGTAGGTGGTTAACCGTATCATATGTAGTATATTTAAATCTATCATTTACGGGTACTTGGGCTGTTTTACGGTTTTATTGCTTGCTACTCTGAATTAAATGTACCTTCCGAAGAAGGTAAAAAAATCCGCACATTTTTTACGAGTAACACATAAGCCGGTTCCGGAGCGTCAAGTTAAAATATTTATTACTTTTTCAATATTTAAAATATGTATGACATTTGATTTATTCTTAAATCACTAAA